>CM064330.1:126014467-127379942 GCA_032595735.1 Pelochelys cantorii
GAAATTAAGTTCCTTATCCCCACTTCATAGTTTTTCCTATGGCCTTCCTTCCTTCCGACTTGATTTTTCCCGTGTTTTCTGAACAACAGGGATGGGAGGAAAGACATTTTCTTCAGCCCTTGGCTTCAGATTTCAATTCAAAACTTTAAAAAAGTATTCTAAGTAGCAAACTTTTTTTTTTAAATGCCTTGGAATTACCCAATCAAACAGCTTAAAAGCACAGATTAGGCTTTAGAAACGATGGACAAAGAAGGTTTTTACAGAACAGTGAGAATACCAGTGAGGTGGGGCCCCTAAAATGAATGGGAACGTTTGTTTCCATTCTAATTTATCTCGAGGCCCATGTGCTCTCTGGACAGTGAAACATTCTTCTCCTCCGTGTGTTTGGAAAAACGAGGATCGAGTTGCGAGGGAGCGTTCTTGAATGCTTGGGTAAAGAATGCAGCGAGTGGCCTCCTCGACCAATACAGCTCCCACGTCAGGTCTCCCTTCTTAATTCTTTGCCTGTGACAGCAGGATTATCCAACTCGGGCAGTCCATCTGTCCTTATCATAACAAGCAGAGCCACCAGTACTGTATCTAATTATCAAACTGCGGGTGTTCTTCCACTCTTAAGAAATATGGAATATTATCAATATTTAAATACGATTTCTAAGTCCACCAAGCTGTTTATCTAAGTCCTCCTATCACATGCGGGAACTTCAGTCTATTTATACATGTACCATGCCCAACAAAGAAGTGCCTACATTCCAGACTGGAGCTAGTTGAGTGTAAACATTAAAACACCACAACAAAACACAGAAGCTAAGATTAATCATTATATTTCTTTTAGGGTCAATTACGGTTAAGGGGAAAAAAGTGAGAAAAGGGTTTTATTTCATCAACTGAAACATATCCATAAATTCCGCTGTAAGTTTAATTCCTTAGCACACACAAAAACAGGGTCCTAGCTAGATCCCACTGAAATCAATGACAGAACTAGAATTTGGCCTTTAGTGATATAAAGGCAAGGATAATACAACTTCGTATGGAAACCCAATCGGAGCTGCTATTCTGTAGATGAAACCCGCATTGACTTCAATGTGAGATTGCCTGGAGTGAAGAGTACATTGTTTGGCCCATAATTTTCACCTTTAACCTCAAGTCTCTTCTCCCTACCATCCAAAACTGCTTGGGATTAGTCAGGACTGTTATTGATGTAGGAATATCTTAAAAGGACCTTACATAGGTCACAGACTGAAGACTCAACATTGCTGTCTCAACCCAAATTTGGCAGGGATACTATAGGGTGAATCTAATCAGAACAGACCGATCAAAACACACAGTAAGAGCAGGGAGAAAAAAGTTACTCGATGGCAATGCATAACAGATTGTGGAGCAACTGGAAATTTTTTCACAACAGTGGGAATGAGGGGGGAGGGGCGGGAAATGAGCATTTTTGTCGCATGTGAAATAAACAAACAACGGAAGAAGGAAGGAAGGAAGGAACAAATCTGCTGTACACTCAAAACCACCAGAACTAGAAATGGAGAGGAGATGGTGCAAAAAGTAAAAGAAAATAGAAGTTTTCATGGGATCCACAAAGCGCTATGTCTTGTCTCTCTCAGTAACCTTTTCCGATGTTTCAAAGGAAGCCAAAGTAACCGTGAGGTGCCTAATCGACTGTGTAATGCGGTATAGGGCACGGAGAAATTTTCCTTTCAGACACTTGTGATGATGAGTGGATTCCTACGGGAATAGTCCTTTTCAGGAAGAGGACGTAGACAGATAGACAGACAGACATTCAACCACAGAAGAAACTGAACCTTAGGAAAAGGAAATAAATGAGAACCCTACGCAAGAGTCATTGTCACAGTCTACTCCACCACTTTCTCACTAAAGCTTGGCATGATTTTTTTTTATTAATGCAAATACAGAGACCATTTTTTTCCAGCATTGTTGCGGGGCAAATTCTCAGCTTGAAGTATAAAACATGTGTTAATAGAGTCTCACTATGTAACAGGGAGCTAACAGCCATGGTTCATTTGCAGTTTCCTAAAGGAATATTGTTAGCTTGGAGCCTAGAGTATTAAAGGAAGCTTACGGCACAGTAACGAGGAAACAGCTTGTCCATGTTCTGGATTTCCCAAGTCTCCTGTCTAAAATGAACCAGAAACCAAACAAGAGTCTTGTTAAAGGAAATGCAGCCAGGACTCTGGCTGTTTCATACCCCTTTTTATGGGCACCGAGTTTCCTAGTAAAGACCTATCCTGCGAGATGCATGCTGTTTTAAATAGTCTTAGCCACTACTCATCATGAGTGTATCACCAGCCCGTTAATATGTAGTATCCACTTCTAAGTCCCAGGCATAGGAAAACAGAGCTTGATGGCAGAGGGCTCACCTGTGGGGTGCTTGTGAACTCTTACTAAAAGGTACCCTGCATTAATTCTTAGCACTCTGGCCAGTCCTCAGCTATCCTGTAGCAGTTTCCTGGGATTGGAGTAGGCTTCTCTGTATTTCCACACCAAGACCAAAGGAGACTGTAGCCACCTTTTAGAATCCTTCAGCTCTCGGACTTTCCTGACCTGTCTCCCTTGGCCTCCAGGTCTTCTTCCCCCTCCCTCTTTTCCTAAGTCCAATCTCTTGCCTTTCACCAGGAACAACCCGGAATCGGTAGCTTAGAAAGCCAATGTTATTTTGGGAACCGAACTTTCCAGAAGGGAGTTCTGTGCCAAAAAGGCCAGCCCCATGCTGAACGACATGGGAAGTGGAAAGCCATCTGGGATTAGTGCAGCCTTGACAGCTTTGGGATAGGGAGATACAAGAGGCACCATTCTCTAGCTGGATGTAAGAGGGAGAGGGATTGGAGATGGAAAAGTTTCTAAAATAAGAATTAAGGGAGTGGGGAAGAGAGAAACAGGAACTGAAATTTCTCTTCTCCCTTTTGAACTCTGTCAGCAGGAGAATAAATCCACAGCTGCTGCAACAAGACAGGGGTCCCCACGCAATGCGTTCCCACATTTGGACCAAGCGGGGGGATGGGGTGGTTAATGGAACAAATGAGGGAGCACTTCACTGTGGCTGCTACAACAAAGACAGAGCACAAGTCCGGTGGATTCACACAGCTTCTGTACTGGGCTGAGCAGTGGAGTAATATAAAACCATGGTATGCCCATATCTTGAATACTGCATACAAATGTGGTCATCTCATCTTCAGAAAGATATCTTAGCACTGGAAAAAGTTCAGAAGAGGGCAACAAAAATGATTAGGGGCTTGGAATGGCTGCCATATGAAGAGAGATTAAAAGGACCGAGACTTTTCAGCTTCGGTCTATAAAATGATGACTAGTGTGGAGAAAATGTATAAGGACAAGTTATTTACTTGTTCCCATAAGAACTAGGGGTCACCAAATGAAATTAACAGGTAGCAGGTTTTAAACAAACAAAAGGAAGCACAACTTCCTGTAATGCACAGTCAACCTGTGAAACTCCTTGCCAAAGGATGTTGTGAAGGCCAAGACTTTACCAGGGCTCACTTGATGATTACCTGTTCTGTTCCATCCTTTTGGGGCATCTGGCATTGGCCACTGTCAGAAGACAGGATACTGGGCTGGATGGACCTTTGGTCTGACCCAGTATGGCCGTTCTTATGAGCAGGGCTCGACAAATTAGTCAATCTACTCGCCCAGGGCGAGTAGATTTTAAGCCGGCACGGTGCCGCAGCATGATCAGCGCATGCACAGCGCGGTCTGCGCATGCGCAGCGTGCCAAACCATGTGGCTGGCGAGCAGGGCTCGCCGCCATTTGTCAAGCCCTGCTTATGAGTATAAATCTGTTGGTAAATTAATGCATTATTCAGATGATTCTGGTTCTTTGGGAGTCTCCTATTCCAGCCTTACTGCTGGGGAGAAAAGATTTAATAAAGGTCCCTTTGGATCAGCTGTGGAGCTCACTCCTTTCCACCTAACCCCCCAAGAACTTGGTACAACACCCATGGAAGTCAACAGAAACATTCCCATTGACTTCATTTGGCATTGACCAAATGAATGCTATAACTCCTCAAACAATCAGGAATGATAAAGCACTGAGTATATATTACACACACTTTTTAATATTTATAAAGTTCCTGCTACAGGATGAACCTCGCTAGTCCTGCACCTTCTGGTCCAGCAACATCCAGAGTCCAGCATGATTTTAGTTAGCTGGATGTCCACTTATCATGTTTCCCGTGGTCCCATAAAGTTTGTTCACAGCCACCAGTCCTGGCTCTTAGTGTTCTGTGCTGTTCTTTAGCTCTAATTTACCCCTCCATGTCTTCTAAGAGCCCAGGAAGCGCTGGAAGTGCTAGTAATGCTGATAGACAATATTGACCTCCCATGATCCAGCAAATTCTCCGGTTCGGCACCGGTCAGGTCCTAAGGATGCTGGACTAGAGAGGTTCAACTTGTACCTGCATCATTTTGTTTCTTTCACTTGTTGTTTGGGCAGTTCCTAAAACTGTTCACTTTACGTTTCTGACACTTGCTTTCACGCCAGCAAGACACGAGAGCAGATTAGAATACAGAGAGAAAACAGCAGGAAGTCCTTATAATTATGGAAAAACACGGATCCAGATTTTCAGTTTATTGGTCTTACAGGGATTCACATAATGAAAAAATCAATGACTGAGTGTTAAAGCTACCCTGCTACCTACATATGCAGTGCTCCGTGATTTGACACTCCTGTAGTTCTGAGAAGAGAAACACGTAGAAGTCATATTCCCCCTCATAGTAGTTACCTGTGATTGCTAGGGGGTTTTTTTCCTCTCCACGATAATTAATTAGGTTGAGGAATCAGATGCACTAATAAGGAGAGGATTTTTTATTTCAGAAGGACAATTCCTTGGCCAAAAAAAGAGGCAGAGGTTAAACACAGTGCAAACTCTTCAAATTCAATGATCAAAACAGTTCTTCTAAATAAAGTCATCCGCAGAAGAGAGCGCGGAACAATTAGGAAGACGCTTACAAAAAGAAACAGCTGAATGGAATCTTAGATGGAAAGGAAGGACACACACTTCCGAGTGACCTGAAGTTGTCCATCCTGACATGTTAGACCTGTTCTGCTACTGCTTTCTTCATCAGCGTTCATGCAACTGAAAAGACATTCAGGACACACACACACACACACACACAGACACGCAGCTCTGCACTACTTCAACAGACCAGGTTTTCTGAGCATTAAACCCAGTAGTCAAACCAGAAATGGCTTTCCCCTACCAATGTTCTCAGTAGGCCAGGATTCCAACATGCGAATGGTTGGAAAATCCACTTGAACAGGGGATGGCATATCTGTTTTTACTGCTGGCAGTAAAGCTGGAAAATCCAGATATGTGTAGCTGCCTTTCAGTGTCTTCGCAGCTGTATGAAACAACTGTTTTTCTCAAAGAGCCACCCAAGGGGATAACTTACTTTTTTTCCCAAACATTTTTCTGTGTTTTTATTACTAAAGGGGAAGTGCTGCAGGACTTATTTAGGGAGTGATAGCGGATGACAGATTAAATATGAGCTCACAGTGAGAGGCTGTAACAGAAAAAGGCAAACACCATACTGGGAGGTGGAGAGGAATTGCTTGTAAGACTACAGAGGTAATAATTCCTCTATACACAGCACTGGTGAGGCCTTACTTGGAAAGCTGTGATCAGTTTGGGCAACTCAATATAAAGAGGATTGTAATAAAACAGAGTGAATACAAAGAACAATAAAGATAAGAGGGTTGGAAGATATGATGTATGAGGAAAGGGAACATGACACACTGTCTATAGCTTAAAGAAACAAAGGAAAAAGGAGGATAAGAGTTTTGTAGAGCTACCATTTTTGAGAGGAAAATAATGTAATGTTGTTGGTGGAAGGCATCCCCCAATAAACATTTCAGAGAGAGCTGGTTGGGAACTGGTAACATTTGCCATAGAAAATTTCAAATTAAACATAATTTTCCCCCCCAAAAAAGTTTGGTTTTCAAAAACCAAAACCTGTTTTTTTTAACTGAAAAACTGGAAAATATTCAGAATAAATCACTACTTTCGTTTAGAGAAAAAAAAGAATTTTTGTCCATTGAAGATATTTTCTAACAAAAAATGTGAACCCACTCTAATTGCAGCTCTGAGTTCAAGTTTCAAAAATAGGTGCCTTTACAGGGAGGAAGGGAAGGAGTTATAGCCAAGGAAATGTATTCATGTATCTATTTGAGATGGTCCAAGCCCAGCTGACTACAAAAGCAAATAAAACAGTGGCCTTTGAAGACAAAAAGGCACTGTGGCCCCGATCCAGCCATGCACATGCTCTTCCATCTCAACATGCCAATGCCCAGATAAGGGATGCATCATGTGACAGACACAAAATAAGGGACATTCCAGAATTTGTCACCCAGGAAGCTTAACGAGGCGTGGAAGCCGCAAGTGTAAGTAACTCTCTCTCTATAGCGTAGTTTCAGGAGTCACTGTCTCTGATATAAGCAATTATTTTTTTACAGTGGTGGGAGGACCCCAAGTTTGTATGAAATGATAATTTTGGAAACAAAGCCCACTTCTCCACTTGCCATGCTGGAGATCGATCTTCTGGCATTTGATTTAGCAGGTCCAGCTAAGATCTGCTAAATCAAATGCTGAGGGCAGCTCTGGTTGGTGCTGGTAATCCTCACAGTTGTGAGGAGTAAAGGAAGCCGATGGGCGCATGTGCTCCCGTTGGCTTCCCACTGTGAAGAAGGCACCAAACTTGGCTTAAGGTTAGGCAACTCTAGCAACATCTCTTACAAAACTGGAGTTGCATACCTTAACCCAACCTTCTGGGTCTAATGTAGACTTGGCCAAAATGTGCAATCTCTCTTGAAGCGAGGGACACTAGAGAGGTATACAAATACCAAAGCATTTTTCTGCATTCCAATCTTGTTTCCATGGAATTCAATCCTGTTCCCATGGAAGTCAACCTCATTGACTTTAATGGTGCAATATGAGCTCTATGGGTTTTAATATTGTATTGCCTGTTCCCCTCAATCCTCTGACAATGAATGATCTCGGTGTTATAAGGTATCATATTCCTACACAGGGATATGTGCCTTTCCCCCTTCCTTTCTGGTTCCCAGAGCTATTGTTACAGAAAGAAAAAACAGGAAAACATGGCATAACTTTTACCTCTCAAGTTTTGACCCACTGTTAAGATATCGTAGGATCATGTCTGCGAAGATTTCACTCGAGACCAGTAAGAATGGATGGTTTCCTTGTGGATCAGTGGTTGTGGAAGAAGAGCTGTCAGTGCCCCCAGACAAAAGGTGTTCTAAGAGGTTTCAAACTACTAAAGCCCAGAATTGCTTGGGTCTCTCCAAGCATGATTAATTACACAGTGGTTGAACCAGAATGGAGGCCAAGAACACGAGAGAGGTCAGAGTACAGGAAGACAATAAAATGCAGCCCTGAATAATTCAAGCAAAGTTTCATTTAAGGGAAAAAATATGCTTCCTTCTCAGAGCTTAACATTCGTTCATCTGCACTCTTGCAATTAATCTGCTAATTGTATTCTAGAGCCACCCATTTTTTTTTAGGATGTTTGCACAAGCCTTTCACTGTTCTTTGTTTCCTCCTTCAATTTGGCAATTTGTGACTTTCCTGAAAGCTTCTCAGAACTTTCCTGAAGAAAAAAGGTTTGTTTAGCAGATTCACACACACCCTAGCTAAGTAGCTGAGCAGCAGCCCCTCACTTTGAGCCAAAGATTCTAGTTTTTCCCTTCCCAGCTATCCCACATGTGAGTGGAAGCGTTCCTGTTTATGCGTCTTTAACAAGAATCAGCACTCACTTTCCAAACTTTAAACTCCAAGCATGAGTCAGCCTTTGAATCTGTTAGGCTGTATTTATTTTCACTGCCTGTTCTCCGAAAAAATCGCACTGGTCTTGGCCTGTCAGTTATCTTCTCATTTGGTCTCTTTTCTGTTTTTTTACCTAACTGTTATAATGCAACTTGAATAGGCCATCAGAATCTGGTCGATATTTTGGGATGGGGAAGATAAGGAAAAAACAACAGTGTACTTGTTTAAATTAATTGATTCATATGAGATGAGTAAAGAGCATGCACTCTCCCTCCAGTGCGAGTGAACTATGATGAACCAGGTTCCTGACATATATGAACTGTGCAGGCAATGGGAATGCTGGAACAGAATCCCATGCTGTTACAACATTCAGAGCTGTGCACTGCTCTCGCAGCTTCAGCTGTCATCCCCAATCCCGAGTCTTGGCTTACACGGGAGTTATGCCACAGTTAAAGAACTGTAGGCACTTGACCACTGCTGAGAATAAATTGAGCAATAGTTTCACAGCGGGGCGCGTCCCGATGTGTTCCTGGTGAAATTACATACTTTTAACCTGAAAAAAATATATAATTTGGAGGTGAATGTGTTTTTCTGCAATAGTTATAGAAGCTTTTATTTCCCCTAAAGGACTGAGGCTGAAAGATATGTTACCACCCATAAATATTTGGGAAGGAACCTAGAATAGATTCACCTCCAAGATTAGATTTGTGTGCAGGACACTCACAAGTTCTCTGGATATAACATTCTTTGTTACATTTCCAATCGATTGTAATGGAAGATAAATCAACTGACACTGAAAAAGAACAGAACATTTTGTAGCAGAAGCTGCTTTTGAATATATCTATATACAAATAAAAACCAAGTAGTATTAAACCATTTTTCTCAGCAGATGGAAAAGTCATGCAAGAGTCCTCACTAGTGTTGAGCAGAGATACAAGAATTCCAAACTGGAAGTTGGATTTGCAATCTGCACCTCAGATTTAGTCCTTACTTCTTCCATCATGGGCATGAATTCAAATACATCTCAGAAGGCCAGACCTTGATTCAAAACTGTATCAAGTTTGGCTCTAAGCTTCTTACTAAGCAAAGTCATAGTTGAATTAAAATTCCACAAACTCACTCACTTCTATTCCACAAAGCTGGAAATTCAATTAAAAAAAAATAGGAAGGAAGCGTAATCTGATGTGAATATTCACCTCAGCTAAAACACTGGATGCGTGGGCCACATCAAATGCTGCAATAAATAATTTAGATATTAACCAAAAACATCTACATCACCTGACAAAGGGCCTTTCCCCCTTCAGTGCCTAATGGTTACAACTGCTTGTGTTACCTAGAGAATTTCTCACATTAAAAATATTTGTATTGATTTGCTTTCAACAGGACAAACACTGCGATTCATTCAAAATTGAGCCAGACACTGTAGAAATCATATCCTGCCTGAAGAAAATAATTCACATTACACATAGTATAGTTCCTAGATTGAACTATTTCAATGATACCTAGGAGCATTCCCATGATACATATAAAATGATGGAGTTGTTATCATTCAAGAAAGTGATGTTGGAGTCATCGTGGATAGTTCTCTGAAAAACATCTGCTCAATAGGCAGTGGCAGTCAAAAAACTAACATTATGTTGGGAAACATTAGGAAAGGGATAGATAATAAGACAGAAAATATCATATTGTCTCTATACTGTATATATCTATGCTACACCCACATCTTTAATACAATATGCAGATGTTGTTACCTCATCTAAAAAAAAATTGGAATTGGAAAAGATGCAGAAGAGGGCAATAAAAAGGATCAGGGGTATGCAACAGCTTCCATATGGAGAGACATTAATAAGACTGGGACTTTTCAGGTTAGAAAAAAATTATTGGGAGGGAGGTATGATAGAAGTCTATTACATCATGACTGGTGTGGAGGAACTAAATAAGGAAGTATTATCTATTCAGCAAACAAGCAAAAGGAAGTTTCTCTTCAAATAGTGCACAGTCAACCTGTGGAACTCTTTGCCAGAGGATGTTGTGAAGGCCTAGACTATAATCAGGGTTCAAAAAAGAATTAGATAAGTTCATGGAGGTTAGGTCCATCAGTGGCTATTAGTCAGGATGGGTAGGGATGTGAAATCATGCTCTTGAAATGCCCCTAGTTTCTGTTTCCCAAAAAATGACAGGAATGGATCAGTTGATAGTTCTCCTGTTCTGTTAGTTCCCTCTGAAGTACCTGGTATTGGCCATGGTCATAAGACAGGATACTGGGCTGGATGGACCACTGGTCTGACCCTGAAGGCCGTTCTTATGTGATTTGGTCCTGGTAATCAGAACTGGTTGGAACTTTTTCAAAGAAATGATTTATCACCAGAAAATGACAATTCATCAAAAATGAAATTTGTCACTCTCCTGTGGTAGATGAATCTTTTTCTTGCCTTTTTCCACGGAAACCTTTAAAAGGCCTATTTTGTTTCAATGTGCAATGGGAACATTTTTTGAAATCACAAACGGTTTCATTTCCCCTCACAGTTCGACTGGAAATCCCTAGAAAACTTTGGAAAATCTCAAGCCTAATGTACAGACCCACTTTGTGCACTTAGAACTTTTGCACACACAAAATGTGGCCATTACATGCACACTCAAAAAGGAAAGTCTGGTCTTGGGCATGTGTAAGTGTCATAACTACATCCACCGACCAGCCATGCCATAGAATCCCAAAACTCTGAAAAAAAAATTGCTGGAATAACCCATTTATATGCTCCCCCAACTACTTCAAGCCATGGCATTCCTAGGCATTACAAGTGGGTAGAAGATGGCTCTTTGTTCTCTCCTCCTTCACTCCGCCACTGGTGGGAAAATGGCAGGGATACGTGGTTCCGAAAGTGTTATAAAATGGAGGTTGTTCTAAAATATGCACCACTTTTTATGGAAGTTGTTCTGGTGCACAAGACAGGCCCAGTCCCTTATGGCAGCACCATCTCTAAGCAGGTGACACCTTGAGAGAACGTCCATGTGACATGCTGGAAGACCCATGGATGGAAAAAGAGGCTCACATTTCTCACCCGGAATAAAGGGCAGTTCCAGCAACGGAGCCACCATGGGTATGTCCACACCGCAAGATGAAACCTGTGGAAGGAAGTCCCAGGGTCCAGGCTCCAACATCAACACAGCTATTGTGAGAGCCACAGCCTGAGTCCCGTAAACCTAAGTCTGTAGACTCAGGTTCAGATTAGCTGCCATTTGTGCAGCTTGGTGCCTTGCTTCATTTGAGGAGTTCCTCGGTTGTGCGTTGTCTGGGTGCACTGCACAAGGGAGTTTTTGGGTGCACCACAACCATGGAAGTGCCAAACGTGTTTCCAATTGAACTTCACTAGCAAGCACAGAGTGCAGTTGCTTAGAGATTAAAAATAGGAGATGTGGATTTGAGTATGATTTATGGATCGCTTCCAAAGACATTATTGTTGCTTATCATTCAGACAGTGAAAGTGAAGGCTGTACGGGGAATCATGCAAGAGATACATTGCCTATAGAATGGGCAAAAAATATTAAATCTTTAAGCGGCTGATGGCAGCAATTAATATTGCAACTTTCACTGCTTATGCATGAAAGAAAAGAGTAAGATTGCCTAGATGTCAGATTCCAAAAAAATAATTGATTTCAAGACATACGGAGAGAAATGCTTAATCACATCTAACAAGCCAAATCTCTCTTGCATTAGTAGTTTATATTAAAGAAAAATGCTCTAAAATATTAGCAACTCTGGCTGAAAAGTAACCAGGGATTTGTATGTAGATATGAACAGCAGGATTCCTGGGCAGCACCAACAATCTACAGGCAGAATGGACAGGAAACTATGAGGGACAACAATCATGCTGAATAACTGTTTGTGTGAATGAAGTGAGCTTGTCAGGAGAGAGAGATGCTGTTTTGCAGCCACAGTTAGGAGAGGTGCAGTTAAGGTCACTGGGGTATTGAGGTACCTGACTGGGACCATAACTTCAGAACCGTAAAGGAGCTTCATGTAAGTGAGAATCAAGCCCCATGTATTTAGGCATCTAAGTTACTTTTTGCCCTCCCTCATCATTTGTCAACATAAAAACTGTAAACCTGATTCAGGGCTAAGCAGCCTGATTCTTCTCACTCCAGCATCAAACACTGGTGTAACACCATTGATTAGTCACCAGTGCTAATCTCAGGGTGTGTGATACAAGAATCATGTCACATGTATTTTATATCTGTCACCAAGAGCTCTGTGTAGCTCAAAAGCTTGTCTCTCTCCAACAGAAGCTGGCCCAATTAAAAATATTGCCCCATCCACCTTGTGTCTCTAATATACTGGGACTGACATAGCTACAACACCTCTGCAAACATCAAGAGACAGACAGATACACAATGACAGGCCTTCACACTGCCTACAATTAGGCCTTTGTTTTGGCACCTACAGTTTGTGGTGGCAAACAGAGTACAGTGAAAGACACCTGGCCATCAGGAAGCCGGAGGTGTGCAGGTGCTTTTCAAGTTCCTTGCAAAGAACTGTGGTTGTAGAAGTCTTCTAGAATGTTCTCTGGTCCATAATATTTTGTTAGCTAAGGCAACTGGCTGTGCTGCCTTTTTACAGGGCATGAAAAGTGTTGAAGTTTTTCCATTTCACAGGGATCAAAACACTGCTCATTGTTTCAAGATTTTTCTTCAACATTTTCATTAAAAGTATCATCAAAAGGGTTATCAAATGTTTTGTTGTTGTTGTTTATTGAAAAGTGGTTTTGGTAAATGAGACTTATTTTAGTTTTCCATGAATGAGAAACATGTTGATGTTTTAAAAAATATTTTAGTAAAATATGCACCAAAATATGAACAATGGCCATTTTCTATTTAAAAAAAAAAACAAAGAATTTCAACTAGCTCTAGTTCAATCTTTCTCTGTGTCACTGGTTCAAAACCAGCTGTTAAGGCTGACAGCTATTTATAGCGGTGTCTGGTTGCAAACTTTTAATTAAAAGAGTCTGAGAGACCCCCTCACCTACCCTCGCTTATAGAGCTAAGATGATTATCTAGGAGTGAAAAATATGAATGGGTTTGCTTAGGAGATGAAGGGAGATATGACAGAGGTCTATAAAATCATGGCTGGTATGGAAAAAGTGAGTAAAGAAAAGTTATTTACTTGTCCCCATAACATAAGAACTAGAGGTCACCAAATGAAATTAATGGGTAGCAGATTTAAAACAAATAAAAGGAAGTTCTTCACACAGCGCACAGTCAACCTGTGGAACTCCATGCCAGAAGACGTTGTGAAGACCAGGACTTTAACAGGGCTCAAAAAAGAACTAGATACATACATGGAGGTTAGGTCCATAAATAGCTATTAGCCAGAATGGGTAGGAATGGTGTCCTTAGCCTCTGTTTGTCAGAGGCTGGAAATGGATGACAGGAGAGGGATCACGTGATGATTTCATGTTCTGTTCACTCCCTCTGGGGCACCTGGCATTGGCCACTGATGGAAAACAAGACATTGGGCTATATGGACCTTTGGTCTGACCCAGTATGTCCGTTCTTACACACTGCACTACTAGTTTTCCATAGGCGTGATTCCATTAATTTCAAGATAGTAGAACATGTACAAAAACAGAACATCTGTGAATCTAGCCCAAATACGTATTCCCCTTGAGTAAACAGTATTATAGTATTGATCACCTGTATCTATAGATGGAAAAAAAATAGATCATTTATATGCCAGCATATTGCATGCAACATCTTTCTCTGGCTCTTTTTCTAGTGCCAATAGTGAAGTCCTTACTCTGGAACAAACCTAGTCCTTCGCCCCATTCTCTCAGTCAACTAGCAGTATTTAACAATGCATCAGAAATGCAGTGTTTCTGATGCATTTGAGGAAAAGCCACGAACTGCCCATCCCCTCCTGCATAGTGTAGAGCCAAGCTCCGGGGCAATTTGTCTGTGCAGAAGTGTGTGCGGGGGTGACTTTATAAGAGGAGGTGAAACAAGTCACACCCACGACTTTCCCATCGCTTGTCTTTGTCGCTGCTGCACAACAGCTGCTGTAGTTCGGAGCGAAAGATTCCATTTGAGTGTGTTTCTAGGAGCACATTCTTTCTTCATTCAAAAAAAAAAAATCTCACTGACATGAAGAAGGATTTTGTCTCAGTGAAGACTGAAGGGTTTGGTCAATCACATGCGTCAGAAGATGTGGAACCATTAGAGAGAACAAAGAAGAAAATATAGTATGGAATGTCCCAGTTAGCACTATTAATTATCCACTGGCCATTTAATTAGGGGACCTAGTTTCAAATATATCCTCATGGCAATGACAGGAAGCCTGAGAAGTCTGCAAAAAAGGCTACTAATGAAGAGAGTTTCTAACGCCTATAAGCTGAAATACCTTTTCATTGGTAGTTTCTGTAGGTCATCTCTGTGGTCAGTAACGGTGCAAAACAAAGACCCTGCCAGCGCACAAGGGGAAGAAAAAGAAATAGAGAGTACTTCCGTAGTGTCAATCCTTTATCCCTGAACGGTACACGAGAGGCTGACATTTAATACCCTAAGGATATAGATGTTTGAAAGCTGGTTATTGTAACAAAGGAAGCCATCCAAACTCTGCAAGACCAAATGGATCAGATAAAGCTGACACCAAGATAAATCTGTTTTACATCCATTCTTGCAAAAGTTTTGCTAATCTGTGTAGTTATAAGACCTCATTGCTTTCCTAGAGCAAAAAGGAAGGTGGGGAGGGGGGAACCTACATTACAGCAAGTCAATATCTTGGTCCTAGCTGTAATCTCCAAAATACATCTTGCTAGTCAAAAGACAATTTTTCCTCTGAGATCTTGGGTGAACTCCATTAAATAGAGAGAGAGAAAAGGAAGAAATTAAGAGTGAGTGAGCAAGAACATGCATGTTGCTTCTGGTTCCATGTTCAACAAACAAAATCTATATTAACACATGAATTTAGCTTTTTCCTATAAACAGCCCCATCTTCCAATCAGTCAGAAACTAACACCCATTCTTCATTAGTCAGTATTTCAGCAGCCAGATTGGACTTTCATATGGTAGCCTAGAGCGGTGCTGGTACAGATGGTAAGACAACTCTCATAAGACTGACGACTCTCAAGAAATAGCCAGTAGTAAGTCAGAAGGTACACATGCTAACATTCAAGATTAGAAGAAAAATATTCTTTGTATACACTTTCCAGGTTTGTTTTTTCATGCACTGCAGAGAGAAAAAGCCCTCACCCAGACCTCATTGCTGGCAAATGAATGATAAATTTACTTTAGCTTCTTTTGTATGTCAACTCTTTATGCCTCAGGTACTTAACCTTTACTTTAAAAACATGGTTCAGATCCAAGCCTGGACACTGAGAGCAGGGGGGCAGGTTCAGAACTGGTATTCTTACAAATGTTTCATTTAACAAAGCACTACTATAAGAAGGTTCAGTGGTGAGAGTCTGAATGGTATTTATTGTTTCAGATCTCAGGGCTTCCATACATCTGCTGCCTGTCAAAGGCAGACACCACATTCACAGAACAAGTCCCCTGTCTGAAAAGAAGTCTCTCCTCTGATTCAACCTCTAGTACTAGACATGATGTTAAGTTACAGGAAGTAAATGTTCTTATTAGCTGTTCATACAGGGTAGTTGGTTTTTTAAGTTACAAAAGAGTGGAATCTTTTTTAGGCCCGAGTCAATAAAGTATTTCAACCCATCCTTATTCAGCAGAGCACTTAATCACTTGCTTATCTTTAAGCACTTGCTTATCTTTAAGCACTTGCTTTTGATGAATCAAGGTCTCAAAGAGAAACTATATATACACAATTACTCAGCAAGCCTGCAGGTCTTCTATTTCTTTAGGCCCAGAATGTGTATTTTCACTCTGATAAGCAACACGCTTGCACATTTCTTATGATACCCTAGTCTTCTCCATGGCAATCTCATGCTATGCGAAGAAAAACAATGGAAGGAAAAAAACTTTTCATGCCAAGATGAAGACGCATACGGAATTATGTTCAGCCGGGTGGCAGAATATATAAGGGGAACCAAAAAAAAACCAAAACCCACCCACAGCCCCCAATCCTGGGAATCTGATTTATTTATTATTTGGCATTGCCCAGGAAGCATGTGGGCAATGAAAGAGGAGTTGACCCTAATGCCTCCTTAGTGGCAATCAAAAATTCATTTCAGTGTGAGCATTTAATTAGCTTCACTGCGTTCACAAGAACTTCAGTCTTTTTAAGACACTCCAGACAACTCCCCCACACATTTGATTACTCCGAGTCTGGAATGCTGACCACTTAACAAGGAATGTCTGGAGAATAATGGAAGGGGATTTAATATCTATTTGATGTACCATCACCCTTCCCTGCACTACAAACATACACCAAGCCACGCAACCATACACCACCAAATATACACCAAGCTACACAACTGGTTTAATCAGGAAATTACAACAAGGCTTCAAAGAACTTTTAAGGGTGTCCCATGTCTAGGAAAGTGTCAGACAGGACCATAAAAAATTGAGAGCTAATCTAATCGTTGTATGCAGCTTTCATTTACATCACATTTGATGTTTTGTGATAAACTTTCACATTCCCCATTTCCAACAGGCCCTGGAATATATTTGATGCATGCATTTTTTGCATGCACATGATAAATACACACGGAAGTCAGGATTAACTGCCAGAAGGCTATTATTAATGTTACTATGGCTTCATGAGGATTATATATCAAGATCCTCTCCATGGCAAGTATGAGGAATTGCTAAATACGGCTAATTTCTGGGCTGATCTTATTTATACACTGGACACTAATCCCTTTGTATATCTCATGTGCTTCTTTCTTCTCAGAGATACTGTCCCTCAGTGACCTCCTCAGAGCATTTCATTAAATGCCTTCAGATTCTGTAAATTACAGCGCTTTAAAACCACTGAGTTTAGCATATAAAAAAAGCGAGCGAGTTGCTGTATACTGCCATGGGATAAGGTGCGGTGAAAATCCCATACAAGCTGAACTGTACTTCCTAATCAAATGGGTGTAACAGATGGCTGCTAGAGCAAGCCATCACAATGGAAATATCTGCAGTTCTCATGGTAACGGAATCTGCCAGGTCTGAGGGATTTGCTGTTTTCCAGGACATCTGAACTGCAATCTCTTTCGAGCTGTCTAGCAGTCTCAGTCTCTCTCTCTCAGCATGATGGAGATAGAGTTGAAAGGTGGAGCCTGATTTTGCATTCCAGCTGTGATTAAAGACACACACACACACACACACACACACACACACACACACAGAATCAATAGGAATGCATATTCATGATGCTACCTAGAACCTCATTAGCTGTTTGGGCAGGACAACAAGAAAATTATAGCATGCCTTCTTCAAGGGTGAAAGAGAGCGCATGTATATGAGGAATTAAGATGCATGAGCTGTAGCTTTTAATAAAGATATGGAGCAATATTAAAACTAGCAGTTGTTTCCATTTCATGGCAGCATGTCAAGATTACTTAACCTAGCAGGATGAAACATCTGGCCTGATTTTTTTTTATTTATATATATATATATATATATATATATCAAGCATGTCAAATTTCCAAAGCATAATATAGACTCTGGGAGGGAGGGGACCAAACTAAAACAGATAAGCAACCATGCACCTTAATACTAAGTGAAATCATGTGACATTCTTCCTTCTACTATGTAATCAGCACCGTGATCTCTCTCATAAGATGTAGGCTAGCATATAGACACTGTGCTTCAATTTTCCATCCAAGGACTGGGTTTAAACCCGTAGGATTCTGTTAATAGAAGCTTCTATTTCTACATGCTTTTCTTAACGCTCTTATTTCGTGGCAGGCAAAAACATTCATGAGTCTGTTTTATTAAAGTATTTTCCTTCAAATCCCTACCACGGAAAAGAAATCAGGAGAAGTATACAGCCATCCTTGCTTATACTACCTGCAAGGAAGCACACAGAGAGCTGATTCACAGCTGCTTATTCCCTTGGGTATTTCAGCCTGAAGATCAGAGAACAGAAGAATTCAGCTATGGCTCAAAATGGAAACAAAGAGGACCATTCTTAGCAACGTGAAATGAAAAACTACCGGCTGTAAGACAGTAGCTCCCTAGCATGCTGATCCACCTCTATTGTCCTTGAGGGTACTACTGTTAAATACACATGACAGACAAAGAGATGCGGAGAATGCTTTCCAGAATACAGTGATTGGATTTCCTTTTTCATGATGTAGAATAAGCAGGGCAATGTAAGCCTCTAAAGTACCACTCAAGAACAGGTTCAGTAAGGCAGTATTGTCTACCCCTCATGCTGCCCTGAAGAACGTATTATATGATCTTTTTCTAAAGCTTGTACTACAATTCTTTTCCCTTGCAAAAACTGATAAGCGATGCTTTCTGGAGGACACATTTAATTTTTAAACTGTGTTGGTTAGTTTCAAATATAGGAAGTGTGCATACTATCATAAATGAGAAAAATGCATTGCAATTTCAGAGACTTCCCCACACATTAACTCGTTGGAAAGTTCTATGGAGGTGAAGCAAACCTGGATGCAATAGCAATAATAGTATGTTTGAATTTATGTTGAACCTTTCAGCCCAAAAGATTGCAAAACACTTTGCAAACTAAGTGACAGATTCTGGCATGCATACTCACACTGGGTACAGGTTGAACCTCTCTAGTTCAGCACTCTCTGATCCAGCAACATTTGTGGTCCAGCATGATTTAAGTTAGCCGGATGTCCATTTATCATGGGTGTGGTCAAGTTTCCCACAGTACCCTGAAGTTTGTTTGCAGCCACCAGGCCTGGCTCTCGGGCTACGTCTACACTGGCGTGATCTTGCACAAAAACTCTTTTGCGGAAGAGTTCTTCTGCAAAAACTCTTCCAGAAGAGAGCGTCTACACTGGCATGTGCTTTGCGCAAGAGATGTGCTTTTGCGCAAGAGCATCCATGCCAGTGTAGACGCTCTCTTGCGCAAGAGAGCTCTGATGGCCATTTTAACCATAGGGCTTTCTTGCGCAAGAAATTCATGTTGCCTGTCTACACTGGCCTCTTGCGCAAGAACAGTTGCGCAAAAGGGCTTATTCCTGAGAGGGAGCGTCAGAGTTCTGGCGCAAGAAGCCCTGATTTCATACATTAGAATGTCAGTTTACTTGCGCAAGAACACGTGGACAGTGTAGACAGGCAGCAAGTTTTTGCGCAAGAGCGGCCGCTTTTGCGCAAGATCATGCCAGTGTAGACACAGCCTCAGTGTTCTGTGGTGTTATTTGGCTCCAATTTACCCCAAATGTCTTCTAAGAGCCTAGCAAGCAATGAAAGTGTTGGTAATGCTGCTAGACAATATTCACCTCCCATTGTTCGGCAAAGGTCAGGTCCCGAGGATGCCGGATTAGAGAGGTCCAATCTGTAGTGCTTTACTCCTGAGGCATTTCCATTCATTTCAATCCAACAGGGGTACTCATGAGTAAGAGTAGCAGGATCTGGTCCTCAAATGTATCTAGGTATAGGTTCTGCCTTTCTTATGCCTGTTGAATAGCATCTTACACCACAAGCTACACTGATCTCCATGGAACTTCCCCTGGAGTAAGTTACTAATCAACATGAGTGAGGTGAAATGCAGCCACTTCTAGTGGGAAACAAGGTCACTGACTGACCAGTCTCAGCTATGTTGCACATCAGTGTAGAGAAAGCAGCAAAAAACACCACCCCAGTCAACTGAAATAGCAAGAGAATTCAAATCCTTAACATGCAACTTCTTCTTTCAAATACCTAAAAGGGTGTTACAAGCAGGAGGGAGAAAATTTGCTCTCTTTAACCTTTGATGATAGGACAAGAAGCAATGGGCTTAAATTGCAGCAAGGGGGGGGTTAGGTTGGACATGAGGAAAAATGTCCTACCTGTCAGGGTGTTTAAGCACTGGAATAAATTGCCTAGGGAGGTTGTGTATCTCCATCACTGGAGATATTTAAGAGCAGGTTAGATAGACAGCTATCAGGGATGATCTAGATGGTGCTTGGTCCTGCCATAAGGGCAGGGGATGGGACTTGATGACCTCTCGAGGTCCCTTTCAGTTCCAGTGTTCTCTGAGTCTATTTCTATGAACCCTATCAATGGTAAGCCACTAGGGAAAGTCTTAGAGGGATAGCTGTGTTAGTCTGTAACTTAAAAAAAAAACCTTAAACAACAAATGGTCCTGCAGCAGACTATCAAAAATGTAGATGGTATCATGAGCTTTCATGGGCACAACCCACTTCTTCAGATGAATGGAGCAAGGGGTCCAAAGTTGTAAATAAACAGCAGAAAAAGAGGGGATGGAGAGGGAAAGAGAAGGGGAAAAAATGTCAATTGGAGTGTCCGTGCTAAATGAGGCTAATAGAGAGGGCTGTAAATGCCTGTGTAAGCCATCCTTTAATAAAGCAAAGCAATGAATCTCCATGCTGCATTGAAATGTGTCTATCTCATGTACTCTCTCTCTCCATATTGTTCTGTTGGTCTAATTGAGATTGTTAATGCCAGCAGGACAGAAATCCAGCATCAAGCACACGCAGAGCAGTCAGAAACTATGAATGCTAATAAAGTTGGTAGAATGCATTTAGCTTGGAAGGTGCCCAGGACTGCAAGGATAACATCCCAAGTGGAGCAGAAAGCACCAGAGGTTCTTTAATGACATGATCAGGAACCAACTTGTAGATATTATCTGAAGAAAAAAAAAGCAATGCCTCCATCAATGGAGAGTCACCAAATACCTTGCCAAGGTCAAGACTGACCGCAAAGAGAGCTGCAGGAAACTATTCTGTAGCAATCAGCTGTGGTCTCCCACCCAAGTATTGACCTAGTCCAAACAAGATTAGCATGTAAGAACCAAGAGGGCCGCTGCCCAAGGTAGCATAAGCAGATGGAGCACTCACCCTGTTCTCAATAAAAACCATGCATGCTGTATTCTGTTCACACTTACCCCTTTGCTGGGGTTTATTGATTACTTGCAACACAAGCATAAAGCTCAGCCCAATGTTACCTGCAGAGACCTCTCTTCCCTAGACTCTGCTTCCTTCTGCTCAGAGCCTGGCCCCTTTCCCTGAAATCCAGGATGAAATTAATGGGTCATACCTGCCACAGCAAGAGAGTAGGGATCACTCAGTACCTCCCTACTGGGCAGCATCACAGAAGAGCCCTGCCTACTTGATCCACCTCTTCCCTCACACGGCAATACCCTGAGGGCGCCTGCTCTTGCTTAGCCCCAAGCAACTTAATGCCCAGAGTCCTACGTCATTGTCAGAAGTTCTGGTTTTCTTGTTCCCTGTAGCACTTCCCAGGATCTGAGTAGTCCCCTTTGCCCCTGGGATTCTAGGGGCACGTCTACACTAGGAAATTATTTCAAAATAACTTATTTCAAAATAATAACTCCCGAAATAACAACTTTGAAATAGCGTGTCCACACTATGGGGAAGCCTCACAATTAGTCTGAGGCAGCCTCCTTTTATGTGGACGCACTACCTCAACTTAGAGTCCCAGGAAGCACTGGGAAATAATTAGTCTGAATGACTCTGGGAGGCAGTTATTTCGAAATAGCAGCACCGGAGCATCCACACCACCGCTATTTCGAAATAACTATTAGCATTATTCCCCATGGAAAGCAGAGGTTATTTCTTCAAAATAACCAGCCTCTTATTTCAAAATAACGGGCTTGGTAGTGTGGATGCTCCGCTTGTTACTTTGAAATAAGGGAAGTTATTTGGAAACAACTCCCTAGTGTAGACCAGGACTAGGAGAGCAAGAAAGCATTCATAGTATCTTTCCAAGAAAAGAGCTACCCAATACTATCCCCAGAGTAGATGCTAGACCAGGGGTGGCCAACCCACAGCTCGTGAGCTGCATGCGGCTCTTCAAAGGAAAAATTGTGGCTCCCGCACCTGGGGCTCAGTTCCCATACCCACGGCTGTTCTGCATTCCCCTGCTCTGACCTTTTTTCCTTGTCTAGTCAGGACGCTGCTTGGGGCAGCGAGATCTGACACTGCAGCTGACGGAAGCCTGCTTGGTTGGGCCACACACGGCTTTTAAAGGGGCAGCGGGGTGTTGTTTTTTTTTGCTCAACAACTTCTTTCCCTCGGCTCTTTGCGCTGTATCCACCACTATTTTGGCTCTTTGTCTGTAACGGGTTGGCCACCCCTGTGCTAGACCCTCACCTCATAGAGGGATGTCTCAAAGTCCTCAGTGACACAGCTGCTTAGACCAGGTTCTGCGGCCTACATAGCTCGATCTTGAGCCACCTTACAATAAAACGGCTGCCCATCCAGCTTAACTGGCTTGAGAGAGGCATACACAGCTTTGACATTTAAAGCCTCTGTAAAACCTCATCCACGCTACCCAGTCATTCTCCAAGAAAGGGCTCATTCTTCTATAGGGCAGACTTTGCATCTGCCAGTCTTTCCATTCTAAAGGAGTGGCTGCGATGATTCATACATCAGCACATCACACTTATCACATCCCATTGTGAGCCTGTGTGAATCATTCAGCATCTCCCTGTACATTTCCAACACCTTCTAATAGGGTGGGACCACAGAAGAACCCCCGCCACCCATTCACAGTTAGTACTGCCCTGTCATTCTTAAATACCACACAGACAGTAGCGTCCTATTGAAAGGATGCTCCTATAACTACATAGGGGCTGTATGCAGGGTGCAATCAATGTTTCAGTAATGAGGTGACATGCAGTTCTCAACGGCTGGCAGTATTCAATACAAGATGCTTTCCATCAAGAGATGCTGTATACTCAAGGGACATGGTGTGAATTTGATCAATAACCGGGCAGCCAGCAGCCAACACTTTATCAGTATGAGCGCCCCTTGGAAACGTGTTTGGTTCTCCCTCCACTCGACCAGCTCACGTTCAGGAAGCAGTTGATTTAATCCGAAGCTTTGGAAATGTCAAGTTACAGACACCAACTGAGGGAAACCTAGGAAAGTATTTTTGGCAAAGAAACCAAAATCAAACATGGGAGGCGTATCTGTGGAAGAAAACTGTGTCTACGGCTAGAGGTGTCAGCCCACGACTGGTTACCCACCAATGTGACTCCCAATTTGTAGTCCAATGGGCTGTGTGTTAGCATAGGACGCACGTGATGTGGGTTCATTTCCAAACCCTTCTGTTCCTTAATTTCCCCAGTAGTAGAAGAGGAATAATATTGCTCGCTGACTTTGGTAAAGCACTGTGACATCGATGGATGAATTGGACTGACTGTGATTACCTAAAACCAGAGCAAATGTAATGCACACACACCTACTGGGTTCACCGTCCCATGGAGTGGCACTGAGACCACTTACACAGAGAGCCTGAGCTTCCTCTACCACCTTAGCTGAGAGGCAGCTGGCTTTTAGCTCAAGTTGTAGAGGTTCATGCACTAAGCTCCTGAGGTTCCCGGTTTGGGTCTGCCTCTCAGTGTTACACAAGCCTTTAAAAAAGTATACCTTACATGATACAGTACGTACAAGCAGTGTATTGAGCAACTCCATAATATCTATTCTGCTCAGAAAGCCATTGATTTAATGAAGGCTTAGATATGTCAAGTTAATGTCAATGCTTCATGGACAGTTTGTTTTTTTATTCCTGGGTGCGATTCCTGGCACTGCTTTGGATCTATAAGCAACACCATCCCTGGTTGGGTCATCACAGGGCACTGAACCTAGAACCGCTTGACACAAGCACATGAGTCTCTACTGCTTGAGCTAAAAAATACCAACTCCACTACCTGAAAGGCAGCAGCAGACTCAAATTTCTCATGCGGTCTAGTCACTAGAGAGAGTGACAACCCCTGCACTCTTTCAACATGGGTTTACAGATATAAAGCCCTTTCTGGCTTGAGCACTGGTTATTTTAGAAATGCCTCTTTTATTTGGGTGAAATTCGCCCATGTGCAGTGAGGAAAGATCACATCTTTCTACCATGTAAGTCCCATTTAAATCCCTATGGGCTTACCTGGGACTGAAGAGGTGCATAGACTTTGTACTGGACCTCTTTTCACGGTGAATTTCACCCTCAACATTTGTGATCTGGGCTGTGCATACAGGCTAAACCTCTCCAGTCCGGCACTTCCTGGCCTAGCAACATCCGTGGTCCAGCATGATTTTAGTTAGTCCTGTGTCCACTTATCATAGTGTGGCCAAGTTTCCCACAGTCCCATAAAATGTGTTTACAGCCACCAGTCCTGGAGCTCAATGTTCTGCGCTGTTCTTTAGCTCTAATTTACCCCTACATGTCTTCTAAGAGCCCAGTAAGCAGTGGAAGTGTTGGTAATGCTGCCAGACACTACTGACCTCCCACGGTTTGGCAAATTCTCTGGTTTGACCCCAGTCAGGTGCTTAGAGTGCCGGACTAAAAAGATTCAACCTGTACTAGACGTGGGATCCTACACACACTTGTGTGCATGTAGACTAGCAATGCAAGTAGTCTCATTGAAGTCAAGACAGCTACTCATGGGTGTTAAGGTTTGTGGGATATGACCCTTGTTTGCCTGGAAGTTAGCTGTTCTCCTCTGAAAGCCGACGGCTCCAGAATTTGCTTTCTCCTGCTAAAACAGAGCCCAGGTTTGTTGACTTTCTATGCATACTGCAAAAGTCTATTTGCACAAAGCTTTCCTGACATGATAGTTTGAGCTGAGAGGGTTTTGATTTTTTTTTTAAAGCTGCTGAGGAGTCCTTACTGTCTTTCTGAGATGTATGAACTCCAGCTGATTGCTTTGTAAGTGTTTTCAAATTTTGTCCTGATTTCTGCCCCAATATCATCATCAGCCCTGCACGCTGGGGAACTCTGCTTTAGCCCCATGTGCTGGGGGCTCTGCTGCCAGCTCTGTGCTGACCCAACATGTCAGGCCTTTGTCCCCAGTCTCAGCTGGTGGGAAGGGAGGATGCATGTAAGGGGGATGTCGACACCCCCACTCTTAAAAATGCCCCCCCCCCCGGCCACTGCTTACACACACGTCACTTTATTCATTGCCCTTCTTCACAGGCTCACCCCACACAGAGTCAGGATGTAAAGGTCTGTGGCACTTGGGACAGGTTCACCGCCACCATGGAGGCCATGCAGACCTACATCCACGCTGCACAGCAGAAATCAAGTACTGCAGGAAGTACTGCCCAAAAGGTTCCAGAGTGCACTGGAGCTTCCTGATTGGCTCGTACTCACTATTTAAGCCGGAGAGTACTTCAGGATGTTGTCTGAGCAGGCCAGGTGGCTGCATGGTTGCCATGACTCCAGGCCTCACCATCTTTCTGATTTCCGACCCTGTCTGACTCTGACTTCTCTACCAATCCCAGCTCTGCCGCTTACTCTGATCCCTGCTCGCTGTCTACTGCCTCACGGCCATTCTTCACTTGGACACCAGTCCAACTGTGACCACTAGGCCAGACCTCCTGTGCCCCAGTCCCTTAGACACTGGGAAACAAGTCAATATTTTAAAAATTATGAAGGAACAATACCCAGAAGGGGTTAAATTCTTTCTGTTCATGCACCACTACTCTGGGGACACCTCTCTTTGTGAAGCACCGTTGCCCAGACCCATTAGCTTCACTCTCAAGCAATCTACAGTGGACACAATACTTGAGATCCATATGTCCCTGCTCCTGCCTTCTAGGTCCCTCCTTTCGGACTGAGTTCTCCTCTTTTTAATTGCTCCTGGCCCCTTTCACAGAGGGGATCACGAATGGTAATTAAGCCACCAGATGAGGGAGAGCTGCTGTGACCTTGCAGGTCTGTTTTCCCTCCAATACTTTGTCTGATAATCAATTTAGATTATAAGAGTTTGTATGATAATTTATTTAGATTATAAGCTTTTAGGGACAGGAACTCTCTCTTACTAGGTACATGCGCCACAATGAGCACAGTGAGGCCCCTGAAATCAGTTGAAGCCTCTAGGGAAGACTGTAGAATAAATACAGCTATAAAAGTTCAAAGGTTCACGGACTGACATCCAAACCACGAACAGACACTGATCATAACACGCCGCGGCTGATTGACCGAGCTAAGATTATTTGAAGTTCCTTTCTACCTTGTTTATCCCCTTGCTCATCTACAATGTCCTTTGGTCAAAGTCTAAACAACTGTGGCACGTTTAAAGCAGCCTGCTTTGGTGCAGAGGAACTCTGAGAAACAAACACATGCTCACAAAGACAACGATGAAACAATGTGGCCAGGCACAATGGCCTACTTCCAACAGGAAATCCAAAGAGCCCATATTCATGTGAGTTGCAGTTCTGCCTTTCAAATCTGTGGAGCAAAATAAAGAACAAGGGAGCAGGTGGAAAGACTTTTTTGTGTGTGTGCATATTTTTTTGATAAATAAACCTTCCTATTTCGATATTTGGCAGGGTGACAGGGTCTAAAAGGAGCTGGAGCGGTAGTTAGTGGAGGAGGGGGAAGAGTGCAATTAAAAATGGCAAAACCCACTCCTTAAATAAATGTTTCATACTCAGAAAGATTATTACTGAGTCCTCTGGCTTTAAAAATCAAATCAAATCACCCTGAATGGATAATGTGAACCTTATTATGGGGGAGAGTCACAGTTCTCAGCCTCTGGATTATGGAAGAAACAAGATTTACATCTGACCTCACCTTTTGTCAGTTTAAATCAACAAAATGATCATGTTTTAATTCTGAGTAAGCAGAGTTTTCCATGGCATCGAGGGTTTTTTGTTTTTTTTCCTCCCCAAGTATTCAAGTGTTCTTCTGCTCTGAACTGGAAGAGGATGCTAGATTGTTTAGAAAGATGCTTCCTCTACTTCTTGGTTGCTGTTGTGTGTTGTTTTGTTAGGCTGGTTAAATATACATGCATCCTAGATCTAGACAACAAAAGGAAAAATACATTTCACCTGATCAAGAGGCTTTGAAGGAAACCAAAGTGTCTGGAACAAAGCTGAACAAATCCAAAGCCTGGAATTGTTTGCACTTCGGGTCCAATTTATCAGCCATGCTTAAGTATTTACCTTTCCCATCTGAATAGCAGTCCACATTGTTGTAGCTCACAGGAGGGCTTTTGGCCCCTGCCAGCTTAAATAGAATGATTCAAAACTGAATCATTTCCTGCAATTTAATTTCATAGCTGAATGCAAACTATAGCGAGATAAGGTCAAAAACACATGGAGCTATCTTCAGAAAGCTATCAAACTCTCTGGGCTGCTTTAAGCTGAAACCTAATTGAATGCAGTAGGTTTTGTTATTGTTATGACATGGAAATAAGTACCGCAGGAGATGGAAATAAGTACCGCAGGGGATGGACAATGACCAATACCAGCTGAGCCAGTACAGTGATCATGTACCAAGTTAGCTTTCCACCTATTACCACAGAAGAAAGGAATGTTTCACAAGCTCGAACCATTTTAGTCGTTTTTACGGAGGATCAATAAGACAGCGACAGAGAGGAAAAAGCTCCAGCAGCTTGCCGCGTTCACAGCAAAGGGAGATGAAAGCATGCTGCAGTTTGAAACCTAATATGGCAAGTCACCTAGAATGAATGACTCCTTAAAAGAGCAACCCCCTTCAACAACCTCAGTCCAGGCCTTTCCAAAACCCTGACATTGAGACCTCAAAAGCCTTAGTGGTATTAGACCCATTAAGATCTAACTGACATGCACAAGTAATGCAGGGATGAAAGGCCAGCAAAAGAGAGAAACCTGCAAAATTTGCATTTGACTGTAGCGCTGAAGAACACTCTCTGGTCTTCAGAAGTCTTACATCAGATTAAGTGATGTCATCTTTTCCATTAAATCCAGAGTCAGTATTGGAAAGCAGTTTTTAGGAAGGAAGGGGAGGGGGAAAATCTATCTAGAAAGCAGCCACTGAAACAAACAACATAGCTGAAATAAGGTCTGTCGGAAGGTTAAGTTCCAGTCCAATGTGATGTGCCTTTAAAAAGTACCATGTCTACACCGCTGCATTGCTTACTTTCCGAAACTAAGCCAGAGGGATGTACATAGTAAGATCTTTGTCTCATTTCAGGGAGGATACAGGATAAAGATTCTGTGCCAGTAATCTTCCTTGGATTAATAGTTTCTCTTTTATCTGCTGTATTTCTGCTCAGATGTCTTTGCTCTGAATGAGTCAGTGGAATGCAAATGATGGGTACCGTCAGTCTGAAAATATTTAAATCTAGCTTTGCACTGCACTGCAGGTTTGAAAAAAAAGACATCCATAAATATACATGCTGAAGGAAGGGCAGATGAAAATTATAGATACATCAATAATGCAAAAATAATGTAGTGGTGCAAAGTGACAATAGATTCTTTTTTTGTGTTGCTTTTCAGATCAACATTCAGATGCCTGATACGAGTGGGGAGCAAAATATCTGCAATGTTCCTTTTCCGAGCCTCAGACGCTCGACAAGCATGCATGTGTCAAAATGGAAAACAGATTTTATTTTGGCTGCTAAGTGACAAACCTTCATTACCCACGAGTGTGTTCCTAGAGATAGCATTCTTTTAATCCTGATAAAAGGAGAAACTAGGCAGTTTAGGCATGATTCATTGGGATTTTCTTCCTTCCCTCTTTCATGGATAGGCTCCAAATTCTTTATTATAATGGAGGTGGAAAGGAGGGTTGTTCTTTTGTTATAAAATTTCTGATAGTCAGTCAGTATTGTGATGAACTCTGCTCCAATTCTATGTTCAAGAACTTTGCCTTTGGACTGCAGTAACCCTACACAGTATGGATGTGAGGAACCAGAGCCTAAATCTAGTCTCCAGGGTAGTCAATGGCATCTTTGCCTTGGATTTCAATAGGAGACAGTGCACAAATAATTGCTTTCAGAGCTTTGATGGACTGTGTATGTTGTTTTCACCTAGATATGGGCATGGAAGAACTTGATGGATTTCAGTGTTAGCACTGCAATTCCTTATATTTGCAAGTGGCAGGATGTCTTGCTAGGTTTAAATGAACTTCATCTGAGTTAATTCAGACATCCTTACCCATGACAACCAAAATCTCATGCCCTTACACACTTTAAGAGGCATCTTATTCCTCTGTGGACCCACTCATGGAGTAGAGTGCTACTCATCACAAGTCAAAGCATCAGAATATAGAATAACCAAAAGTACAGATTGGAGGAAGGGACAAAAAAGCTGATAATACCATGGGTTAACTCCTGCGTTATCTAGTAACATCTCCATCACAACCTACTCCACTCAAGATACCATTCAATGGAATGCTAATCTTTTTGGCATATCAGAAGATTCATCGCCACCACTTATATAACAGGAAATCTTATTGGTAAAGAGCTTCTCCACAAATAAGTCCATCAAGAAAGATTTCACATATTTTGTAAGCCAACCACAGAGGAGTCTACAATTGCTTGAAAAATGGGGCCAAGATTTTCATTAAGAATTTCCCAGTCCTGAAGTGGTTTCCATTCCACCATGTTTGAAGTAAACCCATTTTTTATATTTTTGCTGCATTTTCCACAGTATTTGTAACCAGAATCTTTATCAACATTTTTTATTTAAATCATTTTCAAAACCTCTAATTTACCAAAGCCCAAGTGCATAATAGGAAAACAGTTTTCAGTAAATGATTTTTTTCCTTAATGGTTTCAGTAAATTGTTGGTAAAAATAACATGGAAAATTTCAATGTTAATTTTTTTTAAAGTATATTGTTTGCGCAAAAAAAATATTTTTACTACTTGTACGGAGAACCCACTATTCTACAGCACACAAAATTATTCCACAGCATCAGATTTCTTTGGCAGCATTACAAATATATCAAGGCTGTTCATGAACAACAGCCTTTTGCTCCCACCCCTCAATCCCCGTTGAAACACTACACATCCACAATATGGTGGCTGTTCATAGAAATTAAACAACTGGGTGTGAAGACTTTGTCATGACTCTGCAATTCCCTAAAGTCCTCAACAACCAGATTATCACTCAACGGGCTATATAATGAAATGCGAAACTATCACCGACTTGCGTAATGTTGTGATTGATGGTTACCTAGCGATGCCTCAAACTTCCCTTGACTCTACCTGAATGATTTATTACAACAGCTCATCCAGCAATTTCTGAAAATTTCCACACTCACCTGAACTACAGGATTGGAATATCTCCGGGAGAAAGTACCATTGGCTCAGAAAATATCACTAAATACATGTTGTTGTTGTTGTGTTTGCTTCATAGTAACATGATATCTATAGCAGCTCTGCAAAGACATACATTGAAATGAGAAATTACATATAAGCCACGCTGGCCGAAAACCAAATTGTGACTTCAATTATTAGAAGGTAGTACCTTACTGCCCAGCTAATCCTATAGCTACTGGTGAGAAAACTCATAGTGCAAAACTATTTACATTTCAATAATGAGTAAGTATTGAATCAAAATTATTCAAGAGCTGGACCGTGACTTCCTTACTTCATGTGTGGGTCCACTGATTTCAGTGGGGCTATTTGCTCAGTTAAATACTACTCAGTGAGAGAAAGGGTATCATAATCTATTTATACAGAGGTGCTTTGGGATTATACACCAAAGGCATAGCTGTTACATCACCTGCCTTTCAGTTTTGGAATCTGGGTTTGACACAGACCCCGTGCAATGAGTTCTTGCGGTCTCGGCATCTCTCCTTGAGGAGGGATTTTATTCCTCCCTTCCGCTGTCCAGAAAACTACCAGCAAGGGAAGATTCACTTCAGCCTTATGAGGCTGTGAATCCACATGTGTGTGTCAGAGGGGTAGTTGTGTTAGTCTGTAACTAAAAACAATGAGAAGTCCTGTGGCACCTTAAAAAACTAAAATATATATATATATAGTATCATGAGCTTTTGTGGGCATAACCCACTTCATCAGATGAGCTCGAGGGGAACAACAGAAAAAGAAGGGGGGAAAAGTACCTGTCAATAGTGGCTCCCGTGCTAATGAGGTTAATTAAGTGGGCTGCTAATGAGGTTAATTAAGTGGGCTGGAAATGTCCCCATACTTAGCTTTTGATGTAAATGAGGTCAGAAAATGCAGGGAAGACTGGCTTTCTAATACAACAGCCAGTTAATGTCTTTGTTCAAGGCCAGGGAAACAGTGTCAAATTTGCAGATGAATGTCAACTCCGCACTCGCTCTCTGTAATTGGGTAGTGAAATTCTTTTGTAGCAGAATGGCTACTTTTAAATCTATGATTGAGTGACCAGGCAGGTTAAAATGTTCCCCTACAGGTTTGTGTCTTTTACCATTCCTGATGTCTGATTTGTGTCCAATTTATCCTTTGTCGTAGAGACTGTGCGGTTTGGCCAATATACACAGCAGAAGGGCATTACAGGCACTTGGTGGCATAGATCACAGGACTTGCAGTTGTGGCATAGATCATAGAGGACTTGCAGTTGTATGATGTTGTGGTTGATGTCATTAGGTCTTGTGATGGTGCCACTTGTATAGATGAGTATTTGATGTTTTTATGAGATAGCGTGGAAAGCAATCAAGGAAAGACACTAGTGTTTCAAAGTTAAGAGCTAATCAAACTCCTGGTGTCAACTGGCTGATGTGTTTCACCCCAAATATGGCTGGACTTCCACCTGCTAGTGTAGGAACCTGCATTACATTTTGCAGCACATAAACAATTAGCACATTATAGAAATGCCCTGTAGAAAGAATGTTTATTGAAAATCTCTTTGGAAGAATCTCATACATTTCCCTGCCTGAGATTATGTTCTCCAGAGACCCATTTATGGTAAAGCCACTGCCTTCTGAAAAATGTGTGTTCAGCACAACACCTGAGTATACGAGTCTTGCCAATCATAAAATGCAAAAAAAAAAAAAAAAAAAAAAAAGAATCACAGTGTTTTCCTAAAACAATATTCTCTTTCTGGCATGGTGTGCTCGCTCACTCTCTCCTCCTCTGCAAACACAAAACCTAGCAGATGATATATTTCAAGTCATATTATATGACATGAAGAGATAGTCAGAAGCAAAAAAGACAGCAGAGGTACTCTACAAATACATCCAACACACATTAAATTAACCTTTCACGGCTAGGCGGCCACATTTGAGTCCAGTTTAACATCACTCCCTCACAGAACAGAGCCAACCTATTTGCCTCCTGAAAGATCTTGGATTCCTAGCTCAAACAACATGAGGAATGAATAAGCTTATTCATGCATCAGACAGGATAATTCTGGCAAAGCTGGCACTGACAGCGTTAAAGAACAGTGATGGAAGAATCTAGCCTTGTTGTCATTCTAATTGTCACCAGGAATGATGAAAAATGTGTTCCCTTTTCCAGCACACCGATCATTCCCCTCTGAACGGTGTTCCTGTCACTTGAAATTCCAGTGTAAAGAGAAAGGAAAAAAAAAGTGTGCTTACACATGGGCATTATCTGGGGAGCATGGTAGTTCCAGCATGCCATATTAGTGAGGGTTAATAATTTCATGGGATTGGAAATAGAGGAAGGATGTTCTTGTGGATAAGACATTGAATTAGGACAGAGTCAGTTCCCCAACTCTGCTACTGACTACATGTGTGACCTTTGGCAAGTCACTTAATCTATCCCTGTACCTCAGTTCCCTCTTTGCAAAATGGGCATTTTTATTTTGTCTTAATCCAAATCTGTCCTCGCATATTATGTTTGTACAGTGTTTGGCCCAATGGCACTCCAATCTTGAGGGATGCCGCCCAGGTGAGCCTGTAATACTGAAAAATAAAAGTTAATGGTCCATTACAGCAAAGATTCACAATATAATGGGCTGAATTCTGCTCGCAGCTACACCTCTTCACCGACAAGACCTATTATGACAGGTCTTGTGTCATAATAAGCATTAAGGAAATATTCTCCTCATCCAAACAGGATATTGTTTCTCTTAGTAAAGAAGGAAACCAAACATTATCTTTCACAGCAGCAATCAGAAATCAGTGTCTGTTTTCACCTTCTTCCATAACAGGGCAAAATGGGGACTTCATCCCAGTCAAGTGAATGAAATAGCTCCGATAAGTATTTCTCTGCTCCTCCTTCAGAGGGACCGTATTAAAAATAAACTAGTGCTCCAGGCAGCTCCAGAAAGTGGCTTCAACAGTATTTATTGCTTTGATAGGGTCAGTGTACAGTATGTGCATGTTGCCTTTTAAACATATGTTTCAGGCGAAGAATCAAAGCTAATTTCAGTGTGTGAAAAGCAAGCAGATTTCATTACTGATTGTGACTTCACTTCAAAGCGATAAGGACGCCGGATGTAGGTTCTCAAAACTGGATGTCCAAATGGGAATTTATGATGTAGAACTTTCAGCTTTATCATCCATGGGCTTCGTTACAGAAAGAAGAAAGAAATTCTTTGCTAGCAGGAAGCTCACAGTTAACCCATGAACCAGCTGGCTTGTTCCCCATTCCTCCAATTTTCCCTGCGGCTATTTCCTTTCCATAACGTGTTATAGCAAGAATGGCCATTGGCACTCACCATTTTTGGCACCCAACTAGATGAATATGAAAAATCTGGATTGTTTTCTCTACCACAACACAGCTCTAATTTGACTCCTTGAAGGAGTGTCAGCAGAATTCATAAGGAATTCAATCAGAACTAAGTGTAATTAGAGTCCCACTATAAAGATTCTTTGGTTTGATTTTTAAACGAGGATTCCTCCCTCATATTATTCATTTTGACGTAACATGATCCCAACCACAGGAGACCATCTATGCTAATGACCTTCTTGATGATGTAAAATCGGAGGAGGTGACCTGCAGAATTGTTAAAAGGCTGAAGCGTAAGTAGCACCATGTGACTGCTGTATTTTAGCTCACAGGTTTCACAGTAAAAAACAAACACACACACACACACACACACACACACACACACACACACACACACACACACACAAGTATTAAGTCATGACTTCTCAAATTCAGGAAGAACAATTGATGTTGACAAAGGCCTGCATTTTTGAAGTAAGATACCAAATAATAGTCTCAGACACAGCAAATTGTTTGAGCAATGTGCTTAACTTTAAGCATATGAATAGCCCCACTGAAGTTAAAAGGCTTAAAGTTAGGCATGTGCTGAAGTACAAGTTGAACCTCCCTAGTTCGGTACCCTCAGAACCCAACTGGTTCTGAACCAGAGAATTTTCCAGACCATGGGAAGTCAATATTGTCTAGCAGCATTACCAACACTTCCACTGTTTACTGGACTGTTAGAGGACATTAAAAGGTAAATTAGAGCTAAATAGCAGCACAGAACACAAAGCTAAGACTGGTGGCTGTAAACAAACTTTATGGGACTGTGGAAAACTTGGCCACACCCCTGAAAAGTGGATATCCGATTAGTTAAAATCATTCTGGATGATGACGGATGTTTCTGGACGAGAAAGTTCTGGACTAGAGAGTTTCAACCTGTACCACCAAGGCATCAAGATAGACTTATTTCCAAAGGTGATAAAAACCTACACCTTCATTTTGCACCAATGGCAACTGCAGATTTTAAGTATCTTTGAAAATAATCAACCTATTGGTAAGTGCCTAAAATTAGGTGCATGGATTGTTAGGGGAGTTATTTTAGATTTTGTCTAGAAAGTCTATTTAAATGTCCCACACTTTTTAAACAAAGCTCATTGTGTAATTCTCTTAGGTACCTTCACCAACTACCTTATTAAGGAGGAAAACAAAACATACCATGGGGTTCAAATGAGGCCTCTAAAACAGCGGTTCTCAAATGTGGGTCTGGACTCCAAACTGGGTCATGACCCCCATTTCAATGGGGTCCCCAAGGATGGTGTTGCTGGGGCCCAGGACTGTAGCCAAAGCTCAAGCCCACCGCTTGGGGTGGAAGCCAAAGTCCGAGGGCTTCAGCCCTGGGTGGGCTCAGGTTACCACCTTCTTCCCCACCTGAGGCAATGTGATTTGGTTTGGGCTCTCCCGGGAGCAGGAGGGGAATGCAGTAATATTTGTGGTCAGAAGGGTGTCGCAGTGCAATGAAGTCTGAGAACTGCTGCTCTAGCGCAGCCAATTTTGATTTTTTTTTCTCATGACCCAGTTGAAGAAAATTGTTGATGACCCAACATCATGTAACTGGAGTGTGGGTTCCAGGGTGGGGCTGAGGATGAGAGCTTTGGGGTATAGGAGGGGGTTCTGGTGTTGGTAGGGGGACACGAGGGGCTGACCTTGAGCAGCTCCCAGTCAGCGGTGCAACGGGGGTGCTAAGGCAGCTTCATGCCACCCTTGGTACTGCAGGCCATGCTGCCCCCAGAAGCAGCCAGCAGCAGGTTCCCAGCCAATGCAAGTGTGGAGCTTGAGCTCCAGGCAGGGGCAGTGCACTGAGCCCTGTGTGCTTTTCCCCTCCCCAGCTAGGAGCCAAGCCTGTTGCTGGCCACTTCTGGGGCACAGCACAGTCTGCAGTGCCAGGACATGCAGGGATCGGCCTTAGCCCCCTCACTGCTCACTCTGCAGCAACGAGACCCAGTGCCTGACATTCTACCCACCCAGTGCTGGGGCGCGACCCCTAGTCTGAAAACCCTCTAGCACCAGAATGATTATATCCTTCCCTACACAGTGCAATCCCCTGGGGAGACCACCCCATCACATCAGGATATTGCTGTCGGCCACTGCTTCAACTATGTGCCTGGTGAGTGACTAGCAAGTGTCCAAAGGCCACCATCCCCTGAAGCACCTGTAAAAAGAAGGGGCTCACAGTTTCAGGGGTGGGAGAAACAGAAGATTGAAGGAAGAAAGAAAGGCACAGTCCAATCACTCGGCTTACTATCCCAGCTGCTTAACCATCTGAATAACAAATCAATGGGTTGGTATTCCATCCAAGTTCAGATCATACTGAAATCTATTAGAACACTTGCACGTAGCAAACGAATCTTACTTACTTATTTGGTATTCTATCTTAGAATTAATCAGCCTGGTGGCTCTGCAGCAAAACTCAGGTGGGGAGACAGGACAGAAAACAAGAAAAAACAATCACCCTGATTTCCCTTGTGGTTAACAATCTGACACTACTCAACAACACACGCTGAAATTGAACTGTAAATGAAACAATGCAAGTTGGAGCGCTGTCTTTTGTTGGGGCAACAGCAAGGTGTGCCTTGGCTCTCTCCTCCCCTCGCCCTTAATAGCTCACGCGCGGTACTCCTAGAGTCGAACCATCTGCTGGAGCACAATTCAGACATAGCTTTAAAATGATGATAGCGCTGGGAACTGATCATCACTGGGTCATAGAAAGCTGTGCTGCAGTGTATAAATAAGATAAAGTGCTGAGCAGTGCACGTTTGCATTATGAAATGTATTTTCTCCTTTGTGTGTGTGTGTAGAAAGCCTTTCCTGAAAGCTTGTGGAATGCAGAGGAATTGAATACCGGAAGGAAGGCGATGCTGTCCCAGAAAACTACAAATGCAGAGAGCTTTGGAGGAACAGAAGGCTGTAATATTATTGACTACAGAATGATAAAAGAGGAAGGAATTTAAACAGTTACAGAGCTTTCGTTTGGCTCGCTGGAGTAAAGTCAAAGGCTTAAGTTTCACATTAGCTCAGAATAATGCAGCCTCTATAAAGGATGCAAAGCAAGGCCGTGTTCCCAAGATGTGTTAATGCCATAAGATGCCCCTCTGCAGGCTTCAGGTCAAGGCAACAAGCTTCCGCATACTGATTTTCTTTCAAAGGCACTCAAATGTAGATAAGTAATTGGAGATGGAGACTAGCCACAGCTTAGGCTGGCCGGCCATCATGTTCGCCGGTAACTCCTGAATTGCTGTGGTCAGTATAGCACATTTAGGCATTGTTTTCATTCAGTTGCAGATATCTTGCCAGTGCTGTCGATCTTCAAATAGCTTCGATGGCCTGCCCTAGGAAAAAAGACACTAAATATGAAAAATGAAAGAGCGAGAGGACAGATAGGACTGTGGCTAAGGTGTTGGATGTGTGCCAATAAATTTAGGTTCAATTCCGAGCTGTCACAGTGGCTTTTTCTATGGCCTTGGTCAAGTCACTTAAGATCATTTTCAAAACTGCTCGATGTTGGCCTAACTCTGCTCATACTGAAGCACGGATGTCAACGGACCCCTGTGAAGAGCTTTGGAAAATGTCATCCTTGGTTTCTCTTGACAGGAGTTAGGTGCTTAGGCACTTCTGAAAATTCCATGAGGCACTTTTCTGCTTCCCAGTTCACTTTTTATAAATCTGGGCCTCTGTGTCTCAGTTTCCCCCCTGTGTAAGGAGGAGATAATTCTCTTCCCCTATCTTTCATCTGTTTGGATTGCAAGCTCTATGCAGCTAGGGATTTCCCCGCACTAGGAGTAGTACAGCACTTCGTACAACATGGTCCCGTATATATTTTAAGTGAACCCTGAAATCTTCATCTTATGCCAGAGGGCACAGGCCATGCACTGTGCTGAGCCTCACAACTCCCTTTCCAGACAAGAGTGTGAGGGTATGTTTACACTTGATTCCTCCTTCGAGGGAGGAATGCAAATGTAGACATCCGAAATTGCAAATTTAAATATTCCGTGCTTCATTTGCATAATTGCAGACTGCCGCTTTTCCGCAATAGCGCTATTTCGGGACATCAAAGTCGGTCCCCGAGGGGTTATTTCGAGAGAAAACCCTTCCCTCAAAATAACCGTTACTCCTCAAAAATGTGTTGGTCTCTGCCTTCCTCCCTTTGTCTCTCTCCCTGGGAGGCTGAGCCTAGGTGTCTGGGTTAATACACATTTGGGTGAGTCAGTGGGAATCACATCAGAGCACAGGGGGACACCGGGTTACAGAGCAGACAGCACCCCCACTATGCCACATAAGCATATATTAAAAACAAAGAAGATTTGGAAAGGGATGTAAACCCTCATGCTTTGGGAGAGGAGAAAACCTCTCTCTGTTGAAGGTTAGGAGGAACCGTTGCAAGTGAGCAGACCACCCCGTGGCTTCCACTGCAGAGTGTCTTCCAGCACAGCTACTGTCAGTTTGGATCGCAGCTCTGATCCAGTTGGGCAATTCCTAGGTTCCTGATGACCTGAAGACAACATGGAGCACCTCGTGGATGAAGGCTGGAGAAGTGTCGGCCAGACAGGATGCTATGGAACAGAGAGGTGAACAGTGATGATAGCAAGAGGAAGTTGAGGCCAGAATTTATTATCCTGAAGGGGGAGGGGAGGTGAGGAGGTTTCAGGTGTTTGCATAGAAGTAAAAAAAAGGGGTATGCTGAGTATTTTTCGGCTTCAGACCCTCATGAATAAAACAAGGAATCCCAGTGCAACTCAGGAGCGTGGGGAACATGATCGGAAGCTAAGGAGAATACAGAGAAGGCATCTTTTATGGAAATACGGTCAATCTACTTGATGTTAGAAGAATCAATCACAGGGGCGATTCTACCTAATTCATACAGATAGGATATGGAGAAAGCTGTGCTTTGGAGGAGGGAAGGGTGTTCTTCTTCCTCCCAAACCACCTTACTAAGGACCCATAAGTTTGGGTGATTTCCTATCAACTTTAATACATGGAAGACTGTGTAGACTGTACACACACTGTGCAAGTAAGCATGATAGAACTACACCTGCAGGAATTCCCTTCATCTGCCACAATGAAAGAGTCATCTCTGACTGCACCCTGGGCCTACTTTAGTAAGAGGAATTGAATTAAGGAAGAACCACTCCCTGCTTGTGCATTGCACGCACCTCTACGAATCATTTACGTTCAGAGCGAGGCAGAAGCAGGAGCTTTAATTTTGGTTTCATGCCTGACAAGTGCCTCTGCCTGCAAATGCTCCATAACTATATTCTTTGGCCCAAGGCTGCAGCTGCAACAAGTGCTAAAATCCACTGCCTTCCAAGAGAACACCGCACGTGGAATGGCATTGGAATCAGTGCCATAGTAATTAGTTTTATTATAGCATTCCGCATGGAGCTCCGAGCACACATTGTAACAGCATCAGCCTGCTGGCTGTTATTTCTGCAGACCCGCTATGCAAGTGCTATACTGTCTGAGCACAGCTTGCTGTTATTTCCTGTACTTAAAAAACTCAAACTGTTAAATTAAAAGAGAGAGTGTGTAAAACAGACAGACTCAGACAGACTGACAGGGTGCATCTACGCTGCACCGGAGGTCGCAATAAGATATGCAATTGGAACTACGCAAATTGCGTATCTTATTTCGATGTTATTTCGAAATAGCTTATTTCAAAATGTTGCGCTGTCTATGCAGCACTTATTTCGAAATAAACCACTATTCTGAAATGCCCCTAACGCCTCGTGGAATGAGGTTTACAGGGATGTCCAAATAGCGAGCCTGTTGTATTTTGAAATAACGGGCATGCTGAAAAGATGCAGAATAGCTATTTCGGGACACCTCTGGTATCCCAAAATAGCGCTACAGTGTAGACGTAGCCATAACGTCATAAGGAATGGAAATACAGGAGGGTAGGTGGCTAAGACAACAGCTTTAGTAGTATTGGGTCAGAAGCCTCTCTCAAGTGCATTAATCTAGACCGTGGGATTAGCTAGTAATGGTTATGAGAGGTCTTTCTAAGGGTGGTACTAACTTGCTCCTTTGTACTTATGCCAAAAAAGTAAGAGATTAATGTTGTATAGGTCACAATTTTCGTTAGATGTGCCTTCAAATATGTTAAAGTAGCTATGGCAGATAATTATTTCCATAGAAAGTCCATTAGGGGAATGTTTGCTCTATGCCGTGAACACACTGGACAAAAAAGGGACAGGGCCTCGTTTTCATCGACGTAAAGGTATCTGCCCTGTTCTGACAGCGTAAAGGGGGAGAGCTTTATGGCAGCATAAATCACATTTACATTGCCAAAGTGATGTAAAGGGGCCTTAATGTAAATGGGAGCAGGTCGTTAGTGTTTTCACCGCAGCAATCTCCTACCACCATGCCCGAAGGATTTGACAGACAGGCAAAGGCCATGTAACACTACAGGGGCTATTTCCATCCCAACTGCACTTCTCCTTTGTCACAGACCATCCTATACGCTTTCACAAAACGTCTGATGGTTTCCCTAACTCGTTCTGAATATTTTACATTGCAACTTAGTGTAGCACTTTCGGGCCAAATGGACCCTTGGCGTAACTCCATAGCAGTCAGTGGAGAAGAGGTCAGCATTTCATATAAATAGAGGCCAAACTGGTATCCTTACCCCACATACAGCACTGTTGGTCAGTCGGGCTACACACGTGGGATGTTATTCACTGGGAGAAGAGGTACCCAGCCCGAAGAAATTAAAGCGTCTTTTTCTGAATTCCCTATTTATTCTGAAGTCTGACATGATCCAGCTTATCAGACATTGCACTCTCTCTGGGGCATAATGTTCTCACTGCTAATATTAAGCATTTCGGTCACTTATTTAAGTTCTTGAGGAGGTACAAGCATTGTCTTCTCCGTCCTTCCATGATTTCTTCCAGCACATTCAGTCCCCTAGAGTGCGCTTGCCTTCCCCAGGTTGATGGTTTTACATTTCCCTGCATTATTTGCCAGGGTAAAGAGCTAGATACCTTCATGGAGGATGGATCCATCAATGGCTATTAGCCAGGATGGGCAAGGATGGTGTCCCTAGCCTCTGTTTGTCAGAAGCTGGGAATGGATGATGGGAGGGATCACTTGATGATTTCCTGTTGTGTTCATTCCCTCTGGGGCACCTGGCATTGGCCACTGTTGGAAGAAAGGACAAATGGACCTTTGCTCTGACCCCAGTATGACTCTTCTTATGTTCTTCTTATATTGACTGGCTAAGTGGTGAGGGTCAGCATTTTCCTGACCCTCTTTAGTTGCTGCTGGACCACATTAACAGCGTCCTCATCACGTCGGTACCTTATTACTACGAATCTCAATGCAATAACTTAAGGTCAAATTCAGACTCACCCATAAAGTGGGTGTAGAGCCAGCCTGATGTTTGCAGCCCAAACTGACCGTCCCAACTGGGCCACAGCCAAATCCAAAACACCGGTGTGGCTCTCTAGCCCTGCTCCAGAGGCGTGACTGCAGGGGAGAGGAGACTTTTTCTTCCCCAGTGCCCTATAGCTGGAGTGTTTCCAGCAGCTGAGGGGGCAGCACTGGGCAGAGAAGAGCTGCCCCAGCTTGAAGAAGCAAGAGCCCTGAAACGGAACCAGCACTTGTACATGAATGGCCTGTTGGAATGGTGGATCACCCCTTCCCTGGGATAGCCATGGGGTGGTGGAATGATACTGCCCCAGGCACGCCCAGACACACGCAATCACCCATGCTGGGAACCTTTCAAAGTGCTCTCACCTCCGTGTGCCCCTCTCTCCAACAGGTAGTTCCATGGGACAACAAAAAAGTGTGTATCTACAAAGGGCCAGTTCAGAGGAGCAGAAAGCTCATAGGAATGAGCTCTTCACCCTCTCCTGCAAGACTCCAGGATCTGGCCTCCCAGAGACAACAGTAAGGGACTTGTTTTCTCCTTTCGCTCAGTGATGAATGGGAGGAGTATCCGTTTCTGGACATCCCAGCCACTCAGTTAACTAAATTGACAGAAAGGGTTAAAACCCACAGACAGTGGGTCCTAGAGAGTCTCCAGGAATGCTAGGGGGAAGAGGTAGTAGATATGCTGGAGGGCAGGGGTAGGGTCCAGAGTGACCTGGACAGATTAGAGGATTGGGCCAAAAGAAATGTCATGAGACTCAACAAGGACAAGTGCAGAGTCCTGCACTTGGGACGGAAGAATCCCAAGCATTGTTACAGGCTGGGGCCTGACTGACGAGGTAGCAGTTCAGCAGAGAAGGACCTGGGGATTACAGTGGATGAGAAGCTGGATATGAGTCAACAGTATGCCCTTGTAGCCAAGAAGGCTAATGGCATATTAGGCTGTATTAGGAGGAGCATTGCCTGCAGATCTAGAGAAGTGATTATTCCCCTTTATTCAGTACTGGTGAGGCCACATCTGGAGAAAGGATGTGGCCCCTCATTGCAGAAAAGATGTGGACCCATTGGAGAGGGTCCAGCGGAGGGCAACCAGAATGATTAGGGGGCTGGAGCACATGACCTATGAGGAGAGATTGAGGTATTTGGGTTTATTTAGTCTGCAGAAGGGAAGAGTGAGGGGGGATTTGATAGCAGCCTCCAACTTCCTGAAGCGAGGTTCCAAAGAGGATGGAGAGAGGCTGATCTCAGTAGTGAGGGGTGGCAGAACAAGGAGCAATAGTCTCAAGTTACAGTGGGGGTCGTCTAGGTTGGATATTAGGACAAACTATTTCACTAGGAGGGTGGCGAAGCACTGGGATGGGTTTCCTAGGGAGGTAGTGGAATCTCCATCCCTAGACGTTTCTAAGTCGTGGCTTGACAAAGCCCTGGCTGGGTTGATTTAGTTGGGATTGGTCCTGCTTTGAGGAGGGAGGCTGGACTCGATGACCTACTGAGGTCTCTTCCAGCCCTAGGATTCTATGGAAGCAGGAAGTATTGGCAGGAAGTCAGGAGAGCCAATGAAAACAGAGAGTGCAGGTTTCTGAAATAACGCTGCTGTGTAGACACACCCTTTTTTATAAAAGGAGATTCAGGACTTAACGGTTTCAGATCAGTATTTCTGCATCAGAAGAGGCTGGAATGGAATTGTAAACATGCCTAGATTCCTGATTCCATGCCTAAGCACGGATGTATTTGTAGTACTGTCACAGATACACTTCCTCCCTTTCCAGAACTAGTTTGAGCAGGACTAAATAGAAACAGAAAGGAGGAATAGCTGTGGGAGAACCGATTTTTTTTTTCTGTGAATATTAATCATTTCAGCTTTGATACTGAAATGATACAAGTAAAAAAAAAATAGCCAAGAATTGCTGCAGGGCTTCACACAGATGTCTACTGTAGCACAGACATTTGCTGGAAACATTGCTTAAGCTCAGAATCATTATATGGTCAACAGCTAATTCAAACCAATCCGCCCCCCTCCCCATAGCTGGGATGTCACATTATTTTGTGTGAGAATGGGGCTGGGATTTGACAACTTAGAAAATAAAAGTGACATATTAAAGCAAGTTCCATATGGGTTTTAATCTTAAAATGGCAAAAAACAATATGCCAGATTATATGAGAGCAAGATGTTCCCCTTGTACTGCGTGACTTCCTGGGCTATTTTAAGCAATGAGCAGCGCTCAAACCATCTCCACCAATAGGTGATACCGTAGCATTGGGTTAAGTTGTCTTATGTTGATATTATGTGGTTGTACCTAATGTGGGTGGGTGGATAGAAAGTAAAGTGTTGACTGTAGGGAACTAGAATCTATTACTTGCAGCATCCCACTAAATCCTTTGGATTTCCATAAAACACTATTACACGTAGCATGGTTTTGCAAAATGAAGAGCACCAGGACTGGACAGCTAAGATGGAGGTCATAGTGTAAAACAGTGTGGCAAGTCAGAAGAGATTTTGGACCAATCTATACATTCCATCTGAACACAGATCTCTTCATAGCTTTAAAAACAAGCACTTTTTCATTACACCAACCTAAGTAATAAAATTAATTAAAGAAACTGGAGGATTCTGTTTACCTTAAGAATAGATAACAAGAATCATAGGGAGAAATTCAGCTTGGATTTCTGTTAAAGTACTGGTCTTCACAATGTCCTCTGGCAAGGAGTTCCACAGGTTGATGGCGTCAATTCAGTTTCTCATTCTCTCCTGTTCTCAACAGTGTCTCTTCATCCCCATCTTCATGGGGTGCCATAGTTTGTCCTTCACCTCACCCTTTCCCCTCTTCCCATTATTTCACATAAGAGCTAGTTGTATTACAGTAGATTTTAGAAACCCAGAGAAGGTCAGGGACCCCTTGTGCAAGATATTGCATGGATACATAGTAAGAGAAAGTCCCCGAGCTGAATAGCTTATATGTACGTAGACAAGACAGAAAAGATTTATTGGTATCCCTGAAGCATAGAAAGACAGTGACTTGCCGATGACCGCACAGGAAGTCAGTGGCAGAGGTGGGACATGAAGGCAGATTACATGTCCCAGTCTTCCATAGGCTTCAATGAAGTTGAATCCATATCCAATGTGAATGCGAGAGGGAGGGAGGGAGGGAGAGAGAATGTGGCCCATGGGCTGAAAAGAAAGAATAGAAAATGCAGTGGTCAGCCCCAACAAAATATCCTTAAGTCAGTCCTGGGTGGATGGCTCTTGTGCACTGAAGAGGGACAATGCTGAAAGCCAACTGTCTTCAGCTAGCTGAGATGTGCAGTAGACAGCAGCTGACAGAAGGGGCTACGGCTGTCAGTGTGGGTCTCATTCATTTGTATTTCATTTTACAAAGGAAACTTTAATCATTGGTTCTGATGTGATTTATGCCACATTGTGGAAAAGCAGTTCCTGGTAGAAAGGCGAAGAGAAGAGGTAATGAATGCCATTTCTTCCCCCCCCCCCCACCCCACAGACTATTTCCCCCCTTAATCCTCTTTTCCTTAAAGTTTCCTAAACTATTCAGAAGGTTAATGAAGGGAGCCAGAAGCTGCTGCTGCAATACCAGCCTTGTATGTAGGGACATTTGTAAGCTATCATCTTCCTCCAGTTTCTCATAAGGACATCAGAACAGCCATACTGGGTCAGACCAAAAGTCCATCTAGCCCAGTGTCCTGTCTGCCAACAGTGGCCAATGCCAGGTGCCCCAGAGAGAATGAACAGAGCAGGTATCATCAAGTGATCCCTCCCCATCACCCATTCCCAGCTTCTGACAGAGGCTAGGCACACCATTACTAACCATCCTGGCTAACAGTTATTAATGGACCTATCCTCCATGAAATCATCTAGTTCTTCTTTGAACCCTGCTAAAGTCCTGCTCTTCACAACATTCTCCGGCAAGGAGTTCCACAGGTTGACTGTGCATCATTCAGTTTCTCACTCTCTCCTGATCCCAACAGTTTTTCCTTCATCCCCATCTTCATGGGATGCAATACTTTGTCTTCAACCTTGCCCTTTCCCCCTTCCCATTTGGTTCACATAAGAGGGCTTGGAATTGGTGTTTCTTTCAGTGGAGAGGGCCCAGCTGTGCACTCTTGGAAACAGATCCACACTTACGGCTTCCACCAGATGCCCCAACCAGTCAATCAGAACGTTGCTTTGAGTGGTGCACGTTAGGTCTCAGAATTTTGGAGCAAGCAGGAGTGAGCCTCCCCGCCAAGGTTGACGGACCTGGACTAGCACTCTAAAAATCTCCTTTGTAGACACTACTTTGATGTGCTGGTTCAGGCTGGATATTGGGCTCAGAAGCCTACGAAGAAGGGTTGAAACAATGCGAGTTTCTCAGCTGTAACATGAAGGCATGTGAGAAGCATAATGATAACCCTCAAGTCCTAGATGGCCACTGGTCTGTGACAAATAGGGGGCACCTCTACCACACTATGCCCCCTTCGCACAACATCAGGCTCAGAATTCACCACAGATTAAAGAGCCAGCTTCTAAAACATCCACACAAAACTAAGAGAATGAGTGACCTGTGACAGGCAAGAAGAAACCTGCCATACATCCACATGAGCAAAAAGGACTCCAAGAAAGGGATCTTCCCCACAATGGTAACGGCAGATGGGCTACAGTAGCATTTGTCGGTGTCATCATTTGACAAAATCTCTTTCTTGTTCTTCAATGTTATTTACATCAGAAATGAAACTGAGAAGTCATTGACAGTAAGGGAAGGAACCCAGTTTTTTGGATGTATAATTGTGGATCTTAGGGTAGGTCTATGCTCTAATCAGAGGTATGAGTTCATCACATGTGGATTAATCCAGGTAGCTTGATTATGGCCAGGTCTACACTAGACCCAGCAGCTTGGCTTAAGGTATGCAACTCCAGCTACATAGAATACATAACTGGAGTCAGCTTACTTTAAGCAGAGCTTCACAGCAGCCCCACGGCAAACAATCCCATCGGCTTCCCTTACTCCTTGCAAAAGGAGGAGTATGGGCCACCGGCAGACACACCCCGAGTTCAATGTAGCAAGTCTTAACTCGACTAGACTAGATTGATCGCAGCAGTGGTGATCTTCCTTTTAACGTAGACAAGGCCTAACAAAATGACCATGAAACTGCAGCAGTGTGGGCCAGACTCTTGAGTACGAACCGGGGTGCATTTGTACAGTGTGTGTTTCAACTTAGCCTAAATAACTATAGCAGTGATCTAGATCAACGTGAGTTTGGAATTTAGGATATATTACCGTGCATCCACATTGCCTCCCACATTTGGGCCCTGTCAGGTTGAGAAGTGGAATTCTACCAGCATGTAGTAATTAATACTTTTTTAAAAAAAGGCTGACCACGAAGCTCTGAAACCCTCTGTCCTGGTATTACACTGGTAGGGTAGTCTTTCTAGAGTGACCAAGTCACTTTGTCCTTTATACTGACATGGGAGCAGGCATCTGTTAAAACTATATTTTCCTGCATAAGAAATCCATCCAGTCTTTATATGAGAAAGAGATCCAAGGAAAGCCAAAATAAATAGAGACTTGATTATTTTAAGCTGTATCTCATACCCAAGTGAGTGTAAATAAAATCTGCCAAGACACAGAAAGGTGGAGATGGCTTTGGCTTGCCTTTGGACCGCTTCTGGGAATGATTAGCGTGTTGTACTCTCACCATTTTTTTTAAAATGACCTCTATATTCAATGCAGCCCCTGATGTCCTCTAAGGAGGAGGCAGGCCGATCAAGCTGGTGTTGAGATGTTACAAGCGGTCTAGCAGGCAGAGGGGATAAAGATTTGTTTTCCTTCTGTCATTCATTACAAAAGTCACCAGCAGTGTTATGTATGTCAATACTCACATCAAAATGTGCCTATCTGATATTTTATTGACAGGCCCAAAAATACGTTTGAATTTCAGACTTGCCGAAATGCCTGGGAGGCAGTGAATACTTTCCCCTGAGGATACATAAACAAGACGGATGGACTAAACTGTGAATTGCTTAATGATCAAAATGCAGGGAATGTTCTCATGAAAGGACTACCCTCATCCTTGCTGACTCTATGAATTCTGCTGAATTACTTCTAGCTTTACCGATTCATGAACTAATTAGTTACTGAGTCCATGTATCTAGCTCTTTGATAGCTGATGAACATTTATTTTGAGACAAATACTCAGTTAATATCTGTCTAGTGGCAGGTTTGCGCCGCAACAAAAGCTAGCCAGGAGCATCATCAAGCAAGTGCTAAATGTAAGGCATATAGATATACCCAAACCATGGAGTTAGGATCTGGATTTGGATCCAAACCCACACTTCCCCTATGAGCGTGGGGAAAGATGTAGATGTGATCCAGTGCTCAGCAAGTTACGGCTGAAGGAGTTTCTGTTCCAGAGACCCAGTGTTTACCTCCACAGTTAGATCGCTGGATAGCAATAAAGACTCCTGCTCCTCTGGGGCAAATGAAATGCATCCTAAAATACTCAAGGAGCTGACTGAGGAGATATTGAAGCCATTAGCTGTTATCTATGAAGAGTCACGGAGGATGGGAAAGATTCCAGAAGACTGGAAAAGGGCAAATATAGTGCCCATCTGTAAAGAGGAAAATAAAAACCACCCAGGGAATTACAGACCAGTCAGATTAACTCCTATACCAGGAAAGACAACGGCACAAATACTTAAGGAATCCATTTGAAAACATCTAGAAGATAAGGGTGATAGGTAACAGTCAGAATGGATCTGTCAAGAACAAATCAGGTCAAATCAACCTGATAGCTTTCTTTAACAGGGTAACAAGCCTTCTGGATAGAGGGGGAAGCGGTAGATATGGTATATCTAAATTTTAATAAGGCTATTGATACAGTCTTGCATGAGTAACAAACTAGGAAAATACAACCTAGATGGAGCTATAATAAGGTGTGTGCATAACTGGTAGGATAACCCTTCCCAGAGAGTAGTTAATGGTTCACCATCATGCTGGAAGGGCATAATAAGCAGGGTTCCATGGGGATCACTTCTGGGTCCAGTTCAGTTCAATATTTTCATCAATTATATAGATAATGCTGGAGTACACTACTAAAGTTAGCAGAGGATACCAAGCTGGGAGGGACTGCAAGTTCTTCAGGGGATGGGACTGTAATCCAAGATGATCTGGACAAACTACAGAAATTATCTGTGGTCAGTAGGATGAAATTCAATAAGGTCAAAAACAAAGTACTGCACATAGGAAGGAACAATCAGTTTCACACATGCAGAATGGGAAGTGACTGTCTAGGAAGGAGTCCTGCCGAAAGTGATCTGGAGGGTCATAGTGGACCACAAGCTAAATATAAGTCAACAGTGAGACACTGTTGCAAAAAAGGAAAAATCATTCTGGGATGTACTAGCAGGAGTGTTGTGAGCAAGACATGAGAAGTCATTCTTCCACTCTACTCTGCACTGATTAGGCCCCAATTAGACTTCTGTGTCCAGTTCTGGGTTCCACATCTCAGGAAAGATGCATTAAAAACTGAGATGGTCCAGAGAAGAGCAACAAGAACGATAAAAGGTCTAGAAAACATGAGCTATGTGGAAAGACTGAGAGAATTTGGTTTGCTTAGTCTAGAAAAGAGAAGACAGAGAGGGGACACGATAGCAATTTTCCAGTATCCAAATGTTGTTAAAAGAAGAAGGGGTAAAATTATTCTCCTTAACTTCTGAAGATAGAACAAGCAGCAATGGGCTTAAATTATAGCAAAGCAGGTTTAGGTTGAACACTAGGGAAAACTTCCCAATTGTCAGGGTGCAAGGAACTGGACTTAATGACCTCTATAGGTCCCTTCAAGTCCCATGGTTCTTATGATTCTATATGAAAGTAATTTGTATTAGCCCTATTTCAGCTAGGGATGTTAAATATCGGTTAATTGACTAGTCCATTAACCTCATGAATTCTTATTGGTTACTCGATTATTTTATAGTCCCCGGGGGCAGGGCCAGCAGCCAGTGCACTCTGGCTTCACTCCCAAGGAGCTCCCCGCCACTCTGCGCTGCTGCCTCTGCATCAGAGGCAGCAGTGTGGGGTGCCAGGTGGGAGATGCTCTGCAAGGGGAGCCAGTTTAAAAACCAGCTCCCCGGTGGACCGGCTGACTGTTGCCCTGTGTTGCTGCCTCTGATACAGAGGCAGCAGCCCCTGTCTGGGTGGGAGGGAGCACAGCAAGGGTAGGTCGTAGACCTGGTGGAAGCCAGGACGGAGCTGGGCAACTGGCCAGCCTGATAAAAAAATTACTGGCAGGGGGCAGGCGGAAATGCGTGTCATCTATAGTAGTGTTTCTTAAACTCTTCACGACCAAGGAACACCAAACAATTTTTTTTTTAAAATGAGGAACACCAAGGATTTTTTGTTGAGCAAAAAGGGTCGGGGGGGAAGTTATTGAGCCAAAAAAAAAAAAGGCAGCCATTTTGAACTCTGTTGTTCTCCGTGGCATACCTCCGACTGCTGGTGTGCCGCGGAACACAGTTTAAGAAACACTGGTCTATAGCATTAACCTCTAAGCTTTTGAAATTATATCCCTAATTTCAGCAGGCCAATTTCTTCCCTGAATGTTTAGATCCCATTGTTTTCCACGAGTGCTTCTATCAGAAGAGTTCTCCTCTCACATGCATCAGTACAACTCTTCTGAAGTCAGAATTATTATAAGTTTACATTACTGTAATGAGGTCAGGATCTGAAAATCCTGCCCATAAAACAAATGCAGGATCCTGTTCTGGGATTGAACAACAACGAAAAAATAAAGTGCAGAATTTACCATCGCGAACTTTGCATCACTGATTTGCTGCTCTCAATTAATGTGCTGATTTTCCAGCACCTACTCTACATAATCAGATTAGGCCTCCTGCTGGGAAGTACAGAATGCTAGCTCCTTCTCGGAGTGTTACACACATACACACACACCCTCATTCACACTCATGGGGGAAATTGAGATAGTAACAGGGGGTTGTTGGGGGTTTTTTTTCCTAAACACAAACTGTTTTCAATGTTCACTTTGCACATAGGAAGCTAAACTCAACTGCCAGATACCTGTCTAAATGCTAGCTTCCCTCACCCTCAGTCATGTGCAGTAGCACTTTATTCTAGGAATATAAAACCCTGTTTAATTAGTTAACCAGTTAAACTTAACATTTAACCAGTTAACTGATTGAATGGGGTAGGGAGGCTGCTCCAGCCTGACTGATGAGCAGGGGCCTACTCTAGCCCCCACCAGGTAACCGACACTGGTAAGCCTCACCCATTAAGGGTGAAGCTCAGCAGTTCACCAGTTAGCCTGAATGGGTCTAGCTGTGGAATAAAGTAGGGATGTTAAGGGTTAACTGACTAGCCCCTCCCTCCAACTCCTACCTGCCCAGGCTCTGTATACTGCCTCACCCCAAATGCTGGCTCTGCAGCTCCCATTGGCTGGAAACTGTGGCCAATGGGAGCCGTGGGGGGTGGCGCCTTCAGACTCCACCACCCGTAGGCAGTGGTACATAGGTGTTCCCTTCCCCTCTCCCTGAAGAACAGCCCCAGGAAACCACTGAAGTTCACAGACCGTCATGACATCTTCCCCCTGTGCCCTTCTTGCTCCTGGGAACGAATAAGGCCCTGCAGCCTTTCTAAAGGGTATGGTTCACTCTCCTCATTGCGCCTGACTAGAGAGTAGGGAGGTAGACAGAGCTCCAGCAACGCCTTGCCTTCCTCCCAGGGGTGTAGTTCTGAGTGGGGCCTGAGGGGACCGTGGCCTACCCATTTATTTATTTATTTATTTAATATTTTTACCCCACCTTTCTATTTAAAATATTCAAGGCGACTTACAAGAACAAACAAAAAAAATACAAATATATATAAAAATTTAAAATATGAGACCTCAGAGGGACATAACCAGCTAAAAACATATAGAGGAGGAGGAACATACACATACAGACTCAAACAGTAATAAAAGCACGAGTCAAAAGGGTGGCTTTAGCCTGACGCCGAAACAACGCTAGCGTTGGTGCCATGAGAATATCCCAAGGAAGAGAATTCCACAGCCTGGGAGCAAAAGCTGAGAATGCCCTGTTCCGCGTAGATGTTAATCTTATCTCCACAAGTGGGGGAACACAAAGCAAAGCCTCCTCCAGCTGACTTCAATCCCCGGGCAGGTTCATATGGGAGAAGACGGTCCTTCAGATAACTGAGTTGGGTCCAGGGTAAGGCTTTATAGGTCATAACTAAAACCTTAAATTGTGCCCGGAAACATACTGGAAGCCAGTGCAGCTGCCGAAGCACTGGCATAATGTGCTCCTTATAACTAGTGTTAGTTAAAACTTGAGCAGCTGCGTTCTGGACCAGTTGAAGTTTCCAAAGGCTCTTTAGAGGCAGCCCTACATAAAGTGCATTACAGTAATCCAGTCGGGATGTAACAAGAGCATGGATCACTGTGGTCAAGTCATGTTTGTTCAGGAAGGGTTGCAGCTGGCGGATCAAACAAAGTTGCCCAAAGGCACTCCTGGCCACCGAAGAAATCTGATTTTCAAATGTTAAAAAAGGGTGCAGGAGGACTCCCAAGCTGCGCACCTGTTCTTTCAGGGGGAGAGTAACCCCATCTAGAACAGGTGCCATTTAGCATCCAGGCCCACTCAAATTGGGGCCAAAGCCTCCCAAATCCATAGGCTGGGACTCCTGCCTCCGGCTGGGGGTCCCTCAGCTTGGTCGCATCACTCTCTTGGCGGTGCCACACACTGCTTCCTGGTCTCCAGTCCCAGCACTAGCCCTCTGGGCAGTGGGTCTCACAGGGAAATGTCTGGGACCCACCCCCCACCATTGCCCACTTACCTGAAAGCTGGGCCCACCCATCTTTTCCTGGCCAAGCCACACCACTGCGAGTTGTTCAGAGACCGGTCGGGTGGCCAGGTGCTCCATTTTCTACTGGAAAGCCCGGTCGAAAAGGGACTCCAGCAGCTCCGGTCAGCACCACTGACCAGGCCCTTAAAAGTCTGGTTCGCGATGCAGCAGACTAAGGCAGGCTCCCTGCCTGCCAAGGCACCATGCAGATCCTGGAAGCAGAAGCATGTCTCCCACCCCTCCTTCCAACTCCTACATGTCTGGGCAGCCACAGGGCTTTATACGCTGCCTCACCCTAAATGTTGGCTCTGCAGCTCCTGTTGGCTGGAAACCGTGGCCAATGGGAGCTGTGGGGGGTGGTGCCTGCAGACAAGGCAGTGCACAGAGCCACCTGACCACGAGGTGGTCACTGCTTCCCAGAGCTGTTTAAGGTAAACACCTGTACCCCTGACATCTCCAAATACCCCAGCCATCTCCCCCCACCCTAATCCCCCTCCTACCCTCTGAACCCTTCTATCCCAGCCTGGAGCACCCTCCTACACCCCAAATCCCTGCATCCCCAGCTGGAGACTTCACTGCCTCTTACATCCCAACCTAGTGCCCCAACACGGAGCCTCCTGCCCCACACCTGAAGTACACTTTCCCCCCCTCCCCCCCATCTGGAGCCCTCGCCAACCCCGAGCCAGCCCAGTGACAATGGGCTATGTAAGCAACAGAGGGAGGGGGGGATGGAGTGAGCCCAGGGGAGGGGCAAAGGTGCTTGATTTTGTGTGAATGGCCACCCTAGAGAAAAGTGTAGTCACAGAGCAGGAGCTGTGCTCTGCACCAGACCTGGGTGCAACCTCTGGCCAAGCCTGGCCCCCTACGACTGCTTGTGGAAGAAAGCTCACTCCGTTACAGGAGGGCAGAATCTAGTCCCTCAAACAGTACAAGGAACCAGTCAGGTTTCCTTTCCACATGTCACCTACAGCACCTGATCGGAAAGCCTACATGTGAACCACCCACCCAGAGCAAGCACGCCAAAGCCCACTCATTAACTCTCGCCGCGCTAACAGGGGCTGCTGGCGTTGTTATCTCGTTGTGGTAGCCTGATGCAACCAAAGGGCGGTATCAGAGCCGGATATCAAACTTCAGGCTAGTGAACTTCCTCTTTGCGGTTTGTAGGGCCTCGTTGTGCCTATCTGTGACACACAGAGACTGTTGGAAGGAACCACTATGACAGCCAAGGGGGGGGCGTTCATCCACTTCACGTGAGTGATTAGAGAAAGCCAGGTGCCAGCCAGAAGATGAATTCACTTTACCAACGTAACAAATACATTTCTTAGCAACCAACCCCTTGCCCTTCCAAAAGAGCAAAGCAAAACTTGAACCAAACGAGCTTCCCCCCTGCCCACCTCTACAAATCTGCAAACAGGCAGGGTGGGGGGGGAGGAGGAAAGACAGGATTCAGCCCAAGAAACTCTCCTTGAGCTATGAGAATTAGAGACAAGTTGAGCTATGTATTATTCAGCTCAGTTCTGTTCCGACGACTGGTTCAGTTCGGCTGGTGTATTGCAAAAAAGCTAAACAGGTTTCTGGCCATTATTCTTGTCTTTGAGCAGCAACCCATCTGTCTCTTGTTTATAATATTGTCTGGTGGGGTCTCTTCTAGCTGGGCGATATCTCCCTTCAGAGACTGTTGCAGCACCTTTGAAGAGCCTCCACCAGATAGATAGAAACTCCAGCTTTGCCTAAATGAATTTGCAAGCACTATGTACAGATCAAGACACAGCAAACTTGAAGTAATATAGTAACGATCCCTCGGGAGGTGTAGGAATCTGAGAAATTGTTGGGAAGGAATAGGATTCATTAGATTCCATATCAACGACACAAGCAGGTGATGTGAAGGAGCAGCTCCTACCCAGATGAATACAGTGATTGTTACATGCATATTCAGATACCTTGCTGTTCTAATTTTGTTTCCTAAAGGGTTTCAATTCAATTATGGTTTATCAAAAGGCTTTATTGGAGTCTTACCTTGGGCATTTTATATTCTTATATAAAACTGCCCAGCAGACTGAAATTTGCTATTGTTACACTAAACAATAGCCTGAAGTCCTTATCTACTCTAGACTTAAGTTTGTCTGTCTGTCTGTCCGTCCGTCCATCCATCCAAGAACTCCTAAACGGTCAGAGTTAGAACCACTAAATTCAGAACACAGCTTCCTCTTATCAGAACTTAAAGCAAGGTCAGGGTTTAATTGTGCCAGGACAATGGGATGTGCCTGGAATGGGTCATAAAACCATATGGAAAAAAAAGAGACAGAATCACCAGGCAGGTGAAAGCGGTTAGCTGACGGTGCACCCCACCCCCTATCCAGTATCGACCCAGCCCCGAGCCTCCCACCCCCCAGGCACCCTTTAGGGTGAGTGTGGGGGGAGGCGGAAACTGCCCCCTCCCATCCCCGATTCATATAGGGACATTGCTGGCTTTGTCAGGGAGTGAGGGGAAAGTGCACGGTTTGCTGCATTCCTCACTCTGGCTGGGGGATGCAGGAGGCAGACAAACCTGGACCTGCCCCAGCTGAGGGGCATGCACCCCACCTCCGGCTGTGCCCGCTGGAGCTGCAGCAGCCACGGAGAGGCACTTCTCACCTGGCCCCAAGCTGCTACGGCAAGAGAGGACTAAGGTAATCCTCTCTTCCTCTCGTAGCCTGCCAGAGGGGCCGGCAGCCACTGTGGGCCCCAGGGCAACATGTGGGGGGCCAGTTCTGTGCCCCCCAGAAGGGGCAGGGCTTCAGGCAGAAGGGGTGAGGACAGGGGCAGACAGCCCTCAAGGCAGCTGCAGCAGACGGGAGCCCTGTGCCCCTTTGAACCACCGGGCCCAGAGATAACTGCCCTCTTTGGCCCCGCCCCCCCGTCAGTGGACCTTCAGCCTGCATACTTAACCCTTCATCCCCAGCTCTGCCCTGAGCAATGACTCACACACGTTTTCATTTTCCAAACTCCAAAAATTTTGTTAAGCACCCGAGCATGTGCCCCACTTACTACCCCAGGTTGCCCATCACTTCTTCAGACGCTGGCTTGTCTGGACCATGGCCAACAACTTCACTCCTTTTTGCAGAAGGCAGAGCTCTCTCTGGGGCCAGCCTAAGGTGGTAGAACAAACTCCTACAGGGAATAGAGACGGCCCCCCTATTGCATGTGTGTGTGCGTGGTCTGCACTGGGCCTCACCACTCTCCATGCCCAGTGCAGACCACACGCGCACACACACACACACACACACACCCCCCCCCCGCAACAGTCAAATACATACGTACGTTTAAAAAGCTAAACCAGACATAACCTCATTTTCTTGTTGAAAGAAAGACATGAACAACAATGTAATCATGTCACTTAATGGACTTCTGGAGGATACCACAATGCATGAGGCCAGCGTACAGAACTGAACACAATCCGTGCTTGTTTCCCCTCTCATCCTTTGCTTGCTGTGTCTATTTAGGCTGTAAGACACAGGAAACATCTGACTGTGCATTGTACAGCAACCAGTACAGCAGAGCCTATATCCCAGTCAGGGCCACCTGGTGCCACCACAATACCAGTAACAACAATTTACACCAGACAGCATGTTATTTCATTGGGATTATTTTTCTTAGCATTCTTCTCCACCATCTCATTTTTTTTTTAAATTTTGAAATGTATTGAAGCCTCACTCCCTGCAAGATGATTTTGGCATTCCTTTTCAAAGAAATTAGAGCAAATTGGCACAAATGGAGTGTTTGTACTACGCTTTGGTGCAGCCACTGGGAGGTAATGGAACAATCATGAAGTGCTAGGAGGACTGGCCACGATTTTCAAAAGTGACTAGTGATTTGGGGTCCCCAATTTGAAGTTACAGCTGAGCAGGAAAATTCCTGACAAAATGCTTTTTCCAGCAGAAAGTGCTGATTAGTCTTTCTGCAGAAGCTTATTTGTCATGATGGAATTTTCATCAATAAAGGCTTTTCAGTCCAGGATGGATTTCTGGTAAAAAAAAAAAAAAAAAAGGCAGGAGAGGGGGGTGCACACAGACATTAGTCTAAATCAGGCAGAGCAGGGACTTGAACCAACACTCTAGGGTGACTAGACTACTCTGGGATTTCATGTGTCTCAGTAGAAGTTTCTAATGGTTTTGTTTTCATTTCAGTGGGGAACCACCCAGATTCCAAAACCACAATATTATTCACAAAATGAAAACTCCTGTTTCCCCACCAGGCCTCCCTGAAGTACCTAAAAAGGGCTGATTATCAGAGATCAGATGCTCAACATTTTTAAAAAATTACCCCTCTCTAAGATTTCTAAGTAGACAGTGCTCTGGGACTATTCAAAGTGGGTATTTCCTTCCAGTTATTTTGGCCAACGAAACCCCTTGCCATGGAGAAAAACCCAGTTTTACAGCTGGCCAGATGGACTCAGTCTCCTCCCATGTGGTGAAACAGAGGGGTTGTGCCTCACTTCCTTTGGCTGGGGATTATGGAGGAAGGGTACATGGCCAACAGCAGACTCTGTTTTACACAGATAATGGTGGGGGAGGAGTGGACAGAAATCTTGGAGGAATGGGTTTGCCCTCCTAACAAAAGGATCAGGGTAGAATCTGGTGATGGCATACATGCCACTCTGATAAGGGGGAAACAAACAAGGAGCAAAGGAATGTGCCCAGTGCTCCTTCACCAGGAACCCGTCACATTAAAAACAGGGTGTCTTCATAACAGATACTCTGGACCCCCACAGAGAGTTGGGCCAGATGCATGAATCACCAAGTGACACGCCATGGCCTGCGTCAGACTAGAAGGGCCAAAGGGCCCCTTCTGGCCCGGAACGTCTATTCAATACTTGCAAAGAGGGAATCATGGGCATTAAAAGCGACCCAGAGTAAAGGGGGGAGCATACAAGGTTTCGCTACTCACTGCCAGTGCACCTCCTTGGAGTGCATCTGGGGATTAACTCACCACTGGGGAGACACCCCTTCCTGCAGTCACACCGCCTGCTGTCTTGATGGCACCCTCCAGCACTCAGGGGAGTCTTCCTCCTTCGTGACCCAGTCAGGTCACATCAGTTCTCCCCTTCCAGTGGTCTGTCACAATCTCTCAGGACACGCCGTCCTCCTTCTGCGGGGCCAGGCAGTCCTCTGTGCTTTGTACAAAGCCGGGCCACTTCCTCAGTGGCTGGTAGGGAAACCCTCGACTCCAGTTTCCAGCCTCGCACTCCACAACAGCGGCCTGCTTATGCCCAGACCTGCTTGCTATTTCCCTAGGCCCTGTCCTACTTCCTCCAACACCTCCAGAGTTAGCATCCGTCCCAAGCTTCCTCCAGTCCCCCATGGCTACTTCCCACTTCAGCACCTTGCCATACCCTGTAACCTCCCCCTATGAGGAAGTGACTGCAGCCTCTTTCCCCTGCAAGCCCCTTCGGTTCTTAGCTTCCTAGGAGCCTCCCTTCCCCTCTTCCTGCTCAGGTGAGCTGTATTCTTAATTAAGCATTACTGAGCCCTGGCTCCCTTCCAGGTGCAGCCTACGTGCTTAATTGGCTCATTCAGCCTACCTTAACCCCCTCACGACCAGGCATGGTGGGAACACCCCCTCAGAGACAGCACTCCAAAATTCCTCATTGACGTGACCCCGAAATCCATGGCAACTTCGTCCTAGGAAGGTATAAGTGCCTTTAGTCTAGGCCACACAAATGGAAAGGGATCCCGTCAGTGGGTGTCGGAGACAATTATTCCGAAGTGGGGGGAAGATGTCAAATTAGTTTGTCTCTGGATGGCTAGAAAATGGAGGGACCTGGCTGCGCAGTTGGGTGAGGAGACACGTAGCTTTTCGTATGCAACGCTAGCTCAAATCCAGTCCCAGCTGCTCATTGTCATCGGCTGACTGTTCGGTGAAGGGAGTTGGAGCTAGCAGTCCATTTCAGGGCTGGGCAATAATTTGTGATGGGGAGGGGCCACTCCCCGAATTTCATAAGTGGTCACGGGCTGCACTCTTCTATGATATTAATGGAGAAAGTGCAGGGTCTGGAAGGGAGGCTGGGTGCAGGAGGGGACTCAGGGTAGAGGACTAGGGTGCAGGAAGTGGTGCTGGGTCTGGGAGGGAATTTGTGTGAAGGAGGGGGTTGTGACCTGGAGGGTGGAATTGGGGTGCAAAGGGGGTGCAGGATATGAAAGAGGGTTCTGCCCTGGAGCCGTGGTGCAGGAGGAGGTGCAGGGGTTTGGGCTGTGACCTGGGTCAGGGAATTGGGGTATAGGAGAGGGTGGGGTGTTAGGTGCAGGCTCTGCCAGGAGGCGCTTACCTTAGGCAGCTTCTGGCCAACCACCTGGAAACTGGCCACGGGGAGCTGCAAGATTGTGCCGGGGGACAGGGGGCAGCACGCAAAGCCCCCCATGCCAGGAGCGTGCGGTGCACAGAGACGCACATGTTCCCTGCAGCTGGCTCCTTTTTGAGCGGCATGTGAGGACACGGCAGGCAGAGAGCCTGCCTGAGGGGGGAATAGTAGTGGGCCCGATCTGGCAGTTTGTAGAGCCAAATCCGGCCAACTGCCATATTTTGCCCGCTCTTGATCCAGCTCCTACCACCCAGGGGGCCACATAACAAAGCAACCAAGCTAGCCCCTTTTCTGACAGATTCAGCAGTAAAGATAAAGTATCCTGCCAGGCACCACATGAAGTCACTGGGAGTTGAGGCCTCACAGTAGGTAGCAGGTTTGAGCCTTCACAGGCGTAACTTTCCGAACCTCCACTTAAGGTAGTGGCATCGTCTGGGGCGCAGGGTAGAAGTTCGCACCACTAGCGTCTGCCCTGTGCCTGTTCTGCAGATACACAGAGAACTACAGTCTCCAATGCCATCAGGCCAAAGCCTTTTACAAGAAAAACATTCAAGGGATTTTTTTTTTTCAGCTGTAGAAAGAATTGTGGCTCCAAATTACCGTGATAACAACCTCAGTGCCTTCTGATGTAGTTACAAGCAGGCTTGTACAGTTTATCCTTTTCCAAGTGCTTATTAAGGAAAAAAATACATAGGAGATTTTAATGTATACACACAAAGACCTATGGAACCAGATTTCTATAAGAATTGCATTTTAATTTTATATTCTTTGTATTTAAATAGCTAAGTAAATAATCATTACGTGAAGGGAAAAAAAAATAAATAAAATATTGTAACACAAATATAGACTGCAGTCAACCAAGGTTGTCCTAATGTCTAATTCTTAAAGACAGCATTACAGAATGCAATTGTGGTTTAATACCTTCTCTCACAGTGGCTGTGGTTTAAATTCCTGAGTAGCAAAGGAATTTTTATGGATGGTTAATGCTTCCTGTAGCATTTATCCTGGGTGGTGGTGCTTCTCAAATAATTTTGTGGGCTTTATTGCCTGCTTTGTTATAAACCTTCATCTTTGCTGTAATCGCTTTACAAATACCACATCTCCTACCTAGGTAAGGACAGAATTTATTTCTCAGTTCTACAACACAAGTTAATTAAAAACAAAATCTGTGTTAACATAATATTGTATTAGAGACACCAAATCCAAAGGGTAAGGAAATGCTGACTGTAGGTTGTCATATTCATCACCATCTGTACTCACAAAGCCAAACACTGACCTCAGTTATACCAGATTTGGAGTATATCGCCATTTTTCTAGACCTGCTTGTCCACTCATTTACACTACTGTGCATTAGTGTTAACTCCACTGAGGTCTACACTAGAGGGCAGTGTCGAACTAAAATATGCAACTCCAGCTGTGTGAGTAGAGTAGCTGGAGTCCACATAATTTGGATCCAGTTACCGCAGGGATTCGACGGGAGAAACTTTCTGATCAACTTTCTTTACGCTTCTCAATCTGGTGGAATACCAGAGTCGACAAGAGCCTGATCAGTGGTTGATTTAGTGGGTCTTTAGTAGATTTAGTCAGTCTTTAATATCCCCAAGGATATTGATCCCTGCAGTGTTGATCTCCCAGTAAGCATAGATAGGTTCTGAGGTAACAGCATTTACCACAGCATTAGAGTAGTGCCGTGGTTGCCAACCTGTGGTCCGCAGACCCTTTGTGGTACGCAACGGTACTGCAGGGAGTCCGTGGAAAGTTTAAAAATTTGGATTGGGCCCAATTCTTTTATTTTTCTTTCCTTACTTTTCTTTTCCTTTCCGCCCGCCCCCTCCAGGAAGGGGAAATTTTAATTGATTGAAAAGGGGTCCGTATGCTCGAAAAGGTTGGGAACCACTGGACTAGTATACAATTTAACTGGCTGGATTTTGAAGCACCATAGATTACATTGGGCCATATTCATTTGTAGGACAAGTGGGGATGCCTCATTCTGAACTGGGCAGAAACTGCTCACAAAACAGGTGTAAATGGTAAAGTGATGTGATTTGCAGTATTTGGGGATTCAGTGGGTACATAAAGTAAGTAAAGTGGACTGCTGAGAGGTCAGAAAGGTATAGCAAAAACAGAAACTAACAAGAGGGTGTAAAATATAGCAGGAAAACCACACACCCACCATTCTATCTTATGTTATCATGTTAGCTGCTATTTGAAGCCAGGTAAACCATTAGTAAAATAATTCACCACCATTTAAACTAGTAGAATTGGCAAGTCTGTCAGCTTATCAGATAGTCGACATGCTAGTCGACTAGTTGCTTTCCCCATCTTTGCTGCCTCTATCAGAAAGAGGCAGCGGGGGGAGGAGGGGTATTTCAAAGTGGCAGTGCCACATGGAGCCTGGGGCCAAACCACGCGGCACTGCTGCTTTGAAATGCTGCATACAGCCTGGGGCCAGCTAGGGTGTCCCCAGGCTGCATGCAGCATTTCAAAGTGGCAGCTCTGTGTGGAGCGACACTTCAAAGGCGGAGGCACCCTTACTGACTAAACGAATAGTCAATGCAAAATGCATCGACTATTCAATTAGTCAATTAGTCGATATTTAACATACTTAAAATGGTTTGCACAGTTTGTTTAAATCAAGTAAGTTAGCAAGAGCCATTTCTTGTCTACATTCTAAAACGGTTGGTGGAGACTCAGTGTTTCCGTAATTCCATTATTCCAGAGATTCCAATATTTCCCTAACATTTTTTGTCTTTATTCCAGTTTGGTTACTGAGAAGTTGCACACATAAAGAATAACTTCCCCTCTCAAATTCATACAGTGCATGCTAACTCTAATATTACAGTAGAACCTTAGAATTATGAACACCAGTGTTACGCACTAGGGATGTTAAATTTAGATTAACTGGCTAATCGAATAGTCGGTGCAATTTGCATCGACTATTCAATTAGTTGATAAGCACACCTCCGTCTTTGAAGTGGCTATTGCTACACTTCAAAGGCGAAGGTGCTGCGGGGAGCATGGGGCCAGTGGGGAACTCAAGCAGTCCCCCACTGGCCCCGTGCTGCCTGCGGCATTTCAAAGCGGCAGAGCCGCATGGAGCCCGGGATTAGTGGGGGTATCCCCAGCTGACCTTGGGCTCCACACAGTACTGCTGCTTTGAAATGCTGCGTGCAACCCAGTCCACACTGGGAGTCCAGTTCCCAGCTGGCCCCAGGCTGCACGCAGAATTTCAAAGCAGCAGCGCCGCGAGGAGCTATGGGTCTGTCCCCGGGCTCCACGTGGTACTGCCGCTTTGAAGCACCACCCTCCTCTCTCCCACATTTGCTGCCTCTTTCTGATAGAGGCAGCAAAGCGGGGGGATGCAACTAGTCGACTAATGTGTCAACTAGTCGTTCACATCCTATTACAAACTGACCAGTCAACCACAAACCTTGTTTGGAACCGGAAGCATGCAATCAATACAGTGTTGTATTAAACAAACTACTGGGGGAGGAAAGGGAAAGAACAAAAGCAGCTTTTTTCTTCTGCAGAGTAAACTTTCAAAGCTGTATGAAGTCAATGTTCAGTTGTCAACATTTGTGAGAATAAACCATAATATTTTGTTCCATTAGGAACATTTCATCATTATAGTTTCCATTCCCAACGTGTTTGCAATTCTAATATTTAGTGTATATTCTATCTACATCATTATTTAATGTATACTGAACCAGGATCGGGGCCCTGTTGTCCTAGTGACTGTATAGTCTGGAGGTAGACAGGGTCCCTAACCCAATAAGTTTACAACTGATGCCACCACCCACACAGTTTAGCAAAGCTCTTAAGCATATGCTTAAATTTAAGCATGCGCTCAAATTCCATTGCCTCCAAATTAAGCACGTGCTTCAATGTTTTTCTGAAAGAGGGCTTAAGGCAAGAATATAGTAAGGGTTGGAGAAAGAGGGACAACTTATTTTAAATACATCCACATTTCTTTTGTAATTACTGTATGCAAGTATAGACTTTTCTAATTGCCCCTAAATCTAGCCACAGTACGAATGTTGCTTCATTTATTTATTTTGCAGGCAGAGCAACAAGAGTTGGCCTTGAGAAGGAATTTGGGGAGAAGAGAGAAGACAGTACATTTAATTGAGATATTAATGCTCTCCTCTTGCTGCAAAGAACATCTGTTTTCCAGCGATTTGGGGACGGATCTGGATTGGTTGAGAAGAGGGGGATGAACAAGAGGACAATGGAAGTTGTGTGAGTAAGACTGAGTCTCTCGCTGAATGTATCAAGAGACTGTATGTGATCCTGTATGTTGTAATGCACTGTAAGGGTGCCCAGGAATATAGGATGCTTGCCTATCATTATTATTCTCTAAATAAAAAAAATGCATGGAGTACTCTTGTTCTGCCCATGCTAGTGAAACAGAATACTGGAGCTGAGCCCTGACATATGGTTATTAGAGGAGAATTATGCCCGTTTAAAAAATACATTGATACACTTCCTGCTGGTTAACTGGCAACAAAAAAAGAAAAAAATGGGACCAAATTCTTTTCTCATTTACATTCCTGCTGGAGGGCTGGGCTCCATGGATTCTCCCTGGTGTGACTGAGGGCAGAATGAGGCCTTCTCTAATGCAGCAGTATGGGGGGAAATCACTGTCCCATCTATGCAATTGGATTTGATGACAAATCTCGTAGTCACTGGTCCTGCTCATTTTTCATGCTGTCCTGAGATTTCCAGATAGCAGGTGACTCATAGGGTCAGCATCCCAGGAAGGAAATATTTCTTCCCATCAGGTTACAGTCACATTCCTGAGATTCACCACATTTCAAGCACTTCCCCCTGCGTGTTTTAGAAATTAGCTTCTTGTCCGAAGAGGAGGGGGGGAGGGAAACAGTCTGCCGCACCATTTTATCACAATCTCTGCAAATAGCCTGAACCAGCAGCGGCTTTCCAAATTTGGCTTAATCTTTCACTTCTGTTAAATCCAGAGTGTTACTCTGCAAAGAACCCGGTTTTAACCCAGTTTCCGCAACCTAGAGCATGAGGTTAAACAAGAGGTCATTGTTCTGAAAGTAAAATGGCATAGCAGAGCAGTGAGTAATGCCATAAAAGAGGAGTACAAATGACCTAACAGCAGCACAAAACAGGTGCCAGCTCAGGGGTGTTGCCTTCAGTGATAGTGAAGACCCAAGATTGGGGAAAGGGGCACCTTTTAGGGTTGCCACAAAGTCAGCTTTACTGCCACTGCCTTTATGACAACACTATAAAGTAACTCCCCCAACACAGTGAAGATAAGCTCTTTAAAGAAAATATAAAAGCCTTAGCGTGGCAATCCATCCGAACCTCATCATGCGCCCATGGACAGTTTTGAAGTTTAACAAAGAAAAGCACCTCATTAAAGAATACTGCTCTATCGCCATTCTTATGCAAATCCTTCCAGATAGTTGGGTGGAAAATTCCATCTAAGACGCAGTGAGAAATAAATGTTGCAGGGTGGAAATTTCAGCTATACTGAATGCATCTATCACTTGTATAATCCAAACTACTGTATGTGCTCTGACTACAGAATTAGTATTGATCCATTCTCCATGTAAACATCAAGTACTTTCTATTATTACTTGAAATAGCATGCTATCACAATTTCTATTTCCTCCCTCTATCTTAAATAGAAGTATTGCACATTAGCTCTTCTCTTCATGTACTTTTTTGCACAGCTATCTAACTACAGTGTTCAAGGCTATGCTGGGTTTCCTGCAGACAATCTGCAGTATTACCATCAAAGCACTTTATTTTCAAGTCATCCCTGATGGAAGGCAATACAACTCTCATTTACACAGAAACCTGTTACTGTGCCTTTCTCTGGGTAAAAACATACACGGGCCTTTGTTTTAAGATCTCTTCTGCTGCGGCTACCATTAAAACAGAGTACATCAAACAACTCTTCTAACACTCACAGGGCTCTCAACTGTAGCACTAAGATAAGAGTGTCCACATGGCTATTTCATCTGAAAGCAGATAGATAGGTGGGCAAACTTATGGGGTTTGATTCACGTGTCTCAAAAAATTCTGGGTGTGCATCAAATGTTGATTTGGAAAATGCAATGCAACAGTTAGAAATAAGAAATATATATAATGCACACACCAGATTTTTCTTTTCATCTCTCCAAGCATAGTTAAATGCACTCAACAGGGAAATTTCAGAAAAACTCTCCGAAATTTAGACATGCTATGAGTCTTTATTCTAAAACCTGAGGACTCAAGCTAGAGAGCAATATAGTTAGCACTGGATAGCGCATGATTTGCATGTTTGGATGTGTGTGGTTATTTCTCCCATTTCATATGCATCTTGCATGCTGTTGCTTGTGCCATGCTATAAACAGTATGCCGTCAATATTATTCAGTGTGAATTCAAGTGCGTTTAGTCCAAACAGCTGTCGCAGTCAAAACACCACTTCCATTTAAGTCAACAGTAATTTATGTACTGCAGTTGGGATCATTTCCAAGAGCGCCTGAGGGGCTTAGGCACCCAAATCTTATTGAAATGCAACTGGGAGCTGAGTGTCTAATTCTCTTAGGCACCTTTGAAAATGCTAGGCTACGTCTACACTGGCGGCTTTTTGCACAAGAATAGCTGTTCTTGCGCAAAAACTTGCCGGGTGTCTACACTGCACACGCGTTCTTGTGCAAGTAAATTTACAGTACAGCGTTGGAAAACAGGGCTTCTTTCGGAAGAGTTATTCCTCTCCCCACGAGGAATAAGCCCTCTTGTGCAAGAGGTCAGTGTGGACAGGCAACATGATTTTCTTGCGCAAGAAAGCCCTATGGCTAAAATGGCCATGAGAGCTTTCTTGCGCAAGAGAGTGTCCACACTGCCACAGACGCTCTTGCGCAAAAGCACATGCCAGTGTAGACGCACTCTTGTGGAAGACTTTTTGTGCAAGAACTCTTCCGCAAAACGGTTCTTGCGCAAGAAGCCTGCAGTGTAGATGTAGTATAGCTTTGTCTCTTATCCAAGTCCACACTGGGATCCAGCAACCGAATCAAACTGGCAGAAAGTAAGTAGGATTTTCATTGTCCATACCTCCTTCTTCCACTCTGCTCCCCAGCACCCTCCTCTGCCCTGGGGCCTCCACTCACCATCTCTCTCTTCTTCTGCTATTATTTTTATTGTCACTGCACCGAGAACCACATTCCAGGATCAGGATCCCATTGTGCTCGGTGCTGTATAAACACAGGACAAAAAGACCATTGGTGCCCCCAAAGAGCTTCCCATCTAAGCATAAAGACAAGAGGTCACTAGTGGGAGTACAAGGAAACCATGAGGCAGAGTAGTGGTCTGCATGATAGGCCATGGTCTTAGCAGCCCAGCAGCTGTCAAAAATGGGGAAGTGTCCCTCAGATCCACCCATTCCTTGCAAGTTATTCAACGGTTGGCAGCGGGTAGTGCTCTCATACCCCTCCAAAGCCTCACACCAGCAGATCCAGCTTACCTGGAGATCAGTCTTCTGGGGTTCGATTTAGTGGGTCTAGTAAGGACCTGCTAAATCAACTGCGGATGATGCCACTGTCAACTCCATTACTCCACTGGGTCGAGGAGAAGTAAGGGAAGTCAATGGGAGAGTGTCTCCCATCAACCTCTCACAGTGGGAACATGGCGGTAAGTCAAACTAGGGTACGTAGATTCCAGCTGCGCTAGTCATATGCCTGGAGTTGTGTATCTTAGTATGACTTTTTCCCTTGGTGTAGACCTGGCTTTGGCTGAGATTTTCAAACACACTGAAATTCACTGGTACCTGGTACTAGGCTCCTCTGAAATGCCTCATCCTCAGGAAGATGACCTGGGATAAAATGTTCCTCAGCAGGGGCTGAGGAAGGAGTTGGACATGAAGCAGGAGGAAGAAAGAGTGCAGGAAGAGAGGCTGAGCATGTAGCGGCAACTGCAGGATGCAAAAGGGAGGCAAAGGCGGAGGCTGCAGATGCAGAAAAGGGCCCAAAGACAAAGCAAACACATGGCTCCCAAGATCTGTATGGGGCGCACAACCGTGCTGGAATGCCAGGTCCGCATCTCAGACAGAGAGATATGGACTGTAGCATCATCACACACACACAGGCAGCAAGATTCAACTAAGGCTTGTCAACCCAACTCTCCTTTATCCACATCACACCCTATGGGCAACTGAACTGGTCCTTATCACCATTCCCAGCCTGTCACCTCTCCCAAACATGCTCCAAGCTTCCCCCTTCCTCTTACTGCTGTGCTAAATCAGAGAGTGCGCCCCGCTGCTCTGCACACCTAGAGGCAGCCCCCCGCCCACAACTTGCATTTGTTTGCTTGTTTATTTAAAGCTTTGTTATAAAAAATGTGTGTGGGGGGGGAGGTATTTATTAGGCAAAGAAAAGAGGAAGCTGTACTGCTGCCACAAGTGATTTCACGGGTCTCCGTGTTAGAGAAATCACACCCAACTGGTAATTATACTTCATAAAATCATCCTCGTTTCCCTCATCCCCCCCCACCTCTCCACTTAGGATGAAATAATCAAGTACGGCAAGTAATCAGGAAGCAGGTATTGAAAAAATCAATTCATACACCGCTTCGTGTATAGTCCATCATTGCCAATATTTGCTATTTGATTCCTGCTCAAGTTTCTCTCTCTTCCTGTGGCTGCACAGGCCGAGTAACGGGAGAGAGAACCTTGTACCACCAAGCTTGCGCTCTTGACATCACTACTGGACAAGCACACCCCACAAGCCGGGCGAAAAAGCCCTCCCTCTCGCAAATGTTGTCCAAAGAACACTCTTTGAACACTAAGATCAGCGCTACAATCAACGAGCTTCATTTTGCTATGATGGCCCACGGTTTTGGCTTGCTCACACTTAACAGCCGCTAGTGCACAGTGTTCCCTGTAAGCTATACGCTTGTGCAGCCGCTCAGGAAAAAAATCAAATGCTGTTCCACTGAGTAGCAGAGTGCCCACACCTGCGTTTCTACTGGTGGTGCACATTCGCACTTGCCTCGGCGCACATAAAAATATATATAAAAAAGATACACCTGGATGGAAAAGATTAGAGGGAACATTGGCTAATGGTACACTATATTTGGCACCACTCCTCAGACACCATTGGCTATTCCTCGCCCACAGAGAACAGGACACTCTTCCAGACACACTCTTGCTCTAGTGTCCTGTTATGCTCCGGACAGAGCTAATAACGGAGCTATCTCTTTCAGACATTCCTTAGCTGACCCCTGTACCCCCACATTTCCTGCACGTTAAATGAACGTGGGGGCTGCTCCCAAACATGTGCTACATTTGGGTAAGGATGCTAGCTGTAAAGCAGGCCAAATGCATGTTAACATCAGGCTGACGGATTTGCTGCTTATCTCAGGGCTTGTCCTGAGCGTGTGCCAGGAGCATCGTGCCACAAAATTCTGTTTTCCCACCTGCAGTGTCCTAGCAAATTCCCCTCTCAGCCACAGCAGCCAGGTGCCTCTGTCCCTCGCCACCCAGTTGCACTGGAAATGGGGAGGCCCTCCTGCAACACTTTCATGGCTGCTATGCAACGATCTCTTCACTTAGCCCTTGATCCTGCCGTGCAAAAAGAAAGCGTCCAAAGCTGGTCTCCTCCAGCGCACGTGCAGGCAGAGGCCCCAGTGAACACCAGTAGGGTTCAACAGCAAAGCCCACATCCGCAAAGGGATTTAGGCACTAATTCCCGTTAAATCCATGGGAGATAGGTGCCTAAACACCTTTGGGCGCATCTACACTACACAGCAGATCAACGCTCCTGCGGTCAATCTTCCGGGGTTCAGTTTAGCGGGTCTAGTGAAGACCCGCTAGATCAAACTCAAAGGGCGCCCTGTTGGTGGCCGGTACTCCTGCTCCTCATGAGGAGTAAGGGAAGGACAGGAGCATTTGCTCCCGTCAGCCTCCCGCTGTGTGGACAGTGCAGAATAAGGATGTTAAGTATCGGGTAATTGACTGATTGAATAGTCGATGCATTTTTGCATCAACTATTCGATTAGTCGATAGGGCGCCTCCACCTTTGAAGTGTAGCAACAGCCCTAGTGTAGCATGGACCATTTGAAGTGTCGCATCAACTCCCCCGCTACATAATTTAATAAACAACACCTTACTTTGATCTTCTGATGTAGTGTAGACCAGTCCCTGAGTCTCTGAGTCTAAGTGTCAGCCTCTGTAGTCTGTACAGATCTAGTCAGACCCTAATAAGCCAGCTCCTTGGTGGAAAATTGTGTGCATGAGGAGACATGGCTTTAAGCCATGGACTTAAATAGGCCTTAGCTATGCACTTCACTTTTTAGCTTCACTCCTATTTCAAGGCAGAAGTAAGTATACAGCATTACAGCTGTTCTCTCGGTATATTCTCCAGTGCTCTCCAACCTGCTCTTCACTTTCCCCCTTGACTACATTCTGTGCTCTGAAAATGCAACCCTTTACTGTAGCTACAGCCTACAGGTGGAACTGCAGTTCAGCCCAACTCATTCAACCTTTCTGAACTCCAAACTAATTGTTGGTGAGGGTAGCTTTGCTCTCATGGATGCAAGTCCACTAAAGGTACGTCTACACACTGGTTTCTCCTAGGGTTGATCTCAAATCAGATAGATCAAGGCAGAAGGTGTTAACCTGGCTCTACACTAAGATCAGGATTAGGACAAAAATAGCTCTGACATGTTAGCTAAACTCAACCACTTCTCCTAGCATAGAAAAAATAGAAGAAATGCCCTTTTGCCAAATCATTCCCCATAAGCCACTGAACATCCCAAAGAGAGTAATTACATACTCCTTGGAGTCTTTGAAAGGCAACCAAAGAACAGATTTCACGTTCAAGTCTAACTTCTTGCAAATTTTCATTGGTAAAAACAAAGCCAATCCGCCATATTGTTGCCGGATGTTACTCTGCTTGTCGGTTAGTATGTTGATTCTGTGCATTGTTACAGCATATGAAAGGGGGGGAAAAAGATGTGGAACCATCCTATATGCTTTCACCAGGTCCAATTAAAAATGTCCAAATGGATTTCTACCAGATTTTTACTAATCACCATTTGCATTCTTGGTGAGAGAAGCATCAACCTGAAACAACTTTTCACAGCTAATTGATATTCCTGAAAACCCAATAAGCAAAATATTTGAGGATGAAGGAAAGTTATATAAGCAACAGTCACTGACACAGCCCTTGCTGTGGTCAACTTGAGTCACAAATAACACACCAGTTTTCTCTCTGGAGATTTTAAGGCCTTTCCTGCACTGAAGTGGTTTTTAGTAACAAGGAAGCAAGCAACTCTGGTGGAGTTACCTTGTTAGTCAACTATGAAGGTTTGGGAGGGAGGGGGTTTGCAAACAGAAGTATAATATTTTTCATTGCTGATTCTGCCACTCATTAAATGCATACCACAAACAGAAATACTGTATCCAATGGAAGAAGAAAGTTATGTTTGGCACACACTGCATTCAGATTGCTCTGGTGAAATAGACAGATACAGAGATCCGTCCAGAGAGCCTGGTAAAAGCAGGAAGCTGCTGAGAAAAGATGTTTAACTTTATTGATAATTTGGAATTCAGAATAAGCAAAGATTGCTCTGTGGCTATCAGTGGCTTCCTGCCAGTGAGTGTGTGAATATAGTGTAAGCTCTTTGGGGCAGATACTTGTCATTTACTATGTATTTGTATTCTGCCTCACACAGTGGAACTCAGCCTAATTGGCCTGTAGATCCTACCACAATATAAATGTTTAGTAATATTAAATAACTAACAGAGGGCTGTGTTGCTAGAGATATGTAAAACCAACAGTGGTTTTGTTTTTACTTTTGCAAAGCATCATCTGTCAAGTTTTGATTCTGCAAAAATAAAATAAATAAATACATAAATAAATAATAATGATGATGATGAATGTGGATGGGTTGGAATGAAGTTCTTTTATATAAACTCCCAAAAAGTGTAGAGAGCTTTGATGTTTGCTGTTGTGTCCCTTCTCTATTTACTTCACAGAATTGCTTTAAAAATGGTTAATCGCTATAGAGTTGAATAGTATCAGAGGGGTAGCCATGTTAGTCTGTATCCACAAAAACAACAAGGAATTATGTAGCACTTTAAAGATTAACAGATTTATTTGGGCATAAGCTTTCATGGGCAAAAACCCACTTCAAAGCATCTGACAAAGTGGATTTTTACCCACAAAAGCTTATACCCAAATAAATCTGTGAATCTTTAAAGTGCCGCAGGATTCCTTGTATTTATACAGTTGAATGTCTGTTACTATGTTAAGTACATAGCTGACGAGAAGACCTGCATGGTGAGGAGAGGGTTGTATGTGCGTGTCACACGATGGCTATAACTTTTCCTTAAAAACTCCAGTTCCTGGAGTCATGTGATTATGTGATAATACCGGCTTTTATTTTAAAAAGTAAATTTCTTGTCTTTGTGATTGCAGAGAAAAAGCTTGAAAACATAACCCTCTGGCTCAGAAAATAGGGAGCTACTAGAAAAATGCAAATTTAATTATTTTTTAAAATCGAATGATATTTACGCCAATCTGAGGATTCAAACTAGTGATTTTTTGAACATTTGGGACTGGCAACAATGTGTAGCAAAGATCCATCAACTCCAAAGCCGGAAGGGACCATTGTGATCATCTAGTGTGACGTTCACCAAAATAATTCTAGAGCAAATATTTAAGAAAACATCCCATCTTGACTGAAAAATTGTTAGTGTAGAGACTCCACCACAACCCTTGGTAAACTGTTCCAATGGTTAATTATCCTCACTATCCTAAATGTGTGCCTTGTTTCCAGTCTGAATGTGTCTAGCTTTAATTTCCAGCATTTTAAAAACTTAAATACCCATCTGGGGAAGTGAGGAAACAGACTGACAGAGCCAGACAAATACTCAGAAGTCACCTACTTCAGGACAGGCCCATCAAGGAAAATAACAGAACACCACTGGTCATCGCTTGCAGCCTCCAGCTCAAACCCCTCTGGCGCATCACTGACAATCTACATCCCACCCTGGGAAACAACCCCTCACTCATACAGACCTTGGGAGACAGGCCAGTCCTCACCTATAGACAGGGCTTGACAATTAATGTAATCTACTCGCCCGGGGCGAGTAGATTTTAGCCCGGCGTGGCCGCACAGCATGGTCTGCGCATGCGCAGCGCAGTTTGCACATGCGCAGCGTGTGGTTCCACGCAGCTGGCGAGCGGGGTTCGCCGCCGCTTGGTGAGCCCTACCTATAGACAACCCCCCAACCTGAAGCAAATATTTACCAGCTGCCGCACACCACACCTGAGATACACTCACCCAGGAACCTACCCCTGGCAACAAACTCTGTTGCCTCCTCTGTCCTCACATCTGTACAAGTGACACCTTCACAGGACCTAACCACATCAGCCATCACATCAGGGACTCATACAACTGCACATCCTCTAATGTGATCTATGCCATCAAGTGCCAGCAATGCCCCTCTGCCGTGTATATTTGCCAAACCTCACAGTCTCTACGACAAAGGATAAATGGACACAAATCAGGCATCAGGAACAGTAACACACACAAACCTGTATGGCAAAATTTTAACCTATCTAGCCACTAAATCATGGATTTTAAATTAGCCACTCTTCTACAAAGGAATTGTACTACCCAGTTACAGAGACTGCTGAACGGGAATTCATCTACAAATTTGACACTGTCAATCTGGCTTGAATAAAGATATTAACTGCTTAAGGCACTACAAAGCTAATTTCTCCTGCCTTTGACATTTACATTTGCACATCAAAAACTATGAATGGGACACAACCTGCCCACTTAATTATCTTCATTAACACAGGTCCTACAATTGACAGGTACGTCTTCTGCTGTTACATATCTTGGATTCTGTAATTTCCACTCAAATTCATCTGATGAAGTGGGTTTTACCCATGAAAGCTCATGATTTTATATATTTTTGTTAGTCTCTAAGGTCTACTCATTGTTTTTAAAGTTGCAATAACATGTCTACCCTTCTGAGATTCTTTACACTTGCTTGATGACAATTAGCTGTTTACAATTACATTTTGCATTAACCTGATTTTAATCAATTTCGTGCATGCCATATTCATTTCATATGATTATGGTTTTAAATCAAAATGTTGCAAGATGCAAAATCCAAGACTAAGTATGTCACGACAACACTATTACTTTTACCACCCAAATTCATAATCTCATTTTTTAAAAATACCAAGTTAGTTGACACAATCTGGTTTCCATAAAATCATGTTGATTTGCATTAATTACATTATCCTCCTTTAATTCTTTATTAAGCTAGTCTTGTATCAGCAGCAGCATTTTCTAGCTCAGGTTTGAGGTTGGGCTGACAAACTTCTCATTACCTGGGTCATCCCATTTTTCAGCGGAGCAAATTGGCACAAGTTTGTTCCAGTTTTCTGGAACTTCCCCACTGCTCCAAGATTTATTCCATCCACTGTCCAGCCAACTCTCAGACGGCTCTTCTAAAACTCCTGGATGCAAGTTTTCTGGACCTGGAGATTTAAAAATGTTTGACTTCCATAGCTGCTGTGCAACATTCTCTTAGAACTCTAGTGGAAAGAAAAATGTGTTAATCATCACCATATGCTGACACAATGGCATCTGATTTTTCCCAAAATCCAGAACAGCAATATTTATGGAATTCATCTGCCTTTTCTGCATTATTATTGCTAATTCTTCTAGCTACTCATGGACCGATACCATTGTCAGAATTCTTTTTGTTCCTGCAAGTCTATAACACACTGCATGAGCTCTTTCATCATCATCGCTCCAAAACATATGGGATCAAATGTCTTTTAGTAGCACTTGACTGCATATGCGACATTAGGTAACAAAAAAGGAATGTGTCTTACCTAAGGGATGGGGTAGTCATCCCTGCGTAGAAACCAGTGGGCGTTTACAGTGATTTTCATGAATGATCTGCATAAGCCTATATGGCAGCAGTGGGGAACCTAAGGCCCCCTGCTGCCTAGACTCCCTCCCCCCCCAGCTCTGGTGTGTGAGGGGAATGCGGGAAAGTGTCTTCCTCCTTCTCAGTTGCGGGCCACCTCAGTGAGGATTTTATTTTGAGGGTTGTTTTTTATTTTTATTTACTTATTTATTTATTTTTGCTTCTCACTTGTGTGCAGTCCCCCTCCCCCCCGATTCTTCTGTGGGTCAGCAGCCCCTGACCCCAAAAAGGCTCCCCGCCCTGCTCTATGGGTGTACCCAGTATTACTGGCGCACTGAGGTCAAACCCCAAGCACGGGAGGTGCTCAGGGAGAGAGATGAGACTGTGCGGTGTCTCTCCCGCAGGCGGGACCCTTCTCGTGATAAAACGACTAGCGCCCCCCCCCCCCCCGCGGCTCCCGCTAGCAGGGCTCCCCCCCCCCCCCAACAAGCGCGACACCCGCGTGGCCAGCCCGGGTGCGCACGTGGCCGCGGGTTCCCTGCCCCGCAGAGGGCGCAGCGGAGCGCGCAACCCCCCCGCTGCGCGCAGACGCGCCAAGCGAGCCGCGCAGGGGAACAAAGGCAGCAGGCGCCGCCGCTGCGCGCCCCTGGGCCGTGGAGCGGGATTTGCGCGCGCGCGCGGCAAGCGGGAGAGTGGGCGTGGGGGGGGGCGGGGGCAGGGGACACGCGCGGAGCCCGCAGGGAGCCCCCCCCCCCCCGTCCGCGCGCTAGGGTCGCGCTGCAGCGCGGGCGCCCCGCTCGGCCAGCCCCGGCCTCGGGCAGGGCGCGTGGCGCCGCCCGGGACAGCCAGCGGCGCGCCGGGGCCGCCACCTGCCGGCAGACACCAGCCCGGCGGGGAGCAGCCGCCCGGCTCCGGCTCCGGCTCCGGGTGTCGGGGGGGGGGGGGGGGGGGGCGGGATACCGGCCGGCGGCGCGCACCGGGGCTGCTGCAAGTTGCATGCCCGGCTGCTGCTGCAAGGTGCGAGCCCTGCTCCAGCCCTTGCCTGGGCCCCCCTGGGTTCATGCCCTGACCCCCCGCGCCCTGCCCAGCTCTTTCCCCTGCCTGGCCAGCCCGGGCATGCTACCCTGCCCAGCCCCGGCCCCCTTTCCAGCCGGCGCTGTGTTAGCTCTGCCAGGTCCTGGCCCAGGCTGCTGGGTGGGTGCCCTGCCGGGCCAGGGCGGTGCTGGCTCCCTGCCCTCCTCGGCCATAGGCCTGCTGGGCCTTGGCTCTGAGAGGCGCCTGCTGCTCCCTCTAGTCCCTGCTACCTTCCCCCGAGCTGGTCCCTCATGCTGCTGGGGCAGCAGCGCTCTGCCCTCACCTCAGTTTCTACCTGAAACCATGGGCGGGGCGGGGGGGGGGGAGAGAAAGAAGAGGAAGGGGCGGGGAGAGAAAGGGAGGAGAGGTTTACACTTCCCTGCAGCGTGCCACTAACTAGCCCCCCGGGGCCTTTACTCTTGTGAAACATTTCAAAGGGATACTTTTTGGAACAGCTCAGGAGTCTACAAGAGCCTAGGGCTATGTCTACAGGGGCAGCTTCTTGCACAAGAACTGTTTTGGCAAAGAGTTCTTGTGCAAAAAGTCTTCCACAAGAGCATGTCGACACTGGAATGTGCTTTTGCACAAGACCGTCTAAAACTCATGGTGCCTGGCTCTACTGCCCTCTTGCGCAAGAGGGCTTCTTCCTCGAGGGGAAAGGAATAACTCTTCTGGAAGAAGCCCTGTTTTCCAACACGAGACTATAAATTTACTTGCGCAAGAACGCACATGCAGTGTAGGCAGCTGGTAAGTTCTTGCACAAGAAACTGCCAGTGTAGATGTAGCCAGGGGGAGGGAGGGGGGGGTCTGTGTTAACAGATCCTGTTGTGGGATCAGGGCCTGGGCTGTTAGCAACAGACTAACACAAGCAGGCATTTTCCACAGCCTAAGTGGCAAGGCCATGATCTGGATTAAACGCACCCAAGGAATTTGTCCTTTCCAGAAATGCCTCTCTGTCCACAATACAGCGTACAGTTGTTTCCTCCACCCTGTTCCTTTTTTGGAAAAGAAGCGCTGGGGCAAAGGTAGAAGCCCAACAGCAACAGGCCCTGTCAAAACACAAACTGCTTACAGAGCTGGAGGCAAGGACCTGGTCCAACTGACATATTTGAATCTCCCCTCTGTTGCTTCCTTAACCCTCAAGTCTGGCTGCTCCTGCCAGTGTAGTCAAAGTAGAGCTGAGGAGAAAGCTCCATGATTCAGGGCTCTTCTCACCTCTGCTGTTTGGGCTCAATCCTGTGAAGTGCTGATTGAAGGCAGTGCAAATGGCAGCTTCTCAAAGCTATGCAGGATCGAGTCCTGAAAGCAACAGAGCTGCATGGGCACCGATGCCCAACTGTGCCAGAGATAATGTGAATTGTCCAGCAAACCTCTCTGCCGTGCTGAGTTCCAATCCCTGGAGAGAAACACTGGGCCCTGAATGCTCAGTTACATTACGGTGCAAAGAGGCTTCCAAGTGCATGTAAATGTACTTGATATGCACTTTAAGGCTCTGTTAGTTGTCCAGCAGTATTAAGAAACCTTAATAAAAATGGGAATCAGTCCCTTAGTTGTCATGTAGTCCAGTTTGGCCAGGGACAGAAGGAGAAATGTCCACGCTTCCTGTTTGCTGTCACTTCATTAAAGCAACACACTTCCATCATCCTATTTATGTCATCTTGCTTAAGGCAAAGAACAACATGTTTCCTTCTCCCCTTAATATCACAGATCACTTCTAGCTCTTCTCTGCTGCAACATTTTCTCCTTGTGACTCATGTCAAAGCGCCACAATTAGCATGCCCCTGCTTCCAGGAGAACAGTGGCCCAGCTAAGAATTATACAGACTTCCCACAAACTGAGATGTTTCTTGGCATTGAGGTGGAGTGGCCAAAATACGTTTCAGAAAGTCCACAATGGCCACTCACTCTCTCCCCAGCTCTGTCCCCCCCCCACTTTGTTTATGTTCCAGACCCAAACTTAGTTTTCAAGTTATTAATTCTTTTTCTCATGCTCGCTTTCTCTCTGAGGTTGTCTAGACTGCAAGCCTCTTTTGAAAGAGGTTTTTTTGAAAGATACTTCCAAAAAAGCCTCTTTCGAAAAAGAGCGTCTAGACTACAACCAGTACTTTCGAAAAAGCAAGCCGCTTTTTTGAAAGAGAGCACCCAGGTAGTCTGGATGCTCTCTTTTGAAAAAGCACAGTTTGTATTACATAGCGCCTTTTTTCGAAAGAGCACTTTCGAAAAAAGGCATTATTCCTTGTAAAATGAGGTTTTCCGCTGTCGAAAAAACTGCCGTGTTCTTTCAGTTTACTTTGGAAAGAACGCAGCAGCAGTCTAGATGTAGGGGAAGTTTTTTCGAAAAAAGGCCACTTTTTTTTAAAAAAAACCCACAAAAAACCCTGTAGTCTAGACACACCCTGAGAGTCTCTAATACATGCAATCCCTTTTCAATTCTTTGCCATGTAGGTTTCCAATTTAGTTAGTGTGAGAGAGCTTCTGCTTTGCCAGACTGTTCTACTAAGGATATATTCAAATATTTGTAATTATGGGGGCAGGAGGGCTTAGTTTTAGCATCTGAAATAAGGTGAGTAAGACCAAAAATGGCATTAGTTGCACTGTTATATCCTCTCCTCACTGGCTTTGGGTTTATTTTTTGGTAATGGTTTTTCTTCATAGAAGTAAACTCTGGGCTTCAAAGTACATCAAGCTGAAGTCTCTCTTTTTTTCAGCATTATGTTATCGCAGAGCATGAGCAGGTCTGGAGTAGGTCATCCCCCATGTTAGATGTCAAGCTCTCTTTCAGCAGTAAACATTTTGGACTTTTTAAAAAACAAAGTCTTTAAAGCTTTTTTTCTTTTGTTTTGTTTTTCCTTCCAGTGATGTATAATATAACAAACCAAATTCTGTAAAACATAAGCCAAAACTAGGTGAAATCTGAGCATGGGGAAATTTCAGCAAAAATAGGTTATTTCTTCCAACTTCATAACTGACTGATAAAGCCTCGGCCTTAATTAGAGTAGCATTAGTGAAATCTCAAAACAAAGGAGAAATTAATGTAATGCTGTCAGCCAGATTCTCAGCTAGTGTCAAGCAGCCTAGCTCCACCAAGTAATCTGGCCCTATAATTTTGGAGCACATCTTTCATTATTCTATTAACTATTTATTTTTATGTTTCATACCATTCTTTCTGGTAGTATGGGCTTTTGAGATCCCTCTTACATGCTGGTTTGTCAGTAATACATTACAAAATATCGTAGTGCAGAATCATTTCTATAAATAATTCTTTCATGCCACTTATCTATGTTCTTGGAATTTGTAATGCTTGTTTTGTTTTCTTATAGGCATGGCAGTACAGAGGAGAATACAGCCAGTGTGGTTGTGTTCAGGTGTTCAATTCCAGCTGGGCGGATGTGGAAGGCCTGGGATTAACCAAAATATTATGAGATTGTTCTTAATTGTCTACATCTTCCAGATATGGCCTGAAACATACACTTATGTACAGCTGGCACCAACTGTAAATACTCAACATTTGCCTCTCCAGAATGATTAAGGTACCTTCTTATTCTAGGTACAGAAATATACCATGGTTATGGCAACCACTTGTGATAGTAAAAGTTTAATCTTTAATGGCAACCACTCTACACGGTCTTGAATATTTATAGATGTGTGTTAGCCATTGTGGGTAATATCCATAATAACTGATTACCTTCTGTGTATGTGTTTCGGTAGGAATGTCTGTTCTTTTCTGAGCTAAGATACCACCGCAATAGGCGCTATATAAAGATTTAGATCAGATTAGCTGATTGAAATGTACAGCACCAGCTATTATGAACCCACTGGGGCAGGGAATCGAAATAAATGCCACTACGTGAGATCGTTGTAAGTTTGAAGGAACAGCTGATGAGTGATTTTTTTTTTCCACAGCATATTTTGATGAAAGTGAAGCAAGGAGGCACAGACGCAATGATTTAGTCACGTGGAGACCTGGGCAGACCTTGGATATTGTTACTCTTGTGATTACGGAAACAAAAGGCAGCCGCTGAGTTCATGTGTCTAGGGATGGTTACCAAACCTCCTCTGAACACAGTGAGCCGGCCAGAAATGGAGACAGTGGTACTGTTCTCTGCAGTTGAAGAGGACATTCTGGCCTGCTGGGTTTCAGAGTTGATGATAAAACTGCAAAAGGGAAACTGCTGAGCTCAGAACAAAGCACCACCTATCAGCTCATCGGCGGGGTTTGTTCTTAGCACAGGCAGTGAGCATCCAGCTCCCCAAGTTAAAGGAAGGGACCGCAGCGATTGCGGCTTCACAGCAGGACTGAGTAGTAGAAAGCACACGTGGAGGGAGAAGAGGTGAGTTCACGGCGGGAAGAAGCAAGTGTTGATGCTTGACAGGAAGGGTGGGGAGTGAAGTAAAAGAGAAAAAAAGAGCAAAGGAAGATTTAAATCAGAACAACAACAACGCGCACTTATCCCAGCACTTTGTGTAAGTAACATTTTATTCTGATTACCATCTTGAGGCCTAGGGTCAAAGGTACACAGGCGCCTAAGCTCCACTGAAATCAGTAGGTGCCAGTCACCTACTTTTAAAAAAGTCTGGCCCCAACTCTTAATCTACCATTCAAGCAAGCAGCCCCCACACCAGAGGGTTCTTACTTAGCGCTGCATGGAGGGCAGCAGTAGAGTTTACGGGATACAGCGGCTGTGGCAGCCAGGACTCCTTTGCAGAGTCTGTTTCTAGCTCTGGTTTAGGACATTAGCCGCAGCCAACTGAAGTCAAAAGAAGCCTTTGCCTTGATTGCAGTGGGCTTTGGATCAGGCCTTTGCTGTGTAACTTGGGGCCAATCAATCAAACTCCCTGATCCCCAGCTTCTTAATGTACAGCAGACAGTAATAATTATCTACCCCATAGGGGGACTGTTTAAACTTAATTAATATATGAAAGGCACTTTGAGCAGTTCAGAGGAAGGTGCAGTGTGTGCGCAAAGTGTCAACTGGTGCAATTGTTTCTAGGAATTCAGACACACACACCATCAATGGTGCAACTCACATGCCCAATGTTAGTCATGTGCTTAAGTACCTGGCCATGGCACAGAGCAAACATCTCAGCTTTGCCCTCCTGTTCCTACCTTTCAATCACACCAATAGCTTGGGGCACATACATTGCCATGGGTGGCAATGAAGTTCTGGGGGAGCCCATGCACCGGCTTCCAGAGCTCTCTTCTGAGAATCAGCAGAGATTCTTCTCCTTCAGAGGATCAGAACTATAGAAAAAGTTGGTTTGGGTTAGTTTTGATTGGCTGGTAGGATAGTCCATGCTTTTAAAGTGATGGCACTATACTAGCAAAGATTGCAAACAGTTTACTTTGGGGGCATCCTTGTGTCATTACACTATTACCAGTGACCTTGGAGGCTGACAGCAAGCCAGCTTTGTGACAGCTGTAGATACACATGAAACAGTGGCATGCAAGTTTCTAAAATAATTTGCCGACTGCATACAAATCCTGGCTTGCAAAGGTAGATTTACTTTAAATATAGATCGTTTTTGGGTTTGGAAAATGGGCACCTAGACCTCTGGGTGGACTGATTCCTCGCCTCAAAAACAAATTTCTGGAGCCTCAAAAGGAAACAGGTTTACTATCCTCCCAAATCAAATACCACTTTGTGGGGGGAAGGGAATCTTTGTGAACTCTCTGCCCTTACTGACGCTCTCGGTGAAATACTGTCACAGCCAAGTTCGTGGTGGACTGCCAGCCAAGAAATGTGACCTGCTGAGTTCTGTGATGTAGACAGCTTCCTATATTTAATTTGGTGATGAACAGTAGCCATAAAGCGCTTGTGGAGAGTACCACAATAAAGGAATAAACCACAATAGTTATACGTGTAGTCTGCTTAAAAATCAAATTAGGCTGTAGCCCAAATTCAGTAATCAGGAGTACCCTTACTACCAAATACATTTCAACTATAACAGAGCACAGAGAAACACAGGGTATTTCTTTTTCAGAATAGTACGACACATACCTTGGGGGGAAGAGGTCTGTACACATACACTCTCTCTCTCACTTTGTTCTTGGAGGGATACAACATGCACCACTATTACAAACATAAGAATGCAAGGTCAAAGCCTCCTCTAATTACAGTCAAACAGTGTATGTAATTAGTAACTAAAGTGAACGCATTCATCTATACATGCATATCAAACTGGCATAACAGTGATATAGAAGGTATTTTCTCTCCCTCTCTCCGGGATCTTCCAGTCCTGTCAGTTGATTTATATGTGGACATTATGATTTAAAAACATTTTAAGCTCATTTCCCTGTAGTTACGCAACAGGAGAGTTGGATCTGAACAAGAATCCCAGACTGGAATGTGAAAAGCTCTAGGGAAGTCATGCAACACCATCTAGACCTGAGTTCTCCTGCTGGCTGCTACCTCTAAAATAGATCCAAGTGCTTCTGACAAAGTTTTGCTCTGGATCACGATTTTGCAATTGGCCCCTTAGCCCCAGAACTGCCTCAACCCAAATCTCAGACTTAAGCCCCTCCACACCCTTGGGAAGATTGGATTTGTATGTTGATCCAAACTTTGCAGCTCAATGCCAAACCAACCAGAAATTGCTAGAAAGGAAGTGGGGAAGCAAATTCCTCCATTGACTCAACTGGAGATACACCAGGGATAAATTTGGCTAATTGTCTATAATGATGCTTGTAAACCAGCAGCATCTCTTATTACTAACTATAAAATATATGCTAGAGGCTAGAGTTAGTTGGGAATTTGACTAAAAGGTATTTGTTTATTAGAAAAAAATTAAATTTCCTTTAAATTAAAACTGCGGGAAAGAGCTGGTAGTCTTGGTGAATTTTTCATTTTGAAAAGTCATTTTAAAATTGTCAAAATATCCCATTTTGACATTTTCTGAATGAAAAAGTTCCTATTTTGGGTTGAAATTCTTCCCTGCAACATTTAAGTTTATTATTTTAACAATAAATTATGGGGGGAAAATGGTCAAAAATCAACACAAAAATGTTTCAGACTGATTGAAAAGATACATTTCAGTTGACCCAATCCTGGACATCTTTAATTTAAATTTTATTTTCCGTTCACCAAAATTAAAAGAAAATAAAAAAAATCAAGATTTCAACTTTTTGTCTGAATATAGGTAGGGAAAAAATGTTCAAAATCTCAAAAATTCTGGCAGGGTGGGAAAATTGTTTGCTGTCCAGCTTTACTTAGGACACACTAGGATTTTCCACATAGCAACACAACTGCCCAGTCCTTTCTGATGCAAATAGTCCTTGTTCATGGGATTTGCCACTCACTGACCACAGGGAGACTGCTAACATAGGGAAGGATGGCAGGATCATGTCTGGCTCCAGTCCCTTACATCTTCCTCTCAAGCATTTTTTGTGAAAGCCCAAATTGAGCTCTGCTCTTAAATCAGATAGGAAAACTCCCATTAAACTCAATAGCAGGAGCAGAATTAGACCCATTAAATAAGCCCCAGTGAATTAAATGCCCCCCCCCTTCCGAATGCTCCAAATAGTGGGGCTCAGTATAAATGGAACATAAAGGAGCTGAAATTAAAATACACAAACACACAGAGGACAACCCAGAGCCAAGCTGAAAACCCTTCACCCCTTCTCATGTGTGTGTTACCAGCTGTGCATGAACACAAATCCACAGCTCCTCTTCCAAAGTGGTCTAGTGAGGAGAGAGATTCTGCAGCACACGGGGTGTATGCACCTCCGGGAGCCTTGCACATCCCTCATGCAAGGTGTACAAGTACAGAGGGTTTTGCACCAGCAGGCAGATTTCACCCAACGTGCTTCGCAGCAAAATGAATGAATCTCTATGCTAGAGCCCTTTGTGGTGGCAGTTTCAGAACCAGGTGCTACCTGATCATTTCTTTTTTATTATTAGCAAATATCACAGGCTTTTTAAATTCCATACATTAAAAACATGAAGCACCATCTAGTTCCACAAAAGGCTCAAGAAGTGCAAAGAATGTTCCCTTTAAAACAAAGAAGAAAACGTGGGTTTGAAGGACTCACATCACATCACTTCCACCGGACTACTCACATGCTCAGTGTGTTTGCAGGGTCAGGACGTTACAATGGGCTTTACTATCGGTATCTCAGTTCCTCATGTTCTACAATAATATCTCGCTCCCAAGGTCGGTTTGAGCCTTCGTTCGCCAGCGTTTGTAACACCCTTTGAGGACCACAGCAGAGAGGGCTCTGTAGAAGGGCAAAATGTTTTAAAATGTTTATGGAATAACAAAACCAAATCAACAGATTTTCATGACCGTCCCAAGGAGGAGCCAAGAAAACTGAGAGAAATAATCCCAGGACAGCAGAAAAAACATTGCCCGTTAGGGGGAACAAAAGCCACATCTCCCCCAAGGAAGTAAGCAGGGCGCTTGGATGCAAATATTACCCAGGAGGCTGCGAGGGCATGGTGTGAGAGAATGAAAGCAGAATGGCTGAGGTACCAGTGCACTGAGTAGGAAGATTTCCAAAGAGAGGTGCCCAACTTTGATCAGTACCAATGGGAACTGGGAATCAGATTTCAATTTGTGCCTTTGAAAGTCTTCCCCCCCCCCCCCCCCGGTTCCCTACAGGCAGCAAGATGTTTGAATGACAGTGGAGCCAGGCGTCACTGCGGCAGGGCCTTGTCTCCAGCTGGAACCCCAGTGTGCCCATATGGGCTTGTAAATACAGGCTGGAAAAGCTCTAAGTAGAATGTTTACGAGACAGAACGTAACTGCTCAAAGACGACCCCTCACTGGAGAAATAAAAGGTGTCTACAATGCCTAAAATGTGCATTTACACAATAGGCTCTAAGGGCTTCACACACATGCACAAGGTGGCTTCTTTTATGAACTAGTACAATAAAAAAGAACACACATACATGGATCCTGCGAGGTGCTGAATGTTGTCAATTCACTGGAAGCAGAAGGTGCTCAGCATATTATGGGATGCACTCCAGGATTAGACCTCCACCCTCAGATATCCCAAGCTTCCTTGGGGATTTGGACACACAGTGAGAACTGGGTGTTGAAATCCCTTTGATGCCTTTGAAAATCTCGCCTTTCGCATTCAGATTAAAATCCCACTGAGCTTTGGTATGTCTGAGGTCCTAAGTGCAGTATAATGTCTAGGCCTCAAGGAACATAATTAAGAGGGAGATTCATCTTTCACTTTGATTTTCTTACCTTCCATAGTTTTAAGAGCTATCTTAAATACAGTTTGATCACAGGGGACCAAATGCTTTGCTAGCATAACTATGAAAGTCAATGGGTCACACCAACAGAGAATGAAGCCCTGGGCTTTGTTGTTGTTGAGTACTGTAATTCGTGAAAGGCCTAAGCAACTGTTGCAAGAATTTGCAGTGCAAACTCTACATCAGTAGTGTCAACCTTGTCCTGCAAACCATGCTACTGGGTGACAATGTTGACATTTTCTATTTAAGTGCCCTACTGCTTATACACTATATACAAATCCTAAATTAATTTCTCAGAAAGAAGAGAATTTTGAGATATTTTAGCCAGTTAAACTACAGCGAATCTACAAAACATGGGGAACTACCCAGTCAAAAAGTACAAGAAATACAGGAGTATTAGAAGATTTATCCGGTGTTGCTCGTGTTCTTAACCCACTTAATTTTTTTTTCCATTTAAATAATTGCTCTGGGGTGGGGCTGGGATGAGTGGTTCAGTATGCAGGCTGCCCTGGAGAGCAAGGACTTGCTTTACCCAGTCCTCTCTCACTGCAGCAGCTTGGGGGCAGGGGAGAAGCACCTCTCCATGGCTGCTGCAGCTCTAGAGAGCATAGCTGGGAGTGGGGTTCATGTCCCCTGGCTGGGGCAGATCCAGGTTCATCTGCTCCCTGTGCACGCCAGCCAGATTGAGGAATGGAACAAAGTATGCACTTCCCACTCGCTCCCTGACGAAGGGGAACAGCCAGCAATGTCCCCATACAAATTGGGAGGAGGTGAGCTGTAGCCAGCCCCAACCCTCCCTTAAGAGTACCTGGAGGGTAGGAGGCTTGGGGCTGAGCCAATCCCAGATGGCCCCCCAGCCAGCCCCTTTCACCTGCTCTCTTATTTGGTTGTGTCCCCCTGTAGAAATGGGGGGGCCTTCACCCTCTCCTCCCTCCCACAACCAAACCCTGACCTTACTTTAAGTTATAATAAGAGGAAGCTGCATCCCACGTTTGGCGGTGCTAGCTCTTATTGTTTAGGAGGAGTTCTTGAACAGACCGGCAGACAGACTCGCTCACAAACTGAAACAGAGTAGCTCTCGATTGTTTAGATTCTGTACAATGAACCATTCATCCTATTTTTCTGCAGACTATGTATAGATCTGGGGGTGGACTGAAACAGGCAGCTCTCAATAGGTACCAGACAATTATAGATCCATAGGACACAGAGGGTACGTCTAGATTACAAGCCTCTTTTGAAAGAGCATCTAGACTAGCAGGCAGTCTGGATGCTCTTTCAAAAAAGCACAGTTTGCATTACATAGTGCCTTTTTTTGAAAGAGCACTTTCGAAAAAAGGCGTTATTCCTCGTAAAATGAGGTTTTCCGCGGTCGAAAAAAACCTGCTGCGTTCTTTTGATTTACTTTCGAAAGAACGTGGCAGCAGTCTAGACGCAGGGGAAGTTTTTTCAAAAAACAGCCACTTTTTTCAAAAAAGCCCTGTAGTCTAGACACACCCTGGATGGCTTACAGCTTCATATCTACTTAATACTGTCTGCAGGTTGTTCAGTGGTTTGTTGTCAATAGAATTGATCGTCCCAGTCTAGTTTCCAGTAGACAGATGTTCCCAGCTCATAAGCATAATCCCAATGTCAGCACTGCCATGAGCATTGAAGAGAGAAGATGGCTAACCTACCTTCAGCCTTACCTTACAGAGGATTCTTTCAGGCTGGTGGAGACATGATTGGGGCAGAAGCTTGCACTCTGGCTGCTGTTCGCTTCCTCCCTCTTTTGGCTGGAGGTTGACAGGAGTAGGAAGAGGGAGGACTTATTAAATGTTGGTCTGAACTGGTTTTTTAAACCATAGATGAGCCTTTTAAAAAGTCCTTGGACCACCTCCTATGCCTTCATGCATTTCCCAGATCAAGGCACGCAATTCTGCAGGTACCTGCTGGCAAAGTTAGAGCCGTGCCCGGTGGGTCTTGTGCTACTGGCAGTATTAGCCTCAGAGACTCGCTGTGGTCCTTTACACAATCCCTTTCTCTTTACAGGAAGCAGGGTCCACAGCTTGGTAAGCGATACTCAAATGCTAGTCCATGGTTTTGGGGTGAACACCCCTTGATAGTCCTGGTCTCCCTTCTTGAGACAGGCTCAGCATTGGCATGGGGGAAGGTGTGGGAGAACCCGGACCCACCCACTACTCTGGATTCCGGCCCAAGTAGCAGCAGCAGTTAAGGCTGTTTTTCCTTCCAACTTGGCCAGGGAAAAAAGCTGCCATTTCCCCAAACAACCCCTCCAAAAGGTCTCCCTCTGGTACCTGTTAACCAGCTCTCCACTCACACACAGCTTCTTCTTGTTCCTCCCTTTTCTCCTTCCCCTCTGTGTCACATCTTCCCCTTCTCCTTACCTAGGGAAGGCCTTTTAAAGCAACTCCGCTGTCTGTAATTGGCTGCAGGTGTTGAATAACTTGCCTGAGGGAGCAGTCTAGTTAATTAGCCTCAGCTGTTTTCCTGCCTTCATTTTATTGCAGCAGGCTCTAGTAGTTTACTCTGGAAAGAGAAAACCACTTATCCAGCCCCCTGTATACCTGCTTCCTACCAGTGTGGGGCAGGCTGCTGGTTTAGGTCTATCACACTGCTGATGTTCCTAAGCTGTGGCCCATGGAGCATGTGTTGCTGAGTCCACTCTTCATTTTCAGCTACTTCATCAGAGAGGGCTAAAAATACATTGCATACCATCCTAAGAATAGGATTCAAGCCACACAGCCTGAAAGCTAGTACAAAACACATCAGCCCATCTGCTCAGCAAGGCAGGTCTGTGGGAATACACCACCTCAGAACTCTCTTCTTTCCACTGGCTTGACATCCTTATACCACTTCAAGGCCTCTCCTCTGCTGTTCAGAGGCTTTCACCTAGCTACCTAAGAAAACCCTTCCCCTCCTGCCACCAATCTTCCTCTGGAACAACTGACCGATACATTCTGAATTTACAAGCCTCACCGTAACGCTCTTGCAGGAGCAGGGACTAGACTATGGAACTCATTTCTGCAAGAGATGAAAGCAAGTATGGAACAAAAAGCTTTCAGAAGAAATGGAAAACTCCTTTAACTTGGCTTTTCCTCAACATTTACTTCTTATAAGCAAACCAGAACCTTGTTGACCAGAACCTGAGAAGGAAGTTTATTTCTGTTTCTAAATGCTTGGAATGCACATAGACACTACAAAGGATAAGGGCTGCTATAAATAGGGAATTCCAGGAGCACCTTGGGCAAAAAATGTGACCTTTTTACAAGGAAATTCTCTTTTGATTGACAAAAATGCACCACCATGCACCTATTTCAGGGGGCAAACTCTTCCCAGCTCCCAACCTGATTTTCAACCAAGTTCTATGAAAATCTATGCACTATTTCATTTTGGGGGGCCTTTTAATGTACCAAGAGCCACTAGAATTGGATTCAGAGCTCCAGTATGAGTATTTGTTGGGTTTAGGATGAAATGAGTTGCTGCTTTGTATGAATTCAGAGAAATGTTCCCATACCCGGGCGTAAACAGTCTTGACCTTTTCTTGCAAGATTGGCAGCTCATCTGCTGGTCTCTCAAAAAAACTATAAACCATCTCATTGATGCATCAGACTTGGTGGAGGCAAAGAGCTAGGCTAGGATGCTTACTGTTTCCGATAGGCTGGAAACTACGCTCTTCTAATATATTAGTGTTCACAAAAGTCGCAGGATCAATTTTCAAAGCAGAATACAGGAGTGTCAACATACTACTCTTGAGAATGTTTGTGCCCACCTTCTGTACATCACCTTAAACAATTTACTTTCGCAATGCTGCTTACCTTGTGGTGAGCGTTTCCCTGTCCTTGCAGTGGGTAGGCTTGCAATAAAGGCCTTTGCCCATCTGTAGTGGCCATTTTATGGACACAAATAATTCCTAACATTTTATTTTACACCCAATTGTCTGATTGTTATGCTATTAAATGCTACTTTTGCTGATGGCCATTTGTTTAGAATCTAGCAACAGGAATGTATTTTGCTCTCCAGTTCCAATTGTTATTCAAGAAACTTAAAGCTGTATTCAGGTATTAGTAACAGGAAAGACTCAGTGGTTCTATTTATAGAGCACAGCGATGAGTTTAATATAAAAACCTAGTCAGACCTAATTAGCATGGTCGAAGAGAAACATAACGCAATTTCCATTAGTTTCTGTTTAGCTAAATTAGAAATAACAGCAGCTGACGTTGTTGGGGGCTTTCAGTATTTCCACTTATGCCTAAAAATGAAGTAGTACTGGAAAGTACAAAAAGGAAGCATTTAGAATCTTCAAAAAAATATCGGGGTCCAAGTTTTGGGCCAATGGTTCTAGTTTTATGTGAATCACTTCCGATATTTTTGCCTCGATTGTGAATTTAGGCCTGGCTTTTGCCCCCTGATCCACGGAGGCTGACCCCTGTGCCCACACAAAATCTCTGAAGCCAGCAGTGGGCTCCATGTAAGAGCAAGGGTCCTCCCATGCAGATCACATCCTTAGTTTGTATTAGCAAAAGATATATTTAAGGAAACATACATTTGGCAAATGAAAGACAGGAAAGGAATTTATATACGACACTTGTGCTGATTCTGGCTAATCCTGAATCTAGCCAGTAAAAGAAATTAGAGTGAATACAGTGGCTGATCTTGCAGAGAAGAATACAGCAAAGGTTTATTAGGGATGATAGCTAGAGAAGGGAATACTCACCTGAACCAATCCACACTTAAGAGAGATGGGATTTGTTTGAGACTTTATAATACAAAGTATCCCCAAATTAACTTTTCCATGACTGTTGCAAAAGTTACTTGACTACAACAAAAACATATCAAATCTGAAAGATTAGCAAATGAAACAGTAGGGGAGTAAATTGAAGGACATGCAGATACACATGCTTTTACATTAGAAACCAGAGTTAACTATAAGGGTAATGTGTGTTCTGCTTCTATAGCTCTGGTATAAGAATTCTTCCAAGAAACTGCAAACATTTTCTCTTGTTATTCAGAGTTATCAACACACACCAACAATTATAGACAAATCTTCAAGAGCACTCAGCCACCGGAACCCCAGAACAATGGGAACTGCTGAATATTGTGAAATTTTGGAGTGGCCTGATTTTCCATTTAGAATAGAAGCTGTTGTATGCAGAGTTCTTTCAGAAATCTGTCCGGCAAGATCAATCATTCTCTAACGTATTTTAATATGAAAAGGTTTCAAAGCTCCTCTGGAATGGAAACACAATTTATTATTGAGTTGTTCAGAAAAATTATACTGTATAATTATACTGTATTTCTATCTAAAAATAACTTTACAGGCTTTACATTTTATGTTCTTATATTTTCTAAAACATCCAAACAAGAAAAATGAGGAAAACCACAACCATTTCTACTTACTTTATTAATAATGCAATTTTTAGAAATTCACATTGAAAGTAATACACCACATTTTCTGCTTCAAATTATTGTAAACTTAAAGTAATTCTACACATTTTCACATATCCATTTTGGCAAAAAATGGCCAGATATTGGCCAATATTTCACAGTAGTACAATAGTTACCGGGGGGGAGGAGGAAAGTGTCTCATACCCAATGTACCAAGTCTAGTACTGTGAGGTGTTCAAACACTTGTTCAATCTTAGTACCCCTTAGCGTTACCTGAATGTTTTACACATGTTGGAAGTACTGCAGTTACTGAGGTCTCTCTCATTGTTAGCTGCCTGTTAATCAGATAACGAGTAGTTACTTTTAATGGCATCCCGTATAAGCCAAAATCATACATGTACTTAATATTCTGTTCAATGCTCCTATCATGTATTCCTGGAAAACAAACGGAGCCCCAATATTATAAGGCAAGACTCTGACACTGATTATTTTGTCCTTTGGGAGCACTAAACTCATAGGAGTTTTGCCTAGATTTCATGTGCTTGTTTCCATGTTGAAGTAGGCTGGTTTAGTTAACTGGCCTTGCATTTCAAGTCTTACCTGGATTCTGCCTAAAATCTGAGGTTTACTATAAAGTTGGATTCCTATCTCAGAAGAGACTTGAAGTAGCATCATGGCATTCTGTCTGCAACTTTCGTTCTGTATCATATGTTCTCAGTGTATAGGGGAGGCTCTTCTAGCTGCCGGCCCTGTATACACATCAAACAGATTCAGTATTCTCTCTCAGCTGTGCTGGTTGGGACTAACAGGAAGAAAAAGCAGTAAAAAATTTTCTGGTTACTAGAATGAGTACATCTCAGTATGAATGTACAGAAAGAAAAGCTTTGTTGAATAAGGTACCATGATTATCTCAAATTCAGAAATGTATCTTGCAACTGGAATTTCATTTTCAGATTTTAGATCCATCCCCTGAGCTAGCAGGATAATTGGGATAATTAACCCACAGTAATTTTTTCAGAGTTGAACTGCAGTCTGAGGAGAAATGTACATTTTCTCCCCCCCCCTTGCCATTTTCACATGGAGGTAACTGGTTTAATTTAGCTACTGAAATGCTTCAAAAAAGTGCTCGCTGTCCAACAAAATTTAGGCATGTGCAGTCTGGTGTTGACAGAAGACACAGAAGAAAATAGTTTTGATGACAAAATGAATGATAGGCCACATGAAAGATACCACTCACAAAATGCAACAGCTTTCAAACACTAATTAAATCTTCTAGAATTAAGAGACGTTCACTAAGACAATAGCTGCTAGAGATGAGTTACCAAAGTAGCGTGCAACATACACAATGAACAGAAAGAGGCACAGACGGTCAATTAGCGCGCCACTTACAAGACACGTCCTCTTACTTGTTACCACCAACAAGCACTGCTCCACCAATGCTAGTACCAGCATGTGTGGTGAAACAGACCGGGCACCAGTATTTTTATTACCACATGGTAAGACCGGGACTAATCTAAACAAGGTTACCTAGAGGACAGAAGTATGAACACAAATAGCAACAGCAACAGTACTGGTGCCAAAACTGGCATTGGTAGAAGCAAAATGATGGAAAATTTTAATAAAATCAGAAAGGCATGAATGTAGGAGGGTGTAAAATCTATGCATTTATCCTACAACCAGGGAAAAAGTTAAGGTGTTAACAATTTGGGGTTGGAAAAATTAGCTGCAACATGTAATTCTCTAAGTTCATTTCACAATGATGGTCTACCTTAGAAAGCAGGAGATGATGATGTTAAGTATTTGGGATAAGATGCCATACTGGAACACATCCAGCCAGAGTGAAATGAAAATGGAAGAAATACTAAAAATCACATGCTTCATTAACAATGCACATTAACAATTTAATAGCAGTAATAATATATTACTGTCTGATTTACTGCCTACCGAACAGCAAACATAAATCAAAAATTTTTGAGTGACACAGTTCCAAAGTAGGTTAGCTGGATAAATGTTAGTACTGAAAATTTTCTATTTGCTACCTGTAATAGCTTTTTTTAAAAAGTGCAAGAGAATTTACTTTTATTTTGGAAAGCAGAAAATATGAAAAATATTCTCTAATTAGTTTGAGACTAAATAGAATCAAGATCAGTGCAACATGAATTATGACAGTAATTCATGTATTTTCCTAGGGAACATATGCCTTGTTTTGGGCACGATTCCACAGTTTTACAGTGCAAACTATTTACAGAGTTATTTTTATTATTCATATAATGTGAATGTTTTTTTAAAATATTATAACCCCATTGCTCAGTTGAACAAGACGATAAAGATGTTCATACTGTCCTACTGTGTGTAACTAGCCATTGTATTCAGCTGAAAAATAATTAAACAGAAATTATATGCAAAAATAAGTGCTAAAGAAAGTACAGTCAAATCTGATTGTCTCATTTTGTTACCAGCTTCTGGAGGGGGGGGGGGGCTTATATTTAAAAAGTTAGTTTTTTCATAAATATAAAAATTTCTCATTTAGTAAAAAGTCATCATCACTATAAAAATCTCTTCTTTAGTGCCATTTAGCTGAAAAACATCTACCATGATACACACAATCCCAATATCTGAATTGCAATTTAAAAATATACTTTAAAGGCTAACTACATTACAGTAATACACAAAGCTTATCATTGCTGCCAGTCTGTTGTCCCATGCATTTCCTGACATACCATTTTCTTTTTCCCATCATTTGAAATAGAAATGTTTTAAAGTGTTACGGACACGTGTAACAAGAGACTTTTTCTCATCACTTATTCGGTTTTCTTTGCCTGCCTTTTCTTAATGCTTTCACTGGCCTCTCCAGCAGCACGGTCACAGCCTGAAGAGGTTCCGTTGGAAGATACTCTGGCCTCACCCTTTACTTTAGATGGAGTTTGTTGCCAACCAAAGAGCATTTGGCCCAGCACAGCCTCGAAAGGAGCAAATGGAGAAATTGCAGATTGTGTCAGCATCATAGTTACCTATAAAGAAAGCAGTCACATTTAAGTTAGAAAGTCTTCACTCCCCAAATAAAGACAACAACAACAACAACAACAACGTACAGACTGGTTTCAAAAATATGCATTGAAATACCTAACCTGGTTTGAATTCTTATTTCAGCACAAGTCTGTCCTTGGACACTCCTCTAAAAGAAGCATTCTACTTCAATTTTATATTAAACTCACATCTGCTAAATCACACAGACCTGCACTGAAACAACAAAGATATAAATAAAACTTATTCAGTTACTCTGATGGAAATCTGTGTAGACCATCTCTAAGCTTTCAGCACTGTATTCTATAAATCCCTAATTTGAAAACAGTTGTATTTCACATGTAATATAGGGCATTTCTCGCCGCCGGTGCAAATCTTTGTCTAAAATAACTGCATTTCACCTAGTAATACCGGTAAACAGTACTGAAATGCAACATATTGAAAAAAGGAAACATCACTCCGGGATGTATTAGCAGCAGAAGCGTTATAAGCAAGACATGAGAAGTATCATATTTTAGAGCATATAACCCGTGGGTTATATGCGTTTTTACAAACTCCCCTCCCCTCCCCTCCCCCCGTGGGGTATATTCAGGTGCGGGGTATATAGGTTGGTTTGGGGTTTTTTTGGGTTTTTTGGTTTTTTTTTTAAACACACTCACCAGCGACTCTCCAGGCGGTGAGCGCTCCCTGCCCAGAGGCTGGTGGTTCCTGCTCCCTGGCCCCTTCCTGTGGCTGCAGAGGAACCAGGGGGATGAGCACTCCCCCGCCCAGAGGCTGGCAGCTGTGCAGGAACCGGGGTGGTGAGCGGCTGGCTAATTCTCCCCTCCCCCACCCCACCCCATAAATTAGCAAATATACCCCCGGCACAGAAAAGTCTTGTATACCCCGCAGGTTATACTCATGTGCGGGGTATACAAGATTTTTTTTACTCAAACAGCAAAAACCGCGGGGTATATTCGGGTGCAGGGTATTTTCGCTAAAATATGGTAATTCTTCCGCTCTACTCTACAACTTGAGTAATGCGTTCAGTTCTGAGCACCATATTTCAGGAATGATGTGGACAAACTAGAGAAAGTCCAGAGAACAACAAAAGTTACTAAAGGTCTATTCATAACCTATGAGAAAAGATTGAAAAAAATGGGTTTGTTCAGTCCAGAGAAGACAAGGCAGAGAGGGAACATGATAATAGTTTTCAAATACATAAAAAGTTATTACAAGGAGAAGGGAGACTGCTCTCCTTAACCTCTAATCATAGGACACGAAGCAATGGGCTTAAATTGCAGCAAGGGCAGTTCAGGTTGGACATTAGGAAAAGCTTGCTAACTGCCAGTAATAAATTGTCTAGGAAAGCCGTGGAATCTCCATCACTGGAGATTTGTAAGAGCAGGTTAGACAGACACCTCTCAGGGATGGTCTAGACAATATTTAGACCTGTCAAGTGTGCAGGGGACTGGTCTAGATGACCTCTCAAGGTCCCTTCCAGTCCTATGATTCCATTTCACCTTAGACTGAAAAACACCGATTAATCCTAAACATACACATAGAAAATAAACTAAGCATAATAAATGCATGAAGAGTAACATGATAAGAAAGATGAAACAATCTCCCTGAAGATAGAGGAAAAAGTCAGTGCCCTAGTAGGCTTCCCTGTACAATTTTCTGTGCATTGCAAGAATTATTTCACTTACAGTAATTTAAAACCAAAATCTGTACAAAAGCCTTGCTATATTAAAAGCCATTATGGAGAGATGCTTTTAGCCATAACTAGCAATAAAGAATTAATTAGTCACCTGTAGCCTTTCTCCAATTATGAGTCCAATCCTGCAAAACCTTACACTCGGAGAAGACTGCTCACTGAATTAAGGCTTTGCTAGGTCAGACCCTAATTAAAAGTCTCAGGAGATCCACACTTCTAGTTCTCTTCAGACTTTAGCACATCTCCAGAATACTACCTCAACCCTGCCATACATTCCAGGCTATTCTGCCTAAGTAAACAAGCATTTTGTAGTCCATTTGGTTTAGATGTGTGACCACATCCTAAGGTTCAGCCATTCCTTCCCTGCCCGCTCCCAAAACAGGCACCGCCAGAGGCGGTGTGGAATGAGGCTATGCTGGTTCTGTACCACTGAAGACTCAAGGCACTGAGGTAAATCCTCAGCAGGAGGCTTGCTTCTGAAATCCATTCCCTTTGCACTACTAAGCAGATCAAAGGAAAGAAGGAATCTGCTCTGGCGTGGTGCTTTGTGGTCCCATGACCTTGAATTTCCTCCAAGCCGTAAAGAACGGACATCGCTAATTGAGGGAGCATGTATCCTACAAAACACCTGCGTTAAAACAGACTTAGTGGGAGAATTTCCTCCTGGACCAGGGGAAAAGAGTCTGTTTATTTAATAGACCAAATCAGGGCTGCTACCAGGACGGGGGGGGGGGGGGGGGGGGGGGGGGGGGGGGAGAGACGGGACAAAGGGGTAGGCGTCCTGGGGCCCCGTGATTTAAAAAGTCCTGGGGCTACCAGCTGCTGCGCTACCTTAGCGGTAGCAGAGGCCAGAACCCCAGATCCTCTAAATCACTGCTGGAACAGCCAGGGGCACAGGCCAGGCAGTGCTGAAGGGCTGGCTGGGGAAGGCAAGCCCCCTAAATCCTGTCCCTTGTGAGGGTCCAGAGCCCCCTTCCTCCTCCCCCCCCCCCCTCGCCCACCCCACATACACACACGAGAACCTTGCCCAGGAGGCTAGCAATTCTGTCAGCAGCCCTGGACTTAGTTTTGGTACTTATAACCCTATACTAAAGACCAGATTGGTACACTGATTCTGAGAGAGGTTTCAGAAGTGTCTGGGAAGCAAAACACAACTTCATAAGTCTGCGTGCCAGACCAGCATGAACTGTGTCTGTCTAGTCATGTGTTACAGATACTAGCTGACCTCAAGCTCCTAACAAGTCACAAATGCAGAACTAGTACCACAAAGTTGTAGGTCACTGTACTATGGGCTTTAACAGTACAGGGAGGCTCAGACTAGAGTCCCCCCTTCCCATACTGATCTCCTCGTACCACATCCTGAGTGCCTCTAACGTTCAGGTGGTTTAAGAAAGGTGTCTGGAGCATTAACAATTATTTGTATTACCATAGCATCCAAGAAACCTAAAACCTTAGATTTTAAAAATGTAATGTTTCCAGGTATGCCCTGTGGGAGGCAGGCCGTTCTTTTTAAACTATCCTTCGGTTCACCCACTGTTTTAACGTCTCCCCAAGAACAGAGTGGCAACCTTCGAGATTGTTACACCTCAGATTCTGAGCGTGCAACTTTGTCTTTTTTGGGGTTAACACAGTCCTGAATATAGCCCAGTGTCCTGGGAGGAGACTAATGCAGAACATGAGAAATTCGAGATCAACCATAAGTAGTATCAAAGAGGTAGCTTTGTTAGTCTGTATCTGCAAAAACAACGAGGAGTCCTGTGGCACCTTAGGCTAACAGCTTTATTTGGGCATCAGGTTTCACGGGCAAAGAGCCACTTTTTTCGATACATAGGAGTGGAAATTACAGAGGCTTCTAATTTCCACTCCAATGCATCATGAACATTTATGCCCAAATAAATGTTAGTCTTTAAGATGTCACACTACTATAAAAAGAAGATTTAAGAGAAGAACAATAAATGTGTGTGTCTCTCACGTGTACTCGTGAATGTGTGTGGATATTCACATCCACACTCTTTATAAACAAAAAGATAATAAACACTATTCATATTATTTTTCTCTTCTCCTTCACTGTTATTTCCTAGATAGATGAAAGATGTATCCAAAAATACAAACTTTTGAACAACAGCATGAAGACAGACAGACAGTTTTATTCACTTACAAAAAATTATTTGGTGACTAGAAACACTTGGCCTTTGGCTGCAGTTCATTTTTGCTCCACATGTATTAACAGACTGGCAAGACATAACCAGTTGTATTTTAACAGTCTGTCTCTCTCATGTAATTTAGTAGCTTGAAATATCAACTCCCGGTGCCAATTTTTTAAAATATTCTTTTAAACGCAACTAGCTAAGGCCACAATGCAAAGAGCTTGTTGTTGGTCTGCTTCACATATGGAAGAAGCACGTAAGGCTCACAGAGGTCACCTCCTCCACTGGTATTGAGGTAGCTCCACTGACTTCAATTCAGTTATGCCATTTTCATCAATGGAGTTTGACTGGATCTCTCCAGAAATAGAAAACTGAAATGAATATTCTTATAGGGTATAAGGAGAGAGACACATTCAACAACGTGCATCTTGCTTTAGAAAGAACAGGGAGAAATATTGCTGTATTGCATATGTTTAAATAATGAGACAGTTCCAAATCCTTACCTTTGTGACCACTAGAAAGGTGGTGTAAAAAAACATAAGGTTGTGTCTCGCTATCGGCAGGTTCTGGGCATGTTGCAACGTGAAGAGCACTGCACCTACCAGAGTCACTTTTACAGGGCTGGAAACCAAAGTAAAGACAAGTGTGTGAGTTTTCTCTCCTCCACCTTCTATGCTGACAGAAATTATGATCTGAAAATTGATCGCATATAATAGGAACTATAATGTTTGCTTGGCTGAAAGTAAATGATAAAAAGCTTGTGGTAACAATACAGTAACGTGTCACAGGCTAATTTTTGTTAAGAATCCTACCATCCGTTTTTAGTTTGCAGGCTTTCAATTTCTTAGATTTCTTTGTTCCTGAATTTAAAGAAAAAACACCCAATTTGCCTTTTCTATACCATTATTTAATTTCTACATCTTACATATCCCTTTATTAATCACCGCTAAACTAGGCTGTCCCAATATTTTCATTCAGTCTTTTTACGGAAGTTTTTTGCCATGCCTCTAATCATCGTGAGAGACTTTCTTCCATTTTTACCTTAATTATACTGTAGTCACTACTACTTAGTGATTCAACTTATTACTTCAGTCAACTCCTATGTGTTACTTGGGACTGAGTTAAAAATAAACTCTCTTCATTGTGTGCTCTAGAACAAGTTGTTCTAAGAACCAATCATTTAAGGTGTCAAGAAACTGCTTGTCTAAAAACTTAGACCGCTGCAACATTTGACCGCTTGATAGGAGGCTGGATACATCCATGATTACTATTTATTAGACTTTGTCCCCTCTGTTCACTTTCAACTTTGTGCATTCATTTTTTCCCTGATCAGGAGTCTAGTAGTATTTATATTCTTATGATTGGGGATTTGTCAAGTTCCATTTCTTAATCACACCTTTCATTAGATTCATGCTTTTAGTGTTTTTTTTTTTTAAATCACACCTTTCATTTGATTATAAAGCTAAAAGCATGAATCTAAGAAAAACATTTGGGGGAAAATTATCAAGAGAATTTTTAATCAAAGTAATTTCAGGATGTGAGGACAGAGATCGGGGTCCAATACCTCTCTGTTCTGGCATATTGCAATATCACAATTTTTAAACATTTAAAACTCATTCTTCCTTCAGCTAGGACATTTTTTTAAACCAAGAAAGTGAGTGCAGTGTTTTAAACTGGCAGAAATTGCTTGTTTCACTAAGTTTGAAGTATTTAGGTCACCAGAGAGCAGTTGATACTATAAGCCTCACAATCCTGCCTTTTGGAAATAGTACAGCTCATAATTTTTGTATTTCTTTTCTGTCATTCTTTATTACCCAAGACAGGTGACATGAAACCAGCATCCCTAAATGTTTATCTGCTCCTGCTGCTTTTATAACATCAACAGTCATAACCCTGTTTTTGAAATAATCATTTCCACAGAAGCCAGCTGGGAAGTCACATGGGAGGGCAAAGGGGATTTTAGATGCCTACTATGAGCTTGTCTCCCTTTACAGCAGTAGTTTGTGGCCTGCCAGCCAGTTCCAATTCTCTCTTTTGCAGAAGCTAAACTGGGTACTGTGTAACACTCCCAATTTAGCTTCTGCAAGACAAAGAAATTGAAAGCTGAAACTCAAGTAGCATCTCCCATCTTGCAATGCAACAGAGCCATGTGTTGATGTGTTTTAATGCTATATATTTAACAGATGGCTTGCATGTGTGTTCAGAAGAGTGCAATTGCTTTTTTCTTTAAGAGTGTAAGTAAGTGTTTGAGGAACATATTCACCAGAATGACTCGACTTACATTCCTGCATGTGCTGGTACATATTGTGAAGGTAAGTTTCACTCTCATTACCTTGCCACAATGTGCTTCGCTTCTGATATGCGGGAACCACATCTCAAGGAAAGGAGGTTAATTTTTCTTGCCCGTTCAACTGATTGCCCTCTCTGCCAACTTATTTACCAATATGAGTTCCACTTCTGTGGTAATTTTGTAGGGGAGACAATTATTCACAAGGAAATCATTTGAGACTAACCACTCCTGTAACACAGGGCAGCAGCCATCACATAGTTAAGATCTGGACCCACTTCGAATGTATAAGCAGTATCTGAGCACCTGTTTTTAAATGGTGCACAAAGAAAATTATTCACGTAGGACTTTGAAGGTGAAAGCCAAAGAGAACAAAGTTACTGGAAATAATTCCAGTTGCACTGTGGTTTACACAAACTTACTAGGACATCTTCAGAAGTTCGTTACTTTCAGGTTTCCAAACACCTCTCACCAACTGCTCGAAGTTCGAGATTAAGCCACCACCAGCTCCTGAAAATTCAATACATGATTACATGTCTCAGTGGTATGTATGGTCTCTTAGTGACTTATAGTCCCCATGGTCTCCTCTGGCTCTGCAAACTCCCTCTAATTCAATGGGGGCAGAATCTGACTCCTGAACTACAGTTGTGAATACTGTCTGAACTCTCAGTAGTGACTAATGACACGGCTGACCAACGTCCGACACTTCAAAAAGATGGATTGCCAAGCTTCCACACCATCTCAAAGTTAGGTCCCTGTTAAGGTGCCTCAAGCTGGCATTTGTCACTTTAAGCACTATATTGTTATTTAACAGGAGAAAGAAACTGAGTGAGGGAGATGGTGTAAGGAGAAGGGTTTTACGTTTATTAAAAACTGGGGAACCTTTCTGGAAAGGAAAAGCCTATACAGGAAGGATGGGCCCCACTCAAGCCAAAACAGAACCAGATTGCTGGCATGTGAAATTAAACAGGTTGTGGAGGAGTTTTTAAACTAAGGCCCAGAGGGAAAGCCCGACAGGTGTGGAGGCGCACGTGGGCCAGACATCCTGTAGGGAAGGCTCTATTAACAAGGATTCTCTAGCCTAGTAAAGAGTAGAGGGCAGAAGTTGAGAAAGCAGTGGTGCAGGAATAATTTTTAGGGTAAGGGTGCTGAGTTCCCCCCTTTTTACTCAGTCTGCGCCCCTCGCCGCAGGTGGAGCCCGCTGTGGAGCCCCCGGGTGCGGGACTGAGGGTCGAGGCTCCAAGGCCTGCAGCGGGGCCAGCAGCCAGGACCCACAGAGGCAGCAGGGCCAGCGGCCAGGACCCCAGGCAGCAGCGAGGCCCCCTGGGTGCAGGCTGATGGCTGGGATCCTTGTATTGGGAGCTGCAGCTCCCACACTCCCCCACACCCATACTTCTTATGAGGATAGGTGAGAAACTACAGGCAGGAATGGAAAAGAAGCAGTTAACTGAACAAGTCCCATTCAATGGCATTACATAATGGCAGACAATCAAAAAGACAAATTTTGCAAATACTCGGATACAATGCTACAAGTCTAAATACTGCACCAGGTGAACCTGAGTGCAAGGTATTCAGTGAGGATATTGATATAACAGGCACCGCAGAAACATGGTGAAACAACAGTAGTTACCGAGATATGGCAATATCAAGGTACAAAATACAGAGGAATGGAATGCTGGCCATGCAGGTGAGGGAATGGTACTCTCTAGAAAGCAAGCAGACTCAAATGTAGTAAAAATCTAAACTCAGACCGTACCATACACTTTCTAGGGATACAAATGTCATGCTTGACTAATTATAACCTCCTCCCTCCTCCTACTTCTTGATCAGGAAGGCGACAGTGACTGTGAAATGCTCAGGGAGATTAGAGGCTATAAGAATACAAACTTCAGTACAGGTTAGACCTCCCTGGTCTGGCACCCTCAGGACTTGACTGGTCCTGGACGAGGGATTTTGCCGGACATGGGGAGGTCGTTTCTCGCCTCCCTGCTGCCAGCCCCACCTCTTGCCCTGCCACCCCCACCAGGCTTCCCTGTTTCCCCAGGCAGCCCAGCTGGGTTGCGTATCAGGCTTTCTGCCCCACCTCACCCCTCCCACTACACGTCCCAACTAAACCAGGCACTAGGCTTCCTGGCTTCCGATCTCCCCCCCCCCCAAACAGCAGTGCTGCAACTTCCTGGCTCCCGGCCTCCTGAGAAAACCCAGCTGGGCTGTGCACTGGGCTCCTGTCCCCCCACCTTGCATCTAAACAGGGTAAAAGAGGCAAAAAGGCATCCTCTAACAATTGGAGGCCAAATCCTACTGAGGAAAATAGATGGGAACACAAGCTCCGGCAAATCAAGCATGAAAGTATAATTAGGCAGGCCAAAAAAGAATCTGAAGAGTAACTAGAAAAAAAAACACAAAAATAATGGAAAATAGTTTAAGTATATCAGGAGCAGGACGTCTGCTAAACAATCAATGAAGCCACTGGATGTCCAAGAAAGAAAAGGCCATTACAGAGAAACTCCATGAATTCTATGTGTCTGTCTTCACTGCAGAGGGTATATGGGAGATTCCCACACCCAAGCCATTCTTTTTAGGGGACAGATTTGAGGAACTGTGCCAGATTATCTTATACAGTTTTTGGATCGAATTGATAAATTAGACAGTAATAAGTCCCGAGGATCAGATGGTATTTACCCCAGAGTTCTGAAGGAATTCAAATATGAAATTGCAGAACTACTATTTGTGCTATGTAACCTATCACTTAAATCCATTTCTGTACCAGACGACCAGAGGATAGCTAATGTGACGCCGATTAAAAAAAAGGCTCCAGAAGTGATCCTGGCAATTTCAGGCCAGCAAACCTAACTTCGGTACCAGGCAAACCTGTTGAAATTATAGCGCAGAACAGAATTACTAAACACATAGATGAACAGAAGTGGTTAAGGAACAGTCAATGTGGCTTTTGTATAGGGAAATCATGCCTCACCAATCTATAAGAATTTTTTGAAGGGAACAACAAACAAGTGGAGGAGGATGATCCAGTGGATGTAATGAACTTGGGTCTCACCAAACTAAGTGACTGGGCAACAAAATGGCAAATGAAATTTAATGTTGATAAATGTAAAGTAATGCATGATAGGAACTAATGATAGGGACTAATTTGGCTACAACTACTCAAGAGAGCTCTTGGACTCATTGTGGATAGTTCCCTGAAAACATCCACTTGGTGTACAGCGGCAGTCAAAAAAGCAACAGAATGTTAGGAATCATTAAAAAAGGGACAGAGAATAAGACAAAAAATATCTTATTTCCTCTATATAAAACCCTGGTACACTCACCTCTTGAATACTGTGTACAGATGTGGTCGCCTCATCCCAAAAAAGATATATTGGCATTGGAAAAGGTTCAGAAAAGGGCAACAAAAATTATTAAGGGCTTGGAACAGGTCCCATATGAAGAGAAATTAAAAAGACTTGGACTTTGCAGCTCAGAAAAGAGGAGACTAAATGGGGGTATAATAGAGGTCTATAAAAATCATGACTGGAGTATAAAAAGTGAATAAGAAAACATTATTTACTTATTCCCACAACAGAAGAACTAGGTTACCAAATGAAATTAATAGGCAGTAGGTTTTGAACAAACAAAAGAAAGTTTTTCTTCATTCAGCACACAATCAACCTCTGGAACTCCTTGCCAGAGGATGTGGTGAAGGCTAGGACTTCAACAGGGTTCAAAAAAAGAGCTAGATAGATTCATGGAGGTTAGGTCCATCAATGGCTGTTAGTCAGGATGGGTAAAGAATGGTATCCCTAGCCTCTGTTTGTCTAGAAACGGGTGATGGGGAGGGATCACATGAGGATTACCTGTTGTGTTCCCTCCCTCTCGGGCATCTGGTATTGGCCATTGTCGGCAGATAGGATACCGGGCTAGATGGACTGTTGGTCTGACCCAGTATGGCCGTTCTTATGTCTTTCAGAAAGCTTTTCACAAGGTCCCTCAGCAAAGGCACATAAGCAAGTAAGCAGTCATGAGGTAAGAGGAAAGGTCTTCTCGTGGGTCAGTAACTGATTAAAAGACAGGAAACAAAGTACAGGAATAAATGTATTAGTTTTTAGAAGGGAGAGGGGTAAATAGTTGGCTCCCCCAGGGTTCTTTACTGGGACCAGTGCTGTTCAACATTTTCATAAATGATGTTGAAAAGCAGTAAACTGTAAGGTGGCAAAATTTGTAGACAATAACTATTTTGAATAATTTTGTAAGTCCAAAGCAGACTGCGAATAGTTACAAAAGAACTTCACAAAACTTGTGATTGGGCAACAAAATGGCATATGAAATTCAGCGTCGATAAACGCAAAGTAATGCACACTGGAAAACATAATCCTAACTGTACATACAAAACAATGGGGTCTAAATTACTTGTTACCACTTAAGATCCTGGAGTCTTTGGAGACAGTTCTTTGAAAACATCCACTCAATATGCAGCAGCACTCAAAAAAGCTAATAGAATGATAGGAACCATTAGAAAAGAGATAGACAAGGCAGAAAATACCATCACTCTATATAAATCCATAATGTGCTACACCTTGAATACTGTATCCCATTCTGGTCACCCCCATCTCAAAAAAGATCTATTAGCACTAGAATAGATACAGTGAAAGGCAACAAAAATGATTAGTGGTATGGAACAGCTTCCAAATGAGGAGAGATTAAAAAGACAGGGATTTTTCTGCATGAAAGATACAAATAAGTGGGGATAGGCTAGAACTCTATAAAATCATGACTGGTGTGGACAAAGTGAATAAGGAAGTGTTATCTGAAGGGGTAACTAACACAAGAATCAGGGCAGCAAGATAAAACAAACAAAAGCACATTCTAATTCACACAAAACGCCCACATAAGCTCTGGAACTTGTTGCCAAGGGATATTGGAAGGTCAAAACTATAACTGGGTTCAAAAAAGGAATCAGGCAAGTTCATGGAGGCTAGGTAGAGCCCTACAAATTCAGAGCCATGAAAAACATCATGGACCATGAAATATGGCTGTGTGCTTTTACCCCATACTATCCATGAGAGACCAGTTGCGGGGGAGGGGGGGGGGGTGAACAGGGGTCACAGTATTGCCACCCTTACTTCTGTGATGCATTCAGAGCTGGGCAGCTGGAGAGTGGCAGTTGCTGACTGGGAGTCCAGCTCCGCAGGCAGCAGCACTGAAGGGTGGCAATACCACACCATACCATCCTTACTTCTGCACTGCTGCTGGTAGCAGCTTTGACTTCAGAGCTGGGGTCCCAGCCAACAGCTGCTGCTCTCCAACTGCCCAGCTCTGAAGCAGCACCACCATCAGCAGCAGCCCAGATGGGGAACGGTACCCTAACCCCTGCTTAATAACTTTGCAACCTTCCCCCACGCCCCCCAAAAAACTATTTTTTAGGTCAGACTCCCTACAATTCTAACACTGACATTTCAGATGTAAATAGTTGAAACCACGCAATTTACAATTTTTAAAATCCTATGACCTTGAAATTGACCAAAATGGACCATGAATTTGATCAGGCCCTATGGATAGGCCCATGAATGACAGTCAGAGGTGCGACTGCATGCTCTGGGTGTTTTAAGCCTCTAACTGCCAGAAGCTGGGGATGGAGCACTCACTAACAGCCATTCTATTCATTGCCTTTGAAGCATCTGGCATCGGCCACACCTGGAGAACAGGACGCTGGGCTAGAAAGACCACCGGTTTGACTCAGTCTCATTGCTCTGGCTTATGAGAATCCATTTTCTTCCAGGATCATAGATGGCAGTTAATATATATTTGCATTAGGGATGTTAACTAACATTTGTGTAAATATGTAACTGCGGGGGGGGGCAGTACTGGCTCCTCCCTGCCCCCCTTTCTCCACACTGCTGCCTCTCTAACAGAGGCAGCGGGGGGGGGGGGGGGGCGAGAGTGACAGCACATGCAGGCAGCTGGCTTAAAAGCCGGCTTCCCACATGCACTGACTCCTGCTCCCTCCCTCCCCCTGCTGCCTCTGATGCAGAGGCAGCAAGAGGAGGTGCATGTAGTTGTTAGGATTAACTGATAAGACCAGGTTTATCAGTTAATCGTGGAAACGACTATGCACTAACATCCCTAATATGCATATGCACATGGAGGAGAGAGAGAAGCACTCCAACATAAAATCTAGAAGACTTCCATTACAGGAGAAAAGACTGCTAGAAATATAAGTGTAGGAAGCAAGGCATAATAAGAATGCTGCACTCCATTCAGTAAAACTTTATAACACACACCAACACAAGTTGGCATTACTTTTGTTGATGTATCTGTGAGCTTCCAATCTGAGTGAAAATAAACTCCCATACATAACTAAAAAAGGAAAGGCAAAGTAGAGCCAGCGGTGTCTCTACCGCAGTGGGATAGACAGTACAAGAGTAAACCAAACCCTGCACCTCTGACGTGTACAATACATTTCTAGATGTTGTCTGTGATATTTACTTTAGGAGACAACTCAATAAGGGTAGATAAAATGCCTCTAGCATGTTCAATCTGATTAAAGCATAGGGCCGTACTAAACAATTAGAAAAGTAACAGTTCAGTCATATAGAAGTGCAGCGTCTGTGAGAACAGTTCCATTGGAAAGTTAATCACTATAATGAGCAAGTTACATGGTAGCCTTGCTGATTCCTTTTGCCATCAACCAACAAATCCTGGAGATCCTTGCATGGAGGACAGACAGCTTTTCTCCTAAGGGCTAGTCTTAGCTTCCTCCAAAAACCAGGCCATCCCTAATCTAACCTGAGAAATTACTACATGGACACAGAGTCTTTCCCTGCTGGAGGGGTAACAGTTTGAATGTAAGGCTACCATTCCCACAAGATAGATCATGCTGTGTTATTGCTAAGAGCACATGGTTTGCAATTTAAATACCACTTTAAACGTCACAATTCATCAGAACAAGGGATTTTACACATTACCTCTGGCCCAGCCAACAGCTACCATGACAAACCAAGCGTTTTTGAAGTGGCTGTTTGCATGTGCAATTCCAGCTGTTATTTTCCAAGTCCTAGTCACTTCTTTCATTCCTGAAGCCATCAGCCGAAGAGGCAGAAAGGAAAAACATCTGTAGACTAAATCGTGTGGACAATAAAATACAAGATACCTGAAATTTAGAAGAAAATTTCTACTTAAAACCCCTTTGTAACAAAGCAAGTTACTCTCCAAAAGCATCTTTTAAAAATGAATTTGTGTAATCACTAGCAGTTCTTTAATCTTATCCCTATTCTCCACATCTCTTCTAGTACTTTAGCTCCAAACTGAAAATCAGAATAGTCCCTTTTTAGGATTTACCTCATTACATCTCTTTTGGGGTATTTATACGGCATCCATCCCCTGAAATTTGAGCACCTAAAATATATGATCATTGCACAAAATATGTTGCTAAACACATCATAAATTATTTATCAAGACTTCCTTAAAGTACAAAAGAAGAATGTGAATGTTGGTTTGCTGGGGTTTTTTTAAATCAGCTTTGTATAAACATTTGAGCTTCTTTGGATTGTTGAAATAGTTTTAGAGCAGAATGGGAATAGACATATTCTGACACAGGGATTTCGTACTGATAGTGACACAAAATTACGTAACTTTAGCAAGATTGCAATCCCTTGTTAAAGTCAAAGCCAGTTGTGATTTAAAGCTCTTTTCAAATATACTTCACTTCTTACAGGAAGTGGGGCATTTAACATTTTGAACTTACAGATTATGGTACGAAGTAAACAGTTGTAATTTACTTTAAAGAAGCAGCTGGTGCACATGATCTGAATTGAAGGACTCTACATCCATGAGCTCCAATTTATCCAAAATGGGCTCTTTTAGACTGCCATTTCCACCCCAAGTGGGCTGGACTTCGGGACTGCCCTTTGCAATCTCATGTTTTAACAATTCAAGGATACTCATATGCTCAGACAATTTACTTCTGAAAACACCAAAACTGAAGCTGGACAGATTACTTGCACAAGTCTTATATATTTTACTTTGATAACCTTTTCATTGTCTCTGTTGAAATTATACTGTCAATTTTGATTTAGCTGGATTTGATTCAGTCATAGATCAGTGCCTTAAACTGAGTGCGCTATTGTGGAGGACCATATACTTAAATTAGTCTTTAGTTTCATTGCTGCCCAAAATGGGGTATTACATACTGGCTGTGAACTGCAGCCCCTTAGCAATCCACACAGCTGCTCCAGCACAACAGGACAAGCAGCAGTTGGTGTGACACACACTATATTGTCCCTACTCAGCTCTTCTGTGGACCCAGTCTCTTGACTAGGCCTTGAAAGGAGTAAAAACCTTCCTTGCAAAGTCTGAGATCTACCATGCCTTCCTATTTCTTGGGACGTATGAAGTGTGACTCTCTAGGACTATTCCAAAAACAAAATGCCATATGAAAGCTGTGCTCAGTACATGCTGACAGAGGAACAGATCTAGGCCTTTGTAGGAATTAAACCCATGTCACTGAAATCAAATGAGCAAAGGAGCAGAATAAAAGCAAGGAAACAGCGATGGGGAGGCTGAAACTATGGAGGCACATATTCAAAAATTTGGATCTTCCCCCCATAGGCCTGCCTCAAGTGCAAAAGCAGCTGCCTTTCCTCAAATTACAACTGAAGTTCTGGCTTCAATGGTTATGACTGTGATTGTATGTAATTACGGAAGATATCTGTGAATAGCAACATAGGACTGAGACTACCTTAGCATAATCTAAAACCTTTAAAGAATTGAAAGGACAGAATAAAATAATTTGTATGACTTCATCTGTGCAATAACCCATATGTTATGTGCAAGTTGCATTACTGCATGATTACTGTTCAAGTCTGTGCATACATCAGCATCCACTTTTTTCTTTTGCACTGACTAGTGACCTGTTCTCCCTCCTCCTCCACAAATGAAAGCAATTACTGAACATAATTGTTCCATGGTATATGAGAAAGAGAGAGAAAAGGCCACACAGTGCAGGTCAGTGTGGATGCTAAGAGTGTATTATGCAATTGCGATTTACAATAGTCAATTAAATCTCTGTATATTGAACATATAAACTCTGGCCATTGGTAAACTGTGGTCACATACTGGGAATAAGAGTTCAATCCAGTTTAAGGCTTTTTTTACCCTGAAGTGTTCTTTAAGAAACTGCAACTCTGCATGCCACCACTGTCAGTCAAGTCAAATAAAAATCACAACTGAACTGAAAGACTGAAATTAAGAATGTTAAATGATTAGGGAAAAACTGAAGAACAAGCAGTACTGCTCATATTAGCCTTCACTTACACAACATGGTTATCTTCAAAAATCAAATTCATAACTCAATGACACCTGAGCTGCATGAATGTGTGTATGGATAAGACTTTGTTCATAAAAAAGCCAAACACTACCTATTGTTACAGATATTTTAAATTCATTTGGTAAATCATAGTTGCCTCCATCCAGCTCAAGGGAACATTAATATTTTGTTTCACTATGCCATTTGTGTGAGACCAATGTAATAATTACAAACAAGTACATATGCAAAATATTTGTGGCTGACTACTGAATTGCAAACATTTACTTTCACAGCATTCTCCCTTGCAAGTGGCTCCTTTGTATAAATACTACGCAGAGTAACAATATCTACAATATCAAAATTAATTCTTTTGTTAGTAGGTGTTGCAGTAAATGGAGTTTCATCTCTCTACTTCAAGGGATTAATTTGCCTTAATATTGTTATACTACTCAGGCTACTTAATTAATGGAAGCTATTAAACCCCTTACATTAGGGGAAATTCACGTGGATTTTACCAGTTTTAGGTTTTTGTGGTGGTGCTGTAATTATGATCCACAATATTTGTTTTTCCAATATCAAAAACAGAATACAATAGTTTATTAGAAAGCTAAGACACCCTCAGCATTCTGTAAAACAATGGCACAATCATCCACAGTTCTCTATTTTGTCATTTTCGATTATCCTGCAAACACTATAATTTTTATGCAACTACCAATAGCTACCAGTAGATGTTGCTATTCCACATATTTTAAAATGTTATTGATGCTGAATTACTAGATAAGAGAATAAGTGTCACATTAACAGTTTTTATATACCAGTGTACGATTTCTGCTTTATTTTACGTTAAGACTAAATAGGAATCCTATGAAAAGTCAATAGAACGTTCTCAAAGTGAGCAAGAATGGCAGGTTTTTTATTTAACCAACTCTAAAGGTTTCATAACATTTGTACTGGGTCATGAGCAATATACACCACTTTCACTTAAGTCTTATTTAACAGTACATTTGATTTATATATTGTCTTTGCTTTTTCAGATCTTTTGGTGAACTGTCAACATTAAAAAAAATCATTCCTGAAAACAGCATACCTATTCTAGTTACATGTAACACTTAAATTTACACATCTCATACAGCAGGCGTACTTTTTTTTTTAAAAAGTACAGCCTGTAATTATAAAGCCACTAGGAGGCTTGAGGGCAGATGTAGTACCCGATACTGTCGAGACTAGATTTCAAGGAGACAGTGTCCTTAAAGAAATCAAATTGTTAATTTTCCTGTAACTTGTTTCTAAAAGTAAATTTTACATAGGGATTTGTGAATTTGAAGTTTTGTTCAGAGGAAATATTTTAAAGCAAATTAAACTATTATAAAACTATATTCAGAAACAATGAGTAGTCCTGTGGCACCTAGAGACTAACAAGAATATATGATATCAAGAGCTTCTGTGGGTAAAACCCACTTCATCAGATGAGTTGGAGTGGAAATAAGCTTTCATCTCTTCCACCTGAGAATGTCAATTAACAGGCTCTCATTTCATTTAACAAAACAAGACTATAAAATAGAATCACAGAATCGTAGGACTGGAAGGGACTTCAAGATCATCTACTCTAGGCCCCTGCACTCATGAAAGGGCTAAGTATTCTAAACCATCCCTGACAGATGTTAGTTTAATCTGCTCTTAATCTCAAAAGATGGAGATTCCACATCCACCTTAAGCAAATTATTCCAGTGCTTAACCACCATGATACTGAAGTTTTTCCTGATGGCCAACCTAACCCACCCTTGCTGCAATTTAAATCCATTGCTTCTTGTTTTATCCTCAGAGGTAAAGGAGAACAATTTATCTACCTCTATCTTCTAACAACCTTTTAGGGAATTGAAGACTTATATCCCCTCTCGGTTCTGTTCTACGGACTGAACACACCCAATGTTTTCCATCTTCCCTCATAGGTCACGTTTTCTAGACCTTTAATCATTTTGTTGCTGTTATCTGGACTTTCTCCAATTTGTCCACATCCTATTTTCCAAAGCACTTGGAACCATTCCCAGCTTCATATCATCCACAAACTTTGAGAGTGTTCTCTCTCTGCCATTATCTAAATCACTGAAGAAGATATTGAACAGAACCCAGAACCTATCCCTGCAGGACTTCACTTGAAATGCCCTTCCAGTTTGACTGTGAACCAGGAATAGGAGCCAGGAACTCTCTGGGAACAGATTTCAAACAAATTATGCATCCACCTTATAGTAACTCAGCGTAGGTTATATTTCCCTAGTTTGTTTATGAGAAGGGCAAGCAAAACAGTATCAAAAACCTTACTAAAGTTAAGAAATATCACACCTACTCCTTTTCTCCCATCCACAAGGCTAGTTACTCTGAAGGAAAGCTACTAGGTTGGTTTCACATGATTTGTTCTCGACAAATCCATGCTATTACTTATTTTATTATCTTCTAGCTATCTCCAAAGTAACTGCTTAATTATTTGCCCAATTATCTTCCAGGGTAGTTAATCTGATGGGTCTGTAATTCTCCATGTTGTCTTTATTTCCCTTTTTAAAGACTGGCACTATATTTGCCCTTTTCCTATCCTCTGCACACTGTCCCATCTTCTACGACTTTTCAGAGATAATCACTCGTATCTCCTCAGGCACCTCCTTGAGTATTCTAAGTGGTACTTCATCAGGCCCTGGTGACATGAAGACATCTAACTTGTCTAAGTAATTTTTAAATTATTCTTTCCCTATTTTAGCCTCTGGTACTACTTCCTTTTCTCTGGTATTCGCTATGGTAGATGTCTAAATGCTACTAACCCTTTAAGCAAAAAACAAAAAAAGTTATTTAGCACTTCTGCCATTTCCACATTTTCTGTTCTGGTTTGCCTCCTGATTGAGTAATTGGCCTGCTCCTGTTCATTGGTCATCTTCTTGATTCCAATGTGTTCGTAGAATTTTTTTGTATCACTCATATTTCTAGCTAGTTTAATCTCATTTTGTAACTTGACTTTTTAATTTGATCCCTACATTCTTGTGCTATTTGTTTATATTCACCCTTTGTAATTTGACCTAGTTTCCACTTCTTGAATGGTCTAAAAATGTTTTAAAAGCCCACAAAATCTCCTGGTTAAGCCAGGGTGGTCTCTAGACATACTTCTTATAAAGTGCAATAGTTTGCTCTTGGGCCCTTAATAATGTCTCTTTGAAAAACTTCTAGCTCTCTTGAACTGCTTCCCCTCAGACTTGCTTCCCATGGGATCTTGCCTATCAGCTCTTAGAGTTTGCTAAAATCTGCCTTCTTGAAATCCATTATCTTTATTATGCTATTTTCCCTTCCGACCATTCCTTAGAATCATGAAATCTACCATTTCATATGGACTTTTCCTTCAGCTGCCATCCACTTTCAAATTCTCAACCAGTTTCTCCCTATTTTTCAACATCAAATCTAGAACAGACTCTCCCCAGCACTATTTTCCACCTTCTGACATAAAAAAAGTAATTATCTCCAATACATTTGAAGAACTTGTTGGATAATTTGTGTCCTATTATATTATTTTTCCAATAGATGCCTAAGTAGCTGAACTCCCCCATTACTACCAAATCCTGTGGTGTGTACGATAGTTAGTTGTTTAAAATAGGCTCATCCACCTCAAACAGGTATATGGGACAAAGTTTCACTACATTTTATGGTAACTAGAGAAAGCCAATGCTAAACAACATCATCAAAATAACTTCTTGAAAGCAAACACAAGCAAGCCCCATTAATTGATTTCAAGGGTCATCTGGCACTTTGGTTTTAAAGTAGCCAAACTATGTTAACTAACTCTGGTTCTAGACATTCACAAATTTTTCAGGTTCTCCAAAACCCGGATTAGGATTTAATTCTTGCTGTCTAGCAGCAGTTTTTCATTTACATACACACATATTGTACTTTCCAAACTTTTTTTAACTACATTCTTTTAAAAAGCTTTTTCTTAAAGTAACTACTGCCATTTTATAATGTGTGGAAGGGTCCAAACCATTTCCTGTTCCAAAGTTTAGCCCCCGTTTTCCCCACCCTGAAAAGTAAGTGCATTTTGCTGATGATTGTCTGCAACAAGAATTATACCACAAGGAACAGAAAACGATGCTGTAAGTTTAGGTTTAGTTTTTGCAATAATCCAAGAAGGTAAAGGATACTATTTCTTAATTTGAGTTTAACTACTTCCATTTTTTTCTTCCTTGAAGTGGTCCAGTAATGCTTTCTCTCACCTGCCTTCCCATTAAACTTGCTGCTGATTCCATGTAAGGTTTTCCCTTACTTTTGTTCCCAAAATGACTCACGTCTCCTGTTAATTTCAGAAAGGCAAGCTCAGAGCTAGCAGTAAATAAAATAGGTTCTTGCCAGGAAGCAAAATCTAAATGGGCAGAATCAGTCCCAGCAAACCTTATTTTCTAGCTGCAGAAAAAACACCTACCTCTTGGTTTAATCTGGATGCCTAATAGCTACCTCAAAAATGCTTTAAAACTCTATGTCTCATCTTTCTAGGAATTAGCATACTTCTTAAAAGTAATAATAATCAACTGCCTTGGACAAACTTACCCTTCAAATTTATTTGCAAAACTTTGAAGAAAATGACTTAACGGATCCATTTTGCCATTAATAAACAGAAAATGTTTTAAGTCAAATGAATGGCTCAAATCATTCCCCTACATGAGAGGGCCTTCCAAAGAGAGAATGAAAAATAATCCAGCCTTTACAAGAGAGGCTAGCCGCTTCCATTCATTCCGAACAGAGTTAATCCACACCCGGGAAAGTATATTTGGGGGGAGAAGGGTTGCTAAAGTTACCTCACTGACACTTGCTATTGGTGGAGCTCTAGCGCTTGCATAGGCAATACACTTTATAAGTTCGAGTTTATTAATACGAAGCTGAATGTTCTTATTTCGTGCATGCTTACCAGATCGAAGATGCCAGGAATATATTAGTGCTGTTGGCAAGGAACCCTACAGGAGGCTCTGCAAGCATCAAGGAAGACAGAACAGACCCACCAAAGCAGTAGAGCATAGCACTAAACCAACATGCAATCGGACTCTGGCGTGACACTTCCAATGCTCCTGAAATAAAGTAAAAAGACCGCCTGTTAATGACATATTTGCACAAGACAGGTAAGAAGGTATCAAACGAACCAAATCATTTCAAACCTGTTTTAAATATCATTATCAGTAACATCCAAATTTAGACACTGGCTCGATTTGTTTGACAAGATTACTGATACACTGAATATCAGGTAAAATTATGAAGGATGCTGCAAAATTCTACACTTCAGTACACTCAAAAACACAAACATTTTAAGGAAAGATTAGGAAAAGAAAAACCCTATGCACGAGAACTTGATAATGGCAATATTTTGGCAACAAAACCTATTAGAACTAACAACAATGCTCTGTACTTAACAATGCCTTTCATCATTTGTACCTTCACTGTGCAAATGAAACACAGAAAGTTCAGTGACTTACAGTGACATAGGACTTGACATTCTAGGTCAGTCCAGTGACCCATCTAGCACAATAACTAGTCTTTCAGTGGCTAGTACCAGATGCTCCAGGGAAAGATGAAAGAAAAAAATGCCTTAAAAATATTTATACTATTTAATATTACTGTTCATACAAATAGCTTATCCTTGGCTCCAAAAGTATCTTGCATCCACAAGTTTCATAGGTTAATTAGATGTTGCATAAAATGAGGTTAGTCATCAGTTTAAAACCTTTCAAAGCCTTTTGTGTGTCCCCTTATTCTATTTTAACAGATACATATGACTGACCTTTCATATGTCATTTATTGTGCTATATGTAATGTCCTCACATTCATCTCCTCTATCAACTATATACTTTCTAAAACTCTCTAAAAAACCTTGCAATGCCTTTAATCATTTTCATTCTCCCCTTGAACCATTTCTATGTCACATGTATCTAGAGCTGGCCAAAATTTCCCAAAGTTACATTTTGATGACATTTCAAATGTTGATACTATTTTACATTTTCAACCAGTTCTAATTATATACTTTTTGAAACGAGGTGACCAGAATTGAACACACACCAGTAATTTATATAATTAGATGAGTATTTTCAATATACACTTTACTTCTTCGTACAACCTAACATTGCCGTTTTTCTGACCCCTGCTGAGCACAGAGCAGATGTTTTCACTGAACTATCCACAATGACACAGATTTTTCCTGAGTAGATAGTGTTCATTTAGAACTTATTACTGAGATTAGTTCAAATTATTACTTTCAACATGCAGCACTCTGCACTTAACTACACTGACTATCATCTGGCATGTCACCAAATTGCCTAGGTAAGATAGGCCATTCATTAATTACTCACTGAATTCTTGTCACAACTAAGCTAAATAACTTTGTGCCTCCTTTTATTGCTACACAGGATTTATGAGCAGCTTCAATGGGAACAAAATAAAACTTAATGTGCCCTTGGCCAGGTCAAACTGAAGGAGGTCTGCTACATCTTTAAACCTCACAACTGCCAGGCAATAGATTACGCCAGAGAGCATAAAAACCATTAGGAACCTCTTATGATGGCACTTAAAATACAAGCTGCATATATTTATCTGGCTAATATAACATCTGCAAGCAAATCTGACGTTCCTGTACACCATGATCTATTCCAAGGGAGATACCCATAGCCAACATGGCTGCCCTTCACAGATATAGGTCATTTCCACAGTCTGAAGACAATGGATGTATACCAAGAAATATACAAGAGAGTTACCACCCATCACCGAAGTGCAGGGCAGATCTCTGAAGCATCAAAAATGCTTGCTGAAGCAAGACACTAAAGCACGTAAACTCAGGTATAGACAGTCTCCCAACCTCTGCTATAGAAGTTGAAATATTCAGGGACCAGTAATCTCCAACATGTTAATGGCTGCACATTATCACTTCCCTCCTCTGATACTTCCCAAATTCATGACCTAATGGAGTTGTTCCTCCAATGGGACATGGATCACTTAGTGATTGCCTTCTCTGTTTATTTCCTCTGAATCACCTGGCATTGGCCACATTTTGGAAGACAGGATACTAAGCTAGATGGATGGGATACCGAGCTAGACGGATCACCTGTCTGATCCAGTATGGTGGGTCTTAATGTCTGTCACTTCCAAAGTATGGAACAAGGTGTGAAACCTATGTTGCTCCTGTAAGCCCCACTAAATTCACATCCTCTAGCTCAAGTAAACCCTAGAAAGCATTCACTAATCTCCCTCCACCACCACAAACACACAGCTAGAGTGAGGCAAGTCTACACATATTGCTGGCACCAAATCACTCTTTCCAACCAGTTGTCAGCTGCAGCTTACATAGATGCACAAAGGGTGACAGACCACCAGCTAGCCATATCACTTACAAGACAGCATGAACTACACGGAGAAACTGACAGATGTGCTTTTAGTCACTGCTCTTACTGACATCCCAAAGCAAAATACGAAGCAAGGAGGAGGAGAGAAAGCATGCAAACTGGAAAAGACAAAAAGATTACAGAAGAAAAAACACGTGCCAAGGCGAAGCAGAAATATCTGTCACTGTGGTAGGTGTTCACATTGCAACAATGAAAGTGATCTGATAAACACAATTTAGGAATATGCTATCAATATAGTTTGGTAATTCACTGCCCTACCAGGCAATAAAACAGTCTGTTCAGAACTGTAATCTAACCTAAAGGAAGCATGGAGAGGAAAAAAGGATAGCTACGTTCACCAGAAAAAGCAGTAGTGATGAAATCCTCTCCCTCCTCCTACATAATTTTGCACTTTTGAAGCAGTTTACTCCCTAACTTTCCTAAATCCCTGAGGGAAACATAAAACTTCATGCATACAGGGGACTACAGAACAGCCTGTCTGAACTGGTATTTCTTGAACTGTTAAAATTCACTGCCTGCACTAGACTTTTCTGACTACTATTATCTCTAAGAAAGTAGTAGAAAAATATGTTTCTGAAGACTGCAATACTTGCGCTATGTCCTCCCCCTAGAAAACATTGAGCACTTAAATCTGTGGTCAGAATTTTGGAACACTGATATTGTCCAGATCATACATTCATTTCTCCTTAAAAATAGAGCTCATTTGGTATAAACTCATGCCTACAGCTTGTCTCAGCTAACAAAAACATTCATTTATTGACAATGAATTTACTCTTTATTGCCTGTACTTTTGCTCTGTAATGGCTTTCCCTCATTTTGCATTTAAAAGTAGGCTTAAATGTGTATTGGGAAACAGTGTTAAACTTTTTTATTTATTATTAGCATCAGATTATTAAACAATAAGTTGCTCGGATCATTGCAGCTCCTGAGTGGGAGACAGTTCGCAAGCCAATAATCCAATTATTGTAATACAGCTGTACCCTGTATCATAGCCAGTCTAAGGACAGTAGTTTGGTAAATAGTCCAGATGTGGATACTAGCTTAATGGAAATGCTTGAAATCACAGATATGTAATGAAGGTATCTTTCATTAACTGGTTCAATGGGTATAAGAAGATAAGCACTCTGCATATATTGAATGTTATAATTTTTTTGATTTCTAGAAAGAATTGTGGGGTTTTGTCAATTCTGTTTTGAAGCACTGCCAGCTCACACCTTAGTTTAGTCACACTTATAGCCCTGAAAAGACAAAAACAATCAATCCCATCCCGCAGGGCGGTCAACAGACTTTGCAGGGCCCTGGGCAAGATGTGAAGGGGCCAGCTCCAGCTGACCTCCTCCACCCAGCAGCCCTTCAGAACTGCTCAGTGTGCACCATCCAAAACTTCAGCAGTGATTTAAAGGGCCCAAAACTGCCCACTGCCATTTCCACTGTAGCAAGGCAGGTGGCTAAGAATCCCTGACCCTTTCAAATCACTGGGCCCCACGTAGCTGTCCCCTTCGCCTCACTCCCACTGGCAAGCCTGCCGTCCTGACTCATTTTGTTATAAAGTTTAGGGAATTCATGCACTGCACTCCCTCAGACTGAATATTTGTACCACTGCCCCCTATTATATACTATTTTTGCCTCCTCTTTCCTAATTTGTAGAGAAGGGAAGCAAAAATTTAAATCCCACCTTGAAATCCTGAAATTTTCCCTGTAGAGATGCATGAACATTCATAGCGAAAATTTTAAAATTGCTTTCCATACAATTATACAGATTCTCTGCAGCAATATGGGAGACTGACATTGTGTTCCAACATTTTTCAGGGACAGGTCTAACTTAAATATATATCTAACTATCAAGGGGGAGGAAGGGAGAGAGGAAAAGGGAGTTTGGGATAGTAGTGGAGACTAATCTCAAGTCTCAACAAACCTCAGATATTCAGGATTCAAAGGTACTTTCAAAGTTACTTTTCTTACCACAACTTTGCCCCACCTTTTACCTTTAACTCAGTCTACAATTTCCATTGCAGTTTCTAATTATTTTTGAATAAAATCAAGTTTTGCTTTCAGCTTCTCCTTTTATAAGCCCTAAATTACATTTGTTAAAGTGAAAGTGTCCTTAGAGATGTATAAGCAACAATATTCATCTCTGCCCTAAGCGTAAGAAGACAAATGCTTGCCGAAGACAGAGTGAGATTTATACTTGGAGAAAAGTACATTTCCAACTAACAGGTTATTGCAAGCAAATGAAATTTAAAAAATAAAGATGCCCTCTAATTATCCTTTTTTAAATTACCGTTGAACCATGATGGGACACTGTTTTGACACAAGATGCGTAAGGGGTTCGAAGACAACATGGACCGTATTGTATTCACTTAATTAGAATATTCACAAAAGAGTGCCTTTCCAATTATAGATACAAGCAATTATCCAGTAAAGTCTGCTATTATATTTGTGAATTCCAGTACAAAAGCCAAGTTTATAAAACAGACTTGGAGTTTCAATCTAAACATAAAATACATACTGTAAAGATGTAATGGGTAGTGCATGATTTTTTACAATAATGCAATAACTGTTAGGGTTCAAAAATCAGAGGATATCTGCTTAGCTTGAATACTGACTTATCACTGCTCCAGGCATTAAAGTTGCAGTTGATTAAGTTTAATTGTAATTGACAGGATTAACAAAAGGAGATAATGATCTGGGTGGACTATCAGGTTCTCTTACTGGCACTCGTGAAGTGTACAGCAGTGTCATTAGATCCAGATCCCCTATAGGAAATGACTGACTGACAGACACACACACACAGAATATGGGGCAGTTTGGGGTTTTAAATTATTGTATTTATTTGGATTTCTACGATAATAAAAGGGGCACCTATCCAGAGCTCTGGGCCCCTAGATATTACAAACCCAGAAATAATTATACAAATTTACCCTTCTGACAGCCAACAGCACTAGATCTCCAACAATCTCCTTCCCCCTGCATTAAAGAGTACAAATAAATTAACCCTGCAGCATGCCCTTAATGCCAGAACACAAGTGTTTTTTAGACTGAGGAAAAGAAATTAGAGCAGAGGGACCCTCAACCATAGGTGACCTAGGGTAACACTTGGGAGGTACACTGCTCCCTCACATTCTTGCCAAAATTTTAATTGCTAAATGGAGTGCCCCAACATCCCCCCTGCTCCTGTATGTGGCCCTCCCTTCCACACCCTCTCCCACAGACACTATTCACCCCTGCCCTCAAAGAACATACCATCTTTTTTAACCAGGCTCCACCTTTTAAATTAAGAAAGATCCAACTACCACACCTCTGCTAATCACAACTGTGGCCATATGACATAAGGAGATCGGGCAGTATCAAGCAGCAAGCCTGCAAGCTATTTAGAGCTTTACAGATCAAACACGACATTTAAAATTAAAACAGGAAATCAAAAAGCAGCCCATATAAATCACTGCAACTGGGAAATACCACTTAATACTGTAGGCAGACTGTTCCCTTCTGTACCAGCCTTAGTTTCTGGATTGATTAAAATACAGCACCATACAGAATGGATTATAGTAATCCGGTATTGAGGTGACAAAAATATATATCACAACAACAGGGTCTATCAGTTTTCTGGCCAGGTGCAGACAGTAAAGAAGCATTCCTGGACACTGCTGCCACATGATCATCTAAGGGCACCTGTGGATGCAATAACATACCACAAGTGGCAGACACAACCTCCCAATGGAGGTGTAGAAATTTATCCTTGACATAACTTCCAAAAGCTTCCTCCAATCTACCAACATCACTTCAGTTTTATCCAAATGGGGATGGAGAAGAGTTAGCACTCTCCCTCCGACGCTGGGCCAGATGTTCAGCCATATTATCTGAGCCAGGTGCAAACTCAAATATAGATACAAGATAAATTATAGCAGACATATTAAAAGATTTCATTAAGCTGATAAATAGAGATCAGAGTTTAGTAGATGAGGCTCCTTTAATCATTTCTGGACTAGAAGGGGAAGAGAAAGTTTTCCAGCTGTTATGATGTCTTTAGATTTTAATGTTTGCTTTTTATATTTTGTACTTGCACCTAGACATGTTGATAGAGGTAATTAATACAAACCAACAAAACAAACCGAGGCAGTAAGACTGGCTGCCATAGGCAATAGTTTTTAAGGGGTCACCCAAATAAATCATATTTCTAACAGTGAAAGCTTAAATATGTTCATTTTTTCTAGTTTGTTTACTTGGTGCATTTGACAGTGTTTTCTGTGTGATCTAATTTACTGTTTCTTCTATATACCAGTTGTCTATTTGTCAATCTTTCCAACAGGAGGGCAAAAAACCCCAAACATCGGACAGTATTTATACCTATCTAATGCAGAAGGCTTTTTTTTTTGGGGGGGGGGGGGGAGGAAGTGTCCGTGTGTCTGTTTTCCTTAACAAATCACACTTCCTCTTTCCCAATCTCCTTCATATCCTTCCCTGACAACTGGCTGCTTTTTTATGACGTACTTTCTCCACTGGTGACAGTCAGCTCCAGTCCTTAAGGTGACGTACACACTAGGAATCTCTAGCAAAAACCTGCCAATGATAACTCCAGTAGAATCCTAACGCAGACAAACTTTCAGCAATTTCTTGAATCTTTATAATGTGTCAAAGCTGCTTAGAAGCAGTTAAGACTCCGGATACTGCTGGTACTATTTCTACATTAGGGTTCTCACCAATGGTGACAAAAAAATCCACTGACGTTAAGGTTCCTTAGTATAGAAACAGACTGTGGACATGCTGACAAAAAAATTATCAACCTAACCTATGCAGGCATACAACCACCACAGTTATTAAATCACTTGTGCATGCACACTTGGCTCCTTATGTCAGCATCTGCATCCTCACCACGACTGCTTGTATCAATTATACTGTCACTGTGGGGCACAGTGAAATGGCTTCTGAAGGCCAGTAACAGTCAACAGAAGCAGTGCAATGTCTACACTTACACTGCGTCAATCTAATTACATCAACCATGTCTCTATACCGGTCAGGGAGGTGGTTTCACTAAACTGGTGTAGGAAGGCACTTACATCAGCAGGAACCAAATTTAGCTGATGACACTTGGACAGCTAAGGCTCGGTCTACACTAGGAGTTTACACCAAATTTAGCCGCACATGGTTGATTTTTTAAATAACGTGTCCACACTACCAAGCCTGTCTCGTCGACCTTAAGGGCCGCTAAAGTCAATGTCAGGTACACTGAATTAACTGGATAGCACAGACCAAGATTAAAGATGGCTCCTATTTAGTCTCCTTTTCATCCAAAGCAGCATCCCTAGTAGAGGTATGTAAACTGGCTGCTTCTCCCTAGCAGAGAGTAGGTAAGCACGTGATTTTTCATACTTCCAAGCTCTTCTCAGAGGTCTTTGGGGACAACAAAGCAGCTGGAACAGAATATAACCACATGACCAGCCTGCTCTCCAAAATCCAGGAGAGGCCAAAGTTTGGTAATCTCCGCACTTAGCAACACAAAGTTAAAGTACCACAAACAAACCATAAATGAAAGGTAATCCAGCAGAAGAATATGCTAGGCATCATTAGAAGTCTCTTGGCTCTAAACACTGATGTTTTGTAATGCAATCATTGTTTTCTTGCTGTAGTGCTGACATAGCTAGAAATCTTGTTGCTTCGTTGCTTTTTTGTTTTAACTGTCCTTTAGCAGCACTACTGCTAACAACATTATGGGGGAGTTAAAACCTTTCAGACCACAAATTCAGTTTCAAATAGGTCACTCACAAATAAATTGTCATTTATGTCTGCCCCATGAAGCATCCTTTAACACTAATGAGGCATCATGAAACCATGCATAAAATGATGTGAACAAAGCCAACTACAGTAGTATGCAAATACTGTAGTTTAGGAATGACATCAAGGTTTCAAAATATTGAATACAAGTTTTCAGGTGTTTAACATTAAATAATTATTCTTGTTAAAAAGCTTTTTAATGTTCTCCCCTCGTCATTTCTTCCTCACTTTCCTCCTCCAACCTACAAAATAATAATTTTTAATTACACACCAAGCTTGTCTTGGTTATAACACCTAAAGGGCAAACTAAAAGGTCCTTCTAAAATAAAATGCTTTTTAAGACTTTTCAAGATTACTTAGTTTCCAAATCAGTAACAATATCAATAATTACCAATGATAACTTCGCACTAAAAAATAATCAGATTCACTTAATCAAAAACCTATACCAAGAATCTACGAGTCTCACCAGCCAAAAAAAAATCGCTTCTGTGGAGAAACCCACAAAAACTCTACATTAAATAAGACTAACAAGTGGAACCGGTACCTCACTTACGAAAACTTTATCAAAGGAAATTTAGTTAAGAAAGTTTAAAACTTTTTACAAAGAAAGCTCATAATTTAGCAGTGTTCGTGCCATTACTAAAAAAAAAAAAAAAAGTTTCCACAAATTGTCCCTCCAGAATACTTAGGAAAAGAATAAATCTAAAGTCCTATATGAGATACATGGCCCAAAGTTTAAGTTGTAAAAACAAAGGAAACATTTCAAAAAAGGAAAGTCATTTTCTAAAAATAACGCAGTAAACCCTCAATGTAACAATGCGATGCAAAATGCAGGCTGCTGACTGACTATGCTGTGACACAATGGAACACTATCTATACTGCAAGTCTACTGACTGAGTTACAGCTGGAATGATTTTGGCAAAATTGCATCTCCAATATTTGTTATAATTATTTTCTAGAGGAGCCCCTCAATACCGCTTTCCCCACATAAAAAAATTACTAATTCCATGTTCAAATTAGAAATTGATCTATCCTTACACCTACATAAATATCACAAGAACAAGTTTATGCATAGTAATTGAAATTTCTAAGTGAATACAATGTGTGCTGAAATCCATTCTATGGTCATTTACAGCACTGTAGTTTACTGATAGGGGCATGTGTAGAAGCAACAATACAGTGGGGTATATTCGGGTGCAGGGTATATTGGCTAAATTACGGTAAGCAAATTCTGTAAAGTATTAATGGAAAATATATTTTTCATACACATACACAAGTGTTCCTACCAGAAACCTGATTCTAAAATAAGAAGGATGATGTTGTATTTTAAGCAGTGGATTGAGGACACCCAAGATGTGGGCTCCATTTCTAGATCTTCCACATACTCCCTGTGTGGCCTTTGGCCAATCTTGAGTCACTGAATCAGATCATGCATCTGTAAAATGGGAGTATTTCATTAATATTTGTGAGATGCACAGATACTCAAGTGAAGCATACAAAAGAAAAGCAAGTCAAACAAAAAATTAGTCAGAACGAAAGTACTCAATTTACCAAACAGCTTAAACTTTCAATATTAACTAGCCACAATGAACTGCTTATAAATGAGAAACAGACGAAGATTATTCGCTTAAATTATTTGGCTAGTAGTTCTAAATATTTAAAATCAAGCTCTACCCAAGCTTGTCAAAACAGGAAGATAAAATGTCAAATGTGTAGTCATTTATCTGTCCAGCTCTAGCCAGAGCTAGGTAAAGGCTGCCACTAAAGGCAAACTTTCTAAAATGCAAAACATTACTAAAGCTATGCTGAAGATGTGCCATAAATAGGGGAGGGGGTAATCATTTCTTCACTGAATTTCATGTACAGTTTGGACCCAAACCTAAAACCCAGAGGAATTTTAAACTTCAAAGTAATACAATATCTTCTCCGCTATCTATAAATAGGAGATTTCTCATTTTTAACCTGCTTCTTCATTCAATAATGTCATATAAGCCAATATTTGTAATGTCACAATCATTTTTACAACAGGGAATTTACTACCACAATTGGTTTATACGGAGATATTACAGTCCATCAGGAGAAGCAAGAGATTACGGGGGAAAAAAAAGAAAGCTTCCATTAACATTACCATTAGAGTATTCAACATAAATTACTATCTGTGGAAGAAAGAAATTTGTGGTTTGGGCATTTTTAATGCATCTGTCTACAATACTTTGATATTATGCAAGTAACTGACATTGCATGTATTTATAGTTTCTAGATTTTTCAGTTGTTTTACCTAGATCATGACATTAGAGCAATTTCAAATACTGTTGGGTACTATGTTAGTAATAAACAAGTCCTGACAAAGCCACATGTCAAAGGCAAATAGTAAAACTTCTTTTGGTCAATTTAGTCATCCATTAATACAGTAGTAAGTTTTCATGTAAACAAAAATAAAACCTCTAACCTGTCTGGCAGCAAATAGCATTCAAAATGCAAAGTAAACAAAGCAAGGGTTTTCCGGAATCTGCTTAAGTCTGATAACACAGTCACACCCGGCCAAACATCTCAGATAAGGAGAAGTTACTCAGGGGGGGCAGAGGAACTTTCCCAATTCTTTAAGTTACTTCTAAGTAGCTATTCTGGATTAATCTATACAACACTTGGTTCAATTCTATAAGAGGTGAAGGCTAGCTGATAGCCCCAAATCTATAGTGCACAAGTCCCAAAGAGTTTGTACACACGACACAGACTCCAAATACTGCCCCAACTTCTGTATAGCAGAAAAGTCTTGGAAATGCTCTAATATAGCTTTCCCTAACAGATCACTGGATGATTTGTTAATTTATTTTCCCTACCTTGAGAAAATGGGAAGGCATGACTTTGGAAGATCATCAGCTTGTGTTGCCGATGTATTGCGATTTGTTGTGAATATGCTAATTAATTTTGTGTATTAAAAATAGTGTTGAAGGCACATTCACCAGATGTGAACTATAAAATACAAAGTCAGGAAAGACATCCCTTCAAGTCTATATATAACATTACAGCCTCCCTGTTGGAGGAAGGCACAGTCTTTTACAGAAAGTTTTCCAGTAGTTTGTCACTAAATTAGACAGGACATACACCACTTGAAATTGTACCAGAATGGACCTGAGAAAACTAAAGTTTCAGGAATAGACATGAAGGAACTGAAGTTTCGGGTTATCATTATCACTTTGCAAAATCATCACAGTCTGAAGTTCAGAACACTTTTCTAAACTGTAAGAACTTAATTTTTTTAGAACAACTGCACAATGCTAATTCATCCCTAACTATTTTAGGGACGAATATAATACAACTGAATATATATAATACAATACAACTGAAATGCAGACATCTCTAGGCAGGACAGCGGCAAGTAACTGATGCACAGCACATGCATGAACACAAATAGTTATCCAACCTATGGGTCGGGACCCAAATATGGGTCGCCATTACATTTCAAAAGGATTGCCAAGTGTCTCCCCAGGTGGCTCTGCCCCCTCTCCTCTCCCCTTTTTTGAATTGCATTGGGTCACCAAGTCTTCCTGAATTGTCAAAATGGGTCCCCATCTGGAAAAGGTTGGGAACTACTGCTTTAAGGTCTCTTGTGTCTGCAATAACAATAGTAAAAAAGGGACCATAATTTTCCAAAGCTTGTAGCAACAGTAGACGCTATACTATAGACAAGGGTCAAGATTCTTTACCCTTATATTATCTAACCCTGTTTTATGTTACCTATCCCCCTACCCCCAGCAAATAGCCACAACCCCGCTCACCAACAACGCTGACAGTATATTGTTCTCGCTGTGCTGGCACATAGGGGATTTGGAACAATAATAGGTACATCAGGCAGCAGATTGAGGTCTTACACTTCCCCATCCCTTCACACACACACACAATCTCTGTGACTGAAATCAGTGGTAATTTTAAGTGCATACAATTCACAGACTGTAAAGCCAGAAGGGAGCACTGTGGTTATGTAGTGTAACCTGCTGAATAGCAGAAGTCAGAACTTCCCTGCATTACTTCCAGTTAAAATATATCTTGGGGAGGGGGGGGGAGGGGTGAAAGTGGGGAAAAAATCTTCACCATCATTTACATCTGTGCCCTATGCATTTACATCTCTATACACGCTTAACTATCAAGAGCATCAGTCTCCATTTACTACCCTTGGTCTGCCTAGGGGTGGAAGAACCCCCTTTTTTATATAATTTCAACACTGTGTTTATTTTAAAGCTCCCCCCCCTTTCAATTTTCTTATTTCAATTTGCAGCTGTGCAATGTTCTGGTTTTAAACATTTTCCCCATGTTCATCTCTTTAAATGTTCACAGCCAGGGCAAATTATGGAGGAGGGATTCAGAACTATTTAACCATTGTAGAGGCAGTACTGTATTTCAAGCATAAATTGTTAACATAACATGACACACAGTAAATAAGGCCCGCCCCTTAAATCAAACTGGGGTTTTCAGGCAGCACTGCGCTTACACGCCTCTCAGAAAATGATGTTGATCAGAGGCGGAAATATTGCTTTCCTCGGTGGGCGTGTGTAGGGTGCAATGGGCATTCACCCCAGGCTGACTGATAAACTCTAACCCTTCCCTGCCTACACAGGGCTCAGCAGGTGCCATGGGGCTGCGGCAGACCTTTAACTCCCTGCACACCCTCCTGGCCTGCTCTGAGGGCTGGGCTGCAGCTCCAGGGCAGGCCAGGGGCAGGGAGGCGAGTTTCCCAGACAGGTGGGTGGCAAGGAGAAGACAAAAGGAAGGTGTGGGCGGGGGGAGACTGTGGGAACCACGTACCGCCCCATGGACAGCCACCCCCAGCCAAGCGCTATTAGAAACAAGGCGGAGGGGGGGGTCCCACGGGCTTTACCGCTCCCCCCCCCCAGCCCTGCCGCCTCCCGTGTCCCCTGAGGGGGGCTCCCGCCTGACGGGGAGTCGGGGCAGCCCGGGCACCAGGGCCCCTGGCTGGGGAGGGACCAAGGGGGGAGGGGCCGGGCTCCGAGGGGGACAGCCGAAAGGGGGGGGGACCGGGGCCCCGGGACAGCGGGGGGGGGGGGCGCTCACCCCGCTGCTCCTTCAGCGTCATGACGGAGGCCAGGTAATGCGCCGCATCGAAGAAAGGGAACATGGGCAGGCGGGAGAAGCGCAGCGGCACCTGCCCCAGCTCCATGGCGGCGGCGGCGGCAGCTCCTCGGCCCCGGCCTGGCCCTGGCTCTGGCTCAGGGGCGGGCCCCCTCCGCGCCGCCCCCCCAACAGCTGCGGGGCGGGGAGAAACGGCCCGTGCCGGCCGCCGTAGCGGGGAGAAAGCAGTGAGCCAGCCCCGCCCACCCGGTGTGTTCATTGGTGCGGTCAGGCCGGGGGGCGGGGCCTGAGGGGGGCAGGGAAGTTTCTGGGGCAGGGGGCGGGGCACGAAGGGAAGTTGCTAGCGGTAGGGAGTTGCTAGGGGCGGGGCCTGGAAGGGAGTTGCTAGGGGCAGGGCGTGGCCTGAAGGGCAGTTCCTGGGGGCGGGGCACGAAGGGAAGTTGCTAGGGGCAGGGAGTTGCTAGGGGCGGGGCCTGGAAGGGAGTTGCTAGGGGCAGGGCGTGGCCTGAAGGGCAGTTCCTGGGGGCGGGGCACGAAGGGAAGTTGCTAGGGGTAGGGAGTTGCTGGGGCGGGGCCTGGAAGGGAGTTGCTAGGGGCAGGGCGTGGCCTGAAGGGCAGTTCCTGGGGGCGGGGCACGAAGGGAAGTTGCTAGGGGCAGGGAGTTGCTAGGGGCGGGGCCTGAAGGGCAGTTCCTGGGGGCGGGGCACGAAGGGAAGTTGCTAGGGGCAGGGAGTTGCTAGGGGCGGGGCCTGGAAGGGAGTTGCTAGGGGCAGGGCGTGGCCTGAAGGGCAGTTCCTGGGGGCGGGGCACGAAGGGAAGTTGCTAGGGGCAGGGAGTTGCTCGGGGCGGGGCCTGGAAGGGAGTTGCTAGGGGCAGGGCGTGGCCTGAAGGGCAGTTCCTGGGGCGGGGCACGAAGGGAAGTTGCTAGGGGCAGGGAGTTGCTAGGGGTGGGGCCTGAAGGGCAGTTCCTGGGGGCGGGGCACGAAGGGAAGTTGCTAGGGGTAGGGAGTTGCTAGGGGCGGGGCCTGGAAGGGAGTTGCTAGGGGCAGGGCGTGGCCTGAAGGGCAGTTCCTGGGGGCGGGGCACGCAGGGAAGTTGCTAGGGGCAGGGAGTTGCTAGGGGCGGGGCCTGGAAGGGAGTTGCTAGGGGCAGGGCGTGGCCTGAAGGGCAGTTCCTGGGGGCGGGGCACGAAGGGAAGTTGCTGGGGTAGGGAGTTGCTAGGGGCGGGGCCTGGAAGGGAGTTGCTAGGGGCAGGGCGTGGCCTGAAGGGCAGTTCCTGGGGGCGGGGCACGAAGGGAAGTTGCTAGGGGCAGGGAGTTGCTAGGGGCGGGGCCTGAAGGGCAGTTCCTGGGGGCGGGGCACGAAGGGAAGTTGCTAGGGGTAGGGAGTTGCTAGGGGCGGGGCCTGGAAGGGAGTTGCTAGGGGCAGGGCGTGGCCTGAAGGGCAGTTCCTGGGGGCGGGGCACGAAGGGAAGTTGCTAGGGGCAGGGAGTTGCTAGGGGTGGGGCCTGAAGGGCAGTTCCTGGGGGCGGGGCACGAAGGGAAGTTGCTAGGGGTAGGGAGTTGCTAGGGGCGGGGCCTGGAAGGGAGTTGCTAGGGGCAGGGCGTGGCCTGAAGGGCAGTTCCTGGGGGCGGGGCACGAAGGGAAGTTGCTGGGGTAGGGAGTTGCTAGGGGCGGGGCCTGGAAGGGAGTTGCTAGGGGCAGGGCGTGGCCTGAAGGGCAGTTCCTGGGGGCGGGGCACGAAGGGAAGTTGCTAGGGGCAGGGAGTTGCTAGGGGCGGGGCCTGGAAGGGAGTTGCTAGGGGCAGGGCGTGGCCTGAAGGGCAGTTCCTGGGGGCGGGGCACGAAGGGAAGTTGCTAGGGGCAGGGAGTTGCTAGGGGCGGGGCCTGAAGGGCAGTTCCTGGGGGCGGGGCACGAAGGGAAGTTGCTAGGGGTAGGGAGTTGCTAGGGGCGGGGCCTGGAAGGGAGTTGCTAGGGGCAGGGCGTGGCCTGAAGGGCAGTTCCTGGGGGCGGGGCACGAAGGGAAGTTGCTAGGGGTAGGGAGTTGCTAGGGGCGGGGCCTGGAAGGGAGTTGCTAGGGGCAGGGCGTGGCCTGAAGGGCAGTTCCTGGGGGCGGGGCACGAAGGGAAGTTGCTAGGGGCAGGGAGTTGCTAGGGGCGGGGCCTGGAAGGGAGTTGCTAGGGGCAGGGCGTGGCCTGAAGGGCAGTTCCTGGGGGCGGGGCACGAAGGGAAGTTGCTAGGGGCAGGGAGTTGCTCGGGGCGGGGCCTGGAAGGGAGTTGCTAGGGGCAGGGCGTGGCCTGAAGGGCAGTTCCTGGGGGCGGGGCACGAAGGGAAGTTGCTAGGGGCAGGGAGTTGCTAGGGGCGGGGCCTGAAGGGCAGTTCCTGGGGGCGGGGCACGAAGGGAAGTTGCTAGGGGTAGGGAGTTGCTAGGGGCGGGGCCTGGAAGGGAGTTGCTAGGGGCAGGGCGTGGCCTGAAGGGCAGTTCCTGGGGGCGGGGCACGCAGGGAAGTTGCTAGGGGCAGGGAGTTGCTAGGGGCGGGGCCTGGAAGGGAGTTGCTAGGGGCAGGGCGTGGCCTGAAGGGCAGTTCCTGGGGGCGGGGCACGAAGGGAAGTTGCTGGGGTAGGGAGTTGCTAGGGGCGGGGCCTGGAAGGGAGTTGCTAGGGGCAGGGCGTGGCCTGAAGGGCAGTTCCTGGGGGCGGGGCACGAAGGGAAGTTGCTAGGGGCAGGGAGTTGCTCGGGGCGGGGCCTGGAAGGGAGTTGCTAGGGGCAGGGCGTGGCCTGAAGGGCAGTTCCTGGGGGCGGGGCATGAAGGGAAGTTGCTAGGGGCAGGGAGTTGCTCGGGGCGGGGCCTGGAAGGGAGTTGCTAGGGGCAGGGCGTGGCCTGAAGGGCAGTTGCTAGGGGTAGGGAGTTGCTAGGGGCGGGGCCTGGAAGGGAGTTGCTAGGGGCAGGGCGTGGCCTGAAGGGCAGTTCCTGGGGGCGGGGCACGAAGGGAAGTTGCTAGGGGTAGGGAGTTGCTCGGGGCGGGGCCTGGAAGGGAGTTGCTAGGGGCAGGGCGTGGCCTGAAGGGCAGTTCCTGGGGGCGGGGCACGAAGGGAAGTTGCTAGGGGCAGGGAGTTGCTAGGGGCGGGGCCTGAAGGGCAGTTCCTGGGGGCGGGGCACGAAGGGAAGTTGCTAGGGGTAGGGAGTTGCTAGGGGCGGGGCCTGGAAGGGAGTTGCTAGGGGCAGGGCGTGGCCTGAAGGGCAGTTCCTGGGGGCGGGGCACGCAGGGAAGTTGCTAGGGGCAGGGAGTTGCTAGGGGCGGGGCCTGGAAGGGAGTTGCTAGGGGCAGGGCGTGGCCTGAAGGGCAGTTCCTGGGGGCGGGGCACGAAGGGAAGTTGCTGGGGTAGGGAGTTGCTAGGGGCGGGGCCTGGAAGGGAGTTGCTAGGGGCAGGGCGTGGCCTGAAGGGCAGTTCCTGGGGGCGGGGCACGAAGGGAAGTTGCTAGGGGCAGGGAGTTGCTCGGGGCGGGGCCTGGAAGGGAGTTGCTAGGGGCAGGGCGTGGCCTGAAGGGCAGTTCCTGGGGGCGGGGCACGAAGGGAAGTTGCTAGGGGCAGGGAGTTGCTAGGGGCGGGGCCTGAAGGGCAGTTCCTGGGGGCGGGGCACGAAGGGAAGTTGCTAGGGGTAGGGAGTTGCTAGGGGCGGGGCCTGGAAGGGAGTTGCTAGGGGCAGGGCGTGGCCTGAAGGGCAGTTCCTGGGGGCGGGGCACGAAGGGAAGTTGCTAGGGGTAGGGAGTTGCTCGGGGCGGGGCCTGGAAGGGAGTTGCTAGGGGCAGGGCGTGGCCTGAAGGGCAGTTCCTGGGGGCGGGGCACGAAGGGAAGTTGCTAGGGGCAGGGAGTTGCTAGGGGCGGGGCCTGAAGGGCAGTTCCTGGGGGCGGGGCACGAAGGGAAGTTGCTAGGGGCAGGGAGTTGCTAGGGGCGGGGCCTGGAAGGGAGTTGCTAGGGGCAGGGCGTGGCCTGAAGGGCAGTTCCTGGGGGCGGGGCACGAAGGGAAGTTGCTAGGGGTAGGGAGTTGCTAGGGGCGGGGCCTGGAAGGGAGTTGCTAGGGGCAGGGCGTGGCCTGAAGGGCAGTTCCTGGGGGCGGGGCACGAAGGGAAGTTGCTAGGGGTAGGGAGTTGCTAGGGGCGGGGCCTGGAAGGGAGTTGCTAGGGGCAGGGCGTGGCCTGAAGGGCAGTTCCTGGGGGCGGGGCACGAAGGGAAGTTGCTAGGGGCAGGGAGTTGCTAGGGGCGGGGCCTGGAAGGGAGTTGCTAGGGGCAGGGCGTGGCCTGAAGGGCAGTTCCTGGGGGCGGGGCACGAAGGGAAGTTGCTAGGGGCAGGGAGTTGCTAGGGGCGGGGCCTGGAAGGGAATTGCTAGGGGCAGGGCGTGGCCTGAAGGGCAGTTCCTGGGGGCGGGGCACGAAGGGAAGTTGCTAGGGGCAGGGAGTTGCTAGGGGCGGGGCCTGGAAGGGAGTTGCTAGGGGCAGGGCGTGGCCTGAAGGGCAGTTCCTGGGGGCGGGGCACGAAGGGAAGTTGCTAGGGGCAGGGAGTTGCTAGGGGCGGGGCCTGGAAGGGAGTTGCTAGGGGCAGGGCGTGGCCTGAAGGGCAGTTCCTGGGGGCGGGGCACGAAGGGAAGTTGCTAGGGGCAGGGAGTTGCTAGGGGCGGGGCCTGGAAGGGAATTGCTAGGGGCAGGGCGTGGCCTGAAGGGCAGTTCCTGGCGGCGGGGCACGAAGGGAAGTTGCTAGGGGCAGGGAGTTGCTAGGGGCGGGGCCTGGAAGGGAGTTGCTAGGGGCAGGGCGTGGCCTGAAGGGCAGTTCCTGGGGGCGGGGCACGAAGGGAAGTTGCTAGGGGCAGGGAGTTGCTAGGGGCGGGGCCTGGAAGGGAATTGCTAGGGGCAGGGCGTGGCCTGAAGGGCAGTTCCTGGCGGCGGGGCACGAAGGGAAGTTGCTAGGGGCAGGGAGCTGCATGGGAGGGGGTTGCTAAGTGAGGCTTGTTAGTGTCTAGCCCCCCCCTTACACTGAGGATACATGGGGACTTCCTCTCCCTTTGAACCCCTAGAAACCTCAAATAAACTGGTAAATGAGGCGACACGTGGAGGGGCATGCCCCCCCCACCCCCAGATTTGCTCAGCAACACTCCTGAAGCTGCCTGCCCTCACTCTGTCCCCCCACCCCACTATCTGCAGGCATGGGGCATGGCTGGGTAAACCTCCAGCCCCTGCTAGTGCCATGTGGCTAGCTCCCATTATTTTATCATAAGTCTCGCAATATACGATGTTTTACTTAAAGTTCCTGAACCATACAGATCTCGAAAGCATCTGTCCCTGGCAAAGTGATTACACGACAATCTCTGTTTTCATTTAAAACACAAAAATACATTTCTAGCCCTCACAGATCCAGAGACTAGCTTGAAAATACGAACAAAGTGCTAACAAAGGGGCACAGATACTAAATAACAGAACCCAAATGTTGGTTTTGTTTTGGGGTTTCTTTTAAAATCCCATTACATTTTGAGGCCTGACATGATTTTTGAACACCTGGGACTGGCAATCCTGCTGATGCTATATTGTCTCTGGCCTTTCCGCTCTTGCTGCACCCCCTTAGCTGCCTTCTCTGACCTTCCTTCTCACACACTTTTCCACAGCTTCCTAGGTTTCATGCTTCTTTTCCCTCTCTTGCCAGAACCTTTTCATCGGATACTAGTTCCCCTGGTTTTCAGGTGTCCTTACCACCAAGCACTTCCCCTACCTCCTTCTCCAGTAATGTCACCCCTCTGCTTTTTATATGGCCCAGAGTACACTCATCATATGATTCCCTTTTAATCAGATGCTCTCCTGGCAAACTACATTTCCCAAAATTTCATTCTATTAAAGGAGCCAATAATCTCCCGTAGGACTTGGACTTTTTTGAGTTCCATAAGCTCTACAATAGTCCCCAACATCCTAGGATAGAAGGCCTTTGGTTTTAATGTTTGTGATGTAAGCTGTACACTGTCAGAGGAGTGTAGGTGATGAATAAGGTATAAGTGATGGACTGTGCTGTGAGGTGATTGATTGAGTGGTACTATAGAGGAATGATGCCTGTTAAAGGCCACTGTAAAGGGGCAGGGAGAGGTTTAGTTGGATGGCTGGGTTGTCCATAAGCTGAGGGGTATTTCCCCAGCCTCTCCTGATCCTGACTACATACCCTTGCCTTAATATCAGGCAAGTGTGCGTGATGGATAGCTGTATACAACATGCCCCCAACCAAGCAAGGGTCAATGAGAATTGTAAAATAGGAGGCAGGGTGGTCATTTTTGTGGCCTGGACTTTGCTTCAGGACAGGTTTCAGCAAACATAGCAAGCTGAGCAAAGGTTCTTGGACTAGGTATATTCATTAACTATGAGGGATGAGCTGTAGAATAACTCCAGCAACAGAGATGAGATCCAGGTGACTGGAGGCTTGAGGTTCCAGAAGCAACTTATGTAGGGGAGGGACTTGTGTAGGAGCCATTTGGTGGCCACCCTTAAGTGAGAACCAATCTAACCCTACCTCTGGCAGCTCATACTGTCCCCTGAACTCATCCATCACAGTCATTCCAACTCCTTCCAGCAGCTGCTTAGGCATCCTGCACCCCAGTGACAAGCCCACTCGCTTAGCTTCTCCCAATGAGTGTAATTTTAAAAAAAACAAAACTCCCACTTGTTCTCTGGTGTGATCACCGTTAGATATTTTTAAGTTAAAGGAAGACAGAGTTGTAAGCTGCTTTTTTATTAGCCCAGTTACTGGAGGAGAATTTTGGAAAACTCTTTTTTATATTATAGTTAATATATATAGTGATATTTATATTAGAGGTATGTCCAGATCAGAGCTTCATTGTACCAGACACAATACATATGCATAGTGAGGGACAGTCTGTGACCCCTAAGAACTTACAACACAAATGGAGAGGACAGGGAAAAGGAGGGAAATATTATTTCCCTGATTTTACAGCTAGGAAACTCAGGCACAGATTAAATGATTGGACCAGTGTCAAACAAAAATCTGTAGCAGAGCTGTGAACTGAACCCAGATCTCTTAAATCTCAGTTTCAGGCGAATGTCTTAATAACACAATCATCCTTTCTATATGCAACTATTAATATGAACACACTTCTCAGGAAAAGCAGTTGAAACACAAACTGTTATTGTATTTGACCTGTCCTTATAAGAATAGAAATCAGGTCATTTTCCACTGTAGAATTTTACTTAAATTTTCAGATATGGTGAGATTCCAGTAGTAAGTTAGTAAATTGCATCTCTACCCTGAGGCAGTAATGGGTTAAAATGCAGGGTTTTTTTCTTTCCTTCCATGTACTATGATACACATCTGCATACCTGTATCCACCAAAGAATACCTGATACAGTTTTATAGGATGTTATTACATGCTTCTTCCAGTCACTGCCCCTGGAAAAAAAATATCCTCTCTAGGTTACTTTACTCCTTGCAGCATTGCCTCTTTCCCACTGGGTGGCATCAGGTTCATTTCTGAGAAGCAAAGGCAATTCAAAATACCTTGTATGGAGTCATGGGACACAGAAGAAGGAGAGAAAATGGCCATACAGGTACATTTAGGAAGCCACTTTAAAAGTATTCATTACTTTCTAATACTAGATGTTGCTTTGGAGATGGGCCTTCAGCAAGCTATACTAAATCTGGGACAGAGAATGACTTCCTCTCTCGTGGAATGAGTGAGGTCCAGGTGCTGAAGATGCCCTGCAAGGATACAAAAAGTTTATCTGTATCTGGTCTGCAACCTGCAGATGTGGAATAATGTGGATATCTGCAGATTTACAGGTCTCTAGAGGTGATAGTGGTCCATGCCTAATGTTATGCTTTGAGAACAGTTTTTAAATGAATCAGAGTAAAGGAGCCGGATGCTATATGTGTACTGACTTTTTTTTTAAAAAAAAGGTTTGCTGCTGATGCAATGAGAGAGAGAGAGAGTGTCTACCAGTTTTTCCAAATAAAGTTGCTACTGAAAAGTGAGAGGAGACTCTAGTGCGTACAGAAGTGGGGCAGGCTGGCTCTTTATCTCATCGCGGGAAAAAAAATTACTTTACCAAAAATAAAACAGACGGGCTCAGTGCTAACACTGGATTGGAATCTGATCTAGGAAAAACAACAACAACAGGCCACAGACTTTTCACAGATCAATGATACTTCAGAGGGACTTAGAAGATGGCGGAAGATGAGTATATATGTGAAATGAATCATATCCAGCCATCTAGCTTAGAGCTGAATGCCTTGCTGACCTGATGAGTGTGTCTCCTTTCTCTCCCAGCTTCTGTTAGTTCTAAGGAGGTAAAGGCATCTGGCTCCCACTTCCCACTCTCCTTTTCATTGTGAAGTCTGTCTAAAAGTACTGCAAGCCCTGAACCTCTAGTATCTTCACCACCTTGTTTTTCCTCATTCCACGCGAAGGGAGTCCTCAGATCTCCCCACTGTGCCTCACACATTGTCTCTTCTGCTTCCCACATTCCTCTGCACTGCCCTCAGTCCACTGCTGGACCCCACCTTCGCTTACGTCCCTACTCCTGACTCCAGCCTTCCTTCCTGTTCTTCCCCTTACTCCCTCCTGCAGCTCACATTTCTCTGTCTCCTTGCAGCCTTGTGTCCAAGCCCCTATTTGCTCAAGTCCTTTAACGACTCACAGAATAGGTTGCCTGGTAGATTCAGAACACGGGAAGGTGAAGCCTACATCGATCCAGCCCTTATTATAATGTACCGCCCTGTGCATGTTCATCCAGGGTTGAGTTTGTGTGGTGATCCCAGCTGAATAAACCAGGCATCAGCCCATGAAGTTGAGAAATAAGATTTCTTCATTCACCCCAAACAGAAACACACACAAGGCTATTGAGGGTAACACCTGTGGGGGTGGAAGTGGGTTTCTTGCACAACCTTCAGTTCCTACAATGCTCCCTAGTCAAAGTCTCCTCCATTGTGTTTGGCCTCTGGTAGAGCGCAGCATGGGAGTGATATGTAGGGACAGCCGTTCTTTTCTCATCTCTCTCTATGTATAATCCCTGAGAGTCTCAGCTGTAAATCTACTGCCTTGCTTGTTTAAAAGTCTCAGAGGGGTAGCCATATTAGTCTATAACTTTAAAAACAAGTAGTCCTGTGGCACCTTAGAGACTAACAAAAAAATATATATAGTATCGTGAGCTTTCGAGGAAGTGGGTTATGCCCACAAAAGCTCATGATACTATCTATATATATAATATATATATATATATATAGTTAGTCTCCGAGGGCGTGTGTACACTAAGTAATTATTTTGTAATTACTAAATTTGACTTAACTCCCAATTTCAGAACATCGAAATAGCATGTCCACACTACAGGGAATCCTCAAAATTAGTCCGAGGCAGGCTCAGTTAATGTGGATGTGCTACCTCGACTTAGAGCCTCAGGAAGCACTAGGAAGTAATTAATTATTTCAAAATAGCTGTACCAGAGAGTCCACACGAATGCTATTTTGAAATATGCGTTATTCCCCGAGAAAAACAGGAGAACAGATTTCAAAATAAGTGGCCCAGTATTTCAAATAACGGGCTTGATCGTGTGGACTCTCTGCTTATGAATTCGACCTTGAGGGGGGTTATTTAGAAATAACACCCTAGTGAAGACCCAGACTGAGGTGCTACAGGACTATTCGTTGTTTTGTAAATCTACTGTTAGGATCCTTACTGATCAAATAAAGGCTCAGCTGTTAAAATTGAGAGAGTGGATTTCCTCATAAAATAACACGTAAAAAAGGAAATACTAAGACGGAAGATGGGATTGTCCCAGTTCATAATCTGCTCAGAAAATAAAAGGGAAAAGCTCACACAGTAGATTATGCAGAAAAATGATTTGAGACTAAGAAAAGAGTTTCAAACCCCATTGTCCATTCAGTTCAAAGCACATATGTAGGCGCACACAGGGTTTTGCAGAAACCTAGTTATAAACTTCAAATTATTTCCCCTCCCCACCGAGTGTCACTGGATCCCCAAAATGGGACACCCTGCTAAGGGTATATCGCTGCTGTGGTGGAAACACTTACCTTCTTCCTCAGCTGGGCTCACATGTGAGTGTGAGCATTGTCGCTTCCATCACCGGCCCTGTAATCCCTACAAAATGGTGATTCAGAAACCTGAACCACACAGCGAGCGTATGGCACGGCTGGTGTGTAAAGGACAAAACGTGCCAAGGCAGCCCCTGACCCAAAGAGCGCACAGTCTAATCAAGGAGCACTTACTACGAAGAGGCTTTACAAGGAAACACTACATCACATGTGGATTATGCCCGGGCAAGATTTCTATTTAAAAGAACATTTCTTTCTTTTAAAAGTATTTCCACCATCCTTTCAGCATTTCAACTTTTCAGAACTGATTATTTAAAGATATAGAGCTAATTCCCCTGCTCCTCTTTCAGCCTCCTTCCAGGCCCCACATCCCGCTGTTCCTCCCTCAGCCTCCTCCCAGGCCCCACATTTCCCTGCCCCTCCCTCAGCCCCCTCCCAGGCCCCACATCCCCCTGTTTATCCCTCAGCCTCCTCCCAGGCCCCACATCCCCCACTCCTCTCTCAGGCTACGTCTAGACTGCAGGCTTCTTGCGCAAGAGAGCATCCACACTGCAAAAGCACATTGAAAAGTGATGCGCTTTTGCACAAAAGAGCGTCCAGACTGCCTGGATACTCTCTTGCAAGTAAGCACTGATTGCTATGGACAGAATAGCCACCAGGGCACCTGTGCTTTTTCCTCTTCCCTCTTCTTGCGCAAAAACCCCTCTTCTCCGTCCCTACATGCGTTTTTGCACAAGAGTTCTTGCACAAAAAGGCATACTTCCTGGTAGAATGAGGATTATCAATTGCACAAAAAACCCTCTGATCTTTCGATTTACTTGTGCAAAAACGCGCTTGAGGTGTGGATGCTCTGCAAGTTTTTGCGGAACCCTCCCAGACCCCGACATCCTCCTGTTCCTCCCTCAGCCTCCTCCCAGACCCCCACATTCCCTGCACCTTCAGCCCACGCCTACACCCCCACATTCTTCTGTGTCGCTTTCAGCTGTCCAGGTATACTCCCTTTTCCCTCACCCAGGTCCATAATCCCTGCCCCTTTTCAGCCCCTTCTCTCCTTAATGCTTCTACAGCCCCTCAGCATCTCCCTTCTCTTATTAGTCCCCTCTTGCCCGGATGTTGACATCCCAACTATGAATCCCTGTTCACAGCTCACCCGGTGCACTTGCCTGTTCTCCCTGCCCACCTCCAGCACTTCAGCATAAGGGCCTGTTGGGTGTTTTCGTAGGAACCCCCCCAGAGGAGATGTTTGCGGCACCCTCAAGCAGGAAAGAGAGAATTGCCAATAAGAGGTGACTGGCTGTAATCAATACCTGAGCTTCGTTATAATTCAAATTGTGGTAAGTTGAAAAGTACACATTCATAATGAGACCGTAAAACAACCCGTCCTGTCTATTTGAAGTAAAAATACAAATTTCCTCTCTCAGCTTATACCAGATAGAACAGTCAGGCCCAGGGCTGGCTGCTATAGGTTAAATAGTTGTTAATTAAGACAGGTTTACGGCTGTCTTTTTCCCCATCACAGCATACCAGTGAATGTCAAATGCCAGAACAGACACAAAGTGAGTTATTGGTTATATCACCATTCCACTACACAAGTATACAACCCTCCACTACAATACACACTGCTGCTGGATGGGTCAGGAGAGCTCAGTTACTACAGGATTTGAAACCAGGGATTGTCTTAGATTTAGCACAACTTGTTTAAACAGAAGTATTTCTCCACGAGCATAGCTCACACAACCAGGATTTGTTTTGATTCATATTGGATAGGGACTCAGAGACATTTGCATGTATATTATAAACACGATTTGCTTGGTATATTTTTCCTTCACCTCAGAGAGATGCCAGTCACTGTGCAATGAATCTGAACAATACACTCTTTATGGTTAAACCCCTGATAATCCCATTTCACTGATGTGGGGTTTTTTTTCCCATTGCCTACTCTGCTGGAGGCTGGAGCTAATTTTGTTAAATATTGCTGTCTAAATGCTCATCCTGTGAATGTAAGCACCCATTGAGGTTTAGTTTAACATGGCTAAAACTGAGACTGGGAGAGCACAGAAAGCAATTCGCTCTAAGGAACTCACCTTCCCTCCTCTGTTTGCTTTCATAAAATGGTACCCCTGAATATTCTGCTTCAACCTTGTTTGTGAACTAACCGATTAATGGTGCCATTGTGAATTAGAAAGGGGAGCCATCTGTATTAAGGGGGAACACGGAGCACATGAATTCTCCCAACTCCCTTTTCCTCTCACAGTCACTAAGAAACTGCATGAAGTGAGAGGAGTTATAATTGAAGAGAAAGAAGCCATCTGAATTGCAGTGGGCTACACGGCGTGAGACTGAGATTGATACGTTGGTTATTAGCTGAGCTATTAAAATCAACCTACCCATATTTGGTTAATTAAAGATAAACACTTTATGCAGGTAGAAATTGGATTCAGTATGGAAGAGTTGGTACAGGCCCAACTCTTGTGGAAAAACCCCTTTATAATTCCTTCTTGTACAAACTGTGGTATGTGTCGATGGTGCTTTAATACAGAGATATGGTGACAGAGACCCTCCTCTAAAGAGTTTCCAATCCAAATTGCAAAATGAACGTCTCATTTCCATTTTGTGACACCACAATGGTAAGATCCAGTGTTCCCGGTAAGCTATGTGCTTACAGGAGAGATTCAAATGCCACCCAGCTGATTAGCAGAGTGCTGACAGGTGAGGTTTGTGTTTCTATTGGTGGTGCATGTTCATAAGTGCATCAGTGCACATCAAAATTATTCCACACATGGATGGAAAAGATTAGAGGGAACATTGGTAAGGGCCTGAGCTGACATAATGATGGAATTATACCTGGTCACAACAGCAGAGGAACTAGTCCAAAGTCATCCCATATTGATACAATGCCATATAGCATATGTCACAATGCAACACCAGCAGTGATTAATTCTGCAACTGTTACTTTGCTTTTTAAAGCATCGCTTTGTACAAATATCGGACCAAGTCAAGTTGCTTTCTATTACTGTAGGGAATATGTGTAGGCAAAATTACATGGGAGAAGCCAAGCCTATCAGAGTTCGATTGTGGTTATAATATTGTTTAAAAACGATTGTGTGTCCACAAACCATGCTGCCTGATTTTAAGTGGATTTATTGTAGTGTCAAACCAGTAGGACCAATGAGGTTGGGTACACTTAGAAGATGTCTAGTGTCACAGCTACAACCCAACTAGCAATTGGTGTGCAATACTTCAGTTACGTGATTCTGGGCAGGATTAGTTGCAGAAAAAAAAACCAACTTTCAACAGGAGACAGACTTTTCATTGTGCCCCTCATTGTCTATTCACAGGGCTGCCCTTTCTGCTCAATAGCACAGGCCAGTTTTGAACACTCTAAATAGTCAAGAGCTGCGTGGGTTTCCCAGAGTGTGCTTTGTCCAACAATACAGAGGACTTTTTTTGTTAACTGACTTGCACTCATTGTCTCTCCTCACCCATCCCCACCACCCTCATCCCTGTAGCCCAACCCAACACACCCTCCCTGGATCCTGTGACAGTGTTTGGGTTCATAAAGTACAAATTAGCATAATCAGATTAGCTGCAGGGGTTGTACATTTGAAAAGGAAAGAAAAGAAAAAGTGTTTCACAAAGAGAAGCCCTGAGGAGGGCAGAAGGGGGTGTTATTGCCGTTGTGTTGAGGCTCTGAAAACCTGCACCTGCATGGCCAGCAAGTCCTCTCCTGACCAAGGACTCTTAGATAGTATTAAAACTTGGAATTTGGGGGGGAAGGGGGGAAAGAAAGAAAGAAAGAAACTGCCCTGCATCCCATTAATTGATTTATCTGGACTGGGAATGTGCAGCATGCTGCTGACAGTGGGATACGTGGTTTGATTCCTACTTAGCATGGAGAGGTGATCAGCCCAGTAATCTGGTCTATGGAGATAAGAGTTTTAGAGTCTCTGCAAGAGACTGATAAGAAATGTAGTAGGAACAAAGCCTATTGGCTCTTTTTATTTTGCTGATGTTGTGGCTGGTTTGCATTTCTAAATCTGGGGGAATGCTAAATTTGTATATTACATGTTCATCCTAATGGTGTTTTCACTGCCCATATTGCATTTTTGCCACCATTTGGAAGACGTACTTTCAAAAAAGACAAAAGGGCAGAAAGATTCAGCTCCGTGCCAGAGTTAATTGGTGAGCATAAGAAATCAGTTCCCTACTCTTCAAATTGGGTGCAAAGGTTTCTGAACACAAGCTGTTGGTTTGGTCACCCAGGTTTGTTACATACAGCCATGAAATAAATTGATTAGCATGATTACCACAGTGCCTTTTTAATTCTCTCCTCTCTGACTTTGCTTGGACAGGAATGCTCGTAGAGGGCTTGACATTGAAATCACCAGCCACAGTTTTTTAGTGATTTTGAGTTCCTACATGCATGAAGGCACAAACTGAAATGTAAATGCATTATGGGGACTTGACCTTCTGAGCATTCACCCTCTGAAAATCAAGCTACCCGAGAATCTTAGCTAAGGCACCTAAAATCATGAGTCTCTGATGGAAAACTCGCAGTTCAGGACTTTGGCTTTAATAAGAATGACAGAATTCGGCCCACAGTTATCAAGAGGCTCATGCTAGCTCCAACCTGACATTTTTCTAGAGAAGATATTCCATCTTCAATACATTTCTCCATATGGTAGCAGAGTGAGGAGCAGGCTGCATAATACTGATCAAATTTATTTGAGCAATTTTATTTGTAATACATTTCTATGAATGTTTCTTCAGTTCTTTCATTACTGAGCAGGGCAATTAATTCACACATCTCTTTTTCAAATGACATAGTAGATGAATGTGGATACTTTAATTATAGTACTTTATTAATATTTTGTTTCATTGTTGGCCCACCTATATTGTTGCAGCTTGATTCAAAGACCATTGAAGTCAATCGGATCAGATCCTCGGAGCTCAATTATTTAACTAACTACAGTGGCATATTTAGCTATGTAACTGAAACATGTTGTTTCATTTCCATATGCTGGGGACTATCTTCAAATGTAGAGGTGGGTCAGCTTCCATTTGTGTGTGTCAGTTCAGACACAGACATGTGTGCTCTTTCTGTCTCTCTTTCCCGTAGACTTTATATTAGTTCTTTCTTTGTTCCTTTTCCTTAATCTGAAATATAAGTTAAATTGAAAAAAAACCAGGTTGATGGTGAAGCAGACTAGTTATGATTCCCAGGTTGACTTTGATCCACACTTCCCGGAGCAGACAAAAGCAAGGTGCTTTTCTGTGCTCTGATATTCAGCTCAGAACTTCTAGTTAAAATTCCACTTCATTATTTTGCTGTCCAAAGTCACTGGTTTGTGGAAAGTTTTTCCAAAAGCTGGGGTTAAGGCATGAATTTCTGCATCTCTGTAAAGGGGAGTTTCCCCTTCAGACTAGCAAACATACCAGCTGGCTTTCATTTTTCAACTGGCTCCATTTAAAAGCTAAGGCATCTGAATACTCCTCTACTAGCGGTCATTTCAGAATAACAGCAGCATTCACAGCAGTGCCCGAGGCAGGTTTGGTAACTGCAGGGGGCGGAGGGGCTAGCGGGGAGAAGGTTGATTAGGAATGGGCTGGAGAGCGAACCCACATTCACCCAGCAGCAGAGGTTCCTGTCCTGCACGGCTGGGTCAAGAGCCCCACTCTAGGCACTGCGGCACTGTGAGCTGGTACGCCATTGTGCAACCCACTCAAGGCAGTTTGGCCTGGCTGCTCCTTCTTCATGAGGGAGAGGCAGCCAGGCCAAACCTGAATGCTGGCACCAGGTCACAATACCCAGAGCTGGAAGCCGGGTCCATACCCTGGGGGACAGGAGCTGTCACTGCCGGTGAGGGCAAAGTGGGTTCATTTTCTAGCCCTGAGTGAAAAGTGAGTCATACAGTCCCTTGTGTCAAGTGCAGAATATGCCTGAAAAGGCACCACACAGACACTTAATATCTCCAGGGGGGGGAAGGAGCTTCTCTCCTCCCCCCCTCCACCGCAGTCTCCTGCTGAACCCTACCTGGATTCATGGCATAATCCAGGGAAAAGGGCTGAAATTGATGCCCCTATGAAAGTTTCCATGCAATGCGCCATGTTGGCCCATCTCTAGTCTCAGCGAAGTCAATGGAACAATTGCCTTTTTGCCTCTAAGTACCTCTTTTCCTCTGGTGTTTAGCCATGCTGGCATTTGTGTGGTTCACGTCCTAGCTTGTTTTCATTTAGAACATGTGTTTAGTACGAGCCACTAATATGGTGGTTTTATAGTTTCCATGGCGCGTGGAGGCATTTCATTCTCATGACTGTTCATTTTCAATTCCTTCCAACTAGCTTCCTCAGTTTTGTGTCGTTCCCCTTTTCGACATAAAACTGTTCCCGGGGTGGGCTGCTTTGTATTTTCCCTCTCACAAGGAAGTTAATTTGATGACACTATGGTCGCTAATACCAGGCAGTTCTTTACTCACCTCTTGGACCAACTTCTGTGCATCACTCAAGACCATGTCAAGAATGGCCTCTCCCTGTGTGGATTGCAGGACTAACTTCTCCAAGAAACAGCTACTAGCGGTGGCTATACATTTTATCTCTGCGTCCCATCCTGAGGCAACACGATCCCAGTTCCCTGTTGGGGTGGGGCTTCCCAGGCACAGGGTTATTCTTGCACCTCTCACTCACCAGTGGGTGGTTTGTCCACCCCCATCACAGATATTTCACTCAAACCTCTGCTCACGTTCAAACAGGAATGAAACCAGGGCCGGCCTATGGCCTGTGCTTCACAGGAGGTCAGATTAGTTGATCACAATGGTCACTTCTGGCCTTGGAATCTATGAATCTGTGGCCCCTCTTTAAGAAGACTCCCCACCCCCAACTTGGCTCCAGAGGCCTGGGGCTCCAAGAATCCTGCCTTAATCCACAACTACTTAGTTTATAATCCCTGTCGTCAGACTAAAGCATGTGTAGCTGGGATGTACACTCATACATGAAGGGTGGGATTTTCAGAATGGCTCAGCATTGGCCTTACTCTGCTCCTCTTAGAGTTTTATCACTGACTTGAATGGGAGCAGAGTTAGACCAACATTGAGTGTTTTTGAAAATCCTAGCCGTAGCATGTTGATACAACACCAAAAGCATCAGTTATTTCTGTGTTCGAGAGAAACAGAAATTCATACCTTGCATGACCCCATATTTATCAGATTCGATTCTTCGAACCATCTCCCCCTTTGATTCTTCTCTTAGCACCTGCTGCTTTAAAAGTACAATTACAGCCCTGAAAACGGATGGATTTAGAGTCTGTTGCTTTATCTCTGGCTTTAAGATTTAAGGATGTGACTTTAAAATGACCTCTGACCCCCCAGGTCAGCAGTTAAGCTATCCGTTCTCCCCCGGTCCTTTCTCACGTAGCCTTCAAAGAACAAAAGTCAGTCAGGCATTGCTCACCCATTTTCATTTGGTCATCTCAGGCAATTCACTTGTGTCTAAAAAAAAGAATAGAGAGCAATTTTACATTCATATGAATGACTTATTAGACATCTTTCTAATGGTACTTTCCTGACACATATCAGACCACCATCAGCCTTTGCCTGTACTGTGGTTTCTGGCAGTTCCTGGCAAGATAAATATCCTCTCTTTAAATATCATCCTAAAATACTTATTGGTGTCTATTTGGAGTATTTACTCCTCTCTGTACCAGGATCCATCACCATCTCCTAAAATGAGAGGCTGAAAATTCTGTTATTATTGCTACACTGCTCTCTTCCCATAGTTACCTTTTCCAGTTGTGCCTTTGATGTCCTTTTTTAATCAAATCTAGCTGGATACAAAATCCACTGATCCCTCCCCTCCCCAACCCACCGCCCCAAACATTGCTCAGTTCACATCCCTCTCGTGGTGTCCAGAGCCAGCATAGTGCACAGAGCTGTTTAGCACAAACCCTGTGCTAAGCATGACAAACAATGTGCCACTAAATCTCCACTACCATGGAGACTGCTTCATGGAAAGGAGAAAGCAAAGATGTACGGGTCATCCAGTAAAGAGCATTTCTATTTCTTGTTATTTACCTGCTTGCAGATCTGTGGCTAATTCTTGCCTCTTGCATATTGCCAGGGAACCTGACTTTTTCTGTTAGCCAGTGGCTTGATCCTTTAGTCATGGAAGTCGATAGCAAAACTCCGACTAACATCAATAATGCAGGGGCGTGTCCCAAATGAACACTAGAGCCTCGTGCAAAGCTCACTAAAGTCAATGGGAGACTTTCTGTTCGGTGGGCTTTGGATCAGGCTGTAATCTAGTGTGTCCCCTTTAGCAATAGAAAATAGAGCGCTATTCTACAGCAATGATCCCCAACTCTGGGCTCACCACTGAAAGTTCTACTGTTTTGTACTATTGCACTAGAACTGTGTGTAAAAAAGGCTGCCAATCAGCGTTCCCTGTAAGTTGTACACCTGCGCAGCCACTCAGGAGAGATTCAAATGCCACCCAGTGAATTAGCAGAGCACCCACCGCTAGGTTTTTTGTTTCTACGGCTGGTGCACATGCTCTGGTGCATATAAAAGTTATTCCGCACATGGATGGAAAAAATCCGCACACGGATGGAGAAGATTAGTGGGAACATTGATGTCAATGATTAAAGAGACAGTTACCTGTTTCCCTAATGGGTGTTCTTCAAGATGTGTTGCTCGTGACCATTCCACATGAGGTGTGTGCACTCGCCACAGGCACCAATGCCGGATGTTTATCCCTTAGCAGTATCTGTGGGGGAGCAGCTCTGGTGCCTTCTGGAGAGGTGTCCTCATGGCCTGCCCACTCCTCACACACTCAGTTCCTTCCTGCTGGAAACTCCAACTGCAGAGAAGGAGGGCGGGGTCATGAAATGGACATAAGCAACACATCTCAAAGTACAGCAGTTACAGAAAGAGGTAACTGTCTTTTCTTCCTCGAGTGATTGCTCGTGCCCATTCCACACTAGGCGACGCCAAGCCAAGAGTAGGCAATAATTTTCACAGGGGGGCCACCTCACAAATTTTCATACATGGTTGTGAGCTGGCTCTGGGCACCCTGGAAGGGGCAGGGCCTCAGGCAGAAAGGGTGGGGTTGGAGTAGAGGGGCAGGGGACACTGACTTCAGCCTTCCCTTCTCCCCCTCCATCCTTCCTCGATCTGCACAGCTGATAGGAGACTCCTGGGAGCAGGACAGACCAAGGTGGGGGGAGGGGAAGCTGAACACACGCTGCCAGCTGGAAGTATGCACGCTCTGCTCATCAGCTGGGAGGGCCTGACTTTACCCACCCGCTGCTCCAAGCATGACCATAACCTGCCTCTGAGGGTCCTGAAGATTGTAGCACAGCTCTGCTGAACCCAGCATCATCTCTGGCCTGCTCAGTGACGGTGTAATGTGACGTGAGCATGTGGACAGAGGACCATGTCCTGGCTCTACAGATGTCCTGGATAGGAATGTGCACCAGGAAGGCCATCAAAGAGGACTGTGCGCTAGTTGAATGGGCACTGATGATCGACAGCAGCGGGGCCTTTGCCAGCTCATAACAGGCTTTATGCAGGAGGTGATCCAGTTGGAAATCTTCTGTGAAGAAACCAGGAGGCCCTTCATCCTATCTAGGGTTGCCAGGTGTCCGGTTTTGAAGTGGAGAGTCCATTATTTGAACTTTCTGTTCAGGAAACAAATTGAGACAATAGAAATGTCCGGTATTTTCTAAATAAGATGGAATGTAGATTGTGATGTCATGTCAAGTGTGTCCGGTATTTTTGTTGAAACCATCTGGCAATCCTAATCCTATCTGCTGCAGCAATGAAGCATCGGGCTGATTTATGGAAAGGTTTGGCATGTTCTAGGTAAAAGGCCACGGCCTTCCGGACTTCCATCTCATGCAGGCGCCTCTTTGACAGTCTTGTGCAGCTTGGGACAAAACACTGGCAGGAATGCATCCTGGTTCATATGAAAGGAAGATACCACCACTGGCAGGAAGGCTGGGACGCAGTTGGACTTCATCCTTGTAAAAAAACAAAAAAAACAAAAAAACCCAAACATGCCCAGCGGTTCTGAGGTCAAGGCCTTAATCTCTGAGACTCATCTTGCCGATGTCACCACCACCAGGAAAGCGACCTGCCATGCCAAGTAGGACAGGGAGAAGGAGCCCAGTGGCTCGAAAGGTGGGCTGGTGAGCCTAGAAAGGACCAGGTTAAGGTCCCACTGCAGGACAGGGTCCCGGACCTGCAGGTAAATGTTCTCAAGACCTCTTGAGAACCTGATTGTCATGTCATGGGAAAATGCCATTTGTAGTCAACATCTTCTCTTTACTGGACGGGCAAGACACGGTGATAATATGGTATGATATAGGATATAATTCTTCCCATAGCTAACTCCTCTGATCTCCAAGTGCTATAATTACTAGCGCTCTAGATCCAGAGCTAGTTAGGTATTGAGACAATGGTGAGTGCCCAGAACTTGAGACTTAAAATGGAATGACCTCCTGTCACAAGGCAGTCTGCTTCCTGAAGGGTAGAAGTGCCTAATGTTGAGCCATTATCAGTGTACACCTCCTTTGTGATTGTGAAAGATGTCATATACACACATAAGAACATAAGAACGGCTGTACTGGGTCAGACCAAAGGTCCATCTAGCCCAGTATCCTGTCTGCCGACAGTGGCCAGCACCAGGTGCCCCAGAGAGGGTGGACCGAAGACAATGATCAAGCGATTTGTCTCCTGCCACCCCTCTCCAGCCTCTGACAAACAGAGGCCAAGGACACCATTTTATCCCCTGGCTAATAGCCTTTTATGGACCTAACCTCCATGAAATTATCTAGCTTCTCTTTAAACTTTATTATAGTCCTAGCCTTCACAGCCTCCTCTGGCAAGGAGTTCCACAGGCTGACTACACGCTGTGTGAAGAACTTTCTTTTATTAGTTTTAAACCTGCCACCCATTAATTTCATTAATGACATGACATAGGAGAGGCTGATAGAGTGGAAGGGGTCCCAGGAATGTTTGGAGCTTAGAAGGAAATCATGTCACTGTGCCAGGCCCCTGTAATCACCTGGGTTGCGTTGCATTTCCAGTGGTAGCAATGGGCTATTGGAAAGAAACGAGACGCTCCGCTTGGCCATGAGGTACATCAACTTCCTGGTCGAGGTCCTGGGGGAGCAGGGCCTGCCTCAGACAGGAGCGACTGCCCGGGGGAGTATACTGGGGTTATTTCAACAAGCCTCCCACCTGCAGAATATGGAGGAGCTGACTCTATGGGTTGCGTTGCTCAGGGAAGAGGGCAAGATGGGGCAGAGCAGAGGCAGGGCTTGATGGAGGGTTGGATCTGGGTGGGGGAGCCTCTGGGGGGCAGGGGTTGCTCTGGGCCCAGCGCATGGGGCACTGGATGGGGATTGCCCCTGGGCCCACGCACCCCTCAGGACAGCCCTGATCAGCATTATGTACGTACAGCACTGAGAATTTCTATTTCATGAAGGCACTAAGTAGGCTGCGGCAGTCCCCATCTGTGCTGAGTGGAAGCAAAGAATGCAATCGCTTCACAAGGAGTGTTGAGTTCCCCCTTTCCTACTTCCCATCCACTGTGGTTGTTGCCAAGAAAAATGCCTCCTTAATTGGTCTTAACTACAGATGCGGGCCACGTGGCAGTACATGTGTCCTACCCTCCCCAGCAAAAGTGGTTAATTGCCTTGGTGTCATGCCTTGGTGCAGCTCATACAATTGCTGGTTTCCAGTGGGAAGCTCTGCAGGGGCCTTAAAACCACAGCCTCCTAACACTGAGGCCCCTTTCCACCACGCTGGTGATTTTAAGGGGCAAGAATGCACATGAGATTCAGGCCCCTGGCTCTCTTACTGCAGAGTCATTTGGACCAAACATGTTTTTCAAGCCAATCTCCCACTGAAGTTAAAAGACCCGAGCCTCCATTCCAGTAGCTGGTGAAAGCTAAAGCAACCACAGGGCCTGTCCGAACTCACTGCAGGCACGAGTTCTCCACACACCTTCTGGCTATGGCGCACTGTTTCATCTAGCGGCACCAAGGCCATTGACAGGGAGAGAATAATGAGTCTGCTCTACAGCCTTAGCTGAGAGCCACCTGGCTTTTAGCTCGTGAGGTAGAGGATCATGCACTAAGCTCCATCGGTCCCACATTCAATTCCACCTATCCGCGTTACACTAGCGCTGTCTCCTAGTGACCAGAGACTACCCTCCCATTTTTTCACCAGTGTTGCCACGATTGGTCTTCCTAGACCCCATCCAACTATCTGGGGACAGACCAACCCATTGGGAACAGACACAGGCCAGAAACAAAATGGATTCTAAGCATCACTGAGCTTTGAAGATATTTGAAATTCAAACCTGGATTCCAACAAGAACATGGTAAGTATCCCCAATCTGAACATTCCAATCTGGTGGGGTGTTCAAAATCCACCACTGGGTCCCAGCTTTGTGATTTTAGACTACTCCTACTTTTTAAAATTGAGCTGTTTGAGATCTTGTGACATTTTGAAAAAAAAATAACATTTTTGCAACATATTTTTACTGATCTATACGTTTTGGTCAAAGATCTGACCATAACCTTTCAAACATTGAAACTTTGCTAAATTATTGACCAAATAAAATAAGAACATTTTCCAAAAAGACATTGAGATGGGAGTGTTGTTTTGTCCCTGTTTTGGGGTGGCTTTTTTGGGGCCCATCTCTAATTTTTAAGAATTGCTGGTAAAATATTCTGAAGTTCAAAAGCAGTATCTAAGTGCTGACCCTTAAAAAGATCCTTGCATTAGAATTCATTCTGCTTTACTATTTAACATTCCCTACCCAATTTTTTTAAATTTAAGAGTAAATATAAAGAACGTAAGAAGCTTAGTTTCTTAAATAATTTATTTTGAATACATTAGCAATTAAATAACATTTTATACAACAAATTGTAATCAATTACATCATATTTGTTCACAGACATACAGATAAGAAATCACAAAAAACACAAAAGAAGTCCCGACAAAAAAAATCTTTGGTAGATAAATCTAGTCACACACATGCTGTACCTCAGAATAGGCAGATCCTAAATGAAAACAGAACAAAAACATTGAACCAAGAATAAGAAAAGTTTTAAATATATAAATAACAAACATTTCACATTACATACTTGCTAGGCTTTCTTCCCTTTCCTTAACAATACTCTGCTCAAAAGGATGGATCGGTTTTGACTTGCTTTGCTGATGGGAAAATATTTCCAGTGGTAGCAATTGGCTATTGGAAAGATAGTACCAATATGCCTCACACGTAAATGTTTGCACCTATTTGGCCAAATTTATCCTTGGTGTAACTCCATTTAAGTCAACAAATACCCAGGCTGAGAAGCTGGTCGATTAAATGTGAGACTATGCCTAGAATAGACAATATCAATTCATTTAGCAACAATGATGTGGGGCTAGGAAAGGATAAAGTATGAACTTCCCAGATCATAATAAAGACTCTTGGTGTATTTCCACTCTGATGTTCTTCAGTATCTTCACTTATTTCATGTCCTCAAAGTGCTAAAATCTAGGAGTAACTAGGCTGCAAACTGGAGCTCTTTAAAACATTTAATTAAATTGTTCACAAAGATTACCAGCTATTTTTGTCCACATTTCAAATGTGTCTCATAGCTCCACTGTGCTTTACATCTGCAATCCCAGAGCCATAGAAGAAATGTTTTTGGCAAAGTTTAGTCTTCGTAAGTGTTCAGATCAGCAAAAATCATGCCCAACTAGGCCAACTTTGATTCCTTGTCAGCTCCTTTGAGACAGATAAATATATAGGGCATGTGGAGTATTTGCTTACTTTGTGTGATTCTGATGGAAGATTCCCTGTGCTACTCAAAGCTCTAAATACAGTTTCTAGAGGTGGCTCATTTTCTCAGTAGGAGGCAGAAGCAGCCAAGGCGATCTGACAGAGCATGGATCACTTACACTTGTTGAACTGTAATGAATGTTCTACAGACTCAGGTATGCGTGAGCCACCATGAACTCAATGGGCATTTTGTTGTTGACTGCAGTAGGAGCAGGATTTGACCCAGAAACCTTTTACATTCGAATCCCTAGACTTTCTATGTGCTGTTCCAGGTGATTTTTTTAACACCTATGAGCTGTCCAGATCTTTGCCGACACTTCTACAACTTTCTACAATGCAATTGCTCTTCTACTCCACACCGTCATGCTTCAAAGCCTGAAAATTTCCTTCAATACTTAATTATTACCTCAGTATGTGTTGTATAATTTAGGTGTTCCCTACAGCAGTGGTTCTCAAACTTATTTGATTAGGCTCCCTCTTCTTTGTGAATATAATCATTTATGTCCCCACAAATACATATACTGACCCCCCCGGCTCTGAAGCAGAGTGAAGAGCCGCGGTTGCTGCCCAAGTGCCCAGCTCTGACAGCAGGGCTGCTGGCCAAGTGCTCAGTTCTGACAGCAGAATGGAGAGCAGCAGCTGCTGGCCAGGTGCCCAGCTCTACACACCAGCAGCAGCACAGAAGTGAGAGTGGCAATGTGAAAAGTTGTGTACATCAATATTGTTTTTCACAACAGACTTAGTGTCCTACTGCCTTATTTCTGCTCTGCTGCTGCCACCCCCCCTTGGCTGACAGAACCCTTGCGCCTCCAGGTGAGGGATCCAGATGGAGGAGACCCTGAACAGTGGGGGTCTGTCTATCAGCCCGGGGTGACCAGGCTCCATCTGTCCTCTATCTCCAGCCCCTGGGTGTGCACAGCCATTCTGCAGGAGCCTCAGCCACCCGGCGCCAACAGCCAGATCACTTAACCCCTCCCCACACATAGAGCTTGCACCTTCCTTGACACATTCCTATGCCCCCCTTGGGAGGCCTGCCCCATAGTTTGAGAACTGCTGCCCTACAGTAATTGGCACAGGTAATGGGGCCTGATCTGAAACCCACTGACCTCAATGCAAGTATTTTCTACCTACATTTTTCCATTGACTCTCCTGAGCTTGGGCTCAATCTCACAGCAAGGAAAAGCCATATAATTATCAAAGGCAAAATCCACAGATTTAAAGGCAGCCCACAGCACATACACAGGCTAGGCGTAATCCCTTCCATCCTGTTGACCCTGGCTGGCAACGCACACAGCTATGAAATAACTATGACCTCGCACATTCAGGCAGAGATACGCATGGGTCTCCTGTTGTGACAATCACAGGAGACCTAATTCTGGCCATGCCAAATGAGCACACATGAATGCTGCCAAAGCTGGGCTCACGCAGGCCTTGGATTCCGGTCAGCAACAGCTCCACAGAGTCCGTGCTTCCTGCTCTTGTTTGGAATGGCCAGTGTTGTGGAATCTGCCTAGACATTTTTGCAAAGGGGACATTTGTGGGACCAGGGAATTCCTGTTCATAAGACTGTCTCCTGGCCCTTTAAAACCTGCCATGGGAGACGGGAGGAGAAGCCTCCCTGTAGGTTTTGCATGGAGCCAGAAAGAAACCGGCTAGTTTCCCCGCAGTGCTCACACCATTGGGTGTGGATTTGCTGATGGCATCTATCCACGGCACCTGCTGAAACTTACCCCACCACATTTCTTCTTTTAGGATAGGCTAGCATTTCACTTCCCGGTGGCTGTTTTTATATACTCATTTGTGTTGCATTCTGATGTTAGACAGCCTTTCCGTCAAGCAGACCAAGATCCAACGGATGGAAGCTACATGTTAGAAACATTCAGAAACATTCAGGACAAAAATCAGATGTGAGAGTTATTACCCATCGGAACTGCTGACCAAGGGATGTGGGAAATGCTCCATCACTTGGAATCAGTCAGCCCAGGCTGGATAGTTTCTAAGTGAAACATGTTAGTGCAGCCACAAGCAACAGGGCTCAATAATGCTTCCTTATGTAGGAAGGAAGAATGATCTCTTTCACTGGAGAAGTCTCAATTGCTGGCGGAAGTTCTATGGCCTGCGTTCGACAGGGGCTCAGGTAATGCTGCTCCCCTCTTGGCTTTGATTTTTTCCATGAATCTGACATCACGGCAATGAGTCCTTGCAGATTCCCAAGGGTTGAACACCACTTTCTATTCAGCCAAGCCACTGTCCTGCCACCTCCTTTACTTTCAAATAAAATATATTTAATACAACAGTAATAGATATAAATAGATAAATACTGTACAGAGGCAAACATTCCACACGTTATGCAAAGGGGACTATCAAACTAATACCAGGACTGCATCACTCGCAGCCTGCTAGGGAGATGACGTCTCTGACCAGCACTCTGGGATGTTGCTGCTTGTGCCTGGAGAAGGGACTCCACAGTCTTCAATCAGAGTCAGCTCCTCCATATTCTGCAGGTGTGGGGCTTGTTGAAATAGCCCCAGTATACTCCCCCGGGCAGTCACTCCTGTCTGAGGCAGGCCCTGCTCCCCCAGGACCTTGACGAGGAAGTTGATGTACCTCATGGCCAAGCGGAGCGTCTCGTTCTTGCTCAGTTTTTTGTCTGGAGGGTGGGTGGGGATGAGCTTCCTAAGCTTGGCGAAGGCGCTGTTGACGTTTTGCTGCCTCCACCGCTCCCTGGTGTTGGTGAAGATCTTTCTGGTCATACTTAAGGCTCTGTAAAGCAAAGGGGACAATGAGGGAAAGGTAGAGGTCTCAGACTTGCCTTCAGGCAGTATAATGGTAGAAATTTGACCCTGCCCTGGCTGATGGATTGCCCTCCCCAGTTGTGGATTAACTGTAACCCCAAGGAGACCTGTGTCCCACTCCCTGCCCAGACTACGATCTCAAACACAGTCACTGCAGTTGGTCAAAGAGATCTAGCCTTGTCTTGTCAGAGGATTGAGGAAGGAGCACAAGCGGGGACAGAATAAGGCAAAAAGAGGTAAATATGCCATACAGCCACCACCACCCACCTTTGCCCTAGGTCCTGAGCCAAATAAAGCCCAGCTGGGTGGACCCAAGGACTGTGCCCTCCACAGCTCCTAATCTCCATGAAAAATGCTCCCCCTAGGAAAACAGAACAGAATTGCCTAACTATGGCTGTGAGGATGTTAGCAGAACTCTTCAGCGATGCAATGGTCTGCTTCTCCTCCCAATCCTTGTAACTCTGGTTGCTGGAAGTCAGGACTGTTCAGCAAGGGGATGCACACTCCTCACTAGAGCAGACAGGGCTCAAGGGGGAGAGGAAAGCCACTTGGGAAAGTTGTGAACACCCAACGGAAAGATCCTCACTTTGGGTTTATTTTCACCGCTCAGCATCAGGGAGTCTGCTATAAATGCGACTGCACCGGGATCTGCAGGCGGCAGAGGTGAAACTGTGACACACAGCATATGAGTTTCAGCCAAAATGCAGCCTTCCTAGCTTTGACCAGCTTGCATCGCAGGCTACACAGAGTACAGAGCCCAGTTTCCAGTCTAAAGTAATGTACATTCTGTAGCTTTTAAATGTGGTTTACAGGTAGTATTTTGCAAAGCACCTACCATAGGCTGGAGTCTGCTCCTACTGATGTCAGTGGCAGCAGAGTTAGGCCAATGCCGAGCTCTTCTGAAAATCCCACCCTACGTTGATTTGAATCCACCATTAGGTACTTAGACCAGTGGTGGGCAACCTGTAGCCTGTGGGCCGCATGCGGCCCATCAGGGTTCTATATGTGGCCCACGAGATATTTTATTTACTGTTGCCTGTGCACAGAGTGGCCCGATTCCGCTGGTTTCCATCCAGGTAGTTTTTTCCTACCAGTATTATTAAAATGACACGCATGCAAAGCAAGGGCACGTGAAGTGAAGTATGTGCTGAGTACGCAGGACATTGACTGCGAGAGCCGTGCGCTCCCTCTGCAGCCAATCAAAGCACTGCTACGGTTCAGTCGGCACCCCCAGCACATTCTAGGCAAGTGCAGCTAGCAAACCTGGCATGTGCATTTGGATCGTTCTGAGCCTGCTTAATGCCTGCTTTAAATCCAGCATGCAAATACTAACGGGGTTTGCTTATAGCCCTGGGCAAAACGCTCCAGGAGAATGGGTCAGCACAGATCCCTGGCCTCGCTTCAGCCAATTTCTCCGAGTCTCTGATCCTATCTTCGCAGGGGTATTATTTTTAGAAAGATGACCACGGCCCACTCCTTCGCGTCACTCTTTCCTTGGCTCCCCTTTCTTTTTTCAGGGGAGGACAATACCAGATTTGTGAGCACACGTCCTGTAAGCCAACAGCTGTCTTTACAAGTCGAGCTCCTGTGTGACAGGTTAAAAATGTACCACTGTGGCGCTGACATTTGTTCAAGATCAGCAAACACCACCCTCTCTCCCACCCCCAAATTCTTTTTACGGAGTCTATGTATGCCCATGGGAAACTTCCGTACACATGCAGTTCTCTCCAGCCTGTATTCCTCTCTCCTTCTCCTGGTATTGCACTATGCTGCCTCAATGCTTCCTTCCCTGCTCCCTGCCTTGCTTTCAAACTATGTGCTGCTTCTGATTTATGCTCAATGTTATGCATCTATGCGCTGTATTGTTTAGTTCTCTCTGATACGGTATATGGAACTTCTATCATCCATCTGCTGGTTGTTCATTGTACTCATTGTGAATCTGTGTCAAAGCCACTATTTTATACATATGGAATACAGGAATATATATTCTACCAATCTGCAGGTATGGATTCATCATTAAACTCTTTCAGATCACCTCCACTAGACACAAAGTCCTACATTAACCCCACAGAAAGAGAACCATGAAAATGCCAGCTTAGATCCAAAAGAACAAATCCTGCTCTCAGAGGTATACAGGGTTACTCCAGTGAAATTGGTGGTGTTATTCTGGATTTAAATCACTGCAACGGAGAGCGGAATTTGGCTCTCTTCCCTTGAATCAGGCGAGCAAGACCCAAAACCACTGACAGACACTGGCTGACATGAGAGCCATGTTTACAGAATGATAGTTCAGCTAAGCCATGCAGACTAAATACAAATCCAGCCGGACTGTGGGTTGCTCAAAAATAGTTCAGCTGCAGCAGAAAGAGTAAACCTCCAGCAAACAATTACCAGAAGCAGCTTGTTACTCCATCCATCTCATCAGAAAAAATCATGCCCTGGGTTCAGAGGTGGCCGTACAAGTAAACAATGCAGAGAATAGATGAAGATCTCTCTCTCAATAGCAGCAGTTCTCAGAGCCTTTCTAGCCACCAGCCATTCAGGGTGTTCAAGCAGCAGCGGCGGCAGGAATTCCCAGCACAAAGTGACATTTCTGCTTGGGCATTCCAAAGCGAATGGCTGTGATTAATTGGGAGGTGGTGCAGGGAATGGGTCTGTGATGGCGCCTAGGACTCAGGAGTTACTAAACAGGGTGGCTATGAACAAATATCTCGGACTAAATCTACCCCATGTGTAGCACCTTTGACCTCAGTGGAGTTATACCAGAGAATTTTTTGAGTCCCCACAGGCCTTGAATAACAGGAAATGAAACCAAAGATGGACCCTGTTGACAATTCAGGCAGATTGATTTAGAACAGGGAGCCACGACAAAACACTTGGGGCTGAGCTTTGTTCCATGTGCCTTGGTACAATGTGGAACAAAGAAGAAAGAGGAAACCCATTGTTTCTCCCTTCGATTTCATGGTGGCACTGGGATGTGGATCTCAACTGGGCAACAAGGAGACGATTCGGCATGGATGTCACAAGGTATTATTCAGACCAGCACTAACACCCATGTCTTTTGACATCTCGTAGAAAACCCAGTGGAAATGAGTTTGAGTTTCTTGTGACTGGAATCAATTAGCTATGCGAAAAGAAGAACATCAACCCTAGGCTTTTGGGTGTAATGCTCACCAGTGTGGGAATAGCCACCAATGTCAACAGCACCACTAGCCATCCATAGCTTCTTGTGTCTCTAGAGGATGGATTCTCCAGGAGCAATGCTGCCAGGAGTTCCCACTGGAACTTCCCTTGAAGGGGTATCAGATTTAAAAGCAAGAAGATAAAAGAGGCAATGGCATCTGGTCAATAGACAAAAAAAACCTGGTTTTTTTTCCCAGCTTCACTGCTACACCTCTGGTACAGCCTTGGGCAAATTCTTTCATCTCCTTATGTCTATTTTCCTCTCCCTCTGACTTGGCTATTTCAGTTGTAAGCTCTTGGAGACAGGAACTGTTTTTTATTGTATGTTTGTACAGCACTTAGCACAATAGGCCTTTATCTTGAAATAGGAAATACAAAATAGAACAATAATAAATATTTCCTGTGTTTAAGAGAGTTATACTTTAGTAAGAGTACTGCTGTGTCCTAAAACAATGATCTAAACCGCACATGTTTAAATCAGTACGATTGTATTCTGTGGATGTCACTGTAGAATATTTATTACCACATTTTCATGGGACACCCAAGGTGGGTGGGGCAATATCTTTTATTGGACCAACTTCAGTTGGTGAAAGTGTCAAGCTGTTGGGTCAAGAAAAGATGTTGCCTCACCCACCTTGTGTCTCTAATATCCTGGAACCAAAAGGGTTGCAACAACACCAGACATTTTGACACAGTGTTTTTAACATGACAAATATGGCCTGAATTTTTAAAAGTGACTAGTTACTTTGGGTGCTCTAACTTGAGACACCTTAAGGGGGCCTGATTTTCAGAAGATATATGTTCCACACTCGCTCTCTTCACGAGGTCTGCTGTTGGGCACCTAAAAATGGAGGCACCTAAAATCACGAGTAGTGCTTCAAAAGTAGATCTAGCAGCTTTAGTGTAAATGCACAAGGCAGAGTAGAGGGCCCGGTCTCCTCTTCCCAAAATACGAATGGAAAGATTTCCATTAGCACCAGAGAGTAAAATGCATTAATTCCCTCGCACATGGAAAAACAATATAGCTCGTTGTCATTTTTCATTTCCCATGGCTCTCCCATTAGGAACATTCTTTGCCCTCCTTTGTTTCACTGTACTTACATCTCTATAAAGCCAGACTCCACAGTCCTGTCTCCAGCAAGATTCTCCAGTGGGCGTCTGGTTTGACAGATGTGCATGGGTCTGATGGCCTTCGCATCAGTGCTATTTACAAATGGACGTTAGTTTAAAGATAAACACCTGGGCTCTGTATTCAGCAAGCCCACATTAGTGTCAGAAATTCTTTCCTATAAAATATTTTCTTGCCCTTTTGCCATTGAGCTGCTTTCCCATCCTGGAAGGCAGAAGTAACTGAACCTATCCCTGTTCCAACTGGTTTTCTTTGAAGCACAGACCCTCAGTCAAATTTATTTCCCCAGTGTTATATACAAGTGTCACGGACCATGCTTTCATGGTCAGAAAGAAAATCCAAGCACTATGCGAAGGCTCCAGGAATTCTTGATGGGACCCATGCTGTGGCTGAATCTCTGCTCCAAGACTAACCTTCAGTTATAATCCCAACTCATCACAACTGATGTATCCAGCTGTATCTCTCTGCCTGTGCCTCTTTTACCACAAAGCTGAAGGATAAATCTTGTGATGGGAAAAGTACCCATTTGCTTGAATCGTCTCGATCTGCCATGCAGGTGAGGACTCCACCCCTGTCTTAGTGACAGAACCAATCTGCGCCATGCTGAAAACGAAGCAGGGATGGTGCACTCTGTATCAAGGAGCTCAGCAAAAGAGCAGCCTGTGCCCAGCTCCTGGCAATTTCAGAGTTGTCGGGGGAATGCCACATGGCAAGTGATTTTAGCCTGAAGAGGCTGGTGGTTTCCATGCTGTTTTAAAATATGTTCCTGGTGTGAGGTTTAAAGTTTTTGCCCGCTCAAGTCTGGGGCAAATCTTCCTTTAACTTCAGTGAGAGCAGGACTGAACCCTGTATATGTAACGTATTGTATATATGCAGCACATATTAACTTCCAAGCATGGGGTTAAAATCATATCAGGTGCAGCTCTGCAGGCGTGCATGGAGTTACCGCAGGAATTTGACCTGCTGTGTTTAAGTTATTGTTTCCCATAATGATTGAGAAACTGATCCACTTTGCAAACTCTACCTTTCTATATCAAGAGAGAAACCACCAGGAGGGCCCGATCCTGATCTCATGCCAGTGTAATTCCAGTGACTTCAGCAAGGCTACTACTCATCCGCAGCAGAGTGGGTGAGATCCGAATTAGGTCTATAAAATTCAGAGTTGGTGTGGTCAGAACAATGTTGTTGTCACCACACTCTGCTGACTCTGCATATTCCCTCTTAACAAAACGTATAACCCAGCTGAAATGCCACTAACACAGTATTTATACATGTATTTCTACTGGAACAATGTTAATCATTGCTGGAAAAGCCAAGGTTGTTTATATATTGAAATTTTAAAAAACAACAAAACCCCCACAAATCTTTAGAGAAAGGATGTAGAACATGCACAATACTGGGCCTAATCCTGCTCTTATGAAAGTCGCTGGAGTTTTGACCATTTATTTTAGAAACTTATTCTATTGTTTATTCATTTCCTTTATTATTTGTTCAATATAACTTCATGCAACAGACCTGAACCTGAACATGAAATTTGGAACCCCTGTGGATTAGCAAATAAGAACCAATTTAAGAAGCTTTTTTAAAAAAATGTGCTATTTAAATTTGTAAAGAGTGTTGTTAATATTTTTTCTCAGATAGACTGGGAGGGGGAAAGACCTAAATTTTTCCTCCCAGGGAAAGATTCACATATCTATCACGCACACACTACATCATAGACTACAGGGTAAAGGAGTAGTAATGGAATATGGATTTTTACAATGTACATGTGTGAACCTAGAATCTAAAGCTCTCTTTGTATATCTCTATCTATTGATAATCACAGTCTTTAAATGCACATTATTTACACACAATCCACTGCACAAGTAGATAACATAACAAGCCGGTTAATTTAGACTTTCTAAAAGCTTTGGTTTTAAATGCCCAAAGCCACCAGATCAAGTTAAATTATACTAGTTTTATTTCTGAAATTAAAAGGCTTTATCTTCTGTACAGCCATTTACAGGAGGGTAAAATGAGTATCAGTTCTGATCCAGTACCATTCGACTCCCACTTTGCAGAGATGGAAATGATGACACAAAGAATTAGGCCCATAGTGTTTGGTTATAAAAAAAAAAAATCACACAATGAAAGAATGCAGCATTTTAAAACTGCTCCTTTGGATTTCATATAATTTTTAAACATCCCCAACTCAATGTTATTAAATGGTCAAAAGCGGCAAAATATTTGCTCCTCACTTGAGATTTTCATTGCCCAGTTTTAGCAAAATTTTAAACAGCCTAAAAAGATAGGCACGTAAGGACTACAACACAAGCGGGTTTTTTCGGTTCAATTCGGTAACCTGCAAGTAGCAGTTTTCATAGCACTTCAGCGGGTCTGATATGTTGTTTTCACTAGCTCTTCAGAGACAGGACACAGGAGAGTCGCTATTAATAAAGACCCAGCTGATGGCAAAAGGAATTCAGGAATTCCTTCCTGCAAGGGTACACTTTGCTGTGTCTACCTGACGGCAAATTTGTGCACCCCCAGGAAAGCTGCAACGCAGACATATGAGCCCCTAAATGAGTAGCTAAGAAGAAAGCCAGTGCCACTTACTTTCCCAAACACAGGTGCTTGCTGCTCTCGAGATCTGGTGCCGGCAGTGAACTTCCAGCAGAATAGGAGGATTGCCCTTCCTTTCTCTTTGCTCTCACAAACCCTGGACAGTGAAGCTGCTCCCGCTCCAGTCAGCCAATTGCGGATCCTGGCTGCCTCATTTATAGAATGCCAACTCCTTTGTCTGGCGCGTGTCACCACTAGTCCTAGCAATCCAGGGAGCTTGTTTTGCATCTCCCAGGAGATTCTCTCTGTCCTTCTTGTTCTCTCTCCCCTTCACACCCTCTTCTGAGGATGAGCCACACGCAGCATGAGGTGCAACAGCAGCTACCAGCCAGAGAGATTTAAGCTGCGTCTGGCAGCACTATGGGGAAGGCTGGACAAGGCATTGCTGGGACGTAACTTAGCACTAATTTTATTATCTCATTTGTTTTAGTTCACTCGGTGCTAGTGAAAGGTGCCAAAGTGATGCTCCCAGAAACCAATGTTGTGAAGACCAAAACTATAAGAGGATTCCAAACAGAATTAGATATGTTCATGGAAGATACATCCATCAGTCGCTATTACTCAGGATGGGCAGGAAGGCAAAACCATGCTGAGTGTCTGTAGCTGGGAGTGGACGCCAGATCACTTGATCATGGCCTTGTCTGTTCATACCCTCTGAAGCACCTGGCATTGGCCACTGTAGGAAGACAGGATGCTGGACTGGAGGGACCATTGGTCTGACCCAGTCTGGCCGGTCTTATGGTCTGTAATCCACTGCTCATTTCAAAATAAATGTTTGTTTAAAAACTAATTCACAGATTTACATATACTCTCAGAAGGGTCATTCTGTAGCCAAAGAGTAAGTGTGGCAAGTTTAGGGAGGAAACACTGGATTCTGCCTACATGACAAAGAGGCTGTTAAGTTCAAAATCAGTTTAGCCTGAACTACAGACTCACAGCAAACACCTTCCATTACTCAGAGCAGATGTAGCCTGGGGAAACTGAAATCCCAGCTTCCCCACCAAGCTGCTTTGGCTGTGATTCAGTCGTCAGCTCTAGGGATAGAGGGCAACCTACCTGTGGTTCGTTTGGTCCTGGGCCTCCCTGCTGCAAGTGCCAACAGAAATGCCAGTTAATGTCTATGGTCCTTGCACTGTGGACCCCTCCCTATTCATTAGGAGCCGGGCAGGGATCACACACCTCATTGCACACAGAATGACAGTGGTACTGGTTGTTCGTGTGACCACTACCCTCTCCTGGATAGAAAGCCAGAGCAGTCAAGTAACCTCACTGAGCCCCAGTTCTGAGCATCCCTGCTCAGGACAGCGCTGAACTGGGAGCACACGTCCCATTCAAGTCAATGGGACATGAAGTGAAGCACCAATTTACATGCTGCTCTGAGCTGGATGCTGAATTTACAGGTGATTAATGTAATCGGAGGGTGTCCTGCAACATTCACAAACCTTCTCTGGAGGGACGTCGTTTTCTCGGGCAAGAACAAGCCCCGGCCCCTTGCTGCTGCAGTTCTCTCCCTGAAGAGCTAACATGGACCTTCAGCCCTTTTCACACGGTAAATTAAAAGCAGCACTACACTCTGAAAGCGGTGTCAACCGCTTCATTTAGCACAAGTGTTATGTTAACTAACAGCCCTATTCCACAGGGCCCTTTGGCCTCACAGAAGCCTAATTTCCATGTAATTTACATTGGACAGTCGCAGAATGCACCTCCTCTGTGTAACTTCCTCCAAATCATTATTTACCCACAGCATGCAATGAGCTACTCCAGCCAGGACACAATGGATGGGGTACGGGCTGCCAGTCCAGCCCGGGGAGGAGAAAAAGCTGTTATTCGTCGCTGCTTAGAATCCTCATTGCTCAGGATTTGCAAAACCAGACCAGACAAAACCCTGGAAAATGTACTGGTGGGAGCACGGCAGGGCGAGTACAGCATGGCCTAATATTAATTCTCCTTGTGCTACTATTTATCAGCACAAAACAAAAAAAATAAAAACATTCAGATCCTGCTCCCATTGCAGTCAAAGGGATTTTGCCTTTGACTTCACAGAAACAGGTGCAGGCTCATCCTTGCCTTAGGGAATTTACCATCATGACCCCACTCTGCAAGCACATAGGGTAAGAAAGTTTTTCCTAATGTCCAACTTAAATCTCCCTTGCAGCAATTTAAGCCCACTGCTTCTTGTCCTGTCCAGAGAGGTTAAGGATAATATATATATTTTAAGGTACTTGAAACCTGCTGTCATGTCCCCTCTCAGTCTTCTCTTTTCCAGACTAAACAAACCCAATTCTTTCAATTTGCCCTCATCGGTCATGTTTTCTAGCCCTTTAATTATTTTTGTTGCTCTTCTCTGGACTTTCTCCAATTCATCCACCTCTTTCCTGAAATGTGGTGTCCAGAACTGGACACAGTACTCCAATTGAGGCCCAATCAGTGTGGAGTATAGTGGAAGAATTATTTCTCATGTTCTGCTTACAGTGCTCCTGCTTACAACTATTACAACATTCTCTTTGTGTCCCTTTGCTTCCTTGATCAATTTTCTACAATTCATAGGGTTTTTTATTTAGACATTAATGGGTCCAGAACTTCACCCACTATTTATGTGCATCCCTGGGTGGCTCTCTCACTAAATAATGAAAAGAGGTGTAGAGTCACACGAAAGATTGTGATAACACTGGCTCATTGCATTTTACATCTACTTTAAGGCATTTTTATACTGTCATTGTTCTTGAATGGTCTTAGTGTGTAAGTGCCTGTACTCACTTTAATCTTTCTATTGCATTGGCACTTGTAATTTCAACTGGAGTTGCTCAGTTTCTTCTTCATTTACTTCTCTTTGCTCCTGGTATCAGCAGTGGATCAGAGCAAAATCCCCTAAACAACATACTGAGTCCCTTCCATGGACTGACTGTTTTCGAAAAGAACACGTTCACTGTGCATTTAACTACATGGTTAATGAAGAAAGCTAAATAAAGGATTGCTTCTTAATATTTATCAGTGGATCTGTGTTATTTACATTATAATCCATTATGTGAGCAATTGTTATTTCAGTAACTCTTCAGAATGTCATCGGTTATCTGCAGAATTAAAAAAGAAACACTTAATTTGCCCACCCTCTAATTGCAGGCTCTTTGTCACTTCCACATCAAAATCCTCAGAATGATTTTTCCCCATTTTAATCTACCCCAATTTCCAACCTTTGTTTCCTGCCATTCACTGTTGTGAGAATCAGTATGTTAACGGTGTCCCCCGGCTTATGAAATGGTGTCAATGGGAACCAGTATATTTTTGTATCTATGCAATTTGACTATGAAATTCTATTATTTGTATTATGGGAGCATTTAGTGGTCCCATCTGAGATCAGGCTACATTGTGCTAGTCACTGTACAGCACAACTACATAATAAGAGACTGTTCCTACCCTGAGACAGTCCCTACTGTATACATAGATGGCTAGCTAAAGGATGGGAGGAAAGGAAATCTGTTTATCCCATTTCACAGATGGGGAACTGAGGCACAGAGATTTGCCCTAAGGTTGCACAGGTTTTTTTTGCAGAACCAAGAACTGAATACAGAACTCCTGAACTTCATTCTAGTGCCTTATCCACTTGAGATGGCCCATCCTGTCTTATTATTTGAAGTAAAGATAAACATCTTGCCAAAGCATTTACATTGTTCTGAAGTTCTGATAGAACATCACAGTCAGCTGTTCAGCATGCTAAAATACCGTTGCTAAGGGCGACAGACAGATCTAGATGCAACAACAGCTTGCATTTTATGTTTAATCCTTATACAGTGGCATATGTGTACATACAGTGGAAGATAAGAGGATGGACCTAGACACTTCAAAGAAGGCAAGATCTCACATGTGACAGCTGGGAGTGGATGTCATCACATGAAATAGGTTCCTTGTGTCCATTTTGCCAGGTCAGCATTTAAATCACATTCTCTGAAACTGCCAAGGGAAATTACCAGGCATCTGAAAGGAAGCAAATCGGATCTTGGCATATTCTAGTAGGTACTCTTCACATTGTGAAGGCATAAAGGCGTTCTTCGGCTTCCCCGGCAGTCAGTGACAACTCCTGTCGACTTCGGCGAGAGAAGCAGCAGGTGTCTGGGAGCGCACACAGACATAACATATGGATCACAAATGAGAAAATGATTGCTACATCTGTCTGTCTCCTACCAGGCCCAATCTTGAGTGTCTTCTTACCCAGGGAAAGCTCTCAATGAAATTGACAAGATTCTCTTGAAGCCAATGAGAGGTTTGCCTGTATATGGACTGAATGAAAACTGATCATAGGCTTCAGAAAGTGGCCCTAGGCTTAAACTGCTTTCTCCCTCTTTGGATCACATATTTGGCTCTGAGCACAGAAACGTACATGCACGTAACTGATGGAGGCGCAAGAGCATTCATTGAGGGAGTGGGGGTTGTTATCACCATGCACTCAGAGCCACATACTACAGATGAGAATAAGGCCAGGTCTACACTAACGAGGAAGGTTGAATCCAAATAAGCATCTCCAGCTACGTTAATTACGCAGCTGGAGTCGATGTACGCTGTTTGGCATTTCCCCTCTGTCCCTGCAGTGGTAGGCCAACGGGAGAATAAAAAACGAACCCCCCCCCCCCCCCCCCAAAAAAACCAACAACAACAACAACAAGAACCAAACAGCAAATTCTGATATCACATACTCAACTCAGTGGCCTAATTCCAACAGTTCATGAACAATCCTTGGGGCCCAAAAATCTTTGTTACTGACAGCAAACAAAATGTATCATCATGATCTGCTTATAGGCTAACAGGAAGAAAGACCGAATTCCACTAATACATACCGAGTACCTGAACTAATTTTAGTGGGATGCCTCACTGCCAGTCTGTTGCATCTACTACAGAAATACTTTGTGATGAATAAACTAACCGCTTTAACCAAAGAAGGAAATGCGGAACAGGTCAGTCCAGCATAGCTCTAAATCAGTGTTTCTTAAACTGTGTTCCGTGGCACACTGAGCAGTCAGAGGTATGCCGCAGAGATCAACAGAATTCAAAATGGCCATCCTTAAAAGGGCTGGCGACGGTTTTTTTGCTCAATGACCCCCCCTTTTTTTTTTGGTTCAACAAAAGATCTTTGGTGTTCCTCATATGTTTGGTGTTCCTCGGTCTTAAAAAGTTTAAGAAACACTGCTCTAAATGGTGACACACAGAACAATGAACTTCTACTTCCTGGCTGAAGCCTATTTCCACCTGCCTCTACTTCTCATACTGATTGTACGATAGGGCAGTTACCTGTGCCGACATTTAACACATTTATGTTCTTGAGACATAGAATCATAGAACACTAGAACTGGAAGGGACCTCGAGAGGTCATCGAGTCCAGCCCCCTGCCCTCATGGCAGGACCAAATACAGTCTAGACCATCCCTGATAGACATTTATCTAACCTACTCTTAAATATCTCCAGAGATGGGGACTCCACAACCTCCCTGGGCAATTTATTCCAGTGTTTGACTACCCTGACAGTTAGGAACTTTTTCCTAATGTCCAACCTAAACTTCCCTTGCTGCAGTTTAAGCCCATTGCTTCTTGTTCTATCCTCAGAGGCCAAGATGAACAAGTTTTCTCCCTCCTCCTTATGACACCCTTTTTAGATACCTGAAAACAGCTATCATATCCCCCCTCAATCTTCTCTTTTCTAAACTAAACAAACCCAATTCTTTCAGCCTTCCTTCATAGGTCATGTTCTCTAGACCTTTATTCATTCTTGTTGCTCTTCTCTGGACCCTCTCCAATTTCTCCACATCTTTCTTGAAATGCGGTGCCCAGAACTGGATACAATACTCCAACTGAGGCCTAACCAGCGCAGAGTAGAGCAGAAGAATGACTTCTCGTGTCTTGCTCACAACACACCTGTTAATGCATCCCAGAATCATGTTTGCTTTTTTTGCAACAGCATCACACTGCTGACTCATATTCAGCTTGTGGTCCACTATAACCCCTATATCCCTTTCTGCTGTACTCCTTCCTAGACAGTCACTTCCCATTCTGTATGTGTGAAACCGATTGTTCCTTCCTAAGTGGAGCACTTTGCATTTGTCTTTATTAAACTTCATCCTGTTTACCTCAGACCATTTCTCCAATTTGTCGAGATCATTTTGAATTATGACCCTATCCTCCAGAGCAGTCGCAACCCCTCCCAGCTTGGTATCATCCGCAAACTTAATAAGCATACTTTCTTTGCCAATATCTAAATCGTTGATGAAGATATTGAACAGAGCCGGTCCCAAAACAGACCCCTGCGGAACCCCACTTGTTATACCTTTCCAGCAGGATTGTGAACCATTAATAACTACTCTTTGAGTATGGTTATCCAGCCAGTTATGCACCCACCTTATAGTAGCCCCATCTAACTTGTATTTGCCTAGTTTATTGATAAGAATATCATGTGAGACCATATACAACGCCTTACTAAAGTCTAGATATACCACTTCCACCGCTTCTCCCTTATCCACAAGACTCATTAACCTATCAAAGAAAGCTATCAGATTGGTTTGACATGATTTGTTCTTTACAAATCCATGCTGGCTGTTCCCTATCACCTTGCCACCTTCCAAGTGTTTACAGATGATTTCCTTAATTACTTGCTCTATTATCTTCCCTGGCACAGAAGTTGAACTAACTGGTCTGTAGTTTCCTGGGTTGTTCTTATTTCCCTTTTTATAAATGGGCACTATATTTGCCCTTTTCCAGTCTTCTGGAATCTTTCCTGTCTCCCATGATTTTCCAAAGATGATAGCTACAGGAACACACATAAACGAGGAACACAGATTGAGAGAGTACAGATTGTGAAATGTGCAAAAGCACTCTGTTGGTGATGCCAGAATCCCAAAATGGCCACACGCGCAGAGTGGTGCAAACCGGAACATCAGGTGCCTACCTCTTTGGTGCACGCCAATGAGTTTTTGAGTAAAAATGTCCATTCTAATGGCTGGCACATAAAGACTTTGAAGACATAATGCAGACACATTTGCCATATGTAATTTACATGGCCATTTTTGATCATTTGGCCTTTGGTCTTGAAACTGAAGAGTGAAAGTTTGGTTAGCCATCCTGAAACCATAACCCTATTGAGAGTGGCGGCGCCTTTCAGGAATTGCCACTAGAGGCTTGATGCGTTAATGAAACTTTTCAAAAAAGGAGGTATGGAAAACCAAACGTTCCCTGCATCGTTTGAGCTCAGAGTGTATCAGAGCTGCTGCTTATGCTGAATTAGAGTCCCTGAGCCAAGCACAGAGCCCCAAGAATGTCAAGTAGCTGCCTCCCTCGACCTGTTTCTCAAAAAATGCTGATACCCGGACAGTGCACAACCCTGAGCTTGGATCCACTGCCCCCTTAATGTTTTGCCAGCTTGGAACGTTGTTCACAAAGAAACAAAGCATGACTCAATTGCCTCCGTACAGCTAGCCCCTCCCTAAATGCATGGGGTGCTCCCTCTCTGTTAACAGAGCAGCCTGCCTTCTTGCAGTTTGTTTTCCTTGTAGAGCGGGTATTTTGTTTTGCAGCTTTGAGAGTGGGGGTGTGGTTGAAGTAGGAATTTACATAAGCTGATTAAAAGGGGATTATCCAATGGCTGCTAAACAGCCTTAGTGTGCTTGAGCTAAAAACCTTACTATTCATTGCTCTCACCACCCTGCAGAGATATTGCACCTGCAGCACTGGCCCACTCTTTACGGGGATCTTCAAGGTGGGGAGGAAGGGGATTTTCGAGACCCGCTGCTTCATGTGTACATAGCCTTTAATTGAACTGTCTGGATTGGTCTTAAGGAAGCAAAAATGAAAGTGGGGCCAGTTAGCGTTATCAGGAAGGGTCATCAGTTTCTGAAAAGGGCCAACTTGCATCACTCCTCGTTGGTTTCCATTTGGGTGATTTATAATACAGTTTGAACCTCTCTAGTCCAGAGCCCTTGGGATCTGACCGGTGCCCAACCAGAGAGTTTGCCGGACCACAGGAGATCAATACTGTCTAGCAGCTTTGCCAACACTTCCACTGCTTACTGGGCTGTTAGAAGACATTTAGGGGTAAATTAGAGCTAAATAACACAGAACACTGAAAACAAGGACTGGGGGCTGTAAACAAACTTTATGGGACCACAAGAAACTTGGCCACACACACAACAAGTGGACATCCGAGCCACTGTTGTTGCTGGACCAGAGAGGTTCAACTTGTATTGGATTAGTTCACAAGATCTGCCCAGACGATCACTGAGATGGAGATGCACTACATGTGCAAGAACTAGTGCCCACCAATCTTCCCCCAGTTTGTAAAGGGCCAATGTGAAAAGAGGGTGGAGTAAGCCATTTAGTAGCCATCTCAACCCTGAACCCAACTGTCCAGGTACAGATCTGTACATCAAATTAATGCCAGCATCCTGGGGTGGAGCCCATGCCAACCTAATCCATGGAGAAAGGGCAGAGGAGAATATCAGTGGAGGCAGAGGTGCATGATCCCAGATCCATACCACCCCTCGCTCTAAACATGTTTCTGCAGATGTGAAGTTCCTTCGCTCCTGGCCACGTAGCCCACAGTCTTGGGAACAGCCGGCACGTAGCCACAAGGGAAGACAATGAAACATTGCGGAACAAAATGCCCAGCAACACATAGATGAAGCATCCCACTCTCTCTCACTGTCACCTCATACATAGCAGCACCAGGCCACAGCTGAGCTCAGCAGTGGGGTGAAGAGCAGCTGGCAGAAACTGACTCTAGAGAGACCTGAGGCCATGCAAGTGGATAGAAGGAAACACTGTGAATGACCCACCTCTTATGTAGTGTCACCATGTACTGAGAATGTGTGCCCTCAGGTTGTTAATGCTTTTATACTACTCCGACTCCAATGGGACCCCTCACTGCTTCTGGAGACAAAAACCCACCATGATGAAAAATGCCATTTTCCAAAGGTACATCAGGCCAGCGTTTTAGATCATGTTGTCTTTCTCTGCACCTAGTGATGTCACTGCCACCCTTAAAAAAGCCGCACTTGGTTCAGAACACAGCATCTTGTCTTCTTGCTGCCACAGATTGCTTAGCCCTTCAGCCACTCCACATCGAATACCTTGTCATAGTCAAGTCTTTGGTCCCCATCTTCAAAGCCATCCACGGGATTGGCTCCTGTTTGCCAGAGGATCATCTCACCATCTTGCAGGCTCCTAACCTGCCCTAAGAAACGATCCACTAAAACAACGCAACTGTCAACCTCAAGAGCAAAACTCAGGCACACCCGAGGCAGAGCACTTTCATCAGTGGCATGGCCCATGACTCTGGAACTTGCTCCCAGAAAAGGTCACGATGGCCGCAAACCAGTCGGCAAAAACAGAAATTCCATGATGAAAAGAGAACAAATCGATGAAAACACTGCACCTATAGCAGTGTTTCTTAAACTGTGTTCTGTGGAAAACAGAATTCAAATTGCCGCCCTTAAAAGAGCAGGTGACGTTTTTTGTTTGGTTTTTTTTGGCTCAACAAAAAATCCTTGGTGTTTCCCATAAAAACTAAATTATTATTTGGTGTTCCTCTGTCTTAAAAAGTTTAAGAAACACTGGCCTACAGTCTCCTGCCAACGCCCAGGAGGAAAAAAAATAACCCACATAGGCCACACTGCTGAAAAGGTGCGAGAGCAATAAGAGAAATATAAGAACCCATGCTGTAAAGAAGAGCACATATAGCACAGGATGGTAAATGCTAAAGCAAGATCCCGGGACATTAGGGAAAAAGGCAAACAGCAACACTACACCCACGAGTGACGCTACAGAGAGGGATACAACAAGGACAAAAATATTCTTAATTGGATGGTTCGAAATAGTTCGGATTGAATGTCATGAATGTCATGAATTACTACTGTTTGCAAGATGGGAGAGACTGCCAATTCCCTCCCCATTTGACCATGCTACCTGTCACAGATTAAGGTGCTAGAACGCCTGTGTGGCTGGCTTCTCACCATGTCCCTGGGACAAAGAACATTTTCAATGAGAACAATCCTGCTTCCGAACTACAGACACACAACAGCAGCATCTGTGGTCTCTCATCCCGTGTCCCCGCAGACAGACCCTTTGGCACGTTATCAGAACTTTGCAGTGGGACATTAAAAATTCCTCTCTGCCACCATCACTCTTCCTCCCTGCTTGTGTGCCCTTTCATTATCTGCCATCCATGCCCCAGGCACACAAAGCCGACCTCCCTGGCAAAACAAAATGGGCAAGACAGGACAAGCTTCACTTGACCAGCAGGTACGTTTCTCACCATAAATCTCACCCCTCTCCCGCAGTCCTGCAAACAACTGTGGTGGCTTGCTCCAGCCCACAGCAGAGCTGCGGAGCAACCGCCATGCCAAGGAAACTCGCTCAACCTCAGGGCCACGATGGACAAGCTCAGATAGACGTAAGTGACTAGAGCGGTGGAGTACCGTGTTGCAAGAGCACGGGTGGGGAGGGGACAGGAACGGATGTTGCTTCTGTAACTAACCTGATATAAAGCTTGTTTCTTTTATCAAAAAAGACACTCTGTAGGCAGCCCCCTCCCTTCTTGCCTGCTCCATTTGTTTGCACTGCTGAACAACTGCTCCGCCATGGAGGACAGTTCAGCTCTGAAGCCCTTATGTTATTTATGGGTTTGGAAATCAGAGACATTTGGTTCCTCGCCAGTCAATGGCACTGATTGGAAGGCGGGAGGGGAGGGCGGGTGCTTGGCTCTCCACTCCCTATTCATTGTGAAAAGGGGATCACTCCAGCTAACTGGCCTGTGGAGATAAGGATTTCAGACAATCTGCATTAGCCTGATAAGGACAGTTTGTATTGCAGAAAGATTATTTGTTAAGTACCACAGTAAAATAAAAAACAGTCAAAGGGCTTATCACGGTAACTCATTTTCCACTCCCCAGGCATGCCCACCCCCCACCAATTTTTCAATAAATAAAGCCCCCTGCTTGTGTCCCAACTCTCTAGGGAGGGTACATGGATTGGGAGCCCGGTGCTGAGGGGGAGAATATCCTGGAACCACCCAGTCTCTCGCTATCACTCCCTCCTTGTTTCTTACTGCTGGGATTCAAATGCTCCAGAAGGGTAGAATCACGCTGCTCTCGTTTAAAAATTCAGCAAGGGGGAGTCCCCACCATGTCACCCTCACCACCCCAGTTGGCACCAGCTGCGGGGCTGGCCTGCAGTGGGCTGTTTCTCTCTATCACTTCGCCGCCAAAAAGCAAACCCCATCTCTGAGATGCAGGGATTTCTGAGCCCAGGCAGCCCTTCCCTTTCCTCCTCACACCAAGCCAAGCAGGTGTTGGCAAGAGGCAATAGCCATATTCCCCCTCCCAGACACTTCCCCCCCCCAATCAGGAATAGGAGAGGTCTCCTTACATCCTGTTCTCTTGATTGCTCTTTCCTTCTATCACATTCCAGTGTTGTGCAGCGTTCTTTACACCCAAGCCCCTCCTCACCACAAACCCCACTGACAGCATTAGAAAGGCAGCCTCCCTCCCCCAGGCATTTGATGGACTTTGGACCAGTCCCATAGATGCCTCCTTCAATGACATCAGACAACTATAATGGGGCCAGCACCCTGATTCTGAGGCAACAGCCTTGCCAGGCAAAAACACTCGCCCCTTGTCCTGTTCCTCCCCAGTGAAGTGAACGCCTCACTTCTCCTGAAGACTGCATGGCCAGAGTAGCATTGGGAGCTCCAAGCTCCTGATGGAAGCACCTTCTAGGGAGGGCTACACACTGGAACAACCAGACCTGTGCATCGTGGCAGAAGACTCTCTCTCTCTAATCGGGGCCTGAGCGGTCCCATTGCAATAAGCAGGACCAACCACAAAAGTCAGGCATTGCTCACCAGAAGAGTGGCCAAAGCTGTTCAGTAAGGGGAGTTTCCAAGTGTGTTAATTAAACTAATAATAAACACTGGTACTAATGGCAGCTACCTGTCAACTCTGGCTCGGCACATTGCCTGAAGGAAATGCACTTGTAAAGAGAATAAAGGCCAGTCTACTCTCTCTCACTACTGGCTCAGTACGCGGTCATAGGAGGTTTGCTAAACACATAGGCACAAATTTATGACAGACTTCAGAGAAGTGATACTAGGGATAAGCTTGTTTCCCAGCCACCTGCAGGATTAAAACTATTTCCAGAACATTTCCTTTAGGGTGGAAGAGGACAGACTAACCACAGCTTGCAGAAGAGTAATTGAGTTTCCAAGAGATACCCTTACACACCTGCTTGTGAACACGGAAAACACAAGACATCATCCAAAACAAACCCACTTAAGAAAGATGAGCTTTCTCCTCTAAATCAACTGTGGACACGACACGTCGCACCTGACTGTAAATCATGAGCTCTGAGCTCTGTCCAGATTCTAGCAGAAAGGCAGCTATGTAATAAAAGTCAACATTTGTCATCAAACTTTCAAGTTCATCTAAATTTTTCCAACCAGATCTATTTCAAAATCACTACAGACATCCGACAAAAGTAACTTCACCCTCGTCATAGGACTAGTGAATTTCACTGCAAGATGACCCAAATAGACCAGAAAGAACAATAAGTAAAATTTCTCTCTCCAGTTCACAGCTTCCCCTTATGTTTTAATTGTAGTTAAACTTTGGTATCAAACACTGTCACTGTGTTCTGACAATAGGAGTACTTTTGTCTTCTACATCATCCATCAGAGTACCCCAAAGCACTTTATGAACAGTAAATGAACCCTCCCAAAACACACACAAGTCATATTAGTCCTGTTTTACAAGTGGGTAAACTGAGGCCCGGGCAAGTTGTGTGTCTTGACCAAGATAACATTATGGACTAGCCACAGTGAGGTCTAAACCAAGAGATTAGATTCCTACCCAGCCATTCTCCCCAGGCTCCTCCTCTCGCTCTTTCCTAGGTTTATAAATCACGCAACTGTCAATCTGACACACACAACTGAGAGCTAAATTATTTAGCTGTTTTGAATGGCTATGCCGTAGTCTCAGGTTCTTGAGCAGAGTTCTGTGCCTAAGCATGGATTCATGGGCTGCACAATAAATAGGCCTCAGTGAATATATGTATAAGACTGGGTGTCCAAAACACAAAAACATGACTTGAAACTTTGTTCTTACTCTTAGTTCTGGTCTAACACACAGATTTGGACTGGTCTGGTGAGAATGGGTTGGTTTTTTAAAATCGGTATAGTCATCCTGATACAGCCCTGAGCGTAAATGCAGTAATACCAGTTTAAAGTAGCTAACTCCCTTTCCCATATGAGAACAGATATACCACTATACCTGCATTCTGCTACTTTAACTAGACAGGCTTAGTTAAAGGAGTACAATACAATTGTGGTGTGTAGACAAGCCCTCAAGCTTTCGGCATATTTTCTCTATGGCAGAGGCTGACAAGAATGTAGAAAAATAATTGTCATGGCACCCATGTTTATAAATAAAGAAAAACAGATTCCCCAGGAGACCAGGCACCATATGTCTGATCCGGCATGCAGCCGAGCCGAGACCCACCCGCACATAATAGCTTCCCGAAATAAACATTCCGGCTAGCTCTCGTCTCTAGCGGCTGGCACCTTTTTAATCGGCTCCGTGTTTGCTCAGGACTCCCTCTTTCAGGGCAGCTGGGTGGGTTGTTACTAACGGGCGACCAGGCTTGAATGCTGACAATGGAGGGCGATTATAACCCGGCCGAAGAGCAAACATGCAGACTTTTCATCCAGAGATGCTGCTGCTGCTGGGCCAGAGGCGAATATATGGATCCTGACACAGAGAGTGATAAGTGGGGTATAATGTCACTTCAAGAGGAGAGGCTACAAAAGTCAAACAGCAATTCTAGGACACTATAGCTACGCTGAAGAGTCTTGACTTTCCTGACTGGAGGTGACTGGCTTTTTAAAAGGCCAAAAGCAGCTTTAATGAGCTGTGTGGGAAAGGGGCTCTTCAGTTTATTTTTGTAGCAACAGCCATGCTCATGGCTGAGTCAGGGAGAAGGGAAGAGAGTTGGGCACTGGAGGGACAGCTTCAGACTTTTAGTATTCCAGCCAGTATCAAACAGGCTTAAGGACCTTATGCAAAGTCCATGGAAGACTATGGAAGACTCCCATTGGCTCCATCTGCAATGCACTTACTCTTAGCTGGCAAGTGTGTGCTTTGCTCTGATGCAATTTCACTGGAGTACCTAGAAGTCATTCATTATACTTCATGTACTCCCAGTGTCATCTACTCCTATTTATTGGGCGTCCTTCAGAGTGATCAGCCTAAGAGTATGACCTCAACATAGCTTAACAGCGAACCCTGACCAGCTAATACCACATATGGGTTGGGAGTGGAAATCTTCTCCTTTAGCCCAGTGCCTGGACCCCCGTGATCTCTGGTTCTCTTCTAAACACATTTCAGCAAGATGCAATATTGCTGTTTGCAGCTCGTGGCTTTCATTGCTTCCATTTTAAATCCTGATTTGATTTTATGGGATGAATTTCTAACATGGGAAGCAGACAGTTGTGCTTCCATCAGGGCCATGGCCCTCAAAGTGAGGAGAGCATGGCATCTAGATTAGACACGGATGAAATCTGGAGCACCTGAATGCAGAGCTACTCCTGCCTTCTTAATTATGCAAATTGTGACGGCTTTTTTTAAACCTTAGATCAAGTTTCTCAAATAGGTTTTGACATTATCAGCTATTTGGATTACTGCGACACCTGGAGCCCACACCTGCGATCAGGGCTCCATTGTGCTAATCATCATACAAAAACACGATTGGGGATAATCCCTGCCTCAAAGAGTTTACAGTTTTAATAGATGAGAGAAAGAGAGTGGGAGGGGAAACTGAGGCACAGAGTGGGGAAGAGACTTGCTCAAGGTTACACTGCAGTGTCAGGGACAGAAAAGAATGGTTAATTAGCCCATAATAACTATGATCTTGAGATGTAGATGTGTGTGTGACATTGGTTGGTTTTGGCCAGCCTGCCAGAGAGCCTCATACTCCCACATGAGGTCATAAAGGGCTGAGTAAGCCATATCATTCCTCAGTTCCATCACTGCCAGTACAGACTCCCATAGGAAGACTCCATAGTGATCAAGAAGAAGAGCGGTAATCTCCAGAGACAATACATCTCAAAGGACCACACTTACTGAAAGGTAAGCAACTGGCAGTAGGAAACCCACTTCGTTGATCTCTGTGAAGTGATTTGCCTGATTCCTAACCCTATCGGCAAGGGCCATGAACACTCTAGGTGTGTTCCGCAATGATTCTATCCGGTTATAGTAGTATGACATGGCCCTTACTGCACCGAGTGTGTGATGTGTTGCTTTCCCTAGGGTTGAGTGAGGCTTGGAGAAGAAAACGGGAAAATTGATCAACTGGTTCACAAGGAATGCTTGAACAATGCTGGGCAGGAACTTGGGAAGAGTGACCCTGTCCTTATAAAACACTGCATCCTGTCAACTCACCAGAGGACCTGAATCTTGCTTATCTTTGAGCTGACATAATGGCTACTAGAAAAGCACTCTGCATTGATGCGAGGAAACAAGCTGTTAAGGGCTAAAAGGGGAAATGGACCAAGCTCATTAATACTACACTGAGGTCCCAATAGAAAGGGGGCTCTAGAATAGAAGGAAAAGAATGAGCAGAGCCCTTAAGGAATCTAGTTACTGTAAGGTAAGAAAATGTGGTCCTGGATAGGAGGGTGATTTGTAGATATTGTTGCTAAATGGACCACTATGGAGCCTCTTGTTCCACTCATCTGAAAAAGTGGGTTGTACCCACGAAAGCTCATGATACTATCTACATTTTTGATAGTCTCTAAGGTGCTGCTGGATTTTTTGTTGTTGTTGAAGTTTTTCCAGTTACAGACTAACTTGGCTATGCCTCTGAAGCTTGTATTTATTTTTGTTAGCCTCTAAGGTGCTACATGACCCACTCACTGTTTTTTACGTTTTTTTTTACGTTACCAACTAACATGGCTACTCCTCTGAGACACTATGGAGATGACAGAAAGTCCAGATAATTTCAAGGTAAGTAGTGCGATACTACAGAAATGTCTGTTGCCATGGGAGACGGCTATTGCTGAGATGTCTACATAGAAAATCTCTTCCGCTTACCATTCTACATCAGTCTAGCTGAGGATTTCCTGCTTCGGTGCAGAATGATTTGAATTTCAGCTAGACAGCTCCTTCCAGATGTCAGCCAACCAGGATCCAAGCTGTCAGGTATAATGGCGTTGGGTATACATGTGGGATCTGATTGCTGTTCTGTAAGACTACTTTGGGCAGAGCAGGTAAAATGACTGGGGACCTTGTTGAGAAGTTCACTGCTATCCACCACATCAGCCAGAGAATCTCACTCAGTCATTTCTGCATCAAACCTATCACTTCATTTTCAGTGACATGAGGATTTTTAATTCCAGGAAAATAGGAGTCACTTGTATTGTGTTTATTATAGCCCTCCTTCCAAAGAAAAACTTTCATTGGCTTCGTGTTTTCTTCGGAAGAGATTTCACTCAAACCTCCTTAGTTATAGGTCTGACCTGGATGATTCTGTAACTCCTATTCAGATTGTTACTACTATATCCTGTTACAGCCTGAATCAACAGTACATGTATGTATAATACAGTCACAGTAGAAGCCTCCTGTACCCTGCCCTGAAGGACCTGGGTAATGCCAGGTAAGTCTGGTGGTTTACTATATATTTGACAGAGTTTGTGTGTCTGTGTGTGTGTGAAAATGCTGCTGTTTGTTCAAGAACTCCTCTTACCGGTAAGAAGTAGGACCACCAAATTTAGTGTGCAGCTTCCTCTTACCATAACTTGAACCAAGGTCAGGGTTTGGTTGAGTCAGGAAAATGGGATTTGCCTGATATGGGACTGTTTCTCATAAAACCATACAGAAAGGAGACAGAATCACCAGGCAGGGGAAAGGAGCTAGCTGGGGGCATGCCTCCCCTCCATCCAGAACTATGTGCTGCAGTTCCACCCTCCCATCCCCAATTTGTACAGGGACACATACCATACAGACAAGCGACAAATACCAGGCAGGTGAAAGTTGCTGGCTGGAGGTATGTCCCCCCGCTCCGATCTGGGATTGCCCCATCCAAAGTCGCCCTTCCGTGAGGGTGCGAGGGGGGACTCAAGCTCCCCCTCCTTTGTATGGGAACATTACTGGCTGTTCCTCTTCATTAGGGAGACGGGGAAAGTGCACAGTGTGCTGCATACCTCACTCTGGCTGGGAGTACAGGGCAGACAAACCTGGACCTGTCCCACCTGGGGGTCATGCACCCTTCACACGGCTGTGCCTGCTGGAGCTGCCGCGGTCATGGAGAGGTGCTTCTCACCTGGTCCCAAGCTGCTGTGGTGAGAGGAGGCTGGGCTCCTCCTCTCCCCGCAGGGCAGCCTGCAAACTGAACCCCAGATCTCCAGCCCCACCATTTTATTTTCCAAAAATCAAAAATGAATCAAGGACCTGAGCAATGACAGGTAAATCTTCTAGTAAATAAAGGACAGACATGAGTAGTGAAAATGGCCGTTACCCTGACAATCTGATCTTTGGAACTTCCTGTTTTCATACAGACCTGTTTCACTGTAATATCACATACACAAGAACAAAACAAATTAACTCTGCGACTGTGGAGAAACTGGCAGCCAAAAATGCAGAACTTTCTCCTTCTTGCACTTTGACTTATAGAAAGAAAAGACATAAACCACAAAAGGTTTCTGAAGTGGCAGAGGGCTAAAGTTCACTTGTTTTTTAGGCCATGAACCATGCCTTCATAGACACTGTTTCAAGGGAAACAGATAATAAATGGCACCTGCACTTCTTTATGTGGATAGCAGAGAAAGTGGGATTTATTAGTGTGAACTCTTCATATCTTAAAGGTCATCATTTTGTGCTTTACTAGCAGGACAGGTGGATAGAAGAATGGAGAACAGAAGCCACCAATAAAGTCAGATTTTTAAAATATTGGGGGGGGGAGGGGGGGAGAACAACTCAAAGGACCTTTTCCTACAAAGTGCTGAGCATAGCCCATAAAGATGCCTAGTTAGCACCTCCCAAGAGATGCAGGATCCAGCCCATAATCTATTGTAGGCCAGATTTTCCATTCCACTCAGCACCCTCAATTGGAGCCAGATTTTTCAAAAAACCTCACTTTAGCATCTAAATACAATAATGGAATCCTACACCTCCTATTATTCCCAATGTGGGTGATAGGGATTTTCAACTGTTCCTAATGATAATTGCTGGGTGCCGAGGAGGTTTTAAAATCTTGCCCTACTATTCAAGCACCAGATTGGGAATTGGTGGTGGTGAAATTTTTTAAACCTCTGGCCCTTCATGTGCAGCTTTTTCTTAAACTCAGTGGAAAATTAGGAAGGCTGTGGTGACTGACAAACAAATAGTCCATTTTTAATAATCCTCTTTGCAAAAAATATACAATAACTTTACAAGTAAAATGCTGAGGGGGAAAGGCAGCAGAGATAGAAGAATTTATACAATCTGTCAACATGTATAGTGAAAACAAATATAGGACATAATTTGACAACATATTAAGAATATTTGGGAGAATAAAATAAATGGCACAACATTTTCAAAATGAAAGCAATGGAATTCTAGGAATAATTTTTCTAAAACAAGGTAAGGAAAGTGTGGTCCACTGGAAGAGGACCCAGCCTCTAGGTTCTATTCCCAGATTTCATTGACTTGTTGCATGACCGCAGACAAGTGGTTTCACCTTTCTGTGCCTCTTTCCCTCTCAATCTTTTTCTGTCTTGTCTGTTTAGGATTGTAGCAGCCTGTTTCTGCCTACTTGTTTGTACAGTCCCCCTAGCATTGGGCTGCAATCTCGGTTGGGGTCTCTAGGAGCTAAGTAATACAAATAAAATAAACAAAGTTGCAAATGTTGATCAAAACGCAGCTGATTCATCCGGAAATGGAACAAAGTGTGAAGAAATGACATCCAAAATCAGGGATTCAGCAAAAGATTATATAAAAATGTTTTGGCATTTACATTATATCAAACTAAAACTCCGATTCTACACACAAGGCTGTTTCTGATGAGATTCAGAATGTTTCACTTTACTCACACGAGTAGCCTCCTTGAAGCTAGAGATGAGACATCCTATTGTCAACACTAGACCCATCCTGTAGATAAATACACTGCTTCAGTCTCCATGGATATGAACAGCGCAACAGTTAAATTTACTTAAATATTTTAAAAGATAATTAGTGATTTTCCTTGTATTTATCAACTTCTGCACACTACCTCAATATCGTTTTCTAGCTATAGTTTAAACATGGTATTAAAAAAACACTAATGACTTCTAATTAGCACAGACTGGTGTGAAATCTCACTATAGATGATCTTGCACAACTTAACAAGTCTCCCTTACCTGTTTCTTGCCCAGGAGTTGTACCGGGCTACAATGTCTTTAACAGGACTATTCTTATGCTTAAAGTTAAGCTGTGCCTAAATTCTTTGCTGGCTGGAGGTTAGAATACTTGGCGCCATGCTGGAAGCCCTCGCACTGCTGCAATGAGATCTGAACCCCACCTTGTTGCCTACAAACATTTTCATTTGCAAAAATAGGTTTTTTTTAGTTAAGAGGGCAAAAAAAAAAAAGCAGAAACCTGCAAAGTCAAAAATGCATTTGGGATTCGATTGTGTGTGGCGAACTTCAGGCTAATGACAATTAAAGCTCACAAAATTACAGACCGTTTCAAAGCAATTTAATTAAAAAAAAAAGATTTGGATGGTGCTAGTGAAGCCTTTGACACCTCCACAATTCAGTGCTTCCTAACAGAATACATAAAGATTTTTAAGTCTGCCATTTACTCAGAAGTCATGATCAATACTGTTACACTTGTCATAGCTCTGCATATGGCGTTTGCGTTGAGTTAACGTCAGAAAATTTGACTTCCTGTGTCACAAAATTAATTTTGTCAGGCTGGCTCTGGTTGTCAAGCTTAAGCGACAGCTAGAGCAATACTCCGTGTGGAGTGAGATGAGCACAGCTACAAATCATCTCCAGCATGAAAAGGTGAGCCAGATGCATAACAGGATAAGGGAGCAGATGATGATTCCAGTTAGAGTTTAATGTATCATTAATTTTCTATTTGTTACTCTTCTATCTTACTGTGTGTCTGTCAAGGACGTGATCTGATCTATCATCAGAGGAACCATTTTGTGAAGGGGAAGCTGCAGTAAGCTCTCTCTCAAGCTGGATCCTAGAAATATTCTGAAAAATGGATGCAACTACACATTGGATCGCTGTTTTTGGTTTTACTTAGGGTTCTTTCAGAATCTTCTGCCTCTTTCCTTATGTTGTTTCACCATGTGGCATTTGTTGTAATAAGTTTAGATTTTATATTGCTGGAAGCAGAAAATAGGCTAACAAATAAAGAAAGCAGACCAGGAGACTTCTACAGTTAGAACGAAGCGTACAGATATCGTTAAAGAGATTCTAAATTTCAGACAGATGTGAGGAATCTGTTACTCTTGATACTGCCCTTCTGCCCTCTTACGTGGGCATAGCAACTACATAAAAAAAGAAATGCAGGTAAGTGAAAGCTACTCACGTTTTATAAGGCAAGAATGGGTAAATAACTGAGTGAATCTCAGATTTGCAGCACTAGCTGGGAAGCTGGAACACATTTTTCCTTCACTTACACCTGTGCAACCTCAGTGAAGTCAACGGGATTGTACAATTGTAAGTGAACGGAAACTCGAACCCCATAATAAATAATATAATCTATTTCTCATATACAGGCAATAATTTATGGTATTTTGTACAAACAACAGTTTTCATAGAGTTTATTAAAAATAAAAGCGTAAAGTAAACATGATCAATAAGCAATTTAGAAAAACAAAGATCAAAAACATTCCTCTTCAAATTATTCCACAGTAAATAGTAACACTGCACAGTACGCTAAAATCGCTGCCTTGGATAACAAAACAAAATGGGTATATTAGCAGACTGAGTGGAAAATTAAACTTATTCATTCAGGCCATGTTTATACACTAGTGAGCTTAGAGCAGCACAGCTGTACCAACACAACAAACTGAATCGGTGTAAGAGCGCTCGAGTAGCCACTAACGGGACAGATTCTCCTGGTGACTTAATAAAACTACCTCAACATGTGTGGAAGCTATGTCATGCCTACCAACATAGCGCTGTGCACGGGATCACTTTTAACAATCAAACTTATGTAATTCAGGAGTGTGTTTTTTCACACCCATGAGCGACATCAGTGGTAGTGTAGACGTGGCCTCAGTCAGCGTTAAAGAACACATTTCTGCTAAAGAGAAAAATATATTTTAACAGACTGAACAATAAGTTAGACACACTCATATATACAGCACTACAGACAGCTATTTAAAACATTCTAGTCTGCTTAGGGAGAAGCATTTTTGTGTTCGTGTCTAGCTTCTTCATTTACAAATATAAAAACACAAATCTGTGACAGGATTGCAAATTTTCTATCCTGACAATCATATCTTTCCATTCCAAAGCTCGATCACATTATTAAAACAGAGAGCAACTGTGCCTTATTTAATAACATAATGCTGCATAGAGCTCTGAATAATAAAAACATCAAAAGGAGATTAGTTTTAGGCCGTAAATAACAACAACAAAAAAGAATGCAAAGAGTACCACCTGAGAACTCATCACCCTTCACAGACTCCGTGTTCCACCTCATCAAGTTAAAAAAAAAGAAACCCACACATTAGGATTTCACCTCTTCCCCTCCCCAATTTGGCAAAAATATCACTGATGTTTCTGTAGTGTTTAAAAAGCCAGTAGTAATTAAGGGTATGACAAATCCATTTTTTAAAGTACTTGCCAAATACTAAATAATTTACTGCAGCATTCTGTGGCAAGACAGCTCTGGCAGGAATAAAATGCGTAACATTCTGTAAACACCAAGGAAGCCCCAGTGTGCACCTGGAATGGTACAGTAGCAAAATAGCCATTCAGATGCTGCTGTGTTAGCTACTCAAACATTTATTACTTTGGATACATATACCTGAAAAATTCAGTATTTATGCATCAACTGACTACAAAACAAAGACTGGTTCTATTTGTAACCAGTAATGGACAGAAAAGCTGTGACTTGTAGATAACCAGTGTACTCAGACAAAGAAATCTGGACTACAACCTTATTATACAGATACAAAAGCACCAAAACACCTCAACACTGGCACCATGAGTGGCCCAGGGTTAGCGCCAGTACATTTGGCATTCATCTTTCAAGAACAACCCCAGAGTTCCTGGCTTACCCACTGAGAAGAAGGTGAGCAAATCAGAGTCATTTAGCTTCACTGACTTCACTTTGGGAGTACTCTAGACCCGTCTCACTGAACGATTTAAGCATGGGCTTAGACAGAAGCTATTATTCAGCAATCCCTCCCAAAACAAGAAAGTACTGACTAAAAATGCAAGTAGCAATGAGAGAAGAGACAGTTAGATTTTTAAATCCAGTGATGCACCAGCAGTAGCCTTTGATTACACTATTGTAAATCTAAGAGAAGAATTGGCAGCTGTATACAAAGTAACAGCCTGGTGTTTACACTCAAAGATGAGGGTAGTGATTCTCAAACTTGTCTATACCGTGACTCCAAGACACAACAACAACAAAGAAGTGTCAGGACTCCACTCCTCTCAAACTCCAAAGAAAAGTAGGGTGATTGTGACCCTATAAATCTGTTTGAAACTCCCAGGCTGAGACACATGGTTTAGAGCATCAGAGAGCAGAATGATGGACTCTCCTTTTATATGAGGTGCCCTCTGATAGCATACAGCTCTGCATAAAAAACTAAACTGTCGATAGTATTCCCTGACACATCTACATAAAGTGGTTAATAGAAAAATTTCTCTATTTTTCTTAAATAGGCCCCAAGCTCAGACTTTCCCAAGGGCATGATATTAGGAAAGCCCACACATCCTCTGATGTGGATAGGACTCTTCAGTGACTTCTCCAACTTTTCATCTAGGGCTACCTTTGTATCCCTAGCTACTTTAGTTGTGCCCCTTCACAAAGCAGTCACATATGCTCTGAGTAACTGGACACATGCCAGTGACTTCTGAAGTCAGACTGATTGCCACAACTGCGAGGGGGATGCTTTAGCTCAATTTGCCTACGTACGGTATGGTGACCACCACTCTAGTATTTCAGTGCTGAATTTCTGAAATTACACCCTTCCCTCTGCGAGACAAAGCCTGCTGAGCCATTTGGATGGGCTTTGAGTAAATTTTTTTCCTACCTATATCCCCACTTGGATCTTTCTTACATTCCTTTTGTTGTATCTCTTTCCTTTCAGCTAGTCTTCTCAATTCACACATACTACCTTCATTCTTTTCCTTTAGCTGCCACAGAGTGCCAGATGTAACTATCGTGAGTAGTGCATCCACCAAGATCTCCCGAAGAAATGGATGAAAACTGATCTTGACGTTTTGGAGTGAGGCAAATTAAGCATGGATCGGTCCAACGGTACCAAGCAAATCCTGGTTAAGTCCATAGGATCAGAAGACTTGAATGACATCATCCCATTCATCAACAGGCCACATCCCATTGTACTGCACATTGGATGGAGAGCTTTTCCAGTCCCACATCTTCACAGGTACCTTCCAGTCTTTGCCGTAGTTGGCTTCGACATATTGGACCGTTTCACAAGGCACATGTACCTTGAGTTCTACAAACTCAGTCCAACACAGTGTAAACTTAGGAAACAGATACCTATGTGGCAATAAGAGAACACAATAGTTAAGAGTCAGATATAGGCATAATATTCAGTACATAAAACCTTGGCAGCCACTACTCCATTTGATTTTTTTAAATTATGAAGCAGTACAGATTGTGTAGCTCCTCAGAAAGCTGGCTCCTGCCGGGTCCCCCACATATAAACGTGTAACTGCCGAAAATTTCAGCGGTTACATATTTACAAAAATACATGCATTTAACATCCCTAATTCAAAGGCAAAAATGTTGTAATCATTATAGTTGTAATTATTTAACTATAATTGTTCCAATAAAATGGTACTAAATGAATGTTTGAAAATGAGGCAATTCATAGTGTTCCTATGCCAATACTATTTATACTGAGGCTAAGTTTTTATTAATTTCCCCAGGGGATTTGTTTATTTAGTTGGTTGATTTAAACCTAATATATTTTATTGTTTCTACTGCGAAATAGTAAATGACAGCTCCCGAGGATAAAGCTACCGCCAACGTCACAGCACTGTGGTGGCAGTGTTGTAACATGAGCAGTGTAGACACACCCTCAGAAACTCACTCTAAGCTGAAGAATCAGATTCTAGCATGATTTAAACCGAATCACTTCTGCTTTGGTTGACCCATACCATTTCCTCCCACATTCCACAGTCGCTTTGAGAGAACAAAAGGCCAGAAAGTGAAAACTCCTAATGGTGTGGGTTTCACAGCCCAAAACAATAACGTTTAAAACTACTATATCTACAACTTTAAAACTACTACAATTATTATTTCTACAATTTGCTATTACAGTAACACGTATCAGCATCTAATACTGTAACAAGTTGTTCAGCTTGTTTTCCCTTCTATCGATTTGAAATGAATTCATACTTAAATTTCTTGCCCGATTTAGCTTGAGTTCCTCCATTCCACATGTGGTCATCCTCTTCATAGAAGAAAAAAATATCAAGTTTCACATCATCTTTTCCCTGAAAGGAGAGTTCCAAGCTGTCTTCTACCTGTGAGATGGACAAATACCCTCATATAATAATATAACAATCAGGAAAGAAACAACGAAAGGTTTTCTGTGATTTAGTAGTGCTGGCATGTTACAGGGGAGTAATGGCCTTGTTACAATCTCTGGCACCCCCCTCTTAGGGGGGCACCCGAAAGAGAAAAAAGAATCTGGTCACCAAGGAAACCCTTTAACAAGCCATCTCCAAGAAAGCATCTGCTCTCTACGGTTACAGAAAACCACTTTCCATAGCTCTGTCCTGTATACATTATATTTGCAACAATGCAAGTGTTACCACATTTCTTTAGCCAGATCTCACAGCAGGCGTGTTTTCTTAGAATTCAAAATACAAAGCTGACTCCAATTTGAGAAGATGGATTCTCAAGTAAAAGAGGAGAATAACTTCAATGAATGACTTATTAAAAGAAGCCCATATTTAACATTCCTTTCTTTTTCTTTCCTTTGTCCATTAGCACCAATTAATGAGGGGTCCCTGAATTTAAGCTAAACTGTTTGTGAGATCACACACTGACACAGGGGTCATATAGTGCCCAAGATGACACACTTAGAATTAATTTTCATTAACAATCAATGTAATTTTTTTTTAACTCAGAGGTCTCCCACATCTCTGTCCGAGACCTGTGATTTTGATGCTTCGCTCTACCCTCATGATCCCACGTTGTTGCCACCAACTCAGCTAGAAAGTCAATGAGTTTACATATGGGTAAATTAACAAAACACAAACATTTGCAGAATCAAGACCTAAGAGACCCTCTCATGAAAACTGTTTTAAACATCCTCAGAAAACCAGAACCTTGAAAGAAATGTTATAATGAAGGTGATGTTCAGATATGTTACCCACTAACCTTGCCAAACTTGTGCTTCAGTGGTAGTCCTGCCTTCTGAAATGCTGGAATAATATCAGATTTATAGTCTTGTATGAAGATCCCCAAATCCACATCTCTGCTGTAAGGAATAATACTACACTGTCTATACCAGCCTAAAATGGAGAAAAAAAAATGACATCACAGACATGGGGACCAGACAGCTAAAGTTGAAACAACATAAGAATGAAGTGTCATGCGTCCCTAGCTGGGATCTCTTTGAGGGAAGCCATTCAGCTGCCTCCTACAGAGACACCTGGGTCAAAAGAGGAGCAGCATAGAGAGCTTCTCCACTTGGGCCAGCTGTGTCCTCCGGAAAAGTTAGGATTGTGAGGGTGCCAATCACCACTTATATAGCGACCCCTCAATCTCTCTTAAAGGTATGTTTTCTAAATTGCATTTTTAAAAGAACATTATTCTTGGCCTGAGCCCTTTATGCCAAGTTTCATCTAATATCTATGGAGTCACAATTCTATTTTTAAAAATGGATTACTTGATTTCAAACACAAGCTATTTCTGGGATGTAAACTGTCTGCCTGCTGCTGTTGGAAATGCTGCGACTGGAAACCAGACATGCTCCCCACCCCAACTTATTTAAACCACATCATAGGTCACTATACATCATGAAAATAGTACTCCCTTTATAGGCAAAATAAACCCTAACATATAATGAAATGCTAACAAACAAGAATGATTAAATCTGTGGCTATAATCTACTTTGGAATTTAACAATCTTTTTCATCCATAACAAATTTGGGATATTGCTTTCAAACCTGTACTGTCGATAGGTTATCATATGGGTTCCCCAATACTGAAGTTTTATAAATAACTTATCAAACTAAACGCCATTTTGTGGAGGACAGAGGAAAATCTGCATCTAAAATACAAGATAACTAGAAGTATGATTCCTCCGCATTCTCTTTCGAGTACCTGTACCAATTATTATTGACCTGGTTGTGCAAGCTGTGCAGAGTTTCCTGAGAGGTGATTAATGTACTGAAGTACTACTGACTTGAAAGTAAATGCTCAACATTTTCTATGAAGCGAACCCAGCATCGCATATGGCTCTAACAAACTCCTGGAAGGCATCTTGACAATAAACAGAATACTACACTCTCATAATTTATGGAGTCCTCATTTTGACTTTGCAGAGAAGTTATTTTAACAGTGCCAATATACTGGAGTCCTGCTTCACACACCTATCAGACACCACCCACTAACCTAATGCTTTCAGCTGTCAATCCCAGCCACCAGCATTGTAACTAAACAGGATTAAATGTTTCAGATTTCGAAAGGTGCTTCAAAGGGTTTGAAAACCAATACAATATAAGCTCAAATACTTTACCAAGGCATGTTCCACTGCTCAACCAGAATCTTACTCCTAAGTTATTTAATGTCAGGGCAGCCAGATGCAGCAATGTTTTGGCTTTTTTCCTGAACACCACTGCGTCAAGAGAGGCATCATCAGGATACAGCTAGCGAGTTAAAGAACATTAAGTTACTTTCAGACATAAGTGCTCCTTAATTTAAAAAAATATTTTAGTCAAAAAGGGCAATTTTTTTTCGCTGGACACTGTCTACTCCCCCACTTTGGGGCTCTTTGGCAGTACACACAATGAAATAAGTAAAATATAAATGCCTATACAATAAACCATCTTCTTTGTTACCTTTTCCAAACTGATAAAATGTACAAGTCAGGACTTTTACACCAAAACGATAAATGTGTATTTTAAAGAAACAAAATTCGTAAACATTGTGATTAAACCTCTGCAATTATTACACATTTCAATAAGGCACACTGATCCTGATCCTGCTCTCAAAGTTAATTAAAGAACTCTCATGGATAGAACTTGGGGACAGTATTGGGTTCACTGTGGGTACTTTTAGCACAATTTTTACAATTTGGTGCCACCAAATGTTAAAACTGCATAGTAAAGTTACAAGTTCACACTAATTTCAGGCGAGGCATAGTCATTTAAGAATAGCAACTCATTTTCAAGTTATCAGAGTCCAGAAAAGCATCTGAACAACTAAAGTTCTCCATCCCACACTGGAATAATCTGGTACCAAGTTTCCAAAACAATTTTTTTTCTTTACTCTGAACAAGCTTTAAAAAGATTCAGCCCAATCACTTCAGAAGTTACAAGCTTCTGAAAAGGACGATTTTAAATGACCATATTCTTCAAATACAAACATAATACTACAAATATTGTGCTGTAATGCAAGATCAACCCTACAGTGACCAAAATTGAAAATTACCAGAAAATTGGGAATCTGTGCTGAGAAATGCTATATAGTAGAACTCAAATACAAAGATATTCAGGGTCTGACTCTATTTACACTAAGGCTGCTTGATACAACTCTGACAAAGTAAACTGGTCTTAAAGTGTGTGTAAATTTATACATGACCATTTATCTAGTCCCCATATGATTTCAAATGAAGAGACAAATGCAACCAGAGTAGAAGAGATGAAACATCTTCAGTGACTCAGAGAAAAAAGTTCTAGCTATACTCTCAAGTTTAAAATTAATGTCTTTATTTTCTGAGAGTGAAGGCCCCAATGCTGCACTTATGCAAGCATTTAATTTTAAGCCTATAAGCAGAATCATCACATCCACAGGATGGTTTGGGGCAGCCGCCCCAAGCCTCACACTTTGGGGGACCCCACAGTGGATGTCTCAACTGTCCTATGGACAGGGCCCACAACAGCCTGGGGGATTGCTGGGGGCCTATTGCGGGGTGGCAGCAGGGGTTGCCTCCCTCATCATGGTGGCAGGAGCCTGAGCGACCCAGCAGCCTCCTTCGCTCAGCCCCACTGCCCTCTCCCAGCCTGCTGTGCTCCGCTTCACTGTGGCAGCAGGAACCACACTGCCCCAGCCTCAGGGCCTTCCTGCCACCGTGGAGAAGTGGGGCGCAACAAGTTGAGGGGCAGAACGGTGCAAAGCAGGCTGCTGGGTCACTCTGGCTCCTGCCACCAGGGTAACTGCAAAAGGGGGGGCCAACCCCTGCTGTTGACCAGTGCCAGGCCCCCTTGTAATCCTCGAGCTTGCTTTGCTTGGGGGAGGGGACTTCAGGCAAGGCACAGAGCAGGGGTGGGAAGGGGCAGGGCTTGGGGAAGGGTTGGGACAGTAGTGGAGCAGAGTTGGGGTGGGGACGGGACCCCTGGACCCTGCACCTGGGGCAATGTGGAAGAAGATTGCCCAAGGCCCCGCTCCTCTCCAGGAGTGGCCCTGCTTATGAGTACCTAAGTGTCTGCAGGATGGGGGTCTATGAGTGGAAGTCTACTTTACATTGCAGCGGAAGCATTACCAGATTACCACTCACCTGAAAGAAAGCCCGAGCCTCTCTGTACCTACATTCAAGAAATCGAGAGTGAGACATCTCCTCTAGAAACTGGGATGGATTTTTTGGAATCTGAACTTTTACATCATCAATGGACAGTAGTTGTAGTTCTGGCCTGCAGTGAAAGACAGACATTATATTATCCTGGCCAAGAATGCATCAAATGCCACCTCCTATCTCTGGCCCAATTATGAAGGTCTGTTGAGCAATTGAGCAGTTGCTTGCTATATCCAAATGTATTACTACTGATTACATAAAATCTCTTGGGTGCAACAAAAGTCTACACATTACTCTCCTAGGCAAAGATTTTCAAAAGAAGGGCTAATATTATGAAAATCTGTATTTAGACAACTGAATAAATCACCTTATTTTTCAAATGTGCCAAATACCCAGCAAGCTCGCATTGAGTTGACTGGGAGCTGTCGGTTGAAAAAAACACGCCACTTATTCAGTTGCCTAAATATGGATTTAGGAGTCTAATATTAGTTCCTATTTTGAAAGTCTTGTTCCACAGTTATAATTTAACAATAGTTTAGGACTTCATGACAACTGAAATGTTGAATGCCATTTGATAGGTAATGCTCTGGATTGTAAATGTTTATGCAAGGTATAGAAGGGAGGTTTAGTAACTTAGTAATTCTTAGCAAACATTAATCAATGCATTCACCTTCCCACCTTTTTTTTACTACTGTGTTTGTTTCAGTTCTGATTACTGTGACAATTTCAAGCAGACTGCAAGAATATTACTCTCACAGCCAGGCGGTATGCCAAGGTCTTGCTTCACCAAGACTGCAACAAACATGTCAATTTGCCATTTTTCACATGCTCCTGAAACACCATGTAAGTGAAAGCACTCTGACTGTGGTGACTTAGAAGGTTAGGCTTACAATACCAAAGTGCATGTTGCTCAGGGAAAGAAAAAAACAGAAGGAAAGATAGGAAAAGAAATTGAGACGCAAAGAGTCGGGTTACAAGGAGTTCCAGTCAACCATTACTGAGCTCTTTATCAGTTTCCCAAAGGGCTGTCCCAGAGATATTACTCTTTAGATCCCCCCCCCCTTTTTTTTTAACCTTCCCTTATTATAAATATTTCTAACACTACTATTTTATCATGTTTACCAGGCCTGATCCATAGCCCACTAAAGTGAATGAAAGAATGTTTTTTGAATCAGGCCCCCTATAATAAAAAAAAATTAGCCACAGTACAGAAAATCTGAAATCAAATTCTCTCTCAAAAATCCCCAAAACTCCAGATCTGATAACCCCAGAATTCTGGGAAAGTTCTGGGCCAAGCCACATGGTTCTGACCAATTTTAGCAGAAGAGGCACTTTCATGCCAAGTTCCTATTTCAGTGACTTTTAGTAACTTTAAAAATGGAAGAGAGGCATATTTTAAACATAAGTCTGGAGGCAAATAATTCATCCCAGACCTCACACCACCATTGCATATTTCCCCCTTAGGGAAGCTGAAGCAGCAAGGTTATTTGTACAGCGAGGTTACTAATACTTCCTACCTGATAGGGAGTTGTAAAAATTATCTGAATATAAAAAGCATTAAAGGCTAGATCCCAGTTCCATTTAAGTAAATGGCAACACTTTCATTGCTTTCAATGATGCAGAAGCAGATAATATACTACTACTCTTACGAAACTGGCTGTGCTCATTCAAAAACATTTTTTTTGGAGAGGGGGTGGGGAGAGAGACATTTTGGTAAATTCCAGTAGGCCATTTTTGAGGTAACCAAGCCTGTAAAACCACTGGTTTTCAAAAGGCCATATATAACCATCTAAACAAATGGGCCTAAATCTACTGCACCAGCAAAACCTCATATTTGTGCATAAACATGGGGGAGGGGTTTGACATAATGGGTTCAAATGCATTTCTGAACCAGCTATGTTGGCATAAGAAAGATCTCTCTTCAATATCCTTCCACACTAGTTGCTAGGTACTATTATACAGACCTTTGCTGCAAATGTAGCCTTCCCTTTTTTTCAATGCTGAGTGTGTCAGATATGAAGTTTTCTGGCCAAGTTTTGGCTCTGTAGCACAATATAAAACGTATGGGAAGAGGTTACACATCTTTATTGGATACTGGTAATATGGCAATCCCTATCTTGCATGATATATATTACCTTCAAAATATTTCAGACTTAAGCTGACAAGCAGAGTCATTTAATTATCTGCTGGCAAGATGTGCTATTATTCCTCTTTGGAAATCAAAATATCCTACCACAAATCAATGCTGGGTTGGGCCCATTACTGGATCTCTCACGCCCAGGCTGAACCACTTAACCTCTCTGTGTCTCAATTTCTCCATCTGTAAATTGGGGAAAATACTTGTTTTACTATTCATATAATTGGATCTGTCACCTTTAAGTTCCAATTCACCTGCATTTTAGTGAACACGCAAGTTGAATTTCATAACTGCCCTTTAGAACTGCAAATCACTGATTTTAAGAGGGGGTGGGCAAATACCGGCACACAGGTCAGATTCAGTCTGCTAAGGATAGCCCCTGGCGGGCCACCATTACTATATTTCTCTCTGCCTCCTCAGGTACAGGCGATTGCAGCTCCTGTTATCTGTGGATTGCCAGTCCCAGCCAATGGGAGCTGCGGGAAGTGGTATCCCAGTCCGCACCGCTTCCTGCCGCTCCCATTGGCTGGGAATGTCGATCTGCAGCCAACAGGGATCTGTAATCACCCGTACCTGCAGAGGTACAGGTAAAATAGAGCAGCGGCATCCCAGCAGTGGGCAACCCTGGCAAACTGACACCGTTTTATTGCCTGTCCGTTTTAAGAAAAGGCGGCAGTATTTAATGTGCTATAATACCCTTAAGTCCTCCTTGCCTTCCTCAGTTTTAACTTACTTGTTGTAAGCTCCAGGGTAGCGACCAAAGTGTAGCTTTCGGAAAGGCACAAATTTTCTCTCTACATGTTGCTTCAGCCTCAGTGGGCCATGCCAGACATAGTTACCACTCCTCTCATAAAAGACCACCAGGTGGATGGCATGAGCTGCCAGTTTGAAGATATAGTGGAAGGGAATTTCAGTCCCAGAGAGGTCATCCATCCCTTCCAAACGGGGGTCTTTGTTCTGTATCTTTAGCCACTGGAACCCCATTTTTTCAGCAGCTCTAAACAAGCTCACCTAAACATCAGAGAAACAACACTTATTGTGAGGAGAACAAAACAAGACTTCAACACTAAGGACTAATTCTTCATGTGTGCATGTTACTCTTGATTCACAACACACAACTTAGATCAGAATCAAGCCCTACCTATGCCAAAATTTCTCCTAAGCCTTAAAAGGGTGGTAACTGCCTACGCATATTTTCATTTTCACTTCCCCGACCTAAATCATAGCAATACCAAAATAAACAGGTTTTTTTAAAAAAATGCTTAAATTTCCCCCATTTCTCCCAGTTTTGTCGTGTACAATGAAACCATATGATGGCTTCTCTCTTAGTGAAAGCCCTATAACTGGGGCGTCCAACACACTAGCCACATGTGGCTATTTGGTCAGTTGAGTGTGGCTAGTTGGCTCACAAAATTATTTACATTTTCAAAATAATGTGGCTAGTTCACTATAGCAGTAGCCACTATAATGGCTACTGCTTCAGAACTGGTTGGACACCATGGCCCTATAATCATACAATACAAACTAGGGATGTAAGAGTTTCACAGTTAACCGACAAGCATTAGCTTGTTGGTTAAGCATACCAGTTAAGCTCCTGACCACCACAGGAAGCCCGCAGAGCCTGTGGCGCTAGCTGCCTACAAGTCCAGTAGCCTTTTGGAGCCTGCAAGGCCGATGGGGCCAACAACTCCTAGAAGCCCACAGGTTCAACAGCCACCGGGAGCCCTGCAAGTCCTGCAGAGCAAGCAGACACCGGGAGCCCACGGGTCCAGCAGTGCTGGGAGCCTGCGGGTCTGGCAACCACTGGCAGCCCACAAAGCATTTAATCATGTAGCTGATTGAATTTCTATCCTTTACATACATGGTTACTGGGTTGTTGTCTGTTTGTTTTTTTAAATTTTTACATCCCTAACACAAACTGGGATCCGAAACCTCTTCCACGACACAGGGCTTGTCTACATGAACATTTAAAGCCAGGCTTACACTATGTGCTTCAATGTAACTGTGTCACTCAGAGGTGTGAAAAATCCACACTCCCAAGAGATGCAGTTATACTGACCTAGCCCTCAGCGTAGGGAGGGCTTCTGCTGACATCACCAAAAGACAGAGTTTGTGATTTAAGGCAAGATAGGAGGGAATACAGCCAAATAAGACAATGGATTTCAAGAAAGCAGACTCAAGAGTTGGTTGGTAAGATCTCATGTGAAACAAGCCTCAGAGGAAAAAAAGTTCAAGAAAGTTGGCAGTTTTCCAAACACACTATAAGGGCACAAGAGCAAATTATCTCACTGTATAGGAAACATAGGAAGTATAGCAAGAGATCATCCTGTTTTAACTAGGAGATTTTCAACGATCAAAAATAAAAAAAAGAGCCCTACAAAAAAAGTAGACAGTAGGTCAGATTACAAAGGATGAATATAAACAAATAAGACAAGTATGTAGGGATAAAATTAGAAAAGCCAAGGTACAAAATGAGATCAAATTAGCAAGAGACATAAAGGATAAGAAGAAAACATTCCATAAAGACATTAGAAGCAAGGACAGGGTAGGCCCATTACTTGATGAAAGGGGAAAACAATAACAGAAAACGTGGAAATGGCAGGGGTGCTTTTTGTCATGAGTTTAATTAAAATCTCATAACATAAACAATAAATGACAAGTTAACAAACATACATCAGTATGTGGCTGCTGTATATTATGAAACAATCATATAAATGGACATTAACAGCTCTGCTTCTGCAATGGATACTACTCAAAATTTACTATCGCTATATACACATGCTAAGTTTCTATTTCTTTTTTTTTTTTTCCCCTTTCTCTTTCACCTCAACTATCTCTGGGCTACATGATGGATTCTCAATTCACTGAGACAGCCTTTAAATCATTTTACCCGAGTTCCCTCCATAGTGCGAGTAGTCTATCTCAGGGGACTTCCCTGCCACATGCCTTCTACCTTGAACAGACTGTTCCATGACTGCACTTTACCTCAAGAGGTTTCTAGAACAAAAAAAATTCTAGGTGAAACACCACCTTTAGACCAGTTTTACCTCACAAACTTTAAACCTGTACATGTTTAAATACATGCGTTCTGGTCAACCATTAATCCTATAATGACTGGGTGCATCACACTAGACAAAAATGAACAAGGAGAAAACCTTACTTCATGTTTCCATGTTTTGTCCAGTAGTGCAAAGGTAGTGAAGTCCCTTGGAGCACAAAAATACTTGCATTCTGGGCTCACGCCATCAGAAGAGCTGCTGAGCTGTTCAAAGTCTTTATGAATTAGTCCCAGAACGAAAGGATCAATGAGATACACTGGTACATTGTGACTGGACACTAAACCAAGGAATTTCTTAATCACGTGCTGTTTGGAAGAGCAAAAAATAGGAATCAGATCACCCTATAAATATGTAAAAGTTTACATTTTAAAATTATGAATCCATTAGGAAATGATCTTTCCCACTATCAGAGGCAGCAAGGGCAGGGGAGCAGGACCCGGTGCTAAAGGGAGACAGCTTAAAAGCCTGTTCCCCCCAGCATTGTCTCTGTGGGGGGCAGGGGAGACAGAGGGGTAGCAGGGACTGACAGCCGATTCCTGGCTCACACTGGGTCCCTCCAGCCCGGGAGCTAACCCCGCTGTGGCTCCCCCACTTATCGATTAATCTACTAGTTGATGGAAAATCCATCGACTAGTCGATTAGTTGATTAAGCTAAATTTAACATCCCTAGTATGTAGATAAAAGAACAGGGCTCTCTTGAGACACATATTTAAGAACAAAATCCTTTATTCACTGGCTATACATTATGTGCAATGGCATGTATGTGACGTAGTCCTTATGTGAATGCATAGGAGCTCTCATGTCCATATAGTTTCAAGAACGCTATACTCATGTTCTGTGGTCAGTGTTTCTGGCCAGTGCATTTCTCGCAGTACAGCAGAGCCCTCTACTGGAAAACGTGGGGTTAGACTAGCATTTGAGACAATCTTTAAACAGCAGCAAAATGAAAAGTAAACTGTGGGTTTAGTGAAATTTACTGGCCTTTTCCACTTCTAAAATTAGTTAACAAAAATATATAATTTTCCTGAAAGCACAAATTGTGACATCCATATGAATTGGAATTAAAATTATTTACAAGACTACTTTTAAAAAAATACCAGTCAACAAGTATATATAATCATCTGAGCTAGTCATATTACAACATGGTCACTAAAATTAGGGAGGAAGAGAAGTTTATTATTACACAGGCAGATACTATATGCTGTAACAACAATTAACATGTTCTCTCCACTTTAGGTCCTCAGAGCACTGTACGTGCATTAACTAATTAATTTCCATCAACATGACCGAAATATAAATATTCTTATTTTACAAATGGTGAAACTGACAAGAAGGCTACGTCTAGATTACATCCCTCTGGTTGACAGAGGGTTGTAAATGAGGCACTTCGAAAGTGCAAATGAAGCAGGGATTTAAATATCTCATGCTTCGTTTGCATAATCGTGTCATGGCGCTCTTTCGAACAAGCACCATTTCGAAAGTAAATCTGCAGCCTAGACGCAGCTCTTTTGAAAACAGCGCTTGTTCGAAAGAGTGCCATGACGCAATTATGCAAATGAAGCGTGGGATATTTAAATCCCCGCTTCATTTGCACTTTCAAAGTGCCTCATTTACATCCCTCTGTCGACAGATGGATGTAATCTAGACATAGCCAAACAGTGAAGCAAACTATCTCTGATCATAAAACATGTTCATAGTAGTACTATTTCACAGTGGGTTTTTTTGCTGTGGAACAGGCAAAAATCTAATCAGGAATTTTTGCATATTTATTTTTGGGAGTGAGGAATTAGCAGGTGGATTTCAAAACTATCCAGAGCATATTAGGACATTTAGTCACTCTGTTAAACAGAAATACACAATTCATGCCATCAATCCTGTATCAAGTATGCTCTTTGTAATTGTATGGTCTCTGATATGTACAAAAGGTGCATTGTTTAGGCAAGCATGTATGTAGCGCATTCTTTGTTTGGTCTACAGCACTCTGATGCTTTTAAGTATAAAAAAAGCACTGTAAGGACTAGATGTTTCAAGCAAGACAATCCAGCCTCTACAATGGTGATTTGTTAGCTTGATTCACACAGGTATTCTTTCAATTACATAAATTCATATCTCCATGGAACATAAAAGTCAACTCACATTTACAGCAATGTATCGTATTGTGAGAGCAATTAAAAGTTAACCTAATATAACACTGCAGGATAGATTAAATCAACTACCAGCAAATGTGCAATTCTATTCTGAAAAGTGTCCGTACAAGTGCCATTGCAGCGTTGTGTGTGTATTGTACCTCAATTAATTCCAAATCAAATGTATTCAGTCAAGACACTTTGTCCCAGCCTCCAACTATCAGCCCTGAAAACTCAACTTGCATTTGAATGTCAAGTTATGGCTTTCTTTTTCACACATTGTGTCCAATAATATATGTTCTGTAGGCCAGGGTCTGCCACTTAAAATCGATTTTAGGCATTTCACAGGAAGGGATGAAATCTATTCTCCCTCTGAGCTCTGCAGAGCCACCAACACAACTACTAGGAAGGTAGAATGGTAAAAGTATTACTTTTGTCATTAAAGTGAGCAGCTCTGCTTCTGAGTATCAGGGTGTAAATCTGTGGGGAAAGGAAAATATCATGTTTGTAGTCACTTTTCACTGAGGAAATACTCAGAGCCCTGCATGGATACAAAATTTTGTATCCACAAAAATGAGCCATGGATAGCTGCAAATCTGCAGAATTCTAGATTAGGATGTAAGAAGCAGTCAATAATGTAACTGTTAAATCTTAGCGGTTACACAGCTAAATGCTGCATGCTCTGCAATAAAAAGCTCCCCAGGAGCAGGGCCAGCAGCCGGAACAGGCGTGTGCCAGGAGCCAGCTTACATGCACGATCTCCCAGTTACCGACGCTGCTCCCAGGGAGCTGGCTGCCACCCAGCTCTATGGGCTCTTATACAGAGCCAGCAATGTGGAGCAGCAACTGGCTCCCCGGAAGCGAGCCCAGGAGCCGCCACATAACCGTAATGGAAACCTTATCAGCTAACTGTTTAAACCAGGGCTACTCAACACACGGCTTGTGGGCCACATATGTCCCGCGGCCCATTTGTTTGTGGCCCATGGGGCAGTTTGGGTTTACCCAGAGCTCAACATGTGGCCCACAGGTGGGATTCTTTGAACATGGCCTCCACTGGGAACACGTTCCACAACAGCGAGGCGTCTCCCAGGTGGTGTGAGCATTGAAAGACACAAGCACACGGGCTGGCTGGAACAGATGGGTACCGGGTGTCAGCATTTCTAGTCCCCAGGGAGGTGCCGGGAGTGGTGTGTGAAAGAAGCTATTTGCATATATATTTGCATGTATATGCAACCACACTTAAGTTATGGCCCTTGGTATGTGCTGAGAATATCATTGTGGCCCCCAGGGCTTTCAAAGTTGCGTAGTCCTGGTTTAAACGGTTACAAACTTACACCCCTATTCTAGATACAACATTTGTAACTGTATCCGCATCTGCAAAAATGAGCTGTGGATAGCCACAAATTTGCAGGGCTCTAGAAATGCATTTCAAATTTACATCTAAACAAGAGTTTTCAGGCGAAAGACAAGCAGTTTCAGGTATTCAGGAAAGGTAAATAATTTAAGGCTTTATCCTGCAAAATGAAAGCTGAGAAACAACAGAAATGAGACACTAGCACAGCTGATGAGTATTCTGCTTTGTTACTAACAACCTGATAACGTAAAATAAAAGCTCCAAGAGAGCTATGCCCACAGGCAGTTGAGCCGAAAGAACATCATGTCCTGTACCTGTCACGAAGCACTCAGTAGCTGGTTATGAGAAAAGCCAGTTCTTAGAATCATCACATATTTTTATATAAGAGGATAGTCCTCGTAGCTGCCCCTACTTTGAATTTTCCCCAAATACAGCTCTTGAACATACCAGAGTAGCCATTACTCCAGGCTGGCAGCAACTAATCATCTTTAAAATGGCTACTATGCACATTACTTGCAAGCGCAGGATTGTATTGAAACCAAAGGGCACAGGCAGGGCATTCTCACCATGCTGAATGTACTCTTCTCCATAACCAGTGTGATGTTCAATGCAGCACAGGGATTTGTTCACAACTCACTTTTCTAAGCAGGTTCTGAATACCAAGTATAAGCATGACAACACTGGCTAGCTGAGCTTCAACAGCCTGCAGGATTAAGCCCTAAAAAAATCAGCCACTCAAAATATATCTTGATATTAGGGCTGTCAAGTGATTAAAAAATTTAATCACGATTAATTGCGTGCACTGCCCCTTTGAAATGCAGCGGTGGCGTTTCAAAGGGGCAGTGCTGTACGGAGCCCGGAATCAGCTGGAGTCCCCGGCTGACCCTGGCTCCGTGCCTCACTGTCCCTTGGAAACGCCGCCCCCCTGGGCAGCACCGCAGGCTGCACCAGCTGACCCCAGGTTTCACATTGTGCTGCCCCTTTGAAGCGCTGCTCTGGCTGATTCCACCTGATCCCAGGCTCCTAATGCACTTCAAAGAGGCAACGCAGCATTAACGCAGGGCAGGATTATCACGTTAATTTTTTAACATGTTAATCCTGCCCTGCGTTAATCACAGGCACTAACACACATCAATTGACAGCCCTACTTGATATTGATGAAGTAGTAATAAGACCTGCACCACGGCCTCCAACCTCTGGAGTAAGGAGCTCAGAAGGCTGACTGTGCCCCTTCTTTGTGAAGAGCTTTGTAAGTCGGTATAACCAACTAACAGGAAACTAGAGTGACAGCTTGCAAAATAAAGTCAAACAACTAAAAGAGCGTGCAGTATTATGTAATGTAACTATCTGCCAGTAAAGATTTTAAATGGGGATATTGTGCCAGCTACAGCCTATTAAACAAGCTGGAATTCCAATAAGCAAAGCATTTCAGTATTCAGTTTGAAAGGACACAAAGGCATGGATCAGAACTTCTGCAGAAAAGGAAAGACAAAGCCAGATCCTGCAGAAATGTTTCTTAAGAGGTAGAAAAGTTTCTTGAGGACTAGAAGACAAAAAAAAAAAAAAAAAAAAACACCCCATCAAGGTCCCCAAAACCACAACATCTCCCTTTCAAAAATAGGGAATTTCAACCAACATCTTCAAATGCTTTGTAACTGTGCTCATCTGACAAATGCATCATTTGTTACTTTTAAATATAACACCGACAAAAGTCATCTTTTACCTTACCCAGATTTTTGAAAGGTGAACATGGCTAGAAAATTTAACCAGCAATGGGAAGGACTCTGGACAAAAAATCCAAATACAAATAATTGCATAATTCCACATTTGCTACCAACTTTTCAAATATTCATGTTCTGATTCTTTGTAAAGGCTACTGAGAGTCTTACTGCACTGTCACATATACACTGGATGACAAACTGTAGTTAAAAGAAACTATTTCTAAAAAGGTGGATGATTCGGTTTGGTCATCTATCATTTTAACAATGGCGCCACTAAGATCTGTATTTTTTCTGCTCTTAAACAGCAAGTTACCAATCTGCACCTTTTCTTTTAAGGTTCAAAAAGTCATCTAGAGAAATGGAGAGCAAGGCCTCCCAATGGCTTTTTTCCATCTGATTAATCCTTATGATAGAGAGTGGAATTCAGTGGTAAGGAACCTTCTAGTTCTTCTGCTTTGTTCTCCCCATTAGGTACTACCATAATCCATAAGAGAGTTATTACCAAATGTCTCTGAGCACACTATAAAAATAATCAGTGGCTGGTTCATGTAAATGAGTATATGGCCTCAGTCCAATTCTGGCTGGAGGGAAACTTACATCATGAAACTGTCACAATTGACCCTAACTGTGACCTGTGCTGATTGTCTCAGCACAAGGGGCCACGGATTGAGCAGACATTGAAAATGACTTCCCTCTGAGCCCTGAAGCACCATTTATAGTAAGCGTCAAACAGAGCTGAACGAACAATTTAAACAGTTCCAACTGAATCAGTTTCATTAGGCTTTGAAACCAATATATTATAGATGGGGGCAGAAATGGGGAGAAGCTTGCACAGCACACCCATTAGTGTGCCCAAATGTATATTAGGGATAAACAGAGGACTTCAATGTTCAAATCTATCAAACGGATACCTTCCACAAGCACTAAATTCACTTTTTAAAGAGAGTAAATTAAAGATTTCTAGTTTCTATGTCAGTATCTTGACCCAGTTCTAATCAGTTTACATTGCATGCTGCTAACTTGCAAGTTATTCTACACTTCCTGTAACAAAACTATGTTGTTATACTGATGGCACCTCTAAAATGGCTAAATCCCCCTCTAGAAATGGGAGCATTTCAGAAGTGATGCCTAGATGTACAGCACATGGGACCTGATCCCGAGATAGTTGAGCACTCAGAAATCCCCTTTAATGGTCATATTCAGGGTAATAAGATCATGGCAGCTTCCATTTAAAACAACAAAATTCCCAGTGACTGAAGTGGTAGCACATGTGGATCCAAAATTTGTAATTCTATAAGAGTTCATTCATACTTACAGGGGATGCTGTATAAATAAGTAACACTGTACATACCCATTGCGCGCCATCTTGTCCTGACTGGCTTCCTTTACGTTTTGAAAAAACAGTTCCATTCTAGCAAGAACAAGGACAAATGATATTACAAAAGCTAAAATGTCCCAAATTGTGGTTCTGCTTAGATTTACAAAAGGAAATGTTACATATGTTTTTCACACACACTTTACAAAGATTGCAGTTCTAAGTCACATATACATTACATGGAGTGAAAAGCATAGCCAGTAATATCATTTCAGAAGGACAATGTAAGGATTACTGGATCTAGTCTTGTTTCCAAGACAATAGGCCAATAAGTAAAACAAAAAAGGACAGAGCAGGTAAAAACACATTTAAAACAAAAGGATGTTTTAAAATGTAAATACAAGTTTTTAAAAAATGTAAATTAAATAATTTTTTTAGTAAATGTATTTAAACATTACATTTTGAATTGGCAACCTATGTTTAGGCCTAAAATTATAATCTATTAAAATAATTTAAAAAATGCAAAAATAATATTAAGCAATACATATTTGCTGCAAACATATTAAAGAAAGTCAAACTACAGAACTGGAAGGAGTCACTAACTAAGGACCTGAAATAAGGACCTGCTGAAGTGCTAAACCAGCTTTTGTAGCACTGCACTAACAGTTGCAGCAAGAATATTTCTTTCATTTCATTTCAGTTTCTTCAGCAAGCTTAAAACTGGCTCCACGCATGTATCAGAGGCAGCAGCCGCCCCGTCCGTGGGGGGCCTGAGCTCCCCGCAGACAGAGGCTGTGTAGTCATCCCGCAGAGCAGCCTCCGTCCACAGTGAGCCTAGACCTACTGCGAACAGAAGCTGCTCCACAGCAGCCTTCCCTGCCCCCCCGCATGCTACTGCCTCTAATAGAGGTAGCAGCGCGGGGGTGGCGGGGCAGGTGGCTCCATGGAGCCAGTGTCTGTGGGGAGCCAGCTTTTAAGCCAGCTCTCCCCATGAGCACTGTCTCCAGTCTCCCCACCACCGCTGCCTCTGCGGGAGGCAGCAAGGGGAGGGGCAGGCAGCTCATCAGAGCTGGCTCCCATGAATATCAGCTTCCGCCTGCCTCCCCCCACCCCCCACACTGGTGCCTCTGACAGAGAGACAGCAGTTCGGGGGGGGGGAAGCAGCTTGAAACGTGTACTGTCTCCCGCTGCCCCTCTCCCCACACTTCTGCCTCTCTATCAGAGGCAGCAGTGCGAGGGGAGTGAGGGGGTCAGGCAGCTCTGATGTACCAGACAGTTCAAACATGCAGCAAAATCTGGAATCGTGGTAATTCAATCCAGTGTCTAAACAACGAGGAATCCTGTGGCACCATAAAAACTAATAAATGTATTTGGGCACAGGCTTTCATGGGCTGGAATCCCTTCATCAGATCCAAAATCTGATTTCATAGGTAAAGGCTCTGTCTGGTTGATGGAGTGGTCAGAATTCAGGATTGGGAGTAACATTCTGATCTTTTCTATTCTATGATACCTATTCACTGTATCTTCCTTGGTAATTTAATTTTTACATGTCAATTTTATGGTAATAATTGTCAATCCCACAGGGATGTTTTGAATAATAATTTCTTACAATTAATTATTAACTAATTAATCATGTGTTAATGTTTGTCCTGTACTTTGAGCATATTAAATACTATTTCTAATATGTTTTTTCACCAAATTCAGGTGTTTAAAATTTTTTTTATTTACCTTTGGAGATAAATAGTACTTATAATAGTACAACTGGAACAGTAGAAACACAGAACTTGTCAAAGTAAGAAGAGCCAAAACCACATTCTTATTAATTCTCTGCATTAGTCTTCAGTGTTCATTTGATTAGCATTTGAAAGCAGCTCGGTCTTTTTCATCTTTCAGACTGAGTATCGTCTTTGCTTTTCTGGGAGCAAAGGAAGGTCATTAGTTTAAGTGAAGAGAATATAGACAAAATCTGCTTTTAATAACAAGGTACAACAGTTCTGAAAAACTAACAGAAACTACTGTAAATTGTGTGAACATACTTACAGAATAAAAAAAAGAGTAATGTAAATAGTGAGTAAATCCACATGAAATGAATGCTAATCAGTGAGACCGCTGGGTTTCTCAGTCTTATCTTTGAAAAAATATATTTTAAATAAATAAAACCTCCGCAAACTACAGCCAATCTAAAGCAATCCTAACTATACACAAGCACGACATCTAGGAAAGCTACTGGAATGAGAATTCCATCAGAGAGCAACTATCATGTTTAATAAGTAACCATTACCTACTGAAGGGGAAGAAATGCCAACTTAAATAAAAGACTACCTAAAAAGACACTCTGGTTGGGGAGAGGATTTTTTTTTTAATTGAGACCATTTTGCTATTAAAAATATTTAAATATAATAAACAAATTGGCTAATCAAGTGAGGAGGGCTTTAAACTAGGTTTGAAGGGGGCAAGTGACAAAAGCCTATAGGTAGATCAAAAACATGGAGACCAGAGAGAAGGGTCAGACTTTGGAGAGATCGTTGGTTGTTACAGCAAGGATAAAGGAGAGAACTGGGGAGGGGAAAGGATGGAGTGAATTAAATCAGAATCTTAAGATGTCTATATACAACTGTGAGCAGTATGGGAAATAAGCACAAAGAATTTGTAATGCTAGTAAATAAACACAACTATGACATAGCAGGCATCACAGAGACTTGGTGGGGTAATACACAACTGGAATATTGATATAGAAGGGCACAGCAGACTACAGCATGCTCAGGGAGAGGAAAAAAAAGAGGTGGTGTTGCTTTATATATTAAAATGTACACACTTAGGTTGAAGTTTAGATGGAAATAGGAGACAGACTTAATGAACGTCTCCAGATAAGAGATAAGGGATAAAAAAAGATGATGTTATTGTGGGGTCTACTACAGACCACCAAACCAGGAAGAAGGGGTGAATGAGGCTTTTTTTTTTTAAACTGCTAAAAAAATCATCCAAAGCACAGAACTTGGTGGTGATGGAAACAACTACCCAGACATCAACTGGGAAAATAACACAGCAGGGCACAGGTTATCCAACAAGTTTTTGGAATTACCAGAAACATTTTTTATTTCAGAAGGTGGAGAAAGCTACAGCGGAGGGGGAGGCTGTTCTAGATTTAATGTTGACAAATACTGAGGAATTGGTTCAGAATTTGAAAATGAAAGGCAGCTTGGGTGAAAGTGTTCATGAAATGATAAAGTTCATGATTCTAAAGAACAGTAGGAAGAAGAAAAAGCAAAATAAAGACTAAGGATGTTAAGGGTTAGTTGACTCCCGCCCCACCTTGCTGCTTCTATCAGATAGAGGCAGCAAAGGGGGAGGAAGAAGAGGTACTTCAAAGGCGGCATTTCAAAGGGGCAGCGCCCCAAAGCTGAGCCCGGGATTGCCATTCAAAGGGGAAGTGCTACGGAGCCCAGTGTCAGCTGATTCCCCAGGCTCTACAGCACTGCTGAGACAACATTTCAAAGGGGCAGCTGCCACACAGCTGAGCAGCACGCAGTGCAGCATGGAGCCCAGGGTCAATGAGATACTCTGAGTGCATGGGACTTCCATTAACCCCAGGCTGCACGCGGTGTTTCACATTCCCCTTGAAAAGTACAAGAGCCCCAGTAGGGGCTCTAGTACATTTCAAAGGAGGAATGCGGAAATGCCTATCGACTAGTCGAGCAGTCTATGGAAATTCCATTGACTACTCAATTAATCACAATTTAACATCCTTAATAAAGACAGTGGATTTCAAGAAGGCAGACTTTAGCAAACTCAGGGATTTGATAGGCAAGATCCCAGAGAAAACAAGTCTCAGAAGAAAAAAACAGTTAAAGAGAGCTGGCGGTTTTTCAGAGACACATTATTAAGGGCACAAGAGAAAACTGGCCCACTGTGTAGGGAAGATTGGAAGTATGGCAAGGGACAACCCTTGCTTCTCCAGGAGATATTCAGTTACCTTAAAAAATCAAAAAAGAATCCAACAAAATGTGGAAACAAGGTCAGATCACAAAGGATGAATATAAACAAATAACACAAGTACATAGGGACAAAATTGGAAAGACCAAGGCACAAAATGAAATCAAACTACCTAGAGACATAAAGGGTAACAAGGAAACATACTACAAATACATTAGAAGCAAGAGGATGTCCAAGGACGGGGAGGACCATTACTTAATGAGGGAGGGAAAATAATAATAGAAAATGTGGAAATGACAGAGGTGCTTAGTGACTTCTTTGTTTTGATTTTCACCAAGATTAGTGGTGACTTGTTGTCCAACATAGTGAATGCCAATGAATATGAGGTAGGATCAGATATTAAAATAGGGAAAGAACAAGTTATACATTATATAGATGGATTACATGTCTTCCAGTCACCTCTGCCTGATGAAATGTATGTTAGAATACTCAAAGAGTTGACTGAGGATATACAGAAACCATTAACGATTATCTTCAAAATGTCATGGAAGTCAGGATTGATTCCAGAAGACAGTTAAAGGGCAAATATAGTGCCCATCTATAAAAAGGGAAATAAGGACAAACTGGGTAATTAAAGACCTGTTTAACTTCTGTATTAGGAAAGTTAATAGAGCAACCAATTAAGGAATCTATTTACAAACATTTAGAACAATGGTAGGCAAGCTGCAACCTGAGAGCCACATGCCATCCATCAGGATTCTGAGTGTGCCCCATGCAATATTTTGTTTACTGTTGCTTACACAGAATTGATAAATTGCACAACTTTCCATCCATGTCAGGTTTTTTCCTACCAATATTACTAAAGTGACATGCATGTAAAGCAGGGTTTCCCAACCTATGTGTCAGGACCCAAATATGGGTCATCATTACATTTCAAAAGGGTGGCCAAGTGTCTCCCCAGCTGGCTCTGCCCTTCCTCCTCCCCCCCATTTTTGAATTGCCTTGGGTCCCCATCTGGAAAAGGCTGGGAACCACTGATGTGAAGCGTGAGGTCCCTGCACACACTGGCTATGTCTACACTCGCGGTTTCTTGCACGAGAAATATGCAAATGAGGCTAAGTGTGGAATATCACCGAGCCTCATTTGCATCCCTAATGAGCCGCCATTTTTCCAGAAGAGGCTCTTGCGCCAGAAGGAGCTGTCTACGCTGCCCCTTCTTGCGCAACAAAAACCCTCTTGCGCAATATTTTCAGGAAGAATGGCATTGGGCAAGAGGGTTTTTCTTGCGCAAGAAGAGGCAGTGTAGACAGCACCTTCTGGCGCAAGAGCCTTTTCTGCAAAAATGTCGGCTCATTAGGGATGCAAATGAGGCTCGGTGATATTCCACGCTTAGCCTCATTTACATATTTCCCACGCAAGAAGCCGTGAGTGTAGGCATAGCCACTGACTGTGAGAGCCCTGTGTTCCCTCCGCATCCAATTAAAGCAAGCTAGACGGCGCTACAACGCGGGCTGGGGGCCCGTTCCCAGATATCAACAGCTCCCAGCCAGCAGGAAGGGGCATCCCGTGGGGGGGGGGGGTGCAGTCCTGGGGCCGGTTCTGTTCAGCATCCGAATGACTGATGCGGGGCGGGGGGGGGAGGGCGGTATGACGCCTGCGGAGATCTCGGGGGGGGGGGGCGGGGGGAGGCTGCACGTGCTTGGTCGGGCTGGGGTAACATTCCAAACGGTCGGGAAAAGCCGTTAGCCGCAGCGCAGCCACGGCCGCCCGGGGAGCACGCGCGGGAGCGCTGAAGCAGGCCGCGAGCAGCCATTCCAAAGGGGGGAGCGGCAGGCGCGCCGGGGGCCCAGCTAAGGGCGAGACCCCCGCCCTCCAGACAAGGGCCAGGCCCCCGCAGCGGGGAGCACGGTGCAAGGGCCTGCCCCCTGCGACTGACCGCGGCCCGGCCGGCGTGCGCAGACAAGCGACCCCACCAGTCCCGGCCGCCATCCCGTTACCTGGGCAGCCGCCGCGACGCAGTTTGCAGCAGCCGTAAAGCAGGGACGCGCCTGCGCCGTCGCGTCAGTATGGAAAAGCCGGTGACACAATCCGCCCATGCGCCCGGACGCGAGGCCGGCAGCCACCTAGCGGCCCGGGCGTGTTAGCGCGGCGCAGCGGGAGCGTGCCCCGCCAGCAGCCGAACGGGGGGAGCGAGTCTTGCGCCCGCTCCGCACGCGCAGGCGGGCAAGCCAGGCTCGCCCTGCAGGCATCCCGCAGCCCGTTCGCTGCATGTAGTGAGCAAGCCTTTCTGTCCTAGGATGAAACGTGGAAGGTGCATTTGCACAGAGAGAATTTGACATGCCAATAGGGCCTGGGGCTCTGACAGCTCAGAACAGCAGCACTGGCTCATGAGACAGATCCACAAATACTTCAGCTTAGGCCTGGTGTGATGCTAGCCACATGGGCTGCAGCTGTCACACACCTTGTTCAGCAGAATGAAGTCAGACTAAGTGAAGAGTGCAGGTGTTTTACCAACATCTGTTCATTGCCATTTACAAAGCTCTATCTTGCCACCACTGCAATGTAGCTCTCGTTTGAATTAAAAAAAATCCTCTCACTATTTACCTTAGGAAAATACTGAAGTGATGTTTAAGGCTCAGCAGAGAATAGGAAAAAAAGGTGAACACTAGCACTCAGAGGCAACTACAGAGTAATCACTTCTTGTGTTTATGTAGACCATGTATTTTATAAAATTACTAAAGGTTTGATTTTGACTCATCTAACACATAGCAGTATAAAATACACACTAATAGCTTTAGGTAGGCAGGAGCATCTGTCTCTCTGAACTTTATACTTCAGCCAAAATAAGATCCTGTCTTTCTCTGGCTTGAAAAAAATCAAAAGGAGAAGCTTTGACAAGTATATTATGCAGCTAACATTTCAAAATTAATTTATTAATACAAAATGTTTGTAAGACGTACACAGCTTCAGTTAAAGACACAGCAAATAAAATACTCTGTGGGCTCGAAGGCACCCCTGTAGTTTTGCCATGACAGGTCTGTTATTTTGGGATTCTTTATAAAGGAATAAGGAACGAAGCGCTGATTACAGAATACCTGAGGTATTGTCAAAGTGATGTACATGGAAATCAATGTGCCATCTGTAAAGTAAAAATTGACGTGACAATTCAAGATCATTAAGTACACTCAACACATTATGCCACAGCAGGAGCAGTGATTATGGCTCCACTTACAAAAGGCACATGCAGCAATAGAGGTTAAACAATGGGGAGGAAAGTGAAAAGCTTTTGCTTTACAGTCAGATATGCATAAAGCCCACTTCACAGGACCTGGGAAACTAAAACCCAGATTTCCTCTTCCAGAAAGTCATTAAAATGTTTAGATGGAAGATCACACTTGATGAGTTAATCTATTTAGACGATTAAAATCCATAATCTATGCTCACAAGACAGTTTACATTACTTTTTCTTGAACATGGACATTTTCCCCTATTAACCAGTTAATTGCCCCATCTTGTGCATGAAGGAGAGAGGTATCTAGATAACATGTAGGAAACTGATGTGTATGCCTCTGCAACCTTGTTACATAGGGCAGATAGTTATTTTCCTATTTAAGATTTTAGAAGGGCCATGGAAGTCTAAACTGAAAATTCAGTCACTACTTTTTAAACCCTGTACCTGAAGACAAACAAGGTATGAATGCATGTAATGCTATCCATTTCCAAAATTAGTATCTCTTAACTTGAATAGATTCACGTTTGCATAAAAAGGCAATGGAAGTATTGTAGTTTACTACTACATTAAAAGAGCATATTCCTTGGTAACAAAACAGATAATCTATGAAGGCTAATAGTAATCCCATAACTAAACTTTTGTAAGTATACAGAAACATCTAAAAGACCACATTTTTACAAGGGAACTCCATTTTGCTACCAACCTCTCCATCCCCACTCCCCCATACTTGAATCCTATAATGGGCAAGCCAACAAGTTACACACACTTGGAAACATTTGATTTGATTGTGTGTTTGCCCAATCAAATCAAATGGTAGAGTAGCCTCCAATGAAACCTACTTGCCATAAACTCTTCCTACATCAGCTCATTCTGAAGCTGCATCTAGTACTTTACCTTTGCTTACACTGTACCTAAAAATAGCACCCAAGGTGTTATGCAATACCCTTAGTATACCTGTACTTTCCACACATTTAAAAAGCAGATCTGCAAGATGTTAGCGCAAACAAACCATAATCTAAGAAAAAGTATCTAAAGTGCTTAAGGCAATTCCTCATCTCCATATTCTATTTACTAAAAAAGAGACTTAGCAGCAAAAATCCAACTCTTGTGCATTAACTACTGGAGAGTAACTTAAACTGTAATGGCAAAATAACCCATAATTATTTAGAACAGCTGCATCTTTGATATCAGTCTTAAACTGTGTGCCACATAAGTCACAGCACTAAGTAGTTCAGCTAGTTTCTAACTAAACTACTATAATAGTTTTAGAAAAAACTCAATTCCATTGTTTACCTCTTGTACATAATCAAGTGCATCTTGCAAGTTTCCTTACATTGACTTTAACATACACAAATGGTATCTCCATTCAATTTTGGGGTCTGACTCAGTGGTTACTGAGTTTTTCCCTAAGCATGTTAACTTGTAGTATATTTACTTTTACACAAAGTAAAGGAAACATGGTAGGAACTGTAGCTAGCTATCCCAGATTGAAAGTTAGAGATGGATAGATAGGAACAGAAAGTAACCTGTGCTACCATCAACTTAAGTCTCAAAATAGAAACAAAGTTTATACCTTCCTCTAAATCACAATTTTGTGCACCATCCTGCATGCTTCTAAACTCCCTCAATTCACTGGACACTACCAAGGCTCACATTGCTGCATTAAGGACCTGATTTTAAAAAAAAATCAAGATAAGTAGATGATGGCTGGCTGAACTGTCCTAAAGTCCTATGATAAGCCAATTCAGATACTGAGCTCATTAAGTACAAAAATCATTCAATCACTTAAGCTTTTTCAAATTTTCAAAATTTAAATTGGACAAATACAGCAAAGGAAAAACACATTGAAAGCGGGTTTCTTCCTCAAAATTTATAACACTGCATTATAAAAAGCATGAAAAATGTTAAATTTATATATACAGAACTGAATACCAAAGAAAAGGGAATCAGTTTATTCTCAGTTGCTTAAAAAGAGTAGAAAATGCCATGCAACATCACTGGAGATCAAGGGCCAAACTCAATTTTGTATAAAACAGATTGAATACATCCAATTTTGCCTGCAATCTCCAAAGTTATTGCATCAGATTTCTTCACTCGACTTTCCTTCAAGAGGAAGGCCTTAAGTGCTCCTAAACTTAGATGGTATGTCTGTTTCCAGGAACTGAAGGTGCAGAGTGAAAACCACCCTTCCTGATGTCCCCCTCAGTTCAATTCCCAAGAAGGGAGATATTTCACCACAGCCATTAGCATTATGCTTGTAGAGAAGTCTTAGTGTGATGGTGCACTATAAGAGACCTCCATCTATAGAATTAAAATCTGAGACAATATTGTCCATCTGTCGGTCATTGTGGGACCCATTACTAGACTAGTAAGAGAAACACTGATTAAAAGTGGCTAAAAATAGATTTAACTCTAGACAGACTTTTCTACTAAAATGTTCTCTCAACTAACATGAATTTTGTTACTGAACACTACTATTACTACATGTGCTACTAAGGACTGGGATCACTAGACATCCTCTTCAAGATCTCCAATTAATAACTGGTTGCCTCAATAGGAGAAGTAATATGTGGAGAGCAGACATCCATATGAAAGTTGTGCGAGTGACCTGAATCTGTTTTTTATACAGAAGAATCCCCTATAGTGAATCTGTTAAAGTTTGTTTGAGTGCAACATAAGTTAATCCTGAGGGAATTATGCAATTTTACGACTCCATATGCAACAATTGCAGAATTCCTCCAGGACTAGTGCTTTGGGAGAGACTTGTACATGAACCATAAACAATTTTTATAAAAAGCAATATAGACTAGCCTTCTGTACAGAGGAGTACAAAATAACCTAGGAGTTGCAACCATTAAGATGGGAGGAGTGTTGGTGCAGAGGTCTAGTAACAGCTAATTCTCTATCCTGTTTCAGGGGAGAACTACACAGCTGCAAAAAAAATACATATTCAGTCCCATGAAAGGGGTAAGAGGAGAACTGTTTAGTCAGCACAACCAGAATTATTTCCTTCTGGACACCACATGCAGTAAGGAAAGAGCTGCTTGGGGAGCTTTTCGGGGAGGAAGAGGGGAGATGATGCATTTAAAACCAAAAGGTAAATGCTTGAAAGGGTTCAGAACTAAAAAAAATCCATGGCTTTCTAAAGATACACAAAGTGGTCCTTGTACATTTAAGTTATGCTCTTATACGTTTACGCTTCTAGTAGCTTTCCAGGTTTGCAGTCACAATCTGTTTAGACTAAATGTTTTGCTAGTGAGTAGTTCTTCCTTTTCGCTATCTCTCTGTTAGAATAGATACAGGTCGGATTGAGCAGTAAGCAAAGTGCTGCCCAGTCTAATTTAAGAGCTGTTCATATGCTCTGCTTTTTTTGAAAGGAGCAAGAGTGCATATAGGTTAAGGTAGGACTTACTGATCTGCTACATTAATGTGCAAGATCACTATGTATTTTAGTGAAATGAGTGTTACTACATTTTAAAGATGACAACGTCATAAGTGCAACAGGGTAAGTTTTGGGGCACCTAAGCTTTAGTTTAGCTGCATTTTTGAAGTCTTAGAACCCCGGATCCTGCCACTGTCATCCTTTGCATGTTTGCATACTTCAAACACATTAGAAAGTGTTAAATGTATTCTATAAATCAGGTTGAAACAGGATAAAACATCATTTGAACAGCATATTAAAAAAGACAAATATAGAAAGTGTGGAAGTACTTTAAAGCTTACCCGTACTCTAAGCTGGATGCTTAAAAAGTAATCAAATATAGCTGAAAGTTTGAGGGTAGTGTTAAGGAAAAGTGTGCTTTTATGCACATCTCCCCAAAAATCTAAACCAAGGCTCACACAGTAAAGATCAGGAATGCTCTGAAAACACTGGTGCAAAACTGATGTGAATTATTCAGTCTCACTAAATTATGACGGAGGATTATTGAGCTTGTGTTCTAACTATGAATAGCCTACATCTTCAGCATAGTGCCCATTTAGATAACTAGACACCCTGACAATACAATACACTATTTATTCTAATACCAGAAGGTAGCCAACCTGTGTCAAAAACACATCACACAAGCAACTCTAGGAGAGCATCTCAAGTCTCAAACTTGCATCTTGTCATATGCATATGTGGACACTTGAGGGACTGATTTCTTCAGTGTCAACATTTCAAAGCTTCCATTTAGGACCTCAAAATGAATTCCTTTTCAGGGTGGAAGAACAAGGAGTGAAAAAGCGAGTAGTAGTTAGTGCTTTTCAAACTAAGATCATACCTGCCATGTGCAATTATACTGAAATGATCAAGTATCTAATACAATCAAATTCAGTCTAATATAAAGCGCATAGCTATAGATCCTGACTTCCCCATCTGAATAGCAAAAAAGTCAGCCTAGCTTTCTTTCGGGCTCCATGGATTCATAGTAAGTTTCTGCTAGTGCTTCAGCCCAGAAACTATGCACTAGTGGTGCCCAGGCCTTAAAGCAGCAGCGGGTAGCCAAGCCAGTTAATCCAATGCTCACAAGTTCCTGTGAATAGCAGCTGCACAGAAAAACTCTCAAACAGGAGTAAAGTATCTAAATAGACACATTATTGGGTAACATTGGTTAGGCTGCTAGCTGAACCACTCAATCCATTTTCACTCTTCTGGAGCATTTTCACAGCACTCGGCACCTGCAGTCCAGTACTCAGTGCAAGTCCACCACACCAGACCTAGAAGATAAACCATTACACAAAGCAATAATGAGTCAGTGTTTTAAAGCCAGTCTACTCCATTTCTTCCCCAACCACATTTCCAAATGCGGATTGAAGACGAACTTGACATCTTGAAACTATGCTTGTCCCTTTCCAGAGATGCCGACTTCCTACTCTTCAGTTAACATTACTAGACAGGAAGAGATCATTTACAGTCACTCATCAACTAAGGAAACAGCTATAAACTTGCTGTATGTTTGCTAGTTTGAAAAACAGCAAGTCAGGGGGTTCAATAGTTAACTTTGAATTTTCTACTAACATCTCTTACATTAGTAATATAAAATGCCAGGCACTGCTCCAAAGGAGTAGTTTTCCAGTTGAGAGGCATTGACTAGTACACAGTGATGTCTTGAAGATTGGCCGAGGGGGACAGAGGTGTTAAAGCAAACATCACAAGTGAGGTGTCCTCCAAGGATTTAAGGAAAAAGGACCCAGTATTTGGGATAAAACACAATATTGTTTTATCCAAGGTAAATCGTGTCAAACCAACCTGATCTCGAAAGACACCGATTTTTCATACAAAGGAAATGCAGTAGATTTACTCTACCTGGATTTCAGTACGGCATTTCGCAGTGCCATGGGTGAAGATGGGGATTAATACAAGAATGAAAAGTGGGTCTGCAACTGATTAAAGGGTCATGACACAAGGTCATTACAGAAAGGTCAACTATCAGAAGGCTACTAGCAGAAGTCTTCAGGGCACTGTTTTGGGATCAATTTTAACATTTTCATTAGTGATCTTGGCACAGAAAACGTGTACACTAATAAAAGGTTGCTCATGCAGTCTTAATTCTGCCCTTTTGTACATCCATCCAGTATAATGAATAATGCAGCGGTCATGAAGAAAAAAAGGATGAGACTATGCACATGCATAATGATAGGAGAAGAAAAAAAAAAAAAAAAAAAAAAGGATTTCTGTGCAATCTTACGTCTGATATTTCTTACCCAGAGTATTTGATGGCAAACAAAATCATTTGTTAATGCCCATCTTTTTTTTAAAAAGGGTTAAATTTCATTATGTGCAATTACACCCTCAACACATTCTCAGCAGGGTTTGCCATCTGTGATGCAGTGCTGAAGGTTCAATCTTGCCCTGTAGTTCAAGAGACGGCATTCCCAGAGAAAGAGATGGACCAGACTCCAGGTGCTTGGTGGGTCAAGTACAGTTGCATCCCTCCACATAATGGGAATTGGAGCTCTTGCCCCATATGGCTTCCCGAGTCAGGGATGCTCAACCTGTCTCCTCTCCCACCACTGCTACTCCAACAGCACCCAACAAGATGAGCTAAGCTAGACACATAGCATAGAAGGGAAGTGGCAATTTTTAAGCTTTTTTGAGATGGAAACTTTAGACTTCCCCTGCTGCATAATGAAGGGTTCCTATAAACAAAAAGGAAGAAAGCATCTCAAAGAAAATGCTCACACGAATCCTCTCCCCGCAAGTGTTAGGCAAATCAAACAGAGGTCAAAATGCATCAATGCTAAAAGCAGAAATGAAGTTAACTGGGTACTGACCATGAAACCTGGTAATAGCGGTTGGGTAAATTTTGTTTTGAAGGTGTGTAACAACTGCTTTGAACTTGCATTATAAAATGAGAGCTGACCTGAAAGAGAAAAGCAGGTTTTAAAAGAATTCTGTGTATACAAAATTGGATAGTAACTGGAGGATATACATCCAAAACAGATCTGAACAAAGGACTAAAGCCCAAAAAGGAGAAAAAATCAAGTGACAGGTACCACTCAGGCAGTCAGCATACTGCAAAATGTCAGCAAGACATCTGTTACCTGGAAACTGGAGCAGTATGCTATGGGTTTTACATAGGGATGTGAAAAAAGTCAGTTTAAAAGGTAGCCACATAACTGCTAAAAAGTCTTAGCAGTTGCACACTGTGGCCTCTGCAGCATTAAAGCTTATTTAGGTGTAGCCCAAAGTCCAGTGTGTTTCAGCAGCAGCCCTGGGAACTACAAGGTATGGTCTACAAACTGTGGCATGTTTGGAGAACTTGCTGGTTCCTGCCAGGATGTGCCCTCTGCCCCCAGCAAGGACTGTGCTAGAAGCAGCACACAGGCTGCATGCTGAGAGAAGGGGCTGCTGAACTGTTTTCCTCTTCTATGTTTTTTACAGAATAAAGCCTGTTCCTGGTGATTTGTCGGAGTGGGTCTGGTCTGAGGCGCGCACACACACACACACACCAGCATCAGGCCTAGCCCCCCTGCCAGTGGTGTAAAAACTCACAAGCTTCCCCTACGCTGAATAACCTCACACCGGGCTAGCCAACAGGAGGCATTACATAAGCTTTATACTGCAAAGCCCACAGCAAAGCCGCCTCCCAGGAACTAGGCAGGCCGTGGCTGGTGGCTCTGGTCTCGGGAAGGTGACTTTGCTGCGGGCTCTGCAGCTGACTTCCCAGGAACAGGTCAGCAGCTCCTGCTGGTCCCAGTCCCAGTCCCAGTCCCACTGCTGCTGGGCAGAGTTTAATAGATAAGCATGGCTTATCAGTTAATGTTATCAATTAACGGAGTTTATCAATTAAACAGTTAATCAATTAAACTCTGGCTTCCCTAGTTTTACATTAGTTATTCATAAGTTCTTGTATCTGCTATTGTCAGGAATTGCTTTGAGTTGGTGGTAGTTAATCAAAAAGCCATCTCTTACTAAGAGAAAGAAATTCCAATTACTTCCAGATAGTCCACTTCCTTATTTCAGCACACACACACAGTCCTCTACCTTTACAGAGCTGTGTCTTAACCTGGTTACTTTATTGCATAGGAAAAGGTCACCACCACCTATCAGTGGCCCAAGAGTAGTACAGACCTAAAACCAGCAGCTCCGCATGGCAAAGGTAAGGACTGAGAAGGCAATGCAAGTCAGTTCACAAAACTTGCCAGGAGAGAGGAAGCTCGAGGCAGTAAGTTCAGTAACGCGAATTTAATTTTATTCTAGTGGCAGTTTCCATAGTACTTGTGGTCTAGACCATATTTAAAAGGCTTATTTTATTGTTCTTTCCATCTGAGAACAGTTAACACTATCTTTCGGTTAAGCCAAGTTTGTCTACACAGCCACATTAATAACCATGCGTGTCCACACTACAAGCCTTTATTTCGAAATATTGAGCTGGAGCACTTCTTACTTTGACTCATGGTAACCCTCATTTCACAAGGAGTAAGGGAAGTTCATGGAAGAGGTTTTCCTTCAACTTCCTGCTGTCTAAACAGAGCCAAAAGCCAAATTAAGCTACGCAATTAACGCAGTTGTAGTTGTGTAGCTTGATCTGACTTCAGCCCTGCTGTGTAGATGTACCCAAACAGGCCAACTACTGAGACACACAACATATAGCCAATTAAGCAACTGCTTTTCTGTTCATAACCCTTCCCTACCTACCAAGTTGAGAGGGAAGACAAGGTGTATGCTTATGTGGGACAAATACTGTTCAAAACAGTTAACTGGTTAAACGATTAAAATTATATCATTTATCCGGTTAACCAATTGGTGGACTGGGAGTGCAGGGCAGCCAGGACAGGAGGTCTCATGGGGCTGTGGGCAGGCATGACAGGGCCACTGTTCCACTGCCCCCCACTGAGGCCACTGCAGCTCAGCCAGAGTCAGGGTCCCACCTGCCTCTACCTGGCAGGGCCATGGGTGCAGCCAGGGCTCTGACTGCTGCTGTGGACATAGACACGGTCCCACCTGCCCCCCATCCTGGACCAGGGTGCGGGTGTGGCTGGGCTGCAGGGCCATTTACCCCCACCTGGGGCTATGAGAGCTGCTGCTGCAGGCGCAGCTGAGGCCAGGGTCCCGCCTGCTGCTGCTGCCCTGACCTGTCTGGGTCCCCGCTGCCCAACACAATGGTTAACTGGTACCTAGTAAGCATTCCGGTAAGTCTAATGCTTTCTGGGTAAGCAGTTAATGTTTTACATCCCTAATGCTGATCTTCTGAGAAAAAAAATTGATCAAATTTAGAAGAAGAAGTTTCCCATCAAGAGCTGTTGCAGGATAATTTCCAGTGTTCATAACTGGTTTTCAAAGGGAGCCAGGTAATTTGACAGTTATGTACATGTACTTTTGCTTCTCTCGATATGTTCTCCCTTACCATGAAAAAGCAGATTAGTGTTGCTCCTGGAGGGACTCTGAACGCATTTCCACATTTACAGCATTATGTACTCCTGCAATTTGCCATGGGAGTACCCATCCATTACTAAGTTTCAATCTATGAAGTCTACAGTATAAAAAAAATTACCTCCATCGAAGTCACAGTACACTCCTATTCTGTCTGGAACAGTCACATCCAGGGCTTTGGCTTTATTATTGTGCTTTGCAGCAAAGGTGGTTTGTAGCCAGTTGTTGACATGGATACACCAGCTTGTGTTCGTTTTTCCCAGTTGATCAAATTTTCCTAGATTTTTATATGCTACTCCAACACTGTAGGATTTGCAGTCCTTCTGAGCTCTCACCTCCCAGTAGTGCTGTCCACTTTCAATAGCAGTGTCTCCTGTAACAGATTGCAAATGAAGGAGGTGGGGTATTTTTTAATACCCAACCAGGTTGTTCCCACTGGGCAAAACAAAGACAATGATGCCTACTCAAGAAATAACTGCTAGGTAAAGAGTTAAATGTTGTAGACAGTGAGCCCAGGGGAAAAAACAAAATTCAGTAAATTTAGATGCTTACTAATAGTATGTGTATATTCACACCACTCAGTTAAGGTGGAACAGAGAGAAGACTGGAGACAGATAATATAACAATGCTGCATTTAACAAAAAAGTACCTTGAGGCAGTTACAATTGGCACAGTAGAAAGTCATTAAGAAGTGTTTTATCTATCTTTTGAATAACTTTATAGTAAAAAGACTTCTCAACTGCTAACATTTTCTGCATTTATACATCTCTGATTCCTAAATGAGCACAAGGACTTTTGCACAGGTCTTTAAAAAAAAAAAAAAGACGCTAGAATACAGATTCCAATCCGAGCCTAAGTTGAGGAAGTCACTGAGAAAGTTTTGGAATTACAAGCTACAAATTCTCTCCAGATTGGAAACCCAGTGCTGAGCATGGGCAGATGTATCTAATTAAGTGTTAAGGGGGAGGGTGGGGTGGGGAAAATCAGCCTACCCAACACTGTGTACGATTCACCAGTAAAGCGATCTCTGCTGCCCCTTATCAATGGTGATCTTGAACTAACAGAGGTCCTTTTTGGAGACGGTGTTCCACTTCTATAAAACAAGACAATAAAATAACTTGCACTCCAGTATGGGAAAGTTCATAGAGCAGTCAAATAATGGAAAAGACATTTTATTTCTCTTGCAAGAGTCAGATTAATTTATGAGAGTCATGCCTTAAGTCTTAGGTGCTTGTGTCACAATTTCAAGTGGCATGCTGCACTGGCCATTAGCTGCACCATAAACCCTTCTATAAATAAGTGAGCTAGTGATCATGCACAAGGAGAGCTGACAGAGGGAAGATGAAGAAAAGCAAACCAAAAATTTAATGAAGATGAAATAGTGAAGTGGAAAACTGGGGCAGCTGAACAAGTCAATGGGAGAAGAGTAAAATCAGATTTAAAAATTAAATGTGCCATCTGTCTTTCAGATTACATGCAAGAGGTAAATAAGTTTTGCCCAATTTCTTGTGGAAACTTAGAAAGCGGAGATCCAAATTTTGATAGTGGAAAATGGCAAGTGAATGAACATGGTGGGTCACTTTTTATTGACATTCAGGTATATGGTGAAGCAGGAGACGACCAACCATTTATGTTCATCACAACACAGCCTGAAATTTCAGTTGCTCGAAGAAAAAAAACCCAGCACAACTATACTCTGATAACAATGCTAACGTAACACTGAAAAAAGAAAGAATTTGAAAAGCATTTTACTATATAATTTAATGGGCCTGATGCTTGTGTTTCTGTTATTACACAAGTAGGTGTGTTAAATTTCAGATGATTGAGGTGGAAAAAGCTAGCTAAGATTAAGCTCAATAATTCCTTTAATGCATTAAAACCAACTACTGAAAAGCAATGTTCCACTCAAGAAAGATCAGCCCCCAAAAAATGCAGGAGAGTAGACAAAGTTAGTTCTTAGCTGTATTGGAGAAGCCTTTAAAGGCTGGTCCATTCATTACTATATTCACCTCTCAGATATGCAATGTGGAAGAATACTCAGCAGTCTTGTGAAATAGTTCTTCATAGGTCATTTTCAGGTATAGGTTGGACCTCTATAAGCCAGACTTCCCTTATCTGAGAACTTCCCTGGTCCAGCATCCACATGGGTGGAGCACTCACTCAGTAACTCCTCCCCCATCCTTCCAGAACTCCGCAGATAGCACATTTGTGGTGTTCAAGCTCATGGAGGGAGAGGGAGGAGCAGGGATTGTGGGGTGTTCAGGGGAAGAAGCAGGATTGCTGCAAGTGGGCCAAGAGCTCAGACCCATGGCTGCAGGGCTCTGCAGCTGCCCTGCCTCTTCCCTGAGCACTCCCCTCCTCCTGTTGCTGATCTGTCAATGCTGGCCCCTCTGCTGCCACTGGAATGGAAGCCCACAGCTGGCAGCAGCGGAGGGACTGGCATTCACCTCCCCTGGTCTGAGACCAATCAGGTCCTTAGGGTGCCAGACCAGAGAGGTTCAACTTGTAGTAAAGCAAAACCAAGGAAGGCCCATGTGCTCTAATCAGACTTCCAAAAGAGGGAAGTTCTCAGGAAGTCAGTCAGTCAATTTTGTGTGTGTTGTTTACAGTATTTTATCCCCTTTACTGAAGAAATCAGATGGATGGGAACCAATATATTAGAAAGAGTTTAGGCCTAATATTTTGTTTAGGCAAGACCCACACAAAAACAACTCTAAAGTGTAGGCCTCAAGAGCATTTAAGCAGGGTCTCACCACCTAAAGTGAAGATTTAAAAAAAAAAAAAAAAGGAGTCTTAATAGTAAATGAGATTTCATTAAACTTCTATAAACTGCTTAGTTAGGCATTTCTGACTGAAGTTCAGTCATCACTATTAGTGTAATGTTTTGCTTTTTATTCAAATTTGGTGATGAAGATACAGCCCAACTCATCCACATAGGCGATTTTACACTAAGAACATACAGCTCACCGCAAATCATAAGTGGAAACAACATTTTGTAGGTGTATGCCACAATACAACGAGGCTTGGTCAACCATGGGTGAGATGGAGTGTATGATTTTGACCTGCTCTAGCTAATGCTAGTCTGTGCCTTGTCTCCACTCTGATTTTAGAGTCAGGAAACAAATGATAGTTAGTATCTCATTGCAAGCCCAATGCTGACACCAAATGCAGGGTAATGTTTACATAAAAAAAAGTAGTCTCCCTAGTTATTTTTTGAAAGATTACAAGTTTTCCTGGTAAATTATTTCTGATCTATACTGAAATACCATCCCTTTAAACTACAAACTCACTCTGCGTAGTATTGAGTGAGGAATATCGTTACTCAAATCCATGGCTATAGTCTCTAGGTTACAGCATTTAACTGGTCAGAGACCATTTACAGCATTTTGAGAGCACTAATAGCTGTCTTGCAAACTGTGCTAAAATACTTGGTCCTCTCCCCTGTGTTGTTGAGGAATACTGTATACAGCAGACTTTAATTTGTCAGACAGTAGCGTGTCATAGCAGCTCCTAAACGGCTGGCAAAAAGAGGAACAAGTTGGATGAAGAAGTCTTTTGTTGTACTACTTCTATTGGTGAAACAGACAAGCTTTTGAGCTACAGAGCTCTTCAGGCCTGTGTTTCACCAACAGAAGTTGTCCCAATAAAAGATTCTCTCACCAACCTCATCCCTCTAATAGTCTTAGACCAACATGGCTACAACACTGCCAGAAGAGGGCAAAGACAGGATAACAGTACTTAAAAAGCAGTGTGTGACAATTTAAGCAAGCCAACTGAAACATTCAAAAGGCTTGTGACAAATAGGAATAAAAAGCAGCAGTTTACTTACCAAAAGAAAAGGAAATAAGTGAAAGCATGAAAAACAGCAAAGCCAAGAATTAAAGCATATTTTCAGAGGGGAAAACAATAGCCACAGCAACATTGCATCCTGCTCCATGTGTGCCACTGCTGAGAAGCCATCTGCTTCTGGTTTCTATTAGAAGCAAGAGCTTAGATGTTCCTTGGAGCTGAATTTCCAGCAAACTATACAGAAAGTGACATGGTCATTGAGAGATCATAGTAAAGGCAGACAGTTCGCAAGTTGGGCCTTTCCCCCCCACCCAATTTAGAACATACTACTCCAAACATTAAGGCATACTACTTTATTAGAGAGGGGTGATCTATAAATGACCATTTTATCCAGTGGTTCAACTGTCTCCACTAAATTCCAACAGCCTTTAACAGTTCACACAGTAACATTTACTGCCTGGATACAGATTTGTAAATAAGTTTTTTTTTTTTTTTTTTTAAAACTTAGCTTTCATTTTCACACAAACTAGAAAGCAGAGGAATAAAAGTGTCAGGATAAAATGAGCACAAAACAAGTTTGCTAGCTTATTGCTTGTTACTGGGCCTTCTTAAAATTTTATTCTTATGCACTCTTGGAAAGTATCGGGGTAGGGAGAGGACAATAACTTCTCCCAAACCTCCAGCATGAAGAACCAGAAAGCTTGTCTAAGCTTCTGCTGGAATGGAACCAGCCTTACATGCTAGACTGGGGCAAGGTGACTGGCTCCTTCTGCAGAGAGTTGGCTAGAGTTTGTCTATGCATTGAACATCTTATGTCTATTTTGGTCCCATGACAAACAATAAAACGCCAAGGAAAAGAAGCTGAAGGAGAATGTCCAAAGAAATTCCACTCAGCAAAAAGTTGTTAGGTAAAGTTATGGGCAATACTATTTGAGTTTCAAATACAAAACACATTGGCCATCTTAGCCCATTCTTCAGTTCACTGCCAGTTTCAAAAAAAGTCAGGAAATTTCATCCTGGGTGAAAATAAGTATTTCATACTGAACAAAACTGAAGGAAATTTAAAAAATTTTTTAGATAAGTCTAAAATTGAAATGTTTCAATTTTTTGGAATTTAGAATTTGACCAAAACCATCCATAAAGTGGAAGCCACATCTTCATTTTTCCACCAAGAGAGTTTCAGATGAAACCTTTCAACCCACTGACTTGAAAAGGAATCTATAGTGGTGTATCAATACCTCCAATCTGGCAAGTCTGATCATCAGAATAGCTATGCAGTTCAGACTGCTCATCAGATAATCTAGCATCCAGTCTCTACAGATGCTCAGTTTGGGAGGGGAAAAGGAAAGGCAAGTAAGAATCTACACATGTTAATCCCTTTTAACTTGCCACTTGTATGATCTATTGCATCTACAGGTTGTGGCATAGCATTTCAGGGCTGAAGGCATTAAAGGTTCAAGAGTGCGGGAAAACAGACTGAACAAAGAAACTAATAATTAAAATTGTAAGATGTTCGGGGCAAGGGCTGTCTTGTTTTCAGTACATTTAGTGCCTAGCACAACGGGGTCTTGGTCCAAAACTAGGGCTTCTAGGCACAACATAATATAAATTAATGTTACACTGTATTGAAACTTGAGCATGTGCCGCTCCATTTGATTGAAAGAACTACAGCATATCCCACTCTGGCTAACAGCAATGGACCAGGGAGGCTGGTTTCCAGAGAATGGGGACCGCCATCATGGAAAAGGTTGCTGAAGACTATTAAGCCATTAATAGAAGCAGACAATGGTACTGTCTTAGGTACTGATGAAGACTGTTGGATGGACTCGTGTTTTATCCAGAGAAAGAGCTAAAATTAAGAAGGAAAATTCTGAAGATTTTCAAAGCTAGAGTCTAGATCCTAAAACTAGAAAGACGTAGGTTATCACCTTGTTGTATTGTTCTTCAGTACGGTAATCTGGCCACTGTCAGACAGAAATAAGCAATCATTAAGAGAGGTCACTACTACACATTGTACAGATTAGAAACAAATCTTAGCCTATGAAAAACAGTGAGTCCTCTGGCAACCACCACCAGCCAGGAAGGGCACTTACTGTTCTAACATTGGTAACAATGTGGGTAACACTAGGTAATAATTAGTCAAGACTTATTTGTGTAACATTTTATAGGATACATCATCTTTTCTTCAGAACTGGCCTTAAAGAGCATCATGAAAATGCTACAATCTGTACTGTACAGCCCTCCTCCAGCTTCCACAGAACAATTTTACTCAATTTGCTATCAACAGCTTTTGATATCCTGACTTAACAGTGTATAAGATATCTATATCCTATGGTTCCATGAGGCAGCCCAAACTTGAACAACCTTCCACTACCATAAAGCTTATTCCATTTTTTTAAATTAAGTGACAGGTTACCCATTTAATCCCGTATTATCCATATCAGATTCACAAGTCAGTCTATAAGTTATAATAGCTGACAGTCATGCAGGAGTACCTCAGTAGTGAAACTTCACAACGGAGGCACCACCTCTGGATATGACTAATCTCATATAAAATGTTAATGCTGGCTCATGAAGAGACTCAATACTACTTAGGAAGGAGACTCAGTCCTGCCCCCTTTCCCTTACTCAGTGTGTTTGAGATTACCTCAAGTTTGAAAGTCTAGACCAGTGGCTCCCAAACAGGGGCACATGTATTCCTGAGGATCTCTCAATCCAGTTATTTGCCTACTTTTACAACAAGGAACAAAAAGCACCAATATCATCAATACCAATTAAAATTTCCAGAGAATTATTTGTACTATTCTATACACTAAAATAGTACAATATAATCCCATCAATTTTAGAGAGACACAAGCAATTTTTCAGTATTAGTGTGCTGTAACACTTCCGTTTGATATTTTAAGCAAGTAGTTGAAGGAGGTAAAATGGGGTACACAAAACAAGTCAGTCTCCTGAAAGGGACAGTCTGGAAAGGTTGAAAACTAGTGATCTACAGTACAGTATTTAAAAGGTATTCACATGATACCATGGAAAACCACATGATTACATAGCTTAGCCAACAATTGATGCAAAGAACGTAGCATGACAATGGAAACAGAAATCTGTCAATGCCAATATACCCTCTCCTCTGTTTTTGAAGAAAAGCCATCGATTGGTTCTCTATCCCATTTTTTCCCATCCAATTCCATCCATCTACATTCGAGTACTAGAGCAAGACCGACTCAATCTTTCATTCTAAGATACACACTTTGAACTGGTGACTACCTTCAGACCAGAAGCTCAGACAATTACAGTCCATATTAGTGAAGCAACTGGAGGGGGCTTCATTTATTTGCCTTTGGCCATATTTATTACATAGTTCCTTGGATTCACAAAAAGCAGATTTGTAGGTCTCCATTTTAGATTCACAAAATTCTAACTCTTGATTGGCTTTTTGTCAAATAAAAGTAGCTAGACACTTGCCTCTCGATAGGGCTGCATGCATCTTATCCCCATCCTGGGCCTTCCCCATTCTGTTATCACAGCAACATGTTTTTTCCCCCCCAAACAAATATATGGATGAAGTTTCCTTTAGTGCCCACAATTACATCAACCAGACAGGGGACTGACATTGTAAGGAGAGATGCCAATTCCCACAGACAGGAATGGGCCAGCAACCAATGCTACTGACTTTCTTCTCTTCCTGGGATATGCCCATAGTCCAACAAAACCGGTATACCTGACAATTCCCCATTTAAGAATCTTTAATACAAATCTGTGGTCCAGATAATCAGCACATCATGGTATGCCAATTCAAAAAATACACTATGCATCTTAAGCAGAAATAGTACCATAAAATAGTTTGCTGCTTTAAACATGAACTCTAAGGTCTGTAACTTGAAATCTTAATTTGAATGAAGTTGAAGTTCTCACCTGCCTTTATTTTCTTTTCCTTTTATTTTGTTCTCTTGGCCTTTGCCTCCAGTAGAATCCCACTCAACGTAAGAATCTTCAACTTTTAGGTTCAGATGAGATGATGTATTGTCCAAATTGAAGACAAGTGCTGATCAAAACAAGATTTCAAATAAAATAAAAAGATGTGGATTATTTCCCCATATTGACTATTTAAGAAAAAAATCAGGAGCAGCAGATAATGCATTATGAAGCCAAGTAATTGTAGTTACAGGTGTCAGACCAACTATAAGTAGGGCCTCAGCAGTCATGAAAAGTTCATCTCAGACTGTAAAGACTAGTCTTGTGCTTTTACCCTATACAATAGGGATTTCATGGAGGAGACCAGTGTTAACCCAAAAGGGAACTGCAAGGGGAGGGCTTGTAAGGTTCTTTTAGGAGGATCAAGGTTTTGCCATCCTTACTTCTACAAGGTCTTCCGACCTGTGTGGCTGGACAGCAGCAACTGCTGGTCAGGTGGCCAGCTCTGAAGGCAGTTCCCTATCTGTACCACAGAAGTAAGGTAACAGTATTGCAACCCCCCCCCATTCCAATAACCTTGCAACTCCTCCCCTCCACACACACCCTCCCCCCCACTCCTTTTTGGTTCAGGATCCCTAACAACACTGAAATTTCAGATTGTAATATATGAAATCATGAAGTTGGTTTTAAAATTCTATGAAAGTGAAATGGACCAAAATGGACTGTGAATTTGGTAGAGCTCCAACTATAAGAGAAAATGAAATCCAGCCAGTCCAACTATAGTCTCTGAACCAAGCCAGGTAGAACACCTTCAAACCTGTGAAGCTGTGCGTCTCTGCAATTTAATATTAAAATCAGAGAAACTTCCTACTAGCTGCAATCTAGGCCAAGATTTATAGTTTGATACATAGTTACAAAAAACTAAGCCCATGGTCTGCACTCCCTATCACTGCTTCTTTTGCAAGCTATTTCCATGATGGGGATCTAATTCCCATCACCTATTGATAACAAAGCTGAAGGAACTAGGAATGTAAAATCCTGTTTAATTGGTTACCTAATTAGTTTAACTAGTTAACTAATTAAAGGAGATGGGTGTCCCCCACCATCACCACTTGGCTGGAGCCCTCCTCCCCCACTTCAGTCCCCACCTGTAAGCCTCACCCAATGGGTTATATTTAAAGGTTACAGCTGCCAGCTCTGCAGACTGAACCTGGGATTTGAAAGTCCAGCTGTGTTTACCAGGTCAGAAATCAGTAGCAAAACTGTGCATTTAGAACTTAGCTATTTCCTCTGAAGTGCTAACTACTATCAATAATGCACAAGTCAGAAGAATCTACTTACCCTTTTAAGCAAGGAAAAATACTACACATCTATCGCTAATGAACCAAGCAGATACAATGCAAACCACAGTATCTACAGCGTGAAAAAGGTGCCCCTTAGTCACTGATCACAACTTAATACTGAGTATATAGGCTAGTCTCCTGATTTGCCATCTAAGAATTTATAATGTACAGATTAGTATCCAGTATTGAGAGATTATGTGCAATGCTGGGATAAAAAACAGGCATATTTATGCTTTAAAGAGCTAACTTTCATTGGTCAGGTATTTACCCAAAACAACTTCACTTGGTAATCTAAGAATTAAAACCTTGGAAAGTGCTACAGATTACATGGGTATTCTTTGATAGTCTCAGAGGATTTCTGCGGTTACAGTTGTTCACTATCCTCAAGACAGAGGAACTCAGATGTCTGTCCGTCCCATTCTCTTCCTCACCCCCAGCAATCCTCAAATGTTAATCGCTGTCATCTACTGATTAATTGAGATGAACAGGTATGTAATGCTAAGGTGCTCAGAAGCAGTCTGTCAAGCTCTGTCCTCACCTCAAGCAGTTCCAAGTAACAGCAAAACCTAGCATTTCATTTGCCAACTAATAACTATGATAATCAATACTTCAGAAACCTGACCAGCATTTTTACAATAGACAAACTCAGATACTGGAGCTAGGAATGGTTAAACACCTACAGAGATTTTTCAACTTCTAGTATTGCTTGATGTTTATGTACAGTACAGGTACAGGACTAGGCAGCCTAACTTAACCCATTTTCATGTAGGCTCGCTAAGAAAGGACATTTAAATTTCATCCCACGAGCCATGGATCCACATTTTCATTGCCTCTTTCCAGATAGCCTAATGGCAGCAGAGTAAGTGCTATATTCTCCTCAGCATTTAATGATACTGTTTTCTACACATTCACACAAGGCTGTCATTTTACCTTTAGTTTCCAGAGTCACTGGATCAGAGTATTCCCCTGCCACAGCCTTGTTGCAAGCTCTTACTCGAAAATTCATATATTTTGAATCAAATTTCAGTCCTGAAAAAGATTTTGAAACACTTAATGTTTGTCATAACATGATTAGTTCCATATATTTTAGATTAAGGTAAATGGTTTATTTAGTATAGAAGGAGGAGGACTAGCAGTTAAAAACAAGGTGACCCAGGTTTGTACAGGAAGGCCCTGCAACTGATGAGCTATCTGAAAGCTACCTTGATTTACGAAGTAACATTTGTTTGTTATAAGGATGCCCCTTCGACAGAATGTTTGGTACAGTTTTGCGCACTTTACAGGTTGATGAACAGGGTTCTACATTTACAGTGTTGTAGCCATGCTGGTCCCAGATATGAATAACAGCTCTACGTAAGCACAAAGCTTGTCTCACCAAGAGAAGTAGATCCACTAAGTGATCCTCTCTCACGCACCTTGTCTAAGAGGATTCCGCTACACACCAAAAATCTTAGTGTTCATTCAAAAGCAGAAGACGACTATAGAGGGTAAATGAGCAATCTTTACCAGATAATGTATATTCAGTGCCCTTAATATAATCTATCAGATCCCAGCATGTTTCATCTTTTACACGAGGAAGCCCATCAAAATTAGTTTTCCTGTATTCCAATACAAAATGATCAATTTTGTTGTCTTCTTCTGGCATTCTCCACACTATTGTTACTGCGTTGTCAGCTACCAGACACTCTCCTGGATCTATCTCTGGAGCTTTGGGGACTGCAAAAGAACAAAACAAAGGAACGACGGAGTTAGAACAAAATTGATGAAAAGAAGTATTTGCCATCCTAATGTCTCAGTTTGTTCCCTAGGATCTACACAAGAGAATCAAAAATTGCCTTTTAGTTCAGTAGCACTCATTCTTTTCAGGGATTTTATTTAATTATTTACAAATTGGAACTTAAGAGCAATTGATAGATATACTCACTTAAAAGACAGTGTATTAAACAAAATTAACATTTTGCTAACAAGTGTGCATCAGCTCTAGCATTAGTTTCTACCCTATTTGTCTATCTTCATTTTTGATAGTACAGGTCAAGCGGACTTCTTTGTATAAACAGTAATAAGCAAACAGAGCTGGCGGGGACTGGCAATTGTCATTCCATAGTTGGAATAAGCCAAGAGGAAGACTATTTTGAGATTAAATTGTCCTCAGGGTTTCAGATGCATCTTTTAACAGAGCACTCAAGTTACTGGGCACCGCATAGCATCCTGCACCAAGAGAATGCTTCCATCACTTTAGAAAAAGGTTGATGCATAATAATTGGATTCAAGCACCCTTATGCATATTTACAACATAACATTTCCAGAGAAACAAAGTGCATACAGATGTTATAGTGAAGCTGAACACAAAGCACTTGGGTGAATTTAGTCTGTGTGCGCGCGCACATGCGCGTATATGTAATCTCAAGATAGGTCAGCTCCTATCAAAAACATTGTATTAAGAACACAAGTTAAATAATTTTCTGTAGTTTATTTTCCAGCAAAACCCAAGCAAAATTATAAGGGCTAAAAAGCAAGCTAGCTTTTCACTTTCAAGACACTGGGGAAAGTATGTTTCCAATCATCTAAATATAAGGTTTACTCAAATTGCTATGGTTTTTATTTTATCCTCCAGTTTCTTTAAAAAAAAGAATCAGTAAAGTACGTTGACAGAAGACATTCTATCCTTCAAGTACTATATGATAAAAAAAATATGCTTTTATTGAAGCCCTATTGCATTAAGTTTTGAGTTACTCTTTCACTAGAAAACTAGTGAAATATTGGGTCACAGTACAGAACCTCGGTGCCTCACGACACCAACTATCCAAGATGCCCATCAGGGCACATTCTCCAACCTGAACTAGTTTCACTATATTTCTCTTTTCCAACTAAGTCCCCAAATGTAACATCTGAAGCTCACACTGTGCTTGGAGTGGGAAAGAGGCAGCATCAGAAGATGGTTGCATGATATGCTAATGGGAAGCAGACTGTCTATTACTAAATAGGACTTAAAAAACACACTCCAGTGGTCCATTTTAATCAAATGAAATTTCATAGGTTTCTTCTTGAACATAGAACACTGAACAGCACACAAAGCAAGCAAAAAAGGCAAGCAGCCAATTACGGCTGGAGCCAATGATGAAAAGCTTACTTCATCAGTAAGGTGAAACCAAGAACTGTACAAGTCAAATTAACACCAATAGAATAGGAAAGAAGTATCCGTGTACTTCTTGCTCAAGAACCTGTTTTTACCTTAAAAGTACGCTTGCACACAACCCATTAAATGCTTTATTCCCCTGAAGCCTGACACTTTGCAACAAGCTATTCTTCTGACAAGTCACCATTAAAATGCATTAATGGACTTCCAAGTCTAACCCTCTTTCTGTGGAACCACACTGTTCATGAAGTAGGTGATTCCTCTCCCTTCTCCTCCCCCACAACGATCAGCCCTATAGTTGGACTTCTGCTTCAAGCGGATTTGTTTCATGTCATGCGCGATTGCCAATAGATATTCTGCAGTCTAACTTAGGACCATAAATAAGTTGTCTGGAAACAGGTGACAGGGTAGGGATCACGTGTTGTGTTCCTTCCCTCTGGGGCATCTGGTATTGACCACTGTTGGCAGACAGGATACTGGGCTAGATGGACCTTTAGTCTGACCCAGTGCGGCCATTTTTATATATGTTTCTTAAGTCTTGAAGGATCTATGGTTTTCAACACTGCTACTTCCCCTGGGCTTGCACAGATGTGACCAACTAGAATTTACTAAGCAGTTTTGTTGATCCATCAGAAATTTTTAGCTCACTTAACTATCAGCTCTGCAAAGTGAGGATGACTACAAAGCAGTAAAAATTGCGGTCTTTCAAGCCAGCAAGTACAAGTTTTTTATTTCTCCCCCTGCATATAAAAATCTTCTTAAATTTTGTTAAATGAAGCCATATGTCTACAGACTACTTGAGTGCATATTGAAAAAAAATCAGGCAAGACCATCATCAAATGGCCAGTCTAGTAATTAGCAAGGCTTGACATTCTTTATGCTCTGTCCTCAATACATTTCCAGCTTATTTGGCCTGGCAATAGGTGGGCTGAAAAAAGCCATCTGAAAGCATTAACATGCCCAGTCACACCTAGCCTGACTCCACATACATTCTCGTCTTTTGAAAGCTGTCAACTCAAGAAGCATTCAACTTTTGACATGTTTAATCCTACCTACTAGCCATCTTCCTCTCCAGAGAACACTGACAACCTATTCCCCTCAAGGTTCTAGACAAAATGTTGTAGAAGCATCTGAAGATAAGTGTAAAAGTTATATTTTTCAGCTTTTGAAGATGCAGAAGTTAGAATCCTAATGTTAATATCAAAAGGCATTTAAGTTACAGTCTCTCACACATCTTTGAAAAAGCTTACTTAGGCTTGCTTTTCCTGTATGATTTCTCATCAGTCAAGCCACGCCCACAATTTTTGAAGCACCTGCCCCTTTTTTGGCTTCTTAGGTTCAACATGGTTAATAGAAACATGAAACTGTCATTTGTCCACTTTTAAAAGTCATAGGATACTTCAGTACCATCGTAATGAGCATTATATAAATGCCTTGGGATCACCATCTCACCAAGTTTGAAGTCTCAAACTTTCTGAATCAACATCCAGTATAAATTTTGCCTGCAAAAAGAATCCATGCTGCTATAAGTAGTGACAGTTCTGTACCAAAAAGTGTTACATGCTATTTAAGTTAACCACTAGAAAAAAAAAATCCAGTGATATCCTTACAATTGATCTTTCCATATTTAAATGCCAAGTGCTAGACTCTTGCAAGAACAAGCATGCAGCCAAACAAAAATCATGGTACGCGGCCAGTTTCAACAAGGGTTAAAAGCTCCATTAAGGAATGTAAGAATTTTTGGTTTTTAAGTGCCTACAAACTTTTTCGACTGACAGCACTGGGCACTCGAACCCTCCATCTGTCACCCCACATAACAGGAACAGTATGCAGGCAGCATTTCAAGCCTCCTCTCTCATCTAAAAAAGGCTAAGAGGAACTGAGTTGCCATTTTCATCCAGAGGTTAAGGACTGAATGGTAATTTCAGAACAGATCCCAATCAGGAGTTGCCAATTAAGCATCAAGATACTGATTAGAGACTAGGGATGTAAACACTCATTAAAAAAGCTAATCAGTTAAACAATATTTTAATTGCTCCAGTCAGGCCCACTGTGCCACAGGTGGAGGGGGCTGCTGCAGGCAGGCCAGGCCTGTCGATTAACCAGGTAAGCATGCCAATAAGGCTAATGCTTACCAGGTAACCAGTTAAACTTTTACATCCCTATTTAAAGCAACACTAAGCACAAAACCAGGAATACCTTCAGATCATACAGCAGAAATGAGAATGAGTGCCAGCAGGTGGCTTCATAGCTTTGGAAACAGTGTCAAGGTTTGTTATCCCAATACCAAAGGAAAGGCTTCCTGAAGCTGGAGTTTAGTGGACTGTTGCCTTTGAGAACCTAATATCTAATCCAGGAAATTCAAAGATTGATTTTAGCAATGTGTCTGAGTTCATCTGTCCAAGTACTCCTAAACAATAGGAGCAAGGACCAACAAATTGGATAAGCAGCTTCTTCCTATCTTAACTAAAGCAATGTCAGAGTTTGGTTGTGCCAGGGAAACGGGATGTGACTGGAATTAGATTGTTTCTTATAAGGGGGGGCCTGGTAGAAGGGCGTTATACTATGAAATGAGTGCTGGGGGGGGGGGGTGCATGGCACGACTCTACCTCGCCCCAGGGAGCGCCAGCGGGTAGCCCGTGCAGGTCCCCGCACCCCTCACTCTGGGTCAACCCAGGGAGAAACAAGCAGCCAGGGTATATGGCTCCACCCCTGCCCTGAGTCAAACCCAAGCAATGCTGGGTAAGTCTTATAGTCAGATCATATTTTAAAAGGCAGTTAGAAAGAGTAAAAAAGGAACTCAAACAATGTTGCCTCTGCACGCATAGCCCTGGCATCTTGAACTGAACGCAAAGCAGTAACATGTCAAACAAGAGTCAGCTAGTGAGTATGTAAAACATTTGATACACTGCCATTTCCAGTAGGATCTCAGGCAATTACCCATGATGGCAAAGGAACAAGTATAGGTCTGGGTGCAAAGATCAATTTCCATTCCCATCTTTGTTAATTGGCCCTCATGTATAAAGGTCTAAACATATGCTATCACCTTTATGAAGCAGAGTATACAAATCTACCATGTAATCAAAATACCTTTTACACCTTTAGTAAATACTGAAGAAACTGTTTAAAATAGCCTAAAAAGATCCATATATTAAAATGCATGAACTACTGCTTATCCCAGATACTTTACAGTATAAAAAAAAGTTTAGTATAGACTTCATTTTACCTGGCAGAAACTTTAAAGCCTGGAGCATCTGCCTTTCCTGAGAGAAGTCCACCATTAAATGAGTCATGTTATCACTGACCTTTGGTTTCAAAGAGATGCGGAACGCTGAAGCCATTGTGACTCTACAGGAAAAAAGGTTTATTAGGAAAATGTGGTTCATATTTTGGAAATTCTATACTCAGGATGTTAACTTTTGAAGTGTCAAAACAACATGATTTTTAAAATTCACTTCAGAAGGTGCTACACGTTTGAGTAAGCTGCTATTTCCTTATATTTGAAAAGAAAAAAAACCCACCCCAACAGTTCCCACATTGTAAAATGGTTTTAGTCAGTCTTCTGAAGTTACCAAAAGTGTTTCATTGCCAAGGAATCTCTCAAAAGACCTAGGGTTACTTCCAGGTGCCTCCATCTCATTGATCAGTGCTCACAGGAATCCAAGACAGACAGCCCAGAAGTAACTAAAAGGACACTAAGGCCCATTTCTCCCATGCTTTGTAGTTTGTATTCATTTAAACCCATGCAGACAGAGTAACACTAGGCACCAAGTGAAAAACTCATTTGGTAGCATTTTACAGCCATTTGGCACAAGACTAGAATCAGAACTGGAAGGACACTCTTGAGGTTCTTGTCCAGTCCCCTGTACTCGTGCAACCTGTATTTAGTTTTGCCATCTCTAAAATCTAGGATTCTCTGATCCAGCAACATCCATGGTCTGGCATGACCACGGATGTTTTAGGATCAGAGAGTCCCGATGCTTTGCAAGGAGGTGGGGGCCTAGCAGCCGCATGCAGCTCAGCTGGGCTGCAAGGGAAGGAGACAGGGAGCCAGCACACAGCTCATCTGGGTTGCGGGGGACAGTTGGTAGCAGGATGGAATGCCTGAAATGACCTCCCCTGGTCTGGAAAAATCCTTCATCTTGGATTTTTCCAGACCAGGGGAAAAATTAGTATGTGTGCAACTGATTGTTCCTTTCTAAGTGAAGTACTCTGCATTTGTCCTTATTTCCATCTTATCCAGTTAGGTCCCAAGGTTGCTGGACCAGAGGGGTCTGACCTGTATTATTTAGACCATCCCTGATAGACATTTGTCTAATCTGCTTTTAAAAAAATCTCCAATGATAGAATTGCACAACCTTCCTATGCAATTTATTCCAGTGCTTAACCACCCTAGCGGTTAAGAAATTTTTGCAAGTGTCCAACTTAAACTTCCCTTGCTGCAATTTAAGCCCATTGCTTCTTGTCCTATCCTCAGGTTAAAGGAGAACAATCTTCTCCCTCCTCCTTTTAATAACCTTTTATTCATCTGAAAACAGTTATGTCCCCTCTCAGTCTTCTCTTCAAGACTAAAGAAGCCTCTTTTCTTCCCCAGTCTTCCCTCAGGTCATATTTTCCAGACCTTAAAATCATTTGTGCTCTTCTCCAGTTTGTCCACATCTTTCTTCAAGTGTAGTGCCCAGAATTAAACAATGCTCCATTTGAGGCCTAAAGAATTACCTCTCATGTGTTGCTTACAAAGATCATTCTGAAATGTATCATCAGGAATGTTGTAAGTTTTTGCGACAAGGCACTGACTCCCCTAGGACTACCAGATCTGTTTCTGCAATACTACTACTGAAGTCTCTTCCCATTTTGTATGTGTGCAACTGATTGTTCCTTCCTAAGTGAAGTACTCTGCATTTGTCCTTATTTCCATTTTATTCAGACTATTTTTCCAGATCATTTTGAATTTTTATCCTATCCTCCAAAGTACTTGCAACCCCTCCCAGCTTGGTATCATCCACTAGCTTCATAAGTTTACTCTCTCTGCCCTTAACTAAATCACTGAAGATATGGATGAAAACTGGTCCCAGGGCTGATCATGTCAGACCACACTTGGTATGCCCTTCTAGCTTGACTACGAACCACCAGTAACTACTGCCTACGAACAGTTTTCCAACCAGTTATGCACCCACCATATAATAGCTCCATCTAGGTTGCATTTTCCTAATTTATGAGGTCATGTGAGACACTATCAAAAGCCTTATTAAAAGTCAAGACAGACCATATCCACCAGTTCCCTCCATCCTCCTCCCCCCCACCCCATTCACAAGACTCATTATCCTGTCAGAAAAAGCTATTAGCATAGCTTGACATGGATTTGCTCTTAAACCCATGCTTTTTCTTATCACTTCATCTTCTAGGCATTTGCGAAGTGACTGCTTAATTATTTGCTCCATTATCTTTCTGGGTACTAAAGTTCAGCTGGCTGGTTTTTAATACCCCAAGTTGCCCTTATTTCCCTTTTTATAGATGTATACGCCCTTTCCTAGTCCTCTGGAATCTTTTTTCTTCCATGACTTTTCAAAAATAATCACTAATGGCTCAAATATCTCCTCAGTCAGCTCCTTAAGTATTCAAGGATGTATTTCATCAGGCCCCGGTGACTTGACGCATGAGCAAACAAAAGATGCAAGGCACTGAAGAATAAAGACTGTATTGTGATACTTTCTGAAATCTGAGAGAATTAAACCCAACAACATTCCAAGTATCAACTTATCCATTATTAGAAATGCATTAGCTGCCAACACTGTTGAATTTAGTCCTAAATTATGTAAGTCCATTGAAGATTTCACTATAAAGCACCTTAAGTCTCCCACTGAGGAAAATTCTAGTTGTCTTTAAAATGCAGATTTCCCTTTTGAAATTGGATATTACTCAGAAACAAAGCATGTTTTCTGCTGAGTCGAATAAGCACGCTTTATTAGCGCCACCCTATTCATATTATTTAGGGGATGAGGGGAAGTTAGCTGTATACTTTAGACTGCATGTAAATATATAACCAGTATCATGGCAGAGAGATGAGAGCAGGGAATAGTTAACAGCTTCAATATTAACTTGGAGATCTGACTTCAGAAACAGCAGAGACTGAATACCGGTATGATAACATCCTCGGTCTATGTAAGTGGGAGACTGTAGGGCTTTCCTGCTAAGTCTTTGCTGCCTTTTAACAAAATTATATAGCATTACTCTGGAGTTCTGTCCCTTTGTCAAATGCTCTGACATAGAATGTTCAATCTACCCTGTCCATTAAAAAAAAAACCTGCAACATTTAGGAAAGTTCTGAAAAGCATCAGCTAATAAAATACTGTTCGACTAAAGTGGCATCTCTACCAAATTCACATCCAGGGATCTGAGACAGCTGAGAAGTGGCTAGCAATAGGATTCTTAAATACTTAAGTGAAGAAATATAAGGGTCACTTATCCCCATACCTGCCACATGTAAAGAGCCTGTCTACACACATGCTTATTTCAGAATAAGCTATTCTGGAAGAAACACTCTGAAAGAGCTTATTTCAAAATTGCATGTCTACATGACCAGGGCTCAACAATTAGGGCAATCTACTTGCCCGTGGCAAGTAGATTTTTGCCCGGCACGGCGCCGCAGCGCGGTCTGTGCATGCGCAGCGCGGTGTACCAAACCACGCAGCTGGCGAGCAGAGCTCACTGCCGCTTGTCAAGCCCTGTACATGACGTGGAAGCCTCAAAATTAGTCCAACGCAGGCACCCCTAATGTGGACATGCTACCTCGATTTAGAGCTCCAGTAAGCACTAGGGAGTAATTACTTTGAATGGCGCGGGAGAGGAGCTATTTTGAAATAGCAGCAGTGGAGTGTCCACACTACAGTTATTTGAAAATAGCAGTTTGGAAGAGGCATTATTCATCCGTTATTTTGAATTTGTTTTGAAATAACGGAATTGCTACGTAGCTATTCACATTGTTATTTCAGAACAACAGACATTATTCGAAAATAACGCTGCTGTGTAGACGCACCCATAGTGCATGCAGGAAAAAAAAGGATTTTAGCAATAGAGATAGTGAGGGAATTAGTAACCAATTTGAGAGACTTAATGGAGAAAGCAAAGAACAATGCAGAGGATGACAGGTTGCCAGCTTAGGGGAAAGTACAATATAGTTGGCACTGTGAAGAGCAGAAACACTGTGGCCATTTAATTTCTCCAATGCAATTCAGGTAGGGTAGGAATCAAAATTGGAAGCTATTACATCTCAAATGTTAGCTCAATTTAGTATTACACAATCAATTCCAACTCTAATGCAGTCCACCAATAAACTAAGACACCTAACCTTAATCAAGCAATCTAATTATGAAAAACACCACCATTGTTTAGCAAAGTTGAAATAAAATTGGAAAGAGATATGAAAATAAAGTTTCAAATTTGATGACAAGAGAACTAGAGCATCAATGCTGCATAACAACAAATTCCTAAAGGAATTTTAGACTTGTGAGCATCAGTTTTAGATTCCATGAAATTATTCAAGATCATGATAGTGGTGAAATAGTTAGACCTAACAATCTGACAGGAGCCTCAATCTTTGAATGAAAGGAATTCTAAACCCTCTACCAGAGTACTCAGACTGTCTTGTCCAGACCAGATGGTGAAGTGGCCTCAGTTATCCACATTCTGAGTCAAACTTCTACATGTCTGGCTAACAGCCAGCGGTACAGGAATTCACTGTTCAAGCTGACTGAATTAGAGTGACTGAATACTGCTAGAGTAGCTTCATAAGCTGGAAGGGATAATAGGAAGCATGCTACTGTTCAAAAGAGCTGAAGCATATTAAAAACTTCTGCCACCACTCTTCTTAAACTTTTAAGGACTCTCTCTTTCTACTTGGTTTGGGTAGAAAGTTTAGTTTCATATAGCAATGAATACAATTTACCTTGGACATAAATTCCAGCATGAAACTAGCTTTTTTCCCTTGGTAATTAACTTGTTAGTTCTCATGGAAATGTTTGATTCAACCACCAACCTGCTAGGTCAGCAGAAGCAACACGTCGTGGAAATTCGTGGGAGGGCTCTTCTTCCACATGTTGCATGGAGTAGGGTTAAAAATGTGTAGCTCTTGACATTTTTAGCAGTTACATGTTTAGATGCAGGGGGCAGGCAAGCACCAACTCCCACCTGCCCTCCTCACAGTGCTGCTTCTGTGGTCGGCAGCAGGAGCAGAAAGGGATGCAGGAGGCTCCATGGGAGCTAGCTTAAAAGCTGGCTCCCTATCGGGTACCGGTTCCTGCCCCCCCACCTTGCTGTCTCTGATACAGAGGCAGCAGGGGGGGCGCATGTAACCATTAGGATTTGCCCAGGCTTATCAGTTAATCGTGTAAACCAGTACACGCTACCATCCCTAGTATACAGCTCATCTCTAAAAGCTTTTAAAAAGTGCTTCTATTCTTTAGGGAGACACACCAAGATGCCAGAGTTTGCTGGGCATATTTTTAGTAAAAATTGTCCTGGTCCAGAAGAAACCTATGCTTACATCTTAACATTTTTTTTTTTTGTGAAACAAACACACTTAGCTGAATAGAAGTTTTTTTATTCTGCAAAGGTGACTTTAAAAGAGGAAACACCTTAGCAAAGATCACGAATGCAGGCAGTGAACCCACTGGTGATACCACCCGAAAGACATTCATTCATTGTCAAGACTAGAATAACTTGCTAGAACAAGTGTAGCTGCAAGGCACCCCCTCACTTTTAAAACAGAGCATTCACCCCCTAGAAATGTTTAAACATCAGGATCCTATAAATACGAATTTAAAGGGAAACGGTCAACTTCAAAAACATTTTTTAAACTTTTTCAAATTTCACACCCGCTTTTCTGTCCCTGTGGCTCTCACCCCCACACTTTCTAGGTCGTTACCTATTTTTCTCTCCCATCGCTGTGTGAAAGATTCTCACAAAAAGGAGGAAGAGGTTAAACAACTAGACATGGGAGAATAGGAAACTGACTACATAAGGACTGCAGTCAAGTAATTCATCTCTTTCAATTGTGATATTCTTGTAAGTAATACCTAACAGATATTAGAAAGAAGTTGACTATGCCCCTTTAAGATTGGACTTTTGAATTCAGTGGAAAAGATATTAACAATTAAAAAGCAAGAAGTTTTGTAGAAGAAGGTTTTGTACCATACCTATCTTTGATCTGTCTGGCAGCCTTGGTGCATATCAGGAGGAAGAGAGAGAAGGTAATTAGTGCATCCATGCAAGTCTCAACTGCAGTAACATGCAAGAAGAGTTAGATTATGAATCCCACAGCTATGTAGCTCAGATTCAAACACCGAACAACATTTTATCACTTATTTTGATGCAAGATATTTCCTTCCATAAGCTTGTTAATGTGCAATGGTTAGAAATGCTGTAATAAGTCAGATCAGAGAAATCAAACTTCAAAAGCCACACCAAACCAACTCCAAATTACTGGACTTTCTAATTAAGAGCCAATATCCAGTTTGTCAGTAAATTTCTTCCTGCATCCATAATTCCAGGTTTAGAAGACAGTATCATTTACTTAGCTTCTGCTCTTTTGAATCAATACTCATATTTTGTAACCATAACAAAGAAAAAAATTCATCTGAAAGTTACTGTACTGTTTAATCTATCCTACTCTGGATTTGCCCTATGTATTCCTCAGAAGCTCCAATATATGAACTTGTACAAGAAGTATGCATGTTCCTGCCATTGTTGTACAAGCCCTAGAATAAATGCAGCTGTTCTACGGGTCTCAAAGTCACAAATTTACTGTCTGAAAAACAGAGAGGACAGCCAACATTTAAGAATAAGGTTACTGAACAAGTTGAGTCACATACTGGGTGGATTCATCCACCCAAGTCTTTCAGCTAGCAATTTCTAGTTTGAGGTTACCTCCAACTGAGATGATGTTCCTTGCAGATTAACTGCCTGGAAGCTTAGGACATTTTAGACACACAGTGTTTTTACAAAACCCAATAGAAAGGTCCTCTTAGATTACAATCATGTTTACATAGTGAATTTTCCAATGGAAAGATTTTTGATTTTCGTATGCCACAGTTGGAAACCCAATCATCATGCATGTCCTGAAAACCTACATAGTGACAGTCATTTTTTTTTAAAGTATCTGCTTAGAAATACTTGAGACATTGTTTTGACAGGAAAGTCTTGCAGTAAGGAAATTATACCACAATAAGGGCTTCATTATGGGGATCTTATGTTGACATTCACCTAGTACAATTACAACCAATATGCTGTACATAGTTGGATTATTTCAACCTACAGAAGGCAGTAAGACTCAAATTCACTTCTGTGTGGAGCGCACCTGCACAAGACCTTGTGAGCAGAGGTGAATTTCACTTTACATGACCTTATTTACTAAATACCTGATGTGTAAAGTATATTTAAAAAAATAGAATTTGACCAATGACATTCCTCACCAATTTGGTACCATCCTCAAGGGAAGAGATCCTACTTTGGCAAACCTAATAAGGTCTTAGGTAGCTAGCTCTGATTTACAATTCCTAGTATCTGCTTCTTTAATTTTTTTTTGGGGGGGGGGAGGGGGAAAGGAGAGAGAGAGAGAGAGAGATGTAAGGAAAAGCCTCTTGAAACTATGATCTACTTCTCTTAGAATTGAGATAAGAATGTTCAGGGCTGCCCCAGAAGCCATCCTGTCATTTCTCTAACAAAGCAAACATGGAGCTCTCAATCACACGATTACCCCCTTCCAAAAGCCCTTGAAACATCAGTGTAGTTTCTGTAATAAGAAAATGAACAATTCTCATTTTAGAAACGAGAACTGTTGATCAAATGAGCTGGCTCAACAGACCATGCTAGGACACAGTTGCCATAGAGCCAATTTTCTTTTCTTATCTAACATTCAGTGTCAGAGTAACATTTATTTGTTCATTGTTTTTCCACGTCAATTTCACAGAGAATTTAGCTCAAGAAAAGTTTCAGCTTGTTTTAAACATTCAATATCCAATTCATTAAATATCACCTGACACAAAAATCCATCCCTAATCAGTTTAAATACAGTGGACATAAACAAGATTCAACATCCCCATGCGAGTGAAAATAGATTGTTTCTTGTGTTAAGAGATTCTACATCTTACTGAAAGCTTAACAACTTCTTTGCTGGCTAGCCATACAAAACAGTATATCTGTACATAGTGAGGAACGTGAACAGATAGTTTGTCAAAATAGTGACTTGTATCAATTCACCAATGTGACCTCAAGGGACATGTAAATTTAGACTTGATGCATTTAAGCTGTGATCTAATGCAATCTGGCTCTAAAAATTAAATAGGAAACTGGCCAGTGAGCAGAAATCAGTACTAACTCAACTTCATACTGCTGTACATGAATGAAGTGACTCATTTCAACCATCTTTAGCTGAAACAGGACCATGATAACATTTAAATGAAATTCTACTGAGACTATTGCTATGGTTCACAAATATTATAGCCAATAATTACTGTTGGCAGCCGCATGATAGTCTAAGTATTTTACTCTGTGGATATAAGGCAATAAATTTGAAAGCTGTGCCCTGTATAAGTGTCACAAAATTGCAATGGCTTGAATGTGTGTCACTTTACTATCCCCATTTCATATAATGAACACTTAGAGAAATTTTAGAGATGCATCACAGGCAGTAACTTGAGGTCCATGGAACCAGTCTTGACACTGCTTTACCAACCAGTATGCAACAGCTAAAAGAAAGAGTTCTGCCAAGATCATATACTGTTACTACAGATGCAGAGATTTGCAGCGCTTCAGCATTAACATTTAGCCAAGTACTCACACTGAACAGTCCTACCAGGTAGTGTACTAATTTTGTTAAGGTAATTTTTTTTACTGTTTCTCAGCCAATATCTCCACATTGGAGTGGAATTCTGTTTTGGAACATGCTTACATTAAGCAAGTGGTTTTTCAGTCTGATGGCTATACAAGAAAGATTTCACGATAGATACCAGAGGCCCAATATTCATGACAGTCTGAAAAATGGATTCCTGTCAAGCCTAATAATAGTATAGCAGTTTTAACCTAAAAATAAGCTAAAGCATGCAACCATAGTGTCTACAACAAACAGTGTCCACAACAGATGCAGGCAAGAGCTTTTGCAAATTTGATAGAACACTGTGGAGATAATACAAGCTTACAAGTCAGCCCTACTTCAAGGGATTTCATAAGTGGATTTTTTTTTTAAATTAAGGGTTAGATAAAAATGCATCTGGATTCAAAGCAATTCAAAAATATTGGTTCTTGAACACTGCAATTAAGTGTGAGTGTCATTTTTGCTGTACTTTTAATATTAAACATGAGTACTTCAAAAGTTAGGGGCAGCTGCACCGCGCCCCCCCCCGCCTCCTCTTCCAGTTTGTAAAGCTCAATGAAGTAAAAAAAATCCACTGTCATAGCTGTAGCAGTACAGACCATAACAGTGAGGCAAATGGAGCCCCTATAGCCCATGCAGGCCTGTGCTCACAGAGTTGAAGTTGAGACTGCAGCCCAAGCTAACAGGCAAGGTACAAATACTAGATTACAGCTGCCTAGTATCTTTACAACAGATTTGGATCTAAAATGCCAAAGTGGTCATTATAATTAGCACAGTATGAATAAGATTTCCATTAATAAAGTCTGTGTGGTAGCCAGTTAACTAACTTTACGTTCAATACCTCTTAAGAACTTAAAACTGGGTCAGATTTTAAAAAGTCAAGATGACAAGTCATATAGCCAGCATGTATTAGACTCCCCAGATTTAAGTACTAGATATTTAGCTTTACATGGCCAGGCCTTCAGTGCAAATTAAGCAAATAGGTTTCAGGAGGAGAAGCCAGAACCTCTACTGTCTCTTCAAGAGGCGATTTCCAGTACCCTCATTACCCAATGAAAATTAAAATGGCAGAAGACAAGTAATTAGGTTTTGGATTTGGTGTAGCTCACTGCATTGTTAGTACAAAAAACAAACATGGTGCATGACATTGACAAAGTCAAACATGGTAACAGATCTGGGGCTCTCTAACTGGACTGCCAGCATTTTACCAGTTATCTAATTGTGTTTCCATGCCTCTCCCACTCCCTCCCAGCCCTTAGTACATTTTCCCCATTCAGTTCTGGTCTGTTAATGGTAATGTACATATGTTTGTATTAGCGACACTGAGTTGTTCAAACTATGTCTGGATTCATTGTGCTGAAGACTTGTACAAAAATACACACATTAGAAGGTCCACAAGGCATACAGTTGAAACTGCCCTGGGGAGCTTACAGATGCTAAAGAAAGATTTTAAACCACAATTATATCAAAGGACAGTGGCTGTCACTGTTGCATCCCAATGTGATATTCCATTAAAATTGGGAGACAACAAAAATCAATACTAGGATGTTTTCATTCTAAAGTACACTAATCCGGCTATTGATTTTTCACCTTTGTGACAGTGAACTTTGCTAGAACCTCTGGCCATAGTGCCACTTTTCCAGACTCCTCTCCAACTGTTATACTAAGCAGTTTGCAATATCAGGTTTATGATGAAATCCCACTCGAGTGAATAAGAACTAGAACTGCATTTTCCTTATTCACATCAGTTTAATTTTCTACCTTTGAGAACTCCTCAGGGTCCTTTATGTCCAGTGACCGTGCAGCATATTCTAATAATTCTTCAGAATTCTCCAGGGCATTACTGCATTGGCTAAGTTGATTCTAGGTTGAGAAAACAGAAAAGTGTTCCATATTTTAAAAAGTGGGTAAGACTGAGTACTAGTATGAACTGCAGAACTCTATTATGCAATGGGGTGAATGTCAAAGTGGTACTAAGTATCAGCTCTGTCACTCAAGGGCTTTGACATTCTTCCTCACAGGACGCATCCTTCTTCGCGGGACACATCTTCACTAAATAAGTTTCTAGAGCTAAAACTTCAGGATGTTTACTATGCCCTATGAAACGAAGGAGCAAATAATTTGTTGGGTGGCAGCTGTAAGGCCCAATGGATGTATACACTACACCTACGGCTTTCACTATACTAAATATTGTATGATGTGTGTGCCAAATAAATAAATGCATATATTACAGATATGGTTAAAAAGTTTTCAATATGGCTGCAATCATGCTTTTCTAGTTTTAATTTTGGTTCAATATTGGAGATACCTCTTCAAATGGTAGTTTGTACTCTGTAGAGTATCTTAACTGTAGGCCAAAGTGTAGGGCACAGGAGGCATAAGCTCTGTCCCAGCTCTGCCATCAAATTGTTTCACCGGTGGTCATTTAAATCCATATTGTTTCCCCTCTCTGTAAAATGCTATTACTCACCTTTGAGATCAAGGCATACAGCCCCCCACGTGCCCAACAGATCTTCTGATACCGTACAAATATATTAAGTTTCTTCCCTGAATAGCTTCCAGTGGCAAGCCAAAAAGTTTGCACAATACAGAACTTGTCTCTTTCTAGAAAGGGACACCTATACCCTTAAAACACTGCACAAATGTAGCTAGTTTTTGCAAAGTAAGAGGCTGAATCCATCTAGAGTTTAGGTAAGGATTATAAAAAACAATTTCGAATCCAAGTTAACCGTCTTTCTGAAGCACATGTTGAGACGAATGCAAACCTCCTTCCAGTCAACATTGCTTCTGTCCACTGACTCACACGTGACTGTTGCTGATACCTCAAGCTTGGTCTACCCTGCACAACATTGCATAATGTTGCCAAAATGCCATAAAAGCAGACATCTCAATAGCAGTGTTTAGTTAAGGGAATCTCTAAACAGTTCCCAAGATAACCGTCACCAGGCAGATACTAATATTAGAGGATGCACCACTATTTGGGAATGGAAGGAGCCATGTCAATTATAAATGACTGCAATTTGGATAGTTTGCCCTACAAACAAGTAGGGGTTTCCTCTAGCCTTGCACAGGTTTTAAAGCAAGCAGGGTGCAGTTTAAAGCCTGGAACTATAAAGGAGTTCAAAATTCTTCAGACGCCATTAACTTTAGAAGACCATTAAAAATTATATTCACATTACACAGCAGTGTTATTCTTAATGAATCTACAAATTATACGCTGACTGTACAACTTACTAGTTCTTCCCATTTAAAGACACGGAATAGGTAATTTTCCAACACAGACAGTAGGCTGCCTCTGTAAATACAGCACAAACACTTCCTGGTGACAGTAAAATTAGAAGATATTGCTTCTTTAATGCCTATGAAGAGTCACAGCCAGTTAATATACCATTGAGTGACCATTATTTCACCTGTACTTTTGTACAGTTGAGATAGTGCTTTGTTAGCTAACGAAGTCCAGCATGCAGACTTGAGTAATTTAATCAATTAAGGTATGCCCAAATAATGATAGAATAGAGTATCTGCTTTAGTAGGCATCTGGAGGCTCTTAAAGTACAGCTCTATTCTGAAGCTCCTCCTCTCCAAAAAAAGTCTCAGGGGATTCCTTGAATCATGAGATATTCAAGGATGATCTTTTTAAGACTAAGCAAATAAACACTCCCAGGTCTGGTAGCAAAAAACAACCTGCCCTGTAAAAAGACGAAGTTGACCAAACAAGTGGCGAGCAGCCACTCACAGGGATGTAAAACCCTAGTTAACCAATTAAACGTGAGGTTAATTCACCGGTTCAATGTTCGGTTAAGTGGGATCCAGGCAGAGGACTGCTCCAGCCTGGCTTGAGCAGCCCCCTCTCTGCAGTGTTGCTGGCTCCCAGCTTCCACCTGAGCAGCTCCAGTTCTATAGGAGGTCTCTGGCACAGTTAAGTGTCAAGTAGACCTGTTCATGCTGTACAATGAGTACATGTTAATCTCTGACCTTAAAAGTCTCCTGTAGCAAACTAACAAGTTTGTACAATACAAAACTTTGCCTCTTCTAGAGTGTCAGCCAGGCCAGTTTCAAAACCCTTTGTTCTCAAGCACTGCCTGCAAGTAACTAGTTATCCATGTTCCAGTCCAGAGCCTAACAACTTATTTTAAAACTAAAAAAAGTCTGAATGACAACATCAGTTCTTACATTTGGTGGGAAATTTACAGTTTTCGCTTGAGAAGCGCATAGGAAGAGCCTGCATGTCAAAATCTCTCAGCTTGCTCTCAGCACTCCAACACCAGTACTGCTACGAGGGAGCTAGAAGAATATAATGAGTAAGGACAAGGCGGCACATCAAGTGCCCTTGTCAGAGTCTATTTGCAAGAGTTCAGGAACAAAAGTTGAGGAGTTGATGTGCTCATTTGCACATTAATACCCACAATGGTCTTCCAGCGCCATCATTTCATTGCAGTGCTACAGAATAAACCAGAAGATGTGGGGCACAATCTTTCCTGTGTACTCTGGGAACTGCTTTATACAATTTTAACCAAGTTTAGCTTCCAGACCTTTAAATTTGAATATTACCAGTGAATAAGCCCCTGAAGCACACATGGAAATTTGTACTAAAACTCTGACTGAACAAAATAGAAAGAAAGAGCAAGGAATAAGGGGAGGGAAGCCTTTCAGAGAGGGAGGGTGAAGAGAAAAGGTAAACATTTTCAAAATAAAGGAAAAATAAGGATACCATTCATTCACATTGGAGTGTTCTTCAAAGCAATTTCAGTGTTAAATAGGACTTAAGATACAGAAACCACAACTAAGAGGATACTCAGTCCCTTGCAACATATGCCAATGTTTACATTTTCAAAAAAAAAAAAAAAAAAAAAACCTCCATCACTTTCAGTGACAAAGTATTGAAAAAAATATAAAGTCGATGCCCAGTTCAAAGTGTCAGCTCTTTTGTTCATATTCCTCACACACCCACTCCCAAAGATTCTCCTACACAGAGTAGGATATAAGAATCTTGCTCTTATACAAGATTTAGTAATCCAACACTTCAGAAAACACACACATTGTGTAGCGACAAGTACCTCATACTTGCTTAGTAGAAGACATAACTCCTGAAGTGTGAAGAGCAAGGAAGAAGTATAGATCGGTAAGTAGATGTTACCCACATCAAGTCCCAGCTCTATTACAATCTGCCTGTGTGCCACGGGGCATGTCAGCTCCTGTTCACCTCAGTTCCATCAGTAAAATGGGGAGTAAAAGAATTTCCTTATACTCAACATCCATGTGAGTTACATTTAAAAGTCTGTGGGACTCATGCAATGGAAACCATACAAGTACTTAATGAAATACTCCTTAGCTAGGAGTAAATTTGTTACAAATACTTGCTGTGAAAACCTTTTCCATTGAGATTGAAACTAGCTAATTATAATTACTTCTTTAGTACGTCAGAAGCATGTAGTTACCTGTATTTCTTGAGATTTATGAGCTTGTTCTTGCTTAATACTGTTGGTCATACTTTCCTTCATCTCATCCAGTATAGAATACAGTCCATCAAATTCCTCATCCAGTTCAGCAATTACATTAGAAGAATTAGCCTGAGAAGAGAATTGCAATTGTGTTTCAGTTGTGCAAGGAGGAGTGATGCAGATCAGTCTTCTAAAATGAAAGCTTTCCCCACCACTACAATTTGCCATCACTCTGAATGCTGTCATGCTATCCCACCTCATCAAAATTTGCTAATCACAATGCAGTTCGATATGGTGGACTTCTTAAGCACACTAGCTATTTCAGGGCATGGGTTTTTAGGCTATTTATCATTGTAGACTGCATATGAAGCCCACAAAGTGTTATGTGCAAGTTGAGAACCACAGTGCCTCCATGAGCTCTTCCCCCCACCCACCCATGCCCAGTACCCACTACCCAGAGTTCCCTCCAGAGTAGGTGTAAGAGTCAGGTGCTAGGCATGAGGGCCGGGCAGCAGCCCAGACCTCAACCCTGCTCTGTGGGGCTGGGTGGCAGTCCACCATGCATCAGGGTAGCCAGCCCTGTCCCTGCTGTCTTTAGTGCATACCTGAGTGGGGCTGCAACTGTATGCTAGTTGGGATGGATGTGGCCCGAGTTAAGAATGGCCAATTCAGAGCATTACAGGTCACCAGTTGGTTGTGTCAGCAACAGGGATGTTGAACGTGTAACTGTTACTTACACAAAGCACCCCTCCATCACTCCCTCCCACCCCCACACTGCTGCCTCTGATTCATAGGCAGCACTGCAGGGGGGAAGCAGGCAACAGCCAGTACACGTGGGAAGCCAGCTTAAAAGCTGTCTCCCTGAGAGCACCAGCTCCTGCCTTCCCCTCCCTCCCCACATGTAGACACTGAAAATTTCAGTGGCCACGTGTTTACAAAAATACACACATTTTAACATCCCTAGTCAGCAATGCTACATATAGAATCCTTCACAATATGCAGGGGTGTGTGATTTATTCACTAGTACAAAGCCCCTCACTTTCACAAGTCTCAAGCTCACATACAGAAAAGACTAGTAGTCCATAACTTTATGGACTACAAGAACAGCAACTGGTTTCATTTGCCATTTAAGAAACTTGCTTTTAGATTTACTGTATTTAAAAGCATATCAATGCTGAGCAGAGACCACTATACAGATGTATAAGCACCAGACACTGGAGAAATAAAGTTATTCCTTGTTTTAGAATCAACAGGAATAAACACAAGTCTGACAATTTGTCATCCTCTATTTTACTGATATAAGAGCATTAACTTGAAAAGCAAGACAAGTGTTGAGATTTCTTTGGTCTGAATATCAACATGTTAGATGAATATTGGCTTTTCAGAAAAATGAGCTGGATTCAGCAAGAAAAGTTTACACAATTCCAGCTACCACAATTTCCATATCAAAAAACTGCCAGAAACTTCAAAATAAACTTAGACTCTTCCCTATAGAAGAGCCCAGTCATAGCATTTTAGTTTCAGAACTTAACTTCTACTTGCATTTTACTTTCAAGATCAGAAATATCCATAAAAAGGAAAAACAACCGCTTTCCATTTTGGTTTTAAGAGTTGTCAATAGCAGCTCTTTCCACAAGAAGAACCTTTTTAACTGAGAATAAATAATCCAAGTCTGACTCAATTGGATATCCACTTCCCATCTCTCCACTTCCCCACGAGAGAGTGTAATATTTGCAGATATATTAATACATGTACCTGAACACCTTTTAATGTATGGTTCAGTGTGTCTATAAAGTTCTGGATTTCATCATTTTTGTTTGCCAGAGTAGAGATAATCCTTTGCAGAGCTTCCTGGAATTAAAGAAATTCAAGAGAATTTAATATTTGTATAAAGATTATACTTGAAATTGCTCAGGTTTAATTTGGCATGGCGAAGAATGTTTACATGGTACCTAATGAAAACCTTGCCCACCTATAACCACTTCCCACTGCAGCACCACAAGGACAAGATAAACATGGATTCAAGTCCAAATGTAAAATGACAGTTTTGTTTTAAAATGATAGTTGTTACAGCTAGGAAGGCCAAGAGCTGTCAAAGATGGGAGAAGTCAAAAGGTGTTCCACCAAGGTATAAGGTTTTTCTTTATTTTAAGTTTACACTTTAAAAAAAAATTACATAATCAAAGGAATGATTTTGTTGTCTGTAGAAGTTGATATATAAGCAACTAGCGGTAAACATTCTTCCCAGTCCCATCCTTCCTTCATTCTACAATTTCAGAGGGAATGTGTTCTCTCTCACCTCATCAATAGTCTGTGTCATTCTAAAGCTCATCAGAATTATTTTAAAAAGCCTTGGAATTGGGTAACTACGTGGAAACAAGCCTACTGATGAACCTCGTGGAATACCAGACACCATCCCACCAGTTTTAGAGGTTATTCCAAAATCCAGTCCAACAGTATATTGTATGGTAAGCCAGGGAGAACACCAAGACCTGAATTACACTAGCATCCACCTACCTGTATTGAGGATTTTAATATGAGATACAACACTGAAGAATCAGCAATCAACACTCAATGGTTCCTGCCAGAAGGCCCTTAGAAAAATCCTTCCAAATTTGGAAAGTTTACCTGTATACCTATCAAGTTACCATGAGGCAGCCATGAAATACTACTCTGGTTAATTGTCTGGAACGGCACACTTGCTGATTTCTATTTCTAAAATTCACTAAGGACAGTCAAATTGTTCTGGTGATGTATACTAGGATCCCTTACTTCCCTCAAAATCCTGTTATGAATGTATTTCCTACCATTTGGTTAACCAGGTTTTCAGCTGGTTAACATTATATAGGAATATTATAGGCAAAGTTTTTAAGTTATTCCCTTAATCTAATCTGACCAGCTGCTTTCTGGTTCACTACTGGCCAGGAGCAATTGTGCTTGTGTCAGACAAGCCCAGAGCTAAGCCTTAGATCCTATAAGCATCACTGTCAGTACGGATGAATCAGAAAACTCCCAATCCTCTTTTGACTTGGATTTATTAGATCCCATTGGCTCTGCCACTTGAAAAACATTTTATACCCATGTACAATAAGCGTCTGAGGGTAAAGGTCTATATTTGACTATTACTTAGAAAGTCAAATACAATCCGAGCAAGTAAAAAATAGGTATGGTAACAGTAAGCCCCTCAAACACGATTGTGATCCTAGGGTTAGGACTAATGGGGGGAGAAACAAGGGAGAATAAACTAACCATCAGCAAGGCTGTCAGAAAGTAGTACAAAAACCCCAAACCTTTCAAGATTACAGTTTCATCATGCAGGAAGGAATAGCATGAAGTCTGGCTAACTTAACCATCTATTTTTCATAATGGTGAAAAAACGTAGAGACTGAAACATCCACTAACGGAGTGGAAAGCTGTCCTTGACAGGTGTTCGGGCCCCAACACATCAATTTCAAGAGCTAGAAGTCAGCATTTAGTTTGCAAATATTTTCCAAATGAGAAGTGAGATACTGCAGCTCACCTCTGAAGACAGGCAGCTCCAACACCTCTCCTGCTGTCCAGTTTCATTAAGATGGACTGCAGGAAAATGGGACAGGCTTATACGTAAGAGGTGCTGCAGTCTTCAACAAAGATGCTAGTATGCTAACAGGAGGGTATCTCCCATCAGCATAGTTACTCCACCTTCCGAAGTAGCTACATTGAGGACAGTTAAAACTGTCTACACCAATGGTTAGAACAGTTTAACTGTATTGCTGGGGGCTGTGGATTATCTCTCTAAAGTACCAGCAAAGTTGCTAAGGTTTTGTAAGTTTTACAATGAGAAAGGCTGAGTACTTCATGGGAGATTGTTTTGGGTAGACTCACGACCAGAGGGGCAGGTGGAATCACCCTGCATGGAACAGCAAAGCTGGAAGTCAGGGTTAAGTCACTGTTCTTTAAAAAGACTGCTGGTGTCAGGTCTCTAAGTCAAAGTTGCACAGCACAGAAGCACCCAAGGTTACAGGTGACACTTCACTGCAGGACTGGGGAACGTTTTTTGGGTGGGGGGCCACTGACCCACGGGGGGGGGGGGAGGGAGAGAATCAGCTGGGGCTGCACACAAGAAAGAAGCAAAGTGAGAAGACAGACACTACCCACGTTTCCCTTGCACACCAGAGCCGGGGGGGGGAGGAGGAGAAGAGAAGTAGGCTAGTAGATTTCGAGTGCTCCAGCCCCACGGGTGGGTGGCTGGAGCACCAGTGCGGGCTCCCCAATGCTGAGCCTTGGGGGCCAGATCCAGGCAAGCTGGGGGCTGCATCCAGCCCCCAGGCCTGAGGCTCCCCACCCCTGATTTACTGGTTTGGATGAACCCCCCAAAACATCACAGTAGGACAGCATAAAGAATAACATGTTAGAATGAGATGTGCGGAACTAGATGGATATACTATTGAGCAGAGCACTCTGAAGAGACAGGACTCTCAGACTATTAGATGGGATTAACAAAAGGAATAAGAATACATTTTGTGCATCTAAAAATCTCATAATCAAGTTTGTCATTCTACAATTACACAGTAAGACATGACAAGACTTTTTTAAATAGGTAATGAGAAAATAGGGTACTGTTCCCATTAACTTGAGCACTACATATTCATTTCCACCATGCACACCGAAGTTAGAAATCTTACAATAAAGAGCAAGGACCTATCCAGCGTTTACAGTTACATATGTCCTTTCCTAATTACACTTCAATTATATGCACTGTTATGACACGTAGCAAGCGAACACCTCAAGTACTATTCAATAAATTTCAGTTGACCCTGGCAAGTATGGGCACCTACTCCAAATTGGGACCTTTGCAAAAATCTTTAATTTAAAAAATGAGGTTTCAAAGTTAATTATACAAATGTGAACCAAGCATCAACCAATATAATGCCACCTTGAAGTGTGAAGACAGGTGTAATATTTCTGCTACTGTTCATATCTTCAAGCAGTACCAAAAGGAGATTAACAATATCCTTGGTCAGTTTCAAGGATACTATGCAGGACTCTTTGGGCAGCAGTGAAACTCAAGTCATATGAACAATATTGTTTGGAAAAGCTCTGACCAGCAGAGGCAAGCACTGGAGAGGGCCACCCAAAATACAATGGCTGTGGAAAAGGGTAAAGCAGAAGCCACTACTCAAGATTGGGAGAATCAGTAGAATAGCAGAGGTCCTCTCCCCCACTCCCTTTGCTTGATTGGGGGGGGACGACAGCGGAGTTCCTTGGCCCCTTCAGCAACTAAAGGGGGATGGAGGTTCAATTTTACAGAAAATCTAACAAGGCACAGAGTTACACAAGTTCACCCCCTACCTCTTGAACCAACGTCTCATAGAACACCCTGAGTCAGTCTACCACTGAGCTAGTTTAACAACCAGTTGCAGTAGCATTTCTCATCTGCATTTCAAAGTACTAATAAGCTTAACCATGCAGACAAGAGGTGTGTGGAATTCAGGGTACAACTCATAGCTAACAGCTCCAGTGTATCTGGGCTGCTGGTAGTTAGGTGAGGAGAAGGCAGGGAAAAATCCTTCCAGACACCTGGCCAGGGACCCATAAAGTTGGGTCAAGATTACTTACTGATCTTCTGCTTTCTGCTTCCCCCCGAGCCCAGTCCCCTGACCCACAGAGATGTGACTCCGTTATTAAATTTGACTGGGTGCAGGAGAAGGAAGGAAAGAGACAGAAGGTAACATAGATGAACACCCACATTTTAAAATATATAAGGAGTTTAATTTGTCCCCTTCAAGGCAGTTTCACATTAACAGTAAATAGAGGAGTTCACCTATGTCAACAATCTAATTACTAGTGGCCAAAGTGCACAATAAAATCTATTCCGCAATAGTGTTTTATAAAATGTACAGTAATTGTAAACATTTAATTAGCATTGCGACAAACGAGATGAAAAATTTTTGCTAAGCCCAAGTTTTACATTTGTTGGTTCGCAACTTTTACATCCCTGCTGTAGGAAGAATCAGAACATTATACAACAGTTACTATTTATTTTCTCAGCATTTTCTTCATAGTAGCTTTCTCTTAAATTTGCTCATTTTGCAGTATGTCACGTTACTGATAAGAAGTTTTCCCTCTACTTCCTAAACATTGTTCTATTTTCTCACAAGAACAGGCAAATTCTCAACAAGGAGCCCGCTGCAAGGACCTTTGGAAGGCCACAAGCAGGTTTCAGGGGGATCACCAACATAAACCAAGGCCAGAATTCGAGTCACTGGGGGCCAAGGAAGGAAGCAGAAGCCTGAGTCCTACTGCATGAGGCTGAAGCCAACTTCGTTTTGTGGGACCTCCTGGGGCATTGGACTTGAGCACAATTGCCTTGCTTGCTACCTCCTAAAGATGCGGATGGCTTTTACCTACAGGATTAGGGATGTTAGCACTAGCAATCGCTTATTGGTTAACGGTTCTGGCTAACCACAATCACAATCACCACCACCACCACCACCCGCAACATGCTCTACATCCAAAACTCAGACTGGCAGGCTGGCTCAGTCCTAGCCAGCCAGTTCAATTTTTAAATGAAGAGCATACAGAGGAGCCGTCTGCCACCCCATGCTGCTGCCTCTGATAGAGGGGCAGCAGCACAAGATAGCAGGGGGCTCCCTGGGAGTAGGGCTGGGAGCGCAGTGGCTATTGGCCCAGCACACAGGGAGCATTGAATAATCATATAACCACTAAGAATTGTTGTGGTTACTGATTATTAAACAATTTCTGGAATCCCTACTGGATATGCAGAAAGACATTTGTTGTGGCACAGATGGAGTGTGGAATTTTTTTTTATAGCATGTTGGGGGTGAGGGTGTTAAGTAAGAAAAAGGTTGAGAACCCCTGCATAGGGAAACCTGCTACTTCCCTGGAAGTGATGGGCATGTATCCTACTTCCCTCCCCATCACTATACATCCCAGGTGAATTTCTTCTCAGTTATAGTTTTCATACAACATCTCTGTGAAAAAGCTTCCTCCAAAACCTACAAATGTTAGGCAAACAGCAAAGGAGAAAAAGAAATGCCCTGCCACTAAGATTTTAAATTAAACACATATAATGGAAGCAACTCTGTGCAGCTGCATGCCACCCTCTCCCACCCAACTCAGCATTCTTCCTGCCTATAGGACCCAAAGCAACAGTACCCACAAGATCCAGCCTGCTCCAGGCACCTTCTGTCCTCTCATCTAATGGCAGCTTCAAAGCCAGCCTCAAGGGTGATGCTGACAATACCCAGCACTTACACAGCAGTTTCCTGAGGCTGTCACGGAGATTTTCCATGCAGCAAAAAGCTTCTTATTGAAAACCAAACAAAAACACAACATCGGACACTCCCTCCCCCGCCCCCCCAGGCTGAAACCATAAACAGCCACTCCCACACTCACCCCACGGTTTGCTGGAAGAGGAAGTTAGCTCACCCCACCCACAACACACACTCCTCTGTCCCCCAGCAGACTCCTCCCCCCACATCCCTCTGCCCCAACCCCACACCCTTGCAGCCTCCCCGCCACACACACACTCCTCTGCCCCCCACCCCACCCAGACTCCCCCCTTCACACACTCCTCTACCCCCCCACCCCACCCAGACTCCCCCCTTCACACACTCCTCTACCCCCCCCACCCTACCCAGACTTCCCCCTTCACACACTCCTCTACCCCCCCACCCCACCCAGACTCCCCCCTTCACACACTCCTCTACCCCCCCACCCCACCCAGACTCCCCCCTTCACACACTCCTCTACCCCCCCACCCCACCCAGACTCCCCCCTTCACACACTCCTCTACCCCCCCACCCCACCCCGCCCCGCCCCCCCCACCCACTCCTCTGCCCCCACCCTACCCCTTGCAGCCTCCCCCGACTCTTCTCCCCTACCACCTTGCAGCCTCCTGCCCCCACCCCACCCCACCCCACCCTTACAGCCGCCCCCCCCACCCCCCACTCCTCAACCCTTCCCCGCCCGCAGCAGGCTCCCGCTCCCGCGCCCGCGCCCCCACTCTCACTCCCGGGGGGGGGGGGGGGGGGGACGTTCACTCACTTTCTGCGCATCCATCGCGAGGCAGCCGCAGCGCGCGCGGAGACACCCAATGGCCCAGCCCGCCGCGAAGCAAAGTCGCTCACACCAGGGAGAGGCTCCGCCCACAGCCTCCGTCGACGCGTGCGCAGTCCCGTACCCCACAAAACTCCCCCCCCCGCCTCCCTTTCCCGTGCCCGCCCTTTCCCGGGCCGCGCGCACCGCCGCTTTCCGGCCCATCCAATAGCCATGCAAGGCCTTCCAGCAAGCACCGCCCCCCCCCCCCCCCCGCCTGCCCAACAGAGGGGCCCCGCCCTCCGCTCCCTGACGCGACTTGGAACTTCCCCTTCCGGGCAGAGCGAGGCGGAGGTGTGGGCTATAACGCTGGCGCCTGCGCAATGGGTGCGATGTGCACTTGAGGGGAGGTGGCGGTGTAGGACGGAGGTAGGCTGGAGGGGTGTCTGGAGCGAGGCGCGCCTGCTTCATTGGGGGCGCTGGTTCGAATCCAACCCGCGGCAGTGGGGGGGGGCTGGCAGCCCCACTGAGCACAGAGGCTCTAGGGCGCACTTGGTGCGTGGTTTTCAGCTCCCACAGCCCTGGGGGTTACAAAATAAGTTTATTTGAGTGAAAAGCGTCGTGCACAAAATAGCTGGGGCTGTAAGAAAAGCAGCAACTAATCCCTGCCAAGACACACTCACAGCCCTGGGATTGCCTCAGGTTTTGGGTGGCCCGCTGGGGAGACCTCAGAGGGACTTAATTTCTAGAGAGCAGGTGCTCGGCATCTTCTAAGAATCAGGACTTTATTAGCACTGTTACCTCTGAATTTTTCCATCCAGTGTAAGAAAGAAATTTGAATTGGTGTCTTTTTCACTCATCTGTGTAAATAAAACACCCCAACGTTTCATTCTGACATTTTCTGAACAAGCCATGTCCAATTTTTGATTTGAAATGGCTTTTAGTTTGGAATTTCACTTCTGTTAAAAACCATTTTAAAAAGTCAGAAAATCTGGTGGCAAGGAGTTCCACAGATGAATTGTGCATTGCACAAAATCATTTTTATCATTTTTGCCTTTCTGTTTCATTGATTGTCCCTTTATTCTTGTAGTCTGAGAAGTGATTAAGAAAGAAAGAAAGAGAAAACCACATGGTTACTCTCCAGGGTCTCCTTCTCTACTACAATATCATTACTTACTGGTAAGAAGGATGTATTAAGCCAATTTGGACCTCAATGTTTGTTTATTTAAAATAGCTACAGGACACATTTTGAAATGATACAACAGGACTGTCCTTTCAGGGTATTTTTAATTTTGAAGGAGGAGCTATGGGGAGACATAAATGGGAATTAAGAGGGATTTTCCTTTGTATCATTGATTTTTCTGAAGTGTTACAGACTGCCTGCCGTCATGAGAGTCAATCAGGAATGCAAAGGAATTTGATAAAACCAGATCTGTACCTACTAACAGGAAGAAATGAGGTTTCTAATGACATAGAGTGCCACATGCTTTTGTTATTAAGCTTTGTATTACATTAGATCCAAGACCCCATTGTATTAGACCAGTGGTTCCCAACCTTTACAAGCATACAGACCCCGTTTTAATCTATTAAAATTTCACAGATTTCTCCCCCCCCACCCTCGTAGAGAAGAGAAAAGAAAAGAAAAGTGGGCCCGATCCTTACTTTTAAACTTTCTGCAGACCCCCTGCAGTACCGTTGAGGACCACCAGTCTAAGTTTCCTGCAGTCCCATATAGTGTTCACAGCCCCCAGTCCTTGCTTTCAATGTTCTGTGCTGTTATTTAGCTCTAATTTACCCCGCAATGTCTTCTAAGTGCTCAGTAAGCAGTGGAAGTGTTGGTAATGCTGCTAGACAATAGTGAACTCCTGTGGGGTTTGGCAAATTTTCTAGTTTAGAACCAGTCAGGTCCCCAGGGTGCTGGACTAGAGAGGTTCAACCTGTATAAAGACCTCCTGCACATGAAAATGAAACAATGTTTGCTTTGTGAAAGCTTTTCTTATTGTTGAATCAGGCAGTTCATATCAGTTAACAAAGCCATTGATTTCAACAGTTTTGTAGTCCTAAAAAATATAACCCTCATTTGACATACAAGGGAAAGCAGGAGCATTTTTAAACCAGATTTGTGATTTGTTCAATCACACCACACTTTGGGCGATGAGTTCCAAAAAATTCCTGCTTTTCACTACACTTCCTTGATTTCTTTTATTGCAACAGTGGCAGTAAACATACAATGGTCTCAAAGCGCCCCAGATTACTTTACAGCAGAATGTTGACATTCAGCCTCTAAACACTATAAGGTTATGTCTACACCGCAGCATGATTTCAGAATAACCGGTGTTATTCCAAAATAACATAGTGCACATCTACACTACAAACCTTTATTTCGGCATAATGTCGAGCTGGAGGACTTCTTACTCCGACTCAGGGTAACCCTCACTTCACCAGGAGTAAGGGAAGTTGAAGGGAGAGTATCTTCCCTTCAACTTCCTGCAGTGTGGACAGCACCCTAAAGTTGAGTTAAGGTACTTCGATTTAAGCTACGCAATTAATGTAGCTGAATTTGCGGATCTTAATTCGATCTCATCCCGTAGTGTAGACGTACCCTACCAGTCTAAAATAGTTTGTGTGTTATAGAGTCAGTTTATAATGTAGGAGGCAACAGACCTTTTCTCTTGAATGTGCACTTTCTGCATTCCTGGTTGCAATCTACTCTGAAATCTCAGCCTTTATGCTCTACAGAAAAGTTCCCATGCCACTGGCAGAAAATGGTGTTATCACTGATGCCCCATTGTGCAGCAATTACTGCTGTTGATTGGTTCTGTATTATGCACCCTCCTATTCTGCCAGCCAAGCTGTCATTCCTCCAGAGAAAAAAAATTAACCCTGTTTTGACCAAAACCTAGAAATCTCTTGAAGCCACAAGGCCATAGCCTCGGCTGGTGCAAACCAGAATAGCTCTTCTGAAGTCAGTTTGTACACTGATTTACACCATATGAGGACATGGCCTGTTATTAGAACCAAATTATATAATTGTAACTGTTCTCTGTTTAACCTATAGAACAATCTGCCCATGCAACTTGCTCTCATTCCATGTGTTCTTCAGAAGTGACTGCAGCCAGTGCGCATGCTGTTTCTCCAGTCAGGAATAGGGAAGTATTTCATTTCTTTAATTATGATGTCCTTTTAGAGTGGGTTTTTCTATTTTAAGCTGCACATACCTGTTACATCTTTATGAATGGTAGCGCATGATAAAACTGTGTATCCTGCAATTATAAAAAAAGACTGATAATATAACTACGGGTTTAAAAATACATTCAGTGCTTACACTTTGGTGCACGATGTCTTAAAGGTTACTCTAAATTTTTAGATCCATAGTGCCCACAAGAGTTAGCAATCCTCTTTTTCCCAAATAGCGGGGAAAATCAAATGGAGTTTAAAAATGAAATCTGTTTTTGCTGGAGTTAGAGGGAGTTTAGGACTGAGATGGTTGACTACTGGAGGGCGACACCTAAGCTTAGTCAGGAGTCTTAGACTAAAGTTTATGTGGCCTTATTTTTTATGAACTACCAGTAAAACCAAACGCTGGATGGGGGACAGTTTGGGGATCCAAATGGATTGAAGGCAAACAGAGTTTTGTCATTGATTTCATTGGGATTTCTAGCAGGCCTGCCTCTGGATCTGAATTCTTTGTTTAAATGCAGGCAGAAACCACCAGTCGCATGTGCCTTTCCACTTCAAAATTATGCTCAGCGTGAGAAATTAGCTGCATACCTTTCTGGAGAGCTTAGAGCAGGGCTGGGCAAAATATGGCCCACAGGCTGGATCCTGTTGTAACATTGGTGTTGGCAATGCAGCTAGAAAATATTGATCTCCTGTGGTCCAGCAAATTCTCTGGTTCGGTATCGATCAAGTCCCAAGGGTGCCGCACTAGAGAGGTTCAACCTGTAGTTCTTTTAAACTAAGAAGTTCACATTGGAACAAGCTGACCAACGTTCTATGCTGGGGGGAAAAGAACCTTTTGTAACTACTTTCCTCAACAGTGAAGGTTTGGCCCTGAGCCATGTAACCCAGGAGTCACTTCTCATGTTAAAACTATCTTTTGAAAAGCCCCACAGCCAGGAGCAGAAAGAGGAGAAAAGGAGGGGAGAAGAGACACAAATAAGAGAGGAGCGAGAAAAGCAAGGGAGAGACAAGGAGATGAAAAAGAAGGGAGAGAAACCATGCCTCTGAGAAGCAAGGGCTTCTGGGAAGGAATTTTTTAAAGATTATAAAGTGCATTCAGAAAGACAATGGGAGAGGAGCAGGTAAAAAAAGATTAGCACAAACATGAGCCCTGATCCTGTGCAGACAGACAGCTATGCAGGAATTTACCAGCAGGGAGCTGCTTGCAAAACAGACACCCTGGTTAGCAATCTATATTGTTTTTTAAAAAAACATAGAAATTAGATTTTTATGTAAAAACGCATTGTATAAATGGCTCTATTTTCCACTGTTTAGAAATCAAGGAATATTACAAAAGTCAGTCGTACTAAACAATAGCAATTTGTGCATCTCTCGTTATCCAAGGAGCTCTAAGCTTTTCACAAACAGAACCCTGCCTCTTCTGTGCCCAATTGCTGCTGAAGTGACACTATGCTTATTTGACTCACTTCAGTAAACAAACTGGTTGTGTGAGTAGCCAAGAAATAAGGCTATTGCTATTGAGCCAATCAGAATGCAGGCTTTCCTAAAGCCATTTCTTAATAAGGATTATCCACTGTCCTGATAATAGGCTCAAGATAGCCTTATCCTGACCTTGTGTTACCCTCTTTGAAAAAGTGAGAATCGACATTTATTTGCATTATCCGCGTTGGTAGCTATTCTGTCTGCAGTTGATCTGTTGAACGAGAGTCTTTCAAATAGAACAAGAGAGAACAAGGTGGTTGTGCTTTAGTAACTCGGATTATTGTATATGCTCAGCAGATGGCACTGTCCCGCTACAGGCCTGAAGAGTGGGAAGATGCAAATGGCTTTAATGTAGACACCCAATATACAAGGGTTGTAACTTCAAACATGCTATGTACATGGTCTGTTAAGTACAGCCAGGAGTGGAGCCTTAGGCTAGGTCTACACTAGACCTGGTAGCTCAGCTTACTGTACGCAACTCCAGCTATGTAGAATTTGTAGCTGGAGTTGGCTTACTTTAAGCCGAGCTTGGTGGCATCCCCACAGTGGGAGGCTGATGGGAGCCTCTCATCTAGGGTTGCCAGATGGTTTCAACAAAAATACCGAACACACTTGACATTACATCACAATCTACATTACATCTTATTTAGAAAATACCGGACATTTATATTTTCTCATTTATATTTTTTGAATTTGTTTCCCAAACAGAAAGCTCAAATACTGGACTGTCCAGTTCAAAACCGGACACCTGGCAACCCTACTCCCATCAGCTTCCCTTACTCCTGGCAGGGACAGGCACACTGGCTGCTGGCGATGGTGCCCTCTGAGATCAATTTAGTGAGTCTTAACGAGACTCGCTAAATCAAATTCCGGAAGATTGATCACGACAGTGGCAATCTTTCACAGTGTGAAGACGTGCCCTTACCGAATTATATGCTGGAGCCTGAAGACTTACTAAGTATGCAACCGTCACATGTGTGGGATGGAGACTGAGGACTGGACATGGGAATTTAGGGTTGGCAACTTTCTGACCAAACAAACATTGTTATCCCCGTCCTTCTCCAAGGCCCACCCCACTCACTCCATCCTACCTACCTCCGTTGCTTGCTCTCCTCCACCCTCACTCACTTGCTCATTTTCACAGGGGGGGGACTAAGATGTATTCCTGTTAGAGAGCAGTTGATGGTTATGAAAGAACTATCCTGGCCCATGGTGAAAGCTTGGAACAGAAAACCATAGTGCCTTGTTTGCCTGGTCATTCTGGATTTCTGTATCTACACATAACAATGCCCTGTATCTTTAATGCCCAATATAAATAAATAAAATAAGCTTTCTACAGACAGCTGAAAGACAAAAAGGGACAGATCCTTGGCTTGTATAAATGGATGAGGCTCCATTAAGCTCAACGGAGCTGCCGTGGTATTTGCCAGATGATGACTGGTGTGGAAAAAGTGAATAAGGAAAAGTTATTTACTTGTTCCCATAACGTAAGAACGAGGGGTCAGCAAATTAAATTAATAGGTAGCAGGTTTAAAACAAACAAAAGGAAGTTTTTCTTCATGCAGCACATAGTCAACCTGTGGAACTCCTTGCAAGAGGATGTGGTGAAGGTCAGGACTTCAACAGGGTTCCAAAAAGAAGTAGATATCATAGAAGTTAGGACCATCAATGGTTATTAGCCAGGATGGGTAGGAATGGTACCCTAGCCTTTGTCAGAGGCTGAGACAAGGGTGGGATCACTTGATGAGTATAGTCCCACTGTCAGCCCCACTGAGTATAGCCACACAAACGCATCAGTTGTGAGTGAAGGGGTTTCTCTTATTAGGGGAATAGACATTTTCTGCCCTTGGCAGAACTATACCCTGTTCCCCATACTTTAAACCACAAGGAAAAAGTATCTCTAAAAATAGGAGGTACCTGGCTAGTGTTCTCTGTAAGCTGAGCACTTGTGCAGCCGCCCAAGAGATTCAAATGCTGCCCAGCTGATTAGCAGAACACCCACAGCATGTGTTTCTACTGGTGGTGCACATGCATGCCTTGGTGCACAGACCAAAATGTATTCCACACACAGATGGACACAAATCAGAGGGAACACTGAGCCTGGCACAAGGCAAATGAACAAACTTGTTGGAGACATTAGCTAATTTTGCAAATGTCCAACAACAGACAATTCCAGCAGTTATCGTGTTTACCTCCGTATTCAAACCAGGACCAGCACTGTGACAAAGGAGTGCCTTCCATTGCATGGCAGTCTGAATGGATGAGCATGTCCCTTGGGTCTCTCCTCTGTTACAGTACTGCTTTTGTTCTCCCAATTGTTTCACCAGCTCCTCTCATTCCTACTCACCAGGAATCCTGAGTGCTGCTCCTTGGCTCCAAATCTGTGAACAGTCCAGCAGAGGGTGTTGTGAGACCACTGCAGTAGCAGTTTCTTCTGTCTACATGGTCGGCTCATCAGGCTTTTGAGGGTATCTGCCTAATTGTGGCAAAGTGAAAAGCCTGTGATTTTTCATCTTGGCAGGTCACACGCTGGCCCCTGCTGCTTTTCTTTACTATGTGACCTAAGTGATGTGAAAGAAATGCCTTTTCCCCCCCTCAGGAAAATAAAATAGTCTCCATAGGTAAATATCACTGCACAGTGTGGGCTCTCAACACTTGTCTGGAATCCATGTGTCTGTTCCAGCCCTACTCTATTGCTTTAGCTGGATTTTGGAAACTGCAGTGAGAAATCCCACAAAAGCCTGAGGCCACATGCCAGAGGCAAGGCAGGTATGTTTGTGCTGGCAAGGGACTCCAAAACACGGAGTCCCTTGCCAGCAAGACACAGTATTTCAGTGCTGTTGGTGCCTTTTGAGGAGGCACAAGAGAACGTGAGATGTCCGCTCATTGCATCCTGCCAGACTGGTATGTATGGGAGTCTCACCATCTACATCCTGTCTAGTCTAAAAAAGGAAAAGGCAGGGGGCACTCTGGTTGTTTGCAAGCCTGTGTAGAGAAGGCCGAGGCAGTATCAGCATGTGGCTCAGCACACCGAAAAGTGACTTTTTTGGACCTCCTCGAAGTCTGATTGTGCAAGATGCCCAGGGCTGACTCAGGAGCCATTCAGTCAAAGGATCAAGCCCTTAACTTGCTAGATCTTTCGGTAGCGTGATGCGCCAACAAGTGGAGCCCGACCGCAGAAGAAACTAGGGTACAAGAGAGATACGTGGACACACGGACTCTTGGGTTTCCATAGAAGTGGGGTGACTGAGAGTGTTTCAAAGAGGACTCTGTGAAGTATTTTAGGGTTAATCTAATGCGTGCGTGAAGGGAACAGACAGGCTGTATCCGGAAGGCTAACTTCATGCTGTGTCTTGGAGCACAATGACCTTTGGCATGTTCATTTGGTAACCAGAGGGGATGCTGCGTTTTGATAAGCTAAGCCCCACAAGCAAGGACAAAAACAGGGGCCAGGTCACGTCTCAGCCAAGCTATTGCAGGGAGAGTGGTGCATTCTCGCCTGATTTTGGGCTAAGCCAGTCAAAGACGAGCTCCTTATCTGCTAGCATCGATCGCAGCTCTCATAGGCCCTGGCACCTCTGGCTTGGAGATCAGGTCAGGGGTCTGCACCACAGGCAACGGGCAACAAATATTGACAGTCAGGCCCTTTTGAAATGGGATGGGGGAGACGGTTAACGATGTCAGGGATTTACTGTACGGTAGATTGCTGAGGCCACAGTTGTCCAAGTCTTGTAAAAGAAAAATGAAAAAAAAAAGTTGAGTGTAACAAACTGGAAACAAAACCGTGCTCTTCAGCATTCAAGGTGACACTGCCGTGCGCCCATCGGGGATCATTCAGGGTGCCACATCCCGCCCCCAATGTGTGTCCTGGAAAGTCTTTGCTCTTTTCAGGGCTGCCAGCCGTGGTGCTGTAATACCAGTGTGCTGGAGGCGAGGCTTGCTTGCCTACAGAGATTTTGTGTGGGGACTCAACACTCCCAGCCGTGTGGAATCAGGAACTGGCTCTGGATAAACCCTACGAGTGGTCTCACCCTCCAGTAGCAACTGCTATCCCACTCCTCTGGGTGGTCTGCCGAGCCCCTTCCTTTGCTGAGCCTTACCACGCAAATTCCATGATCAGTCCTGCTTCTCATGCTGCCAGACAGGTAGAATCCATCTACCTCAGGACAAGTTTGGACAAAAATGGTCCAGCAGCTGCTTCCAAGCTGAAGGAAAAGGGTGTTATTTGTCCCACTTTAAATCCTTGCAACCATTTTGCTCAGAAGCTCTCCCCTCTTTCTCCTTAGGCTCCAGCTCTTCCTAGGGCTGGGTAGCCACCAGGTTTCTCCAGGGAGTCCTTTCCCCAGTCTCCCTCCAGGCTGTCTGCCTCAAGGCTTGGACATCTCCCGGACCTGCCATAGTACCTCTTGCTGTCATCGTCCGCCGGGGGGAAAGCCTATAACTCTCCAGCTCCTTTGTATCCCCCTGCACTCCTTCCTTTAATAACCAGCCAGTCTGATCCTCCCTGCTGGGACTAAGCCTTCATTACCTGTCTCCTCTCCAGGTGCCCAAAGGTATGGGGTTATACCTCCCACCAGAGTGTGTGTCGTACTTCACTAACATGTTGTGGTGGTTGTTTCCCCTCACTGAGGATCAGTGACTCTAAAATAGGCCAAACCTTACTCTTATTCTCCCCCTAAGCAAGTGTTTAAAGCTACAGTGTTTTTTTTACATCCCTCCCCGTGCAAATGGTAATTTACACTGGTGGTCTGGGATGTATTGTGGCACTGATGCTGCCGACGGATGAAACTCTCACTCCCTCGGTGACTTCAGTTGGCGTTTTATCTGAGTAAGGAGAGGGCTGCCCATCAGCTGTATCCATTGGGATTTTAATGCTGTGTGGCACCCAGCTGCTACATGAACCGGGTTGCAGAAACACTTGTGTAAATACATTAGGGTGCAATTGCCATGGATGCAAAAACTAGTGTGTGTGTGTCCATTACCCGGGTATTTCTCTGAACAAAGGTCATGAGCCAGCAGGGACTGTAAACATGGGCATAATGTTAAACTTCAGTGAAGCCAAGGGGACTACCAGCGTGTTTGAGTGCCTCATGGCTTGGTGCTAAATTGAGTAAACGCCCTCCCAATGTAGGTTAGATCACAACATTCCTTCTTTATAAGCATGGCCATTTCCTTCACACTGATAACCTGCTCCAGGAGGAAAATTAATTACTAGCATGTTTTAAATGTTTTTTAAGCTAACACATCTTTATATTTGAGAGAGTCCTTTGTGTCTGTCTGTCCAAAAACACCTCCTAAATGGTAAGAGCTAGGACCACCAAATTTGGTAGGCAGTTTCCTCTGATCATAACGTAAGGCAAGGGTTCTCAAACTTTGTGATACCGCGACCCCCCTCTAAGTTGCTCGCAACCCCCCAGGGGGTCAGGACCCACAGTTTGAGAAACATGGGCTTAAGGCAAGGTCAGGGTTTGGTTGTGCCTAGAAAACAGGATGTGCCTGGAATGGGATTGCTTCCAAAAAACAAGAATTAATTGAGGTGAGAACCCAAGCAACGCGGGGTAAAGCATCTAGTGGTCTATATTTTAGGAAACATGGATTTGGTGTTTAGTGATATGTCTGAGACTCTGCTGGAGCCAGGCTTCGTAGTTCAGAAAGGTGCTTTATCATAGCACCAATTTTATTTCTTAATTGCCCGTGCTAGCTCCAGGCTATTTATTTCATGCCCAACTTGCAATGCAGTGGCTGGCTAATTGGCTATTTAGTTGGAATAGTTTTAATTCCTGCCAGCTTTTTTATGATCATTGCATGTTGTGATTACAGAAGCAAGGGAATGAGAAAAGAGGAAGCTGCAAGGATCCAGAAACATGATGCTGCACATCCCTTGTCATGAGATTCGCCCTCCGGCTGAAACACAATGACAGAACGCAGCTGGCAGGATGGGGACTGGCACTGGCATTTTGGAAGGACAATTAACCGTTTCACTCAGCAAAAGGGAGAGGTATTTTTCTAAATGAACCCCAGACTATTGCAGTGCAAGATATTTGTCACAGACACCCCAGAGTCGCTGCTAGCCTTTCAAAACTAGGCACCTCCCACGGGGTGCTTAACTTGCTTATGCAAGTTATCCAATGTAACTTTGGTATTAGCTGCACTAATGCAGTAATTGTGAGCCTAATTTGCACACACACTTGCACATGCAAGACAGCCTGAGGAGGAGTGAGCGAATGGTTAGGTATATCGGAGGGGACAGACAAATGGTCTTTCTGCTGCTTTTTAGAAATACCAGGAATGTCAAATCTTGTGTCTCCTGTTTTTTTTGTTTTTTTTTTACTGGAGGACTTTCTGGGTGACTCAGACAAGGGTTGGGTGCTTTTCATCCCTTAATTCAAAGCCCGGGGTTACTGACCCTGAACAAAGAGCTTTTTGCCCAAAAGTCTTCAGCGATGCCAGTGCTCCTGATGATTCTTGTTATCCTGCTCTTGCAGTCATGTGAGTCTGCAAGAATCTTGGCTTTTCTTTTTTCGTGTGTGTTAAGCAAATTTCTAGCCCTTATGGCTGTGAAGGGATGCTGGAATGCATCACCGCAGAAGAGTCAAAAACCGGAAGGAAAATAAAAAAGAACCCCACTTATATTATTTTTACAAATGTGAATTATTTTTTCAAGTTAAACTCATGATCTTGGGGGAGGGGGTTGATCCATGATCTCGGGCTGCTTGACACTGGCAATAGTGTAGATGGAAACAAAAAAATGAAACTGTTCTACATAGTGTAACTGTCACATCCATTTTCATTCAGGGTTCGCTGTCAAGCTGGCTGCAGGGTAAATCAGGGTAAATCAGACCTGCATTTCTAGCAGGGGTTTGCTTCTTTTTAAAACAGCAAACCTCTCCATCCTTAGATAACACCCTTTCTATCATTTGTATAACAGTAGAGAAACCACCATCACGGACCAGCATAAGAACGGCCGTACTGAGTCAGACCAATAGTCCACCTAGCCCAGCATCTGTCTTCCAACAGTGGCCAATGCCAGATGCCCCAGAGGGAGTAAACAGAACAGGAATCATCAAGCGATCCCTCCCCTGTCATCCATTCCCAGCCTCTGACAAACAGAGGCTAGGGACACCATTCCTGCCCATCTTGGCTAACAGCCAGTGATGGGGCTACCCCCCACGAATATCTGTTCTTTTTTGAGCCTTGTTAAATATTACTTTCCTTTTATTTGTCACGTGATACATCTGATACTTTTCAATTTCATATAATTGACCCTTGAATGCACTAAAATTTAAGAAAATCCAATGTTGGAACAGACTTTTCAGCCCAATACAACTTCCTGTGCCCTACATCAAACGTTCGACAGAATCCTCTGAGTTGATTTATCCAGCCACCCGAGCAGACAGTAATCAGGTAGGAGACAAATAAATGGCTGAACAGGTATTTCACACTAGAATGCCTTGGACATGAAATCACAGCCCTGAGTCAGCCACAGTCCCAGAAATAATGACAAAAGGCCCTTCTGTTTAAATTACGTTCCTGACAGGTGGTAGACAGCAGAGTTCCCACTTGAAATGCAAAGTCCTGGAGGAATAAAAACTCTGGGCAACAAAACAGATCTTGGGTATTGATGTCAGCAGAAGTGGACAGGAGGGGTCTGGTCCCCTGTCTCCAAATCTCAGGTTCAGAGATGGGTCTCAAGTCACATGCTCCTGCTTTAATATAAAGGCCTCATGGTTAGAACATGGGAGACCACAGGGATGGCCTGCAGACCTGGACTAGTCTGGGAATCAGCTCTTCTGCTCTGCCATGGACTTAGGCCCAGATGGGCAACAATATTTAGGTACCTAAGTCCCATTAATAGAGTTTGAAGCTCTGGGCCTTAGTTTCTCTGGGCCTCAGTTCCCTGCACCAGGCAGATAGTGTAGATATATGTGCTGAAAGTTGTGAGGGACTCTGGTACTGCTGCAATGAGGGCTAGCCAAGTTAGCAGAAAGGTAGACCTAAGGCTCTATATGAGACAAAAGCCCCCAACTGAGGTCAGTAGCTCAAGCCCTGGTTGCACAGCTTGGCTAATAACTCTTGGGGGAAAAAAAAGAAGAAACAACGTCTCAAGAACAGAACCATGTTCCTGGTTTTGCTTCAGAGGCTGAATTTCACCGGCAGTTTGGCTACAGAAAGTTCTTTGAAGGTTTGACTTCCATACTGAAAACTGTTCATAATTTTTATTTATTTTGGGGATATAGGAGTCTCTGGGTATTTTCAGTCTGAGGGAATTCTAAAAAAAGGCAGAGATTTATGAAAGTAAAACTACAGAGGTTTTTAAGAACAAGATAAACACGTGTCCAGGAAAGTGTAAGTATCCATAATCTTGCCTCAGGGCATGTGCATGTGCTGGACTAGACAATCTCTTGAGGTTCCTTCCATTTTGTAACTCTATTTTTCTTTCCTTTGATGCCTTGTCAGGGTTCCAGATACAACTCTAAGCACAAAGTGGGCATTTAAGGAGCTAGTCTAGCGAGTCAGATAGTTGTAGATGTTAAGACCAGAGGTACAGATTTGGTCTTGATATCACCATAGCTGCAGTATGCCCTGGTTGGTAGAGTCAATCATCAGGCTTGTTTTTCAGACGGAGAGACCCAGGGTTAAACGCTGATCATTGCTCATAGAGTATTCTGGTTGTGGAATTCTGTGTGCTCAGAACGAGGCAGCGGGGTGCATTGGTGCTTTTTCACATCTAGTGCTCTCCTCACTTACCTTCTGTGTTTCATGTCTCCTTATTCCATACTCTCACTCTCCCTCCTGTTACCCTTTTCCTGGTTCTCACCATTTCCCCTTATCCTCTTTTCATTCCTTCCCCAAACCATTTCCCTCATCCTTGTACCTCGCTCCCCTTCCTTCCCTCAGCTTCTGGTACCCACCCTTCCATACATCTGTCCCGCCCATCCATTTCTCTGCCTGGGTTTCATCTTCTTAGGTCTAACCCTTTGCTCCCCAATCTCTGCACCCTCATCACAGGCTTTCTCCAAACTGACATAGTCAAGCCCCAAGTCTGTCCTCCATTTTGGGTCTCCCCTTCCAACCCTCCTCCAGATCTCCCAAGGCCCATCTCTGCACCTTCCCTTTTCCTCTCACCCCAGAGCTGCAAGGCTCTTTGGGCTCAGACGCCGGCATCGCTGCTGCTTTCCCTGGGCAGTGCGTGGGGCCAGAAACAGCGATGCCACAGAGGGAGTTGAGGCAGATGGGGGAGCCAGCCAGCCACTGGCTTAAGGCCTTGTCCTGAAGTCTTGACACATCCAAAGCTCGACGGGAGCCAGTTGATTTCTGCCTGACCTCCATCTATGCATTTCCTCCCTCCTCCACCCCATTCACCTCTATTGATATGACAGGGCAGCATGTGAATTATTCTGGTTCCAGGCAGTAACCACCAGGAAGTCAAGCCAAGCTGCTTCATCACAGACCAAGTGGAAGAGAAACTCTTGAGCCAAACGGTGGTGGCCTTGGGACATCATCAGAGAAATTACAACACACTGACACGCAAAGTAAAAATAGATTATGTTGTGTGGAGGGGGAGGCTGGGCCAGGGCTGTCTTACCTTTCTGTAGAGTACCTAGTACACTCTTGGTGTGTGCCCACACACACATGCAGTTGTACAACTGAGAATGTTTGGTCCCTTAGTGTTACTTGAAAATGAAATTTCCCAGTTCAAATGGACTAATTTAGGGGTAGTTAGTTCCACAGCATGAGGCCCCATCTGTATGCAGGAGTCCAGCATTCCGATTGGCTGATCAGTCCTTTATGCCTCCTAATTGTATTTAGTGATTCTTCACAATGGTTTTAACCCCAGGGTTTGAGTTGGCAATGGCTCCCAGTTCAATTAAAACCTCTGAAGCATTGCATTTGCAGTAAATAAAGGATAATGTGTGTGTGGGGGGGGGGGGGGGGGAGAAGAGAACACAGCTCTGCATGGCTCGTTCTATTAAGAACATGGCAGCAACAAAAGAGGAAATGTACAGCTATCATGCAGGGAAACGGAAAAGACTTCCCTGCTCCCACTGAATCTGCCTTTTCCTTGAGGTGCTCAGATCGGATGCAAGTTACCGTTCATAGAATGTCTTTCTGCTGAGTTCAAAGAATTTAGAGGGGGTGTCACATTTACTGCCCCAGAACGTGAGAGTGGAGAAGGAACATTACCCCTATTTTACAGATGGGGAAACTGAGGCACGGACTCACTCCAGCTCTCTCAGCCAACTGAAGTAGAGAACACCTGTCTCCTGGCTCCCAGTCCAGTTTCCTATCTGCAGGATTATGCTGCCTCTCTTCACCTCCCCCCCCCCCATCATTGGTCCACCACTTGTCCTCTTGAAGTCTGAGCTGGTTTAAAATGTGCCATGAAGCTCCTAGTAAAGCACATGTATAAAGCCCTGTGGAACTGGGACGGTGACACAAGGACCATGTCTTTGTACGTGCACAGCACTGAACACAATGGAATGACGACCCTTGGAGAGCTCCATGTGCAATTGTGACTACTCAGGAGATACTTCAGTGAGGAGCTTGGTCTCATATGAGAGAGGCCAGAGGGCATTAAAGTAACATGCTCATTTGCTTGAAAATGTGTTATTTCAGAGAGGGACTGGACACACATCTGGAAAAAGGGGTATGTGTAAAACAGGAATAACAAACTGAAGTTCTAATCTCTTTAATACACATACCTTTGGGGAAGCTAAATCCAGAGCCACACCTGCTCATCAAACCCAGTTGTACCCTACTACTAACCCATCCTGCTAGGGAAAGCATCTTACCAGCCAACAGAGTAAACATGAAAAAGTCTTTCCTATAAAACTTTATTCTGATACATAAAAAATTTCTATACATTTTTTAGACTAAAATACAGTTTGCATCAGTATTCTGCCACAGTCAGTTTACACAGAAAATCTAATATTAGATCAGAACTGTTAATTTCCCTTCCTTCCCCCATATACAATTTTCATTACGACACATTTCAGGTTCTCAGACAACAATGAACAGCGTCACGTTCACTAGTTTTATTCCAAAAGGAGGTGGCCTTCCATTGAAAAGAAGAGCACTTCTTAGTAAATGGACCAGCAAGATTCAACATTCATTGCTAATAAACGCCAAGGATTTGATTCCCTTTTTAGATGGATGTGTGATCTAAACCGGGATGAAGTAGGGGGAAAAGACTGTAACCATGTCCTCTGCAAGTACTTAAGCCATGTTTGGGCTGTGACACACCCCCCCCCCCCACCCGCCCCTTGTTCAGCATCAAACACAGTAATTATCAGCGGAACAATCCAACCAGTACAAACATAATGCCAATCTGCTGGGACACTTTCCTTATTGCCTACTTGCCTGAAAAAGCATCAAAGAGGAAAACCAACACTTGTCACACTCTGCAATGGTACATAGTCTTTCTTAGCCATGAGAAAATTCTGTGGGCTCTCTGTGGACCTCCTTTATGCCTACGAAACTCAGCTCGGAAGGGCTCCAGCAATGCCCACCTGGCCGGCAGAAGTAGACTTCTCTTTACTGTTTTGTTCCAAGGGCCAGCCAGGTTCTTTAGGTAGCAGGGGAGGATCAAGGTGCACCAATGGTTGGCAGCAGCAGAGCGCTCATCTTATGGCAGCTAGTGCAGGATTCCTAGCCACACCCTGGGACCTGCTAGCCCCCTTCCACGGAAGGGAGGTGGGTGCAGGCAGGGCTGGATGCTGTAAAACCCCCACTTATTCAGGGTGCCTAGCACATGCTACATAGGCTTAGCAGAAAGAAACAGAAGGCTATTGGAGAGGAAGGAGGTAGCACATTTCAAGAAAGGTAGAGAAACTGGAGAAGGTCCAGAGAAGAGCAACAAAAATGATTAAAGATCTAGAAGACACGACCTTACGAGGGAAGCTTGAAAGAACTGGGCTTGTTTAGTTGAGACAAGAGAAGACTGAAGGGGGACATGATAGTGGTTTTCAAGTTCCTAAAAGGGTGTTATAAGGAAGAGGGAGAAAAATTGTTCTCCTTGGTCTCTGAGGATAGGACGAGAAGCAATGGGCTTAAATTACAGCAAGGGAGGTTTAGGTTGGACATTAGGAAAAACTTCCTCACTGTCAGGGTGGTTAAACACTGGAATAAATTGCCTGGGGTGGGCATGGAATCTCCATCTCTGGAGATACTTAAGAGCTGGTTAGACAGACACCTGTCAGGGAGGATCTAGACAGTACTGGGTCCTGCCATGAGGGCAGGGGACTGGACTTGATGACCTCGCGAGGTCCCTTCCAGTTCTAGAATTCAGTGATTCTATGATAAATTGTAGCACCAAGCCATGTGGCTCTAACCCACTCCTATTCTGGAGCCATGTCTCCTCCCAACCACCTACTTTCTACCATCGCTCTCACAGTGATACTAAAGGGGCAGTAGCTGCAGCCTGCATGTTGAGTGTGGAAGCAGACACCACTGTGGGCCAGATCTTTAGCTGGTGTAAATCAGTGTAACATCATTGCCTCGAGAGCTCCATTAACACCAGCAGCAGATCTGGCCCTGTAAAAATGAGTGTTAGAAAATGTAAGGGCAGTACTATGTTGTCGTGTGCCTCCCCTTTCTCCTTGCCTTAGTCTTACCCACACCCCGCCTCACCTCTAAGAATAAACACAGACAGCACTGGTCATCCATTTCCCTACCTGTTAAAGAGCAGGGGCATTATCTACAGCCCTGTTGGAGCAAAACATAGACCCTAATTTACTGTGGACAGAGAGTTGTGGTTGGCCCCGCCAGCCAGCCCGCAAGTCCCAGTCTTTTTGCTGCAGCATGAGACCACTGTGATGTAATAACTGTGCTAGGATAGGTCTGTGTTTTTCTATCCATTCTCTCAGATCTTCTTTTCTCGCGCTTCCAGCCTGTACAATAGACAAGCCATTTGAAGTGTAACTCATTGCCATGGTTGGGGTTGGGAAGAAACTGTTCCCCAGCCAGATTGGCAGAGTTCCCTTCCTTGGCAGCACGGGACATTTTGGTTTCAACTAGAATAAACGGTGGATTCCTTAGAAGGTGAAGTCTTTTCAAGCAAGATTTGAGGGCTTCTGACGTTCTGGTTGAGTTGCTGTCTAACAAGTCTGTTACAAAGAGAACATCCTTCAAAACGGCAGGAAGGAAACAAGACTTCTTGTAAACCAAGCCCCACTCAGATGTGTTTTACAATGCACCATGCACAAGTCTCTTCCCCATCTGTCCAAGGAATAGGAGTACGGGTCTGCTTCTGTTCCCACTACATGTTAGGGTGAAACTCCCTGTAACTTCCCTGGGAGCAGGTAGGGTCTAACCTAGGCACTGGTGACAAACATGAATAACTCCAGTGAAACAGGCATAGGCTGACTACCTGGGTCCTACTGAACCAAGTGTTAACTGCAGCTCATCTCCCCCTCCACATCTGTCTTTGCACAGGTGTTTCAGGGAAGGAAAGTTGGAGGCTTCTTTTTCTTCTGCTCGTGTTAACCTGCATTGCTCTTGTTAGGAATATAACTCCACATCAAAGAGCCCTTATTCCCTGGCCTTTTTCTGCTGTGTCGTTCCTCTACCTTACACCTGGCTTTCACTCACCTGGTAAAGATCTAGCCAATCCCAACATTACAGTAAGTGCTGTATTTTTACATTAGGAATAAAGGAGGCTCACGGAGTGAGGTTTGGCGCTCCCTGTGACCTTCAACAGGAATTGGAGTTCCTAAATTCTTCTGAAAATCCCAGCAAAACACATTACCTGCCCAGAGAAGCAGTATCTCATCTTGTGCAAGTTAATATCTTGTGCAAGTTAATAACTTAGAAGAAATGAAAGCACTAATGTTCTACTGGCCAGTGATGCCTTTAACTGCTCTGGAGAAAATAGAGAATCCTTTAAGACAGTTTAAAATTGTCTACTGCCTGAAATGTAATCTGCCTATGTCTTCCAAATACTTCTGAGGTCAAAGCATTCTTGAAATTTATTTAAACCATTGCAGTTCAGTTTTCAGGCCCGGAAATGGTTCTGCCAGAAGCTTGCAGCAGTCTTAGGTCTCTGTTAAGGTACTTGATAATTTGTTTTTGTTTTTTTAAAATGGATTTTCTACCAACTATTTTTACAGGATTTTGGCTGATTCGCTATGGAAATGCCAGACAATCGCCTCTTATTCCTCTGAAATTTCCTATTGAGACCAGCTAGATGCAGAGCATTATAATTTGCATGTTTTCCCCTTTGGGGAAATCTTGCCCAAAGGGTTTTAATTGTTCAAAAGCTATTTCATTCTTTAAGAGAATGTTAGGGGGACTAAATCAATTTAAAAATAAATTGAGTCAAATAGCTTAATGTTAATAGAAAATTCTTTTCAAATATCACTGAAAACCGTCTTGGCTTGATTGCATTCTCCTGCCATGTTGAAGTTAAAATGTAGCACTGCGCTAGATCAATAGTTCTCAGTGTTTTCCATAACATATCCCAGGCTACAAGCAAAAATGTTGAGAATCCAACCCTCTCTCTTCATAAGGGAAAGCAGCTTGAAAACACAGGTGGTAGACAGCATATGAAACACTTACTAGTCTCTGCCCATTAGGGTAATAAGAAAACAGCAAGCATGAATACATTGTTTTAAAAAAATACAGTTAAAAAGTGACTTCACCTGATGTCTGTGTTAGCAGAGTGCATACAATGTGTTTCAGACACGTCTGTTCGTTTTAGAACTGGGTTTGGGAATATTAAATTGAAAAACTACAGGCCTCTTTCAGCCTTAAATGTAGCTCAGGGCCATATCAACCAACACTAGGAAACTGATGCTTAGATTTAGGAAGATAGTGACTGCAAAAGCACAGGCCAAGACTTTCAAAACTGGGCCCTTCAAGTTAGATACCCACTCTTCATCTGATCCATAGTGCTTCTTCAAGGACTACTACGTAATACAAGGTACGATATGCATGTAAGACCAGAAGGATAACTGTTTGGTGATTATATACTATACAAAAGTCTGCTATAGGCATCTGACTTTGAATCCATAACATACATTCATAGAATCATTTTAACTGTTCGGAGCAAGCCATTAAAGTGCATGTCACGAGGGCACGTCAAAAAGAAACAAGTCCTGGCGAATCAGTTGGTCAAACATTTCACTCCGCTGGGACTCTGGTCTAACATTCTAGATAGAGGCATCTTGTTGCAAGGGAGTTGCTTCTTTGTGGGGAAAGCCCTTTTGAAAGGCAGAGATTGCCAGCAGAGGGGGTTATACAGAAACTACTGGAGGAAGCCCTAGATTAGCTGTGAGCAAATGGGGACCATAACCAAATTTTCTAGGTTGCAGCGAGTCCCAGTTAGGTGCTTCCCTTCTTGGTCACACTAAAAACAAGCCTCTCTTGAGCTACAGAGCCAAATGAAAGCTGTGCATAAACACACAGCACTGCCTCGGGGCACACTGGGTGCAGCCCTCGGAATCAAATTAAGAGGAGGGACGGGGGATGCATTTTGTGTTGTTTGCATCACTGGCTTAGAGCCTAACTGTGGAGCAGCACTGAGATCTAGGAAGTGGCAGTATCTCCTCCCAGACATGGTGTGTGCAATGACTGCAAGGAATGTGAGGAAGAGAGGATGGTCTCAGATAAGAGCTAAGTGCCTCAGAACAAAGGTTGGGAAAGCACCTTCAATCATTCCATTCAGGCCAGGTGATCTCCTTGGGGAGGTGAGAATGCCTTTGGCACATGCTGAGGTCAGGGGGAAAAAAGGGAGCTGCCACTCTGCCACTTGGTGCCCTTATGCTGAAAAAGAAATGTAGAAATGAGAGAATTTCCTCTAGTGAGGGCTTGTCTACAGTTACTGGGGGTTAGTGTTGTAGTGATCAATCCCCCAGTGGTCGATTTAACAGGTCTTCACTAGACCCAATAAATCGATTACCAACTGTTCTCGCTCAACTCTGGTACTCCACTGGAAAGAGAAGTGTAATGGAAATCACCAGGAAAGTTTCTCCCATTGACCCCCAACCCGTGGTGACTGGACCTAAGATGCATCTACTTTGCCCTGTACTGTAGACCTGCTCTGAATGTGTTCTCTCTGCAGCCAGCACATTTTCCTCCAAGAAGAGGGAGAGGCAAGAGGAGCTGGACACTGCTTGGCCTCCACCTGAAGTGTAGCGGACAAGCCTTCTGGTCTTTCAAGCCCAAGTGACCAAAGCAAGGACTATGTTGCATAACGGGCTACAATCCAAATATGCTCTCATTCACCCAGACTAAGATTTTAAATCCAAGCTGACCTGGCTGAATCTCTAACCCTTCTTGTTTAGGCAGAGTGAAGCTTCAGGGGCATCCTAAGGAGATGGCTTCCCCTGCTTTACCCTTCTCAGCCACCCCCTCACCAGTAACTATTTCCTAGTCCAGCAGGGAATGGCAGCACTGACATGAGCCTCAATAACCGGATAGGAAGTGTCTAAATCCTTTATCACTGGCAGTGGCCAGCATCTCAGCTGCCACATACAGATTTTCCTGCAGGAGAACTCATATTCCTACTTTCATTTTCAGAACTTACTCTCCAAGCAGCTTTCTCTAGAGACTTGTTTATCACTCTCTCTCCACACACAAAGGAGGGACTAGAAAGGAAGAGAACAGCTTGTAATCTGCTGCAAAAGTAAGTTTCAAAGAGCATCCAAAACACTGAAGAGCCACTGGAAAGCCAGCATAGGAAAGGAATGCTTTGAAACAGCCAGGGCATGTGCGATAGTTCCGTAAGGCATAACCCTACTCTGTAACTGAAAAGCTATGCATGCTGCACCTACACTAAGGAAGGGTACGCATGACTTGATTAAGAACTTTATAATGATAGATAACTTTGAAAATGATTGCTACCCATACAAAAGTGTTGTCCATAACTTCTACACGCTGTGATAATAAAACCAATTTATTTGTAAAACAGGCCCTGTTATAAAAATGGTGCACAGGCAAGATATACAAAAATACAAAATTTGTTTCTGATTACAGTTCCAGTTGTAAGTTAACGGAAAAGCATCCTCCCCACAGCTTCCAGGGAGCAGAGAATTCAAACTTGTGGAACTTGTCTTGGCAGAAATCTGATGGTAGGTCATCAAAGTGAGCAGAACCCAAGATCTGGGCCCATCAAATGATGTCTTCAGAAACAGGGTGTAAACTGCAGCTTCTGTGGAGCAGCTAGATACATGACAAATCCTTTTCTTAGCTTTAGAATCCAAATTCTCTGATCCTGCTGAGCCAGTATTTAACTTGCTGCCAAACCCCACCGATTTATGCAAGTATTTTGTGTCCATGCTCCAGAGCTACAGCTGAGCCATTGCACTTTTGGCCACTGATGCAGATGAAACTCCTTCTGTGCACAAATTAAGGCTGCTCTAACATCTCCTAGAGGTCCTGACAGATGTATGTAATTTACATTGAGAGACATAACCAATGCTCCAATTAAAATCCCAGACTAAAGCCCTGATCCTGTTACTGCTTACACAAGTGCATAACTTTGTTTTCACAAGCAGTCCTGTTGAAGTCAAAGGAACTACTTCTGTGAATAAAGCTATACAGCTGCATAAGTGTTTGCAGGATCAGAGCCTAAGCCAGTTTTTCCCCTCAAACAGCTACAGTTTATTCATGCTGTTTGGTTTGGGTTATGAAAAGAGTAAATCCTTTTTATTAATCCTGATTTTTATTGCAAGAAGTCTGAAAAAATTGAAGTATCAAATGACTTTTAGAAACAAAACAGAAGTTGTTAGCTACCACCGGAACTGTTAAGAGCACTCATTAATTAAAAAAATACAGGATGCCTTTTACCTTCGGCAGCAGTTTAAAGGTCTGATCCTTTGAAAGGAAGCACATAAGCAAACAGTTGCTGATAAAAGCCTGGTGGCATTAATAATATGCTTCTCCACACACCCCTCTTTAATCCATTTGTCAAGCTTAGCTGGAAGGGCTGCTCTCTTTCAAAAGATTTTCTTGTATGGAGTGAACAAACCATCGAGGCATTATTTATTCTTACAGAGCTTGTATTTAGTGCAATAAGTTTAAAAATTCTGCTCTGAAATATTAACTTTACATTAACAAAAATAGTTTTCTTAAAAAATTGTAACAAAAAGGAGTATACAGCATGAACAGATCATGAATTCTTAGCAAATACACTAAGCATTTACCATTACAATAAGCTGAACAATGGAATATTAGCATTCATATCTGGTAAGTTTCAGGAATGAAAATTTCTGAACACTCAAGAATAAAAATGAGCAAGTTCTCTTATGGTTACTGGATAACTTTAGATACCATGGCAGTGTCATTTCCAAAGAAATGTTTATCTACCCTTTCCTGTTTTACCCATCTGCTACAATACATACAAATATGAATGAGGAAACAGCCAAGGCCTGGCCATTTACATTTACACTTCCTAAATCTCTCTGGAGTTAAATGAAAAACATACAGTACTCTTTGTACAGTTTCTCTCTCTGTGCCCAGCATCCTTACCTCTAGTCATGAATGAATCATGAGGAGTATGGCTAAGGCTGAGTTTTAAGGACCAGTTTGTTCAACTGCTCGTTTGTGAAGAATCCATGCCCTCCAAAGGAGCCTTACTGAAGTGCAAGGGAGGCTACTGAACTCAAAGGGAAAAATAAAAGTAAAATGGAAAACAGTTGCATATAAAACTCATCCTTTCCCATTTTCTAGTTTCTCTTTCATAGAAATGCAGGGGCTCCCACATTTAAATACCTGAGGAGTTGGTTATTTTGATAGCTGAACTTTATAAACAAAACTGAACGTGCAACCCCACTAGACCTCATTGGAGCTGGTGGGTACAAGGACTGACTGCAAATGAGTTATAATTATGACTCCGATTGAAACTCTTTTTAAAACACCTACAATTTGAATTGTTTTTTAAATCTGAAGCATCTCCTCAGAAGTCACTGATGTATTTGAGTTTAACTATAAAATCCTAAATGAGTTGATTTAAACATTACATTACATTTCAATTTTGAGGGACACCTGATAAATCTGATACTCTAACCCACTGTATTGATTTAATTTTTTGTAAATAAGTGATTCCTCCTCTAGATTGTATCTTAATCAGATAAGAATCTTAACATTTCCATGACCACAATGATTAAAAAACGGAACAATGATAAAGTTGCTTGTAAAAGCCACCCGTATGAAAAGAGTACATGTTTCACAAAAATAATCATTAAAAAAAGTATTAAATCCCTGTTCCTTTTCTGATTTTGGCTGCTTATTTATATATATTGTTTTGGAATGTCAATGGGTTCCATAATGGCTGGCTAGTTTCAAGATGAACTTGCTCCAGAGGCCTAGAAAACAAAGCCATACAGTACAGTCTTAGACAAATGTCAACGGACAACTGAAGAAATTGAGCCAAAAGGATCGCTACAGAGAGTAAAGTTTGAAACGCTTGTTCTTGAACCTAGACAGTCTCTTTAGAATTGACAATTTCTCAATGTTTTCACTCAGATTTTGAAGTGTAGTTTTAGGTAGCCATTTGCACTTCTGAACTAATCTTGAGAGATTCCCTCTGCTTTATAAATGAAGGATCTAAAGCAAAGCAGTGAGCAGCCAAACTCCCAAAAGTGACCTTTAATTTTTGGGTACTCAACTTTAGAAACAGAGGAAATGCTGGACCAGATCAAAACTATGGTCCATCTTGTCCAGTACCCTCTCTGACAGTGGCCTTCAGAGAAAGACGTAACAAACTTCACAGTAGGTGAATGTGTGATAACCTGCCCTAAATGAAGATTTTTATCTTAATCTGTACTAGTTAGAGATTGGCACCAACACAGAAGCATGAGGTTTTTAGATCCTTTCCAAAAGGTCAGCATTAACTAGCAGAGATCTGTGTGTTCTTGTTATCCATACTGCTGATCGAATCCTGCTTTTCTGGACTCCTGCTGCTGAAATTGGGCACCCAAAAACTGGAAGCCACGCCAGAAAATATGGCCCCATAATTTGCCCAAGGCAACAAAGTTAGTATCAGAAGGGGAAATACAATGTAGAAGTTCCTGCCGTCCTGTCCCCAACTTACACCATCTCTCAAGCAATCCTCTGAAAGGGACTAAAAGCTAACATTTCAAAACTTGAGTACTCAAAGTTACGTTCCTTTAAAAAAAAAAAAAAAAAGGCCCGACTTCCAAGGGTGCTGAGCATGCGCAGCTAGATCAACAGCCTTTAGCATCTCAAACCTGCAGCGTGCACTAGCTATGAAGTGGACGTTACTTGATGTAAGCCAATACTTGGAATTGGGAGCTGAGTAAAAAGCTTTAGGTTAAGTCTTTCATTGCTGCCTAATGGATTTGAACACCTAATTCCCTCTTATTTTAATGGGAGCTGTGCATAGCCATAGATAGCTCTGAACATCCCAGCAGTAGCTTCAAATAGTCACTTAGTTGAAATTACTCCTTGAAGAAAATGGTAGCTCATACATATGAAAAAACCTCCTTGATCTATGTATTTACAAATGCATCAGCACTGATGCTTAAACAAATACTTGAAGATGGAGAAAGGTCAGTTGTGACTAAAATGGTGGCCTTCCAGAAGACTGTGCAAGGGGAAGTCTGAACTAAACCACGCAGGTCACAGTAAGTGAACAAAACCGCTGTCACTGGACTAAGTGTCTATATGCTGTGGAAACTGTATGGGAATTCCTCTGCACAGTTCTCAAGATGACAACAGTAACCAACTCTTGGCACCCATAATCATGACAGACTTTTTCTAACCTAGGCTGGAATGCTAAGACTGATTGTATAAATAAACTTAGCATAATACTCCTCACGGCTACAGAATTTATCAGAGAGAAAGAATTCCAACTTTCTAGTGAAAACACAGGCACAGCCCGGCTTTACAATTGTCACATTAAAAAGGCATTTTCTACTATAAGGAAATTATTTGGATTTCATTACTTTTTATGATTTAAAAGAGAGTTACTACCTACTATTGGAGGAATCAACGTAAACCCCACCCGGTGGCAGGTATGGGCATGACAGGAAACAGTGTTCTAGTGTTGCTATTAACAGAATCATCTCTAATTAGTTCAGTCCCCGTCTTCTATACACAGAAAGCCTGTCTCCCAGTTCTCCAAGTACCAAGATGGATAACTCCAATATCTGTGTTAGTTACAGATGTTCCTTATTACAGGCTACTTTCGCATGCGGTGCCTGTCAAACAGGCACAGTGTAAGTGAAAACAGGGGATGTTTAAGATCTCACAAGCATAAGTGATGCATTGTCCCTGTGTCTGGCAAAGTAGATGGAAATAGAGAGCGCAAGAAACGGCAACATAAATAGTTAGCAATAAAACAAACAACAGGGAGAAATGTTATTTTAAGCAGGTTGAAAGGACTCACTGTATCCAATCCCTTGCCACCGTTTGAAATCATTTGGTGTGACCCCAAAAGTGCCTGTCCCCATTGTTTGAGCAGACAGCTCCAAAGTGTCTTTCAGGCTTTTATATGGCACAAAGCATTAACAATTTAGTTCACTATGGAAAGAGGATTACATTGGTTTATCCTAGTAATTAATTACAATCTCCACCTCACAGATCTTACAAAATAAGATGACTGTCTTCTGTACGTGCCACTTAGCATGTTGTGGGCATGAATGCAATTCATTTGATTCTTCCACTGTATTGCTATTTCACAAGATACAGTTCCTTTCAGCTTACTTTTACAGGAGATGGTCTCAGCTGTGACAAAAACTCTGCCATCCAGGTGATAGGCAAGCTCACAAACAGAAAAAGCAGAACATCTTGAGTGATACAAAGCACAAAAACTTCCCCTGAAGAAGTGCAGTCAGTAAAGACAGAGAGGGAGAGGAAGTAAAAGTGAAATTCTTGGAGGATGGCCACCTCCTCATCTGCACCTACCATTGGTTTTAGCTCTCTGCCTTCAGCTCCACCTCCCTTGCCAGCTTCTTTCATTGATTTTCTGCTGTTCTCCACAAACTCCTGCAAAGTAAATCAAGTGGCTTAATGGTTCTTCCTCTGGCAGCATACTGAGGTACAGCCAGGGAACGTGCAAACTATGGTTCTCCTATAAAATTCCCTGGTGTCACAAAAAGGTATTTGTTGTGCCCCAAGAAGTGAACACAAAAGCAAGAGCTATCACCTCCCTCTCTCTCTTTTACCCTTTGGCACTCAGATTTCCCAGACAGAATTAAAAAAAAAACCATTACAGACAATACTAACTAGCCCATCTGTAGAGCCTAGCACATTTACCATGACCCCAACCATCCCTGGCTTCCACATTCTGATGACTAGCACAAAATCAATACAGATCCCAGCCATTATTTTCTGCCCAGTGAAAACAGTATGTGGTGTTACAACTCTCTCCCACTGCTGTGACAGAAAAAACACACTGGGATTGTTTTACTTCTAGCAATGCCTCCTTCTTTTCCCATAGCACACATCTTCCCAAAACTATTCCATATTCAGGGGTTCATCTTGTGAGATTATTTCCCCCCATGGACATCGCCTTTCCCATTTTTTTTAAAACATCAAAATGGAAGTGATCAGTGTATTAGACCTGCTATTAAAGAGACCAGCAGATATGCTACAGTCCTGTAGTCTTTCAGGACTTCTTTCTATTGTAAATGTGCAAGCCTCGTGTAAGAAGCTTTTATTTATTTATTTATTTTTACACGAGTTCCATGCTCCTAGTATCCACTGCACCCCTTAGTTAGTGACAGAACTGTAAACAATCTAAACATTGATTCTGTGCATATGCTCACAGTGTACTGTTTCTAGATTTCATATGCTGGATTAGAGAGAGCAATTTTACTACGTTACAGAAATCAGAATGTTCAGAATAACTGAATTTGAGTCTCTCTATAGCTTATGCATGAGAATACATTTCACATGAAGTGAGGAATGGACTCCATGGCAGCCAAGAAACTAAGGCCATATCTCCACTACCACTTATGTCAGCAAAACTTATGTCACTCAGGGATGTGGGAGAAAAAAGCCACCCCAATGAGACATAAATTGGGCCAGCATAAATGGCAGTGTGTCCAACTTCTCTCGCCAACATAGCTATTGCCACTCAACAGGGGTGGTTTAATTATGTTGATGGGAAAGCTCTCCCTCGTCGGCACAGATCTCTCACGTAGCCACTCTTACAGCGGCGCAGCTGCAGTGGCTGCTGTCAGAGCTCTGTCAATGTAGTCGTAACTTAATTGTGACAGGGCCTACTTTGTCCCTGTCAAATGAGGTGCTAATATCAACTCAGGCTCAGACACATACTCCAGGAAAGGGCTGTCAGCGCAGCTGTTTGAGGACTGTCTGAGCCAAGTCTGGTCTCTTGGCCTGGGTAACAAACCCAAACCTGTGCCTCGTCCCTTTCTCTGTGACCAAGAGAAAGGTCTCTCAAAATGGCTGACCCTGGGATTTCTGTGCCGAATGGCATCAAAAGCTTGCACTAAAGCATTTAGAGAGAGCAGGGTTCCTTTGACTTGAGGAAGAGGGGAGGAAAACTAACCTACCATGAGAATTTTATCCATGTAGAATTCTCTACCAGGGCTTCCATCGTTGTATTTTGTATCAATGGCAAAACATAAGAAGAGGACGTCCACGACCATTTCATAAATCGACAGGAAGCAGTGGGCAACCAGAAAAGCAAAGAGGCAGACGATGATAAGAGGCAGCACCCACACTGTGTAATCCCGCTGGTAGTTCAGCAGCATAACCCCCGCCAAGCCTGTGCTGCAAACAATCAGGACCTGAAGCAAAGAAAACAAAGACAACAATGATGGCAGAAGCCAATGGAGTCTCGTGTTCGTGGGCGAGGACACACACACGCCCTTTGTTCTCATGGGCACCGACTCCACCACAAGTCACTGAATGCTACCTAAACCCAACATGCCCCTTACTCCAGCCAGATTTGTTTTCAGTGCACTGAGAATAATACTCTCCCCTCAACTACAAAGCTGCCACTCACCCATCCTTCCAGAGAGAAACAGATACCCTAGTAAGAGAGAACCATACGATTTAGTCAAATTATCAACTCCTGAGGGCAAGGACCATTTCTAGGTCTGTACCTTGTACAGAACATAAATATTAATATAAGCAGATCCATCAACTAATATGCTTTATAAAAGTTTTGCTTGCAGACATACACTTAGCCAAAATATCCCTTCAGCTTTCTCCAGCCCCTCCTATTTGCAACAGGAAGGCTGCCAAAATTACATGGTATATGAAGTCCCTTCTGTAAACCGAGCCTTTTTTCTCTCTCTGATCTAAAAGCCATTTTTTCATGGAGACGTTTTCTGGCATGTTAGACTACTCCAGAGAACTTCACTGTGCACGTCAATACCCCCAAGGGACTTGCATCTTCATTATGCACTCACTCCCATTGCACTGTATTGATTTGTTTATTTACTGGATTAGAAAACCTCACTTAGAGTTCAGCCCGCTGTAATCGGGTGTAATAAAAGGAAAGGAGCGAAGAGAAGATGGACAGTTCATTCCATGGATGGACCCAATGCTGACTGGCACTTATGGAGCGACAACTGGGCTCTGGTTTTTCATAAAGCAATAGACAATTGAGCTGTAACAACAGTTCTTAGTAACCTTTTTATCGTGGAACATACTTGGTATCCACTCTTTGCTCTTTACCCCCACGGCAGGCAACTCCTAGCTGCCAGTACAAGGTCCTGCTGCCTCCAATTCCATCCCTCCTATGAGGACTGGTTGAAAATGTCTGAACTTCTTTCTAAAGGCAAACTGGGGGGTTGATTAAACAAGGTGTATGGGGAAGTGTCTGCTTTCCTTACATTTGAGGTTTTTCACTGGAAAACCAAAACTTCTGGCCAGGCTTTTTTCAGCTTACACTTGCCAAAGGAAATGGGAGCTAGACTGGTTTTATTGAGAGGAAACTGGAATTTTCAGCAGTACTCTCCCCCCCACACCATCATCCAGATTCTTTTGCACTTCCCTTCCCTGCTCAGTTTCCTCTAAATCATGTCCCTGACAGGAGGCAGCAGGACAGGATGGGTCACAGCGGCAGGCAGTGGGAAATCAAGCACTCAGGCACACTGTAGCTGGAGAGCAAGAGGGGGGAAGGTTTCTGACAGCAAGTAGACTTGTCCCAAACAATAAAGCACAAGCATACCTTTCCCAGGAACAGCATGAAGTCTCCTACTGTGTTTATGGCAGCTACTCGCAGAGCATTCTCTACTAGAATGACAAAGGCATCCTTTGCTGAGGTGCAGAAGTTGGTGCTGTTGATAGCTGTGGCTGTATATGCATTCTGGGGAAAATCAAAATCTGGTTTAAGTCACAGACACAATGTCCCTTCTTCAACATTCCCTCAAGTTCTAGTTCAACATCTATCCTGGAGGCCCTACCAAGAAATCATCTGCTACAGCAACAAGACTTTCTTCTCCCATTCTCTTCCATTCACACTAGAAGGCACCAAGTCATGTGACGCTGGATTTAATAAGGGACTTTTAAAGTTACAAATGTAATCAAGAAATACTGCGGACTCAGTAGGCTCCATCCCAGAATTAGGAAGGAAGGAAACTGTGTAATGAAAAATCCCGTTGGCGTTCACTGTTGATTTCATAAACAAAAGTGATAGGCAAGGATTTGTGCTGGCTTTTGAGCCACCTTGGTGCTGCTAAACCAAGTTCCCCCGGGCAGTGGCTGAATCAAAAGACAGGGAATAACCATTTTTCCACCTGTCTTGCTTATCCTTGCCACATATTTATCAGTTTCACATCAAAATGTTAATAGTAAAAGAAATGGAATCTTTCCGCAGAGGTTAACACTGACGTTACTTCCAAGTTAAGCAGCTGGGCAAAAATACATGCATATCTCCCTCAGGTCATACAAGAGATTGAGGGGTCATGTGTTTCAGGAAAGTTCCTTTCAGCATTTCTAATTCTGCCCTGCATCACTGAATAGGTAAGCCAATGGTAACAAAGACAATTTCCAATAATTACACACTTAATTAACGATCTTCACTGAGACAATTAAAAAACAAGGCCTGGTAAGGACAGAACAGGTTTATGCCCAGGCTGCAACTTCATGGATTGCTGTATAGCTTTGTCTGGTAGTTTCATCATAATTCTGGAAACCAAGCTCCAAATAAAGCAGCTTCCGAAACGCTATCTTGTGGTTCTTCAAGGAGCAGAAGTTCTGTGCAATTTTAATCTGACCCAAGGGAATACTTGCTTACAAAAGGCAGCTAGGTTCACAATCATGTAAGTTTATGAAGCCGAATATGGAAGACTTCCATTATGCAGAATGTATCAAATTCAAGGAACAAATTGAACAATCAGACAAACTATAGCACACTTCTCCCAAAGAAACAGATATGACTAAACTCATCACAATTCACAGTCATTGCCCTTCTTTAGAGATTGCTACACTCAAGTTAGGAGGCATAGTCCCCAGCCCAGGCAGATGTACCTGTGACAACTCTGCTCAAGCTAGCATACTAAAAATAGCTGGGTGGTACCTTGAGCCAGCTCCCCAAGTACATAAAACTTAGGGTTTCAAACACGGCTGGACTCGGGCACTAGTGAGATCTGCCATAGCTATGCTGCTGTTTTTAGCATGCAAGATCAAGCAGAACTAATGTGCGTACACCTCTCCGAGATGGGAGTTACACCTCCCCTCTGGTGTGCAGACATAGCCTTCAAGCAAGAGGGTGACTTAACAGAAATACATTCTCTCAAATGTGTGATGCTTAAATATTAAAAAGGAACAAAAAGATCCACGCTCTGTTACCATAAATACACTTTCAAACTTAAATGTGATGGGGAGAGTGGGTGCTGGGGGTCGGGGTTGTATTCAACCATTAAACTCTAATGCTGCATTGCTTACACATGATGAGTCATTTTTAAAGGACAAAATATCTTTTCCAGAAAAAGGAATTTGGACAATTTTTCACCCAGGCACGGCAAATGAGGACGAATGTAATGAGCCTCAGTGAGATCACAATGTACTTTAATTTCAGGAATGGGGACATGATTGAAGTACGTAGGTTCAAGCCATTCCAAAGTACAATTTAACATGTGTCAACTAAGGAAAAAATTACTCCATCTTCTGGTTTAAGGCTAGCCTTCCTCAATCACCTAAATTGACAGCCTTTATATATAAAGTCAAAATATATAAAATCTCACCTGATTTAAGTAAGTCAGGCACTTTTCCAGACACCAAAGGCAGCAGATGCAAGCTTTCAGCATACATCGAGCACAAGCATTTTCCTAGCGTGGCAACAAGAGGGAGAGAAAAACACAAAAAACAAGTACATTAACAAAACCCCAAAGGACAAAGAACACTAACAACCATTAAATCTAAATGCATGGGCTCTACTTTAAGTGCTGAATATTCTGAAGTCAGCCCTGAAATTTCATGAACACACACATTCCCACCCAGCCACACTTACTGTTTTAGTCAAAATTTAGGGTCAATTTTCAAGCTTTTGGACCCCAGTATGTTAATAGGTAGGAAGTTTTCCTTACTTTTCCTTTCAGTTGGGAATGAATATACATTAGGATCATCCGTGGGATCTTCACTAATGTGATAATGAAAGAACCTTTTGCCACTGTTCCAAGGTGGTAACAGATAAGGCGATTTACTGATGCCAGAATAGGAGTAAATGGCAGATTCCTTTTCTCCCTGTGGAAAATCATCAGAGAAATGAAATAAAGCAATATCATCAATATGGACTTCAGGCGAGACAAAACAGTTACAGACACATTCTGACTGAATTTGCAGGTGAAAAGCAATTTGGTGGTCTCATTCTAGTTTGCAGAGGACACAGCTCATGCACTGAGAAGCAGGGTCCATACCAGTATTAGCTCTAATTTAATAGCAGGACAAGGATGAGTCATCAGCTGAGCTGAGAGCGGCCACTTGCCTGCACTATTGTTATATCTAACCAATGAATATTTTTAAGCTTGATTCTTTTATGAATGTCTTTTTCAGGCATTTTAAGTCTTCCCCAAGTTTATTATAGGATTTTCCCTATTTTATATATTGAAAAAAAAATATGCATTCAGTACACAAAAGCCATTTTCAGACCATTTGTACTTCTCAATATACTTATCCACACACCCAGAGAATCAGGTATTAAAACAAAATATGGTTCTGTAACAATATATTTATTTATAAGGACGTATGTATAAGATGAGCTGAATGCACATTCAACGTCTTCAGATACTACTTTTCAGAAATTTATTCTTATAATTCATATTTGTTTCTTCTAAACAAGCCATAGCTACTTCCCACTATTCAGCACTTAGTGAAAGAACACCGGTTTAAGAAAATAAACTCAATCAAAAAAGTACTAAAGGCTTCATGTTAAAACTGCCAGTGTTCCAATAATAAAATGCTTCCCCTAAATTTAGGGAAACCTATTCTTAAGGTGGTTTCAGTTGCAAAAGATAAAAAAGTGGCACCTTCCAGCCCCACAGACCTGCTCCCTGCTTGCACTGAGTCATGCTGACTTCAGTGAGAAAGATAAGTTTTTACAACTTTTTTTTTTATCCTGTTAGCATTGTGGAGTCAGTTTTTAGTGTGTTGGATTCCATTTCTTCTTGCAAAACAATTTATCTAGTTCCAACTTGTTACACCTGTGCAAATGGAAGAAAGCAAATGGCTTGTACAAGTGTAACTGAGGCCCTAATATGGCCAGCAGGACCTTATGACAACGCTTGGAAGCATTACATTACCACCAGCAAATGTTGATAAATGTCAATTTTACCATGTACATACATAAAAATAATGCCATTCATCACAGACATTTACAACATGGCAGAGTAAGAAAAATGCTGCTTTAGTATTTATCTGAGTTTGCTTTAAGGATGTTTGATTTGTATATTTTGACAGGGGCTTGTGTTTTAATAGTTATACAAGCTTAAACTTTCTGATTCTCAATGTCTCCTGCCATTAAATAATTCCCCCATCATCCTCAACGGTGAAAATTTAAATGAATAAAGATTGAAAGAAATACTTGAAATAAACATTGATATTATCCATCAAAATATTATTAATAATAATATTATCACTCCAAATTCTGCCAACCCTACTTATGACAAGTAGTATTACATGAAATGCAAAGAACCCATCTTGGCTTTAGAGCCCTGGGTGAGAGTGCAGGACTGGCAGTTCAACAAAAGTCTTTCTATATGTAAATTAAGCTCACTTGGATATAGAAATCATTGACGACGACATGAAACCCCAGTATACGATTTTCACAAAGTCATTTTTCAGATGAGAACCATGCTTTAAAATGCAGGAAAGCAAAGTAGTAGAGGGACATGGATCTTTTGTAACTCAAAATTCCCATTAAGGGATGATGGATGGGGAGCAGGTAAGAACAAATTCATTTACCTTCAGGTAAAATACAGTTAATCAAGTCAGATGTTGGAGATGCAAACCATTTCTGAAATCATCTGGCCCGCCCCCATGCTGGTGCCAGACTATTCCTGCCTACTGTGTATTTCCTAGTTATGTACAGGTTGGACCTCCTCTGGTCCAGCACCCTTGGGACCTGAGTGATGCCGAACCAGGGAGTTTGCCAGACCAGGAGAGATGCTCCCCTGCTGGCCCTCACTCCCAGGCCCCCTTCCTGGCCGTCGGCCCCACCCTGGGCCACCAGCCCCAATCACTGGACTCTGCTCCTGGCCCCGCCAAGGCTTCCGGCCACCCTGAGCTTGTGGCCCCAGCAGGGCGCAAGCCCAGCCACAGTCCTGGCCATGCTCCTAGTCGTGGGCCCAGCTGCGCTCCTGTCCCTGGCCAGGCTCCTAGATGCTGCACTCATGGCTCCTAGTCGCTGGCCACCCTGCGCTCCTGGTCGGGCTCCCAGCCACTGGCTCCCCCCCATTGCCGGGCTCCCAGCCAGCCTCTGCTCCCCTGTGCCAGACCTCGGATGTTGCCAGACCAGGGTCTCAGATTATAGAGGTTCAACCTGTTCAATTTTTGAAAACAGCGTATTTGTAAAAACAGCACAGAAAGGATATCAATTAAATGAATGGCTGCCAAGTAACAACAAAAATAAACTAATGTTCATATGAGGGAACATTTAAACCAAAGTCCCGATCTGCTCTACATGGATACTAAAGACCCTGTAGTAATTTTAATAAGGCATAAAGATTTTGTCCTGGACTGATATTTTCTTCCCTTACTCCAACCACTTTTGCTGTGCATCACAGCTGATGCCCTCTGCTTCAGATAGGGTTGCCAGGTGTCCAGTTTTCGCCCGGATGTCCGTTATTTCTGGCCCCGTCCGGTAAAAAAAAACCCTCAGAAAATACCGGACATATAAAATGTCCGGTATTTTTTGTTTCTCTCGGACGGAAGTGAGGAGATATTTAAAGGCGCAGCGCCCTTTTTTTTTTTGGCTCAACACCTTTGGCTCCCCATTTTTGGGGTTTGTTTGGGGTTTTTTTTGGCTCAACCAATTTTTTTTTCCCTGCCATGTTCGGGATTTTTTCTTAAAGTATCTGGCAACCCTAGCTTCAGAAGTAGCTGTATTATTCCAGAGGTGCTGTATTTTACCGTTTTCAAATTACTTTGAGACCATTTGGAGTGGGAAATGTAACTTAAATCATCAGATTTAGCACAGAGATTTATTTTCTGAAAAGACACATACATGCTACATTGAGAAATTTGACTTTAGAAAAAGATACTTAAAAAAAGAACAGGTGAATTAGTTCAACACCACCATTATTTCTTTCCTTAATCAAAAATGTTGCTAAGAGTTGTATGTTAGCAAAAACCCTGGCTTATCACTTCAGTATTACTCAGTCTCACAAAATTATTGCAATACTCATGATAGAGTTTTTCTTAAAGTTTCATCACTTAGCTCTGATTGAGAAAAACCTTGATTTCCATTAAAAAATTCTAGTCCTTATGGTTGTAGAAAAAAAACTTTAAAAACATGATTTCCATGCACCTAGAGACTCAAAAAACAAAGCAAATTTTAAAAGCTTATTTTTGAACACTGCATTACCACCACTCAGTTATTATCCTAAGAACATGTGATGCATCCCTCTCTTCTACTTGAGATACATGTGCATTAATTGATATGAGTACAGCATGATTTACAAATTAGGACTCATGCACAGTGATGGTACATGGAGATTTAATACACGCATTTTGCTGCACTTGAACATTAGTATAGAATCGTGCCTGGATCCATATGACAAGGATGGCTCTAATGGGACTTTCTGTAATCTTAGGAAACAGACAAATGAGTGGATGGAAAGAATTAAAGGACTGTATTTTTCAATTAAGTAATCCCAGGCAATTAGCGCCAATTATCTTTAATTTAAATGGAGCTTATTAGCTTTCATACCAAAAGGAGATGAATGTGAAAGAGCTTTCTACTTAAAAAAAAAAATCTCGGTCTTCTCTGTGTATATGGGACATAGGAGCAAACAAGACCATGGTGCTTAACATCTCAGAAGTACAGATAATCAGCTAAATACACTATTTCGAGTTCGCTTTTGCTTTCCAGCTTCCAAGAACGCATCTGCTCATTTCACCACAAACTTTGGCCCTAGTGATATTTGTTGATTCAGTTACAAAGTCTCTTAAGAAAAAGCAGTCTGAAACGTTCTCACCTTGTGAAATAGTACGTCACAACAGCTCCAGCTACAGTCATCTGTTGACACGCTAGAATAAATTCACTGATCCAGATAAGTCCTACAACATGGTACCACCACATGTATTTCAGAGGACCCAAAACCCGGAATTCCACAAATCCTTGTTCGTTTGGGACAGGGCTACCTAGGAACAAATCAGGAGAAGGAGGCAGATAGCATTTACAATAATAGCTCAGGAAAAAAGGAACCATTTGTATCTCAGCTAATAACTCTGAATCATTTAATGAGCTGACAGCTCCTAATAAAGCACTAACATCAGTGTCCCTGGACAGCTGATAAAGGAGATGACATTGCTGGGTCAGTCCACAAAAATCTTAATTACTATTAATGATTGTGCAGAAGAAGGATTTTAAAATTCTCCACAGCACACTCACCATCCAACAACTTTTTTAAAAAAGAAATGTTAGCCATGAGGCAATTTGGAAAAATAATATCAGAATGAGTTCTTATTCCAAAATGTAATGAAGGACATCTCAATTATCTGCCCCTACCTTTGTATAAATAACATTTCTTCCTTATGTGAATTATTGAAAGATTGTAATTGGTATTTTTTCATTAGATTGAACATTAATGGTCACCTATTTCATGATGATGCAAGTTTTTCTGCATGTTTTATGTCTGTATGTAAATAACATTCTCTTTGCTAGAAATACTAGCAGTGTTTGAGAAGATTTTTCCCAAAGAATTTTATACATATTTTAAAACCCAACAGACTTGTCTGATCCAAGTAGCACTTTCACATGAGCTCACTGACATTGTGTCAGAGCATCCATCGCCTGTGGAAAACCTATTTCAAAAAGCATTAGCACTCACGGTGGAGGTCTCTCTCACCCATCAAAAGATGTGAACAGCAAAAGAGATTCAGGAAAATACAGAGAATGGACAAAACAGGTGCATAAAACAAATTCCATTTGAAAGCCATTAATGTTTTCACTTAGGTTTGCACAAGATCTCTTAACCTTCTGTGAATGGTTTAATCTTAAATCTTGAAATCTTAATCTTTAATCTTGGAAGCCAAACAACACTATCAAAATAATTTTGTTTGGCATAGTTGAATTACTATTTGGAAAAACAAGTTTTTTCTGACTCTTTTAGAAGTGTTTTGCATTTTGGCTGCTAGCAGTCTGTTAAATATGGATTTACAGCATGTATGGCCATGCTACGGCAAAGACTTAAATTTAATACAAAACACTTTGTCCCACTGATATCAATGTAGCTACTCACAGTTCATAAAAACTAGGCATGTGCAGTACTCCTTGCTGGATCATGACTGTGGGTACAAACAATTAAAACTGAGCAAAGCTTTTTCCTTATTAAAGCCCAAACTTTGGCTCTGATGATACAGAACTGGGACCTCAACCATTTTCAAGTTGTGACACACTGTTTTCCAGATAATAAATGTCACATCACATATAATTAAATAAACTTATAACAGTACAACAACAAAACCGAAGACAAATTCTATTAGCTCTGTCCCTTATTAAAAACTGGGCCAAAAAAAACCCCAAATATTTTCCCATAGTTAAGCTGAAACAGTTATATGATCTAAAAAGTGTTAAAATTACTATATTGTATTAGAGCAGTTGCGAAGTAGTTGTCACAACATTTCAAATATCAGGTTCCAGTAACATCTTCTCCTTAAGCTTCTAGCTAGAATCCTGCATATTCACAGAGAGAGGAGTGGATATCTGTGCAGGGCTCTTCCCCCCTCTGCCTGATCCCTCTAAATATGGAGGGGAACAGAAATAAAACCTCTCAATATTTTAAATATGACATTATTTCAAAAGTTCGAAGTCTGAAGATAAAATCAAATGGATGGATTGAAATTGTACATTTCCTGACTTTAAAAAAAAAAAAAGTCTTAACTGACATACTGGCATGCTTCTTTTGCATTTTATTTGCAGAGTTACAGAAATTAACAAGACAGCAGAAAAGGAGACATGACCCAGTTTGAAAGTTCCCCTAACAGGATAGCTAAATATTTCCCCAGCATGGGTAAATCCATGAGTGGCATAAAGCTGACAGTGAATTCTTCGCCTTCCTTTCCTAGCCCCCTGGCTGTATATGGAGTATGCCATAACCAGAACATACTGTTTTAAAACAAGTCCCAGCTACTATGACAGTCCCATGGAGATTTACTGCTTACATGTGTTACGGCAGCCCTGCAGCTGCTCTTCCTCATAACAAAAACAGTAGTAGAAAGTTATTTCCAGAGCACCAATGAATATTTTCACACCTGAACACGGATGTGCACAAGAACACAGTAATCTCTCTCAGTACTAAAGTACTCACTGTGCTCAAAGTATTCAGAAAGTCACTCAAGCAGAGATCTAGAGGAGCAGAACAATTCTGATTTTCTAACTCTAACTATATCTAAAGTCTGTACGAGAAAGTACTAACGTTTACTTAAAAGAAGCAATATGGTCACATACCTGTAGTGCCAAGGAAAAGCAGGACCATGATCCAGTAGCTCCAAAACAGGATGAGGGCAAAGAAAGTCCAAAAGGGCTGGAAGACTAGCAGTGGCAGGTGAATGAAAACCTTGCCAGCCACGTGGAACAAGGCAATGGTGAGAGCTACTCGCTTGCGCATAATTAACATTATCAAGAACAAGATAACCTGGGGAGAGAAGTTTCCAACTGACATTTTAGGTGATGAAAAGCAGACCATCAGGTGCAGTAAATAATACAAGATCTTCAAGAAGAGCAAACTCAATCACACAGTTTGCCTAAGGCCTATCCACAAGTTTACATGATTTAATCCTGCATCAAATATTTAGAGATCGGTTTATCAATACAAACTATTTTTGGTGACTCCAGCTATCTTTGAAATTACATTTTTGAACTGACAAGACCATATACCAAATTCTATCACTCAGTTGCATTGTGCAACCCAGTGAAAGTAACAGGATTGTACAGGTGCAGCCAAGGGCAGAATGTGGCCAATATTTTGACACAGAATCTAGAGAACTTGCCAGATACGTTTATAAAAAGGTTTCATGACAGTAACCCTCCACACAGGCATGCACTAACTAAACTGAAACAGTATTTATAGTTGATTTATCTGACAAACAGGGCCCAAGTGCAAGTGAACATACAGATTAAGTCTCCAATCCTGAGGCTGCTCTGTGCATGGAAGTCCCAGTAGACTTCCTAGAGTGGTAGCTGTTGATGCAGGCCCTACACTCTCCCTTGACCACAGAAGAATAGGTCTACCAGAACAAAGCCTAACTAACAGGAGAAAGTGCAGCAACAAACAGGGATACTATTTCAGAAGTGTTTTCAATCTTCCATGCACACACTACAAAATGGCATTGACAAGCCAAAGAACATGGCGAGGACAGAAAAAAGGAATACAATTTTGACAATGACAACACGCTTACCGTGAAGACAGTAGCTGAAATGGCATAGACCAGGAGGGCCTGATGATTGTCTTTGGCTACTTGAAGCTGATCAGCAGGAAGAGTTTCATCATCCAACTTTCTTTGCTTAGCATACAGCCACCACAGTACTCCTGTGCCGCCTATCGTTTGAATGAAAGACAGGACAAATAGCATATTTCCCTCTACTTAACAAATGCACAACAAATGGAACCAGCTGGACACAACACAGTCTAAACAGACAAAAACTATCCAAGAGAGCTGATGCTACTCCAAAGGAAGGATTTTGAAGGTAGAGTGCTCTAGCTTCTCACTTGCCTGCTAATCAAGCAAATGCTCTCCCTGCACCGCTCCTACCCTGCTAGGGCCATCTGAAAATCATGCAGCTCCTTGGATTGGTACTCCTCATTTCATGTGTTTTAGAGAGAATGAGGGGAGCCACTTGTCGGGAGGCACAGTAAGGGCAGATACTGTTCCCATATGTCAGGCATTACAGGACTGGAAGGGAAGGACAAAAGCAGAAAACGATGTGGTGGGATGTGTATGGGAAATTAAAATGGAAAAACTGAGTGAGAGAGCCCCAGAGGATGCAGAGAAAGAAGAAGTACAAAGAAAAAGGAAGAGGTGAAAGGGTAAACACTTCAGAGAGAAGTGCCACCAGGGAAGAGGAAAGGAAACAATGAGGAGTCAGAGAGAGAATCCATGGATACTTGAAACAGCATCTCAGATAAATCACAGCTAGGTGGCCATGCATGAAGAAGAACTGATGCATGTACTGCAAGTGTAGGAATGACAGAAGAGCCAGCTCACCTCACCTGCCATGAGAAAATGAAAAATAAAAATAAAGGCGAAGGAGAAGAGAGGGAAGTGTCTCCCATTAAACAAACTCCCTGGGGGAAATCCTACCCCTACTGGTCAGAAGCAAAACTCCCATTAACTTTAATAGGCCAGGATTTTACTTTCCGGCTGCTGCCATGTTTCCAAGACAGAACCTTCTCTTTGATCTGGGATTCCACACCTCCAATGAATTAACCTTTTCCTTCTGACATTTCTTTTCTCTTTCCAGTTCCCCTCTCCCCTCCCACAAGGTCTGAGACTCAGCTGCAGTGTGTCTATCTAAAGTGCAAAAATCTTAGTTGACACATTTTGTTCATTTCAAAAGATTCAGGATGTTCCAGATTTGCTACATGGGGATTCCAAAAACAACAGACTAATGTAAACACAAACAGCGTCTCTTGCAAAACGCCATTTTTAAGTCTTTGCATTTGGTGCTGTTTTTCAGGATGTAATCAGATGTCAGTGGAGCAGTTCAGAAAACCTATATGATCTTGAAAGTATTTTTTTCTAACCCTGGCAGGTCATGATTAAATTATGGCTGTCATCTATTTTAGCATTTCCGCTGATCACTAGATATGCTTCTGCTTTATTGAAACATCAGCTATACAAAACTTCAGTTCCATGAAGTTTTAAGTGTATAGAGTAGATCAAAGTCGTCAGAAAACAGCCCCAATGGGCTGGTTAGGAATTCATATTAGGCTGCTGTTACATGCCCTGGGAACCTAACCAGCCCCACATGCCCTCAATAGTCCCCCGGATTGCAGGAAGTTTGCAAGGAGAGGAAGAAAAGTGATAGAAAAGCCCCTGTGTTTCTCACTGATTAAGTGTATTGAGCACAGCTCAAGCCACCCAGAGGGCCCATCCTAAATGTTAATGGTAGTGCTCTGCACCACAGGGCTCTGTACTGGGTAGATTCTTCGTGTCTCACTCTCCAGGTTGTCATAGGCTATATGCGCCCTCATCCATCAAACAGGAGGTGCACCAGTTGTGTGGCTGGGCAAAAAGCAGCAGTGACTGAATCTAACCCAGTTCTTCTCAGCCAGAAAGACAGCAGTTTCCCCATGGGACAGGTCAATATAAAGCAGAAAAAAAGAATCGTCTCTGAGTAGGATGCTGATGACCTTTGGGGTGAGGGAGAGAGATCAGAACTTGGCTCTCAATGCCAAAGAAATGAACTAGACTTACCAAGTGATCCCAGAACGACAAGAACTGTTAAGATCCAAACCAGTACTCTTGAAATGTACCTGATTATCACCATCAAAATCATGGACAGCACTGCAGAAAAGACAAATATAATAAGCAGAGCAATTATTTCAAACAGGAACAACCCTACAAAGGTATTTTTTTCCATGAGCAAAAGGTAGGAAGTTCAATTGAATGCTCTACACTAGAGATAACTGCATATTAATGGAGTCTTTTATAGAAGGAATTTTTTTCTCCTATGGCTTTCAAACTTATTTCACAAATACACAAGGAAAATCAGGTATCTTCTACAACTCCTGCTTTTTGCTAAATAAAAAGTGTGCGCGCGCATTTACATAGTACACTATTTTTTATTATACACACACACACACACACCATAGTATACTCACACAAATGTATTCAGACAGTGACAGAACAAACAAGAGGACATGACAGAAGTGTGAGTTTAATATCATGAGTTGGGAAAACAACTACACAACTCTGAGCAGCAGAGGAGAACTCACATGCAAACACACATGCTAAACAAGTGCAGATAGTATGATGTATTAAGATGTCATGTTTGTTACAAGGAAAAATTACTGCTGTGTGCTTTATCTTTTTTAATCAAATTGGGTTTTTAAAGAGTTTATTGATTCTGCAATAATTTTTTACTTGCAATTTTCACATTTCCTCATCTAATCTTCATTGTTTTCCCCATTTCTCATCTCTAAGTCCCCATTTTTTGGGCCCTTGGCATTATGCCATCAGATGCACCATGCCATTTCAAAGTTCATTTGGTTAGATTGGTACATATAGATTTCTGCATCTTTTCTCAGAGTGCACCTATAATTTGGGAAGCTACTTCCCTCGCAAGGAGCCAGCCTGGGCATCCTATTAGTCCCACTGCCATACAGGCACAGCATGCTAAAAACCTTCCCTAAATCGCCATTTTTCACTGAGAAGTGGTGTGAGTGCACTAGCTACATTTTAAAGTGAATAGCACTGGGGTCTGCTTTGTGAAATAAGCTAACATTCTGATTTAATTAAAAAAGCATAAAAAAGTAATCTGAAAACAATCACATTTTTATCGCTTTTTAACCTAAATGACTAAATTAACTTTATATAAAATTTTGCAATACATATCCAAAGCAAAATCTGGCACTAATCCAACTACAGTCTAGCTAACGAGCTACAAATTTGCAAATTCTTAATTTTCTTTTTACTTTTAGGTCAAATTATTACAGGCCCATTATTACCACCATGGTGTGCAATGGAAGAAATAGTTCTGTGGGTTTCTTTGCAGCAAAATCACTTATTGGAGTTAGTGTTTCATTTTTTTGCAGTCAAGATCTACCTCTCTACTGCAGAGACAGATTGGCTTTAGCAGAATCTTGCTGCTACAGACTCTGTGGCACCCTGTAGTCCATCATCATTTCTTTTTCTTTAACCACACACTATTCTGACAGATGACTAGCACAGCAGGGATTCAGTTTTTTAAGAGGTTAAGGGCCTCTCACTAAGTATTTAATAAAGTCAGCTGATCAGAAATGTAATACATTTGGGTGCACACACTTTCACCTTCATTTATAGGGTCTGTTTAAAACAATCACTTCACTATGATGGGATACCACTGATCAACAAAAAACCTAAGACCCAGAATTGGGAATTTTCCCATCTTTCAAGAACACATTTGCAACAACATTTACAGTCATAAAAAACAGGGCTAGGAGTTACAAAGGTGCCAAAGGGAGTTAAGTGTCCAACCCAATTTCCTTCTGCACTTTTGAAAATCTCAGCTCCAATAGCTAAGCCATAATACACACAAAAAGAAACCTAAGTCCCAGGCTTCTGAGAGCATAATGCCATGCATTGCTCTCATTTTTAGTGCAAAATGGTGAGTGGAAAGGCCAGGCGAGCATTATTAAAGTATCGCCACCTCTGGTTGAAGTTAAACAGCTATGGCAAGAGCACTCAAGTATGTCCAACCCCTCCCCGATCTTAAACAAAAATTTAATGTTTACATGTATTTCTTTTGAAACAGTCATTTGGCTTCTAAGTAAAAAAAAAAAAGACCAACGCATTTTAACAGTTTCCTTGGGGCTTATTATTGTATATGTTTTATGTTCATATTGTGACTAGAGGATGTTAACAGTCTCCTATCGCAGTACTATGAAACAGCTAATAATGAGAAAAACAATTACCTAGTGATAACAAGCAAAGTCCCATTATAATCTCTTTGCTGGTCATAACTCCACTAATCAGCCTGTGTAAGACACTACTGTCACTGACAAAGGTGATCAGGGCCTCTGCAAACTTGGCATAGCAGGAAATGTTCACAGGAGCACAGCGATGGAAGAATGGAATAGGTGCACTGGTGACACAAGAAAAAAAAAATCAGAAAAAAAATTACTCCTACTTAATATAAATGCCACATCAACACACAAATGAAAGGTGAATTGATGCAATACTCTCCACCCTCATAACACTGTAACGAGGAGCCGTGAGTTTAATGCAGAGGTGCTGCTATAATGACGATGGTTACAATGAGGAGTGATGTAATTTTTACAAGTATTTCTGTTAAGATAGCATGCATATTCCAACAGGTATTACACCCTTTGCCTCTCAAAAAAGAGCACACTCTTATTTCAGCTTAAACCTCTGTCATTCAAGTGTCACGTGGTACACCAGCTCAAACTATGGCCTCACTGACTTTTGAATGGAATACTGACCCACTTTTGTACAAAAAAAGATATCCAAGAATGATCGTACCATAGTCTAAAACATGTCACCATTTACAACTGTTGCCAAGCAGCTATGCTAAAGATATCTTATCCTTTCCCTGTTATATGCTTATTCTGGTCATAGGAGATGACAATTACAGTGATTACTTAAGAAATATTTCAATGTTTTATACCAAATGCAGGGAAGAGGCCTAAAACTGTTTCATTAGTCCCTTTACCCTGAATGTTATTTACCTCTCTCATGGACTATACTTCTCACCCCAGTAAACAAACAGTGTGCCAGTCCACCAACAGGTAATTCAGGACAGCAGAACCATAAGACTTTATTTTCCCAGTGCTACCCACTTGGGAGCTGCATCTTCTTGAACCCTAAGCTCAGTCAGGCTATCAAGAGTGTCTATTTTGTTTTTAATTATTCTTTTCCATTACATTTAAGACAATTTTATTAGCAATCTCCTCTTGCTTGCAATTGAATCCAATGAATAAAATATATATCCTACATTAAACTGAAGAGTTCTCTTTTAGCTGCCACATTTCCTTCCTCCCCATTAATTCCTACGGTCTTATTTGCAAAATTTCAGGATACTGCAGCACCACTACACCTTGTTCCTTTGGGAGTCTCCTATTTTACTTGAGGTTTTGAAGCCAAATATTTCCTATATCAGATGCCTCTTTTTAAATTGAGAGTCGTATCAGAAGTCTAACCCTCACTTCTAGTGCGTAGGGTTAGAGTCATCTGCCTTAAAGACTATCCGCTCTATGCATTATTATTTTAGGGAAGTGGAGGAGAGAAGAGAAAGTACATTCTAAAAAAGCAATTGTCTAATTATTCAGTGCAGAACTGGGAAGGTTTTCCTATCACCTACATAACTAGATAATTAACAGATTCCCATGCTTTTGCAAAACTGACAGTTCTAAATAATAAAGTTTTAAGTAAACCGTGCTGAATAAGAAAATGCATTTGCAGATGCTTGCACTGATACTTTGCTTTCAGGAGTAATAAAGACAGCAGTTAAGCGGAATAACTATACATTTAGTGAGAGCTGTTAAAAATCAGATGAAACCCACAGTAATCTATCAAGCAGCCTATATATATATATATATATATGTCCAGCCTTTTTGTAAGATTGAGTTAGTTACGGAGTGTGAGAGTCTTGCAGGTCTTCACAGAACGTATGCAAATCTGAAATGCTTGAAATTAGGGAGCTCTGCATTTAAACTTTTATGTCATGCATTTGCTCCAATTTTTAAGAAAGCCTGTGAAACTTTATAGGCTTGCACTGAAAAATAGTGGTATCATTCTGACAAAGCTCAGATTTTATTCTGAAACATTAAAAAAAACCACACATTTTTTCACATCTTGACGAGAAAACAGACATTCTGGGAAAAAAAAAAGTCATTAGAATCAACATGTCCCTGGGGAGAAATAGATACTTATTGCCTTTATCACACTGAGTTCCTATATTAATTTCCTAATATCTCTCTTGCATGTAGCAATTATACTGTCCATATTAAGTGACCTGCTTTAAGGTATGATAATTAAATACAAACGGTTATAATACATACAAAATAAGGTCAGTGCTTATTACAACCTTTCTTGAATAAATAAGACTTGAGAATCCAGAAGGAGACCTGCTTCTATTTCAGTGGTTCTGACTCAATAAGCATGTGGTATGATGTGTCTTGTTTAATAAAAAAAAAAAAAAAAAATACATCTCGTGATAGTGACCTCTGCTATTTATAAGGCCCCTTGATTACACCTTGGAACCTTACATAGTTAAATGAAATCATATGCTTCTAAGTATAATCTGCTACTTAATCATCGTGATCAATGTCAGCAGAATTAGCCTTGAGGAGGAGGATGATAAATAAATAAATAAAAAAGCACAAAAATAACAGTGGCACTAAAATTCTATGAAGGATCCCAAGTTTAATTAGACTTTGTCAAAGAAATGAATGCAGAGTTAGGAACACAGTAGTTCTCTATCAGGCGTGCCTCAAAACAGGGCTGGATCTGACGTATTTAGGGTCCCCATAACTGATATGTCAACTCATGTAGGGAGCCTGCGCCAACAGAATATAGCATTTTGTCGCTGGGCTTTGCTCTTTTTCTCTCCAAACTCAATGGAAACCCCTCTCTCAAGGTTGTGCAGAGCTGGAATAGGGAGAGGCAAGAAAGAAGGGCAAACTGGCTAGCTTTCTCTTGAGTATCCTGCTCCAAAACCACCTTCATGCAGTGAAACTATATTTCAGGAGTTGCTGCTGGAGGATGTGGTTATCTTTGGCAGTGCTGTGAGGAAGCCAAAGCATGTGAGGGCACAGCATTCCAAAGCTGAAATGGCAGAGTCCCTGCAAGATCTCTGGGACTCTCTGCAGGACACACAGAACACTTTACTGCTGAACCGATCAACTGGGAAACTTCAGGGGGCTGTACTCAGCTGACTTAAGTTGCCATAGTGCCCTTGACTTCAATAGAGTGATGTAATTTACATCAGCTGAGGATCTGTTTCCAGGAAGGGAACATCAGGGAGTTTTCCTCAACATCCTTCTTCCTGAAATGTGTTTATTTTTCCATCCTTCAGACCATTTCATTTCTTCTCCAAAATGCACCTGTTTACTCTAATAAATGCACCAGCACAATATCTAACATGTGAGCTGAAGGCAAACTATTTCTTTGGGGGTTTAAGTCAAGCTTTTGGAAACTTTAAAATTTAATGAATCTTTTTATTTTAACTTATAACCATGGAATAAAATGGAGAAATACTCCACTGATGAAACAGTTCCTTTTGACTATTTTAAAAAGCAGTTTTGCCAGGAATTTGCACTGCATTTATAGAGTGATATGACATTCCATTCTATCTGCCTGCTTCCTTATTAAGCAAAATTCAATCCAATTAAATGACATGAGAACATTTAGGAAGAAAAATACATAAAATACTGGCAAAAATTAAAACCAAGCCATTTGAATATACAACACTGGAATTTTTATTTCTTTTAGTTAGTGCAGCACCTATTCCAAGGGCTGCTGCATAGGCTATTGAACTGCAGCGTTAAAAAAGAGATTCAGAAAAAAGTATGTTATTGCCAGCATTCAGTATCACAGCCATCAATTTAAAAACCTGGTTACCTCCATAAGCAAATGGCATTTAAAACTACAGGTCCTGGAACTAAAATGGCTACAACATACCCACTTTTCTCTGTTTTTCCTTTACAAACACTCATGTCCATGCAGAGCACATACGGCCTGACACTGAACAGATATAGTCAAGCTGGAGTTGTTTATGAAGTAAGAATTATAACTGGTCACAAGTGTTTGCAAGTTTAAGCCTCTTTGATTTCAGTGGAAACACAGAAGCCCAAAGCCACAAACACCCCTGAGGAAATCTTGTTAAAGCAGTGATGGGCAACCTAGGCTAGCGAGTGGGCCACATGAATGACCATACTTCATTTCAGTGGGTCACAAGATTATTGTAACCAAGATGGTCTTGCAGGGTTAGGGTAATTTTGCTAACTGCGCTTGCGTACCTAGAATTTGTGGAGTGTGCCGACTGAACCACAATAGCACTTGGATTGCATGCAGAGGGAATGCAAGGCTCTCACAATGTTGTGTGCAATCAGCACGCACCTCACTTCATATATCCTTGCTTTACATCTGTGTCACCTGAGTCATACCAGTGGCAAAAAAACGTTGTGGATGAAAAAATCAGCAGAATTTGGCACCCCTGTGCATGAGCAATGATAATCAAAGCTGCCTCGTGGGCCCCACACAGAGCCCCAATGGGCTGCATGTGGCTCTCGGGTCACAGGTTGCCCACCACTCTGTTAAAGACAGTGGAACTAGTCCCAGAGTGCTTAAAGGGCTGAATTCTACAATAATCACCTTGCTGAACAAACTTGCTGTGCAACTGAAGTGTGGACTGTCCCTTAACTTCTGGGCAGCACTCTAATCTTCAAACACACAGCTGGGCTCTCAATGCCAGCAGTATCCTCTGTTATAATCACTATCATACTTGACCAAAAACAGCCAAGGCAGCTCTAGGTTGAAATTTTAAACAGTACTGCTAGAGCAGTTTATTTACAAAACAAAGTAATAGATGAATAGGAGTGACATTAAATGTTTAGGTTGGTTTTTGCTTTCTGCCATTTAACCATTCCAGGACCAGAAACTTACACACACTAGAGAACCAGCAAATGAAACAGTCCCACCAAGTTTAACTGGCTGAGTAAAGTACAAGAAGCAAACACCACAAATGATGAACGTAATATTTTATGTGCCTATACCACCTTTCATTCCAAAGCACTTCATATGCTGTGTACAAACTGTAGAAACTGTGTATGTAATAGTGTAGTCGAATAACCAATTAACCAATAAGCAAAAGCTTACAGGTTAATGATATCGACTAAACGCATTTCCTTCTCCCCCCGACACATACTCCGCAGTAAATGTTTTAGCAGGCTGGCCAGCAGCCCCACTCAGTCTTGGCTCGCGCCAGGTCTGGGACCTACACCCGCTGCAGCTCTGCATTTAAAGTGTATTAGGAGGCAGGCGGACAAGCAGCTTGACTCAGTTCCAGCTCGTGCCGGGTCCAGGAGGTCTGCCCTGCCCCCACCCCTCCCAGACAGCAGCATAGGGCAACAGGCAGCCGGTATGCGAGGGGAGCTGGTTTTTAAACTGGCTCCCCTCATGGTCCAGTTCCCACCTGGCATCCCGTGCTGCTGCATCTGTGTCAGAGGCAGCTGCACAGAGTAGCAGGGGGCTCCTTGGTAGTGGAGCTGGCTGCCAGAGCCCCATTCCCAGGGACTACAGAATAGTCGAGTAACCGATAAGAATTCATGAGGTTAATTGACTATTCAATTAACTGATACTTACCATCCCTAGTACAAACAGCATTGCTAAAATGCAGCCAGCTCTCCAGGTGGTGAACTAACACCTGCGTTAACACTAAGTATATAATGCCAAATAGCATTTTTAATATCCCAGTTTTAATAGCATTAGGATCACAGTAGGATTTTGTAAGTATTATGTTGACAGTGTCTCTTTACAAATGACCTTTGTATCAACAGAGTTAACATGGTAACAACAAACATAGGTGTGTTGTAGGGTGACCTAATCTATTCTTTGTTGGGTTTTTATAAAACTTCTTTTTCCAACAAATGACCAAACAATTAGACAAGCAGTTAAACATACCTCTCTGGAACTGGGAGCTTGGGGCAGAGCCTAGAGGCCTGCAAATCTGTAGTGTACTCAGATGGCTGTATTTCATAGCTACATAAATTGGAGCCTGTTGAAAGAAAAAAAAGTTTAAGTTAAAAAATGTAATATTCATGTTTCTGTCCAACAAATCCTCTTTAAAAGGCTAACAGCTCTGATTCTCTGCTCCATTACATTAGTTTCACATCACTAATGCTCCATTGACTGCAGAGTCACAAGAGACTACTAGAGAAAATGTTGTGTAATGGAATGTTGAATCATGTCCTGCTTCTGTTGTACCAGATTGGCCCCTTGCATCCATGGCTGGGCCATCATTTTGTCACCTCAGATCAGCAGAGACAGAAAGGCTAAATTCACAGTCCATTTTTAAAGGAAGGAGGACTCAAATCACTAGACTCCTAGAAATCATTCCGTCCCCCAATTGTTTCTTGATCATCCTTAATACACAGTTTTGATGCAGAGACAACATCTATGGAAGGAATACATTTTTATGAGTAAATGTTAATTTCACCATACACAAACAATATTTCCATCAATAGCAGTCAAAACTTAGATGGGCAAAGTCAGAAAATGCTGCTTGAGAACTCAGCTAGATTTAAGGGTATTTACTTTATATATTTTGAGGAGATAGTGAGAACTTGTGTTTTAATGGTTAGAAAGATTTAACTTTTTGAATTGCCTGCTGTGAGTAAATTACTGTCTGATCACCCCTTCCCCTAAGTATCCTGTATGTGTGAAAAATTTAAAATTGATAAACTGAAAAAATGCTTAAAAAATTATACATCAAAATTATTTTTTTAAAAAAATCAAATGCTGCCAAACCTATCCAGGATGAAAAGAAACTATTCAGTTTTCTTTTTAAACTGCAATCCATGTGTTTCAGAGGGCAAAGAGAGGAAGAACTCCTGAGGTTAAAGAGTAAGCTGGCTGATGACCTATACAAAGAAGCACTCCCATGTGTTTATATTGCCAAACTCTTATCAGCAAGGCTTAATGCAGCAACTCCTCCCATTTGCTCCCCTTGCAGAAAGGAGTCTTCTATTTGCACAGAGAAGGGGCACAGGCAAAGTATCCCACACAATCTCAACAGCCTCAATTGTATGGTTTAGATTTTCCAGGAACAGATGAACATCTCTACGTTAAAGAGAGTCAGGTGGCTGAAACAGGCAAGCAAGAGTCAGGACTCCTGAGTTCTAGTTCCAGTTTCTGCCATTTAGATGAAGCACCACGCCTCTATTTGCAAAGTGGCTATAATAGACCTGCCCACCTCACTGAGGTGTTACAAAACTTACCTGTAATGCACTTGGACCTCTCTGGAGCAAAGGCTCTATAGGAGTGGAAGACTATCTAATCCAAACATCCTCAATGAAATATAAGAATTCTGACTTTAATGTCAGCATGAGTGATCCTAAATATTCCAAAGAGGACTAGCAGGAGGAAAAGGGGCCACTGACAAGCCCAGCACATCTTGTGAATACAAAGAGACACATTTTTTTTTCTTCAGTTTGGATGTCAGGAACTTGTTAAAGGATACCAAAATCAGTACAACGGGGGCAGGGAAAGGGGTAAGGATACTCATTTACTGATTGATGATGTAGTTCTCTCTCCAAGCTTAGAAGTCTTAATTGTGCTTCCCCCTGTTTCTCATTTTTAGCAATGATCTATAAAGGTATTTGTATTAAGAGAAGGCCCAACCCCACCACATTCACCAAGGACCAAATCATATCCCCTGCCCTTTGGCAGCAGAATGCCCTGCATGGCTTCTGTCCAGATCCCTGCTCACGAACGTTTTGGGTTAAAGAGTGGAGATGGAGCCAGGAAATCCATTGCTAAACACTTATCCTTTCAAAATGGGAAGGCATCAGACAGAAATACCAGTCACAGGGCTCCAACAGTAGATATGCTCTTTGTGGCTTGGGGGAGGAGGAAAAAAAAGGAAATTATTCTTTTTCCCCCAGTCCCACAAGCAGTTACCCTGGTTTAGTAAAGACTGTATATAAGCTATTCTGGTCTGGTGGCAGTTTTCTGAACATTTGCAGGATTTAGCTACTGTTTGAGTTTCCAAGTCTGCAAGAGATAAAAGTTCTCTATCCAGATCTCATCAGCCTTCCTTGGCATAACTGCCCAGAAACACCACTGGTTTAAGAAGTGGTTTTCGGTCATTCTGGGTAGAATCCAAATATCCAACTGAAAAGCAATCAAGGGCATGAGGCTGCTCATCTGTGATGTTCTGCATGTGAGTGTGCGCTACATTTTGGCAATGGAATTCAGGAGAGTACCCACAAACTGCATTTTCTAGAGGACTGACTTAAGAGCTCTACTTTTTCTGAGCCTTACCAAAATAGCTCTTATGCTGTGGTGCAGGGCTCTTGCTAGTGGTCCATGGGCCTACTAGTCATGCTACTGTCTGATACTAAATCATATTCTGAAGGTACAGTGTTTATTTTTAGCTACTTTCCAAATATTAGTTTTCTGCATAAACACCCGGTCCAGTGACCAGATAGCTCTGATGTGACCATGATCAGAAGAGGAAGTGACCCATGAGACAAGCTTTTCCTTTTATTGTGGCCCCTATCCAGAAAAATTGAGAACCCCAGCTTTGAATGCCGGTTTGGAAAGCAAACAGGATTCCTTCTGAAACCCTAACTTCTGTTTTGCTTAGGACTGATCATGCAGGTACTAAGTAGTTATTAACCCTTGTACTCAAAAAACACTGCGACAATTAATAGGAATTGCAAAAAGATGCTGCAAAAGCTTGAGGACAGGAAGAACACATTGCTACAGGGATGCATGCACCAAGAACACACATCATTTAGACCTTTTATGCCAGATACGTGTGTGCGCGCGTAACATTTGCATATGTTTTCACCTACCATTAATTCAGAGGCTTATCTGAACTGAGGAATGGTGCACACATGAGAACATCACAGACTTCACTACCACGGTTCTCTTTACAGGCAACAGTAAATAGACTAACTGGGAAATAGCCAAAGGCCCTGAACTCCTATCTTCTCAGTACAGGTGGTTCCAGCTGGTAGTGACTGAGGCAACAGACAAGGTGGGATAAGACCAGACTGTACCATTCACTATGTTGCATGCTCTACAGATACAGTGAACTTTGTGTTCCAGCACTGCCACTTGGCATCTCTCTGAAACATTAAATACAATTTTCAAAAGGAGACAACAGGCAGTTGGATATACAGGGTTTATTGCTCTCCTAACTGTCTCACAGGAACATATAGTGAGCACTAGTAAAGAGGAAATGCAGAGGCAAGGAGAAATTAAAACTGTCAATTAAATAGTTTTGGGATTCAAACTAAAGGAGGGAGTATTCTCTAGAGCCTACAAGAGAGTTCCAAGGAACGAGACATTATTAAATCTTTATAAAGGTTTCCATATATATAAGACTGCATAGGAGGAATAGCTGAGATATCCAATCATGGTTACCACAGCAACTAACTGGATTCAAAAATGAGATTAAGAAATATTTATCTATCCTATGGCAAACAGAGAAGCCTTAAAGATGTATTTTATGGTCAGCTGTAATCCTTTATTAAAAAAAGGAAGGATGCTGTCTGAGCTCTTTTGTCTTCTGTTCTCCATTCTTTATCAGTAGATAGAAGCTTGAAAACAAACATTACTAATTTCCTTTCTGTTTGGTACATAGCTATTCTCTCATCTCCCACCTCCCTCACTCCCACAGATTTCTAATGAAGCTTAAAAATGATCATGGCTTTTTAGTATACTTTATGTGCAATACAGAGTTCATTGATGCAAGCACAATCCTGGGAGAAAGGTTCACTGGTTGTACTCCCACCCCCAGGAGCAGAACACAAACATGTTTTGTGATTTTTTTTTTTTTTTAAACAGACTTGTTTCTGTTTTCACTATAAAAGTATACAGGACAGTGCTGACAGATGCAGACCGTTCTAGGCTACTGTGGAGGAGTGCCCCCAAGACCTCCATACAGCACTACTCAACCATAAACAATCAAAGCAAAACATCACTTGTATCTATTACAGCCATTCAAAATTTTATTTATATTCAAATAACGGCTTTAGGCTATATGAGGTCTGGCAGAAACCAAGCGGTGTAAAATTACTTCATCCCTGGCAACATGCCTTGAACTAGGAAGCCCAACAACACAGCCAGGAGCTCCACTAATAATTCCTTAGCTGTGATTTTCTTAACAGTTTTCAGGAGTGAAAAGCAACATTTTCTAACCTTTGCACATTTCCAAACAATATGGAAAACATGTACAATTCACTCCACATTATCTCTGACCCCTACAAACTCTGTTTTTAAGGCCGGTACCAGTGATATGCTTCAAAGCAGTGCTTTGATTATTGTGCATAAGAGGCCATTGCTCTGCAGACAAGAGACCACTGAGACAATCCTTTCCCCTGCCTACAGCACCTTCCCATTTCTTCACAATAGCTATGTGCATTTTATTTTCATACCCACCAAGAGAAATCTCTACCAAATCAGAAGATTTGGTCTTTTGAACCCAGTTCTGTTAAGACGACTATTTCAGTGTCACTTCAGTTCAGTTTTCAACCTACTGGAGTAATAAAGCGAGTGGTAGCTCCTGGTGTGTGCTCAAACCAGCGATGCCCTAACCCTCCACTCAGAAAGATGCCTGAGCGACACCTAATCAAGCTGATTTTTATTCTCATTCAGGTCACTCTCTGCAGCAGACTTTTTTCCATTTAGTGTCTTACTTCAGTAACTGTCCCAGGCATGGCATCCATCTGGAACTCTGCTGGATAGGCCTGGCTATAGACCTCTTCAAGCAAGATCCAGGCCACAATCTCCAAAAATAGAAGCCTAATTCTAGGCTCTTAAATCCACATTCACTCATTAGTGGCCTAATTTTAAGTGCTGAACAGCCAGCAATTCCCACCAAGGTTAATGCCAGATGCCATACTCTCAGCACAAAAAAAAAAAAAAAAAAAAAAAATCAGACCACTTGTTTAGATGTAAATGGCTAATTTTAGGTTCCTGCTTCCAGAAATTTTGACCCCAAGTTTTCATAGCACATGTGTAATTAAAGATACTTTTTGATGAGCAATGGTAAATGCACACTGTGGGTACGTCTAAACTACATCCCTTTTTCGATAAAGGGATGTAAATTAGACGTGTCGAAATTGCAAATGAAGCGAGGATTGAATTTCCCATGCTTCATTTGCATAATCCCATCATGGCACTTTTTTGAAAAAGCGCCATTTCGAATGTAAAACCGCGGTCTAGACAGTTCTTCAAAAAATGGCAGGCTTTTTCGAAAGATCCTGTAACCCTCATTTTTTGAATAACTGGATTGTAATTAAGATAACTTTTTTGAGGGTTACAGGATCTTTCGAAAAAGCCTGCCGTTTTTGAAAGAACCGCGTCTAGACGACGGTTTTACTTTCGAAAAAGCTCCATGACGCGATTATACAAATGAAGCGCGGGAAATTCAAATCCCCGCTTCATTTGCAATTTCGATACGTCTAATTTACATCCCTTTATCGAAAAAGAGATGTAGTTTAGATGTACCCTATGGGACATATGAGGAAGAAAAAAAAAATCTAATTCTTTACAATTATTTTAATTTAATCTGGCCAACAAATACCTTGTGCACCCATGACAACTATACCACTACTGCATGAGTCACGACAGGGCAGAATTAAGGTTTTTTGGGTCCTTTAACTGTGCATTTCCATACATTAGTAGTACCGTGTTTGAATTAAACTTTATCCTGGAGAAGTTATAAAACCAGGAAATTGAGAGCTGGTTTGGGGATAGTTACAATATCCCGTTAGTATTTTTTCATCTTAATGTCCATATATATCTACTTCCAACCTTCCTTCACCTTAATCTAATTCTTGTTTGGGAATATGATATAATCCTAACTATATACAACAGTCATCAGTTTATCTTAATTACAATCCAGTTATTCAAACGTAGCCATGCACGAGATTTCAATGGAGTCCAAACAAGCAGCAAGTTTAAAGAATGTGTTACTCCATTATGAAGCTTGTCTTACAAGATCTGACATTACAAGATCTGACACCAAACAAACACTACATTTCTTAAAGGCTCCTGTGACAGGGCAGTTGCCCCGCACTGGAAAAGAAGGGGTTAAAACAGACCTAGGACAGGGCTGTTTTAGGAGCCATTTGGGAGGAGGCTTAAGGCAGCCAATCAGGGCTCAGCTGGGCTGCACAAAATGAGTTACAGGGCAGAGGGAGCTTAGTGTCTCTCCAGGTCTACAGAGTGAAGGACTTGCTGCCTATAGCTAGAGAGGTACCGTAGACAGAGCAGTGCTAGGGAAGGTCTGGAGAGCTCTGTTCTGATTAGCTCCTGGGCTGAGGCCCTAAGGGTACTAGAGCTACGGGGGCGGCCAAGGGCGGGGGCGGCCAAGGGCGGGGGGGAACAGGCCACAGATCCATCCTCCTTGCCAATGATGTGAGTGGCCAATTCAGACTGCCATTTGCCTGGAATGAAGGGACTAGACTAAGGACTGCAGTGGGTCACTGAGGCAAATGGTGGGATTCGGGGGTTGCCGGTTCCCCAAAGGGGAGAAACCCAGCAGTGGGCATCGTGCAGTATCCTTGGGAAGGAAGCTGTGGTCTGGGAGGCACATGGGTCCTGGCACGGTGGAGCCAGACAGGGTAGATGGGTGATGGCAGGAGAGGCATCGCCAGAGGAGGGCACTCCCATGCTGGAAAGAACCAATTCCCACATGGCCAGCAGGGGGCCCTCCAACAGTGAGTGTAAACCTCTTATAGTCCCATTCTGAATTCATTTCAATCCAAGGTAGTTAATGGATTTACTTCCAAATTCTCAGAAATATCCTGTATTCCGCAGATGCCATAATTTTGGTATGGACACACTATTCTTCGTACTTAAGAAAAAGGCTGCATCTGCTTCAACCCAGACTCAATTCAACCTTAACTATGTACCTGTAACCAGCAATTTCACTGCATTTAGAATGCAGCAGTAAGTTTCTAGCAATTAACAAGTTTAACTGAATCAAGGTTGGGGGATCCTGCCCTACTGATATAGTAAGTACCATCAAGGGATGATAAGATTTCTAAGCATAACTATTCTCACTCTTGCATAGTGCTAACATACTTTTTTGCCCCCTGACTTAGCTACAACATGAAAGCTCAATTTAGATTCAGCATCTCCCCTATTTTGAAGTTCTGTATTAACATTCTAAATCGGTTTACCTCAGACCTAAATGGCTGGCCCAAGGTCACACCGAGCAAATATGGATTAGAAACCAGGAATCAGACACCTTGAGTACTTTTACTAACACTTCCTTGTATTAAGTGCTAGATTTCAGATACCCTGGGCTAAGTTTACAAGAAACAAGGCAAATCCATTTAAGGTCAATTTTAAAATATTTCACAAGCAGTTGTTTTTTATACAGCAAATGCCAAGGAGGTTTGGTTAGCCTGGATCACCATTAGCACAAGATGCAGTACATTTTAGAAAATCATGTAGCCTTTGGCTTAGTTTAACAACAGTCATGCCAAATGTACCACAGTTATCAGAGGATAACGAACACATGTTGATTTCCCAACATAAGTTAGACTTATACAGAAACACAACCCTACTCATGCACAGACAAAAAAAAAAAAAAAAAACAAAGACACACACACACACACACACACACACACACACACCACTAGTGGCCACGTTTAAATATTTCAAGGGGCTCCAAGAATTAAATTCTCCATCTGAATCCTTCCGTTCACTAGAAGGCTGCTGTACATCAGGTAAGACAAAAATGAGAGGAAGCCAAAATTAGTATGATAAAATAAAGCCATCCTCAGATACCTGCAACTAAAGGGCTAAGGGAAGTCAGCACCTCCTTGCTTTCACCAAAAGGAGCTCTCGGGCAAAAGATTCTCTGCTCTGTGCTCAGAACAGTAATGCTGTCACTATCAGCTAATGAACAGAAGTGCCTTGCCCTAAGGTGCAAAAAGATCAAGTGCCAAGGTTTAAGGAAAAGAACATGAATGACAGAACAATTAGAAGGGATTTTTGCTCCATATTTACAGTTGGATTCCTCCCCTTTCGAAGTCCCAAAGTTAGTCACCTGCCTACACTGTGGTGTAGACAATTCCTTAACTCTTTATGTTAAATCCATTCACTTAACATGCCTTAAGATGGTGACACGGACAGCACCACAGATAAAGCAGCAGAGCTCCTGGGGGGGGGGGGGGGACGGGACACTGAGTTAGTTTCATTCAGCAATATAGTTTCCCTGGTACTTACCTTACACAAAACACAATAAAAATGTTGAAAAATAAGGAATTGCGCTTTAGTAATGAATAAAAACAATTATTTCCCACTCGTTGGCAGATACCACGTTCTAGCACAATGCAATAGCATTACTGATCTCACCTACCCACTACTTGCTAGAATGACTCAACAGTGAAGGAAGGCTACCTGGAGCAGATTTCAGAATGTAGGAGCACAGGCCCATAAAATGTAAAACCCCTTCGATCAAGTTCCTATAAGGCCTTGCCTTTTTTTCTTCAAGAAAATGAACTTTAAAAAGGAAATTACTACTTTTAGATGCATAAAAAAATACTATAGACTATTCCCCTTGGTATTTCCCATAATGTTTTGTCAATTCATTTTTAGTTCTGCTAAGTCTAAGGCACCTTTATCTTTCTTATATCTATGAATATTAAATAAATATATTGGCTCCAGAAGAAAAAACAGATGTGCTTTCCTCATACCATTTGTTCCTGCAAATTTCTGAACATCAGCCAAAGTTTTTAGCTCTTTTCGTGGACAAGCTGCAACACAGAGGGCAATGGATTTGATCTTCCGATTTACCAGGTCTACATTGCATGGATCCAAAAAGAACACATACCTAAAATAGGGGAGAAAAAAGGCTGAATTGCTTATATTGTATGGACAAACTACAATAGCAGAAAAATTCATCCAAGACATCAACATCATCAACTATAATAAGACTTTCAGGATTCCTTATTTTAGGGCAATACCAACATGGCAGAAGCACATACAGAAAGAAACTATTAAGGGTTGAATGTATGCCCAGTATGTACCCTTTAATTTACAGACTGATATTGTATAATAAGCATACTCTAACATTTTAACAGACTTCAGTATATTAAAGTAGCATTAATTGTAAAGCCTTAGCACTTCTAAGCTATGAACATAAACTCCTGTTTGAAACTTAACTTGAAGATCTCCAGTCTTTTTCCCTGAAAATATGAAGTCAAAAATACCCAGAACAAGTGTATGTATACAATAAAAAGAAATGAAAAGAAAGCTCAAGATGTTTTAATAAATAGATGTAACTCAAATAACTCAAGCTTTCTGTGTTAAACTGATTTTTCACACCATTAGTCCATAATACTGAATAGATCATTTTGGTATTTATTTAGAAGCATAAAAATTGTGGAGTCATTTCAGGTAAAACTCTAGCTACTATGTAAGTGCAGTATTTTAAAATGATTCCTTCATGACTGAGACAACACTCCAAGTTATGAAATATACATTGCCTATCAGACATCTCCTATACATATGCTATCTCAAAACAGAACTCTGGATCTGTTCTCATTCATTCAAATTGTTAAGATCATGTATTATTTCTATTAAAACACTGATGAAAACCCTCTTCTGATCTCAGAAAGCCTATTTCATCTCATAGGACACTTGGAAACTGTTATAAATGATTTTGCAATGGGTTCATCATGAAGTACACCAGCAAAAATATACCTCAGTTAATGTAACTGTTGAAATGCTTCACAGCCCAGTGCACCAGCATAAATACCACTGGCAGCCATTTAAACAGTTGTGATGTTTTTGTTTTCTTGAGTGTAACTACTTTTTTTTTTTCCTTTTTCTAACAAAAAGCACTTTGTTGCTAAAAGTAAAGTGGAATTGAAAATTATCTGATCCTCAGTAAGTTTTCCACCACACTCATTAAGATGATACTTCAGAAACAACATTACTAATAATAAACCTTCAGGGGCAATGCAAAAATGTCCAAGTGTATATTTATTGTTAAATGCAGTAATCAGAACAGACTGTCTAATTAACAGGGGCAAAAAATATTGCATGATGCAAGCAATCTGACCCTTTGCATATAGGTTCTCTACTATTCCTGGCTTTTCTCACATCATTTTGACTATATGCAGTGATGGTACCTCACCCTGGATAGTCAGTTCTATTATCCAATTTCCATGTACAAAAGTTATTACTATTTTGCCTCAATTTTTCAGTTCCTAATAACATCTTGTCCTACCTTCTGAAATGGAATCAATCCCTCTCATCATTCATTTTAACTTAAATGTATTTATAAACGACTCATGTTCTCTCCTGAATGTTCTTTTTCCTAGCGAAACTGTAGTCCTTTCAAACTCCCTAAGTAATTATCCTGCACTCCTGGATTTCTCCCCCCCCCACACACACACATCTCCAATACTGTGCAAACATTAGGGGCTGTAACACAACTGGAAAATGTGGACCTTGCATTCTATCCAGCAGCTGTTTTCCAAAGTAACTACACACCATAATGCAAGTGAATTAGCCCTCCGATTCCCCATTTCTTTCAATAAAAGCACAATCTCCACTATTTAAAATACTTAAGTAGCTAGATCTGAAGACTCTAATATTAAAAATAGAAAAATAATATATACAAGACAGGTGGTGATATTAGTCTTGTCCCCGGAGGAGAATAGCTTTAACTCAGGTACTATTTCATGAATAATAAAAGAGCAGCCCAACTGGAACAAGGTTTGGCTAGAGTGGAAGAGGCTCAGTGAAAGATGTCAGAGGAAATCTAAAGCACATAAGGACTTTTGGCATCAATGAAGATCCATGGTTAGTCACTACAGACTCTGTTTCAATTTTGCCTAAAGAACTGTGAAATTATGGTTCCACGTATAAAGGATACAAGTGATCCAAAGTACATTAGATGTTGACTGGAAAGTAATTTAAGTCAGTCACACAAACGAAGGTCATGATTTATCTTACTTGGGTTGGTTCAACTCAGTAAATATTTTCCTTCCTGCAGTGTAATCGTGCCATAATAAACCTATACATGCAAGATTAGTGGTAATTTTTAGTTGGTACCACTATACCTATGCTTTAAATTAGCCAACATACTGGATTAATGAAATGACAAGATCCTTGTAAAGTGTTTTCATGATCCAAAACATTTTTTGAGAACCAACAGAAAAAAAAATAAACTTCTGAAATATGAAAAAAGAGGGAGAAAAATTATGTATGAAGGCAAAAAATACTTGATTAAATTGAAGTAATTGAGGCCATGCCCAGTTTTTGGCCAACCTCAGTAACTAGCTGTAATTTTGAACTCTTCATCAGTAGTGCCTATGCTTACACCTATGGTTTTTATTTTAATTTCACTCAAAGGTAAATTGCAATATTAAAGCTACAGGCTAAGTGTTCAGAAATCAGGATATGAAAGTTCAAGTTCACAGTGAAGTTAACCGCCAAAGTGCATATCTTGTGGCATACATTTAACAAGCTTAAATGTACCTGTTAAGTAACACTGATGGGGGGGGGAAGGGGGGAGGGGAAGGAAGCGATAAGGAAAGGTATTTTAGTGTCTACTTTTTTCCAAAAAAGAAAAAAAATCTGAGCTATAGGGAACAACATGGCTTTAAATTAAGATGAAGTCACGCAAGGAAAAAAACAGAGAGAAACAAGTCTCTTCACATGATCAATAGGCTTACTGGGCAAATGGCCAAATACTCCATACATGCCTGTTCAGGCACAGTGAAAATAAAAGGTAGCAGAACTTAAACATTAAATGAGAAGAGGCAAAGATCTTGCTATATATTCAAAGTATCACATGTTCTTCTGTTTTAAAACTATAAATGGTTAACCTTTCACAGTGCAGCAAGCTATCGCAATATACAAGTCTGTCTTAGCTTGGAGCATCCTGTATGTTCCTAAGTTTGCAGATTTCATTGATTTCCTGTTATCCCTCAAAACATCTCAAGACATTTACATGAGCACTGTGCAGAACCACTGTTCACTGCAATCGACAAGCATCGCATTGCAATAATGGAGAAATGAATTAAAATGTTCACCCATTCACACCAATTCTGAGTGGGACATATGCAACTTAGCTCATGTCTTTTCTCTGCAAGTATGCTTCCAACTTTCCCTTTGCCTGTTTGCTACCTGCATGCACCGAGTAAAGAACTCATTAATTCAAATCTTTGCTTCTGGGGGGATCAAGAGATTTTGCCAGCATGCAACAGATACTGGCAGAATAGTTCTTCTTGTACTTTTTGAAAAGGATATACAGTATCTTCATTCTGCCCAAGCAGCAAGATCATACATGTCAAATACAGGTACCAGGCAGGATTGGCATTTGAATAACGTGTACCCGTGTCAATGTGTTTATAATTTTGTTTGCAAATTATGCTAGCAATTCAAGATAATTGCAGAGTTGCAAAACTCTACGAGGCAAGAAACCTCTTCGAAGATGGCAGATCGATGTGGAACTGGTTGTTAGGTCTTTTCTGCACTCCAGAGGCTTGACTCCCAGACCACAGCCCATTGAAAAGTGCCCCCCCCCTTTTTTTTTTTAATACAAAAAGGGCTATGTCAATTACTGATGCAAAGAAAAAGCTACAAACTTAGTCACCATAGGCTTTCAAAATCTGATATGTACTCAGCTAGACATTCCCCTTAGAGGAAACTCCCTTCAACTCAATTTCACTTCCTCATTACTTTCCCTACATGTTGCTATGATTTAGTAGGAAGAGATTATGCTGTTTTACAGATAATTTAACATTTCTGCTCTGATTGGAGGCTGAAGATAAGGTTACCCTACAAGAGGAGGCAAAAAATATTTTCAGGGATCCTCTGGAAGTTTAGAACAAGAGGAGAGTCTTTAAGACTTACCTCAAAAGACAGAGGCTAAGGAAAAAAACCCTTATTTTCTTCAGACTATTGAAACAGCGTTACTATGAAAGTCAGACGAGGTATGAAGCAATCCAATGTATTGTACCTCAGGCACTACAAGAAATCAGTCTCACAGAAATAGCTACTGGTCAGTTGGAGCCCTTTTTGAAAGGAAACAATTTCAAGACATAATGAAAAACAAGGAGAGGAGGGGGAAATCACTTGCCAATACATAGGAATTGCCATACTAGACCAGACACTAGTTCTCTGTCTAGTCTAGCATGCTGGACAATACCATATGCTTCAGAGGACTGTGTAAGAAATGCTATAATGGATAGATATAGAAGGAAAGTTTCTCCTGATCCCCCGGCAGGAAATAGTGGTCTTATGCTCTAAAGAGATGAGGATCTATACCACTTAATTTTTTTTTTTATGTCTGTCACATAATTGGATAGTCTCATTAGCTAATCAAGAATAATCATTTTCTGAATTCTATTGAATTCTCAGCCTTCACGATATCTTGTGACAATGAGTTCCATATATGGTGCAATCGAGTGTATGTAAAAAAACCTATTTCCTTTTCATCATCTTTAATTTGCTGACTTTCGTCGTCATGAGATATCCCTTTGTATAATGTGAAAGGATAATACAATGAAGCACTCTTCCATGTGACAGCTGTTAGAAATAAGACTTGAGGACACAATGTTCTCAGATTTACAAAAAGCCCAATGATTAACTGATTAGTGCGAGAGTGGGCCAATGCAGCCAACACCCCTCTCACCTACTTTTTGAAATAGGACAGTTGGGTTGTGAAATGAGTAGCAGATTGGTGATTTTATAGGATAATTACCAGCCTTACAAAAGGAACTGAAGCCTAATTATTAGGAAATTTATGAACACTGAATTATCACCCAGCACCAATAGTGAGCATGCTCTTTAGACCTTTTAGTCCAAGATGCTGCTTATCCCTCTGAAGGTTTAAAAGTAACATCAGAAAGGATCAAATCAGTTTTTACAAAGTATCAATCCATTCAAGTAGTTATTCTTCCCCCATTCCCAAAAGAAATATGACACAGTTTACAACAATATTAAATTCAATACTTTGTACTGCTCAGTTCTCTAAATACAACATGTAATTGTTACTCCATAGGACAATTTAAAAAATGTGCTTGTTCCATTAAATAAACTGCAAGTATTTATGTTTTGACAAATGACATTTGATGACGAAGCAACAAACTAAAGCTACATCAATACATTTTACTTATTTAGCCAACTCAAATTACTTCAGAAAAGTGACAGAATTTTCTAACTATTCATATTAAATTACTCTTGCAAATGAAGTTGCTAAGAAATCTCCAACACTATCACTCACACTCACACTCAAAAATCAAACCTTCAGTCAAGCATTCTTACAAAACAATCTGCATACACTAAGAGGTTTGTTAGTTTGAAGACAGGTGAGCCAAGACTAGTCCAGAAGTTAATACGGTCTTTTAGTTTTCATTATCCTTTGCTGCAGTCTTATTTCAAACTTCATTGGTTGTAGTTTCAATACAGCATAGCAGTGTTGATTTACAAGATAGAGGGATGTTTTGTTTTCTGAAGTCCTCTGAATTGTTCATAGGGGTTTTTAAGTGTTAGCTGGCAAACAGAGTCTGAAGAATCCAGCACAGAAAATGAAGATCAGAACTAAACCAACTCCACGGTTCTCCCTCAAAGCCTTTGAGTCCAGAACTCTATTTCATCTCCAAGTGACTGATAACAACTTACTCTATTCCTTTAAAGCACCTCTAGGGTGGCCTACTTTAATCACGTTTCTAATCCTTGAAATACTTAGATCTCAGTCATGTCTAGGTATTTCTTAGGACTCCACTTTATATACCCAACTTCTAAACAAGGAAAACGTCAATCTGATTTGCACGCTTGGCTTTCCTCATTCATCCCTGGAGCATTTGAAAACACTGGTCCATCTGTAAAGCCCCAATGATCAATTGTACCAAATGGCTGAACACAACAACCAAACTATGTAATGAGAAGCCAAAAAGAAAGCAATACTCCAGATTACCTTCTTCGCATGCATATTATAAATTCTACAATGCACATTCACAATTGTAGGTGACAGGTTGTTAGAGCATGTTTTTAGCAAGAGAAATTCTTACAAGGACTAAATAGGAAAAATTAAACAGATTAACTAAAAGAGTCAGAAAATTTTCCCCCTCATTCAGGTTATTGTAATCTACTTCCAACTGAGAACAGACTTTAGTTCAATCATCGACTAAGTTTGGAAAAAGCATATACTCACTTCTTTTCTGTGAGGTCCAAACCGCTATTGACTATTCCATCCACCTTTACATTCTTCTGTCCACAGATATTTCCGTAGCTGTCATATCCTGAAATCAATCTTGCAGCTGCTCCAGTAGCTATTGAAAAACCACAAATAAAACCCTGGGGGGAAAAAAAAAAAAAAAAAAAACAGACGAAAGGCTTCAATGGCAACTGCGCCCAAAACACAGTTTAACACTGCTCTCCTCGGAGCTGGCCAGGAGGGAAGAATCAGTTGTAATTCATTTATTTCAGAAGAGAGCTGCCCAAATTTTTGCAGGTTTCTTTGAAATGCCTTCCATTTAAAAGGGGAAAAGTCTAAGTCAACCAAGAAAGAACCACTATGAGGAACAAAAGACAGTTGTGAATTTAAATGCAAACACTAATTAAAGATATGATTCAGATGCTCTAAAAATCATTCATTAGATAAATGGGGTCAACAATGTGCTAGACCAGGGGTAGGCAATAATTTTTGCCTGGGGGCCACTTCAAAAAATTTTGAAATAGCCCTAAGCCACCTCGGAAGGGGTAGAGCCTAAACAGGAAGGCTGGAGCCTAAACAGGAAGGGCAGGGGAACCCCTTTGCCCCCCCCTTTCCACTAGGCACCCATGCCCTGGAAGAGGCTTGGCATGCTCCCCCACCCCCAGGCCAATCAGGGTCTGGAGGCAGGGGAATGCAGGAAGCCTCCTCCCGCCCTGTGAGGACACATGGCACTTTTGAAGTGCCGCAGGCTCCTCGCAGGGCAGGGGCAGAGCAGAGAAGGCTTTGCGCGCTCCCCCACCCCCAGGCCTTAATTGGCCTGGGGGCGGGGGAGCAGCAGGGCCTCTGTGGGCCAGATCCACCCACTTGGCGGGCCAGATCCAGCCCACAGAGGCCCTTTTGCCCACCCCTGTGCTGGATGCTTTTACAAGACAGGCACAAAACAAGGTTCCTGAGATGAACTGCTCCTAATCTATGAAGATAGCACACAATTGTAAAGAGGGGGGCAGGGAAGGAGAGTATGACTAGTGAAGTTTGGGATGCATCTCACTAGCTTGGGTATTTCTGTTTGTAAGATTTTTCAAACATCTTGTTAACACTTCTGAGAGAAAGAATAAAGTAGAAAGGCCAATTTGGAATAAAGGCAATATAAGGAGAAGGGGAAGCATGGGAGACCAGGCCAGGAAAGACATAACAGGTGCAGAGAAGAGGAAGAAACAGAAACAACAGTGGAAGCATACAAAGGGAGCAGTTAGGGGCAGCATGGTGGAGCAAAGTGTGTGGGGGGGGGGAGAGGGGGGCCTTAGAGAAGGATTCAGAGAAATTGGATACAGAAGGTGAAGTTGGAGTGGGAATGCAGAGAGGCCACGGTAAGGTGCTCATGCCTGAAAGCATCCATTATCTCTTTACAACTAGTCAAACTGGCAAAATCCAAGACATAGAAAAACAGTCCTTATGCTGTCTCTCCAAATAACCAGAGGTGCCAGAGGAAAAGGATAAGAGTTTGAGATTGATGGGATGGGTGGGAAGAGAGTAGTAGCAAAGAAAACAAGTGCAGGAGTTACAAGTGGGTGCAAGAGAAGGAAAAGACTATCGGAAGGAGAGTGTGGAGGAGTCAAATGCTGACGGCTTTAAAGCCTTTGGAGGGCAGAACAGCACAGTGTTGAGGGGGGAGCAATACTGAAGGAGATAAATTGATAAGAAAGGAATTCCAAATGAAGAACAGTTCTCCGTCTTGTAGTGAATTAACTTAAAGACTTAACAGCAGATGAGGTCAAACCAAAGGAGGAGTGAAAGGGCATCACTATTAATAATTAAGCTGATTTGCAGCCCTTACTTTCAATTTCTTGGATCCAATCACCATTCATGTAAAAGCTTAGTTCCTTTTAAGCAACAGAATTTTACATAAGATATTGCATAGGTTCTGAATCTTTCCCACACCACTGTGACCCTACTCAGGTCTCAGAGGGGTAGCTGTGTGAGTCTTTATATGCAAAAACAAGGAGTCCTGTGGCACCTTAAAGACTAACAGATTAATTCGGACATAAGCTTTCTTGGTAAAAACCACTTTGTCAGATGCATGGAGTGCAAGTCACAGAGGTAGGGAGTTAGATATAGGTATATATAGATATATAGATAACACACCACATGAGCATATCAAAAGAAGGGAGTTACTTATCAAGTGTAGGACCAGTGATAAAGCCAATTCAGTCAGGGTACATTACAGCAGAGAAGTCTCGGTATCCTCCTCCATCTATTTTAGGATTCTACTCCCATCAAGCAAAAGAGTGAGGGAAGGTGGATATGACTGCCTGAAGTTATCTGCAACTCCCCAAAGCAATGATAAAGCATAATATAATTAATGTTCTGCACATTGGATTGATGTGACAAGAAAGCTTTAGGATACTACACCATACAAAAAAAGGACAAATTTACAGCTGCAGGTATATATGAAGCTTTAGTAGAAGGACACTGCCAATAACAGTCCGGCAACAGCAAAGAGTGAAATGTAACAATCCGGAACCTAATTTTCCAAGACAGGAATATGTAACTGTGTGTAGCTAATTTATATGGTCTAATACCCCAAAAAAAACATACAGAAATAGGCATCCTGTATTAAACAGAGTCAGTTACACTATAGAATTAAAAATCAAACTTGTCAGTGGAACACAAAAAGCAAAAAGACCAAAGAGGTGCTAAGTAAAAAAAAGCAAGTTAGCTATGAGCTTGCAGTGCACCATGATTCTAAAATAAAGCCAATGAGAGTCTGAGATGCAGGTTTTTACAGAGATCATCTCCTCACAAACCAGGGACAAGAAAGAGAGAGTCATTCTCTAATTGGTGGTTGAATAATGTAAGCAATCATGCATAATGCCATTCAAAAAAGGCAAAAACCAAGATACTGAATTTTCACTATGCTTCGATTATTTTTTGTAATTTGACATATAGTTGCATCATCACAATTGTCAGGAGGAAACCAAGGGTTTTGGCATCCAGATAAGATATAGTGAAGCTTTGGCACCTGAGGCAGTCTGGGAAGAAGAGCTAGATTGCAGAATACACATTATTAACTGGATGGCTCTGCTAATGTTACCAGCAGGGATATCAACGATTTTGAGGTTTACATTGCTGTTTTTACATTTCAGAGCTATTGAGATGAAGGTAGCAGGTCCCCATGCTGAATACTATTTTTTCAAGACAGATTTAGGACTACAGTCTTTAAAAAAATAGGCCAAGTGTAGATTAACATTTTTACAACCATCATGGCTAGAAACTTGTTTTAAAAGTAGCTTAGATTCTGAGGCACACAATTCTGTGGTAAGAGCAAATTATGCAACCCTGTGTAAGTACCAGGTCTGCGCATAGCGATGTACAAAAAGATATCAAAATCAAGCAAGTTCTTGTTCCATAACTGATTCTTCCCATGCTAACCTATGGTAGATATTGACTGAAACTACAAAATTTGTCATCACAAAATCTGGTTTCTTTTGTCTGTGACTTTGTAGCATTTAGATTCTTTATTTTACTCACCATTCCAACACAAAAGAGGATGAACAGTAACAGCCATGGTATATCTGTGCAGCTGCGATCCTCCAGAGGCTTCCACTCTCGTCTAGAGCTCTTGGATGAGAAAAAGGGATAAAAGCAATGGTTATGAAGTCAATTCAATAACATATGTTCTGCTAAGAACAAAATGCTTCAAAAAGTAGTTTTTAGGGCACTGATATTCATCTGGGTTTATCATCTGACACTGAAGTTATTTAATCTATACTGTAAAATGTACAATAATGTTTCAACTACAGTGATAATGTGCCCAAAGGTAACGGGGATAAGAATCTGCAAAAAGGAGTGGATGAGAGTAATGCTGCATTCAGAAACCATTTTACATGTTCATGTTTCTGGCTATAACAGAAGAGGGTCACTCAAGGGACCAACCATACTAGTTACTGTACTCTTCCACAGCTACTGTATGTACAGTAATCTACTTTCCAAGAAGGATAAAAGGGTAAGCTTCTCACAAACTCATTAGTTTTAAACACCTCCATTGCAGGATTAACAGTCTAGTACAGAAAGAACATAGTATGTAGCTGTCTAAGGAACAGTTTTAATCTGCCTAGAAAAGGTAGCTATGGACTTCTGCAATTCAGACAAGTAGTGTCAACTTAGTTGAAGAAAGGAGTCTGGAATCAAATTAAAACTCTCAAGAAAGAGACTCTATTCCTTTTTCAGATGACAGAAATACTTAATGAAAAAAAGGCTGAACAATTAACAGTTTGCACTATAAAAATGGATACCCTGCTGCCCGCAGGTGTACATTTAATAAAGTCTCCTCTACATATACTGCCTCATTATCATTAAAAATATTCAAGTGATTTTTAAACTACCCTTCTACAATGACAATCTAGCAAGGAGAAGAAATGCACACTGACTGCAAAACAAAATTAAGCATAGCACTGGAATTTTGTTCATTGATAAACTTTTATTGAGATCCATGGTTGAAATAATACAGGTTGGACCTCCCTGGTCCTACACCCTCAGGACCTGACTGGCCCCATTTGAAGGATTTTTCCAGACTAGGGGAAGTCATTTGTGGCCCCCCCTGCCTCCCATCAGGCTTCCTGGCTCCCCCCGCAGCCCAGGTGAGCTGCATGCTGACTCCCTGCCCCTCTCTTCCCCCCGCATAGCGCTGGACTCCAGGCCCGCCCATCCTCCACAGCGCACGGAGACTCTCTGATCCTACAACATCCATGGTCCTTCTGGACCACAGATGTTGCTGGACCAGAGAGTTCCAGTTTATAGAGGTGCAACCGGTACTTCATTTTAAAAATAATAAAATTGCAGGGATGACAAATTTTTTCAATAAGTTACCAGGAATCCACTGCTTGTAGCAGCTCCCTACCAAAAGGGTAAGGATTTAAAAGGATCTATGAGAGAGCTATTCTTCCATTCAGTCAGGGCACCGATCACAGAACACAGACTACAATCTGGAGGAGGTATAGAATAGACTTCTATACCTTTATGGGGCTACATCTACACAGCAGAGCTATTTTAGGGTACCCCCGGCATCCCAAAATAGCTATTCTGCGTCTTTAAAGGCGCCCGTTATTTCGAAATAACAGGCACGCTATTCCGGCATCCCTGTAACCCTTGTTCCACAAGGGTTAAGGGATTTGTCAAAATAGCGCTTTATTTCAAAATAACCTCAAAATAAGCTACGCAATTTGCATAGTGCAAATTCCATAGCTTATTTCGAGGTAAGGGTGCTGTGTAGATGCACCCTCAGAGAGTATGAACTGGGATATAAAGAAACAACTAAAGATTCCAACCTGTTGTGTATGAAGGGCAGACACCCAAAACCTTAAATTTTCATTATGAGTTTGGGGGTTTGTTGGAGATTCAGATGAGAATTCAGAACTGGAGACTGAAATGCCAACACTGTGCTATTGTAAACTTTGCAGACATTTGCTATCTCCAGCATCTACTTTTTCAGACCGATCAAAAGCAGAAAAAAATCTATTGCATGTGGCTGTTATATTACCAGCTAAATGTGTTAGTTAAGTTGGTTTTGGGTATTCATTACTCATCGTCAGCTTGATATGCAAACACAAATACCCTTTACAAATAGTTTAAGGATGTTAAATTGTGGTTAATTGACTAGTCGAGTAGTCAATAGGCGGAACTCCACGTGCAGCCCAGGGGCTCTTGTGCATTTCAAATCCACAGCTCCCTCATGGAGCCTGGGGTCAGGTAGGGATTCCCCAGCTGATCCTGGTTCCACTGAAATGCCGTACAGAGCCCGGGCTCAGCTGTGTGGCGCTGCCGCTTTGAAGTACCCCTTCTTCCCCCCCCCCCCACTTTGCTGCCTCTGTCTGATAGAGGCAGCAAAGGGGGTGAGGGCATCAACTAGTCCTTAACATCCTTTAAATAGTTATCAGAAAACTACAAACGAGATACAATGTAAATGAAATACTGCCTCTTTCACATCCTCTGAATTCAAACTGCACATCCTCTTTGAATTGAAGTTTCATTACAATAATATCTGTTAATATTTTAAAAGTCTTTCTGTATTTGTCCAGGCTGTGCATTAGTCCTCTAATTAGTGGCTGTTGATAGGAAACTAAAAACAGCTCTTGGGGAATCACTGCCTTCCATGAGAAGGAGCTGATCTGTTGCCACCTCCCCCCCAGTGTAGGCTAGCATAGGAAGGACTCAAATAATTTACATTTCCAGGTAAGACCACCACTAGACCCAGACTTTGGGAACTGCAGCCACTTAATTCGATTCCAGACCAAGAACCAGGAGGGTACCTTATAAATGACACCCTGTAGCATGGACTTGCCTTTTGAAGTTAGCATGCTCAATGCCTACCCACATGAACTCTAATGCTACAAAACTGTGATGCCCATCTCTCTCCCTCTCCTGAAACAGTAGAGGTTACTCTTGTGGAGTGAGCCATGAGACTCTTTAGTCCAAACACTACTTTCTCTTTCTTCATATGATGTCACTCCAAGGCAAGCTGGAGAACCCCAAAAGAATAACATGAGCCTTCTAATTTTTACAGTTTTATTCAGAAATGCAAACCCTCTTCCCACTGAGCAATAAATTTCTCTTTAATCTGTAGGATTGGAAGGAAAGAGGAGAGACTTTCCCATCTAAGTGGACAGATGAACCATGCTGGAGGACACAGGAAAGAGGCTGAATTACTGAAGAAGTTCTGTCCTGATTAAAAAGCTGAGTAGCAACCTGTGAACAATGAGCAAAGTTCCCAATATCTTAGCCAAACAGATGGCCAATACAAATGAAGTTTTAAAGGTGAGAAATCTATTCCAAGATCAATTTTAAGTGTTCATAAAATGTGCCTGTTGAGTGTGCTTAGCTGAGTAAGACTTCACTGTCAACTGCTTGGTGTTCTTACCACTTCCAGACAGCAAGTCAGAAATGCTCTATGGTATTTTGCATATGTATTGTTTATTTCAATTTATAATGATATATACAAAAGTGCCTTCTGTCAGTTCTAGGCACCTCTGCCAAAATTTAAAAATGAAATCAGCAAAACGAAAGCCAACAGCTGCTAAATATCTCCATGCCCCTACCATACACCAATCTCAGTAGAAAACTATCCCACTAACACTCTCCCTAAAAGCAGATTCTTTTATGCCCCTCTTCCCTCAAAAGCCAGGGTAGCTGATCACAAACCCTACAACATGCCTTGAAGGTCATCAGATTGGGGGTTTTGCATCACGGAAGTGAGAGAGAGCAGAATGCAAAGTTGAAGGCCTCTAATGGAAAATGCTCTGCAAACAGCTTCTTCTCTTTTGTACTGAACAACCTCCAGCAGAACTGCCTCTGCCAACTGCAACCATGGCAGTAGGGATGGAGCAAGAGTCAGCCTTTCAAGCACTTCAATGGTTTTGCCCCCAAAAAGAGGCTTTACCAAAAAAAAAAAGTGTCATTATGGGGTTCCAGCCTCACTGACTTTTGTATAAAGTCTGGATTGTTTGCAAACAGGCTGTTACTCCTAAGAGTAGGTCTATGCTATGCAGTCCTCCAGCACAGCTATGCTGGCACATCCGTGAAGTGTATCAACAGGAAAGGTTTTTCCAGCAGTGCAGGAACCTCCCCGCCCCTGAGCATTAGCTACAATGATGTCAAGGATGTTAAGGCGATTAACCATTTTAACTCAGAGCCTACTAACTGGCCCGCTACCCGGTCCTGCTGTGGCCATTGGGTCCCGCCACCCGGCTTGCTGGCCCCTTCACGGCTGCAGCCCGGTGCAGCTCGCTGCCACCAAAGTTCACCAGAATTGGCTCGTTAACCAGTAAGCATACCTTACTAGTTAACAGTTTAACATCCCTAAAAGGCTCCAGCAACATAACCCACCCAATATAGACACAACTATGTTGGCATAGCTACATGGATCAGGGATGTGGAGATTTTCACACCCTGACCAATGTAGCGATGCAGATATAACTTTCTAATGTAGGCCAAACTTAACTGCAAACTCAGGGCTCTGAGGATATGTCTACACTGCAATTAGACACCAGCAGCTGGCTATGCCAGCTGAAGTGGCCTATGGGGCTGTTTAGCAGTACTGTGGATTTCCAGGTTCGGGCTAGGACTCTACGACGTAGGAGAGCTATGGGCCAACTGCAGGTAGTCGTGCCCGACAGTCAGGCTAGGTTCTTTTCAACTTGCTCATTAATCACCACTATAAGAGGTGCGTGCATGAACAGGAGGCAGCTAGACAACTCTCCAACACTACATTTTACAAACCTCTCTCCTCTGATCCCACTTTAGAATACCAAAAGAAACTACACCTTCTTCTTAAGGAACTCCCTACCTCTACTCAGAACCAAATTCACACAGACATGCCTTCTGAACTCCGACCAGGATTATTCTATTTGCTTCCCAAAATCCATAAACCTGGACACCCCGGACGCCCCATCATTTCAGGTATTGGCACACTCACTACTGGATTATCCAGCTCTGTAGACTCCCTCCTCAAACCCTATGGTACCAACACTCCTAGCTATCTCCGAGATACCACTGACTTCCTGAGGAAATTACAAAACATCGATAACCTCCCTGATAACACCATCCTTGCCACCATGGATGTAGAAGCTCTCTACACCAATATTCCACATGAAGATGGACTACAAGCAATTAGAAACACTACCCCAGAGGTTACCACAGCTAATTTGGTAGCAAATCTATGTAACTTTGTTCTCCCCCTCAATTATTTCCAATTTGGGGACAACTTATACCTCCAGATCAGTGGCACAGCCATGGGTACCCACATGGCCCCACAGTACGCTAACATCTTTATGGTTGACTTAGAACAACGTTTCCTCAAATCCTGTCCCCTATTACCCCTCCTTTACTTAATGCTACATCAATGACATCTGTGTTATTTGGACCCATGATCAAGAAACACTGAACACATTCCACAGAGATTTTAACACCCTACACCTCACCATCAATCTCAGCCTGGACCATTTGACATGAGAGATCCATTTCATGGACACCACAGTACAAATCAATACCACTCTCTACAGAAAACCTACTGACTGCTACACTTACGTACATGCCTCCAGCTTCCATCCAGGACACATCATATGATCCATTGTCTATAGTCAAGCCCTTAGACACAACCGCATCTGCTCCAATCCCACTGACAGACCAAAAAATTCAACATCTCTACCAAGCATTCGTAAAACTCAATTACCCACCAGGGGAAATTAAAAAAAAAAAAAATTGAAAGGGCCAGACGAATACCCAGAAACCATCTACTTCTAGATAGGCCCAAGAAAACCAACAATAGAACACCGCTTGTCGTCAGCTATAGCCCCCAACTTAAACCCCTCCAACGCATTATCAATAACTTACAACCTATACTGGAACAGGATACTACACTCCGAGAGGCTCTGGGGGACAGACCTCTACTCTCCTATAGACAACCCTCAGGAAAATTCTTACTAACAACCACAGGGCATACCACATTAAAACTAACCCTGGAACTTTCCCTTGAAACAAACCCCGTTGCCAACTTTGTCGACATATTTACTCTGGAGAGACTATCACTAGGCTTAACCACGTCAGTTATATGATCAAGGGCTCATGTTCCTGTACGTCCAGCAATGTAATATATGCCATCATGTGCCAGCAATGTCCCGCCGTGATATATATTGGACAAACTGCTCAGTCATGTAGCCAAAGAATTAATGCCCACAAATCAGACATCTCCACACAGAAAAAAATGTTAGTCAACATTTTAATCTAACTCGCCATTCCCTTAAAGACCTGAAAACATGCGTCTTACTTCGAGGAGACTTTAACACCAGATTACAGAGGGAGACTTCAGAACTTGTATTTATGCTTAAATTCGACACGTTGCGAATGGGCCTTAATAAAGATGCTAATTACCTTACAAATTACAAAAACAGCCTCCCCACCTTTTGACATTCGTAGTAACTCCAGATTAGCTACTTACTGACTTACAGTAAGTTATTTCCTCCTTTCTTGGCTCTTCCTTGCCCCCACCGTCTGTTCTAGTAGCTGATTTGTTAGTTTATAATCTGTTTACTTTCTTCATTGTATTCCTTTGTTATATATGGTCATGCCAATTCACTTTCAGAATATGATCTGAAGAAGTGGATCTGCCCCACGAAAGCTCATCACCTAATAAACTATCTTGTTAGTCTTTAAAGTGATACATAATTTTTTTCCTTTTGTAATGTCCTCAGTTACACTAATGCAACCCAACTGTCTTCAAAGGATGCTACCTTTACACAATGAGAAAAATCTCACTGCAGATGTAGTTTTAAGTCATATTTGCACAAATTCTATTACATTAAGTTCATGTAATGGTATTCTCAATATCTTTAAAGCTCTCTCCAAGGATCCTTTCTGGCTCTGGTAAAATCTCACTGTATTTTTATTTACAGGTAGAGCTAACAGAAAGATAAGAACCACATGAGATTCATTTGCTGCCACAACTTCAGAATGATCTGTCTAGAACAGGGGTGGCCAACCCATGGCTCATGAGCCGCATGCAGCTCTTCAAAGAAAAAATTGCAGCTCCTGCAACTGCGGCTCTTAAAGGGGCAGCACATTTTTTGGGGGGGGGGGGGGGAAAGGGGGGGTTTTGCTCAACTACTTTACGTTAGGCCAGTGTTTCCCAATTGGTGCTCAACAACTTTTTTCCCCTCGGCTCTTTGTGCTCTATCCACCACTATTTTGGCTCTTCGTCTGTAAGAGGTTGGCCACCCCTGGTCTAGAAGATGATACAGTGGCAGATCCTTCAGTGTAAAATCTCACTGTATTTTTATTTACAGGTAGAGCTAACAGAATGAAATTCATTTGCTGCCACAACTTCAGAGTAATCTGTCGTGGGGCTTATCTAGACTACACTAAAGTGTTGAAAGAAGATATGCAAATTCCAAATTCCGATCTCACTTTGAAAAGTGAAAGTAGTTTAGACGCAGCTTTTTTGGTGAACTCCCACCCCTTTGTCGAAAAGCTGCTCTAAACTACTTTCGCTTTCTAAAGTGAGATCGGAAAAAGATATGCAAATTCCCACGGAATTTGCATATCCTCTTTCGACATTTTAGTGTAGTCTAGATAAGCCCTAGAAGATGATGAAGTGGCAGATCCTTCTGTGTGGACCACCTTCAAATTAAATCTTGTAATAGGATTTTTAAATGCCATTGGCTGTACTTTGGTAAAGGAAGCCACTGGACAGCACCAGAGCCTTTCAGAACACCACTTGCAAAACCTAAAGGCATAAATCTCTACTGCTACAATGACCAATACTTTTGACAATACACCTTTCAAAAAACCATGGGTCCTACCTATCCAACATGTGGTATACCTCACCCAGTGCACTAAATGCACCACCGACAATTATGTGAGTAAACCAGACAGCCATTATTCTTTCAAGAGAGCTCACAGGAAAACTTGTTGTGAGACTCCCTGACTAAGGTTGTCACAGCTTAAATACAAGGTGGAACAATTGTTTAGCATAAGTAATTAACACACATTTCAAGAGATCATTCAAGGTGAAGTGTCCCATTAATACTGCTTCAGTCATATCAGCTAAAGCAGGGTGGAGAACAGCTGTGGAGAGTGGGGGTTGTTCATGGATTATAGATTGTTGTAAGATGCCATAAATCCACTCTTTGGGATTCTCACAAGTTTTTTTTGGTTGCCTCAGAACGTGGCCACCAACTATTGCTGGTGACAGCACAGACACTTTTCCCTACAATATTTAATTTACTTTCAGAAAAACAAGTAAATATGCACAGATACACATTACAGTGTAGTTTATCTATTTAGGCTATTTTTGCAGACTCAGTAATACAAATAATGCTGTGAAAAATGGTATTTGTTAATAGCACTTCTCACAGCACACTAAGGAGTAGGAATGCTAAAAATCATCTAACAGGATAACTATGTAACCACTGAAAATCTCAGCAGTTACATGGTTACCCACACTGCACAAAAAGCCGCTGGTAGTCACATTGGAGAAACGCTACTTTAAGTACCTCTCTCAGACCTGAAAAAAAGCTCTGTGTAAGCTCAAAAACTTGCCTCTCTCACTAACAGATGTTGGTACAATACAAGATTCTCTCACTCGCTTTGTCTCTTTAAAAGTAATATGATAGCCATGATTTTAACAGGAATTTAAAAGGTTACTTGCATGAATTAAGTCTTTTCCCATATATACCTCATGTATTTTGCTAAAAATCAGGTTTACAGCTGCACAAAAGCAAAGTATCAACAATTTACATAAAAAAACCTCTGTGTATTAAGAGTGAAGATTCTTTGGACAATTAACAACCTAATTTTAAACTTGCAAAAATCTAGAACAAGTTATAATGTGCATTCAGCTCATGTACTTACCCTGCAAAGTCTATCTTATGCTGTACAAATGCTTACTAATCTTCCTTACTTATGCTCAGAATGTTCACAATATTTCATTTATGGTCATCGCAAAGTTTAATACAAATGTTATGATTGTGTTTCTTCTTCAGCAGACCTCCATTTTTGACTGCATCATAACTGAAGCACCATCAAAACTGCAGCTGACAAGCTTTGCTTGCAGCCCTCGATCAGCATTTCCACTGATTTCAGCCTTTCCTGTGTGGCCAGATTAAAATTCTTTCAGCATTTGTTGATGCAAGAAGCATGTAGACAAGATAAGCAAAAAAACTGGTATTTTTTCTTACAATTTGCCCCACTGTAACAGTTTCTGTTAAAATTATGGGGTGCTGTTATTTTTGTTCTGTTAACTTATAAAACGTATTGCCCTGAACCAGAGGTGAACATGGATTGGTACTGGCAAGAACCAGCTACGGGTACTGTCCTATACATGGGCCAACGTTAAAGCATCGTGGCAGCAGCTGGAAGCCCTGCACCCTTCAAATTACCACTAGAGCCCTGGAGCTCCTGACTGCTGTGGCGGCAGTGGCCTAAAAGGCTGACTGTGGAAGTCTGCTCCAGCCCTGCCGTTTCTGGGGCCCAAGGCTGCCTGCCCACCTTGCTAAGGCCCAGGTGCACCAGTAGGGTCTTGGCATTTACTTTCACCCTGCCCTGAACAAAGTATGTCACCTGAAGAGATCTGTGTAAGATCAAAAGCTTGTGTCTCTCACCAACAGGGCTGGTCCAATAAGAGATCTCACCCACCTTGTTTCTCTAATTTCTATAAAAGATGAGAGTTTTGTTGAGCACTGATGGTGGATTAGCTGCTCCGTTTGCTATTTGATTAATTGTTCTTTTAATGCATAGCAGAGGTGCCTAGAGCATGAGATAGATACTCTGTCATACCTCAGAATTCAAAACAGGAATAGTTTTCTTTGTACTAATGCTTGTAGTTATCATACAGTCATTTTTCTTAATTTTCAACCAACATCTTGCATTAACATCAAGCAATGCTTCTTTTTGTTGTGATTTGAATTTTTCCCTTGCATTCCCACTCATTTACAAAATCAAATAGTGTACCTAAAAGTTAGATCTGTCCGGTGCACACCCAGTACATAGTGCCAGTAAATAAGGAGATTTAGGTAATTATAGGTCTCAGTCTGACATCATTTCCAGGGAAGATAAGGAAATGGGTGACGGACTCGAGTAATAAAGAATTAAAGGAATTAAGACAAATCAATATTTAGTTGATAAAGGGAATAGTATTGGTGTAATAGGCTATATCTACACTTCAGCCAGATTGACATTCCAGTGGTAGATGCACCGGGGGGGGGGGAGGGGGAGAATCAATTTAGGGGGTCTAATGAAGATCTGCCAGATTGACTGCAGATTGCACTCCAGTGGACCCCCGTATTCTACCCTGAATGAGAAGAGTGAGGCAAGTCAACAGGAGAGTATCTCCCGTTGACCTTGCACAAATATAGACATCATAATAATGCGACCAAAGCTTCATCGACCTCAGCTACATTATTCAGGTAGTTGGGAGTTGTGTAACTTAGCTCGACTTACTGTAGTAGTGAAGAACTAGCCTTAGACTTCTAGAAGGTGTCTGACTTGGTACCATATGACATTTTGATTACAAAACTAGAATGATATAAATTTAACATGGTGCACATTAAAATGGGATTAAAACCTGGCTCATTGTTAGGTCTCAAAATATAACTATAATGAGGCAATTGCCATCAAGTGGTTGTGTTTCCAGTATGGCCCTGCAGGGACTGGTTCTTGGCTCTATGCCAGTATTTTTTAAAACCGAGGAACACCAAACAATAATTTCTTTTTTTAAATGAGGAACACCAAGGATTTTTTGTTGAGAGAGAGAGAGAGAGAGAGAGAGGTCGGGGGAAAGTAATTGAGCCAAAAAAAAAAAAAAAAAAAAAGCCGGCCATTTTGAACTCTGCTGTTCTCCGCGGCACACCTCCGACTGCCTCGCGGCAAACCAGTGTTCCCCGGAACACAGTTTAAGACACAGTGGTCTATGCTATGTAATATTTTTATCAATGACCTGGAAGAAAACAAAATCACCACTGCCAAAGTGCGCAGATGACAAAAATTAAGTGAGTGACAAATACTGAAGAAGAAAGGTCGTACAAAGAGGTACTAGACTGCTTGGTAATAACTGGATCCAAGCAATATCCGTGTATGTAGGCCATTCTTACAGGACAGGGAGCACTGACTCTAAATGATTGGGGGGTCATGGTGGATCATCAGCTAAACAGGAGCTCTGTATATGATGCTGTGGCCAGAAGAGCTAATGCAAACCTGGGATGCACTGACAGAGTATTGTGTGTAGGAAAGGTTATTTTACCTCTTTATTTGGCACTAGCGTGATCTTTACTAGAATACCGTGTCAAGGTCTGCAGTCCACATTACAAGAAAAAAGTTGATAAACTGGAGAGGATTTGGAGAAGAGCCACAAGAGCGATTAAAGAATTAGAAAACATGCCTTATACTGATAAATTCAAGGAGCCCAACCTAGCTCAACAAACAACAGGTTAAGGGGCAACATGGTAACCGTGTGTAAGGACCTATGTGGGGAATAAGTGTTTAAAACAGGCTCTTCAATACAGCAGACCCAGTGGCTGGAAGCTGAAGGCAGACAAATTCATACTGGAAATATCATAAATTTTTAATGGTGAGAGTAATTAACCACAATTTACCAAGATTTGTGGCATATTCTCCATCACTATTTTTAAATTAAGATTTCATGTTTCTCTAGGGATTATTTTGCGGAAATCCTGTTATAGAAGTAGTTACATTGATGTCAATAGGTATGTCTAGACTGCATCCCTCTGTCGGCAGAGGGATGCAGATTAGGCAGGTCGACATTGCAAATGAGGCAGGGATTTAAATATCCCGTGCCTAATTTGCATGAAAATGGCCGCCACATTTTGCCGGCTTAGCACTTTGTCGGCAAAAAGAGGCAGTCTAGAGGGGGATCTGTCGAGAAAGAAAGCCTTTTTTGACAGATCCCTAATGCAATCATTTCTTTAGATTGTTTATTTTCTGCTACATTGATAAGAAAGTTGCCACTCTCATTTGTTAATATCCTGTTCAAGTTTGAATTATCTCTATTGCTGTAGCATTTTCAGACCCTAGCCCTACTGTTCTCGGCACCATTCAAACCTAACAAACTGCCCAGGTCCCAAAAGATCTTGCAGTCTAATTGTAAGACCATAAAAAGGGATAAATACATAGAAAGGAAAGATGGACTAAGACTGAGATGATTAAAACAGCATGACATGCAATTGTCCAGGGCTACGAACTGCTCAGACACGGTCAAGTGTTTTGTAAACAAACTGACAGAGATGAGAGATGGAAGAGGAAAACATTGTGACTTTGCAGATATTTTACAGGTGGCTTTTTTCATGAAAAAATGAAGACATGTGAGAGAGTGAAAGTACTGGTTAGAAAAATCTGACCAATAAGCAACGCAGATTGGTATTGCTGTTGGAATGTAAGCAGGGATCAATGTCTCAATTACAGCTGGCTGATTTGGGATCATCAGAAGTTCTGGTCTTTTCAAGAGCTTCAGGGGTTAGCTGAGTTCGTCTGTTACAGAAAAAAAACAGCAAGCAAATGGTCTGGTAGCACTTCATAGACTAACAGAACATGTAGATGGTATCATGAGCTTTCGTGGGCACGGCCCACTTCTTCAGATGACCGGAGTTATGACTAGAGAATAAGAAAACTCGAAATAAATAGGAGAAGGGAAGGGGGTGGGGAGAGAAAGATGCTCTGTCGCCCACCCCCCTACCTCTATACATAAAGTATCAGGAGAAAGGGTGCTAAACCTGAGTAGATAAAGATCGAAGTCAGTGGATGGATTGCTAAGGCAGGAAGGATACCATTCAGAAAGCTGTTAGCACCTTCAGCGATAAAGGCTCCACCACCCCATATGTTGATTATGTCCATAAGTAATTGAATTGAATTTGCATATGTACAGTAATTCCTCATTTAACACTATAGATATGTTTCAGAAAATGATCGTGTTAAGTGAAAACGTGTTATGCGGGGTCAATTTTCTCATTGAAAATAATGGAAAAGGTGGGGGTTGCGTTTCAAGCGGTGGTGTCTGTTGGGACTGGGACATAAGGTTGGGGGAGAAAGGGGACTGGGTTACAGCAGGGAGGGGAGGTGTTTGGCTCTGAAGAAGGGAAGGGGAGGAGAAGGGAGGGGGACTGGGTTGCGAGTATGCCCCTGTGACAGGTCTGCTGGGACCCGCAACTGCGTCCGGAGAGGGGGAAGCGCCGGGGAACAGCGTGGCGAGCGGCGAACCCTCCACCACTTTGCAGGGAAGCGGGGGAAGCCCCGCGCAGCCGCCGGCAATGGGACAGCTGGGGAAATCGTGCTATTCCGGGGACGGTCGTGTAATTCAAAAAACGTTCACTAAAAAAAATCGTGCTATCGCGAAAACGTGTTAAGTGGACACATGTTAAATGAGGAATTACTGTATTGTAATTCCAAGCTTTCCCTGTGGATTTGGCTTGAGGAGCTGGCCTTTTCAAGTTTGCTTTGCAGTAATGTTTGGAATGGAAATAACTGGGGCAGAGATCCGATTCATCAGAGAGGAGCAATTTGCAGTATTTGAGACATGAGATCATGAGGACCTAGATGAGAGTTTTCAAAATATGGAAGGTCAGATCACAGAAATGTGCATGATGCAGCAGCAAGATTCTGACACTGCCCAGATAGTTGCATCTAAAGAGGGGATAGTGTCAAAAAGACAACACCAGCATGGGCAGATGGTTGAGAACTTGGAAGGAAAGATTAAGCATTTTGTTTCGACTACATTGAGTTTAAACTAGCAGAGGATTAGCAACATTTTAAGATGACAATTACGTCTTGAGTGTGAAAGGCAGCTCACCAGTCAAGGAGGAAAGTCTTTGCCTTTCAGTGGGTATTTTTTGTGGCAAAATTGTGTTTCTGTGTCAGTCAAAGACTGACATTCAAGGGCTTCTGGAAGGCCTTGAACAGGGACATAATCCTGATAACTACAAGGCAATGGTAAAGACAATGTATTACTTGAATTATCAAAATTAACAGTGATCCAGCATTCTACTTCAGTAGACTTTAAATGAAACTTTGACAATAAACCTTAACTAGAAAAAACATTTTTGCACTTCTGCAATAAAAACTTTTCTTACCAACTTGCTACTTAACTCAGCAATGTTAATTTTCTATAAAAGTTACTTGTTTTCCCTTTTCACACTATTCAATTACATATTTCCTACAGTCTTCTTAAAACTTCAGACATGATGAGCAAGGAAAATTCTTGTCTTGATGCTTAATAACCCCAAACCACTAATCACACTAATCTCAGCAACCGAGGAGCAGCTTTCACCACATCTAGAAAGAGAAACAGGTACCTTGTGAATTCAATACTGAAGACCAAAAAGAAAGAAACTTGATGCAAACTATGGACTCAGATGCCTTATTCATATTCTAGAAGTTTACAGATTCTTGGAAATCAGGAAACCTAAACAGTTTCCAACTCTCCTCTTCCTCCATTCCACTCCCTCTTCAACATCCATTAATAGTTGATTCCACCCATTAGCCATGTAACCTTTCCAGTCACCTATGACACCATTCACTCCTTTTTCCTGCTAGACTGTGACAGTACTAAAAATAACTGTTTGCTAATACAAAAAACAATGATGTTCTCATCACAGCTTTAAAATTTAAAATCTGTAGAAAAGGTGAAATCTTCATTTAGACTGAAATTAGAACCCAATATTTCTTAGAATCAAAAACACTTTCAACTACATTATGTAACTATTTCAGAAGTAACATTCTAAAACACGGATAAATGCATACATTGAAACAGAACATTAGGATCTCTCATGTTTCTTGCATCCTCCCTTTTGCATTTATATCCAAATGTTGAATTCAGAATCTGATTTTGTCCTGTACATAAATTTCCTGTTTGAAAGTAATTCTACATGAAGAGGTGCATGCATATGCCTCTCATTTTGCACAGCAATGTCAAATGAATTTCAAGTGTTTCTATTCTAAAAACTACTGACATCAAATTAGATGGGAACATTTAAATTCAGCAGTGTCAGTTAAGAAACAAAATGAATGATACACTGGAACACCATGAACATCTGAACTCTGCAAAAACAAAAAAACAAACAAAAAACCCCAACACATCCTGGATAATCTGCAAACATGAGTTTGAGGAGCTATAGCCAGATATTAAAATCCTACTGAAGCTCCATGGATGAGGGCATATCTAGTAAATACTCTGTTCTAACTATGCTACACAAATGAGCGCATAAATGTTTAACAGCAACCATGGCTACAATTTCACAGATCTGACTTAATTGTTTTCAAAGGGACATGGTTAAGTTAAATTAATCCTTAAATAGATTCCCTTACCTAAGTTAATAGCACCTTAAATTACTAAAATTGGAAGAGTTTTAAAAAGGATTTCACCCCTTATGCTTTTTTGGGCATTTTCAGGATTGATAATGAAAAATGAACTCGAAAAATTCATTTCTGTTATCTGAAGAAGTGGGTTTTGCCCACAAAAGCTCATGATACCATCTACATGTTTTGTTAGTCTTTAAGGTGCTACTACACTATTTGTTGTTTTTTAAAGTTTTTCCTGTTACAGACTAACTCGGCTACCCTCAGAAGATTTCTGTCATTGTCACTTTGTCCTATATTATGTGCTGCAAAGTCTGGACTGCAAATACTGGAAGAAATTTTTTATTCATTTAATAAAAGGTAGTTTCTACTGGAAGTGTTTTATGAAGTCTTTGTGGACATTTCTTTCTACTGATGCCAGGCTTTGTAAGATTATTTACAAAACTTCAACCTGGGAATCAAGGTCACCCAAGTGCATCCCCTAAATCAACTATTGTTCTATGACCTTCATGCAGCAGTCTGCTTCAAAGAGTGAATAAGTAGACTAAATTCAGAAGAGCAAATGGGCGTGACCACAGTTGGGGCAGTCTTTGTATTGTATTTGCATCTGCAGGAATTCGGGAATGATGGCACAGCTACTTTTCTACAGGACAGAAGTGCAGGCAGCCACAATGTGGACAGTACTTTACTGACACACAGGGCTTGAAAACTTTACTATTTGGGGCGGGTAAGAATTTTTCCTGGTTGACTGCCATCAAGTTCTGCAGAATTTACATTTTCAAAGTCAAATTCTTATGGTTCTAAAGGAAACTTCCAAATTCAGTCAGAGACTTAACTGATGAAGTGACTTCATTATGGTCTGACTTCATTTGGTAAGAAGTCTTACCAAATCTGCAAAGATAGTTCCAGTGCCACCACTGCTGCTTGGGGAGGCATGTGTGAAAAATGGGACAGACATAATGAAGCCTGACTGCCACTATTAAGGTGATATTTTGTTTCTGTTTTGGGATGGATGAAAGCCAAAACCATTTTCAGGAGTGTGCCATGGAGATGCAGCAGAATCTGTGACTTCCATCCTCTGCATGCCCATGCCTTGAAACAGGATTCCAACTAGGGGTGTGAAAGGTTAGCAGGTAAGCATCACCTGTGGGCAGGAGATTGCTCCAGCCCCGTGCTTTACTCGCTACAGGCCCCACAAGAGGAGGGCACGCGCCCCAGCACAATGGGAGCAAACTTCATATTTAACTGGTTAGCCAATTATACGGCATTTTACTCAAGTCTTAGTCTCTGAAGGGAGGCAGGGGTAGGACGAGAAGCAATGGGTTTAAATTTCAGCAAGAAAGGTTTCAGTTGGACATTACAAAAAACTTCCTAACTGTTAGGGTGGTTAAACACTGGAATAAATTGCCTAGGGAGGCTGTGGAATCTCCATCTCTGGAGATATTTAAGAGCAGATTAGACAGGCATCTGTCAGGGATGATATAAATGGTGCTTGGTCCTGTCATGAGTGCAGGGGACTGGACTTGACCTCTCGAGATCCCGTCCAGTTGTAGTATTGTATGATTCCATGATCCCTAACTCCAACCAGCCTAGCACTGGTCCCAGCATGTAAGAGAGCCCCTACACCACTCCAACACTCCAGATAAGTGGTAGTTAAATGTAAGCTCCCATATGATCAGTTAAAGAGAAACAACATTTGCCTCACATAAATTTGACAGAAACTTAACTTTTAAAGTATCAGTGTGTTTCATATGACTCATTTTTAAAAGCAATGCTATGGTTTATTAGAGGTTTAATAATTTATGTAACATTTACCAGCTCAGGCACAAAAAATAGTAACTCATCCTTTACCTTGATGCATGGCCATCATAAAAAAGACAAGTAAAATATTACTATGGTTATCAAAAAAAATCTATCTTACAAAGAAAATTTTATTTTGAAGAACCGTGCAGGGTTTGTGCAGCACAACTGGTGTTCTCCAACCCACCATAAAGCATGACAAAATCACAAGACTTTGCCATCTCTGCATTTATTTCTGCTCTACATTTTCATACCTCCTCCTTTTAATCAAGGAAAGTTAGCATTAGTAAGGTTCTTCTTGCACAGTGAGAATGGATTTCCCTCACTGCTCCAAACAGGAATGGGAAGTTTGGTGTAATGATTCTAGTTATCAACAGTTCAGATTCTTAGTTATTGCAAGAATAGTAGCCAGTTTCTCTCCTTGCATGATGAGTATTAGGTTGCAAAAATAAAGCCATTAAGATTATTTATCTGGAGATGTGCCTTGATCATAAGAGGCAAATAGTGTTCCCCAGTGACCAACAGTGCAACAAGTAGCAACCTGGATTAGGTGTGCTTCATCCCCAAGCAGCACTTAAGGGCACATGTCTGAGAGAACAGAATACTTTTTTCACCCACACAGGAGATCTGCTAAGCAGGAAACAAAATAAGGCATGCAAACCTTCAGAATGGAGGATTATGTCAGAAGAACAATTTGCTACATGCTTTTTCACTAAATACGAGCTAATTTTAATTCAAAACTTAATTAAGACAGTACAAAAGTTGTTACTACCATGCAAAAATAGAGGCCAGTTTTAAAAATGTATATCCATTATCTTTCTGAGAGCCTCTCCTTGACAATTCCATTAGAGAGAAATTCTTCATTAACTTTTTGGGTGGGAATGTTGCATGGGAATGGGGGACAAGACTACAATTACTCTAGGACCATACATTGTCCTGCAGACCACGAGTCAGTCCCTAACCGCCCCCCTCCACACACACACACACACACACACACACACACACACACACACACACACACACTTGTGGAAAAGGGCTATAGGGGAAAGGAGCATCCACAGGGCAAGAATTTAAAGATTTTAGTGCTCAATGCAAAGGCCTGAAATCGTGAAAGTCAATCACAGTTCATAACCCAAATCAACACTTACCTAGAACTTATATAGCCTTTTGCTTTTTTAAAGCACTGTATAAACATGCATTAATTTACCTTCCTAAGGCCTTCCTACATTACAAACATATGAAATATTAGCCCAAGTTACTAGGTAACAAAGACAACACTGGCTTGCCCTAGCCCAGACAGTGGCTATCAAAAGCTGAGATCAGAGCTAAGAGGTTACTGGCTTCTAGACCCGCTCCTGGGTCCAGGCTATACTAGAATACGTTTGCCAGATAGCTATAATGGCAGACAAGCAACCTAGCACAGACACAATTTGTACCTGCAAAATATGTTCAGCTGATACAGCTTACACTGGTTTCCAGAACAAAAACAAACACACAGAAAATGCTGTTATAACAGCATCTACACAAGAGCCTTTGCTGGTATAAAGATATTGCTAAAGAGAATCCCTTACTGACATTTTATCAGCAAGAGTTTCTAGTGCCTCCAATTTACTAAGACATTCCATCACATTGCAATATTAGCTGTACTACCACCCTCACCTAAAACAGAATACCACATTATATGTCATCAACTATGAAGGTGCAGAGGGGACACTGAGGTTCAGGCAGAAGCCTGAGTTCTGGGACCTTCCCCCCTTACAAGGTCCCAGAGCCCTGATTCCTGCCTAAGCTCAAACATCTGCACTGCAATTTTATAGCCCCACAAGCCTGGGACAGCTTACACAGGACTGCACATGGATGTTTTATTGCAGCGTGTTCGACATATCCTATATAGGTGACTATACGTCTCCCTTCTTCTACAAGACCGCTAGTGCATATGTGCTGCTATTCTGCTTTCCTCACACAACTTAATATTTCTGCTAGAAAGGGAAGCAGCAGCCTTTTGACTGTACAGAGCTACAAAATTATTCTCAGTAATGAAGGAGAATAAACATCACATATTCTGTTCTTTGAGGACTAAACAGAACACTAATACAGTGATACCATACCTGCTGCTTCATGAAGTGTTCCCCTACTTCTTACACTGTATTTGCAAATTTTCAATGGCATTTAAGTTAATTTAGAGTGCATGAACCGACACGAATTATTAATATATTATTGATGAGACAATATGAAACTGTCAATCTTGAAAATGTTTACAAAGCATTTATCGATCAATGTCATATGATTACAATTACAATGTCATCTTTGCAGCCAGTTGATTTTAAGACTCATTTATTACTTGGTTTTCACAAGATTAGAAAAGTACTTTCATGGTAGTGGTGACAACATTCATAGCCATAACATATCTGATAGAAAAATCAGTGGTAGGTATAGCTGGCATACCTGTTGATATTTGACACCTGAAAACATAGACCTATTATGAGAGAAAAAGCCATATCTTTTACCATCACTAAAAGTGTTTTAATTAAAAAGTGCTTCAAAACACCCAATTGAAAAAGAAGGCATACAGCTCGGAAGGACTACCCATCATAAATAAGGATATGCCACACAAATTTTAAACACAACTGATTTACAATCTGCATACCAGTGTTGAGACCCATTTCCTCTTTTTTCAGTATTTCTCAAATTACAAATCCCTAATACTGACCTATTCACACCAAGGAAAGATCACCCTATTTTCAGTGTAGTTTTTGCTGTAGCTGAAACAATATAAATTATTTCATTCACATTTTTGTACAGTTATCAGTAAATACGATCTTGAATTCCACTGAACTCAAATTGCAAATCCTAAATAATAGATTATGTTGAAGTCTTCTTAGAACAATATTAGATAGCTTTAACAGTTATCTGAATGTTAGCTCCAATTCATTTATTTTTAGCTTCATCAAAATGTGAAATTAGGGTGAGGGAAAAGAGCAAGAAAAAACCATCAAATTAGAGACCGCAGGACAATTCCACTGAGAAAGCTACCCCTCCTCTTATGCACTCCCCTAGAGTCTGATGAGTAGCTGACTCAAAGGGAAGGAATTTTTCATTCTCTTACAGTTTCTAAGGTTAGAACTTGAGGACACAAAACATCACAGCTACTGCAAGACCCCATGACCTACACAGCACTGCTGTAAGAAATAATGATCTTGCCATCTACCATAGATACTTACAGCAATTTGCTAAATAATCACTTAACAAGTGTTCTTCACTCAAACTGGTTTGTCAACAGGAAATTGCATTTAATAAAACCTGATGATTTATGAGTGGACTTTCAAGTTCAACACAGAGAGAAGAACAATAGTGAAAAGAACAAGTTATTTCACATTTCTAGTGGGGAAAAAAGACATGGTAACACTTCTAAGGAATGTCATGGAACCTTGACAGCAGCAATGTAAGGGGAAAACACACAGTGTGCATTTTCTATCATTTTCAATACAATTTTGGCATAATTTCATTTCTTAGATTTTTTTTTTAATCTGTTGTCATTGGCCTGATCTTGGTGGTAACAGAAACATACAGTGAGCAAGACAAAATTATATATCCAACATTAAAAAACATCCTACATTTCCCCCCACCTAGTAAACAATTCATAAACCAAATTCTTAGAAGGTTCACAAATACATCTTGAAAGATAAATCAATCGAGTCTTGAAAACCTACGTAAAGGCAACTTCAGAGTCTTTCCTTCTATACTGCCCTTGCAATTATTTCAGAACAGCTCTTTCCCTCAGAGGTAAAGATGAGCTTCTCCACCCTGGTGATCCTGTCAAGAAGCTATAATCTTGTACATGCATGTGGCTAGACAAATGTTGTCCTGGAAATGAATGTACTAACACAAATTCAACACCATGAACCATGAGGTTTGATACAGTGAGATCATGAGCAATGGAAGGGAATTACTTCTATGATTTTATAATGTTAAAAATGGACTGGATGATTTAGTAAAACTTTTTCATGTCTCCACCAATATAGAATTATTTCCTACAGTATATATTGAACCAGCAAATCTAAACTTTTTAAAGCACTGACTGTGTACTGGTAGCTGGAATAAAGCTTGTGATCAATAGGCAAAAGACATCTGGCAGTACGCTGTAAAAATTAACTTCCAGGAGCAGAGATTGGAAAGAACTCTAGCTTATTCCACTAGCTTCTCCTAGTGGAAAAATTCCAAGAAGAGAAGATGTGTGATAGAGTTGCACTCCAGTTAGTTTGCAAAAGATGATTAGATCAGTCAAAAGTAATCACTGAAATGCATTTAATTGCAAGTGTATAATTAGCCAAAGAGGCCAAAACACAAGTCTAGTTACAATACGTGAGCAAAGACTCCCACAGAAGAAAGGAATAAAAGTAGAAAAACATCCAGCATGTTCACCACACCATGACCCACTAAATTAAGCTGGCCCTCTTTTCAAAAAAAGGCAATACAAAGCAGATAATTCCAGGGTACGGCATATGCACTGAAACACCATCACTAAGCTTAAAATCTTAAGGTTGACAACAATGCTTTTATACACTACACAACCTAGGCTGAACAGCATATTAGGAATATAAGCAAGCAGTCGACTACAGGTCGTCCCCACTATAAGTCGCCCGGGTATATATCTGTTCCTCACTAAAGTTGTTGACACTTGTAGGAACTGATGCGTTATAAGTCCTTCCATTCCCTGCTCTTAAGTCGCGCAAAAAAACCCCAATTTGTGCAAATGGAAGTCAGCCATGAGAAAAAAATTCCCTGCTTTAAGTTGTTTTGCTATAAGTCCACGTTTTTTGGAACATATCTTGGACTTATAGCAAGGATGGCCTGCATCCAATAAGTAAAATCTTATCAGATAGTCGAGTAGTGACTCGACTAGTCATTCCCCCCCATTGCTGCTTCCATTCGCTCTGGCACCAGCCCCTGTTCGTGGTGGACAGGACTGTCCGCTGTGAACAGGGGCTGCTAGACTCAGCATGAGCCAGGACCAAGCAGTCCCGGCTCACACTGGTCCCAGATGCTGCACCTCTGCATTTTAAATGTAGTAAGAGCCCAGCGGCTCTTACTACATTTAAAATAAAGAACTACAGCGCAGGTGGCTCCCGGAGCCAGCACGAGCCAGGACTGAGCAGTCAAGCCAGCTCCTAGAGCTACCCCCCACTGCAGCTCTGCAGAGCAGTCCTATCGACTATACAATTAGCTAGATAACTGCAATTTAACATCCTCACAGCATATTACAAGATTTTTATTCCAGCAGTCATGGTTATGCTTGCAAGATGATCTTTTCTCATTTGCATAATTTCCAGCAAAATTCTCCTTTGAGGATAAAGCTTTCCCTGTCTGGTCTCAGCCCAAAGATTGTGTTTTGAAGTTGGAAGAAAATCTCTTCACGTAACTCAAAGGCCGAAGTGGTTAAGAACATACTTTTGATACTGTCAACATTTCTGATACATGCACAGATAATTCAAAGATGGTTTAAATGACTCAATTTCAAACTTCACATTGGGCTAGACCTCAATGAGAAATGGTAATAATTGGGAGGAGGGGAGGATTACACTTTCCTTTGTATTCAGAAGTAAAGAGTTACTTGCATAAATTCTGTAACTGCATGCAGAAGGGATTAAGGGAAAAAAAGTTCTCTGGCACTTACTAACTAGCGACTGATACAGGAAAAAAGGAAGCAGTATGATTTAAATCTGAATTCTCAAGAAAACACACAAATGGTTCAAATCCATCATTCAACGATGCATTTCAGCTATGACTATATTTCATTTTTCATTTATTCAGTATTGTATTGCGCTATATATAAAACCACTGTGCTTTCATAGTGAATCCTGTTCAAGGAAGAGACTTGTTAGTTGTTGGCACAGGTGAAGTCCAAGTATGCTCAACAAAACAAAAAACAAGGAAGTGAAGATCAACAATTCAGCCACAATGTTAGTTTGTAGTGGTTTTTTAACCATCATTTGAACTAGATGTACATTTTAACAAACAACTTGCCCATGTGCACATACTAACTCTACAATAAGAACTTTAGCTTTTAATTTTCTGGCCCATGTGCATTTAAATATAAAATCTTAATTACTGCATTATGTGAAGTAGTTCTCTATATTTAATAAATTAAGATAAACCAAATGTATGCTTAACTATAAATTGGTGAATTAACTGATAAAAGAAAGATCAATGGAATACAACACTAATATGCCTGCTGTAGTATTCCTAACATTTCAGATAAGTATACAGCAAAATATCTCAAAGTTGTATAAGATAACTAACAGACTTACTTGGCGTTGCCCAGGTCCTTCAGGGCAGGGTGGTGGGGATTTGCGGGGGGGTGGCACAGTGCAAGAGGCCCAAGGGCCTATTCTCTCCCTACCACCAAGCCCGCTAGGGCCTGTTCTCTCCCCTTTCCCCCACCCTGGGCCTGTTATCTGCCGCCCCCCCTGTCCTCCTCCCAGTGTTGCAGCCAAGGGCTGGGAGGGGGAGAAAGGATTAGGGAGAGGGGCACTATTTACTCGATGTGCTGGCAGGAAAGATGGTGGAACCCTATCCCTCCTCGCCATTCCGTTGGTGGTAAAGCTGCCCTGAGCGGCCACTCCGATATCGCATCCCTCCAAACAGCAGCCCCGTCCTTTCCCGGGGCTTCTTATTGTCCTGGCACAACCAAACTCTGATCTTGCTTTAAGTTAGGAAAAGAGGAAGCTGCATGCAAAATTTGGTGCCTCTAGCTCTTACCGTTTAGTAGGAGCTCTTGAACAAACACACTCACAGACACATAGGCCGATGTGCGTACTCTCTCTCATATTATATGACTATGCAGCATCCCATCTGGTAAGTAACAGATCATCCATATACTGAGACACAGATGAAGAAAATTTCAAGTTTTATCAATAATACCGTGAAAATAGTTGCTTTGAGATTAACTCCAAGCATTTTATTTTGAAACATCTTGCATGTAACAGTTGAAGGGATGGGAAATTGCTGTATGGGCTGTCATCACCAGCCTTTGTAGCAATGTGTTCTTTTAATCTGTAAAGTCAAGGCCACAACCAGAAGTATGTAGAATAAGATGTGCATTGTTTATCCCACTCATGGTATTCTATTGCCTAAAAGATTCCATGCCTTTCTTGCACAAATCTTAGTTTAAATTAATACTATGGAAAAGTGTAAGGAAAAGAGTACATTTCCAACCTTCCCAATTATAATGCATATATTAAGACTCTGATATCCTGCTTTTTTTCTGATAATGTTGTAGGGGAATACACTTCACATAATTCTGATCAGCCAGTTTAGAAGTACTGTATTATGTCAACAATTCAGTCTAAAAGAAAAAGTATGGAAAGAAAGAATGTGGTTTCTCCAGTAACAAAGAGTCCAAAAGGGAAGCTGTTGTTTCAGTGGCAAATTCTATTTTTCAACCTTATTTAGGCAAAAGAACTTCATAACAAACCACCACAAAAAGCAGGTTTTCTTGAAACTTGCATTTCTTGGGTAAACCCCAAGACCACTTTAAAAGAGTGAAAGCTACACTAAATTCTGCTACACTTCCAAGTAGTCTGAACATAGAACTATTATTTCACAACTGCAATGAAGTGGTTTTTTCCCATGGCCAAAGTTCTCATTCACCACCCTTTCCCCTCTACAGTACCCACCCCCCCAAAAAAAATCTCAAGTCTGACCAGTGGCTTTGTTAAAAATTTGACATACCAAGCATATTATGAGAGCTATTTCCCAAGCAGAAAAGGTGTCCTGTCCTGGAGAGCTAACATGCTACAGACAAATAAATAAAAGGTAAAAACTAGTATAGTGGTCAAGATGGCGACGGGCTAGAGGCATAACAATATAAGAGGCTTTCTGTAAATAAAAAGGCCATGCCAATTATTCATCTTTTCACCTCATACTTGTCAGTATAAATTAGTGTCCCCATAGGCATCAAAAGTGCAGTTGATCTTCAGAAGAAACCTCAGGCATAGAGGTAAGCACAGGAGACAGCACAGACGTATTTGCATGAGAAGCTGATAAATGGTCAGTGGAGCTGGCATTGATGGGGAAACAAAGATGTGCTGATGGGCAGTGAGGCAAGGGCAGAGAAGTTATGCAAAGACTTCACTGACCATTTCGAATTTTAGGTGGATGGAAAGCCAGCAGAGATAATATGGTCTGAACAACAAGCAAGGAAGGCTATGTTAGTGTCAACTTTGGTATGAATTGCAAAGGGGTGATATGAATATAAAGAAAGTCATAGAGGAGAACACTATAGTAATGAAGTCATAAAGGCCTAAATGAGATATTTAGCTAAAGGGACAGAAAACAAAGAGACAGATCAGAGAAATATTGTGATGAAAGAAGCAACAAGACTTGCCTATGGCTTAAGTGTGTGACCTAAGGCAGGAAGAGTAAAAAGTAGCTCTCAAGTTCAGGTCTTGAGTGATAGGTAAGATGGTGGACTTTTTTTCTACAGTGACAGACTGGGACAGTTCAGAAGGTGTAAAAGAAAAGAGAAGTCTGGTTCTAGTCATGTTAAACTGATGGTGAGACATCCAAGGACAGATGTCAGAGATGCATGCTGCAGTGCAGGAGATAAAATGAGCTGTAAAGAAATAAAGAGGAATTAGCACAGAAAAACCTCTACAAAGTGGCACAGAAAAGAAGGAAAAGAACATCAGAAAAATAGGGGAAGCCTAAGGAGAGTCATCACAGGACAGTTTTGCAGAATTCCATTGAGAATAACACATCAAGGTGCTCAGATGATTGACTTCTGCCACTTTTCATAATATCAAAGAGGGTAGGGATGGGGTAAAAACCTTGAGGCTTGGCTAGGAAGAAATCTTTAGACCTGCTAGCAGTTTCAGTGGAGAAAGTGGAAACCAGATTGGAAAAATCCAAAATGAAGGTGTAGAAGAGAACTCAAGGCAACAATTATAATTTGCACACTCAGTGAGTTTGAAGGTGGGGTAGGTGGAGAGACAAGCAGGGTTGACAGGGGAAGATGAAAGATCAGAGCATAACTGTCTTGGGACAGAAAAGAAACAGGACAGCAAAGGGCTAGGAAAGTTAAGAGGGCTGGGCTACTGGGGCAGATGGACAAGCTAGAGATGGAGAGAGCAGTCAGCACACAAGTAGAAAGGGGTGCGAAGTAGAGAAAAGTAAAATGAAGGAGAGGAGTGAAACCATGATGGACTTTACCAATTTAGACTCTGAAGTCAGCAAATTCCTGTATGGAGAAGAATATGGCACAGAGTGGGGAATATTTAAGGACAGTCAAAGACTGCATATAAGCAAAAGGGATTGGGAAATATAACACGGTTTGACCAAAAGGATGCCAGTGCTTAAAAAAAATACTGCAATGAATTACAGTCTGCATGGAGTTCTGTCTGCACAGAGACAGGAGAGGTGGAAACAAATGGTGGAAGACAGATGTAAATGTTGGAGGGAAACACATGGACATCTTGAAAGGGACTAAGGTCACATCAGGCCCAGATGCAGCCTGCAGAGGAGGGGGCAAGATGTGTTAAAAGAGATGGAAAAGCAATCAGAAAGGGGAACTTGGACATTGAGAGATCAAAGATGAAAATAGCTGGTGAAGTCAGTGTCAAGTGATGAGCTTTTCAACTGAATGGACCATATGATTTTCAGCTGTGGATCAAATCAGTGAAGGCAAGGAGTTGTGTAGTTCATTAATCCAACCAGACATCAACACAGAAATTGACATCACCAAGAATGAGAGTGGGAGGTTGTGATGAGAAGGAAAAAGAGTTACATGTCAAGTCTGAAAGAAAGCCCTCGGGGAAGAGTCAAGGAGCAGTGGATTACAGCAAAATGGAGTAGGAAGGGGAGAATGGAGTCCAAAGGAGCGTTGTTCACACAAGGAGATGAAGCTAAAAATATAGGAGTGATGTTACAACAGCAGCAGGAAAGTGAAGACAGGCACCCACAACCCGAAGTAATGATGCAGGGAGATAGAGACTGGCACATAATACAAGCTGGAGGATGGGATTAGCCTCTGCTAAATTTGCAGTATCTTACCCAAAAACTAACAGATGAAGTAGAACAGCAGCTGCTACGATATTCAGAGTCTTTCTTTTGAGTTCTCTGAGGAGATCCACCATGACCCTGGTTAAGGAACTTGAGAGTGATTGGTTCTGGAGATGTTATTAATATAAAGCGATACACAAAACTCCTTTATCACACACCGTGCAAGCCATAAGGAAAGCCGGTTGAAAAATTCAATACAATTGGTCTCCTGAACCCTGACTGACAAATACAAGATCAACTGGAAAATTTAAACCAAGCAGTGAAAACAGATTAACTGTACCAACCATGAAAACAATTAGTTTTTCTCTACTTCTGCTTTATGAAAGGTCTCCAAGGTTACACATAGATACCCTTTTTGATTCTGAACAGAAGAAAAAGGGCAATAATGATGCCAACTACATAGACTGATACAGAAAAATGCTAAAGAGAGACTACGATATAGTTATGAAAGAAGTTTGGAAAAGGGGAAGCTTAGTGCAACTGTATCTTACAGTTCTAGTAAGAAAGCTGTCTGAATATGGCAGGACATGAACACTCAGTTCACACCACTGATGAGTCATTAGGGACAGAAAAAATGGATATTCAGACACACACACCATCCTCTTGTGACTGTCAACTCCAGACAGATTGAATTTACCAGAAGAAATTTACATTTATGACTACAGTACTTGGGAACCACCCATACTCATGTTGCCATCAAACAAGGGCACAAGCTGTAAATACCTATAGTCAGTGACCAAACCTGTAGCAGGTCAGATTTTTTGACTAGTGATAAGCAGAATCATAGGAAAGCTAGAGTTATTAGCACTTCAGTGTCTCAATTGCCCACATGAAATCCGGATCTAAAAATCTATGCATTTTATGAAGTTTTAAAGAGGGGAATGATGCAGGGCGCAGGAAAAGTCAGGCTACAGTTTGGTGCCAGAGTGTTTACGTACGACCTAGCAATATTTCTATCCCAGAAACATGTTATTACACTGAGTATTGCACTGAAAGGGAATGCTAAAATGGGAGAAGGAGCTACAAACTGGGGCATTGGGTGGAGCTATTCATTGTGGCTCCCATGGAGGAGACTGCCAGCACCGCTCTGGGGAGGAAGAGGCAGGAAGGGCTAAGAAAGAGCCCACTTAGGCAGGGCAGAGAAGAGAAAGGAGCTAGAGGGATTCATGAGGCAATGGGGAGAGGACCCTTCAACATGACGAGACCCCCCTTCTCCCGGGGCATCCCATAGCCAGGCAGGCCCAGTACAGAGCCGGGCGGGTGGGGGGCTCGCTCTGCAAATAGGAGAGCCCTGCCCTGGGAAGCAGGGGGGAGGAGGAGAAGTTATTTTGAACTCTCCTCCCGAGCCCATGAAGTTGCGCCCCCTGAGCCCCCCCCCGCCTTGCTCCCACGCAGGGGACGAGGCCTGAAGGGCCGCAGGGAGAGCGGTGCCCTGTGAGGCGCTGCATGCAAGGGGGGAGGGGGGGGGCTAGGTCCCAGCGGGCGAGGTGGGGGGGGCATGCGCAAGAGGGGCGCTGGGTCCCCCCGAAAAGAGGGGGGGCCGGCAAGGGGGGAGGGGGCGCGTGCGGGGGAGGGGCGCCCCGCACCTCGTGTGTGGGGGGGGCGCCTTATAAGGGGGAGGCGCCGTGTCCCCAGGGGTCCCTGCACTTGGGGGGGGGGGGCTCCTGCTCACGTGCGCGGCCGAGCTGCAGCATCCCATGGCGGGCGCGGGTCGCTGTCCCGGGGGAGCCGGGAGCCGCCGCTAGGCACCGGGCATCCAACCGCCGCGATCACCCGCCGCAGGGCAGCGGGGGGGGGGGGAGGGGAGGGGGGTCGCCGCTCCGGCCTCGCCCGGCTCCTCCGCGCGGGCGGGCGGGTCACAGGCGCTGGGCTGCGGCGCGAGTCCCTCGGCAGCGCCGCCCCGCGCTCTTCATCCTCCCCCAGCGGCGGCGGCGCGACGCGGCGGCTGAGGAGAAAGGGGCGGGGCCTGCTCCGCAGCCACCCGCCGGCCGGCCGCGCCGAGAGGCCGCAAAGTGCGGCGGGCGCCCAAGCGCCGGCTCCGCGCGCCCGCCCGGGCCGCGATTGGCGGCGCGCCGCGGACGCTTCCGCCCGCCGGCCGGGAGATAGAGCGTATGCAGCGCGGTCCGCCGCGGGAAAGGGCTCGGCCCACTTCCGGCCGCTCAGGCGGCTCTCGGGCTTCGCTCCCCTTCTCCCGCGCGGGGCCCGTGTCCTTCCCGGGGACAGCGGCGCGCGCCGCCGTGTGCGTCTCTCCCCTGTGCCTAGATACCCAGCTGCTTGCCCCCCCACCACCTCTGTAGCGCTGTGTGCACCCCCTACCTGCCTGGCTCGGTCTCTCTGCCCCGCCCCCTCCGTATCTGCTTTTGTCTGTCTGTCTCCTGCCTGTGCATAGGTTGTGTGTCTTTCTACACAACTCCCTCCCCCCCCCCGTGGAGGGGTCTGTATTGCACAGGTTGTCTGTCTGTCTACACAGCTTTCCCTCCCCCCCCCCCCCCCCCCCCACACACAGAGCTCCCATGGTCTGTGTTGCACAGGTTGTTTGTCTGTCTACACAACTTCCACCTCCCACAGCCCCCATGCTCTCCTATTGCCAGCTCCACGGTCTGTATTGCAAACCGCACCTATTCAAAGAAACCTGACTCAGGCCCACACCCGGCCCTAGAGGCATTTTGAAATGATTTTTTAAAAATCTTTTTAAAAATTAACCTCTAAAATGCCTGGGTGTGCTTTGTATTTTCCAGCTTTTCCCACACAATGAGGCCTAGAAATGTTAATTTTTTAAATGCAAGCTGAGATTCTTGGGTAGATCACTCGACTTCAGTTACAGGGGGAGACCTAGGAAAATCAGCCATCCCACAGGTTTTTTAGAAAAATGCAAGAGTTGCCAGTTGTGCATGGCGAAGATGTATAGGGCCTGATCTCCAAAGGTGCTGGATTCACTCCTGTTCACATCAGTAAGTGCGCACATCCTCTCTGAACTGTGGGTCCATGGTGTATTTCTTGAGGCAACATGTACTAGATGTAGGTTGGGAAGGATTTGATTTTTTATTCCTAAATGTTAAATATCAGCATCATTGTACAGGCACAACCTGGTAAAAATAGTTCCAGTGATAAGAAAAATCTTCCTTAAGAACCAGAGTTTGCTTTAAGGATATTTACTTTATACATTTTCAACTGGACTGCTGACAATTTGTGTTGTAACAGTTATAAAACTTTATCTTTTTGAGTCTCAGCACCTACTTCACGAAATAATAATCCTGACCTCTCCTCATCTCATCCATCCAGTTCATAATTTACCACAAATATGGAAGTTTAGATACAGATTTTAAAAGTGCTTACAACAAGCACTATCCGTCAACAGTTTATTAAAAACAAAAAAGTCATGCCAAGGCTAACTGTATAAATGCTACTGATCTCATTGTTACAATCTAGTCTCTCTCCTGTAACTGAGAGAAAATGTTACTGAGCAGTTTCCTTGTTAAGCTTATGGTTATTCTTGCGTTGCTTTTGGCAATAATAATAGGCACACCTTTTCCATGGAAGAGGAGGATAGATTTTAAATCATTCTAAAGCCATCAGATTTTGATTAAACTATGAAGTCAGCCAAACCAGCTCCTGTCTGTGATGCGCTGATTTCAGGGAGTTGAAGGAAAAGGAGGGAGTTTTCCCAAAAGGTTCTTCTGGTGAGATTTTCCCCGTATCACCCACTGAAGGCATCTACTCTAAGCCATATTTTCGCTGGAACAAAACTGTGTACATATGTGCGTGCATGCATGCCCACCCTGGCTTCTGCAAGTTCATCCACACGAGGAGATCCCTGTAGCTGCACAGAGCCCCCTGAGAGTCAGTCAATGAGGCCTAAATGGATGTACCATCAACTGTTACTTTGTCCTCCGAGTGCTACAGAGTCTCTGTGGCTGGTGCAATGTGCAGTTGCTGGCTGTGCTGAAGTGGCTTTTCAAATGACAGTTACTCAAGGGGCACGGTTTGAGCTGCAGTGCCAATTCAGACTACAGCACAGACAGAGAAGCCTCAGTTTGCTGGTGGAAAAAGGTCAGAGCAGACAGCACAACACAAGATGGATTTAAGACCAAAAATTAGGTTGGATGCTGGGAAAAATATGGATTTCTAGTAATTGTTTAACACTATCAATGAACGTAACTGAGACAAAGTAAAGCTTTTGGATCAGTAGAATATAATAAAAAAGAGCAGTAGGGGGAAGGGTTTACAGCTTTTAAAATTTTAAGATCTCCTGCCCAACATTCCTAATACCTGCACCTGAAAGTCTATGGATATGGGGGCACAGTTAAGAAAACACTTTTCTTCCACCCAGAATGTCGTTGCGGATATTGCTGGCCCTTTTGGCATCGTTTATTTGGTCTACACACTGTGTAGACCAGCAATGGCACCATATTTCACTTTTTTTTCCTTTTTGTTTTTTAATTCAGGTCAAAAAGAATTCTGTCATCATCCTTTCCCTGGGATCCTTCCCAGATTAATGGCATCTGAGCCAGGAAGCCACGTGGGGTCTAAGAGAAGCTATGTCTGCGCTAGAGAGTTGAGCCACTGAACCAGTAAAATTGCAGCAATGTAAGTTTCAGAATAACTTCACCTTTAACCCCCTCTATGATCATCTCAGTGAATGCTCTGTCTCCAGTCCCATGTTCTACCCACCACTTTTCTGGGCAGAGAGCTGCCTTCCTCTCCTTCCCAACCAGAGATTTAGACTACAACTCTGCTGCATCACATTGTGATTGTCTCATGCAGATCTGAATTGTATTCAGCACTGTCATTTCACTCTTTCTTTGGGGACAGTGGCTTACCAGTGACTTGCAGACATTTATTTAAGAAACAAAAGCACCCAGAGAACATGTATATAACACCACAATGGTCTAACCCCACCCTTCACAGATGTACCATAAGTCATGTATCAATTCTGTGGGGACCCTGGTAGGTTCTAGTCTTTCCATGATATTCGATCACAGAGTTCAGTACCAGGTGACACGATCACATGACCCTGCAGTGTCAAAGCAGCCATGCCCCAAAAGCCATTTGTAGCATCCCAGGAAGATGGGACATCAGCATCTTCAAAGTAAGGATGTTAAATATCGGGTAATTGAGTAATCGAATAGTTGATCATTTTTGCATCAACTGTTCGATTAGCAGCCTTAGGGCTATTGCTACACTTAGAAGGTGAAAGCGCCGAAGCCCGGGGTCAGCTGGGGACTCCCCCACTGATCCTGGGCTCCGTGTGGCACTGCTGCTTTGAAATACTGCTGGGAGCCTGGCGTTGGGCTCCTCGCGGCATTTTCAAGGTGGCTGCGCCGCTTGGAGTCTGGGATCAGTGGGACCGGCTGACCCTAGGCTCCGTACAGCGCTGCCACTTTGAAATGCCATGCTCCCGCAAAAGCAGCAGTGCCGAGTGGAGCCCAGGGTCAGTCCTCAGCTGATCCTGGGCTTCACGTGGCATTTCAAAGTGGCAGTGCTGCGCGGAGCCCGGGATCAGCTGGGGAGTCCCAGGCTCCAAGTGGCAGCGCCGCACGGAGCCCGGGGTCAGCTGGAGTCCCCAGCTGTTCCCAGGCTCCCTGCGGCATTTAAAGCAGCAGCACCACCGCATGGAGCAGTTGACCCCAGGCTCCGTGCGACGCTGTCACTTTGAAGTACCCTCCTCTTCTCCCCATACCCGGCTGCCTCTATCTGATAGAGGCAGCAAAGGAGAGGAGGAAGCGACTAGTCAACTATCCTGTCGACTATGTGATAAGCATTTGCTAATCGGATAATCGACTAGTTGACTACTCCTTCACATCTCTACATCAAAGACCCGTTGTCCTTCCTAATGGTCAGTGGATTTGTTCCAAGCTAGCTAGCCAGCCAGCCAGGTTGCATTCTGTCTGGTGGTAGTTCCCTATGGGTAAACACTTTTGTAGTACAGATGTATTATCACTATTCCTAGCTTTAGATACAGAAATGATACCTGCATACAAATAGGATAATCATATTCAGTAAATCATAATCTTTCCAAGGATACCTCACATGACCTCTCACATTAAATACATTGTGCTTTTGACGCAATCGCATGATAACATTGCTCTGAAAAAGATGGGAAGCCATGTCACATCAGTTTTGTCCAATGTCCGTACCAACTCTGTTGGACACTTCTGTAGTTGCACTGTATGTTTTATTCATGCAGCCTAGCTCCCTGAAACCACTGGCTTCTGGGAGTCCGATGGGATGGCAGGAGAAAAGAGGTCAACCTGCCCTAAGTGCCTGTGCACCAACACCATTTCAAAACACATTCTCTAAAAACAGAGGCCAGCGAGAACATTCAGTGCTGGGGCCTTGCTCATCAAGGTGGCTTTACAGAGCTTTTGAAAAAACAGTTGTGAGATCTCTATGGTGAAGTGGGAGATGGTTTTCTGGGAGAGCCGTGAGGAGCCAGTAATGAGACCAGCATTTGATGGAGCTTGGGGTGGCAATTCCTTGTTTATCAGCAGCCCTGCCCCTGTGTTATGATCTAGGAATCCTTACACATTCTGATACTATGAAGCTGTTGCTGTGAAAACTGCTGAATCATGAAAGCCTCTCTGCCTACATATATTCACTAATAGCTTGTCACCAATGACCAGTGACATTTGGGTTTGCTGAAGCTGGAAGAAGATTCTCCATTACTTCCTCCTCCTCTCTGAAGGGAGGGAGGAGAGTGGAAATTCCCCAACAAGGACCAAGGGACAGACATTACAATGCAAGAGATTATAGAAAGACTCACAGAGGGAATGTGCAGAGAACCCCTCAGGAAATTTGGACAGGAGAGGAGAAAGGGAGAGCGGACCAAGGGCAGAGGAGATGAGGTGGGGAGGAAGGCTCTGTGTTTTAGAACCCAAGCCGTGCATTGAAATATAAAGACCCTGGATGGCCCCAGAGGACCCTGACTAATGTCAGCACAAAAGTATCCTTTGAAGTGGTCAGGAAACGGAGACAGGGAAATTCAGGTAGGGTTTATTATTTTTGTATAGCTTTCTGTATTTCTTGTGCTAGTAAAGAACAGTTGTGGCTTAAATCCTATGCAAAGTTGCTGTGTATTTCATGTTGCTCCTACTACATAGGCCCTTGAAGTGGTAAACCAGATGGCTAAGTAAAAAGAGAATCCAAGGTCTTAGCACTGATGCCAGAGACTGAGCTGTGACTGTGCTGCCCACAGGACAGGATGCCAGGCACAAGAACTGCACCCTGAGTGTGTTCCCATCCCAAAGGCCTTAAATTAGGGACAGTGCCTGGGCCCCAGTGCTGACTCTGGAGGCTTAAAACATGTGGGATCAAGCAGCTGGTTTCCTCACAACAATTGGGCGCATGGCCAAGAGCTGATGCTCAGCTAAATCTGTGATCCCCTGCAATTGTCAGTTCCACGCAGGTGGAGGAGGACATTGGCTGGTGGAACCAAATTGTTCTTGAGGCCTGGAATTAACAGCAGATACCACACAACTACAGAAAAGAAAGAACCTTGGCTTCTGACATTGTATCTCACTTAATAAGCTGGCTCTGACTTTGTATCTAACTTAATAAGCTAAAGAAATTCAAAACCAAAGGTTTTTCTCACCACCACACTTTTACTGACTGAAGCCCTTCAGTCAGGACTCCTTTCTTCATTCAGTGTTCCTTTAGGTGTCATTGGTGCTGTAAGCAGAGAGAAAGGTTGGAGAGGGGTGTTTCTCTTCTCATTTATAATAGTTCTGTTTTCCCTTTAAAGGAGACAGGAAGTCTGGGGAACAGGCACTCCCAGGTGTTTCTTTGCCAATATGTACGTTTTTCACTCACACTCTTCTTCCTAACATAGAGTGGCTGCTTAACCAGGTGATAGTCCATTTGGTTTTGTTGATACCTGGCTGAGGTGATTGCTAGCCATTTGTCTCTGGGACACTGGTCTGAAGCTGCTTTCCCATATTGGAATATGCCTTATAAAGCAGACTTTTATAATTTTACATATGATGTCATCACAGATATTTAACCAGAACAATAATGTTCAGCAGATTTTGAGTTTTCAAATGATACCTCACATACCTTTACGTAGACATAGTTTGACTTCGCTATTGGGAGGTCAGCTCCAGTCTGGCCACCAGGGCTATGCGTGTAGAAAGGGGCAAATTCCACACCTGCCCACGGCTTGCAGCTTCAGTGAATAATGCCTCCTACCCCATCCAAATGGCACCCTTGATACATAGTACAAAAATTATCAGAGCAGGGTTAAAAGGGTGATCATAAGATTACAGACTATCACAGCATTTGCCTAGTGCCTTTCCAAACAGCCATGATCATAATTAGGGACTCCAGGTGCTACCATAATACAAAGAATTAAACACCACCACCGTCTCCTTCTCATTACATGCTTATTTGTTGCAGACATGTAGTTCACTTGATAGTGTATGCTATATAGAGTTAGAGACAGTTCCCTGGAAATAATCTTAGAAAATCAACTTGGACAACGACTGAATGTACTAAAAAAGTACTATGCAATGATGTAGAAGGGAACATACTGATTTATTAAGGAATCCTAGCATTTCACTGGTGAGACCTATAAACTGTGTAGGCTGAAACATGGCAGTTGGCATTTACTGTAAGTGTGTGACAAGCGGAGATCATATTTGAACAAATATGAACTTTAAATATAATTACCAGTGTAATGCCCTCACTGAGGTCTTATCTTTAGGAAATTAGTAGCCTTTCGACAGAGAGGCAGGAATAGCAGCAGCAGCAGCAAAAGATTCCTGGATTTTACTAGAAGGATGGTACAATTTGTTTAGCCATCCTGCAAAAGCAGGAGTAGAGTCCAAAGGTTCTTTTTCATGTTTTCTTAGAAACAAAACAAAATCATCCTTCAAGTTAGCATCGCTAGAAGAAAATGGAGGAGAGGGATAAAAGTGGGAAATTCTCTAAGGGTACATGTACACTGCACAGCTATTTCAGGATACCAGAGTTATCCCAAAATAGCTACCTCGCGTCTGCACAAGCCGCCCAGTATTTTGAAATATTTTTCGAAATAACAGGCATGCTATTTCGGCATCTCGGTAACCCTCGTTCTGCAAGGGTTAAGGGATGTCTTGAAACAGCAAGTTATTTCGAAATCTGGCGCTATGTAGATGCGCCAAATTTCAAAATAAGCTATTTTGAAATAGATTGGAAATAAGCAATTTGTGTAGCGTAAATTGAGTATCTTATTTCAAGTTTAGCGTGCTGTATAAGTACACGCTAAGTCAACAAAGCACAAACTGTAATGTAATTATGTGCTAAAGTGCATTGCTGAATTATGGCTTAATGACCAAACTCTTTTGGGCCTGATTCTCATTTACACTCAGGAACTTTGACACTCCTGGCAAGTAGGTGTAAATATAGCTGATATTTGGCCTGAGGAGGAACTGGTTTGTCTAGCTTGTAAATATTTTCCTATTCCATATCAGGAGAAAAATGAGACTTTTAACATTTTAAATGAAGACAACAGGCCATCCCCCCCCCCCCCTCAAAAAAACCCAACAACAACAACCCCAAACCCCCTTCAGAGTAGCCAATAGCTAGTCACTTGGAATATGGGACACCTAGCTTCAAGTCTTTGCTCATACTGTTGTGGGGCAAGGACTTGAAGCTGGGTCTCCCACTTCCTGCATCAGTCCCAGCTTGAAGTCCCTGTTGCACATCAGGATGAGCAAAGACTTGCAGCAGGATGTCCCATATTGTAGGCAGCCTGCATACTGATTTAAATGAGGAAAAACAAAAATTAATTGAGTTAAGGACCCATGCAACGCTGGGTAAATCTTCTAGTGGTCAATATTCGTAACTTCAGAGCCCAAAAGGTTGTATGCACACAAATAGGATGATCGTATTCAGGAAATTACAACCTTTCCAGTGACACTTTATGATACATCTAGAACAGAACGCATCATCATGTCACAATCCTTCAGCTATGAAGAATATGGAGTGCACTTTCACAGGTGTTGCTTATATCCTGGACCACAAAAACCTTTCACACCTAAAGTTTAGTCAAAACTGGTATGCTCCCCACAAAAAGTTTCCATTTTGATGAATCAGCATTTTGGGACAGAAACAACTACTCAGCTGTACTCCCTAGTGCTGCAATTGCACTTTCTCCCCAGCATTCAGCAAGACACTGCTGCACTTGGATTGGAGGCCTCCAAAGAAGATGCAGGATGCTGCAAGAGCTGGTACAAGGGATCAGGAGGAAGAATTCACCCTTCATCCCTTCTGAACCAAGTCCTCGATGCCGTGTGAGGGGGGAGGTGCCTTCTTTTGGTCCAGATGTTCTCTGGAGGTCCTACCCTCTTGTGGTCAGTAAGCTCCCAAAGACCTTTTAGAAGAGTAGGTGGATGTCCTGGGCCATTCCAGTTTTGTGTCATGCCCTTGTCATTTTGCTGACTTACCCCTACTTTGCTCCCTTGAGGTTTTAGCAAAGCTCCATTATCTTCCCCTCCTGTATTGGAGTATTGTGGAATGTTGCTTTGGCGTTGTTCAAAATATGGTGGATTTCACTCCAGCACTGGGCTCCTGTGCATGAAGAAATGCCCTAAGATGAACAGCGCCTTTCACACAGCCAAATGCCTGTCAGATGTTTAAATCATTATCAACCTTAGCCAGACACAAAACCTGTGGCTTAGAGCTGAGAGGCTCCATTTTCCATTATCAGCATGCTGAAAAATCAAGTCCCCAGAAAACACTCCTTAGAATGATCTGGCCACTGCTGATTAAGTTTCTTTCACTTGATCTTACAATTGTGACCGGATCAGCATCATTTGTTTCAGTGTGGCGGGAAAGTTTCCTGTTGTCCAAATGAGATGCTGAAAGATAAGAGCAATCTTTCCTGTAGAGGCAGTATCATCATAACACATTAGTAGCCTTTGTGATCTTCTATCATTTTGCTCTGGGAGAATTATGGCCGTGGCATTGGGGAAGTAAGACTACAGGCGGAACACTGCTTGCTACAAATCTCCAGCGAAGCTGCTACCATAAATCTCTTGGAGAAAAGTCATTGTATTAAAAACTGCACTGAAGGCACCTGCCATTTTTTTTCTTAGGGAAGAGGGGCTGAGAAGGGACATGCTGTTCCACTCCACACTCTTTAATATCACGAAAGGAAGCATCCACCCTAGGAAATGCAGCTTATTCTCAGTGGGAGACAGGAGGTAAGGCAATGTGACAGGGTTCGACTCACCACTGTGGCGCCTCCTGCTGCCTGTCCTGGGATGAGCTCTGCGTGCCAGGCCACCGTCTTCTGGTGATGTCTTGCCACCATCACTTCTGCTCCAGGGAACCATGTCACTCCCAGGACCGTGGCATCCTCTTCATGACACAGCCCTCCGGCTGTGCCATAGTCAGTGTTCCCCCCTTCTGGGGGACTTCATGATAGTCCCTCAGGCCAGCAACTTGCTCAGGGGCTAGGGGAGGTGTATGGGGAGAGACCGAGGCCAATCCATTTCTTCTGATCCTGGCACAGGGACTCTGTAGATGGACACCACTTGCAGCATCCTCTCCAGCTCCTCTGTAGATTTCCCTGGGTGACTTTCCCATGACCCTAGCACCCTCTTTGTCCTTGTCTCTGAGCCTCAGCCTGCAGCTCTCAGCAGCCTACCAAGAACTGCCTTTGGTTCCTTCGGTCTCTGTCTGCAGCACTGGGGTGCTTTCTGCTCTCTGCTTGCAAGACCGAGAGTCCTCCTCACTCCTCAAGCTCCAGGGAGTGACTCCATCTGCTCTGCTCTGCCACATTCTTATATGAACCAGTGTGGCCCTGATTGGCTGCCCATCTAAGCCTTCTGTGATTGGCTGGTTCCTGTGCAGCCTCCCTCGGGCTCTATTAACCCTTGTGAGCCCAATGTGGAGCAAGTGCCTCCTCACAGACACCTCAAGTCTGTTATCTAGCTCAGGTTCCTTTTTAGCCTTCTGAATGGGATATCTCCTCTGAGTGGCATTTCCTCCAATCTCAGGAGAGATTCCAAACTGATTTGGGATGTTTCAGTGTTAGAAATATGTGACTATGCCAGGTAGTTCCTTGGGATTTGAATGTCAGAGGCATGGCTATAGTCTGGAGATAATGCAGTTCAGTGAGTAAAGGCCGGTGTGGCGCTGGAGTTCACAATGCAGCATGAAAGTAATCTGCATTTGCTTCAGTGGGAGGTTTTGATTTTGTGGCTGGTTTCGAAACCAAGGGTTTCGTTCTCAACCACACCACTGACTCCCTGTCAGAAGATACTCACTCACAATTATTCTCTACATGACAGTCTCTCTGTGCTTCGTTTCACCCATCTTTAAAATGGATGTTGAAGGGACTGGAAGCCTAACTAATTTAGGTTTGTAAACAGACAGAACCTGTCAGCCAAGAGCTCAGAATACATGGAAAGGGTATTATAGAAATACAGGCCAAGATGTGTTTATTTTTTAAATCCACACCTTAAAGTTAGTAGCCCCACTTCATATGTAACCCCATCATGAAGGAGCCTGACTTTCAAAGGTGCCAATGACTGTAGTTTCACTTGGAAAAATCAGATTTTTTTATTGAAGAAAAATAACTTAAACTTGGCAAGAGTGGACATTTTAGGTATTTAGCTCACCGCCACAATGGCCACAAAACAGTAGCTTCTCTGTCTGCAGAAGAAGCTGTTGCTGTGACTAAAAGCACCACTGTATTTGCACCCTACACACCGTTGTAATGATCTTAGTACAAACGTTGCCTTGTGAGGTATCATTTTGAGGCTTCCCTGTAGCGAGGACATGCTATTTCGATTTTGTTATTTCTGGAGTTATTAAATTTATGTTAGTTATTTCGAAATAGTTTCCTAGTGTTGATAGGCCCTCACAGACAGGTGGGACTAAATCAGGCCTGAGCAAAACACCCTCCGTGGGCTGGATCTGGCCTCCCAAGCCACCGGATCCAGCCCACAGATGCAGCAGAGAGCCTCAGGTAGACTCCTCTGCTTGCCCCGCTCTTGCACGCCACTCAGAAAAGCAGATGCTGGGCTGTTTGTGTCCCACAAACTGTGAGCCCGGAGGGGAGAAGGGAATAGTGCTTCATGGCTGCTCCCGCCCCCGGCACAACCCCATTGGCTGATTTCTGGCCAATGGGAGCTGCCTGTTTGAAGAACATGCAGCGCATGAAACACCCTCCCCTCAAGCTCTTATTCACAGAGCGCATTCCCCCCTGCAGCCTGTGGGGGGGCGGAGCAGGCTCCTGCCTGAAAAACTTGCTGGGCTGCTGGCCCAGAGTCTCACAGTTAAGTCTCTGGAACCTCAGCCCCTCCCTCCCCCCAACCTTCTGTCCCCCACCTGCCAACCCCACATACCCCAAACCCTCTGCCCCCCTCCTGAGCTCATACCCCCTCCCAGACCCAGCACCCAGCACCCCAATCCCCTGCCCCAGATCACAATCCCCTCCTGCCCTAGGTCACAACCCAAACCCCGCACTGTAATCCCCTGCCCTAGGTCACAACCCAAACCCCTGGACTCCAGTCCTGTGCCCCAGGTCACAACTACCTCCTTCACCCAAACTCCCTCCCCGACCTCACAGGTCCTTCTGCACCCAAATCTCTTACCCCAGAGGTGGGCAAGACAGCCTCTGAGGGCTGAATCAGGCCCACCAAGCCAATTGATAAGCTTGGGATAATGATATTTACCAACCTTTGTGACATGCTTTGAGATCTTTGGGTGAGGAATGCTGAGTGTTGTATGTGTATATACATATATATTGTACGTGCATACATACAGAACGCCTAGGTCCAAACCCGCGGCTGGCTGCCTTGCCAGGGGCTCTACTTTAACTTATTGTGGCTGAGGATCTTGTCCCTAAACTGATACACTTATGAGCAAAGTAAAGAGAAGGAAAATCCTTGCTGATGTGTAATATTTATTGCATGGTGGGTTCAAAAGAACGCCACTGAGTTATGGCTGAAAGGTTCTCTCAAGGAGAACAAGTCCTATTAATTTTTTGAACATTTCTGTTGGTCACACTTTATCAATCTTTGTTTACCCGGAGGCTACAGTAGACATAAGAAATGCACAGGAACTAATGCTGCCTCTGTGTTGCTGTATTGTATATCCAACCTCACAGTTATTTCAGAGGCGCGCGATCAGTCAACGTTTTTGTGCTGTTGCCTTTGACAAACTATTCCGCTAAGTGCCGGAATGATGTCTACCAAATAAATTGCTTTATAATGTGCAACCCGCCAGCGTTTGTCTCGGCTGGGAGTTTGTTTCTGTTTCTGCCCCTTTTGCAATCATGAATTTAACAGCATTCTACGGGTATCATGGCCGCCTTTCCTGGCCTTTGACACTGCTGTAACTACAGGTTCAATGAGGCTTCACCCTCAGCTACCTCCGTTTTGGCTTATAAATGCGTACTTAGGAGCTATTTAAGTTTCCAGATGGGAGGCTGAGAGGAGAGCTGTCTCAAAGAAAAGGGAGCTGCAGTTTGGCTGTAACTAACTGGCTTATATTCCCATGTCTGCTAGCTTCGCTTGACAGATCACTACAAGGCATGCTATGGGGGTGGGGGAGGGAAGGGGCTAGATCTTAAAGTCCCTCTGCAAGCTGGAACTGGTATAGAAGGCATGGTTGGTAAGCAGCATCCTTTATAAAGGACGATACCTGTGTCCCAGGGTCTGCTCTGTTAGATGTTTAGGTGATGGTTCTACCTGTCACACTTTCTGAGGCCTGGGAACCAGCCTACCTATGACATTTTCAGGGGTGGCAGCAGAGGCACTGAGGTTAGATCCCCTCTTCGTTCAATAGTAACTCAGCCAGATGGGCTTCTATTACAGGCATGGCTGGGTGAGGTTCCGTAGCCTGCAGTGCACAGAAGGTCAGACTAGATCAGTGGTTCCCAAACTTTTCGGCATCACTTCCCCTTTTTGATTTTTGAGAAACCCTCACCCCTCCCTCAGCCCCCCAAAATAGCAGCAAAACTTGTTGAGCAAAAAAAAAAAAAAGAAAAGAAAAGAAACTGACCGGGGCCAAAAACAGTTGTGGCCCCTTTAATTCCTGGGACCACTGTAAAAAAACAAAAAAAGGTGCCGGTACTCCAGCGGACAAGCAGAGCAGGCATTGCCCTTTTAAGGTGGCCATTTTGAAGTCTGCCCTGGATGCTCCATCCTCCCCCCACCTCAGCCAGCTCGAGTTGCGTGTGTTCCGACGATGCCCAAGCCAGGAAAAACAGAAAATACCAGACATTTCACATGGTATTTTCTGAATTTTTTTACCAGATGGACCGGGCTCTTTCTTGAGGGGGGCGGATTAATGCGGGGGGCTGTCACCTTGTGCCCCCCCCCCCGGAATTTCTTCACGCCCCCCCCCAGGGGGGCACGCCACCCAGTTTGGGAACGATGGACTAGATGATCATGACGGTCCCTTCCAACAGGGTCATCCTTAGGATTTATAGGGCCCTACGCAGTACTATTAAACTGGTGCCACTATGCCTGCTGGCAGCCGGGCGGGTGGAGTGAAGATTTTTTTAAAGCTGTGATTTTATAATCTTCAGCAACACACGACTGAAATAGTTTTAAAGCACAGTTGAACTAAGCTCCTGTCAATGAACACGATAATTCAGAAACTGACAGTATAGACTTGGGGTTGGCAACTGCCTGTTAAATTGCTTCCTTACTACAGCACTCAAATGGCTCTTTCACAGGTTCACTGTGCTGCTAAGAGGTCGGCCACACTTTGTTACTTTGAAGTTCACTAGATCCTCTCCTGAGAAAGCAGAGTCACAGACCAGGGATAGGAAGAGGTGGGTGTGCAGACACTGAGACTCAGTGGTGGCCCAAATTTTCAGGTGCCCTACACATCTGCGTATCCTGCATGTGGGTAAGAGTAGCCCTGCCTTCTGACCTTAAAGTCTATGTGTCCGGACAGACATCAAGCAATTGGACTCTAATGCCCCTCCTGCCTCTGCTCTAAAATAGCTCAGAATCACTGACTTCCTGGGCACAGGGAAGAACCGATTGTTCTGGCTGGCCTTGGAGAAGAGATCTGGCCAACGGATTGGGTATATTTATAGAGGTGGCTAGGAATTTTTAAACGAAATTACTCTCTTCTCCTCCCACAGACAGACAGACATATGCTCTCTCTCTTTTCTCTCTCCCTCTCTCTCATTCTTACTCTCAGAAAAGGCCATTTGTGAAAACCAAGCCTTTTCATAGGAAGGGAACAATTTTGACAAAACCTTCAGTGGGAAAGTTTCTCAGGTTCAGGATGAAATCTGGAGAGAGTCCTATCCCAGAATAGCCAATAGCACAGCAGTTCAGGGCACCCATCCGAGATGTGAGAGATCTGTGTTGAAATTCCTGCTTGAAGTCAGTGTTAGGAATTGAACCGGGACCCACACAAGCCACTCAATATGTGGGTTATTCTGGGAGGGAGTGCCTTGATTTTAGAAGATCTCTGCTTCCTTTTGCTGTGGAACAGGGCATTTTTTGACATCTCCAAAGTTCACAAGTTGGGAACAGTTTCTCACCCACCTCTAGTTGTTTGTATTTTGAGTGACTGTGACGTGGTGGCTGCTGACTTGCTGTGAATGGGGGAGGGGACTGAAACTAGGTCTTTATGTTTGTAATTTTGAATATTTGGCAAGGCTCTTCAGGCCCCGACTTGCATTATTCCAACTCAAAATATTGATTGTAAAAATCAAACGAATACAGCACTTCTGCAGAAGCGTCCCATCTTCTGGATACAGATGGAGCTGCCTTTGGCTACGTCTACACTGCACAGTTATTTCTGAATAAGCTATTCTGGAATAGTTATTCTGAATTAGCTTATTTCGAAATAGCACATCTACACTGCAGGGAAGCCTCAAACATAGTCCGAGGCAGGCTTCCCTAATGTAGACGTGCTATCTCAATTTAGAGTCCCAGGAAGAATAACTTAGAATGGCCCTGGTGAGGGGCTGTTTCAAAATAGCAGAAGTGGAGTGCCTACAGACGCCTTATTTCTAAATAGCTATTTCGGAATAGGCGTTATTCTTTGTAGAACGAGGTTTACCAAAGTCGGAATAAGCCATCCATTGTTTTGAAATTATTTCAAAATAACAGAATTGCTGTGTAGACGCTCGCATCATTATTTTGGAATATCGGTTGTTATTCCGAAATAACTTTGCTGTGTAGACACACCCTTAGTGACCAAAGACTAGAAGATCCAGCTGACATCCATACGGTACATGCTTACCAGAAGGCCTCATGTACGTTTTCGAAGCAACATGGAAAACTTTTCCTTTCCGGATCCAGAGCTCAACTGCATGTTGCACTTGTTCAGTGTGAGGAATTTCCATTCATGACGATAGGAGCGATGTGCAGAGAATGAATACAGTGAGGGCCAGAAAGATCTGTGATGCAGAAAGAGGAGAAATTGGCTCCATTATTTTAAACGCAATCTAGATGGAACTTTACTCCATGATCGTGAAACGAAACTATTGGTACTGTAAGATTCCTGAAGTGCCCCAGTGAGGTTTTTGGGACTGTCACTCCTTCAGCGCCAAGAATCTTCTACACTTGTCTAGTGTTACAAGTTCCCCTAGCTAATGCCTCGCAGCAGACATTCACGCTGCTCAGAGGGGCCAGTTCCAAATCTGCCAGATCCCCAGAGAATAAAACCAGCCCGATTCTGATGCACTACGTGTTGGATGTATATTCCTTGGGATCATTCTGAGGTTCACACCCTGCATGGGAGGCATCCAGCTCTGGGGATGGGTGGAGCTAAGTTATGGGTGGCCCAAGGAAGGGATGTTCCAAATTCCTTGGTCCTCCCTTAGGGCGTGTCTACACTGCACCATTATTTCGAGATAACTAGCATTTATTTCAAAATAACAATGCAAGCATCTACAAAACCATTTGGTTATTTTGAAATAATTTCGAAATAACGGACGGCGTATTCCAAAATCTGTAAACCTCATTCTACGAGGAATAACCTCTCTTCCAAAATAGCTATTTTGAAATAAGGCGTGTGTAGATGCTCCACTGCTGCTATTTTGAAATAGCCCCTCACCAAAGTTATTCCTCCCCAGTGCTTCCTGGGGCTCTAAAGAGAGATAGTGCGTCTAAATTAGGGAAGCCTGCCTTGGACTAGTTTTGGGCCTTCCCTGCAGTGTAGACGTGCTATTTCAAAATAAGTTATTTCGGAATAACTGTTCTGAAATTAGACACAGACAACCTGCCAATCTGAAGCAAATTCTCACCAGCAACTATACACCGCACCACAGTAACTCTAACTCAGGAACCAATCCCTGCAACAAACCTTGGTGCCAACTCTGCCCTCATATCTACACCAGCGACACCATCACAGGACCTAACCAGATCAGCCAGGCCATCACTGGTTCATTCACCTGCACATCTACCAATATAATATACTCCATCATGTGCCAGCAATGCCCCTCTGCTATATACATCTGCCAAACTGGACAGTCACTACGTAAAAGAATAAATGAACACAAATCAGATATTAGGAATGGCAATATACAAAAACCTGTAGGAGAACACTTCAATCTCCCTGGACACACAGTAGCAGATTTAAAGGTAAGCCATCCTGCAGCAAAAAAACTTCAAGACCAGACTTCAAAGAGAAACTGTTGAGCTACAGTTCATCTGCAAATTTGACACCATCAGTTTAGGATTAAACAAAGACTGTGAATGACTAGCCAAGTACAAAAGCAGTTTCTCCTCTTTTGGTGTTCACACCTCCACATCAGCTGCTAGAAGTGGACCTCACCCTCCCTGACTGAATTAACCTCGTTATCTCTAGCCTGCATATTTATACCTACCTCTGGAAATTTCCACTACATGCATCTGATGAAGTGGGTCTTTGCCCACGAAAGCTTATGCTCCAATACTTCTGTTAGTCTGTAAGGTGCCACAGGACTCCTTGTCGCTTTTGCAGATCCAGACTAACATGGCTACCCCTCTGATACTGTTCTGGAATTGCTTATTTTGAAATAAGCGTGCAGTGTAGACGTACCCTTAGAGAGCTGCTTTGGTCCTGCTCTGTGTTGCAGTGAAATACCTACCGAGTAGCCCACAGGGTAGTTCCTTGGGTGGGATGAGGATGTATCATCCAGCACATGCCATCTCTGCAGAGACTTATTTTGCCCCATGAGGAAACCTGGCTCTGCCAGGAGCAGGTCTGAGTCTGCCACTCATCATGGAATTCAGGAGAGGAGGAACAAATCATCTGGCCTTCTGGGCAGAGAGGGAAAACACAACCTGGGCTCCTGGGCTCATCACAGCTGCTCTGAACAGGGAGTGAAGTCTGCCTTGTTTCAGTTGTTCCTCTCCGGGAAGCAAAGAGATATGGCTTCCCAGAGGAGCCCTCTTATTGGTGGTTCCCAGCCCATTCCTCACAAGAGATACTGGCCTGGCCAAACCCACTCCCTTTCCAGCGTTTGCTTTTAGCATGAATAAAAGCCTGTGCTTGGGCTGTCTTTGACCAGAGCTTGTCTGAAAGAGGGGCCATGTCCCTAAAATCTGTCCTTTCCCACAGAACACAATACAACCACCCACCTCCACTTTTGGAATCTTCTGGTCAGCTCCATGTCTAAGTTTGGCTGCCTTCAGATCTCTTCCTGGCCCTACTTCTCTCGACCTTAGAAAACCTCCGCCCAGTTATGTGCTGGGGTGTAATGGGCAGAGTTATTCCGTCAGAAGAACTGGCAATACTTTGGCTTTCAATCTGTGATGTTCAGGGATCTATCATTAGGTAGGTCTCACAACAACTTCCCAGAGTAAGATGTTCTTTAAAAGAATGACTTAGAGGCCTCGTTTCCTATTCCGTTCACAAATCAGGGTAGGTCTGGAAACCAGATGGAGCTGGAAGATAAAATTCACCCACATAGCTGGCATTTCTTTCTCCCCAGTGCAGCTCCTTGCTCTGTTTATCTTCTCAGATGCATACTTTAATCACCAAGAATGCAGCACATCTATTTTGCATGACAATGTTTATTTCAGGGGGATAAGACCAAGACTGTTTGGCTTTCTGGCCAATCTACACACAGTTCATAGCATCCCTGTAAGCCCCAAGTGCCATGGATTCTTCCAAGTGGGAGATATAAATAGTTTACAGGAAGCAAAAATGCTTTTCAAGTTACCTAAGATTAATTGTGCAAGACAGAAAACCTCTCCTTCAGCACTGAGGGCAAACAACCTTTCTCTTGCTTCCTTGTTTATCTCAGCTAGCTGCCGCAAATAGCTTTAGCTTATGCTCTAGCTAGACTAAGGCCCCCAACGCAGGAAAACACCAAGTTCAGCAAGTGCTGAAGTCCAGTTGAAACCAATGGGACTTAATCCTTTAGCCAGAGATACTTTTAGGAATCAGGCCCTATTTACTCATGAGGAAATGAAGTTTAAAACATGAGGCCAGATTCTCCTCCTGCATTGGGTTGGTCTGTTGCTACTGATTTCAATGGAATGGGTTCTGATTTACTTACACCAGTGTAAACAAGATCAGAAGCTTAAGCCCTGCAGCTTTATTTCCAACTTCTATCCTGGCTTTAGTAAAGATCTACACATTGTCTCAGGGCAAAAAGATTTTCTAACAGTTAAGAGCAAGGAACTGGGGGCGAGGGGGTTGGGTGTGTTAGCCGGCTTGGGTAGTATTTCCAGCTCTTCCCTATTTAATAGCTAGTTAATGATAGATGTTATTAATTAGTCATTACAGCAGCACTGGAAGCCACATAGATTCCTGCTTCTATTCATGACAGGTATGCCAACGGGACAGGGGAGGGCAAAGTGGGCTATTTCTCCAGGGCCCAGCAATTCAGAGGGGCCCTGGGCTCTGCCTGCTGCTGGTTCTACTGTGGCAGCCCAAGCCTGGGCCCTTTAAATTGCTGCTGGAGCTCCATGTGCCGCATGTTCCAGGCAGTGCTAAGGGCTGTTGGTGGGGGGGAAGGGTGGCTACCCCAGCCCCTCCCCTTACACCTGAGGCCCTGCCATTTCTGGGAGTGCAGAGCCAGGGGGTCCCCCCCTCCCCCCAGCTTGTCCAGGGACCCGCAGAAGCTGTCGGCTCCCCTGGTTAGTGAAGATTAGTTTTTTGCAGGCAGCCAAAATACTGAGCGGGAAACAGGCCTGTCTTCCCAGCTGTGAACAAGTGATGATGTTTTGCTGTGCACTTGGACAGCCTTGCTCATCTCCCTTCCAGCGGTGGGAGAGTTCCCTTGCCGCAGGAGAAAGCGAAGCACCGCGGGAAGGGACGAGTGTGCACACAGCGGGGGCTCTCTGCTCCGGCTGCTTTCAAAACCAGTTTGCCGAAGTCAATTTTGTTCCCCCCGATGTTTTGATTGTGGCATCGTCCCCATATACCCAGCTGTTCGCTCTTTCCCTGAAGAGCAGCAGGCACTGCTGTGCCCTGTCCACCTTTGGCTGTTTGTGCTCTCATGACAGGCTCACCCAGGCAATACAAATACACCTCTGGGTTCCTGAGGTGCTTTTCATGCATCTCTCAGCTGGGGTGACTCCCCTGACCCGTTAATAAGTTGCATTGACTCAAACCGGGGTTTGCAAGCTTTGGAGAGACAGAGCCCTGGAACTGCCAGCCATTGGTCTGAATAGGGATTCTTTGGAATGCCACTGCTAGCTTGACTGGTTGACATATACATTGTCTGTACGTGAGAGGAACCAGCTGAACAACCAGAATATTGGCTAGGAATTTAGGGCCAGGTTATGGCTGCTATTTAAGGGATGCAAAGGGGGGCAGAGCAGAGGATGTAGGTTTTCCCCACCCTCCCTCATACCCCGTCTTTTGCTCTTGTACAGGTAGCTTCGGAATAGTTACTCAGCACAAGGTCTGTGCAAATTGCAGCTCTCAGTCACCATTAGGGAGGGCTGCTGGATGGATCATGGACAAACCCCCATATCTAGCAGACTGGGGCCAGCGTACACTCCCTCTGCTTATACCCACTGCCTCTAGAGTTACCATGCATCTGTCCAACACAGGTGGAAAGCCGTTGGGAGCTGCCACTGGTGTGATACCCCTCTGCACCCACCCATACATGGGGATGGCTTTGAAAGCCCAGGTTTAACCCTGAGCCAGCTCTCTCAGCCTTTCAGAAAGCATAAGTTCATCTTCCTTGGTCACTAGGTGGCAGAATTGGTGTTACTAAATCATGCAGGGTTTCCTTCATGGCTGCAGATGACTTCTCCACGCCGCCCTGCAGATCGTGTTGCTCCGCATTTGCTCAGCGTGCCGTGGAGGGAGAGGTGTGTGTGGGGGCGGGGGCAAAGTTGGTTCTGTTCCTTGCCTATCATGAAGCGACCTCGCAAAGAGGCAGCTCCCATGCACAGCTGGCTGGCGACTGGCATTGCATTGGGCTCCAGATGAAGAGAAATTCTGTTGCGTCTCTATAATCTGACCGTCTTTCATAGAGAGCATCCCTCTAGCTCTAGCTTATTAGCGGACTATGACGGATGGCTCTGTACTTATCCCCAGCAATGTATGTGCTTGAAAGCTTGCTCAAGAAAAATCTGCCTCTGGCAGGGGGCCTGTGGCACAGGCCTAGCATTCATGAAAATCTGACCTTTACTCCTAGCTCTGTCCTCTGAGTCCTGCAGTTTACTCAAGGGGCCAAAAGAAGCCTCAGGTTTGATCAAGAGCCCTAAGAACAAGGAGAACTAAGGGACTTAGAAAATCTCAGACCTGGAAAGCCTTTTGTGGTGAGCCTCTTTGTGTTATGGTTCTTAGGCCATGTCTTCACTAAGTGCTGCTGTGATCGATCTTCCGAAGTTCAATTTAGAAGGTCTAGTTAAGACCCACTAAATCAGACTCAGAGAGCGCCCCTGGTCAGAAGCCGGTACTCCTGTTCCTGCAAGGAGTAAGGGACTCCAACAGGAGCATTTGCTTCCATCAGCCTCTGGCTGTGGGAACAGCGGGGTAATTCAAATCAAGGCACGTCAATTCCAGTTATGTAATTAACCTAGCTGGAGTTGTGTCTCTTGATTCAACCTTTAGTGTAGTCCTGGCCTTAGTGCTCGCATAGGATTCCTGCATCACAAAAGCTAGGGCGGGCATCCTCTTGTCAATATTCCTTCTACATTCAATGCCTTTTTGGTTAATGGAAAGCTAAGGGAAGAGGAGGGTGATATTTTGGAAGGGTCAGTCTTTTACTGACCCATTTTGACACACTAAGCCCAGATATGTTAGGAAAAAAAGTAAACAGAGTGAAGCAATGTGTGGAATAGATCAGACGACAATTAAAGTTGCTCCAAGTAATTAATCCTGAAGTTACTATAATGTGCCAGGAAGCATAATACATCATTGTGTTGGTTAGGGAAGAATTCCCCTGTCCCCTTCTCATTTCATTACCTTGGAGCAAACCCAACAACTTCAGAGGCATCTGGGTAGGCCACACCCATGATAAGTGGACATCTGGCTAATTATAAAATCATGCCGGACCACAGATGTTGCCGAACTAAAAAGTGCCAGACTAAGGAGGTTCGTACTGCATCTGAGGTTAATACTGCACCCGTCAGCACAGCATCTGGGGTTAAACGCGATTGCTTCTCAGTTCATCAAATATTGTACAGGGGGTGAGGTTAGAAGTCGGTCTAATCTGAGAATGTGCACCAAAGTCCTCTGTTGTGGGGGGGTTTTGGGGGGGGGGTGGGGAGGCAGCTATGCATCTAGATCCAAAACCTGTAGTTCACAGACTCCGGCTCATCTCTGTGATAAGCTGAGCCAAGTCCCCAGAATTACTGAGCATCACTGAGAATTACTATATACATACCTCAGAGTGCTTCACTTTTGTCAACTATTTTCATCAGCTTTATTTACTAGGGCTCAAAAGGAAATTGCTTCTCTTGATGGTGCAATCAATGTACTGGTTCTTTCCTCTTCCTCAGGTCTCTCGCACATAGTTTGTCGCCTATGACTCTTCTCTAGGTAGTTTTAACTGAGAGTTTCCTTTTTTTCTTAGCGAGCAGTAATTTATTCCCCCCCCCCCCAATTGATATCACATTTGACGTGGGCCCATCGGGGGCGCCTGCGCCAGACCTCCCAAATAGTCACGTAGACACGATTAACAAAGCAGCTGCTTCTTCCGCCAACGCCAGAAAATATTTAACCAAAGATTGATTTGAAACGCAACCTAGCCAGACAGCACCTCTTATTGTGTCCCCAATGCTGGAGAAATTGGCCCCGCAGCAGGTTTGAGCTAAGTCAGATCACCAAGCCACATGCGAAGCTTTCTCTTTCACATTCTGTGAGGTAAAGGATTGGGGATCGCAGTGGTCACTAGAAAAGAATCTGATATGGACATAAAAGGCTTACGAAGTCAAGGAAACCAGAGTAGCTGACTGCAGCCGGTTTACTCTTCCCTCTCTCCATCAGCAGCTGGTCACAAGCCATGCTCCTGGAGGGGCTGTTTTTCCCCATGATTTAGCACCACACAATTCAATGCAATGCAGATGTTTTACACTTTACTCAGCATTTTCTGCCATTGACTGCGGGGAATAGAATATTTGACTAGACTGTTGGTGAGTTCTGCTATGGGAAATATGTTTCATCTGCGACAATTTAGTGGGTCTGCTTTTACCACCTCTGCATGATGGATGATTTTAGGAAATTGTATTAGGAAATTACTGTGCCATGAAAAGGCTAAGTGTATGTGGACCGGGGTTCTCTGTAAGCTGTGCACTTGTGCGGCCATTCAGAGATGACAGTGCTGCCCAGCTGATTAGCAAAGCGCCCACAGCTCGGTTTTTGGTTTCTACTAGTGGTGCACATTCACACATGCCTTGGTGCACATCACAAAATTTGTGCCACACATGGATGGAAAAGATTAAAGGGAACATTGATGCGGGTCCTCCCTGAATTAGCAGGGTGTGAAACTTCTTTAGCAGGCCAGAGACAAAAGAGTGGTCTACTCTATTAAAAGTAAGAGAGACAAACTTTTAAAAGCATGTCTCTCTCACTAACAAAAGTCAATCCAATAAAAGATATTGCCTCACCTGCATTGTCTCTGTAATATCCTGGACCAAGACCGCTATAAGATCATAGGCAGCAGGTAAAACAACTTGAGACAATAGATTTGCTGTATCTGGGAGAAGCCATGTCTTCCTCTTGTCTGGGGTTGTGGGGTTTTGAGAGCAGTGGTAAATTACCAAAAGGTAGAACAAAAGAACTTGAAACAGCCCTGAGGATCCAGAGGAGAGAGGCTTGAATTTTCCTTATAGCAGTTCTAGTGAGTGGCCAGGAAAGGGCCATCTCCCAGGCCTGCCATAGGCCCTCTTGTTTAAGATGAGCAATACAGTTTTAATTCCAATTTTTAAGATTTTTATGACCTTTTATTTTCAAAAAGATGGCAGCCCAGAGTTTCATCTAATAGTTTTGCACCAATTGCACAAACATATTGGCTAATGTACACATAAATTGGGTATTTGCACAGGCACAAGTCCAATTAGATGCTCATCTGACCATCTGCACATGCAAGTACCCAGTTTGATGCACACTTGTAGTAACTGCATGTGAAAATTAGAACAGGGCTATGTGTGTGTGTGTGCACGCGCGCGCGCGTGCAAAATCATGTGATTCTACTCTTTTGAAGAGCTAACCCTAGAAGCCGGACCTGTTCCAAGTCCAGAGAAAACAGTAACTTCCTCTTTGTGCATACTGAAATTCTGCAACAGGACAAACTATTTTTAGCCTCTAACATTTGGGAGTGTGAGTACAAATATTAACTACTCCATTAAAACAGTAGCTTTGTGATGAAGAAATATTCCTCCATTATAATGGCTCACCCAAGATAACAGCTTTTCTAGTTTTGCAAACAATCATATAGAATTGTTCTGATTGCGGGACTCTTTAAAACAATACGTCAGTGCTAAATTTGGAGATGAAAAATTAACCATTGATGACTTTTCAGGGATATTCACAGCCAAAGATGAAATCCCCAATACAATGTTTTGTTATTCCTGATATAATGATTGTTCAGCATAAAATGCTCTTCGTCACATCGTTTCCGAGGGATGATACGCAACATGGTGGAGAAAATCCAAACAGGATTGACTTAGGTACCCAACTCAGCAAAATATGTAAGCAGGTGGTTAACATGAAGCATGTGCTTAAATGCTTTGCTGAATGGGGACGAGCTTACACACATGCTTATTGAGAATCACAGACTTGTAGGACAGAAAGGCACCGCAATAAGTCATCTAGTCCAGTCCTCTGCACTCTGGGCAGGACGGAATAATAACTAGACCATCCCCGACAGCTGGGTGTCTAACTTGTTCTTTAAAACTTCCAGTGACGGAGATTCCTCAATGTCCCTAGGCAGCTTGTTCCAGTGCCTAGCTACCCTTACAGTGAGGAAGTTTTTCCTGATGTTCCACCTAATGCTCCCTTGCTGCAAGTTAAGGCCATGGCTTCTTGTCCTGTCCTCAGAGGTGAAGGAGAAACATTTTCCCTCTGAACTGAGAGCGCCTCAGAATGCTGGGGAGACTCTCCTTAGCCTTGCTAGGGTGGTTTGTAGGGGTCTGTGCCCAGAGCATACAGCAGCCAGAGGAGAAACTGGCTGCAGAGAGTGGGACCGACGAATAGCTCCTTTTTCCTACCTAGCCCCACGCACACAACCCTCCAGCCTTGTTTCTGGCCTAAATCAATAGCAGACAGGATGCTGTGACACCCTCGCCTCCCCCCCACAATTTTCACACTTACCTGGAGATGGCCTTGCAGCTTTTTCCATCAGAGACTTTATACTAACCTGGTTCATAACCAGGGGCCTAAAGTTAGGCCTCTTTTTAAGTGGCTTAATTTTCAAAGGCCTCCTGTTTTGAGAGAATCTTTAGTACACGGATCTCCCCCTATACAAGATTTCATTGGGCTGTGTCAACCGAAGTGCATCTTGGAAAACACAGAGCAAGACGGGATTATAACTCAACCATTTGCCTCCTAGGGCACAGGTTATCACGTTATCACGCCCATGCCTCCCCTACCCATCCCTATGTCACCTCCACCTGGTCATGGAGTCTGTTCGTGCTGCTACGGGGCTGCAGGATCAGGGGAACCCCCAACTCGCTGTCACAAGCACTATATAGACTAACAAAACATGTAGATGGTCTCATGAGCTTTCATGGGCGCAGCCCATTTCTTCAGATGACCAGAGTTATGAGTTGGGGATATGAAAACACGAAATAAATAGGAGAGGGGAAGGGGAGGGGGGAGAGAAAGAAAAAGGGAGGGGGGGTGGGAGACAGAGCATCATTAAGTATCTGGAGAATGGGTACTTAAACCTAAGCAGATAAAAATCAAAGTCAATAGATATATCCCCAACTCATAACTCAGGTCATCTGAAGAAGTGGGCTGTGCCCACGAAAGCTCATGCTACCATCTACATGTTTTGTCTATAAAGTGCTACCAGACCATTTGTTGTTTTTTTCTGTAACAGACTAACTCGGCTACCCCCTGAAGCTCAGTGGCTTGGTATGTTAACCTCATTGTTTATTGGGGCACTAAAGGATGCTAAAAGACAAAAAGGCTGTGACGGAGAAGACATTTTGTAAATGTGTCAGGCAAACTACAGTTAGAAATGAATAGACTAGATAGTTATGGAAAAACTTAAAAAATGACAAATAGTCCAGCAGCACCTTAAAGACTAACATAACATGTAGATGGTATCTTGAGCTTTTGTGGGTACAACCCACTTTTTCAGATGAATGGAGTATTAAAAGTCCAGTTCCAAAATAAATAAGGGATGGGGGGGGGGGGAGAAGGAAGGTACAAAATAGTGAATTAGAATGTTAATGTTACATAAAACTGATAGAGAAGATGCAAATTGTTCTTAGGTACCCATTGTTTGGTTGATTAAGTCATTAGGATGTGGAAGGTAGTGTGCTAATCAGGTAATGTCTTTATTCATACCTTTGTGATAGGTCCCAAACTTGTAAATGAAGTTAAGTTCCAATGTTTCCCTGTGTATTTGGCTTGTGGAATTGGCCTGAAACAGCATGGTAACTTTGAGATCCATTAATGAGTGCCGAGGCAGGTTAAAGTGTTCTCCAACAAATTTCTATATGTTGCCTTTTCAGATATCTGATTTGTGTCCATTAATTCTTTCCTGTAGAGACTGTCCAGTTTGGCCAATATACATGGCAGAGGGTCATTGTTAAGTTTTTCCAGTTACAGACTAATTTGGCTACCCCTCTGAAGCTAGATAGTTATGGTCATTATACATAATCCATATTTTAACTTCCTGATTTTTTTTTTAATTTCCAAGGTTTTTCCTAGTTATTCATCAGGCTTATTATCACACACAAAATACTCTGTTGCCTGTAGTGGAAGCATGCCCAGGGCTGGAGTTGGCCCATTGCATTAGTTTGCAAATCTATGAGCAAGTCGTTTAACTTGTATCTGAGGTCCCCATCCTCAAATACGAGGTGACTACCGGCGAGTATATTAATTATTCCATTAGCGTTAATATACTTAGTGACTTTTGCAAAGTGCTTTGAGATCTGTGGAAGAACCTGTAAGTGCCAAATGTTACTGTGTTAGTATTAGGGATGTAGAAAAATTTTTTAACAAGTAACCATGTAACTGTTAAAAATCTTAGCGGTTATGTACTGCGGCTCTGCAAGATAAGCCTTATACTGCAGCGCCCATGGCACGAGGCAGTGGCCAGCTCTCAGGAGTGAGGCTGGGAGCCAGTGCACATCAGCAGAAGAGTTTCACCGCAACTGGAACCGATAAACTAATGCTTAAACGGTTAAACAGTTAAACTCGTCTATCCCTGGTTAGTATGAGTGAGTGACAGCATGCTAAGCAGATACTCTCAGGTGGCCTCTGACGGTGCCATATGTTATTTAGACAGACTGGTGTGCCGAAGGGCTTTGTAATCTGTACAGCACAAGTTATAGCTCCTCCCTCTTTGAAGTAGTGAGAAACTTCAAAGGACATGAAAGCTACAAGGAGATCCATTGCCACGCGTCACAATACTTACACACACACCCCTTGAATACATACATCTCTGCATCTTAAAAAAAAAAAAAATTGCTAGGCACATCCACGGCTCTTCTTAAGATCCATGAGTCAGAGTTCTCTATGAAGACCGAAGAGAAACATAACAAATATCTAAATGTGAAAACCGCCCTCATTTGGTTTGGTTGTCGTTGGGTGTTCTGGCATATTTCCAGCCCTCCTCCCACTTCACCCCTACTGTCACGTAGACCAAGATTCAACATGTATTTTGTTGAAGCAGACTCGGTCCCTGCTGCTATGCAACATCAAAGACTATGAGATGAGAGCGTAGGCAAAGCAGTTATAGCCCTGAACTGAAAGAGCCTATGCAACCAAAGCGAAGCAGGTAAACAGGTAGCCAGAGCAGCATAGGGTTGAGCAGCAAGTCTTTAAGGGGTAGGAGAGCAAGAAGATACTGTTTTCGATTTAGGACCTGGGATTAGGGCCATCCTTAGGATTTATGGGGTACTGTTATACTGGTGCACCTATGGCTGATGGCAGCCCACCGGGGGGGGGAAGGGGGGTGATGATTTTTTGGCATGTGATTTAATAATCTTCAGTGACACACCCATGAAAAAGTTTTAAAGCAGATTTTAAACTCGGGCCCTGGAAAGGAACATGGGACTTTCAGAAACTGACAGTACAGATCAGGGCTTAGCAAATGCCTGTTCAATGGCTTCATTACCCCTGGAATGGCTTTTTCACAGGTTCTGTGTGCTGCTCATAGGTCTGGCAGGCTTTGTCGCTTAACTAGATCCCCTTGGGAGGAAGCCGAGCCACAGACCAGGGATAGGAAGAGGTGGGTGAGTGGGTGGGCATTAAGACCCGGTCGTGCCCCGAATTTTCAAGTGCCGTACACAGCTGCATATTCTGCGCATGGGTAAGGATGGCCCTGCCGGGGATTTTAATGCTTCAGGCTCAGCACTGCTGCCTTTGAAAGTATAATGCTTGTTTTTCTATTGACTACAGTCCTGTGCCAAATGAGCATCGGGCAAATTGTGACCCACAATGTTATAGCCCAGCCATGTTGGCTTCTGCCACATGAATAGACTGTGGACAATGGAAGTGGCTTCCCAGGGTGCTGACCAGCCTGGTTTATTCGTGCAACAAGAGGAGGAGAAAAGCCATAAAAGCAAGCAGAAAGATTTCGCAAGGTAGGACCGCTTCAGCGCTGCCGGGGCCTCTCCTGCTTCAGCATTCGGGTCCCTGGCTCATGCCCTAATGAAAGGCAGGATTAGTGGTTGAGTCTCTCGCTGTTCTGTGAGGTTTGTAACAGTCTGAGCCCTTGGGGACAGATCCTCAGCTGGGAAGAGCTTCCACAGAGCAATTGTGCTTTACACCCTCTGAGAATATAGGCCCAGCTCTTCAGAACTTAGGTAGCAGCCTATCTCCCATTGACTGCAATGTGATTTAGGTTCTTAGCTGTCTTTAAGGGGCTGGGTCTGCGCCCTTGATTTTGTAAAGATGGACAATTCCCATTGTTTTCCCCATCTATGACATAGTAACCCTCCCCTGGCGTTTACACATTGATACTTAGAGATGATTAAGAATCGGGTAGTTACTAGAAAAAGGCACATGTCTCACATGGGCAGTATTAGGCCAGAGACCTTGTGTCCCAAGCTGGGATGGTTAGTGCCTATGACTGTGGGACCTGTGGATGTATATGTATGGTCACATGATTCAGTATAGCATGCAAGATCATGGTTCGTGGCGAAGATAAAAATGCCACCCAGCTGATTTGCAGAGTGCCCACAGCTAGGTTTTTTCTTCCGACTGGTGGTGCACATTTGCACATGCCTCGGTGCATATACAGTTATTCCACACATGAATGGAAAAAATCCGCACATGGATGAAAAAGATTTGAGGGAACATTGTCCAGCGCCTAATTCTTCCCTTTCCATAAGTCAATGGAGTTACAGCAGACGTGACTTCTAGCGAACACAGCTGGTCTTCCTACCCCGTTGTTCCTCGACTATGGCTATATTTGGGTTAACCATTGGGGTGGATAGGGGCCAAACCGATGGTGTGATGGTGCCCCGCGGAAGAGGAGTCGTTCGTCTCGGAGGAGTTTGCCTTCCTCGCCCATAGTTTTGATACAGCCGTCATGAAATTCGTTGAACTCACTTGCTATTTTCGTCAGCCTCGGTCATGTGAGAGTGAGTAATCTCAGCACTGCTCATTTGCATCGGAGATTGGGAGCTGGATTCTTCCCAGTCTTACTCCAAGTCTCCGGCAGCGCAGCTCTGCTGAAATCGATAAAGCTCCGCCAGTATAAAACAGGTGTAACTCAGGGCAGAGCCAGGCTCTGGGTTTTAAAGCGGCCCCTTTTTCTTCTGTCAGCATTTGAATTCGTGGTCTGTACAGCACCTCATCTGGGGCTTAAATGCTATTATTAGTGCTTATAATAAAGCACCTTAGATGTGCCGCATAGCGTTCACAACCAACTCTCAGCAACAGGGAGGTTATTTTAGAACTAGAATTATAAATATTAATCACTTGTCTCTCTAGGTATTTTTGCCTCTGAACACCTCCTTTTTGCAGGTTTCTTTTCTTTTTAAAGGCACTGACAGCTGCTGCCTTGTGTGTGAAATTTGGAGGTAAAATGTATGCCGCACCATGGATTCACAGTGACAGATGTTCCCTGGGCCATTGTGCAGTGTTCTCATTGGCAGATTATTTTAAACTTCCAATTTGACTTGACAATGTAAGTCCCAATTGAGCGACATACACAAGCCCTTTGACTTCAGTGGGACTATTCACGTGCTTACAACCAGGTGTTTGTTTAAATCCCTGACTGATAACACCGTGAGTCAAATTCATCCTGATTAAAATAAAGCTGGGATGAGCTTGAGCTAATAAAACTTAAGGCCCAGACTGGGTCCTTCAAACTGTATTTTTTTCACACAACGTAGAGGCACCTGTGGAACTCCTTGCCAGAGGAGGTTGTAAAGACCAAGGCTATAACAGAACTAGATTACTAGAAGGAGGATAGGTCTATTGATGGCTGTTAGCTAGGACAGTCAGGAAAGGGTCTGCCAGAAGCTAGGAATGGGCGACAGGGGAGGGATCGCTTGATGATTGCCGGTTCTCTTCATTCCCTCTGGGGCACCTGGCATTGGCCACTGTCGGAAGATGGGTTAGATGGACCTCTGGTCTGATTCAGTATGGCCATTCTTACGATCTGAATTCTCACCTACGTAATTCATTTCACAGAATCTCTTATGATTTGCCCATCACCATGTCACAAAAGTCCCAGTCCACATTACCCCTCCTCCCGCTACTCACCCCTCTCCATCTCGCACCTCACTCGCCCCAGTGGGCAGGCCGTCCTTTGGGAGGGGAGGGCAGAGGGGCACAAGCGGTAGGCAAGGGGTCAGGGAAAAAGACAAAGTGGGGGCAGGAAAAGCAGCAACACGAGCAGGGTCACAGGTGAAGAGGATGTGTGGGAGGGGAGCCTGGGTGTGGCACGGCGGTGCCATGGGGCTCCAAAGGCGGCAGGCTGGCCAGCCTCCACAGGGAAGTGCACTACCTCCTGTTTGGGGAGGCTTAGCCTACCCTGGTCTCTTACGCCCGCTGCCCATGCTCTGCTGATCAGTGAGTTACACTAAAATTCTGGGCCCGATTCTCTTCTTTCTAGCACTGGCTTTACCCTGCTGTAGCTACATGGGGCTGGTGTAAACAGAGGTAGCTCCATTGTCTTCAGTGGTGTGAGTGAGAGCAGGATCTGACCCACTATGCAGTGCAGCTCTTTTCTCCATCCTGCCACTCCCTGCCAACTCCTTGTCTAAGCCTCTTCTGGCGATGTAGGCTATGATCACCTGGCCTTCCTCCCCCTCCACGGATCCCATTATATACCACCCTGCACTCTGCCTTTCTGGCCGAGGTTGCTAGCAGCAAAGAATCCACGCAGTGGCTTAAGACAGTGGTTCCCGACCTGTGGTCTGTGGACCCCTGGGGGTGCACGGCGGTGCAGTAGGGGGTCGCCGCAGAGCCTCTCGCAACCAGCCCGCCCTTCAACCCACATTGCTTCCTGCGGCCTGGGAAGCCGCGCAGGCTGAGGGATGTGCAGGCCACAGGCACAGCAATATATGGTTGGAGGCGATCTGTAACATTTTAATAGATTGAAAAGGGCTCTGTGTACTGGAAAAGGTTGGGAGCCACTGGCTTAGGAGGTACCAGAAAGGGCAGCTCTGGAGTTGTGCGGGACCATCTGTGAATGACCTGTGACTTTCTGGACTAATAACTGACAGACTCACAAGCCTGGGCCTAGTTCTCTTGGCCCGTCCGTCACTCTGACACCCTCGTCACACTCCTGATTTCAGTGGGGTTACCCAGCCTCAGCAAGAGCAGAACTGGACCTGAGCGACTGGTTTCCTTTTTGACAGGCTGGAAACCCAGTGCCAGAGCCTCTGCTGGTAGAAAGCGGCCTAGTTCCTTTGACTTCAGTGGGGCTATGCCGGTGCTTACAGTTACATACGCACTTCAGGGCTTTTTGCCATCCCATCAGCTCCTGTCAGGTTCAAGGTCTCATTGAATAAATATTTCATCTGCTGAAGCCAGGGGCATTTAACCAAGCCAGGCCTAAAACCCTAATAACCTTCGGCGGAGTTGTTGCCGTAACTTTTTAAAAGCAGGACTTCCCATTGATTTCAGGGGGCCGCCACAGCCATGCAAGCTACCTTGAACCACTGCACATGGCAGATGGGAATAAACTCCAGGGCCAGAATCACTGGACTGCGCTGACTCAAGACAGCCAACAGCCAGCAGCTAAAGAGAGTGCCTGGCTGTAGTACTTATGTGTTCAGGTGCATCTGTCGGCATCTTCTGTGGCTGACTCCTCTGCATTGAAACTAGCACTGGGAATGTAGGTCGAGGGCCATTGTGAGTTAATACGTTGGCCTTTCTAACTTCTGATCTTGATAACCGAAGCAAAACCCATCTGCTTGGTTCAATCCCGAATGAACTGACAGAGAAGCGTCTAATATCCACCAAGGCACAAAGTCTTATCGCCAGCGGTTCCCAATTATAATATATGGAGATATACCTATCTCATAGAGCTGGAAGGGACCTTGAGAGGTCATTGAGTTCAGTCCCCTGCCCTCACGGCAGGACCCAGTACCATCCCTGACAGATTTGCCCTAGATGGCCCCCTCAAGGGCTGAGCTCACAATGCTGGGTTTAGCAGGCCAATGCTCAAACCACTGAGCTATCCCTCCCCACAAAGGGAGGAGGGATATTTTTTAATTATTTTCATTATTTGTGCCCCAGCTGCGGGACCAGCTGAAATCAGGTGTTCTGTGCAAAATGTTGTGCAGACCCATTCTAAAGAGAACCGAGTCAGCCCCTGTCCCACCAAGTTTACAGTTTAAAAGAGGGGGAATCGAGGCACAGAGAGATGAAGTGATTTAACCAAGGTGATGCAAGGAGTCTATAACTCGGGAGCCCAATCCAATGCCTCAACCCACAAAGCCATCCTTCCTACTCAGCTAACTGTAGGTACTCAGATAACTCTGTGTGTGTGTGTGTGCGCGCGCGTGCATGCATGCAGAAATACATGTGCACGAACTTGTGTAGTACTGTGCTCTCCCGCTGCTATGTTATTACCTGGCTTTGACTGATATCATCGTCCATCTCATGCCTTTGTGAGCATTAAAATGCGCCAGATTTCTCTGAATGTGAAGGGAAAAAGAGAGAGGTTGCTGGATTTGCGTGTGCGCTCCTTGAGGTTACCACTGAAACAGATATTGTGAGATAATGCAGCAATATGTAGGTCAGCCAAAAATGTGTTCTACCTTGATACGGAGGCTGGCTTTATTTTCCCCAGCAGTTTGGAGATACGGGAAAGACTGACACAGAGAGAGACAGGAAGAGACAGGTGATGAAAGATGAGGAGAATGAAAGTGACTGTTGTAACACAGCCTTTGAATTAACAACAGATGAAAAGGAAACTGAACTAATTCAAGGCTAAAACATACTGGTGATGTTTATCAGTGTAAGGGAAAAGATCAAATGAAGACAATTGCAGCTGAGCATTGAGTCTGAAAGCTGGACTATGGATTCATTTTGGAAAACAGAATGGTAATGAAAGACACAAGTAAAGAATAAAAGACCAGGGCCCAATGAGGAGCAGATTTCAACTTCCGTGATATTATACGCTTTGTCTAGAACTAAGGGAATTCATTCACTTCTGTTTCTTAGGAGCTGCGATTCTGCAAGTCCCATCCACATGACAAACACCTGCTTTTTGGAGGTCTCCCATGGAACAGGTCCAAATCTGGCGTTTGCTTTTAAGGTCTCGCAAGATAATAGCCCAGGCTGAAAAGTCAGTCCAAGCATTAGCGCAACAAGGTTTTTCTTACAGTTGTGTATGAGACAATCCCATTACCTCTACTTGGATGCAACAAAAATGCTTAGCTTTTATTAAATTAAAACTATCTTATTGCCCTTCGCTTTTCTCCTGCCAGCAATATCTCCTCCCAGCTGTCCACACGCAATCAGACTGATTAAACAGGCACTGCTCTGACACGTGCAGATTGCATCAATTCATAGCCTGTCACTGTTACTTGGCTCTTCTGGCCAATAGGGAAATATTAGCTCACCTGAAGCCTGATTCTGTACTGCTTTGCACCTGGTGGTGTCCTTTGTACTTGGGCAGAGGAAGTGTAAAATGAGATCATTGTGATTCAGTAGCATTTTAGACCTATCACCTTACCCAGATGTGAATGGCAGTTCAAGCCTTAAGGCAGTGGTAAGAGCGAGGCAAAAAAATTTTGACCTAATATTTTTCCCCACTGGAAGTAATTGATTCAACGCAACTGAAATGTTTCACGGGGGTTGTACTGATTCAGCTGACGTTTTTCATGGAAAAAATGTCAAGTGTTTCATTTCAGTGAGGTCAAAGTGCTTCATTTTTAACATTATCATTTTGACTTTTATATCATTGTAAGTAATTTATAATAGGAGAGGTGAAACGATGGAGTTAAAACAAAGGACTTTGCCCGGATATAACAGAAATATTTTGATAAGGTGGTTTCAGTCTTTCCAAGATGAAATGTTCTCAATTTTCATTTTGCAGGGAACGTCAGCTTTTCATTCCAATCTAGGATGAAAGGGCATTTCAGAATGTCGGCATTTCCCACAGAGAGGGAAAAGACCAGCACCTTTGTCTGTAACTGGTGTTCTTTGAGATGTGTTGTCATGTCCATTCCGTATTAGGTTTGCCAGAAGTTTTTTCTTCAGTGGTCTACATAGGGGACTGGCTCTAGCACCCTCTGGAGTGGCACCTGTAGGGCCTGATGTAAGGGGGGCTGATGACTCCTCCCAACTTCAATTCCTTCTTTCTGGAAACTACAACAGTGCAGGAGAGTGGGTCATGGAATGGACCTGAGCAACACATCTCAAAGGCCACCAGTTACAGACAAGTCTTTTCTTCTTTGAATAAAAGCTCCTGTCCATTTCATAGTAGGGGACCCCCAAGCAGTGCCAATGGAGGTGGGTACAAAGATTGCAACTCCACTGAACCCAGCATCATCTCTGGCCTGCTGAGTGCTAGTGTAATGTGCCATTAATGTGTGAACAGACAACCACATCACGGGTCTGCAGATGGTGTCATGGATATGGCATCTATCTCGGGAGCCCCCAGGGTTGAGTCCTGCCCTTCCTGGGGGGCAGATGGGTGCTGCTACCAGATTGCCTAGGTCTGGAGCGGGTACCAGCAGAAGGTAGGAAGGATTAGGGAGGTGGGCTGAGTTGAGGGTTGGATACTCGCCCGCCCTGAGTGCAGCCACCACCAGCTTCCCGAGGGCTGGGGCTGGGGCAGCTGGGTACTCTCACTAGCTTTCTGAGGGCTGAGCTGGCACTAATGGAAGGTAGGGAGTCACTCAAGGTAGGGAGCTGAGGTGGGATGGGTCTTCCAGTGGCGTAATCATAGAACACTAGAACTGGAAGGGACCTTGAGAGGTCATCGAGTCCAGTCCCCTGCCCTCATCCCTGATAGATGTCTGTCTAACCTGCCCTTAAATATCTCCAGAGATGGAGATTCCACAACCTCCCCAGGCAACTTATTCCAGTGTTCAACCACCCTGACAGTGAGGACATTTTTCCTAATGTCCAACCTAAACCTCTCTTGCTGCAGTTTAAACCCATTGCTTCTTGTCCTATCCTCAGAGGCCAAGGAGAACAATTTTTCTCCCTCTTCCCTGTGACACCCTTTTAGATGTCTGAAAACCACTATCATGTCCCCTCTCAATCTTCCCCTTTCCAAACAAGCCCAATTCTTTCAGTCTTCCCTCCTCGCTCATGTTCTCTAGAGCTTTAAACATTCTTGTTTCTCTTCTCTGGACCCTCTCCAAGCTATCAGATTGGTTTGACATGATTTGTTCTTTACAAATCCACGCTGGCTGTTATTTATCACCTTATTATCTTCCAGGTGTTTGCAGATGGTTTCCTTAATTACTTGCTCCATTATCTTTCTTGGCACAGAAGTTAAACTGACTGGTCTGTAGTTTCCTAGGTTGTTCTTATTTCCATTTTTATAGATGGGCACTATATTTGCCCTTTTCCAGTCTTCTGGAATCTCTCCCATCTTCCATGATTTTCCAAAGATGATAGCTAAAGGCTCAGATACCTCTTCTATCAGCTCCTGGAGTATTCTAGGATGCATTTCATCAGGCCCTGGTGACTTGCAGACATCTAACTTTTCTAAGTAATTTTAACTTGTTCTTTTTTTATTTTATCTTCTAAACCTACCCCATTCATAGAATCATAGAACCATAGAGCTGGAAGAGACCTTAGAAGGTCATCACGTCCAGCCCGCTGCCCTAGGCAGGACCAATCCCAACTATATCAACCTAGCCAGGGCTTTGTCAAGCCGAGACTTAAAAATCTCTAGGGATGGAGACTCCACTACTTCCCTAGGTAACCCATTCCAGTGCTTCACCACCCTCCAAGTGAAATAGTTTTTCCTAATATCCAACCTGGACCTCTCCCGCCACAACTTGAGACCATTGTTCCTTGTTCTGCCATCTGTCACTACTGAGAACAGCCTTTCTCCAGCCACTTTGGAACCTCCCTTCAGGAAGTTGAAGGCTGCTATCAAATCGCCCCTCACTCTTCTCTTCTGCAGACTAAACAGACCCAGCTCCCTCAGTCTCTCCTTGTAGATCATATGCTCCAGCCCCCTAATCATTTTGGTTACCCTCCGCTGGACCCTCTCCAATGCATCCACATCCTTTTTGTAGTGGGGGGCCCAGAACTGGACACAATACTCCAGATGTGGCCTCACCAGAGCTGAATAAAGGGGAATAATCACATCTCTGAATCTGCAGGCAATGCTCTTCTTAATGCAACCTAATATGCCATTAACCTTCTTGGCTACAAGGGCACACTGTTGACTCATATCCAGCTTCTCATCCACTGTAATCACCAGGTCCTTTTCTGCAGAACTACTACTTAGCCAGTCGGTCCCCAGCCTGTAACAATGCTTGGGATTCTTCTGTCCCAAGTGCAGGACTCTGCACTTGTCCTTGTTGAACCTCATCAGATTTCTTGTGGCCCAATCCTCCAATTTGTCTAAGTCACTCTGGACCCTATCTCTTCCCTCGAGCGTATCTATCTCTCCCCCTAGCTTAGTGTCATCTGCAAACTTGCTGAGGGTGCAATCCATCCCCTCATCCAGGTCATTAATAAAGATATTGAACAAAACCAGTCCTAGAACCAAACCTGGGGGCACTCCGCTAGAAACCAACCACCATCCTGACATCGAGCCATTGATCACTACCCGCTGGGCCCGACCTTCTAGCCAGCTTTTTATCCATCTTACCATTCGTTTATCCAATTCACATTCCCTTAACTTGCTGGCAAGAATATTGTGGGAGACCGTATCAAAAGCCTTGCTAAAGTCGAGGTATATCACATCCACTGACTTTCCCATGTCTACAGAGCCTCATCATAGAAGCTAATCAGATTGGTGAGGCACGACTTGCCCTTCGTGAATCCATGCTGACTATTCCTGATCACTTCCCCCACTTCCAAGCGCCTCAAAATGGATTCCTTAAGGATCCCTTCCATAATTTTTCCAGGGACTGAGGTAAGACTGACCGGCCTATACTTCCCTGGATTGTCCTTCTTCCCTTTTTTGAAGATGGGCACTACATTTGCCTTTTTCCAGTTATCCGGGATCTCTCCCGATCTCCATGACTTTTCAAAGATAATGGCCAAAGGTTCCTCACTGACATTTGCCAACTCCCTCAGTACCCTCAGATGCATTAAGTCCAGACCCATGGATTTATGTACGTTTAGCTTTTCTAAATAGTTCCTAACCTGTTCTTTACCCACCAAGGGCTGTCCATCTTCATCCCATCTTGCATCACTTCGCGCATTAGTCTGGGAGCTGATCTTGTCTGTGAAGACAGAGGCAAAGAAAGCACTGAGTACTTCAGCTTTCCCCACATCATCTGCCACTAGGTTACCTCCTTCATCCAGTAGGAGACCCACACCCTCTTTGATCACCTTCTTCTTGCTCACATGCCTGTAGAAACCTTTCTTGTTATCCTTCACATCCTTTGCCAGTCGCAATTCCAATTGCGCTTTCACCTTCCTGATAACCCCCCGGCATTCTCGAGTTATAAATTTATACCCCTCCCTGGTCATTTGTCCAAGTTTCCACTTTTTGTAAGTTCCCTTTTTGTGCTTAAGTTCACCAAGGATTTCCCCTGTAAGCCAATCCAGTCTCCTACCATATTTGCTTCTCTTGCTACGCATTGGGATGGTTTCTTTCTGTGCCTTCAGTAAGGCTTCTTTAAAGTACTGCCAGCTCTCCTGGACTCCTGTCCCCTTCATGTAAGCATCCCAGGGAATTCTGCCCATCAGGTCTCTGAGGGAGTCAAAGTCTGCTTTTCTGAAGTCCGAGATGTGTATTTTACTACTCTCTTTTCTTCCTTTGGTCAGGATCCTGAAGTCTACCATCTCATGATCACTGCTTCCGAGGTTGTCACCCACCTCTACTACCCCTATTAGTTCCTCCCTGTTTGTGAGCAGCAGGTCAAGCTGCGCACGGCCCCTGGTCGGATCCTTCAGTACTTATACCAAGAAGTTATCCCCAACATTCTCCAAAAACTTCCTGGATTGCCTGTGTACTGCCGTATTGGTTTCCCAACAGATGTCAGGGTGATTGAAGTCCCCTACGAGAACCAGGGCCTGTGATCTGGAAGCTTCTCTCAGTTGTCCGAAGAAAGCCTCATCTACCTTATCCACCTGATTCGGTGGCCTGTAGTAGACACCAACCACAACATCACTGCTGTTGTTTGCACCTCTAAACTTAACCCATAGACTCTCAACAGGCTTTTCTCCCTTTATATACTGGAGTTCTGAGCAATCATACTGCTCTCTTACATTTAGTGCAACTCCTCCTCCTTTTCTCCCATGCCTGTTCTTCCTGAACAGTCTATACCCTTCCATGACAGCGCTCCAGTCATGCGAGTCATCCCACCAAGTCTCTGTTATCCCAATTAAATCATATTTCTTGGACTGGGCCAGGGCCTCCAATTCTTCCTGTTTGTTAGCCAGGCTTCTTGCATTGGTGTACAAACACCTCAGATAACCAGTTGATCACCCTACCTTCTCCATTCGAATCAGGGGTTCTCCTTTGTTCCTCGTTCCTCTATGCATTTCTTCCCGGTATCCAACTTTCCCACTCCCCTCAGGGTTTTGGTCACCGTCCACCAACGAACCTAGTTTAAAGCCCTCCTCACTAGGTTTGCAAGCCTGCCCGCGAAGATGCTCTTTCCTTTCTTGGTTAGGTGAATCCCATCTCTTCCTAACAGTCCTTGTGCCCAGAACAGAGTCCCATGGTTGAAGAAACCAAAGCCCTCTCTCCGACACCACCTGCGCAACCACGCATTTACTTCCTCAATTCAACGATCCCTGCCCAGTCCTTTCCCTTCAACAGGGAGGATGGATGAGAACACCACTTGCACTCCGAATTCTTTGATCCTTCTTCCCAGTGCTACATAATCCAGAGTAAGCCGCTCAAGGTCATTCTTGGCCGTATCATTAGTTCCCACATGGAGAAGCAGGAAGGGGTAGCGATCCAAAGGTTTGATCAGTTTTGTAAGCCTCTCAGTCACATCCTGAATTCAAGCTCCCGGTAAGCAGCACACCTCTCGAGATTCCAGGTCTGGATGGCAGATGGATGGCTCCTTCCCTCTTAGGAGGGAGTCCCCGACCACTACCACCCGTCGTCTTCTTTTGGGGGTGGTGATCTTGGAACCCCCATCCCTAGGACTATGCATCCCATGCCTTCCAGTAGATGGTGTTCCTTTCCAGTTTCTTCCTTGTGAGGTCCCTTCCAAAGCATTCACCACCGCAGAGCCTGTGGAGAGAGCCTGAAAGTGATTACGTACCTCTATAGCATTGCGGGTTTCCTGTGCTGGCCTTTTTCCCCTTCTAGAAGTTACATGCTGCCAGCTCTCTTCCTGGTCCTGTACTGCCCTCTCTGGCTCCTCCGCCTGCCGTGCTTGCAGGATTAAACGCTGCCTTCTATCGAAGAAGTCTTCATCCTCTCTGATCGAGCGTAGGGTCGACACTTGGGCCTCCAGTCCTCTAATTTTTTCTTCCAAAGTGGCGACCAGCTTGCACTTAGTGTAGATGAAATCCGTTCTTTCTTCTGTGAGGAAGACAAACATGGCACATGTTGTGCAGGTAACAACAGCAGACCTATCACCATCCATACCTTCTATCCTGGAAAAAGGATTTAAAAGAAAGGCAAGAGAACCTCGCGCCCTTCCCTCTCCCCTTCCAAACTCTGTCTCTAAACTCCCTGTTAGCACTCACCTGGTCCTTGGTCACTTGCTCACTGCTTTATAAAGCCCTGAACTGCTGGAAAGTCCCTCCCCCTACCAAGGCTCAGCCAATCAGCAGAGACGGCTAGAATTCAAACTTTAATTAGAAGCCAACAGCTTCCAGCTGCCAGTCACAGCACACACTTCATGAAGGAGAGGGAAAAGGGGAAGTGGAGAAGGAAAAAAAAAACCCTCACTCACAAACACAGGGGAAAAAGAAACCCAACCTCAGTCACAAACACAAGCTCAGCACACAGCAAGAAAGTCCCAAACACAACACACACTGCAGACAGCCACTTCCCTCAAGAGTCCTGAATCTGCTTCTCCTTTACCTGGAGAACTCCCTCTCTAAACTCCCTGTTAGCACTCACCTGTTCCACTAGCATTCACGATGTTTGGCATTCCTTCATCAGACTTCTTCGTGAAGACCAAAACAAAGATGTCATTAAGCACCTCTGCCGTTTCCAAGTTTCCTGTTACTGCATCTGCCTCCAGAGCCTGGGGTTCAGGGTGCCAGTCCTACCCACCCTGGGGGCAGCCACCACCAGCTTCCTGAGGGTTGGAGCTGGCACTAGTGGAAGGTAGGGAAGATAAGGGAGCTGCTCAAGGAAGGGAGGTGGGGCAGGTCCTCCAGTAATGGATACAGCATCTGCCTCTGGAGTCTGGCCTTGAGGGTTGGAGTCCCACCTGCCCTGGGGGCAGCCACCACCAGCCACAGCAATCCACAGCAGCTGAGAATTTGGCCTATGGTCTCATTTTTCCAGTGGAAAGGTGGAGCAGTAAGTTGCAGACCCCAAAGGTGCCAGAGCACAATCTGTTCCCTGGCTGAGCTATAGCTCTTCTGTTCGTCCCCCCCCACCCCCCCATGCCATCTCCAGTGTCTGCGGGGGCAGAGGCAGCAGGGAAGTTCTTCGCCCTGGAAGCAGCAGCCTCACAGCATGCTGCTCGGCACCGGAGCTGGGAGACATTCATTTCCCCTGTCAGACAGGAATGTTTAATTCATCCCTCCGGTGCCTTGCGGGTACATCAGCATCACATCATTATGGCAGCCGCCAGCCCCTGCGGGACCCTCCACCTGCAGCTCCCACAGGCATTCTCGCTCTCTCTGGCAAGCTGCATGCCACACTGCTAATACTGAAAGGTGCCAGTCGAGGGGGTGGGATGAGCCAGACCTGCGACGTGCTGACTCCATTTTCCCTCTTCACCTTTCTGGGGCCCTTTCCTTGACAGCACATTTTCATTTCTGTTCCTCAGACAGGGGTAGTGCCCGGGGAATGTTAGTCTGATGACTGGACTCCAGTCCTCCATCCACTCTAGAAGTTCCCCTCCGGAAGGGAGATGAGAGACCACTGTCCCAAAGAGGATACTGTGGTCTGAGAGAAACACAGGTCCAGAGTCTGAACGTGGACAGAGCGGAGTGACGGGTGAGACACCAACCAGAGGACAGCCGGAGACACACCCTGTGGACAACAGAGCTAATTCCCAGTGTTACCAGCAGGACGCGTACCCTGTGACACCCTTCTTGGTCACTTTGAAAACAGTCCCAATCTTTTTCAGTCTCTAGTAGTAGGACAGATTTACCTGAACTCCCTGCTAATCTTGATACAGCCTTCTGGTGACGGAGTGACCGAAATGGAATAAAATATTCCAAGGGAGGTTGGGACACTGATTTATATAATGGAATTATAATATTTTTCACTGCTGTTCTCCACTGCTTTCCTTATTTCCAGTTCAGTGATATTTCACCAGAAAAACAAAGCACAGACCTCTGCAAAGGAAACTAAAAATCTAAGCATAAAAGAAATGAAATATTTGATAACGTTAATATTCCAATCGTGAAATACAATCTATGATTCCCTTGATTGATTACACAGTAATTATAGACTAATGTTTTAAAGTACTTATCTATCTATCTATCTATCTATCTAAAGTGTTGTAGCATGAAGCAACAACTATAATTAAAGCTGTCTAATTCTTTCCAATCTAAAGGTCTTTTCCGAAGAATTAGTAACTTAAATTTTAGGGCTGAAAATCTCTAGGCCTGACTTGCCATAGAGTGAATTAGTTTGCAAAGTTTGAGCAGAAACAGTTCTGGGTACAAGGGAATGAAAAATATAATTTTTTGCCTTGGCAGTATAAAAAAAAGGTGTGAGAGATTTTTAAAAAAATAGATTTCGAACCTCAACTGCATATGTCAGATATGTGAAATCTGGCACGGTAAACAATTTATGTCCATCACGTGTAGTGGTCTGGAAAAAAATCCAGTATGATTTTGCCAGAAGTTTTTCAAAATGCAAGCATTTACACTGAATTGCCTCTGTACGCATGTACTTGAGATGGGGGAGGGAAGCTGTATGAAGTCTGTGTCTCACTCGGTGTCCGGAGGGCAGATAGGCTGATGTGTAGTTAGTGATGCTGAGTCTACCAATAAACAACGAGGATAAAAATAACGAGCATAACTCAGCCTCCTCATCCACTGTGTGCGGAATGAGGCAACAGTACTATGGCAGTATGAAAGATTGCACTGTAATTGCAATATATCAGCACAAGGTGGCAGGGTGAGGGTTTGTGGGCCACATTGGCACCAAAAATGTGCCACATTAATGATACTTTAAAAGAACCAGTGCTTTTTTTGTGATGGTACTGCCTGGTACGCAGTACCGGCACCTCCAGACACAGTGCTGGCACCTTCAGTTAGAGCTCAACAACTTTTCCCCTGGAATACCGGCACCTTTTTTTTTTTTTTTTTTTTTTACAAAAAAAGCACTGAATAGAACTATTTTGACAAATGGAGTTAGGCTGATTTGTGACAGACAGGAATCTGGACATGGGTGTGTGTTTATTCAGCACTACATCGCATTTGTCATGATAGGTTTTCCTTCTCTGTTACCACGCTCATCCACAGGGGTCACTCACCTGGTTAGCACTATTACTAATTGGTTTAGAGCGGGGATCTCACGCTCCCGGCCTGCAGGCTGTCCCTGACTGGAACGCTGGCAAGAAGTGGGAGACAGGAGAGGGATCGTGTGAGGATTACCTGTTGTGTTCCCTCCCTCTGGGGCATCTGGCATTGGCCACTGTCAGCAGGCAAGATGCTAGGCTGGACGGACCATTGGTCTGACCCAGTCTGGCCGTTCTTATGTTCTTATGTTTGATCTGGCCTAGCACTGCAGGTGGGCTGGGCGGAGCCTGTCCATCTCCCCATGGAACCCCGTTCTGCAAGTCACGGATTTGGGGAATCCTGAGAGTGGGTCTGGCACCATACATTGGCCGTGGCCGCACCTCCCTGCACTTCCTGCGATGTCAGAAGCCGTAGGGGAGGGAGAGCGCTCTGGGGTGGGCACACTCGCTCCGCTTCCCTGTGGCTCCTGCCACAGCAGGATGTGCAGGGGGATCTGCTGGGATGTCCAGAACCGCATCCAAGGGAACGGGGTGCCATGCGGGCAGAGGGCAGGGCAATGACGGGAAGGGGCAGGGACTCGGGACTGGTAACAGACAGCACCCCCGTCCAAAGGGAGGCCCAGGCCAGATTGCGAACTGGGAGCTTGAGACCCTGGATTTAGAGGATGCTCTAACTCCATTGAATTACAGCAGCCTTTCCACTAGCTTGGCTTGGCACTAGCTCCATCCCTAGGCCCTGATTCAGAAGGCACACGCCTGACTTTAAGCAGAAGGTGATATCAAAGGGACTACTGATGTGCTTAACGTCGGCACGCGATGAAGCATCTTGCAAAATAAGGCCTGTACTGAATCACTGATCTCCCCCGGCTCAGAGCATGAGACTAGAGAAATCCCAAAGTGCTGGTTCAGCCTCGCTGACACTACCTGTATGTACTTTCTCATCCACACATGTGACAGCTTTTGAAATCTAAACAGGATTCTCTGGCCTCAGTGCTCCCATTCCAGGGAGTAGCGTTGAGCTATTTCCTCTACCTCTGCCTGGCCCAAGGAAGAACCTTTTTGCTCTTTCCCTCTGCATGGCAAGACTTTTCACCACAGACCTGTGTCCCTGGCTGCGCGTTAGTCTAGGAAAGCAAAAAAAAACATGATTCTTTTTCAAAGCTCTGCCCGACTGTACTGTGGCAGAAGGGGTTTGTGTTGGGTCAGGGAGCCGTGGATGTCGCATTGGATGGAAACAAACCTGGACGGTTCACAGTTCACTCTTCTGGGAGCAGCAGAGGTACCTCACTTTTAAAAAAAGCAAGCCGTGAGACATCAGTGGATAATGCATGAGGAGGCAGCACGGCATTGTAACAACACTCCAGACTTCTCTCTGCTCGTGCCACTGCGTGCAGGATGACGGATGGTATGAAGTGAGGAGTGAATCCCATCCGAGAGCCAAGTTTCAGAGGGGCCGTCGTGTTAGTTTGTTACAGCAAAAACAATGAGGGGCCCTGTGGCACCGTAACGACTAACAAGTGTATTTGGGCATCAGCTTTCGTGGGCTGGACCCCAGTTCATCAAAACTCCATGCCTCTCCCCCTTTGCCCCACCCCACCACCTGCAGCTACCACCTCGGGATCCAAAATAGAAAAGGTTCTACATATGCACAATCCCAGCAGCAAGCTGGGACAACCCCAAACACTGCCTCAAAACAGCTCCCCTACCTCATGTCTAGGGGCACTGGCAGAAGCAGCGGCGGCAGCAAAATCCCAGGCCAGCCGCAACCAAGGAGCCAGGAGAGACCCCGCTCCACTTTCTCTCCCACTTGGGCACTAGTGGAGCTCACAATGCCCAAGAATAGAGTCAAGACTTGCACCTGGACCCACCACACCAAGACAAAGCGTGGGACCCACCAAAGTAGCATTGGCCCGAGGGACGAGGCTGCGTGCCTGACCTGGAAATAGGCAGACAGCATCACTGTACATTGCAATTGAAAAATGAAAATTAATAAACACAACATGAAAACAACCATCTAATGTGCTCCAACAGCCTTTGGAAGTAAAGTTAATTAGCTGCCAACAAGTATTAATTAGGCTAATGGATACAATTTCCAGCAGAGGTTTCCCTGTGGCAGAACTCCTGCTTTGCGTGTGCTGGCGTGTTTTCTCTTTGCTTAGCTGACATATTTACTGGGACAGCAGCTTTGCAAGATTGTAATTAAATGCAGAACATATGGGGATTGTTCTGCAGATAGTCCCTCTCTGGGGGCATTTCTTCAATGGGCGTCTTTGGCCTGATCCCTGGGGCATGCTGGTGAGATGTAGGACACAAAGATCAACAACTGTGTGGAAAGCTGTGGTTCTGGAAAATTCCACCCAGATGGGATTTTCTGACGGTGCCAGCACTCTCTGTGCACAGTGTTCAAGTGGAGGCAGAGCGGTTACTGGAGTTCACAAAAGAGCTGTAGAAAACATTTCTTGTGGAGACGTGATTGCCAAAACAACACGGCAAAAGTGCAGAATATGTAGCTGTTATCTCTAGCCGCAGAAAGATTTCCGAGTGACATTGTTCTGCCTCAGAGGGTCAGGCACCTTGTTTATTCTGCCTCATGCAGTTGCTATCATCTGATGATTTAAAACACATAAAACATTTACAAAAAATAAGGGATGGTGTGGGGGTTGCAAACTGTTTTCAGGGGAAGGGGGACGGGTTCTGTCTAAAAACTTTTATAACAGTGAGTCACCCATGAGGCCCACTACCTTCTATGAAGCTGGAAGCTCTCCCATAATGCATCTCTTCATGCTTGCAAGGCTGTACCTGAGAATCAAAACTCCTCCCTGGTCCCATCAGGCAATTATTGGATGCCTGCTAGCCTGAAGTGCTCTCTCTTGCTTAATGTTGTGAATATTGGTGGAGGGATTTTACCACCTCACCCTTATTGAGTACTACCTTAAGGATTGTTTGGGAAGTAAATACTATGCATTGAGTTCGACTTTGAATTCTGTTTGAGAATTTTAGGAGAGCGGTATAGTAAAAACAACATTTTCAGACAGGTGGGTTATTTTCAAAGTGATGGCATCTCTTTCAACCAAGTGTGAGTGGAGGGGCTAAAAAAAACCGAGATTGCTCTTTCCCTCTAACACATATTTTTCACCTCCTGATTTCAGCTGGTACTGGTATGTAGTGAGAGAGGTGTGGTCTGATTACACGCCTCAGGAGCTCCTGAGAGGTAGGTAGTCCCAGGTCTGAAGCTCTGGCACCTTTTCCAAGTGTGTTTTATGCAAATGGATGATCTCTGTCTCCCCTTTCTCATACAGAATAGATAATATTTACAGAGCCTACTTTACACCATGTATAGGCTATATCTACACTGGCGGCTTCTTGCGCAAGAACTCTTTTGCGGAAGAGTCCTTGTGCAAAAACTCTTCCACAAGAGCGTGTCCACACTGCCATGTCCTTTTGTGCACGAGATGTGCTTTTGCACAAGAGCATCCATGGCAGTGTGGACGCTCTCTTGCGCAAGAAAGCTCTGATGGCCATTTTAACCAGAGGGGCTTCTTGTGCAAGAAATTCATGTCGCCTGTCTACACTGGCCTCTTGCGCAAGAGGGCTTATTCCTCGTGGGGAGAGGAATAACTCTTCCGGAAGAAGCCCCGTTTTACAACGCTGTACTGTAAATTTACTTGCACAAGAATGCTTGTGCAGTGTAGACAGCCGGCAAGTTTTTGCGCAAGAACAGCTGTTCTTGCACAAGAAGCTGCCAGTGTAGACATAGCCTTTCAGTGAGCATCAGTTAGCTTTGAAAGTGTAAATGCTGATTACTTTTAATAGTCCAACCAGGACTAGGAACAGCTTGAAATTTCATGGACTCTGTAGAATTCACCATGCTTGGCAAAAGCATCTGACTGTCTGTCTTGTTGTTTGTACGTACAGTGCTGTGTATAAAGCTGCCTGGTTCTTGCTTGGAATGCCCAGGCACTTCCTTCATAGAAATAATCATCTGAGATCTTCCAACCTGCTATGTGATCCCATGCTGGAGTCTGTAGCTTGTGCCCTCCAGAGACTATACAAAGCCAGCAGCCGTTCAAGGTACGGCATTGGCGTGAGTCTTCCAGCGGTGTCATGGGTAAGGCATTGGCCTCCAGCGCCTGGGGCTGAGGGTATGAGACCTGCCCTCGGGAAGAAGGAGGGTACTGCCACCAGCTTTCTGAGGGTTGAAGCTGGCACCATTACAAGGTAGGAAGGGTAAGGGGACCGGGAGATGGAGCTGACACCCTTGGAACAAAGGAAGGATAAGGGAGGGCCCTGAAGGTAAGGCAGTTGGGGGGTTCCTCCAGTGGCACACTGGATAAGGTATTCACCTCCAGAGCAAGAGATCACAGGATCAAACACCACCCACACAACATGGGGTCACCAAACACCAGCTTGGCAATGGATGGACCTGACACACTTGGGACATAGAAGGGGAGGTTGGGGGTCTCCTCTAATGGCACAGTGGATAAGGTACCTGCCTCTGGAGCCAGAGGTAGAGGGCTTGAGCCCCACCCCCCTGGGGACAACTGCTTCCAGAGGGGCAGAGCTTGCACCCCCTAGAACAAAGGAAGAATATGGGGGGCCCCTGAAGATAGAAAGGCTGTGGGGCTGCTCCAGTGGCACAGTTGATAAGGTACATGACTCCTGAAGCAAAGGGCAAGGGCTCAAAGCCTGCCACCCAACACGAGCATGGTGATGGATGGATGGACTTGGCACCAGTAGGACATAGGATGGGGTAAGGGGGTCCAAGAATTGAGGGAGGTTGGGGGGGGGCTCCTCTAATGGATAAGGTACTCACTCTCACAGGTCATGCCCACACTTGGCTCCTCAGCTCCTGGGCAGAACCCCCCCACTGCAGTCGGGCACAGCCCTCTCTTGGGGTGTCCTTTCCACCTCCAGGACAGGGCCTTCAGCATGCCTGCCTCCACTGTGAGCCCCTTCAGGGGTCCACTCCCTCTAGATCACCAGGGCCTCCATTCCCAGAAGGAATAGTGCCACCCTGTTCCCTAGACCAGAGCAAGCAGCAGCCAGCACAAAACAAAAGGGTTGATTGAGCTTTGAATGCAGCAAAGGATCTCTCAGGCCACACTTCAGTCTCTCCTCCAGGTAGGTGAGTCCTGCCTGCTCTGCTCTCAGTCCCCAAAAAAGAGCCCCAGTCTCCCAGCAGAGCCTCCAATACCCCCAGCAACAGCCCCTCCCCAGTCCATTGTCTTCTCTACAGGTAAGAGGGTTGCCTGGGCCCCTGTCTTCTCTCCTCCATCCAATGTTCTCCCCTTGCTGGGCCAGTTGCCAGGGTCCCTCTCTGCAGCCCCTTGTATGTCATCTGGCCAGAACCAGCTGTGCCCTCTGAACAGGGTCAGGGTCACCAGGGCACCAGACCCCATGGCTCCAATTCTGGGATGTTCTCTGAAACAACAAACTCCCCACCTTTGTCACATTAAATCAGTAACATCTAGGCACTGAGTGCCTGCCTGTGTGCAACCCCCATTTGAATCCCCAACACTCCCCAATTCCTCACAGGGACAAAGGAAGGATAAGGGGGCCCCAGAATAGAGGGAGGTTGGCAGGGCTCCTCCAGTGGTGCAGTGGATAAGGTACCCGCCTCCAGCACCACAGGGGGACCCACCGGGGGACACCACCACCTTGGTGATGGACAGACCTGGCACCCTGGTGATAAAGGAAGGATAAAGGGAGCACAGAATGTAGGGAGGTTCCTCCAGTGGCTCAGTGGATAAAGTACCCGTGCCAGAGATGGAGGGTTGGAGCCCCACCCTCCAGGAACCAACCTTGGCACCCTTGGGACAAAGGAAGGATGGGGGGGGTGTAGAATATAGGGAGGTTGGGGGGCTCCCCCAGTGGCAAAGGTACCCATCTCTGGACCCAGAGGTCCAGGGTTCAAGACTTGCCCCTTCCACACACACACACACACACACACTCCAGGGACACCCCCCACCAGTTTGTTGATGGACAGACCAGGCACACTGGGAACAGAGGAAGGATAAAGGGGGTGCAGAATGTGGGGCAGTTGGGAGGGCTCCTCCAGTGGCACTGTGGCTCAGGTAGCCACCTCTGGACCCAGAGGTTCAGGTTCAGGTTCAGGTTCAAAACCCACCCTCCAGGGACAGCCAATCCACACTCCCTGTGGAGAGAGCTGGCAACCTGCCTCCAGAGCCAGGGATCAAGGGCTCAAGTCCCATCTCCCCCCTCCCTGGGGACAGCCAACCCATGCTTCCCAAGGGACAGAGCTGGCTCCATTGGGACCTAGGAGGGGCCCAGAAGGTTGAGAAGGTGCAGGGTTCCTCAAGGTACCTACCTCCAGTCAGAGGTGAAGGGCTTGAGACCCACCCACCTAACACCAGCTTTGTGATGGATGTACCTAGCACCCTTGGAACATAGGATGGATATGGGGGCCCCTGAAGGTAGAAAGGTTGGGGGGTTCCAGCCAGCACCCCTAGAAGGTAGCACTGGGGAAGATGATGATGCCTGAGCAGGTGGCTTTGCCAGACCTGGCAGCCCTTGGTGTACTGGAAGGATGAGGGGGGGCTCTGAAGGCAGGAAAGTTGGGGGTTGGTGCAGTGGGATAAGGTACCAGAGGTTGAGGGTTCAAGTATCACCCACCCTTGGTGCAGCCTCCAGCATCTCCATGTACATGCCTTGAGCCCATTGGAGGATGGGGAGGTGATGGCATCATACAGAGACAGTGACATCAGCCAGGCAGGATAGAGGTGCAGGGCAGCAGCAACCCCAGAGACTCCTGCAGCTTTGCAGAAGCAAGGCTTTTCCAGGTCTCTCCTTGGGAACTGAGCGAGAATTAGGATTAATATAGATGAGCATGAGGAGGAACCTTGCCAAAGTTTTCTCCTTCCCAACTACTGGTTTTGTAGTCCCTGCTTAGAAGGTAAGAGCCTCCGAGAGGTTTGGAATCTGCTCAGTCTGATCTGGCTGGTGCAAGAGCCTTCTCCCATAAAAGCTGGGTTCTGAGCACCAGCCGCACTGCCAGCCCTGAGCCCTCTGTCTGCTCGTTTGCTTGCAGCCTGAGGCTGGAGCATGCAATTGCTGCATGAAGAAGCTAGTAGCATTTAAATCAGGCCCCAGGGGCTAAATCCGGTCCACCAAGCCACCGGCTCCAGCTCCCCAGGTTGCCCTGTAGGCTGGACAGAAACAGGGCTGCAGGGCTTTGTTTCTGTTTTAAAACTGGAGGGGAGGGGGAAAGTGTTAGGAGCTGCCCCGCCCCCAGCACATTCCCATTGGCTAATGGGAGCTGCTTGTTGAAATAACAGGCAGCTCAGAAGAATCATGCCCCCCCTTTCCCCGGCTCAGTTATTCATGAAGCACATGGCCAGGCAGGCTGGCTGGCTGGGAAACATTTTATCCTCCGCAGGCAGGCAGGCTAGTTTGCCACAGCCTGCCTCTGGCACCCCAGCCCTTTCCTGCCCCAACTCTCTGCCCCCCACTCAACATACCCAAACCTTCTGTCCCCCTCTTACACCCATACCCCCTCCCAGATCTGGCACCCCAATCTCCTGCCCCAGATCACAATCCCCTCCTACCCTAGGTCACATCCCAAATCCCTGCACTCCAGTCCCCTGTCTGCCTCAGTGATTGGACTGAGCGTTAACAAGGGAAAGACCAAGACAATGAGGATCAACCAGTCCAACAACAACATCATCACACTGGGAGGGGATGACCTGGAAGATGTGGAGCAGTTCACCTACTTGGGGAGTATTATGGGCAGAGACGGAGAAACAGACAAGAATATCAATGCTAGGCTAGGGAAAGCAACAGCTGCATTCAGGACTCCTCGTCCCATGTGGCGTTCACAAATAATATCTGCGAAGACGAAACTGTGAATCTTCAACACAAATGTGAAGCGTGTGCTCTTGTATGGATTCAAGACTTGCCGTACTAAAAAGGCTTCAAATCACAAGCTACAGACATTCCTAAACAGATGCCTGAGGTACATCCTCCGTATCAAATGGCAAGACTTTGTCACAGATGAGGAGCTTTGGAACAGAGCAGGACAAGAACCACTTGGTTTTCTCAGAGTGTGGCCAAGCCATCCCCATTTTCCTTTCTTGATTTGAACATCAAGTGGTTCTTGCCCTGCTCTGTTCCAAAGCTCCAGGATAGTCTGTCAAGCTCTCACATGGAACCTGCGGGGGAGCGACTAGTCAACTAGAGCTTTACATCCTTATTTTTAAGGGGGCTGCTGCTTCTTTTAAGCGCTCCCTAATCATAAAGACTCATGCGCATTGAGAACTATCTCTGTTCTCTAGAAGATGGGTGGTACATCTGTTTCTCTAAATACATCCCACACATGTCTGCAAAATTGGGCCTGTAGAGTGTAAAATAAACAAACTACAGATCTAGGCTCTCCACCTCCAAATCTTAGAATCCAATCTGAAATTGTAGTGATGCGAACATGCAGAAGAACTCCACGCAGGGAACCAAATTGCCATGTGATTCTTGTCATTACCCAACTGCAAATCTGAATGGCACCTTGGGCTGTGAAATTAGTCCTGGGTGGGCTCCTTCTGTCTGCAGAGCAGGAATTAATTAGTGAAAAAACTTGAGACTAAAACCCGGACATAAAGCAAATAAAGCTTTGGGCAACAGATGAGAAGTTGTGGAACGACCCCAGAGTCTGCTGTCCACACAACAAGCCTAGGCTGAGCGCAAACGTCATTCGCTCCCTCTGGTTGAGTCAAGGAACTCTGGCTCCCTGGAGGACACAGTTCTAATCAGTCAACCAAGAACTGCTGCCGTTCAGAGTGTCGTACCTCGGTGTTCTGTACCTCGGTACCTTCGGTGGTCTGAACTGTCAGTGTCAGCGTTGTCTGGTCCGGATTGTCCTGGCGTACTCCTGACAGGATCTCTACTCCGTCGGTGATGATAAACTTTTGGCTGCGTGCGTAACAATCGGTACTCCCTTTATCTAGAGTGTTAGACCCCAGGCACTTGGGTCAACACAGGAGATCTGTGAGAGGCCCTGGAAACGACACATGCAGGCAAGGTTTGAAAACAATCGAGCAGGTTTATTGTCAAATGCGAAGCTCTACCAGTTGTTAACAGAGATCAGTACAATGTTACACCACTGGGTACTATGAATGAAGGAAGGGGGGTAAATGTGAAAGATCTTTAGAACCAGAGGTGAAAGGAAGGGGGTGCGCCCCAGTGCCCAGCTCCAGCAAGAGCTGGCTGAGCTGCGGCAAAAGCCAGCAGGGAGCTATTTAAAGGGCTGGTGGGGACCCGCGTTGCGATAGGACAGGACCTGTCTGAAACGTTAAGTTACTTTCGCCACTGTTTAGAACTCCAAGAAAAGCACAAGTTGTGTCTCAGTCTCCTGGAAAAACATCTGGCACCATCGCAATGCAAGGTGACACACAGCACTATTCAAGCAGGCTAGGGCTGCCAAAAATAAAACCTCATGCACCCAGCACAGCTCGATGCTGGATGTTTAATGAGCCACGAGAGACAAAAATGACAGGTCCGTGGATGCTGACTGTCAGACTTGGGTTTTTTTAATTTAGCATCGTTGGTTGAAGAAAGGGGCATTTGCAGTAAAACCCTCTGTGGCAAAAACAGGGCTACATCAAACTCATTCAGCTGTCTGTGAAGAGCACAGGAAGGAATTGCTCTGGTGGGGTGGGGGGACTGATTTGCTGAATTCCTGTGCAGGAGCGGCCAAAGGCGGGCTGCAGCAGCTGGTGCCCCAGGCGGAACGCGCGATTGGTGCCCCCACCTGCACAGCCGTCAATGGACTGACGTCATCATCGGGCGCCCCGTGATGTCATCATCGGGCGCCCCAAGGCGGCACCCTAGGCAGTGGCCGAGTCCGCCTATAGTCATGGGCCGCCGCTGCTCCTGTGTATAAATGTAGCGGGGTGAGGAAATGACCAGTCTTTTGGATTAGGACTCTACAGCAATTCCAAGGTGTCTGTGTGTCTGCGACACACTGCATCAGATCCAGCACAGGAAAAGGGGCTGAAGATGGCTCTAATTAATGGCAACCTACCCTGCTGCTTACGAGAATGGCTAGGATGCAGCTGTCTGTTGCCACGCTCTCTCCCACACCTGACATGCCCCCAAAAGCTCTGGCCCCAGACTGGCTTGCTCCTGTAGATGATCACGTTGGGTTGGATGGAGAGTTCCATCTGCAGATCCTGGCCTTGGGGCAGTCCCACGTACTTTGCCGGTCCCCCCTAGATCCTGCCGCTGTGGGCTTTGCTGGCCCCCCTGGGTCCCACCAGCTGGTCCCACAAGCTTTGTGGCTCTGAGTCCTGCTGACTGCTGGCCCTGCTACGGGCTCCACAGCCCACCAGCTCCACCAGCTCCAGGGTCCCGCTGCTGGTCCAGAACTCTGGTCCAGAACACACTGGGGTAGTGTTGGTTGCCAACTCTCCCGGACTGGATAGACCGGATCCCATTTGCAGCAATGGAGTCCAGTCCGGGAGAGTTGGCAACCTGATCTTAACAGGTCTAAAGGGGGAGGAGAGCTGCAGAATCCCAAAATAGTTCCAGGGCCACTGCTAATACATGTGACTGAATCTACTCTTTAAAAAAAAAGTCAGGGAATTAATCTGCTTCTATTAGAAAAGTGGCAAGAATTTCCTTTCCAAAAGCACCATTTGTCCAGGTTTTGGGGAATGAGACGACAAGAATCACGGAGAAGGAATAGAATTTTGGCAAAGAATTTTACCAGGATGGGTCAGAGACTGCAGTCATCTTGAGGTTGCTATATGGAAGTGACTATTCAGAACAGAGCCAAATACTTGTCTGGCCTCTGGATTTTCCTGGACAACAGCTGCAAGTCCAAGGAATTTTCTCACTTGCTTCCATGTACTTTTTTTTTTCAATTCAGAGACAAAAGCCAACAAATTTCAGAATCAAAACAAAGTAAATTCAGTTGTGACATGAGGCATCCAGCTGCCTCTGTTCTGTTCTTCCAAATACGTTATGAACATGAGTAGCTGGTATGCTAGGCTTTGCCTTCCCAAACCGCCAGCCTGGCCCCGCCCACACTCTGCCACCAGAACGCCTACTGTAGGTGCCCTGCCTCCCCGTGGTGCAGGGGGGGAGGGAGTTTGGTTCCTGTGAGGGCGGGGCCTCAGCAGAAGGGGCGGGGCTGAGGTGGGGCAGGAGGATTGCCTCCCTCAGCCTCACTTTCACCCACCGCCCGTGGTTATGAACTTGACACGCAGTTGAAGGGAGAACTCTTAATTTCCCCTCTAAGTTGAAGGTCACCGACTTGAAGATGCAGTTCAGATGAGTTGCCCCAGAGACTCAGCCATGCCAAGAGCTGCATTTTCCTCCAGCTTGTAGTAAGAAAAGTTCTGTACATTGGTTACTCCATTCCAAAGCACTTCTCAAATCTGATGTGTATTATTTCATCCACCCCTGAAAAACAACAACTGAGCGGTGGAAATGGCCCGTTATGTAACAGCCCACAGCAGAGTTATGCAAAGGCTTGGGGAGGAGGTGGAAAACAGATTTCAGTTTCTGAGTTATGAAAGTGTTCATAAACCAAATTGGTGTTAGTCACATGGCCTCCATGGAGATAAGTACCTAGCCTCTGCAAACTTCTGCTGATCATGACAAGTTGGGTAAATTGGGAGACAGTTTAAAGGCGCTTATATTCAGGGGTTTCACTAAGGGACGGGCTAGGTAGGACTAAGTCACCTCAGTAGGAATAAACACTCCTTAAGACTAACTTCCTAGAAGTCCATTAGCCAAAATCAGAACATCTGAATAGCAAAGTGGTAGATCAACATGCATCAGGGTTTCATTTTTTATCCCTATAAGAGATACAGAATCCTTTTAAAATTAAATGTTTAGGTTCTAGGATACAACAGGCAGCCAGCAGGGAGGAACAGTGGCTAACTAACCTGTCAGAGCCTAACCCTGAATTTGGTGAGGCTGCTGAGTAAGTTGGAGATCAGCAAAGGCGATACGTGTCACCTGAACAGGTTGGGGAGAGAGGTTTCCAGCAGAACATTATGGGGACAAGGGCAGAGGGGGATCCTTCCACTTGAGCCTTCCGCACATGCGAGGTGGTAACTTCCCTACAGACGGCATTCATACCAGCGAGTGGGTTCGGGATACAGCCGTGCTGAGAAACATGTCAGATGTCTGACTCACTGGCTCTTTGGTAGAGATAGAATTAGCCTTCTGCCTGTCCTGTGTCAGCCTGTTCTGTAAAACCACTTCCTTGCTTTGCTTGCGGTGGATGTCAGGGTTTAACCACTCCTTGTTGAAATCAGGCCGAGGTTACAAGAAGTCATTCACCTTCTCACACAGCTAGAAAACAGGTTGTGTGCGCAGCATAAGTAAGGCTGGGATTCAGATAAGTATTTAGACAGCTCACTGCCGCTGAAACCAGAGGGAGTGAGCTACTCAAATACTTTTGAACTTCACTCGCAGAGTGGTTCGGCCTTGGATCTCTGACTTCCCTGGGAATAAAGTGCCACCTTTGTAACAATAAATGTCCTTATTCTGGCCAGATTTTTTCAAAAGCTCGGTTCCAAACAGTTCCCATTTAGGTACTTCCACGAAAGCACCAGAATTTCAGTAGCGCTCTGCTCCCATGGAGAACTGGCTGGCCTGGAATTAGGGGCCATTAAAGATACAATCACATTCCCACACTCTTTGCACAGTGCGGTCAGCAGAGCTCCGACAGATGTGAGGCTCTAGCCCTGTCTCTCCATCCTTTTTTCAAACTCTTCTGAACTATTGTGCAGGAACCGTTACGCAATTTTTGCACTTTATTCGCAGTGCAGTAGGACATTACAAATAGGATTCAGTTAATCTGAACTCCAAAGGCCCTTTACAATGCCCTGTGAAGGATCCTTACTGTAAATAAGCTCTAATGAATGAACATCATGTAAGGCTTGTTATGTTCAGGATTTTGAAATGCCTAAGGCCATGTCTTCATTTCCTGGAAGATCAGTGCTGGGGTGGTTGATCTTCCGGAGTTTGACTTAGTGGTTCTAGTAAAGACCTGCTAAATTGAATGCTGATGGTGCTCCCGTCGATGCCAATACTCACAAGGAGTATGGGAAGCCGATGGGCGTGTTTGCTCCCATCAATCTCCCGTTGTGGAGATGGTGCCAAAGTTGGAATTAAGCTACATCGACGCCAGGTATGCAATGAATATAACTAGAGTTGCATATCTTACATTTGAACTTCCACATACATATAGATGTGGCCTAAGTCAGCTAGGGCTTGGGCTTCCAGAGGAGCTGAGAAGCCAGAATTCAAACTCAAGTTGATGGGAGCTGCTAAAACTCAAAACCTCAGGCCACATCTATACTTATGCAGAAGTTCAAATTAAGATATGCAACTCCAGCTACATTAATTGCATAGTAGGAGTTGACGTAACTTAATTTGAACTTTGCCACTGTTTCCACAGTGGGAAGTTGACGGGAGCAAATGCTCCCGTTGACTCCCCTTACTCTTCAGCATTCGAGAAGTACCGGTGTCATCGGCGGTGCCCTCAGTGTTCGATTTAGTGGGTCTTTACAAGACCCACTAAATCAAACTCTGGAAAATCAACCACCACAGCATTGATCTTCCGGGAAGTGTAGATGTAGCCTCAAAAAATCATGCTGGGGGGTGGCTCTGTTTGGGCTCCCAATTTAGCCAAAATTGATGGATGCCTCTGAAAATATTTGCTTGAGCCTTAAGTTTTGATTTTGGATTTACTTCACTAGAATGTGCACAAAATACTGAAAACTTAGCCACAGACTCTGGCAAGCTTCGGACTACTCAAACCTGGATTCTGCGCTGAGCTTCCCAGGTTCCCGCAGCTCTACAAAGAGAATCAGTGGCAAACACCACCCTGCATGCCAAAGTGTACTGCTTCTCCATCTCTCTGAAAATTTGATAAGGTGAAGAGAGTCTGGAGAGCTTATGACTTGTCCTGCACACCAGAGGCTGTTCTTTCCGCAAATATGATAAGGAAAATATTCTGTGCTTGTTTCTCTTGTTTACCTCTCACCAATGTCTCTTGAGTGCATTTGGCCCCAGTCTAACGACATTCTGCATTCAGTGCTTTCTGCACCAAGGTGACCATCTTTCCCTCACTGCTTTCTTTTGGAAGTTATGGCTTTTAAAACACCCAGTGGACCTGCTGCTGGCATTGCCCGATGGCTCCTCTGCATAGGGGCAGCCACAAAGGGGCGACAGGACCGTACAGCGTGCTAGCTAAGAATGTGCGTGTGCCAGGCGCTGAGAGGCCATTCTGGGATGAATGAGGAAGTGGGAGGGGTGCGATAGAAGGTCTGGCAAGAGCAGCCTTGGATCCTGGGGATACGCTGCCACCAAGCCCCATGGGACAGAGCTTGCTTGTACTGCAGACAGCAGCACCTTGAGAAAGATGGCATCCATCTCCACTCTGTCTGTGCACCGCTGTGGGTGCAAAGTGAGACATTCCTGCCTCAGCTTGCTTGCTGTCTGAGATGGACCCAGGTGGGTTGCCCTGGAAAATCCAGAGGGTAAAGAAACCCATTTGGCTGGTGAGATTGGGTTATTAAAAATTTTAATAAACAACTTGCTGGGGGGCACTTGAAAGGCAAACTGAAGTCCCGAACCAAGCTTATTTTTTTTCATTTTTATTAGACTGACTGGCAACCACCCCGGATCCAGAGCAGTGTCCGGTTTCTACTTGAGTTTGTTCAGGTGCCCGAGAGCCTGAGTTGCACTGTGTGGCAAAACAGAGCTATCTTGCTGATTGAAGGAAGAGCGTAGGCTAGCTCTAAAAAAGGAGATGTAGCCAAACCTAAGACAAGCGGGGACAGTGCATGGCACTGCAGGTTGAGGAGGTCCTTTGCAGGAAAATGTGGGGATTTCTGTCTCTGTCAGGGGGTAGGAAGGGACACTTGGTTCACATAGAAAATGGGGCAGGTGGGATGTCCTACTCTGCTATATAGTACTGTGCTTCTTAAGCCAGAGTTAGGTGCCTAAATAAAATCAACAGTGGCCTGACTTTTTCAAAGGTGCAGAGCACCCTGATGTCAACACTTAGCCCAGGCTGTTTTACCTTGCAACCCCCCATGTAATGGATCCTAGGAAATGGCCTCCTCTTTGAATTTCTGGCACTCTCCAGGCTCACAACAAACCACGCATCTCTGCAGGATAATATCTGTTTATACTGTAAGCCAGGGCTACTCCACTTTGGAAGCCCCCAGGGGCCACAATGATACTCACAGCACATGCTGAGGGCTGCAACTTAAGTGTGATTGCATATACATGCAAATATATATGCAAATAGCTTCTTTCACACTGACGGGCATGAACACAAAGATTAAGGCAAGACAACACAACACACAGGCCCCATTTAAGTCAGTTGTGCTGATATTAATAAAATGCAATAGTTACCCGATTTCCACCCATGTGACAGCACTTTTAATGAGCAATGACAGTCCAGGAATTTAACTACTAAAACACATAGCAACAGAAGACCATTCTATTGACTCGCCGTTGTGGAGCGTGTTCTCAGTGGAGGCCATGTTCAAAGGATCCCACCCATGGGCTGTGTGTTGAGACCCGTGTAAACCCAAACCACACCGCGGGCCACGTGTTGAGTAGCCCTGCTGTAAGCTCTTCAGAGGAAGGAATGTGCCTTTATCTACATCTGTAAAGTACCATCTAAGTTCATGGCACTATAGAACTGCTGTGATACTCATCATCATCCTTTGTCACGGGATGGTCCCACAGCGCAAAGAAAATATATTGCTGTTACTCTGGGGCACCTGTAGGATGTGTGTGTGTGTGTGTGTGTATATGTGTGTGTGAGAGAGGGGTGTTGTTCAGTAGTGTGCGGTGCAGACAAGTGCTGGAACAGCCTATTCTGAGTTGATGGGGATAGCTGTAGAATGAAATGCCAGAGGAGAATGGCTTAACCCAGACTTGGAGCACGGCAAAGAAAAAAAATGCTGCAAACCTTGCTCTTTATTATCCCAATGACTGTCACTGTGGTGCCTAACCAGTTCTGAAGCAATCGCCACCAATGTGCCTTTATAGTGGCTTCTGCTATAGCCACATTATTCTAAAAATGTAAATAATGTTGTGAGCCAACCAGCCACACTCAACCAGCCAAATAGCCACATGTGGCTAGTGGCTAGAGTGTTTGACACCACGGGACTATCACAATATCGAGACTTCCTTCACTTCCATCCTTCTTCCCCATTCTCCAAAGAAACCTCTACTCTAGAGATTCTATAACCAGAGAAGGCAGAAAAGCCAGCTGGGGCCTCCACAAAATCTCCTTGACTCTTTGCTCTTGCTAAAACCGTTTTATGAGGAAGGCTCTCAGATACAGTTGGGAATGGAGTCTTCCATTCATTCAGGGAACAGTACAGTACCACAAGCAGTGGCAGCTTTGGTCGCAATGCTACTACCATTGCTATTTCAGAGTCGTTTTGAGAGTATCAGCTCTGTCCACTAGGAACTGGACTGATGACTGTAACTCATATCACATCATATATTGACCATCTATTTTACAGTAATGACCCTGTCTCTTCCCTACTGGAAATAGCTGACAGAGGTCAAAGGCTCCGTGAATCATTGCCAAGCCTGGATTAGCCAGACTCCTTAAATGAGATCATAAACAGAAAAGAGCAAGTAAGTACAAAATGAGGTCATTTGTCCCCTTATTTCTAATTACTATTAAAAAGATACGTTATGGAGATGAAGTCATCTGTTAAGCCGGCCGTTATTCATCAAAGTGGCCAAATAAAGCCTTCTCACGAGTAATAAAAGCTGCACAAAAAGAAACTAAGGGATAAATAAAGGAGACAAAAGGTTTGTGCTAACTTTAACGTTGATGATATGGACGCTTTTTTCCAAATAGTGGTTTGAATTTAAATGTAACTTAAGTATTACTGAAAGCCGTCCCATTCATAGGCTGGTTCGGGGTGGCTGCCGCAGGCCCTGCACTTTGGGGGGAGCGGGCCCATGCGGTTGCCTCAGCTGTCTGATGGATGGGATGGTCCCCCAAGTTAGCTGTGGGGCCCAGGGCAGGCCCACAGCTAACTGGGGGGATTACTTGGGTGGGCATGGTGCAGGGAAGCAGCAGGGGTTGGGCCTCCTGCACTCACCATGGCGGTGGGAACCAGAGCTTTCCAGCAGCCTGCTCTGCCCTGCCACCCTCTCCCTGCCCACTGTGCTCTGCTTCATTGCAGCAACAGGAAGCACAGTGCCCCAACCTGCTCCCCTGAGCCCTGCATCTACTGGGGGAGCAGGCTGGAGCCGGGGCCGAAGCACTTTGCTTTCCACACCCACAATGAGTTCAGGGGAAGGAGGCAACCCTTGTTTGCCGCTCTATTCCAGGGCCCCGGGTAATCACCCCTGCTGGCATCGCACGGAGAGGGGCTTGGGGGAAGGGGTGCAATGGGGGTGGGAAGAGGCGAGGCAGGGGCAGAGCTGGGCTGGCAGGGCTTGGGGAAAGGGGTGAAGTGGAGCAGGGGCAGAGCAGAGGTAAGGTGGGGATGGGGCCTGTGGAAGAGGGGTTGACCTGAGCACCAAGCCTGGGGCACTTGGAGAGGAGGTTGCCCCAGACTCCCCCTAGGGGTGGCCCTGGTATTACTACGTGCGCCGATTGTTAACATAAAGCGTGTAGGATTTTTCATCTGTAGCTCTAACTGCTCTGCGAAGGTACACATAAATGTACAGAAGATCTGCACGTGGAAAAGAACAGGGGCTTTTATTCTTACAGCTTTGTCAAGAGGCCCCATCTTGGATCAGGTTCTCATGATGCTGCCCCAAGTTCATACCCAGAACAAGAGGAGTCCCTGCTCCAGACAGTTTCAGCAGGCCTAGCGATGGGAGGAGGGGCAAAGGGGTAGGAGAAATTTAATTGGGCCTGGGGGGCCCCTGGCTGTCACCAGCAGTTCAGCAGAACTAAGGCAATCTTCCTGCCCACCCTTGCGCTGTGCTGCTCCTGGAAGCAGCCAGCACAGCCAGCAGCTTGCTGGACGCCTGTCAGCACAGGCGCAGCGCCTCCCAAAGATCAGACAGACTGTGTCTACAGCCAGTGTGTGCATGGGGGCCCACTGGCTGTTCTGTCCTAGGACCTGGACTTACCGTCGGCAGGCCTGGCTTTCAGTCTAAGTTATTCAGACAAAGGGGAGAGAGAGGAAACCTTGCTCCATTTTACAGATCAAGAACTGAGGCACAGAGTCCAGGACTTGCAGCAGGCCCCTGGGGCTGGGAAATGAACCTCACTCCACGGCGCCAATAAGCTTCCTCCCCCCCCCCATTGGCAGGTGTAATTCTACACCCACCATAGATGTTTTCCTGGGTAGAGCCTTGCCAATCTGTGGATATTGGCTTTGTATCCGCTGGTATTTGCATCTGCGGCTGTAGATTTCCACAGCTCATGTTTGCAGATACCGTTGCGGATACAAATTTTGCATCTATATCTCTGCCAATGTGCGGATATCTGCTTTTTATCCCTGGGTATCTGCATCCAAAGATGTGCATGTGGATACCCGCGGCTCATTTTTGCAGATGCAGATCCACAAGGTGTGTCTAGAACCCTGCAAGTGTGCGCAGATACCTGCTTTTTATCCGTGGGGACCAGCCACCGCCGATGCGGTTGCAGATATTCACCCCTCATATCTGCGGGTACAGATGAGGATACAACATTTTGTATCTGGGCAGGGCTCTGTCCATGGGAAAACCTTTTGCTCTGAAGAGATGGGGGGGGGAGGCGGGGAGGGGCAGTGGAAAGCACAGGCCACTTTTGCTTTCTGCTGCTTCCCCCCCCCAGCAGGGCAATGGCTGCGCTGCAGCTCACACACCGCTAGGGGGCGCGGGGCTGGGGGCGCAGCAGCCCGGCCCCGCCCTCGCGCCCTGGGAAAAGAAGGGGGAGAGGGCGAAGGCGCCTGGCCCCTGTTGCGCACGCGCACTGTGCCGCGGCCGCTGCGGGGAGAGCGCTGACACCAAGTTGCCTTTCACCTACTTTGCCGACGCTCGCCTCCGCGGGGTAACTGGAGTGCAAACGCCAGCGCTCAGTGCGCCTGCGCGGCTCCCTGAGCAGGACTGGGGGTCTGCAGAATGGGGGCGGAGCCCCCCCAGGCCCTGTGCAAAGGCGGGGATCCCCCCCCCTCCCAGGGAGCTCAGCCTGGGGAAGCTGCAGCCTCCTTGCATTTGCTTCACCTCCACAATGCCCCCCCCCCGACAATGGACTGAATGAAGTGCCCTCTCCTCCCTGCCCCCCAGATGTCCCCAGCATAAACCAGCCTGTGCGCCTTACCCACCCCTCCGCCCCCAAGTAATCCCCCGGCCCTCGCCCTGCATGGTGCCACACCAGCCCTCCCCGTCCCTGCAGGCACTCCATTGGGATGCCCCTAGAAGAGCCCCGCAGATCACACCCTGCCTCTGCTCCCCACAATAATCCCCCTATCGCCGAACACAATATCCTAGCTCTTGCCTAAATATTGGGAGGGGGGCAAGAAAAGCAAGTTAATTGCATGCAAAGCAGAGGATCCATTTGGCCCCCAATTAATGCCTCCAAGGCGAAAGGCAACGAACATGGTTCATTGTTGTTATTTTTCCTCCCCCACCCCTTAAAGATTACCCTTCGGCTGCAGATACCCCGGGTGCTTGCTTGGCTGAAACGCTGGCAGAGAACGAGCATGTTTTCACTTCTAGCTAAGTCTGTCTCTCCCTGCCTGAGGTTACTATCGGTCAAATTGTCAGAGCGAATGTATCGTTTCTGCTTTGTGTTACAACACTGAGTCACATACAGGAAAAGGTGGCTGCGTTGTGTCTCTTTAACCATCAGTTACATCTTGATTTAAGTTTCCTTTTAAATGCTTTGGGCGAAATTGTCATGCAACCCATTCCCCTCCTGAGTAATCTCAGTAATGTTTATGGATCCTCCATGGTGTTCTTTGTATAAATGAGTCTTCTGTTGCACACAAATCATATACTGATACTGTATGGTGTTACATACAAAAGGATTACCTCTAATGAGATTTTCGATCTTGGATCCGGCATAAGTGTTAGAAAGAGACTTAGGAAACCTCTAGGCCAACACCGAGCCATTGTTTTGGAGCTGGCAATAAGTGATGGAAAAAAAGAGTCAAATACAGTGAGGCCTCTATTTGAAATCTTTTGGGGTAGCAAATTAAAATTCCTTGCAATTCTTCCACAGCATATGTAACTCCTGAACAAAATTAAAAACACAGTAAGGGGGTAAGGAGATTTGATAATTTTTTCAAAAGGATAATGAGGAATAAGTACAGTTATTAAGGCCAAGGGGAAGAGAGAGATCTTACTTTGGTTTCCATAGTCATAGTCATTATACAGTTACTGCCTTGCAGTCTTCTACAGGCAACCCCAGGTGTCTGGCCTTTATCAGATGTTCTTATCTACACAATTTTTCTATGACTTGCGCTCAAGGTGAAAAGCTGCAGTAAGGATGGGACCAAACTGTGCTTATAATCTGTCGAAAGCCTTGGACGTATCCAGAGTTTTACCTCAGTTGCAGGACTGTATTAGATCCTCTGTACCCTCTGGCTTTTGACTGCTTCCAGCATTTCCTTTGAAATAATTTTAAGTTTATCTGTCATTAAATCCCTACAACAGAGATGAAAGAAACAGATTTTTTTCCCCTCAAGGAACTGCATATTGTTTGTATCCAGCTACAGGTAGAACCTCTCTAGTCTGGCACCTTCGGGACCTGACCCATGCCAAACCAAAGAATTTGGCAAACCAATGGAGGTCAGTATTGTCTATCAGCATTACCAACACTTCCACTGCTTCCTGGGCTCTTAGAAGACATTTAGGGGCAAATTAGAGCTAAATAACAGCACAGAACACTGAGAGCAAGGACTGGTGGCTGCAAACAAACTCAAGGGGACCATGGGAAACTTGGCCACACCCACGATAAGTGGACATCTGACTAACTAAAATCACACCAGACCATGGATGTTGCTGGACGAGAGAGTGCCAGACTAGAGAGGTTCAACCTGTACTTAGTGTTGTATACAGGGACGGACCGAGCTATTCCGGCGCCCCAGGCAGACAGTTTAATTGCGCCCCGGGTTGGGGGAGGGCGCACACGTGGCCCCGCCCCTGTGCCGGCACGTGGAGGAGGGAGCATGTGTGGTCCCCCTCCCGCGCCGGTGCGTGGGGGAGGGCGCGGAGCTGGTGGCAGCAGGATGCACGTGCCTGGCCTGGCCCAGCCTGGCTACCGCCGCTGGTGCGCAGCCTGAGGCCGCCCGGGGAGGGCTGAGCCTGGCCATGCAGGGCCCAGCGGCCGCGGGGGGAAGAGCACTGCTGGCCAGCACTGCGGGGGTTAATGCAGCTCCCACCCCAGGTGGCCGCTGCAGGGTGTCCGCTGGGAGCTGCTGCAGCCCGTAATCTAGGAGCTGGGCACGTGGCGCCTGATGGCAGCTGCCCAGCTAGCCCATACCTTAATCCGGCTCTGGTTGTATAATTTGTATGTTCTTGCAAAGGAGTGTAAGATTAACCAGAAAGATGTCGGAAAAAAGTGTTCCTTTTGCCCTTAAGAGAAGCAACTGTCTTCTCCCAATAATATCTAGTGATGTACTATAGCATGAAATGTCTTTCATTCTCCCCCACTTCCACGGTCTTTCTGTCCTTCACTAGAATCATAATCCAGTGTTTAGATAAAGATTTACATAAAGGTTTTCTTCCCCCTCCCAAGCACCGATGCATTCTCTCAGCATCTCAGTGCATCGAGGTTCCCAAATAAAGCTATTTACTTGCCTTTCCTACACTGTATGAAGACAGCGAATGTGCTAAGGGAAATAATGGATTTGTTGAGGGTAACTAGAGGGATTTAGGAAACAAATCATTTGTCATCTTCTCAAGGTAGGAAGCTACTTTTCAAGAACAAAACAATTCCCACTCCTGTTTTAAGTAGGTGTTTTGCTATCTTTCCCTTCAGGAGCATTAAAGAGAAGCGGTACAGTTCTTTAGTAAACATTTATGTAACTGTCTGGGGCCCTGTTACATATGACAGGGATTCCTTGACATCCTGGGAACCACGTTTATAAGTGCAGCAAATCTGAGGGCTGTCGCTTCACAGCTGCATATGTGGAAAAATCGTGGAATTGTCTTTGAAAATACCGACTGCAGCCATGTTCTCCATCCCAGCCATGAGAGTTGGTGTTGCTCTCCACTGGAACTGACATTTTGTTGCTAGTTCATCAGACTGGGCGTGTTGGGGGCAAGAAAGATTAAAGCCGAAGAAACGGAGCTCATGATTGGAATGTGTGAGAGGTGTAAACATTCAAAGACGTTAATGGTCCCCTTTCTCCTTGCTTGAAAAAAAACAAACTGGCTAAATCATCCATTTTGTTTCTGAAGCATAGTGATTAAAGTATCTTCTGTTTACATTGCAGGTGTCCCCTTAAGTAAGAGCTGCGCATACTGATAGAGCCATAGCATGCCATGCAGAAAATATGATCTACATGGGTTTGGGTAAAACCCTCTTTAAAGGTGAGCTGTGAAGCAATAATATACACATAGATGGTCCTGATCCTGCAGTTGGATCTACGTAGGCTGTATCTTCTGCCCTTTCCTTCTCCTTTATGATATGTTTATGGGCCTCTTATTTCAAATGCAAAAAGACCTATTAGATTCTATCTTACTTCCGTTCTCTGCAGGACTTTAGCATTCTTTTGAAGACCTTGATGAAAACTACCTCAGCTGCAGCATTTCCAAACCCCCAAGAAGGGGGGTAAAGGAATATCTTTTTTTGGGTTTAAAGGCCTTATCTGTGCTGGCTTGGGGATTGTTTGAAAATGGAGTTATTGTAAATGCTTTATTGTTTTCAAGCACAGTTCTTGTTGGACTAGTGTTTAATATGGTCCTAAGGTTTAATGTGGGTGGATCAAAACCATGTAAGAACTGGGGCTATTTTTAAAAATGATTTCTAGCTCAGGTAAATAGTGCGGGCTACTGAAATGTTTTGAAGAAGGTTGGGTATGTTTCCACTGACTTTGAAACCATGTTAGAACCCACATTAGCAGGGATTGTTTGAAAATGGTTGTCTTACGGTATCGTTTTCAGTTCACCTGTTGGAGTCGAGGGAGTTTTTGAATTTTAGTGTTAGGAATTATAGTGCCTGCCTTTTCTTTCTATCTGCTTAATTTTTTGTTGGTTGATTAGTTAGTTTTGGATTTTTAGCCATTAATGTAGATTAATTTAACAGGAGGAAAGAATTTTGGTTCATTTTGCTATCAGAATATGGCACATCTTTTTCAGAATTCAATCATGCACTTGGACACATGCAAACAGGCCCTGTACGTATTATCTACATTTTTACTGTGTGTGACAAATGAGGCACTGGGATTTAATTTTTAACCTTATGTGCATTTGCAACTTTGTGATAACATGCTTGCAATTACTCGATCTACCAAATTCTCAGTGAAAACAACAATCAATGTGTATAAAACACTTTCATACAATGTAGGGACCGTCTTTTTGTTCTGAGTTTATATGGCACCTAGCACAATAGCTGGGGCTGCACAGCATTTTTATAGTTCAAAGAATATATTGTAAAAATCACTATAAGTTCAAAATGTTTAAGGTGCTTTAAGACCTGTCCTCCATGAATTTATCTGGTTCCTTTTTGAACCCTGTTACAGTCTTGGCCTGAACAACATCCTTTGGCAAGGAGTTCCACAGATTGCCTGTGTGTTGTGTGAAAAATTACTTCTTTTTGTTTGTTTTGCAAAACTCTTGCTTAAAATTCAAAAGCTTATCTGTAGAGCTCATGGTACAGTTAACATTTAGCACAATTTGTTTTTTACCAAAATTGCAACACGGTTGGTGAGTGCAATGAACAAGCCAAACCCTGGGGCTCTCCTCATGCAGGCAAAACTCCCTCTGATTCCAAGAATTGCTTTGAAATCAATTAGCTTCTCCTGTGCCACAGCTAAGAAATTGAGAGTGGTTTTTAAAGAAATGTAGCTATTGAAAAAAAATTCACAAGTGTTGTGTAACAAAAATCTCGCCGATATCAGGGGGAGATGTGTCACTGATTTCAATCAGAGCCTTATCTTGGCCTCAGATTATACACTAATCAGTGTGTCCTCTTATTTTTCTGCTAAGCACCTATTATGTTTTGAGAACGATGTAAATAATGATAATTCTGTATCCTTGAAAGAAGTAATACTGTGTTTACATAGAACTCCTTGGAGTATCCCCTTAAAGCAGAGACTTGGGCTGATGTTGCTATCTGTAATAGCCCCTAGTACCTACCTGTCTCTGTAATATGGGTTCTGTATTCTCATATCAATAGTTACAGCTTTACAGGGGCAGCTGCAGCTGGCCAGGAAATGATTGGATTGTTTTGTTTTGTTTGGCCTAGTATTTTAACCAGGTTTAATGTCTTTCTAATTTTCCTTGAAAATTTCCTTTTGAGACTCTTCAAGTTTTTGTTAGCCTGAAAACTGGGCGGGGGGGAGGAATCATTTCAAAGTTTTGGATGTACTATGAAAACCTGAAATTAAAAAAAAAAAGATTTCTTTTCCATTTTCTCAAAAGTCATTTTCAATGTCTAGCTATCCCATGAGGATTTAAGGATAGATGTTTAGCGTTTGTTTTCATTGAACATTTGCTCTGGTTTCAGCCACTCTCTCAGCTGCACTGGTGCAAAATCATCAGCGCTTTTGCTCCTCTACTCTTGAGATCTGCACTTGGTCAGCTACCCTAGGAGCAGTCATCAACAGCTGAAACGTCCTGTGGATGTAGACTAGGCCTGTCTGAATGTTCTAGATTTGTGCGTATATAGCAGTTCAGTAGCAAACACAGCGCTTTTCTTTTTCCTACAGACTGACATAAGTGATTTCCTGGGATTGTATTTCACATGGGCTTTGAGAAATGAGACTGCAAAATTTGTGAGTGCATCCGTTTATGTACCCAGAATGGTGTGTGTTTCTGAGAACTCACCCAAACAGCTGGGATGGCAACTTTTCATCTCTATCTCAATTCTATCCAAAGTGCAAACAACGGGTAAGAACTGCCTGCTTATTAAGGCCGAAAGCAAACTAATAACCCTAAAGCATTACTTGTATTGTGGATAAGCAAGCTGTGTAGGAGGAGGCTGGGGTTGGCTGCAGGCTTGTTCAGATTTCTGAGAGCACTTAACAAGCAAAAATGTCTGAGCAAAGAATAGTAGACATGCTTCAATGCTGAGTAATTTGGGGCCAGCTTCTCTGCTTATTAGCCATTTCTATAAGTCAGTCTTGGTCCTGCCAGGAAAGGTTGCAGGTCTGATGGCTAAAGCTCCTTCATGGGGAGGCCTATTGCTCAAGGAAATAGGAGCTGTGCTAAGCATGTCTTAGCTGGACACATCGGAAGGTGAAATCAGCTACTTTGTCCATTATCTTTAAGCATAAGAGTATAGCGTAGACTGCAACTTGAAGGTGCTGGTTATATAAATAATGCCTGGTAGGAGTATATACATTAATATCACTCTGAGGGTACGTCTACACAGCAGCGTTATTTCGCAGTGCACGTCTACATTGCAAGCCTTTATTTCGAAATAACGTCGACCTGGAGGACTTCTTACTCCGACTCCTGGAAACCCTCCTTTCACGAGGAATAATGGAAGCATGTTCTTCCTTCGACTTCCTGTTGTGCAGACAGGGCCAAAAAGCTGAATTAAGCTATTTCGACTTAAGCAACACAATTGATGCAGCTGATGTTGAGAAGCTTATTTTGACTTTAGCCCTGCTGTGGAGACGTACACTAATTTCCTGGGACCGGTGTGGCTATGACAATGCTGAAAACAAGAGTGAATTCCGCCTCTCAAAACCTAAGTGGGCTTTTTGGGTCAGTAACAATTATATTAATTTTATATTTTCAACAGTCTCTTTAAAACAAGAGACACCACTATCTAGTTGAGTGCGCTGAAAAAGTAAAGCCCAAACCTTCAGCAAATAGCTCAACTTTTCATCTTACAGAAACACATTCTGTCTGCTGACAAACTGTGCACAAAAAGCCACTCACTGACTTTGTTTCTCGTGCCTCTGCACACATCTACTCTTCTTGGCAGGTGTTCAGCTCATTTCCTGTGAGTCATTTTCAGAACAAAAAAAAAAACGGAAGAGAAAAGTAGAATGTAATGTGAAACTGCAGTTGCTTTGCTAGGACAATAGACTGTGTGGTGTGACCTGGGAACTGTAGTGCACCAGCAGTGGAAGTCTGTATCAGAGAGAGCCTGAAGACCTACAATTCCCAGCATGCACTGCAGTCACACCGCCTATGGCTGGGCCTAGACTTAAAAGGGCAATATTACAGATAATGGAAAGAACTTACTAGTTATAAGTAGTTGTCAAGATCAGTTGATTGGAGTCAGAGGTTGATAAATATTTATGCACAATATGCATTATGGCTTTTCATTAAGATAAGAATTTTCTTGAAGAGATTTATCTAAGGATTATTTTAAAGTTATGCCTATTGCTTTTTTTTTTTTTTTTTTGGCCCCCTCATTAGGACGGATGAGAACAGAGGTGCGAGAAACAAATTTCAGGTGTTCTTCAGAAACTGTGGGTTTTGGTATCATCCTATCCTTTTGGCACTACAGGGGGCCATGCAATATGTATGAACTTCAATTTGTTCGTGGCTTTCCTGGCAGCAGAAATCAAATCTTGTGTATGGTAATTTATACTAGGCAACCTGAATGCTGGTTGGCCATTTGCATGAAAATTATAGAACTACACAGGGAAAGGCTAGGGCCGTTAGACTTTTTATATTATTAACAGCACAGAGTGAGCATTTTTTAAAAATCTATCCATTATTGGTACTTTTATACTTAAAAAGAGAGCCCCGTTTGTAATGTGAGTATACAGCTGCAAAAATAACTGCATGATTCTCCGTTTTTTTTTTAAAGCTGCCTTACACTCACGCTCACAAATCTAATCTTTCATTTAAAAAATGAGGACGTGTAATGATGGAATTAGAGGCACACTTAAGCTGCTTTCAGGGTGCCCAACCAAGGGGATTGCTGTGATATAACTAAGGGGTTGGCTATGCTGTTGCAGGTGCACTACAGTAGCTCTTAACAAAGATGCTCCACTCTCTACGGCAAGCAGGAGAGGATAGCTCAGTGGTTTGAGCAGTGGCTTGCTAAAGCCAGAGTTATGAGTTCAATCCTTGAGGGGGCTGTTTAGGGATCTGGGGCAAATCTGTCAGGAATGGTGCTTGGCCCTGCCATGAAGGTAGGGGACTAGACTCAATGACCTCTTAAAGTCCCATCCAGTTCTGTGAGCTAGGTATATCTCCATATAATTCTCCTATTGGTGTAGTTCAACCATCTGCCTGACAGATGGTAGCTATGCTAGAGGGAGAAGTTCTCCCACCAACAGCACTTCCTGTGGAAAGGTTAGGCCACTATGGCTGAGGGGTGCTGATTTTTTCATACACCCAAGCAACGTAGTTCTGCTGCTATTGGTCTGTGGAATAGACCAGACCTAAGTTTCCAAGCAGTGTGTAGACAAGGCCTCATTTTTTGGATTATTGCAAAGGCAACCCTTTTAAACGTGTTACCAACAGGGTACCTGCCTGAGCTTGAAGAGAGCCTGAAATAATAGATGTGAGAGAAGTGGGAAGCGCTTCTGTTTACCTAAATGGAATATGAACTATAGAACTCAGTTACATCTTCCCTACTGCTATGCTGCTGTAGGACTCCTGCAGATAAGCTTGCCTCCATGGGCTTGTCTACGTTAGAAGAGAACTCTTTAAGGTATGATTTTAAAAGGATGTAGTTAAGAGCATCCTTGCAGCCTTGTGTGACAGTTTATTTCAGTTTAAGCAAGGATTATTTTGGCTTAATTTAAATTAAGTTAGAGAGTTGTTTTTTTTTAAACCCAAATCAGTGTGGACATAGGGGTTTGCATCTGTTTAAATTTAATTACATTGGTGCAACTTCTGCAGTAGATCTAATGAACTTGCCTGGCAGTAATGAGCGTGCCTATAGCTGTCATGTGGTTCGGTTTGTGTGTGTGTGTGTGTGTGTGTGTGTGATTCATAGGAATAAATATGTATATTCATATTCTTATAGCTAAGTAGCTTGTGTATTGTCCTAGGTAAAGGTGTTATTATACCGTCTGTGCTTACTATCCCATGTATTGAAACAGATCTGTGTAACTTTGCACTGCTTTCCTTTACTATTCTGTGCACAATAAAGTTAACAAGAGTTCGTTTGAGGTGTTTTTACTGGCTCCTCTTGTATCTAAAAACTGAACCACACGACAATAGCTCCTTCCATTTGAAGAGCTCAGAACACTTTAGGAACACTAATGAGTTTAGCACAATTGCATTCAGGCATTAATAATCACTCAGGAGGATGACTTGTCTTAGAACAAGCTCAGACCTGAATGCATACTCAGACCTGCATTCATACAACAACCAGATGTGTGACATCCCCTTGAGGAACTTCAGAAAGACGTTCCAGACTCTGAAAGTTCAGCTGCGGCTCAGGGCATGTCTACATGGGCAACGGGTAGGCCTAGCTATCTCAAACTAACTTAGATCTAGCCAACACAGGAGCCATGGCAGTACACATAGAGCTAGGCTGTAATTACCCAGGATGCTGCGGGACAGGTATATACCACCAATGCTGAAGTCTGTGCTGCTGCAGTGTCACTGCTATCGGTACACAAGCCAGCTAGATTCAAGCGGGAACAGGCCTGTGGCAGGGCAGACATCCCAGAGGTTGCAAGTGACTGATAATGGGCCAGACTGGCAATTTCCCTGCAGTTAGAGGGTGACACTCTCAAATTCACTGTCACCTCTCAGAGTACTCTCATTCACCTGTCCACCAGCATTTCAAAAACAGCCTCTCCTGGCTCCTGCCTCAAGAAGGAAAGAGATAGGATTGGGAGGAAGTGGCGAGCTGAAAAACAGTGGTAGGATCAGACTGGGCCAGGAGGGAGGAATAATGTAATAAGGTACAGAAGGACAATGGTGAATGGGAAGGGCGGGGAACCTCCATGTGACAGTGAGGAAGTCATGAGAATTGGAGGCTGAGCTGCATGGAAACTGGTAGATCCAGCCCCAGCTATGCCCGCACAAGCACCCATGGTGCCAAATCTGCCCTTGTGATTAAAGCCAGCTGGCCCGGCTCTGTTGGCTCTCTCTGCCAGGAGTGAGCTGTTCATGGCAACTACCCGATCCAACCATAAAGAGGAGTTGATGTAACGACAGGTGTGATTTTTATATCGATGTAGGTAAACCAATGCAGCTGTGTGAGAGAACATTCTTGTAATGATCTAAGCTTAGTGGCCAGTTCTGCACAATGATTTTTGTACTCATTTAATTATGTAGATTACGGGTATGAATTTTTACTCTGGGCTTGTCTATCTTTGCCGCTCCAGCAATCGATCTTATGGAGTTCGATTTAGCGGGTCTAGTAAAGACCAACTAAATCCAATGCTGAGGGTGCCCCACTGACTGTGGTACTCCTCACAATCACAAGGAGTAAGGGAAGTCGATGGGAAAGTTTCTCCCGTCGACCTCCCGCTGTGGGGCTGGCCCAGAAAATCTATGTAAGGTCACGTTGACTCCAGCTATGACAATTGTCATAGCTGGAATTGTGTATCTTACATCGATTTTCTCCACCATTGTAGACCTGGCCTATGATTATTCTGCTATAACTCCCAGTGTGGATAGTTGTATTGGCAGCAAAAAGCCTTCTATTGGTACAGTCTATTCCTCTTCCTGTACACAGCATACACATCTTAATATAACTAAATCTGCACTAGAGAGGTTGTGCCTCTTTAACTACACTTGTTTAGCTAAAACAATACAATTTTTATGTATAGACAAGCCCATAGTAGAAATATTCTGTTCAGACCAGGTGTAAGGCACAAATGTCTGAGCTCAACATCTGCTCATGTTGTATCAGTTTTTGTGGCTAAAAAGATGTTTTCTGGTAACTAACTGCCGTGTTCTTTTTAAAAAGTACATCTGGCACAAAGGCTTTGTGCTTCACTGAGAGTCAGCATTAGTATTAATTAGGCTTGTCTACCGGATCAAGTAGTTTGGCTTAGTCTATGTTAATAATTATATGGTAGAACTGGTAACACCATCTAGACAAAAGGTCACCCAATACTTCCCATGATAAGGCCCTTTTCAGTTGCTTATAGCTTTGTCCAGCTGCGACTGTTTGTGCTGAAATTCCCCATGCTGGGTCTCTGTTTCAGGCTGACATTTTGTAGAAAGTTGCATCTAAAATAGTTCAGCCATTTCAGAGAATGAGAGCTGATTTGCTGAGGCGCTGCGTGAATATTCATGGCTACTACTGAAGCCAGTAGGAGCTGTGTTCTGAAAACATAATGTGTTACGTAACACTAAGCACGCTGACAAATCAGGCCTTAAGTTTCTCAAGTTGGCACGCAATGTCAGTGGACATTCTTGGCCACAATCTTGCCGTGGCTCCATTCTCCATCTGTAAATTGGGGATAATAACTCTTGCTGACCTCATTGTGGCATTGTGAAAATGAATGGAGTAATATTTGTGAAGCACTCAGATGTGATAGAGATGAATGGCATGGAAAAACTCACCAGGAAATTAACAATCTGTGGGGTCTGAATAGTGCGCAGTAAGTGTGGCCTAGGGCCACATGTTGAACAATGAGAAGAAAATGAAAAATTGACCCTCCTGTGCACTTGTAACTCCCACACCTGTTGGGTGTGGTGTGATGCCCAAGTCGTGGCCCCGAGACCACTTCCAGAGAGAAGAAGGAGTCTGCTCCATAGCCTTTACTGAGAGCTAGCTGGCTTTTAGCTCATATGGTTGAAGCTCATATGCTAAGTTTTAAGGGTCCTAGGTTCAATTCTGCCTACAGATGACTGGGGTCTTCTGAATCATGTAGGTGCCCTAAGGGGAGAAAATAGTATGTGATTGTATAATTAAAGACTGTATCTTAATACAGAGGTGCAGGGCTTGTAAATTAAGCTTGCACAGACAAACTTGGTTCTGGTTTTTCCCATATTTGGGTACGTGACTTTGTAAACTTGATGTTCCTCAAATGGTGTTTTTAGTAAGTAATTTATCATTAGATTTCCATATCGCACCTGCACGGGTTCCTTAGTAGTAGCGCCATACATTCATTAAGGCAGGGCTGTTTGCCAGGCTGTCTGGTTAGATCCAGAATAGCTTAATCCTATTGGGGATTTGCGGCAAAACCCTGGTTTTCTCATAACTCCTTGGTTCTGTTCTTTCGGTTCCTAGTGAAGTTCTGAGCCCATTGAAATAAAACCCTGACTGCCTGGGGTTAAGTGCAGGCTTTGCTAATCCCTGCCTGCGTAGCACTTGTGATTCCTGGTCTGGCCCACTTCTGAGCAGGGGCTCAGGTGTGTTGTGCTGTGTACCAGACGGAGCGGCTGCCCCGCACTGCCCTGATAAGGGTTAAACCCAGCCCTGGGAGGGAGCTGGGGCTGCAGAGCCAGTAGCTGTGGTAGGCAGCAGCTGGGATTAATTTCATGTTTGCCCTGGGCCTGCCTTATGACACACAGAGGTGTGTGCTGCATCCTTATAGGGTACAGTCAATAAATTGGGTATCAGCTGTACTTATTCTGCACGCCAATGCACACATCCAAATTCCAGGGGTCAGAATGAATATTTGCATGTTCTGGGAGTTTTCTCTCTCCTTTGTGCTCACGCCAAGGTAAGAGCTGGCACTTTCTTATGTACAGTAGTCATCAGACAGGTGAAGCTCCTAGACTGGAGGCTCATCACTGTGAGACAAGAACGTGGCTGGTGTTGTGGCTGAGTAAGGAGTGGCGGGGGGAAAAGCCCTTGTATTCCTGCTGGCTGACAATTTCTGCTGGCTAATTGCACGGTCTGTACACCGCTCTGAGCTGCTGCTTAGCTGGAAAAAACCAAAATCACTTTCAATATGTGCAGAACATGAGCTTGCGCCTCAGCTCATGTCAGCTGGCATAACTGAATTGGCATCACTCCGTCCATGCTGATTTTTACCGGCTGAGAATATGGCTCTTCAGCAGGTTCGTGGGCGGCCCAGGTGGGGTCAGAAGGGGAAGCCCCCTTGCAGACTGAGCAACAAGGGCGGTGTGCAGTGGGTAGGCTGTGAGGCATTTTGGTGAGCAAATGGGGTGCTGGAAAGGCAAGGACTGACCTGGGCATGAGGACTCAGCGTAAATCTGCATTGGCTGGAGCTGGCCTGGGTCATCCGACGTTGCTTTGCAGGGCTTGAATTGCGAAGAGAGGCTCCGCAGCTCTTCTAGGCTCAGAGCCCAGCCTCCTGCCTGCGTCCAGGCCTTCTGAGGTCCAGAGAGGCCTAGGCCACGTCTAGCTCTTGAGGCCCTCTCGCCATAATAGAAATGACCCATGAAAACACAGCAAGGCGCCAAAACAGAGACATCATTATTTGTATTGAACAAATGCACGTCTCGCCTTTTTCTGCACAAGGGAAAACTAGCAAGGGTTTAAATTTGAAGCTGACGGCCCAGGCCAAATGGCTCTCCTGTCCCCCCTTCCTCCCCCCGAGATTGGCCTTGCCCAAATCCAAATGTTTACACGCCAATATTTAGCCCCTTAGTCTGAGGCTCGCAAGCCTGAGTTAAATAAACGAGGCTCTGAGAAGAGCTGCTGCAGGGTTTTTATTGCAGTGCAGACCTACCTGAAACCATTCCTCACCCCTGCAAGAGAGATGGAGGGGAAAGGCCTGTCACAGGGCGTGTCTGCGCTGTGCTTGGTGTCCAGCTTTCGTGTGCATGTTAAACAGACAAAACAACTGAATCACATCCTCAGTGGTTGGAAATCAGCCCCGGTCTGTTTGCACCAGGGCTGATTTGCACCAACGGAAGACCCAGCCTCGTGGCTGTCAGCCCTTGTTCTTGTTTGTGGGAGCCAAACTCTCTTGTTGAATCTCGTTAAGCTTGTGAGTGATTTATACCAGGGTGAAAGGGACATACTTAGTCAGGAGAGCTCTTGCTGGAAATATGAACCTTAATTGCAACAAGGGGGCTCGATGTGAGCCCTGACCACAAGCCAATGAAGGGCAAAATAAAAGACCCTTAAAGCTGAAATTCGTCCTTAATCTACCTCCTAGCTCTGCTCTGAGTACTGCTCTGTGAAAAAGGCTATTTTGCTCTCTCTCGTGGGCTTTTTATATGAAGTAGCACAGTAAGGGGCTTAGAACAGCTCTCTTCTTTCACTCAGCCATACGTGGAGCCAAATGCTCAGTTTGGGGGAGGGATGTGCCATTTAAAATGCTGGAGTTTTGTTAGCAGCGAATTGGACCAATGGGCTACGTCTAGACTGGCATGATTTTCCGCAAATGCTTTTAACGGAAAAGTTTTTCCGTTAAAAGCATTTGCGGAAAAGAGCGTCTAGATTGGCACGGACGCTTTTGCGCAAAAGCACTTTTTGCGCAAAAGCGTCCGTGCCAATCTAGACGCTGTTTTGCGCAAGAAAGCCCCGATCGCCATTTTCGCGATCGGGCTTTTTTGCGCAAAACAAATCTGAGCTGTCTACACTGGCCCTTTTGCGCAAAAGGACTTTTGCCCAAATGGGAGCGTCAAAGTATTTGCGCAAGAACACTGACAATCTTACATTAGAACGTCAGTGTTCTTGCACAAATTCAAGCGGCCAGTGTAGACAGCTGGCAAAATCTTGCCAGTCTAGACACAGCCATGGAGTTTTCCAGCTAGTTAGAGAGGAAACAATACACAATGGCTATGTCTACACTACGAGTTTTCTTGACAACAGATATGCTAATGAGGGACTCATTCGCATGAGTCGCATTCTCATTTGCATATTTTCTGCCACTCTGTTTTTGCGCTAGGAGTTTTTGCGCAAAAACCCCTTTTCCCACAAGATCGGTAAACCTCCTTTTTTGGGGCATAAGGATCTTGCGGAAAAAGGAGGTTTTGCACAAAAAGAAAACATCCACACTGCTTGTTTTTGCACAAAAACCCCTAGCGCAAAAACGGAGTGGCAGAAAATATGCAAATGAGATTGTGACTCATGCAAATGAGTCCCTTATTAGCATATTTTTTCCCGAGAAAACTCGTAGTGTAGATGTAGCCAATGTGTCTCCCTAAACCAGGGGTAAATACGACTTGGGGATGGGCCCTCAAAACTCTGTCGAACTGATGATGAAGGATTCAATCTGTATGTTTCTTCTCTTCAAGAAGGCTCTGCAATCATCTATCTCTGTCACCAGGAACTATTCCTGGGTGTTTGTATAGTGCCTAGCACATCAAGTCCCTGATCTCAGTTGGTCTCTAGGCACTACTTTAATAAGCCTGATTCAATAACAGCCACTCCCCTGGCACAAAGCATTAACAAGGTGTTTAAGTCGCAAAGCACAACTGAATTAATCCAAGCATCACGAACAGAGTTATCAGATGTGTCCCTTCAAAATCCACCCCTCCTCTGCATTTTTTTGATGTGGGATTTTATCATAGAATCATAGAGCTGGAATCATAGAGCTGGAAGAGACCTCAGGAGGTCATCAAGTCCAGCCCTCTGCCCAAGGCAGGACCAATCCCAACTAAATCATCCCAGCCAGGGCTTTGTCAAGCCGAGACTTAAACACCTCTAGGGATGGAGATTCTACCACCTCCCTAGGTAACCCATTCCAATGCTTCACCACCCTCCTAGTGAATAGTTTATTCCTAATATCCAACCTAGACCTCCCCCACTGTAACTTGAGACCATTGCTCCTTGGTCTGCTATCCATCCATTGCAGCTGCTTCTAACTTCGTGCAGTAGCTCAGTTTCCATGTGTGTGTGTGTTAAAAAAAAAAAAAGCTGACATCTGCTTGTACACCAATATCACCACAAAACAGGATATTAGCCACAGGACTCATCTGAGCAGCTGAAAACCTTGATGGAGCCAAAGCAAAGTGGGGGGGGGGGGCGTGCAAGAACTGAAAGGCCGTGAGCTCAAAAGCAACTCACTCGCTCAGTAACTGGCTCGATAAAGAACAGGTTTTGAGAGCCACCATTTTAGGACTATCTACGAGCCTGAATGAAAAATGTGCACGCAGAACTTCCACACCTGCACAGATGGCAATTGAGTGCATAACGAACTATTAAGAGAGATGTAAAGCAGGGGCGTGGGGAACCTTTTTTTGGGTCGGGGGGCCACTGACCTTCAGAAAAATCTGTTGGGGGGCCACACACAAGTGAGAAGCAAAAAACAACCAATCACTGAGGTGGCCCCCAACTAAAAGGAGAAACTCCCCACATTCCCCTCACACACCAGAGCCTGGGGGGAGGGAGGGGCAGGCTAGTAGATTTGTGTGCTCCAGCCCCATGGGAGGATGCGGGGGTGGGAGCACCAATGCAGGCTCCCCAGTGCTGGCCCTTTCACCCTTTCACCCAAGCCCTGAGCCTTGGGGGCTTGCTATAGGCAAGCCAGGGCCTGCATCCAGCCCTGGGGCCTTCGGGTTGCGGCTACCGCTGAGGTAAAGTACGCCCATGGTGATATTTGAAGATGGAGAGCTAATTTGCCCTTGTCTTAGAAACAGGCCTGATCTTTCCCTTTGTATCTTCATCGGGCACGATTTCTCTCCAGGCTTCCCAAGCTATCCAAATATAAGGACAAGGCCTGGACAGGCCGGGTGAAACGGCTCATGGACAGCATCGTGGGTTTGGATGGAAATAAGTGATGACAGGGCAACTGCTAACCAGGGTGTTAACCGCGATAGTTTAGACACTTGTGGGGCAATGGCGGAGCAGGAAATGGAGCTGACTGAGTCACTCTAGTTAACAAAGCTGTTTGCAATTGGTATTGAGGCCAAAATCCCCCCGTGGTGGTGTGAAGAGGTTGTAACTGGAATGAAGGGGGCTATATAAGGCTTTAGGGGTGGGGAAAATTCAGGTGGCTTGTGAACACTGACACTTCCACCGTCGCTGATCATTGTTGCCCAGCCAGGGTGGCTCCCTTCCCTAAATTCCTCTCTGTAAACACAGCCAACTGGTCCAGCATACGGGGATTTTTTTTTTTTTTGGCTGTATAGATGCAGCCTTCTAGCCATCTCTCTCATTGGTTTGCCCAGTCCTCTTTCCTCCAGCTGTGTGTGCCAGGACAGCCTAGGGTGTGCTGCAAAGCAGGCAGCTCAGGGTGCATGTCTTCCAAGCGCTCGGTCTCCTTTGCTGGGGCAGCATGGTATTCTCTCAGCATGCAAGCTTCCAGCTGTGGAGAGCATAGGCTAGAGCAAGGGAAGAACTGAGGAGATACACAAGTAGTTGTGATAGCAACAAATGCCACTTCCCTCCCGACTGTCCCTTGCTTTGCAGGACTGTCCCGCTTTTGGTCGCCAAACCTCCTGTCCTGGTTGAAGAGCAGTTTTCCCTGCCCCCTCCCCATTTGAGGGGGCCCCGCAAATCCAGTGGTGTTGCAACCTGACACTTGGGGGTTGCAGTGCCACTTGTATTTGCTCTGTCCACCCCTCTGCCTTCATCAGTGGTGGGTGAACGGGCCTCAAATGTCTGGCTGCTGTGTGGACACAAAGGGAGCCCTGTTACTTGTGACTGGACTACAAACAGGGGACCCAGTCCTGGTTGCAAGTGACTAGTGTGGACAGGATCTCAAAAGGCGCCTGTCACTGAGTCAGCATTGAAAGGGTCTATTTCCAGTGGGGCCCCACAGGGATCTGTGCTAGGCCTGTCGCTGTTTCTTTTTTTTTGTCAACACCCTAGAAGAAAACATAAGATCATCCCTGATTAAAGTTAGCAAATGGTGCAAAACTTGGGGTGGAAAACAAGGACGAGGATGGGGCACTGATTCAAACCGACCTGGACTGCTTGGTGTAATGGATGTGAGTAAACAAGATGTGTGTTTAATACAGCTAAATATCTACATCTGGGAGCCAAGAATGTAGGTCACACTGTCTCCAGGATGGGGCACTGTCTCCAGGGCAGCAGTGACTGTCTCCGTCCCCCCAACTTCCTGCAAGTATTTTGTTCAATCAGCTGAAGTTGAGCACCCAATGTGATGCTCTGGCCGAAAAGGCAGATGCATCCTGGGATGAATAAATAGGGGAATCTCCAGTAGCAATTGAGAGGTTCTTTTACCTCTGGGTAGTGTGTTCAGTTCTAGGACCAGCAATTTAGGGAGGATGTTGATAAATGGGAGAGGATTCAGAGATTCACAAGCATGATTAAAGGGTTAGAAAACACTTTAGAGCAGGGATGGGGAACCTAAGGCCTGGGGGCTAGATGTGGCTCCCAGCTTGCCTGGATCCGGCCCCCAAGGCTGAGGGCTCCCCCTAGCACTGGGGAGCCTGCACTAGCACTCAAGCCACCCCCCCCCCCACCTCCCTGTGGGGCTGGAGTACACAATCTACTAGCCTGGGCCTCACTAGGCTCTGGTGTAAGGGGAATGTGGGGAGTGTCTTTCTCCTTCTCAGCCAGGGGCCATGTCAGGGAGGGCTTGCTTTTTGGATGTTGGCTTCTCGCTTGTGTGCAGCCCCCGACTGATTTTTCTGTGGGTCAGTGGCCCCCGACCCAAAAATGGGTCCCCACCCCCCGCTTTATAGCAATAGCCTCAAGGAGCTGACTCTATTTAGCTTAACAAGGAGAAAGTTAAGGGATGACTGGATTAGTTTATAAGGAGCAAAATAATAATGGGCTCGTTACTGTAGTAGAGGAATCTATCCCATGATGTAAGTTAGACAAATACAGACTACACGCTAGACTAAAAATAAGGTATACATTTAGCAGAGCAATTCACCATTGGAACAAAAGGACTACGGTAGATTTTTCCATCACTGGCCATTTTGAAATCATGATGGGATGTTTTTCTAAAATATGCTCTAGGAACAATTTTGGGGAAGTTCTACCGCTTGTGTTCTGCAGGGAGTCAGATTAGATCATGCCGGCGCCTGGGAATCTAGAAATGTAAGGCCTTGTCGTAGATCTGCAGAACTTGTCAAACATGGTATGTTTCCTGAAAATTTTGGCTTCTTGGGGGAAAAACCTGACATCTCAAACACCAAAAGGCTTTTAGTTTTCCTTTCCCTCATTTTCTCTTCCTCCTCTTCCCCCACTTTTTTCTTTTTTCCCCCCTTTTCTCTTTTCTTTGTATTTTTTTCCCACCAGGTAAAACAAGTAGGGACAGGGAGATGGGAGAGAGAAGGAACAATAAATAAGGAAAAAACAAACAGTTTCATTAGAAAACAAGATTTTCATGTTTTCAGTAAAAAGAATCGGACATTTTTCAGGAAACCCATTTACCATTTTCTAGTGTTTGGGGGGAAAGACCACTTACCTGACAAACATTGGAATGAAATATTTGATCAGAGCTACAATCATAGCTGTGCCAGTGCAGACAGACTTCTGGCATGACTATACTAATGTTGGCATCCATGTTGTATGTGATCTGGTTTCAGGTGCGGGACTCTACCAATAACTCAGCCTTCGTTTGCTTATGCATGGTAACTTGCAAGTGTTTTGGTCCTGTTACAGCCATGGTTATGAATAAACTAATAATTGCATTGTAAACAGCCCTGGAATCAGCTTTGCCACCATTGGAGATTTATTTGTTATGCTTCCTGAAACGTGCATAATCAAATCATTAACCTGGGCTTTCAAGTTGTCTCAATCATTGTGTGCAGTGTTGAAATTAAAGCAGAAAGCTGATGAAATATCGCGGCTGTTTTAAATGGGTATTGAATATCTGTGGAAAAACAATGGTCAGATGACTTTGATGGGTTGCCTGCCGTTTTGTTCAAGCAGCTTACGTCGGGGAGGTCGGTGGGAGCGGGAGTGCTTAATACCTGGTATGTTGGCAAATAAATTATTGGGCCCCGGTCTTTCAACCTCACCACTGCAGGCAAAACCCTGAACCCTTGTGGATGCAGCTGGAGAATCATGGTCTAAAATTGGACACTGCTGAGAAGAGACACAAGGCACATGAGGCCCTGTTCCATGGAGTTCCCCAGCTCAGCAGGTCTGCCATCACATTGCCTTCAACACAACTTCTCAGTGCTGCTGGCAGGGTTGCCATCCGCTCTACAAGCTGAATAGCTCAACATCCTTTCAGCCTGAAAGTCCCAAGGCAGCTAAACTCTGAAAAGCCCCCAACTGCTAATACACTGAGACAGAGCAGAATATTGAAGCTGTAATTTTGAAGTCACGTAGAGTGGAACTTATAAAGTTGATTAAGGAATGCGGTCACCCATTGGATTGGGTGTTCTAATCCCAGCCTTGCTTTGCTCTGAGAAGCAGTGCTTAGCATTTCTGACATGGAAGAATTTTTGCAGAGCATGCATAAAGGATCAGAAATGGGTTTGTGCTCTATTTGTCTCCACCTGTGCTTTTTTTTCTGATTATAATAATATATAAAAGTGGGTGGGTGAATGAGTGAGTCCACATTTAACTACAGTTGCTCCAGATGCCTGAGATGCCTATGATTCTGCATCCCAACCTCTTTAAGGACTGAAAAGCTTCCTGTTCTGATTTGGTTTAGCTGGGGAAGTAACAGGTGCAGATGGCATGTTCCTGATATTCTTAGAGTTTTTGTTTTGTTGTTGTTTTTTTAAGGCAGAAAAATTCTTTTGACCCTTTACACCAAAAAGTAAATCAGGCTACAAAACACTTTCTTTGCAGGGAATCTTTAATTTCATCAGCTTTCAAGAACAGGTTCCTTCTTTCTGATAGTAGAGTGAAAAAAATCACCATTTGCTTTTCTTCCCCTTAACTTTTGGGATGTGAAGGAGACAGATTTCTGCTGAGATGTTCCTACTTGGCCCCCTATGCAGCAGGGCATTGGAGAGAAACGCACTGAGCCTGATCAATCATGAAATGGATTCCCGGGAAATGAAACCTTGTTTTGGAGATGAATTTGCTATTCATTGATCATAAATGAGATCACTACTTAAAGTGTGTCCCTATTTGTTGAGTCAGAGTGACTTAAGTTGCAGGTGACAGTAGGTCACTACAGTGGGGGAAGGGGGAGAGCGGGGGGATCATTAAAAGGACAAACCCAATAAAGGGACTGACTCGCCAATTATAAACTGGCATACGGCCATGGATGTCAAGATGTAAAATCGGAGTGACAGAGTGGTGAACCAGGACTGATATCTGTATCCTGAGGACATATGAATTGCAAGACTGGAGCAGGTCAGCGGTCCATCTAGTCAGAGACTGGCCCCAACAGTTCAGCATGATAGAGCTCTCTGAAATACCTTTGGCTAAATAGGTGGGCATGGAGTGTATATATTTGGCATGAAGAATTAAAAGGATCATAATGTTGATAGTGCATTTGTTTTTCCTTCTTGGTGTACACTATCAAGGAAAAGCCCACTTTAGACATTTAAATCAAGGGAATGTTTGAATACAAAGGACTGGGTTTTTTTTTACCTCGAATAAAGTGGGAAGAGAATGCGGATTAACATAATCCACAGCCCTGTTTAAAGGGGGAAGGTCAACTCAGAAAATCCCACTGCTCATTTAAAAAGCCAGATTCTCAGACACACTGAATATCAATCCTCCATTCACTTTACTGGTGCTACTCACATTTACTCTGAGGAGCTGATCTATAGTGTTGTTAGTCTTATTGGGTCAAATGCAGAGGTTCTGCCTTGGGCAAGACTCTCATTGACTTTGTGAGTGAGCCAGAATCAGAATTCATAGAATCATAGAGCTGGAAAAGACCTCGGGAGGTCATCAAGTCCAGCCCACTGCCCCAGGCAGGACCAATCCCAACTGACAGTCATGTTTTGAACTTTCTTAGATGGATGTTTAAGAAACCTGTGAAAGAGGCAGAGTGTCCCTGGTGTATTAAACCAGTTTCTTTAAGAGCAGAATTCAGTCTTGCATAAAAATCGCAGATGTTGATTATTGCAAAGAACCCCAAAAGGCCCCAGATCAGTGGAGGCACCAGTTGAAACCAGCTGACGAGCAGGACTTAAATTACTCAAAGTTTGCAGGGCAGGGGACACTTCCCCCACTGTGTTTTGTTGGGGTTTTTTTGTTTTGTTTTGGGTTTTTTTGCAGTTGCCAGAGCTTTGTGTATAGTCATTTTCACTTCCTAGTTCCATGCACTAGCATCCTGACACTAGTATTTGCAAGCACTCCTCCAGACTCCTACATTAGGAATGTGAATGGTTAACCCAGGGGTGGGCAATAATTTTTTCCTGGGGGCCACTTCAAAAATTTGTGAATGGGCCTGGGCTGCTCCAGAAGGGGCGGGGCCAGGATGCTTCTAGCTTCCCCACCCACAGACCATGATTGATCTGGGGGTGGGGGAGCCCATTTCCCGCCCCCCCCCCCCGATTCCCCCTAGGCGCCCATGCTCCTGGCAGGGCAGAGGAAACTTCCTGTGCTCCCCCACTGCCAGGCCAATCAGGGCCTGGGGGCGGGAGAGCATGTGAAGCCTCCTCCCGCCCTGCCAGGACCTCACAGTGCTTTGAAGCGCCTCACGCTCCTGGCAGGGCAGAGGAAACTTCCTGTGCTCCCCCACTGCCAGGCCAATCAGGGCCTGGGGGTGGGAGAGCATGTAAAGCTTCCTCCCGCCCTGCCAGGACCTCACAGTGCTTTGAAGCGCCTCATGCTCCTGGCAGGGCAGAGGAAACTTCGTGCGCCGCCCCCAGGGCCTAATTGGCCTGGGGGCGGTGGGGCGGCAGGGCCTCCGCGGGCTGGATCAACCTGCTTGGTGGGCTGGATCTGGCCCGTGGAAGCCCTTTTGCCCACCCCTGGGTTAACGGGTAGGGTCCATAGCAGGCAGGGGCTGCTGTGTGGGTGTGGGTGGGAGAGGGGGCAGAGGGGCTGCTTCAGCCCAGTGGGGCTGAAGTGCCCTCCCACTGCCTCTTTAACTGGTTAAACAAGTTTTTACATCCCTATCCCGCGTGTGCTTTTCCTTTGGGTACTGCAAGAGAGGGCACTTGAAAAGCACGTTTTTGCATGCCTGACTTGTGCACTTCAAATGTGCAGCCAGCAGGCTTGTACACTAAGGGTGTTAAATAGTGAGTAAGGGTATGTCTACACTAGCCCCCTAGTTCGAACTAGGGTGGCCAATGTAGGCATTCGAAGTTGCAAATGAAGCCTGGGATTTAAATATCCTGGGCTTCATTTGCATCTTGCCGGGCGGGTGCCATTTTTAAATCCCCTTAGGTCGAACTCCGTGCCCGCGGCTACACGCGGCACGGAGTAGGTGGTTCGAATTAGGATCTCTAATTCGAACTACCGGTACACCTCGATCCACGAATTAGGATCTCCATTAGAGATCCTAATTCGAACTACCTACTCCGTGCCACGTGTAGCCGCGGGCCTGGAGTTTGACCTAAGGGGATTTAAAAATGGCGCCCACCCGGCAAGATGCAAATGAAGCCCGGGATATTTAAATTCCGGGCTTACTTTGCAACTTCGAATGCCTACATTAGCCACCCTAGTTCGAACTAGGGTGGTAGTGTAGACATACCCTAATTTACTAGTCGAGTAATCGATGAAATTTCCATTGACTACTTGACTAGTCAATAAGCACTTCAGCATTCCTCCTTTGAAATGTACAACTCTGTGTGCAGCCTGGGGCCAGCAGGAAGTCCCGCTGACTCTGGGCTGCACACAGCGTGCCAACTTTGATATGTACAAGAGTTGCCAGCAGGGGCTCTTGTGCATTTCAATGCAGAAGCGCCCTCATGGACTCTGTGGCCAGCAGGGGACTCAGAGTCCCCCGCTGACCCGGGCTCCATGTGGCACTGCTGCTTTGAAATTCCACTCAGAGCCTGTCTGCATGGCATTTCTCTGGAACCCAGGATCAGCTGGGGATTCCCCAGCTGACCCCGGGTCCCGCATGCATTTCCCCGGCTGATCCCGGGTGCTGTGGAAATGGAGCCCAGGATCAAATCGGGAGTCCTCAGCTCACCCTAGGCTCCATGCAGTGCTGCTGCTTTGAAATGCTGTAGCGGCATTTCAAAAGGGCATCACTGCACAGCTGACCCCGGGATCAACTGTGTGGCATTTCAAAGCAGCAGTGCCGCACGGAGCCCAGGTATGGGTTCCGTGCAGCACTGCTGTTTTGAAGTACCCTCTCTTCCCCTGCCCTTTTCTTCCTCTATCTGAGAGAGGCAGCAAGGGAGGGAATTAACTAGTTGACTGGAGTATCCGATAAGCTTTTGCTTATCGGATAGTCGACTAGACCTTAACATCCTTACTGTACATGAGCACTGGCAACTGCAGGCACACCCAGAGTTCTATGAACATAGGCAGAATTGCCTCTGAAAATCTGTCCCATCATACATAGCACAGGCTGAAATGCTTTTGCCGGTGACCTTGCTGTTGCTAACTTGTACAGGCCTTTGTAAGTTGTCCACGCTGTCTTCGCCTTTTACCACCCAATTGTGGCTTCTTTTTGAAGTGGATAAGTTTCACCGTCGACTTACTAGGATTGACTGAGGACCCTTAATGTAATACAATAGGCGTATATTTGCATCTGAGGAACTTGGAAAGGGAAAGCGTGACTGATTACTAAATTTAGAATATCTGACGTGCACATTTTCTTAATTTATAAAACGCAGCTTTAAAAGCAATGGAACAGATTGGCAGCTAATAAGGCTGTCTTCACTCTGCTGTGATTGATCTTCTGGAGCTTGATTCAGTGAGTCTAGTTAAGACTCATTATATTGAACTCAGAGAGTGCCCTGCCAGGCTTGGCTTAAGGTAAGCTGTCTCTAGGTACATATTCTACGTAGCTGGAAATGCGTACCTTAAGCAGAGCTGCCGGGTCCAGTGTAGACCTGGCCTCAGTGTAATTAATTGAGGCTCTGGCCGTATATAAATTCCTTTGTTTTTTTTAAATAGACCCTGGTTTATATTGGTGACTGACAGAATAGTTACATATCGGTCACACCCTCTTTGTGGAGAGGTTGGTAGGAGTCATGCAGAGAATTCAGAACCCTTACAAATGACTGATAGTCCTTAAATTATTATGTACCCAAATTGTATGGATAATATAAAACTTCAGAGGGGTAGCCAAGTTAGTCTGTAACAGGAAAAACTTAAAAGCAACAAATTGTGTAGTAGTACCTTAAAGTATCTCTACGCTAGCCACCCTAGTTCGAACTACGGTGGCTAATGTAGTCATTCGAACTTGCAAATGAAGCCCGGGATTAAAATATTCCGGGCTTTATTTGCATGTTCCCGGGCGCCGCCATTTTTAAATGCCCAGTAGTTTGAACTCCCTGCCCGTGGCTACATGCGGCACAGGCTAGGTAGTTCAAACTAAAGCTCCTAATTCGGACTGCCGTTACTCCTCCTGCAATGAGGAGTAACCGTGTAGCCGCGGGCAGGGAGTTCGAACTACCGAGCATTTAAAAATGGCGGAGCCCGGGAACATGCAAATAAAGCCCGCGATATTTTAATGCCGGGCTTCATTTGCAAGTTCGAATGACTACATTACCCACCCTAGTTCGAACTAGGGTGGTAGTGTAGACATACCCTTAAAGATTAACAAAACACGTAGATGGTATCCTGAGCTTTCTTGGGCGCAACCCACTCCTGTCATCTGAAGAAGTGGGTTGTGCCCACGAAAGCTCATGATACCATCTACATGTTTTGATAGTCCTTAAGGTGCTACAAGACTATTTGTTGATTTTTAGGGTTTTCTCGTATGGATAATGTAGCATTTCTCACCTTCCATGGGGCAGGTGGCAGTAGACAAGTTAAAAGCCTTAAGTCTAGATTATAGTTCTCCTATAGCTCTCCAAGTGGTAACCTGTCTTTCAAAAAGCTGCTGATCTATATGTTGTTCAAACCATCTGGAAATAGAGGAACAAAAAGAAACCGGGAGTAACAGATTACAGAAAATATCTCAGTACAGATATTGATTTCTGTCCCACTGTTTTATAAATCCAAAGCATCGAGATGGTACTGCAACGGCCGTGATGGAACTGACAGAATACCACCAGACAGTCAAACTCTCTCTGTTGTGATTTAATTTAGTTGTGAGATTACATTATTATGCCATTCTGAGTTTAATGTGCACATATGTGATTGTGCACATTTGCTTGATTACTTCCTAGTATGATGGAGGCTCACATGGCTAATTTTATTTTAAAGCATAATCCTTTGTGAGCCTATTTCGGGGGAGGGGAGGGGGAGAAGAGATCACTCACTTTAGTCTCCATATCTTTCTTTAACGAATGAAAGAAGTACAGTAAAAATGTAGCTTTATAGCTGACCATTGAAATGCACAAAGCAGGAGATTCCGAGAGAGTTTCCATACCTAGGTTGCTCCTTTTAAAGCAAAGTATTAACATGCAGAGTTGCAAACAGCTTTGTTACATATGAGCAATGGGTTTGTACTGAGAACCCTAATTTAGACTGTCCTGTCTCTTGTGCTTTAAATGTGTTTGCCATCTAGAATTTTGTGCATGGAATAATTCACAATATGCATGCATTCACAGCCTCTATGCCAGTGGCTTTTGTGCTCCTCTTTAGTGATATACCTGTAGGCATGGCAGAAAGGGGAAATCTGAACAGCAATAAATTTCTCCACAGGCAGTTCCTTAGCTGGGGGTAATTATGGACAACCGACACTGACTCAGGATCCTAGCACAGTGAATTAGGTAGTCAAGCACATTTCTCAAGAAGCTGAACAAGCTGTTGACTATAGGTCTTACAAATACAACCGGTCAAACTATGCACTGAAAATAATTTTACATATGAGTTTAGCCCTTTTTTCTTGTGATCTGGTCCACATTTCTTCCTAATGTGGGACCTGTTCATAAACACTGAGCAAATTGTTTAGATTAACAGCTTACAGCCAATGGGTTGTTGGTGAGCTGCTAACTTTTGCCATTCATATTTTTTGTTCCTTGCAATAAATAACATGGAATGAAATCCCAGCCCTATTGAAGTCAATGGCAAAACTCTCAGTGACTTCAATAGGGTCAGATTTCACTCCTGATTTATTTCCAGTGATGGTTGCACTGGTTTAACTGAAGGCGTTTTTCAAAAAATGGTTGGACCAGTATAAAATGCTGTGCAGTTTCCTGCAGTCTAAAGCAGACTTTGGGCAGAAGGAGGTAACTGCATACCAGCTTTGGTCTTGTCAGGACACGAATTTTCTCGGCCTAGACCACTTCTGCACACAATCCCTGGATGCAACAGAAGAGTTGTCCCATAACATCCTGTGTTAAGAAGCCTGGAGTGTCACAGCAAACTAGGGCATTATAAACTATTGGGTACATACTCAGATTTCTGTGTGTATATGTTCCCAGGAAGCTGAGCACCTGGGCAGCCACCGATGAGAGATTCAAGTGCCGCCCCGTATTAGCAGAATGCCCACAGCTGGCAGCATGTCTTTCTATTGGTGGTGCACATCTACACGTCTTGGTGCACACAACAAAATATATTCTGCACGTGGATAGAAAAAACTAAAGGAGGCACTTGTGGGCAGCAGCCATGCAGAACTCACCTGCTACTCTGCAGCATGATGTGGTCTACTGAGTAAAGCAAGGTGACCAGTTGCTAATTTGAGGTTTGGCTAGTGACGAGTCACATTTTGGTGCAGCTGAAACTGATTACGAACAGGGTCATGCTACACTGAAACAAACCATTCAAATGAAAATGTTTCTGTGTAGGGGTCTGCACTAGCTTAGCTAAAGAAGTGTGAATATGGGTTTAGAAACCAAGATTTTTTTGTAAGGAGCATAACAAACGATTGATAACTTCTAGCATGAATGTTTGTATAAATAACCGTTCATCCTCAAATTTTTAAAACCTCCAAGTTTCCAGACATTATACAATAGCAGCTAGCTGCCTCCATGGGCCCAATTAATGTTATGATCCCTTGGATACGAGCAGCTTATCTGCTCATAAAGAAAAAAATTTCAGCCTCTCCTCTCAGTTATCCTTCCAGCTCTGCTCACAACTCCTGCAATACTCCGGATACCTGTGGGTGTAACGGCCTCTCTTCCTAGGTGTTAGCCCTTGCTGTGTTCATGGAGGAGAGGGAATACAGATGGCCTTTCAGCATATAATCGGGGACCAGTCTGATCATCGTAACAGGGCCCCCAGCAAGAGGGACTCACCCAGTGAAGCCTAGACCCTTTACTAGAACATTGGTTCCCAACCTTTTTGGGCACAGGCCCCATTTGTAATTGTTTGTAGCCTGTTGTGACCCACTAAATGGTCTGGGGATGGAAGGGCCTGAGGGGGTTTCAGTTAGGTCCTGCATCCCAGGAGGGTTGGGTCCAGCCTGCTGTGCCCCCCCATAGTGTTGGCTCTTGTCCTGTGGGGCTGGCTGGACTGGCTCTAGGCGTTGCAATCTCACGGCTTGCACTGCTGGCCAGGTTTGGCCCCACCCCGCTGACAGGAACCACATTTGTGTGAGCAGAGTTGTGACCTGGCTCCTCCTGGGCTTGCAGTGCTGCTCCCTCAAATTTGGCCTCCCCGTGTCTTGTGGGCTGGGCCTAGCCTGCCTGGTTCTGGGTCCTTCGGAACTGACTTGAGGGGTGCTCTGGGGCTGTGACACCCAGGGGGAAAAATAATGGGTACTCAGCACCCTCTGTCCGGCCTGTGGATGGGCTCCCCCCCAACCCCCTAGTGCCTTCTGCCCACTGCTGATGTGCAGGAAGCACAGGGAAGGGCACAGGGCAGGGTGTGCTTGGGTGAGGGGGGGGGGACTGTGATGGGAAGAGGCAGGGTGGGGCCATGGGGAAAGGGCTGCAGTGTGGGGAGCCCTGGGGTAGAGCAGGGGGCCAAGCACCCCTGGGGAATTAAAGTGGGTGCCCCGGCTGCACCCCCAGAGGTTGCAGCGCCTGGAGCCGGTTGGGGACTCAGGTGGCCCAGGGGCCTGCAGCCGCCAGGGGCCCCTTGAAAACCTTCTAGACCCAACTTTGGGTCCCCACCCAGGAGCTGGGAAACCCGGATGCAGGGCACGCTCGAGGGGGCTCCCCACTCTTGGCCGGGCTCCTTCCCTGCCAGCCAGGAGCCAGGGCGGAATCCCCCTTCCCTAGCCTAGCCCTGGCTGGCTGGCTCCCCCCGCGTGCCCCTGCGCGAGAAGCTGCGCGGGCAGCCCCGGGGACTTGCGCGCGGGGCCCTTTTAAGAGGCGGGCCGGCTCGCCACGTGCGGCGGGTGAGTGACAGGGCGACATAAACACGGCGGCCGGGCTTGACCGGCAGTAACCCCGCGGCGGGGCCAGCTATAAGAGGCGCGGCGGGTTCGAAGCCCCGGCTTGGGCTGCGCTCGCGCTGGGGAGCGAGGCGGCCGCGCAGCGCAGCGCACGGCGCGGGGGGCTCTGCGCGGCGGGGAGGCGCAAGAGTGGCTGTCCTCCAGGTAGGGCTGCGCGGGCGCTTGCTGCCTCAGCCCGGGCTCCCTGGCTGCGGGGCTGCGGGCTGGGTTCGCAGGGGCGCGTCTGGGGCTTTGTTTATTACAGGGTCGCCTCTTTGCCCTCCTGGTCTCTCCTCCCTTCTGGGGTAGGGGCAGCCCCCGCCCCATTCTCTCCTTCCCGGAGCTTTGTTTGGTGTAGGGTCGCCTCCCTTTGCCCTCCTGGTCTCCTTTCCCTTCTGGGGCAGCCCCTCCCTCCCCCCCCAACTTCACCCCCCGCCCGGAGCTTTGTTTATTGTAGGGTCGCCTCCCTTTGCCCTCCTGCTCTCCTCTCCCCTCTGGGGCAGCCCCTCCCTCCCTCCCCCAACTTCACCCCCCGCCCGGAGCTTTGTTTATTGTAGGGTCGCCTCCCTTTGCCCTCCTGCTCTCCTCTCCCTTCTGGGGCAGCCCCTCCCTCCGTGCCCCCCAGTCTCTCCTTTCCCTTTGGGGTCCGTCCCCCCCCCGGCTGCACGTGTCCTTTGTGGTTTCCTCTGGCTCTTTCTCTCTCCCTCCCCCCGCGCTTGTTTGCAAAGGGATTTATTTGGGCTGCTCCGGGTTTGCGTCTCTGCTGCTTTCCTCCTGTGGCTCCTGGCTGGAGCCGCTCTGTGTCCAGGGGTCTGCTCTCTCCTGCCCCGCTGCTTTTTCAGCAGGAGCCTCCAGCTGGGGCGGCCCAGGCAGGAAGGGAGGGCAACCCAGCCAGGCAGCCCTGCTGGAACTGACCGAGAGTAACCCCTGGCGTCTAAACTCTGGTTCCTTAGAAAAAATAACAATTGGAGCCCTCTTCTTGGCAGAGTTGTGTGTGGGTTTTTGTTTTGTTTTGTTTTGGTTTGGTTTTTTTTGCACATGCCAGCCTCGCTGGGGGACTGGGGATTAGCCTCAAGGAGGAGAAAAAAATTATTCTTGTAGGAGAGAATCCGGCTTCAAGGACTGTTGTGTGCAAGGAGAAAGACTGAAGGGATCCAACCAAGGAAAATGGGGGAAAATAGCTAAAGTGCCTGGCTTCCTGCCCCATTTCCAGGGAGTTAGGAGCTCTGCCTGGGAGGATGTTTTGGGCAGAATAGAAGGAAGTGCTTTGGATCTGGGAGTGCTTTGGATCTTTTTCTGAAACATCTAGTTCATTTTATTTGGGTGTTCTTGTGGGCTACCTATTTCATGCTGCCAGCATTTATTCCTTCACTGTGAGATGGGGAAACCCTAACAAGGCAGAATTGGATCTCCTCTACAGCCATGTCACCAATCCCTTAAACTCTGTGGAATGACTCCATGAGTATATAAGACCAAAATCAGTCTCAGTTCTTGTGTAGGAGTGACAGCACCTTTAACAGCAGGCTTCATCTTTTGTTGCTACATCATAGCTGATTACTCTAAGCATGGTTTCACTGTGATGGTGTATTAAAAAAATGAGGGGTCAAAATAAAGCAGTAGGATTCAAGTTGCTACTTGAAAATGGTTGGTATTTTTCACCAAAATTATCTTTAGTTCTAGCACAGATCACACAAATTGAACATTTCCAAATCCTTGTTTTAATTTCTGATGGTGTTGTAAACACAAATAAAAACAGACACACAAAATACAATTGTAACCTAAATACATCATATAGTTTTTTTTTAACGTCAGGGCAACACTTAGAGTGGAGTCTCACATAAACCAATGTGCTTAAGTGCTTTGTTGAATTGTGCCCTAAATGAAAACCACTTTCTTGAAAATCTGGCCATGTTAATATTTTAAAATACAGTACTAAAATCCAAAAAGAACAGTGTCATTACAGCGACAAACCCTATGGACAACCCAACACTAGTCACAGTAGACAACAGTTGTGCTTTAATTTTCATGACACTTTGGTGTGACAGAGGTCTTTGTGCAGTGCTTTATAACTTCAAGGGATGCTTTGTTACATCACAACCAATATCAATAGTGATATTAAATAGGGATTATAGTGAGGGAAATGAAATGCAAGCATGTCTTGTGCAGAAAGAGCTAGGTACATTTTGCCTCCTTTAAGAAATCCAAAGGGAAGTACATGGCGAGCCATCCCCAAACTAGATGGATCACTGAGTTTCTGCAGTGCCCTTGCAGACTCTTCTACTAACTGTATAGTATCCCAGACTCTCTCTGTTGGATCATGTTAATGACATGACCGATGTAACTGCACTTGCTTCACCTCTACAATCCATTGTCAATGGGAGTCTGCGCATAGGCAAAAATAATGCACCTGCCTGTGACCATCCAGACTGAGACCTTTCGGCGCACTGAGTAGCATCTTTCTCCACAAATAGCCCTCATCAGTGGGGCCCTGTGTGAAATAAATCCCCCACTCCACTGTTTTTGAGTTGGGCAGGAAAGTGCTAGGCACAGTCGCAATCGATAACAGGTTACCAAGGGATGTTGCTTGGAGTCTTCACATTGAGAGAGTATGCCTTTTTAAAAGAGCCACCAAATTCCACCAGCTATTACTGGGTTAGATGCAGGGATTGCCGGGTGAAACTATCTGGCCTACTTTATGCAGATCAGGTTAGATTATCATGGTGGTCCCCTCTGGCTTTACACTGAATCCATGTGAGTAACCTGTTCCCAAAGAGCCACATTAAATTCTCCCTTAAAAATAAATCAACTAAAGGCAAACAGTTCCAAGAGAGCTGTGTTAGTCTGTTTCAGCAAAAACATTGAGTCCAGTGGCACACTAAAAATGAACACATTTATTAAGGTATTAGAGCATAAGCATTTGTGAGCTACAACTCACTTCCTCAGATGCTGAAGGGGGAAAAAAGATACAGAGGTGGGAGTGTAACAACAATTCAAATTCACTCTGGTCCATTAGATGTGTGTTCTAAGTGTGAAATAAGCACTCTGAAATGCAGTTGAATCACAATTTTTTGCATTTTCAAGAAGTAATAATAGCCTAATACACATTACAAAGTTCCCAGATATAGCTCCATATTAAATAATGCAAACAAGTATAACAACTGCAGAATGATCTCTTCACTGCAGACACTAATTGTGCCATTTAACCCATAAATACCTTTTTACATCCAAGACAATAAAGGTTCTGTAAGACTAAATTCTAAACTACAATGGCTCCAATCTTTGGCTGAATGCTGTGGGCTCAATTCACAATTACGTTAGGTCCAGTACTATAAATTTCAACCTAGCCTTGTATGTTTTAGAAGTTCTCAACTCTCCAATATTTCCATAAGAATTCAGTTTGTCTGCTTCTTCCTCCCTTCTCCCCTGAACAAGGGAACAAGGAGCTCCTACTTTTTTAAAAAAACAGCAGACCTAAGGACCAATCCTGCAGTCTTTACTCAAGCAAAATTCCCACCGACTTCCTTGCAGCAAGCTTTATGGAGATTTTTGGACTGAGGTTTAGTTCTCCTTTACTGCAGTGTGAATCAGAAGTAGCCTTGCCAACCTCAGGGTAGTCTGACCTTTAGCACGGAGTGCAGAGTTCAGTCGTAAATTAATCAAAGGAGATGGATGTGATTTCGAAAGTCTTTTCAAAGCTACACGTGGGGTGCAAAACCCACCCACATTGAGTTCCCAGGTGTGTGGGATGGCAGAATATGGCTCCCAAAAGCATGGAAATAGTTTTGCCTAAGGGCCAATACTTTTAAGCTATCCTGGGTATTTGCATTATTACACCGCCTATGATTGCCATGCTTCTGAGGCCATGGGTAACCTTGTTCATCACAATCTGCACTATCTTGTGTACAACTTATGTGGGGACTTGTGCATTGCACAGAGTTTGAATTTCACCCCCAAATGAAGAGTTAGGCACAAAGGGCATGACTGATCAAACAGCATTGAACTCTGGGCTGGTGTTTTTTTTAATTTCTTGCTGCAAGTGAGGGAGCAGACTCGTTCCCAGTCTTTTAACACTAGATTTCCTTTTTTGGGGGATGCGAGGGGACAACTGGCAGAGTGCCATTGCCTTTAGCAGAGCTCTGCCAGCTAACATCAGCTGAGAATTTGACCCTGGAACTTAGATTCAAATAATATGTATTTTGTGTGTACATATCCTGCGCGTGTGCAGTTGCTGAGTACGTTAAGAATATACATTAGCCGTGTGCATGCAGGACTCATCTGAAAATTCTAGACAGCAAAAGAACGTTAGTGTCTCCATCCAGATTGTTGATAAAATATGTCCATGGCTTTTTTTTTTTTTTTTTTACTGTTTTGTTATGGGTAGATGTATAAAGGAGGGGAAAGGTTACTTCTGCCTTGGTAGCCTTTGTCATTGGATGAAGACATGTGATCTGGCCTCAAGGGCTGAGGCAGAGTAGGATGGGAAACTGTTGATGCAGCTTTTCTGAGCAAACTGACTAACATCATGGACAAATAAAGAACAGTCAGTGCACTTTATTCTTCTGAGCAGTCGGGTAAAAGCATGATTAAGGATTACAATAGGAATGCATTCAGCTGCTGGCTCTGATGTGTGGACATTTATTCTGTTTAAGATGACGACTTATGCCCTTTAGTTATTTTCTGTGGGAGTGCTCCTTGCAAGAATGCTGGCTTACTCCAATAAAGGACCATTTTTCATTGTGTTGGCTATCTTAGGGAACAGTTGGCATTAAGCAGGAAAGAGTAGTTCCAAGCCTATACCAGTTTGGGCTAGACAGAAAGGTATATTCTTTGGGAACAAGCGAACAAAGCCAGAGCCTTTGAGCACAGAGTCCAGAGATCATTTCAACAGAAATCTGTTTTCTTTTCACTAGTAACAGAGACCAGACTTGTGGTGCTGTAGGCAAGCTTTGTAAGGGACCGCTAGTTATTACCCTCTGATGGTCCTGTGGTCCATATGAAATAACTTGTGGCGTAACCCCCTCAACCTGTCACTGCATTTTGTACTAATTAACAGGCCTGGCAGTGGCCTTAGTGAAGGCCAAAATTCAATAGGCCATTGAAATTAAGAGTAGTGGTGAGGAAGGGCATGAAGTCTGACACTAAGCTGGAACTGAGTGTGCGTATAGTGCTTAGCACAGTGGAGATTTCATTTCGGGCTTCAGGCTAGCTCCATGATACCAATAATACTGAGGTTAAGAGTGGACGCTGTGCCAGATGAAAACGGGAGTGCGGGCTTTCTCCCAAGGTGGAGAGCTGCAGAGTGTGTGTGTGTGTGTGTGTGTGTCCTTGAGGACAGTGGTTACTGTCCTCATTGTTGACTTTCCAGCTCAAGTTTTCAGAAACAAACTCGGTTTTTGCAGGTACATTCTGCACCTGCAAAGCTGCATCGGTGTTTTGTGTCCCTCACTGTGGATGCTAATATTAATGAACTTCGTGCATGGGATTAGCCAGAGCTCTCCTCATTGGACACGCTTTGCTCTCCCCAAAGTCAGCTTTCACCATTGAGTTCAGAGGGAGCGGCATTTGGTCAAAACACCCACTCTTGCCTGCCACCTGTTGAGAGCAGTAGCTTGGGGCTGTTTATTTCTGAGTGCGCCAATGAAGGCCATGTAGAAGCTGGCCGAGAATCAAGCCCCAAACAGGTAGTTAACAGGTCAAACTGACCACTGTTTGTTGACCTGAACTGACTGTGTCCTATAATCGCATACCTCTGCTTTTTAACATAAAAAAGAAAATGTCTTTCAACTCTGTTGGCAAGAAAAATGTTTCCCTTCCTCTTGACCAATTATCATCTTTTTAAATAGTGGGGTTTTTTAAATGATTTGCCCCATTAATCTGCTTTGGCAGAGTTTTTCCCATGACTTCAGTAGGGTCAGGGCATTACCTTTTAGTCCCTGTTTGCCTCCAGGGGATGACCACCTCCTCCTTTTTCTGATGCCTCTGACTTTCCCTTAGCCCTCCATCCCAAGTTCATGTCATCATTTCACTAGTGCTACAGTCTCCTAAAGCCTTCTCGTTCCCAGTCTCACATGGGTAAGGTCTGGATTCACGGCAGTAACCCGATTCCTCAGCAGATATAGACTCGGGTAGTGCCTTTGACTTCAGTGAACTATTGCCAGCTCAACCAGCTAAGGATATTCTGCCCTCAGTATTTCAAATGGTCAGATTCTCATTTTCTTCTGTTAAAACAAGCTGTCTGCTTCCTAACAACTTGGAAATGTTTGACTTATGTGCCTTTTGGAAGCCAGTTCCCATTTTTTTTAAATGAACACCATCTGACATTTTATACTGGTATTCTGTGCTGGATTTCCTTCCCTTTTGAAACTCCTGGTCCTTCTGCATAGGCACAGAATTATGTAGTTTAAAAGGAAGCAGTAATGAGGCAACAATGGTTTTTAATTGACCAAACTTGGTCTCTTCACCTCGGTTCATTTTGTGTGTGGAAAATGGAACACTCAACTCCAAAACTTGAAGTATGTATGAGAAAAATGTGGTTATACCATGTATTGCATGTGAATTGTGTATTGTAAATAAAATAAACTGTTTTGAGTCAGTGTTTAGTCTTAAAGTTAATGGAGAAAATTCTGCTCTGTGCTTAATCAAATCCTTCCTATGAGGAGCTGTAGCTTCGGACGTGAATAAAGCTCTGCCATCCCTGTGTATCCTGGACTACTCTTAGCAGATCCTCTGTTTAACCTCCATAAGGCTTTTTTTTTTTTTTCCTGTCTCAGTTCAGTTTGATGGAGGGATTCCTTCTTTGGTGCCTTTTGCATGTTCCTGCAAATTGGGCATACAGTTCCCAATGGCACAACTGTCATGGCCAAATAGTCCTGCTTCAGATATCACAGATGTTTCCATTTTCTTTTTCTGGATACAGTTAGAGATAAGCGGTTGTTGCTCTCTCTCTCAAATCTTGGTGTTGGTGACAAATTCATTCCAGTTAATACCTTGTCATTTCCTGAGCCATTTCCTTTTGAAGGCTGCTGGATTTCCAGTAACATTTTTTGAGCTGAAGATTTATTGCTTTCGATCTGTATAGATTTTTTTTTTTTTTTGATGAGCAAACTGTTTAAGATGTGACTGCAGCTGCCATTTTGTCTGTTCATTCTGTTATTTCCTTTTGGAGATCCCTGTTGGATTGCGTGTTACTGCCAAAGTATGTGAATTGCTTTGCCTTCTAATATAGTGCTTGAGTTGGGAGTGGTTGGGATTCTCATTAGATTTGTTCTTCATAACAAATTGTTTAATCCTGTCTCTTCTGTGATGCTGTACAGCTTTCTGGTCTTTACATTTGTGTTGGTTAAGCAATCACTTAGAACAGCTATATTGTGAGCAAACACTAGATCTTTTAGTGGACTCTTGGGGTGTGTCTACACTTGCACCCTAGTTCGAACTAGGGATGCAAATGCAGCATTCGAAATAGTCAGTGAAGCGGGGATTTAAATATCCCACACTTCATTAGCACGATCTTGCTGGAGCGCTAGTTCGAATCACAGCTGATTCGAACCAGGAAGTGCGTGCCGGGACGCGTTAGTTTGAACCAAAGCCTTTGGTTCAAACTAACATTACTCTACTCAAAAAAAGAGGAGTAATGTTAGTTTGAACCAAGGGCTTTGGTTCAAACTAACACGTCCCGGCACGCACTTCCTGGTTCGAATCAGCTGTGATTCGAACTAGCGCTCTGGCGAGATCGTGCTAATGAAGTGTGGGATATTTAAATCCCTGCTTCATTGACTATTTCAAATGCCTGCATTTGCATCCCTAGCTTGAACTAGGGTGCAAGTGTAGACATATCCTTGGCGAGTCATGTGATGTCTGTTGCATGTGTCTGCACTTTTTCTTATAACAAAATTAATACTAATGCCAGACAGAGGTTTGATACCTGTGTGTCAAACTGTTCTTGAGCCTGCAACGGTTAAGTTCAACTGTACAAGCTGCACCTTGCTAGTTGATGGTAACGGTGTGTGTTGGTATGCCAGGACACATCAAGACGTTCCCGAATGAATTGCTATGTCAAACGTGGTTTTGAAATCTGTGACACGTATGATTAGTGGCTTTTCAGCACTGTGAATGATCTAAGATAATTCTTAGGAAGGAAATCTGATCAATGCATGATCTGCTGGGTCGAAATCCAGTCTGCTGTTCCCTCTAGCTTTGTCTCTTCTGCTTCCCCTATTCTGCGTAGAAGGATACTGCAGAAGGCTTTCTCTGTCACTGAAAGCAGCGTATGGTACTATTTCCCACTCCCCCTAGCTTTGCTGTTGTAACTATGATGCCATTTTTCCATTGCTTGGTCTTGCGCTGTGTTAAGTGATTCTTGTCAATGGCTTCCTCTGCTCGGTTACTCCCATGCTAGTGGACTGACTTAAATGCAATTGTGTGGGTGTGTTTAAGAGCAGAATTCCTCCCCATGAATGTAGCGGGCAGCTTATTAATAGTGAATCCCCAAAACACCATTAAAGAATTCCCTCTTCACCAAACATCAATGTTTGGTGGTTTTGCTGTTGGTGCATATGACACACGATAGTGTGTGACACGTTGTTCCCAGAGGGCAAAGCCCAAGGAAAAAAAAGACTGACTGACATTTGAGCTTCAGTGGATGAAGCTGCTGTCTAATCCTGCAGTCTAAATGTGCATCCTCAGTTAGAGGTTGATTTATCAGGGTTGTGCAATAAAATTTTTCTGGCAGAGACATTGTCTCTTTCCGAATAGAAACTCAGACCAAGACTTGGCTGCCCAAGCTGAGTCCAGCCTTCACAGTTTTGGTCTGTTAGTGTGTGCAGGACTGTTTCCAGATTCTGCTACAAAGGCCAGCACGTGCATTGGTAGCAAAGAGATTTTCAGCTCCTATGAACGTGAGCTCTTTGGACACTGGTTGACGAATTGAATACCTTATTTGCCTTTGTCGGGCAGATTGGAACCACATGTTCCTGTGTTACCTAGCACAGAATGGACTGGATTTTGGCCTTTTTAGTTTAGGACAGCTGGTAACTGAGACATTGAAGCTCTTATTATAATGCAAGTCAGTTGTTACCTTTCCGTTGGAGTTAGGAATGTGCAGGTTACAAATGACATGATAGGCCAATGAATTTCTTTTTGGGTGCAGTATTTTGCACCCAAAATACTTGGGTGCAAAGTTTACCAAATACTTGGGTGTACCAAAGTTTGCTGTGATTCCTTGACCTGCAAATACAGGCTGAACCTCAGGTCGGGCACTTTCTGGTCCGGCAATATCCATGGTCCAGCGTGACTTTTTTAGTTGACCCCACTAAATCGTAGATTGTGACTAGATTGTGGATGGTAGATGGAGAAAAGCAAGGGGGAGAGGAGCAGTGGTGGGACTGAAATTCAGATAGCAACTGGCACAAGAAAATGGCACATGACCAGAAAGGAATGAACCCATCGAGTGGAATCAAGTATGAAGAAGCAAAGCAAGCTGCCAATACAGTGAAAGACACCCAGAGAGGATCTGTAAGCTGAGCGTTTTAAACTATCCACAGCTGACTGGTGAGAAGGGCCTGTGTCCCTGCAAAAGCGAGAGGCAAAGGGATGGAGGATGGTCTTGTACCGCATTTATAAAGGAAAGGTGGAAACGATCCTTTGATAGTCCTGTAAAAGAGGCAAACCCTTTAATGGTGGAGTTGCCAACCTGTGACCCTAATGCGGTGTCCTTGGTTATGCCTGACGGACCAGGGGAGAAATGCAGCTCGGATACAGAAGCGGCGGTGCTGAAGTGATGCTGGATCTGGTGAAAGCAAGAGATGTAAAAAGGATGAGCAGAGGGGTTAAAGCTCCATGGCGAGATAAAGCTGCCGAAGACTGGTGCAAGTCGACCCCGGCCCCAGTATATCGGAAGGAAGCATCTATGACTCTGGAGACTATTGAGGGATGAAGCTACTAAATGCACCGTGGATGTCCGGACTAGGAGAAGGGTGGAACTGCTCCTTGAACAAGAAGAGTTCAGTTTCAGGATGAGACGAAGCCCAGACGCTGTGTTTGTGATTTGGCAAGTAAGAGAGAAGTGGCTCGAGTACCACCGGTGTGGATAAATCCCTGTAATATTATCCCTCTCATATAACTTTGTATTAAGATCTTGTCTTTTTAGATACATCTTTAAGTGTTCTTATAGAATCTGTAACATTTCTCTGATCTCTTTGTATTAAGAGAAACTTTCCTTTTTAAGAAAAAAATGTTTTTTGAGCTCTCCCCTTTCCTTGATTGTCCTGTTGAAATGAATGAGGTGTGAAGGGAGAATGAAAGGTGAGCACCTCCAGCAGCAGTTGCAAGGGTGGAGAAGGTCTGGGAGCCACATCCAAGACAATACCTGTAAAGTGAGCTCATTAAGAAGACTGGACATAGATGTCTTGGGAGTCAAGCAGCAAGTGCCTGCCCTTGGAAGAACTCTTTGAAGCAGCATTAAGAAAGGCGAGGTGATGACTAATTGGCTGCATGAGAGGAATAAATAGGAGGCATCTTGCAGAGGGACCCTGGGTTTTCATCTTGTCAACCTGGGACCATCGATCCGGATCGGCAGAAGCCCAGCTCCACCCCTCCCCAATCTAACTCACCTGGCCAGTGCAGTTAGGGGGAGCAACTTTTGGTAACAACAAGACGGGGGGTGTGTGTGTGTGTGTGTGTGTGTATGAGTGTAATGTATCCTATGCATATGATAAGTATTGATTGATCTATGTATGTTCAATAAATGTAGCGTGTTGCCTTATCCCCCTGAAAAAGATCCCGGGTGCTGCTTTTAAGCACAACACTGGGACCACGGCTGGCATCTTACAGACCTAGAGAAGGCCTATATCATGATGGCCAGGGGAATGCCACAAACGGTGTGGAGGAAATATGGAGTGCCTAAATGACATCAGTCCATAAAGATCACCTGGAACCATGGGTCGAACATCTGTTGGGGCTACAAGCCCCTTTGAGGGGGAAGTCAGATGGCACCAGAAGTTAGCCATCAGTCGACGGCTGTTGATCGTATTGATCTTCCATGTCAGCAGGAGGATCCTAAAGGAGCAAGGAGAGACTGCGATATGAGCACCCTCAAAAGACCTGGAGGTATTATAACCCACTGGTAAAACCAGGCAGGGATGAAACCTGGCAGTAGAAATGAATGGAGTATGACTCAGCCACACCAACCATTTCAAGTACTTTGGCTGCCAGGTTACAGAAGATGTAACTGCAGATTTCTGACTTATAACCATGCTTTGATTTTTAGCTTGGAAACTCTTTTGGGCAGAGCCTAACTTTGCATGGATGGCATAGGAATAATTTTGCAGACATTCTGTGGCCTGTGACAGGAAATCAGACGAGGTGATCCATGGTCCCTTCTGGTTTTAAAACATATGCGCACACAATGACCATTCATTGACTGAAATTTCCCCCCACCTTTTCCACCAATTCTTCTTTGGCATTTTTGGTATGCTGGTCGCTGGTAGGGCACAAACAAAAGTTCAGTACAGTATTTAATAGGCATGTGTGTCCTGAAGGGACACCGTTTAAAGTGATCTGGGCATGAAGCCAAGGGGGTTTGTTCAGATGCGAAAGGCTGAATTGTCAGCTGAGCTGAGATTATTTAAGCAACTTCCTATCAAACTGGAGGTGGGGCTAAAAGACAGTTCCCATACGCATTCCCGGTTAGTCCAAAGCTTTTATCTTGACTTTTTAGCTGCCTACAGCCAATTTCAAGATGCCTTCATTGTTTGACTTTGACAGCTATAAAACAGTATAAGATTTAGAGGGCAGGCAAATGACTTTAGTCTTGGTTTAAAATGTGTATTTGGTTTTTATGATTCAGCATTAGAGAACAAGACTTGGATCTGTTTTATTAACATGCATAGGACCAGATAATTAACTGGTATGAAATGTAGTCTAGCTGAAGTTCTTATCCATAATTATCTATCAAGAGTAACTGCATGATGATGTTCTTTCCAGTTGTAGAGCTGCCAACTTTCTAGCTGCACAAAACAGAACACCCTAGCTTGCTCCATTTCCCGCCCCCCCCCCCCCATCGCTCACTCACCCCCACCCTCACTCTCACCGGGATGGGCAGGGGGTGAGGGCTCCAGCTAGGGATGTGGGCTTGGGGTGCAGGAGCAGGCTCTGGACGGGGGTTGGCATGCAGGGGGTGGTGAAAGTTCTGGCTGGGAAGGTGGCTTTGGGATGGGACTAAGGATGAGGGGTTTGGGCTGCAAGAGGGAACTGAGGGCTGGGTTGGGGCATTGGTGGCTGGTATGATAGGCGGGGGACAGCATTGCCTTCCCAAACCACCAGCCTGGCCCTGCCACTGGGGACAGTGTTGCTGCCCTTAGTGCCCACCCTCCCCATGCTCTGGGACTGGGGGATGCACCCCGCCTGCTTGGGGGGGCCCAGGGCTTGGCTCCTGTGGAGGGGTGGGGCCTCAGTGGAAGGGGTGGGGCTGGAGGTAGGGTTGAGAGCTTGCCTCCCCTAGCCCTACCTTCACCAACTGCTTCACTGGGGCTGGTGGGAGTGTGAGGTCCTGGTGGCCTTACCATGGCTTCCAGGAAGCAGCCACCAGGTCCCTGAAGCTCCTAAGCGGCCAAGGAGGGTCCGCATGCTCCAGCTGGTCACGGTTCCTAGCCAGTGGCTATTGTGGAGCCGCTACTTGGGGCGGGGACAGCCTGGCCTGGTAGGGAGCTTGCTGTAGCCCCCGATCCCTGTTTCACCCCCTTTTTCCCCCTCCTCCCCACTTTTAATGGCTCAGTCAGTGGTGCCACCATATTCCCTTTTTCAACCCCTCCTTCTGGTTGAAAACATGCCTGGCAACCCTCCCTTGTTGGCTGCCAAGCCAGCAGCTCCCCCAGCGAGCTGCAAGTACCAGCCCGTGACTTAAGATGGAGGGCAGCTTTTGCAGAATGGAGTTGGGAGACTGCATAGAAAATGGCAGGAGGTGGGGGAATTGGCTGACCTGTTGGGAAAACCGGAGCGAGATGGAAGCTGGCGTGTGGGGAATTTTGCAAGGAGCTGCGCTGCAGGGACTGCAAGGCTCCCCTGATGGTATTCCTGTGCCTCAGCTAGTGGGCTGTTGGTTCAAAGCTGCTAAGTGGCTGATACTGTCATGCTGCTTCAGGATAGGGACGCAATAGTGCAGTCGATTGGCCGATAAGCAAAAGTTTATAGGTTAATGCTGTAGACTACATGCGTTTCCCTCCTCTCCACCTCCCTACCAATACATTTTTTTAGCAGGCTGGTCAGCAGCCCAGCTCACTCCTGGCTTGCGACAGGTCCAGGACCTAGCCCTGCTGCGGCTCTGCATTTCAAGTGTATTAGGAGCCAGGTGGGCAGGCAGCCCAGCTCACTTCTAGCTCCCACCAGGTCTCGTGAGGGGAGCTGATTTTTGGACCAACTCCCGTTTTGCACCTTGTGCTGCTGCCTATAATACAGAGGCAGCGGCATTGAGTGGCAGGGGGCTCCTCCAGAGTGGGGCTGGAACACACTGGCTGCCGGCCACACCTCTGGGGATTATAGAATAATCAACTGATAAGATTTTGTGAGTGGTGTGGAGAAAGTGAATAAGGAAAAGTTATTTACTCATTCCCATAATATAAGAACTAGGGGCCACCAAATGAAATTAATGGGCAGCGGGTTTAAAACAAATGAAAGGAAGTTCTTCTTCACACAGCGCAGAGTCAACCTGTGGAACTTCTTGCCTGAGGAGGTTGTGAAGGCTAGAACTTTAACAGGGTTTAAAAGAGAGCTAGATAAATTCATGGAGGTTAAGTCCATTAATGGCTATTAGCCAGGAGGGGTAAGGAATGGTGGCCCTAGCTTCTGTTTGTCAGAGGGTGGAGATTGCTTGATTCCCTGTTCAGTTCACTCCCTCTGGGGTACCTGGCATTGGCCACTGTCAGCAGAGAGGATACTGAGCTGGATGGATCTTTGGTCTGACCCAGTATGGCCATCTTATGCTCTTATGTGGGGTTACTCAACTAGTAAATGAACCAATATTTACCATCCCTATTTCAGGGTGCTACAGTGCTTCTAGTACTTATACCAGGAGACTAGGAGTGTGTGTGTGTGGCGGAGGGGGGGGGGAGGTATCTGTTGATTGCATTCCCAGCTCTGCCTCTAGTTTACTGGGTGACTTAACTTCTCTGTCTGTTTCCCAGATTGTACATAAGGCTAATGATGCTTAGTAATGCTTTGTAACCTGACTCTAGGCATTAGAGAAGATGTTACAAAGGCGCAAAGTATCAATGTTTGACTTGCGGTCCTGACTCTCCAGCTGGAAACTGACAATTCTGTGGCCATTCTCGAAGGGTGTTGGAGAAACCTGGTGCCCAATAAGTTTGAAAGCTGCAAACTTCACAAGGGCCTTCAAGTGTTTTGCGGGAGCCTCGTTGAGCACATACAAGATACTGGCTCTCTGGAGTTGTTGTGGTTTGTGAAACCCTTTGCTGTGAAATGCTTCAGTATTTTAGCACCAGTTCCAATGACGGCGTCCCGTGTGTACACTTACTGTTAGCTGCCCTTCTCAACTTGAACAGAACTAAGTCTGTTGTAAGCCCGTTGTTCCAGTTGAAGTTGAAGAGTTTACTGTAAAGTCCCCTCTCCTGGGGATAGCAAAGCTAAGAGTTTTCATGTAAGTTTTCTCCACATTGCTCCACTCTATGGCAACTACTTGCAAGCTTCCCTCTCTCATGTTCTGTTAAAGGCAGTGATCACCTGTGTGACTAAGTAGAAAACCCCCCCCACTTCATTGCAGGGGCTATAAGCTGCTGTGCTGGGAAGCTGGAATGTGGAGTCTGATTTGAAGAGTTTGCAGGCAGATGGCTAAGGCTGTGCTGTGACTTAGGAGAGCTGCATGCAGTTCCCAGTCTGTGACAGATGCCTTGTGTGATCACAGGGAAGCCACTTTGGCCTAGATCCCCAGAGGTATTCAGGCTCCTAACTCTTACAGACTTCAACAGGTATTAGATGCCTGAACACTTTGGAAGTTCTGTGCCTCAGTTCTCCATCCGCAAAATGGGGCTAAATAGCGCTTCCTTGGACTTGTCTATTAACCGAGTTTAATTCTTTGTGGCAGGGATGGTCCCTTGCTATTTGCACAGTGAGGTACCAATCACGAATAGGAATGGAATGCCCACACCTGCTGGCTGTGGTGCACTGTTCCATCCACAGCCACCAAGACCACTCTGAGAAGAATGAGTCTGCTTTTACAGCCTTAGCTAATAGCCAGCTGGCTTCTAGATCAGTGATAGAGGCTCATGCACTACACTCCAGAGGTCCCAGGTTTGATCCACCTGTTGGCAGTACAGGAGCTCTACCCTAACCAAGAACTGGAAGAGACCTCAAGAGATCATCAAGTCCAGTCCCCTGCCCTCACGACAGGACCAAGCACCATGATAGATGTCTACCTAACCAGCCCTTAAAGAGCTCCAAGGATGGAGATTCCACAGCTTCCCTTGGCACCTTGTGGTCCCTTCTAACCATAGTGTTTAGTCTAACCCCCTGCAAAGCTGCAGGATTTCTTGTGATTATTCATTCAATGCAGCCTGGAATTGCCTAAAGGAAAAGAGATAAATAAAAGCCGTTTTGTGCACTGAATCAGAGTAAAGGCCAGAAGGGACCATTAGATCTAGTCCTGGATCCAACAGGCCATTACATTTCTCTCAATTACCCTTGCATTGAACCCAGTAACTTGCGTTTGGCTAGCGCACAACTTCCAGAAAAGCGTCAGATGCAGGCTCCACTGCTTCTCTCGGTAGCTCATTGCAGTGGTTAGTCACCATGGCTATTAAATTCAAATGGGGGGAAAAAGAGGCACATACCTTTATCTGCTTTCAGCCTTTCCCTGCTAGAGTAAAAAGCCCTCTAGGCCTCAGTATCTTCTCCTGAGGGGAAGGTATTCGTATAAAGTAAGCAAGTTGATTCTCAGGCCATGTCTTCACTCCAGGGAAGATCAACGCTGTTGCGATTGATCGTCTAGAGTTTGATTTAGCAGATCTTGACCAGACCTGCTAAATCGAACTCAGGGTGCTATCGGCGGTCCTGCTTCTGCGAGGAGCAAGGGAAGCCGACAGGAGCGTTTGCTCCCATCTGCCTCCTGCTGTGGGGACCATAAGGAAACTCAAATTAAGGTACATCAAATCCAGCTACGTAATTAACATAGCTGGAGTTGAGTATCTTGATTCAACCTTCCCCTTTAGGGCTGACCTGGCCTCAGTCTTAATGAGCAGAGCAGGCTGAGCTCTGCTGTAAGGCACTTCCTCCAGCGCTTGGATCGCTTTTATGGCTACTCTGGTTGGGTTGGATAAGAGTTCAGATTTAGAGCCTGGTCCAAAGCCAAGCCTATGGACGCCAGCCACTGATTTCAAGGGGCTCTACGTTTGACCCTCGCTGCTTGTGCAACAGGCTGAACAGATTGAATCTCCTCGGGGATAGCACTGCCCGTGGCCGTACCAATCCACACTGCCCGCCCAGCGTGCTTCACACTTGCCCTCGTGGGACCACATCTGTCTCCACAGCCCCTCTGTCCTTGGCCTCTAGAGAGCTGGCTGCTTTTGTAGGGTGGATTCTTGCCAGCAAAGAACTGGACTGAGGCCACCCATGTTAGTTAACTGAACTCTCCTCGGCTGGTAACAGCTTTCAGTCACCCCTGACCAGGGCTGGACTGAAACCGGTGATCTATAGGTTAAAGGCTCTGTAGCCCATTACCCATCGACTGAAACATCCTGATCCCCTGGGATTTGAGTCGTTTGCTGTGTTCCCTCTCTACATAGTGATTTTTATTTTCCAGGGGAAAGGTCTTTCCCTGTCTCAGAGCAAACAGCTGCATTGTTTGCAGAAAGCTTGGTTTGAAGGCTGTTGCGTGTTTGCTGAGTATAGCACCAGGCGGGGAGGGGGGCAGACAGGGATGGATTCTTTGCCACTGTGGCGGTTTCTCCATTTCCGTTGTGGATCTGTAAGATACAGTTGTCTGCTTGGGCTGGTTCTGGGGGCTTCAGGCCCACTGGCTTAGGGGCCCTTTGGAACACGCTTATTCTGAGCAGCAGAGGAGCGCTGTGCCAATAATCAGTGGGGAAATCGAAGCGCCTGCTGCGCTTACTGCGAAGCCGGTCCATTACAATAGTGTATGGCTCAAAATAGTTTTACTTTCTACTTGAGTCGTCCCTCCAATGGCATGTGCAGGCCAGGGCCTTTTGCTCTGAAACCTCCCCTGCCCCTCTGTCAGGCTGGAGATCTGCTCAAAAGGTCGGGGTGTCAGGGACAAACCGGGGGAAGGGCCTGGCTAACAGTGAAAAGGTAACAGCTGGCGTCAGGCTGCATTTTCTGATGGACGGACCCTCCCCCCCCCATTCAAGCCACAGAACTTTTCTTATGTAGAGTTACACGATGAAGGCCGCCCTGATGGTACAGTGGTGTTAGAACTGGGCTAAATCAGAATCGGAGAGCACCCTGTGGCCCCCAAGCCAGAGTAGAGGCATTTGGGTCTGGACCGCGCTGCTTGTCTGAACTACTGGTTTTGTGGGCTGCACTGCAACAGATTTAGCAACTTCCGCCCATGTCCTTCAGAGTCCTTCATTGAGTTAATTTTTGGAAAGATGGGGCTCTGCATAAATACACCACCTCCAGTGGCATTCACCCTCCCTTCACCATGTCCCAGGCAAGCCACCTTTTTTGTTCCAAAAGTCTGTTCCTATCTGGCAGCTCAAGGGTGATTTTATTACAAAGAAATAGGCTGATCTGCCCAGCCAGGCTTCTGGTTCCCAACCATTTCAGATCATGAACTTGTAACCACTGGTGGTGGGAAGGTCTGACCCTTGCCTGAGCCCGAGGTGGGAGTTAGGGTGATCTCTGGTCAGCTTGTTAGCAGGCAGATCAGACTCTTGTAGGTTTATTTTTTTTTCTTTCTTTCTAATGCTTTCCCCTTAAGACTAAGTGTGGTTTGCTGAGAGAGGGGATAGGTAGTAACTTAAAACTGTGGGTCACTGTACTGTTCCTAGACCCTGGAGGGAAAGCAAAGCGCAGACCCTGGTTTAGGCAGGATGGGTTGCTGCAAGTAGTGGCAGGGAGCTGGGAAGGCTGTACACAGGAGTCTCTTCCCAAGAGAAGTGACCCACAGAACCATAGAACACTAGAACTGGAAGGGACCTCGAGAGGTCATGGAGTCCAGTCCCCTGCCCTCATGGTAGGGCCAAGCACCAGATCATCCCTGGTAAATGTCTGTCTAACCTGCTCTTAAATATCTCCAGATATGGAGATTCCACAACCCCCCTAGGCAACTTATTCCAGTGTTTAACCACCCTGACAGGAAGTCTTTCGTAATGTCCAACTGAAACCTCCGTTGCTGCAGTTTAAGCCCACTGCTTCTTGTCCTGTCATCAGAGGCCAAGGGGAACAATTTTTCTCTCTCCTTTTTGTGACACCCTTTTAGATACCTGAAAACTGCTATCATGTCCCCCTTCAGTCTTCTCTTGTCTAAACTAAACAAGCCCAATTCTTGCAGTCTTCCCTCACAGGTCCTGTTCTCTAGACCTTTCATCATTCTTGTTGCTCTTCTCTGGACCCTCTCCAGTTTCTCCACATCTTTCTTGAAATGTGGTGCCCAGAAGAGCTGGGAGCCCTGGACACGCCATGGAGGGGGAATAAAAGTGCAATTACCGTGAGTTGTGAGGTGAACCACTCACAAATATGGTGATGGGGCAAGGGGTGGAGGGTTAAGACCCCCACAACCAGTGGAATGACGGGGGAGGGAGGGTGCTGAGAGGATGCTGGTGCATTTCTCTCACCTGGGCCCCCTCCTTTGGATTTTTTTCTGTGGCTGTGGACGATATGCAGCCAGTTATTAGGGCAGACTGGCCAGTTGTTTGTACCACTTGCAGAGCTCTGTCTGCTCACCCGGGCGAGGAATCAGAACAGGGATGTGCACTGCTGCACATGAGCCTAGGAAGTGTGTCCCTCTGCCAAACGAGTCCCACCAAATCCAGGACAAACCAACAGTCCTGTGTGGGGACCAAGGAGAACCTCCCCCCACCAGAGATTCTTGTGTCCTCCTGTGATCGAACGCAAAGGGGCTCCTGCCCCTCGGTTTGCTCCTTGTGCTTAACCAGAAACAGTAGCTGGGACTTCACTCTCCTTTGCAGCTACTAATGTGCCTGGGCAGAGCAGAGCACGGCTCCACAATGCAATCACAGCACCTGCTTACCCCTCCAAGCAGTAATCCGTTCTCATTATCTGCAGTCTAAGTAGCCCCTAAAACAAGGATGGGAACCTGTCAGGGGTCCACATGCCTCATCTCTATCCCCTTCTTCCCCCATGCCTGGTGTACACCGGGGCCCCCCTGTTTACCTACTCTTCCCCCTCCCACCCAGCACTTCTGGAGTGCCTCGAATCAGCTGCTTGGCTGCATTCAGGCTCTGAGAAGGAGAGGAGGGGGTGCAAATCAGCCAATTTGTGGTGCTCCTGAAGTGCTGGGAGGGGGGGAGAGGAGCAGGGATGGGAGAGAAGGGGGGAAAGAGGTCAGGCAGGGATTTGATATTGTAAAGTAAGTGTAAATGTTTCTTTTCTTTTTGGTTGTGCCATGTTCTTGGTGCTGGACAGCCACATAGTAAAAGAGGCTGTGTCTGTCCTGGAGATTTTGCAGCCCTAAATATGCAAGGCAAGCAAAGAAGAAAATAGTTGCCTCATTTCTTAGGGGAGGGGGAAACTGAAAAGTGACTCGCCCAAGGACATACAAGATGCTTGTGACCGAGTTGGCAACCGGATGGGTATGAAAACTCAGGTTATGCAGCTGCCTCACAGAATCTTTCTGCCAGGCCTGTTCCTGCTCATTCTTTCACTTGGGAATAGCTGGATTATTTGGAGTAGCAAACACTGCAGCGTGGTGAGTGTCAGCAGGACAGAGTCTCCAGGACAGCGGTAAACAATAAAATTCACTCCAGACTGTCTGCCAGAGTAAAGGGACTTCTTGCTGTCTTGTTGGCAAACATGGGCGATGGCAAAACAAATTATGCTACAGAATGAAAGGGCCAAATTCTTTTTTGGCATAAATGGGTGGCTGTCCTGTTGACTTCAGTACCTCAGAATTTAACCCATAGTGGTGAATGCACAGGACAAAAAATACACTCCCGTTCCCCACTGCGGCATTTAGTGCTTTTGGGGTGGCTGTCTCGTACTAATGACTCGCAGAATGTGACTTGAAGGGGTGAGGCACAAAGTCCCAGCTGAAACTGGCGGAGGTTGGTTTTTGTAGCATTACACTTCTCTGTGGCAAGTTGGACTGGAGTTTTACAGCTGTGCTGAAAACAACCCATCAAAATAGGTGAGGGTGGAAGTGTTGATGGATTTTGCATTCTAGCTGACCTAGCGGCATCTGCTATGCCAAGGGTCTTCCCGCAGATGTTTTAATTCTCATCCTTGTGACAGCTGGAAAAATAAGCATCTGAAATATCTGAAGGAGGCTGGAGGGGGGGGGGTCACTTTGCACAGAGATTCTTACTCACTGGGAAGTCTCTGAACTTGGGGAGCTAGTTATCTTGTCACAATTGAACCAGCTCTGTCCGCCTTGCAAGTCCATTAAAGTCATAGCCAGCTTTAGGCAGGCATAAAAGTGTTTTGCAATCTGAGTATCAGTCATAGACATCAACAAACAGGATGTCTCTGTACAGAGTCCTCCGATCGGTAGCTGTAGGTGGCTGAGAGGTAGGCGTGAACAGGTTTGGGTACAGTTTGGAATAACACAAGCAGCATTTTCGAGTTAATATGGAAAGTCTTGGCTTTGACCACTCTAGGGATTTTTGAGCCAAATGTCCCACTGTTTAAACTCAGCTGAGTTTTTATCTCTTGCACCTAATAAAGTTAGATCCTTTTTTGCTGTGCTCCAGTGGGAATTGGGAAAGGTGGATTCCTGGCCCACAGATGTGTCAAATTATTGAGAAGCAGGAGTGTTCCATCAGGTTGTGAGGACACTTTTCTGGGGGAGGGATAGCTCAGTGGTTTGAGGAATGGACCTGTTTAAACCCAGGGTTGTGAGTTCAATCCTTGAGGGAGCCATTTAGGGATCTGGGGCAGAGATGTCAGGGATGGTACTGGGTCCTGCCCTGAGGGTAGGCAACTGGACTCAATGACCTCTCAAGGTTCCTTCCAGTTTTATGAGATAGTACAAAGAAAATATATGGCAATATAGCTGAGTGAGTGATGGCAGAGAATCAGTGTTGATTGGTATCATCATGCAACAGACATGCTCAGATTTTTTCCTGAGGCTTGTAAAGAAAATGCTTTCTGATCCGCTGCAGTAAGAGCAGTGGCTACTCAAGCCCCCTTCAGAATGAGCAGCAGTAGAGGGGGCGGGAAAGTCCCTACTTCAGTTTCTTTTCAGAATGGTGTTCTGTTAAACTGTAACAGAGCCCTGCTGCAACCTCTCTGTGATCAAGCAGGAAAGCAAGCGTGCTGGGTGACCAGAGTCCTTGGAGGCCAAAGCTTGTCCTTTGACCTTGTCAGAAGCCACATTTCCCCCCCCCCCCCCCTTTCTGGGTGTTCTGCAAAGTTGGTCGGCTCTGGGAACCACATGTCCATGCCGCTGGAACATCAGAGGCATTGCCTTTGCACAGTGCACTCGGACACTTCCTGACTCCAGAGGGAGGTAGCTTGTGTGTGGATGAAGAACCTTTCTAGAACCTGCTAGAATCCAGGGACCGTACATGGGCCTACATTGACTCTAGACTGAGGTGATTCTGGATGGACATAGATCACTTACATCTTTGTTGTTTCTTTGGTTCTCTGCCTCTTCATTTGTTCTCCTGCTCCCATTATGAATGTGAAGCAGCACTGAGCTTCTAACTTGTGGTTTGCCTAGGAATCTGGTATGATAGCAGTTGGGTTTAATTAGTTCTGGTCATTTCATTCTGCAAATGTCAGGTTTCTGTCATCCAGGCTTCAATCTGAAGGTTGCTGCGACGTTTGGTGTTGGGATGATGATGATGATGATTAATCTTTGACAAGGCTAAGAAGAACTTGTTAACAGGGATGTTCATTTAATCAGAGTGGCTTTTTTTTTTTTAAGGACAGATTATTGATCACTTAGTCTTAGGGTTGCCAGGTGTCTGGTTTTGAACCGGACAGTCCAGTATTTGAGCTTTGTGCTCGGGGAAACAAATTGAGAAAATAGAAATGTCCCGTATCTTCTGAATAAGATGTAATGTAGATTGTGATGTAATGTCAAGTGTGTCCAGTAGTTTTGTTGAAACCATCTGGCAACCCTATTTAGTCTGTAAAACAGGTCTGAGATATTCACCCAAGTTTTACATTCGTGGTGTGTTTATGAATTTTGGGAGTGCTTTCACTGCCGTTTGCAGGCAGGAATGCAACTTAAATCACAGTGCAGAGGGGTGTCAAATGATCAAAAGCATATGAGTGTGTTCTCTGTGGAACTAATATCAAGGAAGGGTCGCTATATCGGTGTTTGGATAACCGCTAAGAGCTTTCACCGCATAGAAAAGTCACCCTGTTCACCTATTGTCTGAAGAAACTGACAGGAAAATGAATTCTAGAGATCGGATTGTGTTGCCCTGCACCCGGGTGCAAAGTGAGTGTGAAATGCTACCAGGTCAGAATGTGCCGCACTCACAACGGCCATATTGATTTGGGAGCATTTTACATTCGGCACTGCTGTGATTGTCTTGCACCTCGTGGAGTCACTGGCTCAGGATTTCAGTCTTCAGGAGGATGGATCAGTGGCATCGTAGCAAGCAGCAACATTCCCTAGCAAGGGTGGGGAGAGATGATTTTCTATTCCCTTTGCCCATCAAGTGCAGGTGCATTAGGACGGCCTGTGCCCTGAGTAGGGATGTAAAATCCTGTTTGGTTAACCGGTTAAATGTGACACTTAGCCGGCTAGCTGATTATGGGGTGGGGCTAGCCCTGACGTGCCTGTTCCGTCTCCTGTAGAGAAGCCTCGACTGACCCAGGGTTTCTCCCCAGACTGAAACCAGAGATTCTCCAAGGCAGCTCCAAGTCTCTAACACTGTCGCTTAGTTGGAGTTTTACTTTCAGGAAGCAGGGGAATTGCCCTCCGGGGATGTTTCGTTTTGAATCTTGGAGCCTTTAGATAACTGCTACCCTGGGTCAAAGTCTGCGCTGGTTTGCACCCCAGCATGGTGGGAGGGGGGTGGGCCAGAACCCTCCGGCAGCAGCGGTGGGTCGAGTCGAGTGTGTGGGTGTAAGTGAGGTTAGACTGATACTTGCTCACTTTGGGCTTTGTTTGTAACTGGGCTTTTCCTCTCCTTATCTTGCTCTCCAGTGACTGCCCAGCTGCAGTGTCCCGGCAGCGTGCGGCAGCCGCGGTGCAGGGCAGCTCCCGGGGTGTGCTGAAGGACGATGGCTTTCGGGACACAGCTGGGATTGCTGCTGTGGAAAAACTTCACGTACCGGAGAAGACAGACGGTAAGTCTGAGCTGTTCTTTTGGCTTGCCTGCCTGAATTGCTGCCTCCAAGTCCTAACCCTCCAGGCAGACACAGCAGGCAGGCTGGATGTCTCCTGTTAAAATGCCCATATTTCATAGCTGAGCTCTGGTTTCAGGCCTCTGCAAGGCATTGAGGTGATCTGGTCAGTGGAAACTCAGGCACTCTGCACCTAGTTTCAGAACCAAGGTCAGAGGAGGCAGGACTTAGAACATAAGAACGGCCACACTGGGTCAGACCAAAGGTCCAATCTAGCCCAGGGTCCTGTCTGCCCACAATGGCCAATGCCAGGTGCCCCAGAGGAGGTGAACAGAACAGGTCACCATCAAGTGATCCCTCCCCTGTCACCCATTTCCAGTCTGACACAGAGGTTAGGGACACCATTCCTACCCATCCTGGCTAATAGACATTGATAGACTGAACCTCCATGAATCTATCTAGCTCTTCTTTAAACCCTGTTAAAGTCCTGGTCTTTGCAACATCCTCTGGCAAGGAGTTCCACAGGTTGATTGTGCGGTGTGAAGGAAAAACTTCCTTCTGTTTGCTTTAAACCTGCTACCTGTTTGTTTCATTTTGTGACTCCTAGTTCTTATGTTATGGAAACAAGTAAATAACTTTGCTATAGTCACTTTCTCCACACCAGTCACGATTTTATAGACCTCTTAGTCTCCTCTTTTTCTATGCCAAGTGCGGCCATATCGGAGCCTGCCCAGTCTGGAGATAAGACAGACTCCGCTGCTACACAAAGGAGTGGGGCCCAGCTTGGCTGAGCATTTGTGTAGTGAGTGTTATAGCTTCCAGTGAAGCAACACCACCAGATGGGCTGTGGGTAAGGACTGAGCTTGGGGCCTTTGGCTCTAAAAGCATTCGCTTCTGTCGCACACTCTGGGAGGAAATCTTGATCCTCTCCACATTAAACCAATGGACATTTTGAGAATAGTGGGCCACCTCCTGCCACATCTGTCACCCTAGCGGCAGTATCAGATTCCTCTCTTGATGTGGTCCCATCATGAAATGACACACGTGCTTGGCTTGTGTCTGTTCAGATCCAGAGTGCAGTCTTGTATGCGGTGTGGCTTTTGAATGGCTGGCGTGGTAGCTGTATGAGCGCACAACCCTGCCTTCAGACGGGCTCACTGCAAGAAAAATGAGGAGTAACGTTAGTCTGAACTAAGGGGTTTGGTTCAAACTAATGCGTCCTGGCACACACTTCCTGGTTCGAATCAGCTGTGATTCAAACTAGCGTGCCGGCAAGATCATGCTAATGAAGCACGGGATATTTAAATCCCCGCTTCATTAGCAATTTTGAATGCCTGCATTTGCATCCCTAGTTCGAACTAGGGTGCAAGTGTAGACATACTCTGTCTCTCCGCATAGGTCATGCACTCCAGCCCCCTAATTTTGGTCGCCCTCTGCTGGACCCTCTCCAATGCGCCCACATTCTTTCTATAGTGGGGGGCCCAGAACTGTAGTGGCTATGGCTCTAGCAAACTAGCCACACTTCACTGGCCAAATAGCCACCTGTGGCTAGCTGTTGGGGCACCCCGGCCCTGGAGCAAGAGTTGTTTTGGAGTGTCGTTCGGGTAACTTTGCCAGTGAGGGTAGGAGATGCCTTGTCTTGGCGCTTTGGTGTCAGGACAGGTCTGACCTCGGTGAAGTGCGAATGGAGAATACACCGTCAGCATGAGATGAGTTATGGGAACTGGAGGTGCAAAGTAGTTGGATAAGCTCTTTGACCCTTGCCAAATGTTCACTAGTGGGAGTGGAACCCATGTCCCTACAGCATCTGCTTGGTTGTGTTACATAAGATCAAATGAGCACCAGTGTTATCAGGGGATAGATACTGTCAAAGGCCATGGAACTTTGCCCATCCCTTCAGGTTCACGCTTATCCCATTCTACAGCACTTCATTTGGTTTCTTTAAGGGGACCACAGCTTTTTCTGTCTCCAGTCTGAGCCACATACTGCTGGTTTTTGAAGGGCTCCTTCCATAGAAAAGGCTGAGCAGCCCCTGCTTCTAGACCTTTTATGAACTGATTTCTGCAGAACTAAACAAACCTGCAGCACGGCCCGTAGCTGTGCAGCTGAAATCCATTCATCTCCATAACTCTATAAACAATGTCTCCTTCTTGGTGTACGAAACATCTATCTATATATATAATATTTATAGATAGATCCCCATCCTCCCTTGGTATTGATGGGCAGCAATCCATTGACATCCGCTGGCTTGCACTCACTGAGGCATTGGCTCAGCATCTCAAGAATCTCTTACCCTTCTCTCCAAAGAGACCTGAATGAAATAGAAGGCGGATTAAAGAATTTAGTTTTTAAATGTGTATTGACCAGGCCTGGCTTTACTGGGCAACATGGGCATAACTAGACTTCTGATGAGGCCAGAAACGTACTGAGCTGTTTAGGAGATGACTGAACCGGGTGACAGTCAATGAAAAAACCCTTCCGGCTCTTTCCTTGCGTCGTGTTCTCGGGTGTCTTGACCCTGGCATTTTTTGGTCCCTTCCAGACTTCATTGGTGCTGTGCTATTCCTGGCTCGTCGCCCGTCAGATGAGAGACGGTGCTAATAATTTTTAGTGAACTTTTAGTTAACTTGTAACCAAGGCCTCTGGCAGAGCAACTTAATTACCTGCTGCTGCCTGTTCCCGAGGTTTTTGTCTTGCTACCGGTTGAGCTGTGGGATTGGACGGGCAATGCCAAGAGGGGAAGAATATTGAATTACTGTCAATGAGCATAGGAGCACGGAAGTCAGTTCAACTCTGATTTTACACCAGCCAAAATCTGACCCAGCCAACAGTTTGTGTAGACAGATGAAACATTTTTACTCTTTCCGCGCCCTTTCCCCCCCTCCCCCCCCTTTGCCACAAGAGCTCCTGGTGCTGAGTCCCCACAGTGCGTTTCCTATCTCTCCTTTGCTTCCAAGCTGGAGTGAGTTTGAGCTGCCTTGCAAAAGCCGGGTTCAAAGCTCAGCCTGACGTGTGCCACCCAGGTGTTGCTTCTGTGCTGTTGGAAGTTGTCCTGTGCAAAGTGTACGGCGTGCTCCCTGGGGAAGGGAAGGCAAAGCAGAGGGCAGGGGGTCACAGTTGCATGCACTGGTTCAGTTCCCCTTATTCAGCAGCACCTCCTGCTACTCTGTTCCTTTGCGAACAGCAGTCTGCGAAAGGGACTGAGATGTGCACGTGGCCTGTGTCCACGGCTCTGGGCAACACCCTGAGTTTCCCCAGGAGCTGCGTCTTCAGGGTGACACACTGTAGAGGGGTGTGTTTGGTGGGGGGTCTTGCCACATTACTAGATCTAACTGTCCCCTTTAGAGCCTGCAGTGGTGTAAGTCAGCGGCGTGACAGTGACCAACAATACTAAACCACCAGCTGTGCAGGGTTCTATCACTAGAGTTGCCAGATACTTTAAAAAAAAAAAAAAAAAACTCCGAACATGACGGAGGAAAAAAAATTGGTTGAGTGCAAAAAAGGGGGGGGGGGGACTAAACTTGTTGAGCAAAAAAGTCATTGCACCTTTAAATATCCCTTTATAGTCCCCCCTCTGCCCCCGCCACCGCCAGATGTGGCAGGGGAAGAATGTCCCCACCGGCCTATGTCCGGTATTTTCTGTTGTGGGTTTTTTTTTGTTTGTTTGTTTTTTTTAAACCAGACTATCTGGGTGAAAACCAGACACCTGGCAACCCTATAGACTGCTGCTGGGCATGTGCATGGCAGTCCTGTCTTTGAAGGATTCTGGCCCAGAGTTTGGGGTGGGGAATGGATTACTCAGTGAGAAGCTTTTCATTGCTATCTACTCTCCCCAGGAGGCAAGGTGATCTAGTCGTTCTCGCAGAGTCTAGGCTACATTTGCTGCATGCCTGTGTGCCTCTCTGGCTTTGTGTGTATAAATAGAGGGTTATTTCCCCATCTTTGTAAAGGGAGCTGTTGATGAAAAGCAGCGTGGGTAAAAAGTATCGCAAGTAATTAGCAGCAGGGAAACCCAGCAAGTATTCGAAGCAAAAGGAGGAGGCTCTGGGTTGTTGATTGATGCTAGGGATGGAATGGACCCAGCAACCAAAATGATCTTGAAAGGCCATCCTAGGCCTACGTTTATTCTCTGTGTCATCCTCCTGGACCACAGATGTTGCCAGACCAGAAAGTCCCAGATTTAGGAAGCTCAACCTGTAGCATTGGAGTAAATGCACCATTTTTACTGAGTGGGTTTAACTGGCATGATGGCAAATATCCAGCCATCTTCCCTGGACTTTGCCTGGAGTGTCCTCTATTGAACATTGAGGGACTAGTTTTGGTGGTTCTTGGTATGGTACATAGACACTGAGCAGCGTGGAGGGTTGTAGCTCGCAGTGAGATCCCAGCCTTCTTCCGGTGTCCTACGTGCATGTCTAAAGACCAAACTGGACCCTTACTTGTTAAGGTGAGACCAGGCTAGGCTGAGTTTCCTGAATGATTGTAAGTGAAGGGTAACACCTGAGCCAACAAGCAATCAACATGTTGGCTGTTAAAATGTGTGGGCGGGGAGACCCATGCAAAATGTGAACAACTTGAAATCCTTCTTTTGCTCTTCCCTTAGGGTTAGCATGCGGGTAGGTGAACTTTCTGGGCAGCAAAACATTGGGGTGGAAGGAACTAGACAGGGATGCGGACACTAGCTTCCATTTCTGGCTCTGACACATGTTCTGCCTGTCCTTGGGTAAAGCTCTCAGTGCTTGAGCCCTCCATCCAGGGAACACTACAGGGATAATACTCATCTGGTCTGTGTAGCTTGTTGGAAGCTCCTCACATCAGCTGTCTCTCGCTAGGGGTACATATTGCATCAAGTGCAGTGGGCCCCCTGCTTGCCTTAGGGCCTGTAGGCACTAAACAGGAGTGGATGATGACAGCATGGGACCAGGTGTGCTCTAATGGATGCTATTGGTGGTGGTGTGTTAGATACACCTGGCTGTCGTGAACAGCTGGAACTGAGCTCTTGGTTCTTGGGTAAAGGTTTAGGGCTTTGCCAGGGGAACGCCTCTTCTCAACTACCCCCGACAGGAGGCCAGCATTTCAGCTAGCAGCTATGAGATGCGCTGGGGTTAGCGTCGCTTCTGCACCCCACACGTCGACGTTAACAATTGAAAACCAACCAGAGGCGAGCCCTCGACAGCACGTGTTGTGTGTTCAGCGTAACCACTGCCCAAGGCCTCTGGGATCCACGGCACCCCGACTCTTTCAGAGCACCTCGGCGGAGCCGGCTGGCATGAGGCTTCCAGTGTCTCTCTTGACTTACGCCTGGGTTCTGCAGTGATCTCCACTCCCTCCACGTGGTCACTATAAAACCGTAATGCTTTGTCCTTTTTTTTTTTTTTTTTTTAAATTTTCCAGCTGCAGCTGTTGATTGAGGTAGCCTGGCCTCTCTTCATCTTCTTTATATTGATCTCCGTGCGCCTGTCGTATCCACCCTACGAACAACACGAATGTAAGTGACAAGTGAGACGTGGGTCCCTAGGGTGGTCGGTTGGTGTATGGGTTACGGGGAATGCCCATTGACCAATGGTGATCACAGCTTAGTCAGGGCTGTTTAATAACCCCTCTGCTTCCCCTTCCAGCTGCCACCGGGGTGGATCCTGGGGTATCCAGTGGCCTTTTGCTCCAGCATCGGACCTCTCCGCGGCTTCCCTTGGGCGTGTATGGAGTTGGTGATGCTGGTCTAGGCAAATGCCATGTGAACCCCTTGCTGGGGGGGGGGCGTCCTCTGGAAAACACTCCAGCCTCCCTCTCCATCCGTGGCTGGTGGGTCTCCCACAAAAGACCCAGAAGGGAGCCGTGTTCAGGGCAGCACGAGACTGGAGTGCCGTAAGCAGCCTGGCTCTTGCTGCCGGACAGAACACTAGCCTGGGTTAGCAGCTGCCAATCTGGCAGTGACCTCGCATGACTGCAGTAAGTTTTGGAGCCGGGGGGACAGCCCAGGTGTGAACGGTGCAACGCGAAAAGCCCGCTGTGTGCTGTCGCACTGCGGCTCGGGGCTGCGGCAAAAGCCTCGCTCAGTCTCCTCGTGCCACAGATAGAGGAGTGCTGAGGTGCCTGAAGAATAGAGTTGCATTTAGGGCAGAGGGAGCCCGGGGCAGAGAGATGCAAGGGGTCCAGGAGTCAGGCCTGGGGAATGGCTGGCTGGAGAGTGTACGGGGGAGGGCTGCAGCCACATACTGGGTCACTGTTGCTCTTCTTCCTTTTGCCCCTCACGCCCTGATAGAAGTTCATAGCCTGCTGCATCCTCCTCCAAGAGCCAGAGGAAGGCACAAGCTGAGTGCTTGCTCCTTGCTCCCTGATGGGGGAAGAGGCAGGAGGATACCCCCCACCCCGCTCTCCCAAAAGGGCCCCGGAAGTGGGAGTACACCCTCCCCCCAGCCTGCCCCTTTCACCTGCCTGCTGCTTAGCAAGGCTGCCTGCAGAAGAGCTGGCTCACTGCTACCTAGGTAACCGGTTACCCGTTCACATCCCTAGCCCGGTGGGTAGGGCACAGGACTTGCACTCGGGGAAACCTGGGTTCTCTTTAGCTCGGTTTCTGCCCTGCCACGTGACCTTGAACTAGTCCCTTCCCCTCTGTTGCCCGCTTACTGGTTGGCTGTCCTGTCTAGATAAGATCCTAGGGCCAGGGGGCAAACGCTTATAGTGTGACTGGAGAGCAACCAGAAAGGTTGGGCCCCATCCCACCCAGGCCCTGTGGGTGCTTCTGCAATCTACATATTGAGGAATGTAAAAACACGAGGGACCTCGTTAGCAGACCCTGGGGTGGAGCCAGCTTATCTCCAGGGGCACTGTGGACCGCCTGGAATCACGGGCCGCTCTTTTTGTTGTGGGGAAACTGGTTGGCATTGTCCTTCCACATCTATGGATCTAGACTGGTCCTCTTACCTCTTTGCCATCCTCCCATTAGCTACAGTGACCACTGGGATGCCTGTTGTGTAGCGAGCCTGACTTGTTGGGTCAGCACCAAGCCCCGTCTGGTGGTCATAACTTCTCGTGTCTGCAGTCAGCCATGTGGGGAAGGGCTCCTTGTTTCTTTCCTTTACCGCATTATTCCTGGGTTCCGCCTAATGCCCAAGTTCAGAGAATTTTGCTTAACCGAATTCACTGGGGAGTGCCTGGCACTTGACGTTTAAAATTCACTACCGCAGCGGATGATTATGAAAAGTGGTGCTGCCTTAGCGCAGTATTCCCACACAAGTGACTGCTGGACAGGATGCTTCCTGCTAGAGCTTCAAGCCAGCTGGGAAGCCCTTCCCAGAAAAATGCTTTCTTCCCGATTTGGAGTCCCGCAGAGCTGAGGTGCTGCAGTTTGCAGCTCTGCCATTATGCGGCCAACTCTGGACCAGAGCCAGTCGTGTAGGTTTTTCTTTTTTGCTGAGCTAGCCTGTTGCTGTCTGTAATGCTTGGCAGGCACCGGAAGTCTCCCTGGGTGAAATTTCAAGTTGTTGCACACCTCGACCAGGGATGTAAACAAGCCTAAGCTTATCGGGTAGTTGAGTTGACTACTCGACTACTCCCTCCCTCCTGCTGCTGTGTCAGAGGCAGCAAGTGGGGGGTGGAACAGGAGCTGGTGCTGGGGGGAGCTGGCTTAAAAGCTGTTCTCTTCTTCCCCCCCCCCCAACACTGGTTTGGTGGTGCCACCTGTCTTCTTCCCCCACCCCTCCCACCCCCCCACACTGCTGCCTCTATCAGAGGCAGAGGGGGAGGCACTGGGGAGGCTGCCCTCAAGCAGGGTTAAAGTAAAGGATTTAGCCGGGGCAGAACCTACTGAGCGGCAGCAGCCCCTGTTCACAGTGGCCCGAGCTGGAATCCCCTGTGGACAGGGGCTGCTGGGCCTGGCGCGGGTGGCTCTTACTGCATGTAAAATGCAGAGCCTTAGCAGGGGTAGCTCCTGGACCAGCGCAGGCTGAGACAGAGCGCCTTCCCTTACCGACTAATCATGTAGCTGATACAATTACCCACCTCTTACCACCCTTACTTGAGATATTCAGACTGTCTTCTGTTTCCTTGCAGAGCCTTAGGCTTGCATTGGGGAGACTGTGACAGAGGGCCCCAAACTCAGGGAAAACAAATGGGCTCAGCTGGTGCTTCAGCTGGTGTAAATCCATGTAACTCAGCCAATGCTCACGTACACCGCTGAAGCTCTGTTCTTGTGTGAAGCCTGAAAGGCAGAGGCATCCCTGTTGAGACTTGCACAGAAATTTGCAGATGGCTGCCCTAAATCCTTTACTGTAACCCAGCTGTGTCAGGAGTTGAATTTTAATCGACCGCTGTTTGACATGGAATCCTGCCCTTTTATTGAATAATTGCTTATTTTTTCAGAGGCTTTTAGCAGGAAGTGCCGAGTGGTGTCTGACTACTTTGAGTTCACATCTCTCCTTTCATCTAATAGCTTCCGAGGATAAGTAACTAGATTCTTTCTTTTAAGCTTCTTTCTAGTGCAGTTCAGTTTCATTGAACATTCACTCATTTGCAAATAGACACGGATGAGTTTTGTAAAAGTGGACTGTTGTCTCTGGTTGAATTGGGAGCCAGGCTATGGAGGGAAACCTTCAAATCAGGTCACGGTGAACTCTGGGGCAACTCTTTGTATGTCTTTAGAACAGAATTATCTGCTGTGACAATTCTGGAGGGTGTGATGAAATGACTCCCAGATCATTAAAAATTATAAGAGGAACTTAGCAATGTGCAAACACTTTCAAATGATGCGATATGAAATATTTTATTGTGCCGAGCTAGGCTAAAAACCAAAAATCGTCAGCTGTCTAATCTTATCTGAAAAGGACAAGAATGTAAGCAAGGGTTGAGTCATGTATGAGGCTGAGCCTTTGCAGTTCAGGATTTTGGTAATTTTTAACAGCCTCAATTGGTTTAAGGGCTCTTACCTGATACAGTCAGCAAGATTTCCCCCTCCCCCCCCTTTATATAAGGGATCATTATGACTTCCACCATAGCCAAGCCAAACAGACCACTGCAAATACAGCTCTAACGAGATTACTGTCTTTATCTCGTGGAAGCTTGCTTTTTTTCATCTGTCTCCTCGGAATTTGAAAACATGTTTTGCTTAGGAAGAAATATGCATTACTTAAAGGCTACTGAAAAAGCCAAGTGGTGGCTTCAGCTATGTCATTGCAAGGAAACAGTGACATTCTGTATGCTGCACTTCTGCATGTAGAGCATTTCTAGTTGCTGAGAGCTACTGTTGTGTTTGTCTCGAGGATATAGTTGTGTAACACTTTAGAGATTAACAAATATATTATCACAAGCTTTTGTGGGTAAAACCCACTTCCTCAGGTAAGATTTTGTGTTCCAGTTCAGAATGCTACAGCATGTGCATCTTGCTCTCCTAGACTTGATATTTGTTCTTTGCTAACTTCCTTAGTCAAAGCAAACTAGGTGTGGTGGTCTTTGTGCCTGGGGAAACTTAAAGGAAAGTGTGGGTAAGAGGAGTGGTTGTGTGTGATTTATGTGTTTTTTTTTAAATTTCGTCCCTGTCGCGGAAGAGCTCAGAGATGAAGAAGCTTCCTGGTTTACAAAATTAGAAAATCCACAGTTCCACGGATGGGCATTTCACTTAGTTGGGAGTTTTTCAGCTTTCTAGAAGGGGGAAGAACTTGAAACAGAATCCCAGGTTCAAGTAGTAATTTTGTGCAAATATGACTAAAGGCAATCGCCAGGAGACGATCTCTTTTCCTCGTAGTTGTGGGGAAATCATTTTGCCTTCTATGTACTGTAAATGTCGCAGCAGTTCCTTCCGTTTTCCTGGTCATGGGAATGTGGCCTGTCATCCTGTCTGGTAGGGGAGAAGACCCAGTCATCCCTGTGAAACACTAATAAAACTCACTGTCCCTAGTAATTCACAGCATTACCTGAATAGTTCTGTATGAGGCAGTATGGAAATCTTGAAGAGTGATTTCTCTTGGCTGGGCCAAGCTGGGACTACCTTGAAAAAAGAGAAGTACAAAATGCAAATTGATTAGAGGGGCCCAGAAGGGGAATCCACCCCCCCCCGGAATGCTACAGGGGTTCACCCCCCCAAACCCAAAGGTTGCATGTAGACCTGAGCCAACAGCAGGGCAAATCCAGAATGGCTTTGTTGGCTTTGGGAGGTGTGCGCACCTGGAGCTTAGCGGCGTTGCGTGCGGAACATCAGCCTGGGGAGAACGCCCTTCTTTCCCTGCAGGCCACTCCTGGAGCAACAGGAGGGCGTGAAGATCGAATGGAGTCTCTTTACCCTCTTCCTTCCCCCCCCCCCCCCCCCCCGGCAGAAGCAAGGGGCAGAAGGGATGCAGGGGAACCTGGAGAAGTTACCGTGCCGCTAGTCCCTACTGGGGTGGGAGAGCACAAGAACGTATCTGCCAAGGGGGGGAAACAGGGAAGAGAGCAGTGTTGCTCCCTTCCCCCACAAAAAATGCAGCCCCTTGCTTCTTACCTCTTCTGGCTGGCTGCTGGTTTGTAGCCTGGTATGGGAAGATGCTTTGCTCATCCATGCAAACCCGAGGACTGGTGAGGAGGGAATTCGGAGAGCACTCTAGCTCCAAACAGGGCCAGGCCTTGGATTCCTTCTTCACTCCAAACTCCTGTTGATTCAGCGTTGCCAAGTCTCTCAATCATTTTTTTTTTAAGTGGGTGTCACAATTTTTGGTCAGTCGTTGCTGTTTTGGAAGTCCCAGATCCTGGAACCCTGCGATTAAGTCAGCTTTCAGTCAAACTAAAGTGTCTACCCTTTGTGGGAAACATGCCTGAAAACATAACTCAAAAGGCGCTCAAACCTGAAGGCAGAGAGGAGCCCCTATTTATTACTACAATCTCACAAGTTTGGGGGGGGGGGCTGGACTCATGACCTCTTAAGTTCTTGGGCGGGACTGTGGTTGATGTTAGTAAGAAGTTGCAGCAGGATTGGGCCCTACAGTGTCACCCTCCCCCCCGCCCTTCTTGGCTATGTTTCTGATTCTGCAAACCAAGGCAACTTTTCCAAACGTTTGTCTCTTTGTTCTAGGTCACTTTCCAAACAAGGCCATGCCTTCGGCAGGAACCTTGCCCTGGGTCCAAGGGATCATCTGTAATGCCAACAATCCTTGCTTCCGCTACCCAACACCCGGGGAATCCCCTGGGGTCGTCGGAAACTTCAACAGGTCCATGTAAGTCCAAGATCTGGCTTTTCCCGGGAACTGTTTTTGAGGGGCAACACTCCAGGCATAAGCTGCAAGTGGTGGGAGCAGCAGCAGGCAGTTAGATTGGAATTAAGAGCTGAGATACTTTCAGAGTGGTGTTCTGCGGTGGTGCTTTCCTGCAGCTGGACTCTGAAGGGCCCACACCTGCCCTACAGAGCATGTCCGTTTAGAGTTAGCTAATGAGTGTGCAAACCCAGCCTAACATAGAGGAGTGAACCCTACTCAGGCAGAGTTCCCGGAAGATAAGGAGGTTTGCCCTGACTAAAGAGGGAACATAATTGGGGTAGAATTTCTCCTGTAGAAAGGAAAAAAGCCAGCCTGATCCTTGGCTGGGAAGCTATTGAATTTGGGAGCTGCCACCTTAGCCCTGGTCTGCACTAGGGAGTTGCTTTGCAGTAACAAATGGAGCGTCCACACAGCCGAACCCGTAATTTTGAAATGAGCCGGCTGTTTCGAAATTGGTACTCCCGCTCTCCTCAGGGGGGAACGCTGATTCAAATTCAGAAATAGCAGTGGTGTGGACGCTCCGCTGCTGCTATTTCCAAGTAACGACTCCCCAGGGCTTCCAGGGGCTGTATGTCGAGGTAGCACAGCCATGTGAACGGAGCCTGCCTTGACCAATTTCAAGGCTCCCCATAGCAGGGACACGCTAGTTTGATTTTGCATTTCGGGGGGAGTTGTTTCAAAATAGTTTCCTAGTGTAGACGTGCCCTTAGGGAGAGGGGGTAGCGATTTCCCTGCTACTGGTAAATCACTGGTCAGTTGTATCTCACAGGCCTCAACCCCAGCAAAGCTGTTGCAGCCTCTGTGCGCAAGGGCAGGAACAGCCGTGGCACGCTGGAGCCATGTCCATAAGGCCCCCCTCCTGGACAATGAGGCAGGCTGAGGGAGGCAGAGGAGTGCCCACCTCCTGCGAGCTGCCAAGGCGAATGCCCAGTGCCTCGCCCTGCTGCACACCCCTCCCGCTGGCCCTCGCTGGTGCCTTTCGAGGGCCGCTCCGTTGGGCTGGTGTGACTCTGCACTGCCCCGGAGGAGCATTGCCTCTCAGATGTGCCGTATCCCCTGAAATATTCACAGCGGGTGGCACTTTGGAGGAACCTTGCTCAAGTGTCCTAGGTCTGCTCTCAGCTAGTGGACTCCTGGGGAACCTGCAGCCACTCTGGACCTCTGGTAGCTGCTCCTCCCCAGCCCCTGTGGAAGGATGTGCCATGGAGACGTTGCTCTGCTGGGTACAGGGATGTCAGCCAGGGCTGGCTGCCTGGTGCCCTTCCCTTCCCACCTCGCTGTGCACTCAGCATGGTCCGCGCCCACAGGGATAATCCCGGAACAGTTGGCGTTCGGGGGTTGGTTGACTTTGGCTACCTGGAAAAGAATTGTAAAGGACCAGGGATGTATTTGTGGAGGCGTTTTACAAGCCGTGATTTATCCTAGCAGGTAAAATGAGACGGCTGTACCAAAAGCACCTGGCATCCCCCGTGTCTTCAGTAACCTGAAGGCACCCAGGGCAGGTTTTTAAACTTTCCTCTAAAGACCACTTTGATTGAGGCTTCCTCAAACTGCCCTGAGTACAGACGAGAGGGTTGGCTTTGGCTATAAAGGAACGGAGTCTTTCCACCGGCTCCGTTTTAGGTGGCTTAGGTCACGATTGCACTGTCTGCTTTCCCATCCCTGTCCTGCAGCATTTCCCGCTTGTTCTCGGATGCCAAGAGGTTGCTCCTGTACGGCCAGAAGGACAGCAGCATAAAGGATGCTCAGAAACTCCTGGGGAAACTGCAGCAGCTTGGGGATGCCGGCTCAGGTAACTCAAGGCAGAAAGTGCTTCGTGCGTTTGGCAGTGGAGGCTAGTCAGCACCGTTCAGAATGTATCATCTTTGTTTGCTGGGGTGGCCAGGGTGTGGCAGAGACAGGGCTGGCCCAAGCCATTTGTGTGCCCTGGACCCCAGGAGCACAGCCCCGCCCCTGGGAGTGCAGTGCATGTACGGCCCCCCCCCCCCCCAGCCCATGCGCAGCCCCACCCCCACCCGGTCCGGCAGCCCTGCACGGCGCTCCCTACAATGGGGCGCCCCGGGTGGTAGCCCGGTCAGCCTGTAGCTTGGGCCAGCTGTGGGCAGAGATTCATGATCATTGCTCTAAAACCGACTGTTTCTCCCCAATCAGTGTCTTAGGTTCTTAGCTTCATTCTTTGTGCCTTTTGAGAGGGTGACCTACAGCAGCCAAATGTTGGGGCTGGTCCTGCTTTGGGCCGGGGGCTGGACTCGATGGCCTCCTGAGGCCTCTGCCAGCCCTAGGAGTCTATGCAATACACCAACTCTTTCTAATGTAAAATTACCATTCCTAGAGCCGAAATGAGACTCGTGTGAGACCTTGCCAGCATCAGAGCCTGTTACTGGCAGGTTTGGGACATACAAGTTGTTAGGGATTTCTAAGGCAACTGACTGACTAAGCATGCTCTCCACTGCAGCTGCCATTGGCAGGAACCCCGCCTCCTCCCCCAACAAGTCAAAAATTCAAAAGAACATGGGTGCAGAGAAACTGAATCTGGCTCGCAGCATGCTAAATCAAAGCGGGGTATTATCAAAAATGAATTACCCCACTTCTCTTCTACGGAGGACAGGAGTATTTAGGGCACTGAATTATTTAATGCAGTCTAGGAGTAGGCTCAACTTCTGAAACAAAATGCTGTGTGTCTTAGCTACTTGCATGGCTTCCCTTACTGTGGTATCTGAATGCCTCAGTCTTTCATATCTTTACCCTCGCAGCACTTTCCTCCCTTGTTGGTATGTCCCCTTTCCCAAAGGGGGCACCAAGGCACAGATATTAAGAGATTTGCCTGAGGACACAGGAAGGCTGTGGCAGAGCAGGGAATGGAACCTGACTTTCATGGATTCCTGGCTAGCACCTAGCCACTGGACCAGCCTTCCTGTTGTCAGTGCCAGTGCCCTCTGTCTAACTGAGCAGCCTTTCAGAGTTGTGTGTATTCCCTTTAAAGGAATGTGTCTCTTCTGTAGGGGGTTTTTCATATACTGCCTTTGATCTGCCTCTCCCCTTAGAAACGGGGATGGCTTAAAAAAAGGCAACCTTATAAAAACAAGTGGAAGCATAGAGTTGTGCACCTGCCTCTAGGCCTTGATCCCGGGCTCCTATACCATGTGGAGCCCTGCTGAAGTCCAGGGGGGGATCTAAGTACATGCATAAAGCGAAGCACATGCTTAAGTGCTCTGCAGAATTGGTGTCTTACTGAGGAACTGCACAAGTGTGTAACTGATGCTTCTCCCTCTTGCACTGTTTGGTGTCTGTTCGTGATCTTGTTCAGGCCCCAATCCTGCAAAGATGTCACTTGAGGCTCTGCGAGCAGCTTATCGGGTCCCCCTTGGATTGTGTGCTCTTTGGAGCAGGGGTTGTCTGCTTCCTTTCATATCCTTGGGCACTCAGCTGTCCGGATGTCGTAGCACCCAGCTGTCTCCACTAATATCTGCAGGATGTGGGGATGTGTGGCTAGAACTGTGCACAAGGTACGTGGAGAGAGTCAAATGCCCTTAATCAGGGCGTTGTAACTTCCAAGCAAATCTCAGCTTAGGGGCACCAACTCTGACTGCAGCTATTCCAAGAGCCCTCCCTCCTCCTCCCATGATGGAAGGTCGTTTTCTTAAAATATCCTCTTAAACTCTCCCAGGTGGCTTCCTGTAGTCATCAGGAGATGGATGCAGATTTGAGGGGATGCAGATCCTGGGGGCCTGCCAACCTTGGCAGCAGCCTAGGCCTCCAACATTACCAGTTTGTTACTTGCCTTCTCTCCTAGACCACGTTTACACCCTTTTGCTTTACCTCTGTCTTTGGGACACTGGTTGTTGAAATGCCTTCCTGCCTGTCAGGCCTGCTGCCCTTGTCTCAGGTCTCTCTGGGTCCTAAATGGCTGCTTCTGCTTTCCTACCCCTCCCCTCCACCATTCCTGCCTGAGGACTGACAGTCATTTTGTGCCCCCAATCCAGCAGGTCTGTTGGGCACAAGGAAGCAGTTTGGCTGACGCACTCAGAAGGAGAAACCTCTATCTACCCCTCACTTGTTTTTGCCCCACTAAGTAGGGAGTCCTAAATGTGCAAAAGCCCAGAAAGCCCCTGGCTAAGGGGCAGCCCTACAAAAATAAATCCATAATTATAAATCAGTAGTCACCAATGTGTAGATGACTGCAGGGGCAGCATGTGCGGGTGTGGGCTGCCCAGACATGCTCTGTGCATCTCTGAAGGGAGGGGAAGAGTTATGTCAACAACCAGCCACTTTGGAAGCGGTGTTGGGCCATGTCATGCAAGCCAGTGTTCCCTCTGATCTTTTCCATCCATGTGTGGAATAAATTTATTTACATGCACTGATGCATGGGCAAATGTGCACCACCAGTAGAAACACAAACCTCGCTGTGGGTGCTCTGCTAATCAGCTGGGCGGCATTTGATGCTCTCCCTAGTGGCCGCACAAACATATGGCTTACAGGGAACACCAGTGCAGGCAGCCTGCTTGAGTCTTGCTGTGCCACTTCCAGGAGCAGCAGCAAATACAGGTGCAGCAGCAACCTGTGTGCATACTGGCTGAAGCCTGCATCTCACACCCCCTCCCATAACCCCAACACCCTGCTCTAGGTCAGAATTCTCTCCTGTACCCCAGCTCCCTCCTAGAAAGAAACTAATAGGGCCGCTGTTCTGAGGTAAGACATAAGGCTGTTTTGACAACCCGTAACCCCAGAACGGTTTTGTTAAGACCAGACTGAACTTGCCTTTTAATTAACAGCCTTGATGCCATAATTGGGATCATTTTATTTGAAATTAGGAAGAAAGACTTGTACCCAGGCCCCTTATGCAATCTAGTAGCCCAGGGCCCATAGTGTTAATCTGGCACTGACCCCAGGTGTGTTCCAAACAGCTGCTGTTGACTATTTATCCCCTGCCACCTGCAGGGTGGGGCTGTGCCCTCACCTGACCTGTGTGCTCACGCAGGACCACACCCAGGGCGCAAGGAATTGAAGACGGTGCCTGTAAGAAATGTATCACAACATGCCTCAGGGTAGGCTGTGTGTGTTTTGTGATACAACAGTGACTGTAAGAAATTTAAGTGTGGGGTGGTGGTGCAGGAGTGGGGTGTGTGAGGGACTCAGGACAGGGGCCTAGGGCAGTGTGTGGGCAGTGCAGGAGGCAGGGCAGAGGCTCTGGGGGAGAGTGTGAAAACTGTGGGCCTGGGTTAACTTACTGGGCCAGGACCAGGCCGTAGCAGCCAAACAGCTGCAGCCAGCCAGGGCCAGTCAATTCCACTTCCTCTCCTACCCCTGCTGCAGCAGGAACAGGACCAGGCCACTCCTCATAGCTAGATGGGGGGCCAGACAGTGGGGCCTGTCCCAGGTGGGGGCTGATTCTCACACAGAGCTGGTTCTTGCCTGACAGTGCTTGCTTTCACCTCTGCACCTGAGAGTTTCTAAAGCGATTCATGATTTCTAAAGCGATTTAGGATGCTTCCATTTTTGGGTGCCTAACTTGAGGACCCTTAAAGGAGATGGGCTTCAGAAGGCAAGCACTTGGGGCTGAGGTTCAGAAAGCCCACTTTACGGGGCCAAGTTGAGTACTGGAAAACTTGAGGTGCCTAAAATCATGAGTCACCTCTGGAAATATCTTGTCCATGTGTTACTGGCCCCCTCAAAAAGCTATGGCTGAGCTCCTGTTGCCTTTAGATGGTGCAGCAGCAATCCATGTCCAACCAGAAGGAAAGGCTAGCTTTGGTTATATATCTTTGTCCTGAAATTTGCAGTCTGAATCTACTTTGGATGTTTAAAGAAATCTAATCAGCACCACAAGGCTGAATTAGATGCTGCTGGGTAGGCTAGAGTGAGGAGTTATATCATGGGTGGGCAAAACACAGCCTGTGGGCCAGATCCCACCTGTCTAACATTTCTATCTGGCCCCATGGCCCAGTGGGCCAGGAACTGTTAAGCACCTCCTGGCTAGAGTCTGCATCTCACATGCTCTCCTGCACCCCACCCCTCTGCCCTAGGTTAGAACCTCCTCCTGTACCCCACCTCCCAGCTGGACCTCCTACCCCCTCTCTTACTAGAGTAGAAATGTGTAGCCCATGATGACTTTCCAAAATGCATGGAAATTATTGCCCACCGTGGGTTCTACGAAGCAAAGATGCTCATGTTGTGCTCTATAATAAAGCTTGGTGCCTTTATTGCAAAAATTAAGCTCAGAACAAGCATAGCCAAGAGTTGTTTTCTGTAATAAACTAATTAAAAGCCCCAATCAGTTCAAATGTGTGTAAGTAAAAAACCCTAACAAATTAGCTATGGTTGTGAATCTGGACAGACTCTCTATTGTGGGTACGGTCGTGGGAGAATAAAGCCCGATTGTTCATTTCATGTCTCACTCCCTTACAAACCCTTCATTAAAACAAGTCGGGAAGTCTCCTGCCTGGCTGCCTGACCCTCTCTCCAGCTATACACAATAAAGGAGCTTTGACGGGAGTGCTCGTTGCTTAGAGAAGCAGGAGGAGGGTGAGGGATACACGGGGTATCCTGCCATTCCCTGTCACCCAACATTTGTTGTCTTTAATAGGATGTACTGATTGGGCTTTGATCACAGTCTCCTGGTGGGAGGAACTTGTTTTTTTTATTATGATCAAACATGCAAAGCTTTCCGGGGGGGGGGGGAGAGCAGGCTTTTTGCATAGGGCAAAATGCTGAAAACTCTAATATTAGATGTTTTCATCTAAATAAAATGTTTGTTTTTAAATTTGCTTTTTGATCTGTTCACTATATTTTTCCAACTGTAAAAACAGAGACAGTAGGAATCCCTAAAAACTAAAGTTAAGAAACTTGAATCAAAATGCATATTGCTAGAACCTGAACAGGCCTATGGAGGAAGAAAAAAATGCAAGCCATCAAATATTTCAGGAGAAAGAAATGAAAACACTTTGCATTTTGACTAGCCTAGGTTTTTTTACAAATGACTGTTTAACACTTACACTTACAGTAGCAACTAAAGGCCTGAGCCAGCTGTGGGCTGCACTATGCGAAGGGGGGGGATAAACACCCAGCACTGCCCAATACTGCATCCTAAAGGTTTTTATCATTTGCAGAAAAGAGGCGAGGTGCCGGGTGGGGGGACTAGCACGAGAGAGACCCTGATACCTAGTTCCTTACACGTGTTGGGGGGGACTATTCAAGGTTATGTGCTTGCTCTGTCCCCGTGAAGGACAAAGTAATTACTACTGACTGTCTGTCTCTTGTACAAATGTGGCCCTCAAGCGTGCGGGACGTGAGTCTAGCAGAGCAGGACGGGCCCCCTTGATTTCTGCCTCTAAGTCTACAAAGTCCCTCTGAGGCCCTGGGGTTGGTAGGCCCTGTTGCATTTGAGTCTGTCTTGGTCCCATCTTGGTCTGTCTTCGACCTGGATCAGCTCTCTTCCCCTTTGTCACACACAGGGTTTATACCAGTGTAATTCCATTGACTTCAGCGTGTGCTTAGGCAGGTGGAACAGGCTCTAGGTATAGGTGTGTCCCCTCTTTTTGCATTAATGTTTTTCAAAGGGCACCGGTGTTAAGTCTACAAGAGCTACTTGTCTTAGGCCACAGCTATACTTATGTGCTGGAGATCAATCTTTTGGCATTTGATTTAGCGGGTCTAGTAAAGACCCACTAAATGGAATGCTGAGGGCATCGCGGGTATTCCTGGCAGTGACGAGGAGGAAGGGAGGTCGACGGGAGTGTTTGCTCCCATCAGCCTTCCATTGTGAAGACGGCTGCAGGCCTGACTGAACGTTTTGTCTTGCACCTCGTTAGACCAGACCGCACAGACGCTGGCACTCTCCATAGCTGCCAACTCACACATGAGCATCAGAGCTTCAAGCCGGTCAAGGCATTGGGTTGGTTCTTGATGGACAGGCCCAGACACGGGTCATTCTGCATTTGGGTTGGACTCAGCTAGCCAGGCAGGGCTCCTCCCTCTCCCACACTCATGCCTGTAGTGCATCCTCCCCTTGCAGAGCACAGGGGCCAGTCGGGTTCTCTGTGTTCCATTGCGTATCCGCCACCACTCACACAGAGCGCTTTCCTCCTCTTCTGCACTCAGGTCCGTTCCACTCCACACACGCTGTGTCTGCCCCAGCCAAAGGCAGGGCACCGCCGGAGGTTGTGTCTGACTTTGGCCGACCCCTCTCTGCCCCTAGCAGTCGTCAGGACTCGGCTGGCGCTGCGTTTTGCTGTAGAGTAGGTTCTCGGCTGGGCATGTCTGACAGCTGGTGCATGTTTAGCAGTAGCTGTTGAACTTTATCTTGCTGAAATGGCTGCACTGAGTTGTCTGCGGCAGCCCCCTGCCCGTGGCGGGGGGGAAAGCTGCTCCAGCCTTCACCAGTTAACCAGAACCTGTAAACCTCACCCATTAAGCATGGGCCTTAGCAATTAATCTTTCCCATCCCTACTTTGGAGTTGTACACTGAATACCAGCAAGAAAAGCTTTTAGCCTCCCATCGGGGGAGGGAGGATGGGGGAGAAGATGGCACCTTCTTTGTCTGCTCTTTCTTTCCTATCTCAAAAAAGAGATCTTGGCATTGGAAAAAGTTCAGAAAAGGACAACAATAATGATGAGGGGTTTCGAATGGGTCCCATATAAGGAGAGATTAATTAAAATGGGACTTTTTAACTTAGAAAAGAGGAGGCTAAGGGAGGATATGATAGAGGTCTATAAAATCATGACCGGTAAGGGAATAAAGAAAAGTTATTTATTTGTTCCTATAACATAAGAACTAGGAATCACCAACTGAAATTAATAAGTAGCAGGTTTAAAACAAGCAAAATAAAGTTTTTCTTCACCCTGCGCACAGTCATCCTGTGGAACTCCTTGCCACAGGAGGTTGTGAAGACCACGATTTTAACAGGGTTCAAAAAAGAACTAGATAAATTCATGGAGGTTAGGTCCAGCAATAGCTATTAGCCAGGATGGGTGGGAATGGTGTCCCTCACCTCTGTCAGAGGCTGGGAATGGGTGACCAGGGTGGGATCACTTGATGATTCCCTGTTCTGTTAACTCAGTGTGGGCATTGGCCCTGTTGGAGGACAGGACACTGGGCTTGATGGACCTTTGGTTTGACCCAGTATAGCCGTTCTTATGTCTTTTAAGGCTGGGATCAGCTGGAGAAAGGGCATCTGGGGCTGCTGTCCGACATCAGTAGCAGCTGAGCTGCTTGCCCACTGAGGCAACACCAAGTTAATTATTTAAAAGTGCTGTCATGCCCTCCCCACTCCAAAAATGGTCCGATGCAGTGCCAACTGCAATTGCTGGGGGCAGGACGGGGCCTTTCCTTTGCCTCTGCTGCTTTTTGGAGCAGACCCTAAATCCGATCAATAGCCTTTGGGTTTTTTTTAAAAAGGAAGCTCTACCTCTTCTCTATTGGCTGTGGGCAGTGTGCCTGGGTGTGCTGTTTGGCACAGCTGCTGCTGGCTCTGTGTCAACCCTGTGTGCCCTTGAGTCAGCATTGGCCAGAGCCCGTTGACTTTGGACCTCACAAGAAGTGAGCAAAGGGGGTCAGTTATATCATTGACCTGAATGTGCCCTCGTGGCCAGGGCTCACTTCCCGGGGGGAGGGAGCCCCGAGAGCCAGAGAGGGGGAAGGCCAGTTACCCTGTCTGTGACCGTTCTCTTCCTTTCCCCTGTCCCCATCTTTCCCTCAGATGTTTTGTTTAATCCAGGCTTATTTCGTGCAGCCGAACCCTTACATTGGCTGCCATCTCTCCCCCTTGCCTTCGGGTCCCTTCCTGCCACTAGTTACTGGGGCAGTGCTTACTAGGAGGACGTGGCCTGCCAGCCAATGAGAGGAGGGGGTGTTAAAGGGGACAATTGTCCTGGGGCCCGGTGAGCAGTGGTAGCTGGAGCCCCGGTCCCTTTAAATTGCTGCCGGAGTGTCGTGCCATGCGCTCCTGGCAGCACTGAGGCCTGTGGCGGGCGGGGGTGGGGGAGGTGATGCTGTGCTCTGGGCAGAGAGGAAGGTTGGCTACATTTGGCCACGCCCCTTCCACCTTGGCCACGCCCATTTCTGGAGCCCAGAGCCACCTCCCACCCCCATCTTGCCTGAGGCTGTCGGCTCCGTGGCCTTCCTGCTCCCGCGGCCTGTCATTAAGCCTGTGGGTCTGTTCAGCGGAAGCATGTGCTTAGGGGGTGGGGGTGAGTAGCATCCCTGAAGTGGGCCTGCTTGTGTCTGAATGCCAGCCCTGTCCATGAGTCCCTTGCAGCCCTAGGGCTGTCCCCAGTACAGCCTCGCGCATCAGCACCCAACCTACAAGGCGCTGAGCACCCAGGGTGAGCTACGCAGCAGCCAGAGCACCTCGTGGCCTCGGGGAACAGAGGGTGCTCAGCATTTGGAAGGGTGGGGCCCGTTCTCCAGACGTTAGGGAAGCAGCTCCCGTCCCTACTGGCCATTCCCGTGGTGTTCTCTCCGCTGAGGTGTGTGCGCGAGGAAAAACGAGTGTGGTCCACAGCAGCGAGCCCAGCTGTCTGTCGCGTCCCGGACGAAGCTCTTGGCAGAGATGCATCCCCTTGTTGCCAAGTGTAACCACCTGGAAGGTTTTCGAGTGCTGTAAGCGCTGGTTGCGAGCTAGCAGGCCCTCCGGCACCATCCAGCCTTTAGTACCAAAAAAAAAACCAAAACGTGAAGCAAAACATTCCCCCTGCCCGGTGCCAGGGCTTCTGCCCCTCCCTCCTGCGGTGGATGCATCTCACAGAGCCAACTCTTCCGCACTGGGACAATAAGCCAGACACTAGTGCCAGAGAGCAAGAGTCAAAGACCTGAGTGATCACCATGCCAGAGGCATGGCCCAGCAGCCAACGTGCCACCCACACAGCGCAGTTTGCAGTGGCTGCCCTAAAGTACTGACAGTACAGTTCCAAACAGCAGTAGCGTTTTAAATGACCGGGAAGGGTTGATAGGGAAGGTCTCTGTCAGCTCCTGGCTACCATGTTCTCGGGGCACCCGAATGACTCTGCTTTTTCACTGCGGACTCTGTTCCGTTCTTGCACAAGAAAAGCTGCAAGGCGATGAAACTGACAGAGCCACGCAAATCCCCCCAGAGATGGCCGTAAGCCTCAGGCTACCAGCATGCTCTGTGACTTGCCAGGCAGGGTTTCAGCAGGGCCTGCCCGTAAAGTCTTGCCGTCCCTTTTCCATAAGGAATAAGTGTAATTCTTGTTTAACATTACTTAGTAATGTGTGAAGGCCTTTCCTGCCCCGTTGTGTGAGGTGCTGTATGTACACCTAGACAAGCCCGAGCCAAAAGTACTTAACCCACCATTAGACAAGGAAAATACTATTTTCATTTTATAAGGGGAGAACGATGGCATAGCCACAGGAAGTGGTTCACCCTCTGGCATGCTGGGAGACAGACAGAGACAGAAAATGAAGCCAGATCTCCTGAGGCCGATATTATGACCTTCTATTCTCAGCACCGCCCCAAAGAGCAGCTGTTGATTGGTTTTGGAAGTGGGGAGGTGTTTCTAGCGTCTCGCTTTTCTCTGTCTTCCACCCACTGGTTGCAGAGGTCATGCTTTGTGGTGACCCATGGGCTAAGGGATGGGCTGGCCATGATTCCTTCCACAGTCCATGACAACTGATCCTCCTGTCCTGAGAGCAAAGGTGAGCCTAAAATCCACTAGCTCAGGAGGCACACTGGCAACTTGTGCACAGAACCTTCACCTGGCAGCCTCTTTGGCCCAACCATGCACAGTTCTGCAGGCCCCCAAACTCCAGACTGCAGCAGGTCGGGACACCCCGACCTTTGTCTCATCAGGTCAGTTTTACAGCCACGGGATAAAAATTGGCCAAGTAAATTTGAATGCAAAATTACAAAGGGGCAAGCGGTGAGTCTGTAGCAGAGACTGCTCACTCTGTTTTGTCTGTCCGCTTTCTCAGTATAGCAAACAAAGTAGCCCATATCCATGTGCTACAATTTCCATACTTGATATGGGGATGGAGGGACTGGTTCCACGTTCTGAGGAGTTCACGGCTTGGTTCGGCTGTGGCAACCCAGGAATGCACTGAGTGAAAAGGGGTGCAAAGAAGTGAAAAAACGATAAACTAGAGGGGACTTCCTAAGACCTGAAAAGACAACAGAACGACACCCCTTCTGAGCAGTGAAAGCAGTGAGATGTTCTATCCTTTGGCTGGTTTGATGTTTGCCCAAATGTTTCTAATGTTAATATTTCTTTGGTTTTTAAAAAAGAACCCCCCCCCCCAACCACACAGACGCACATGCAAAAACTTCTTGGCACTCCAGTGCTTAGGCTTACAAAATAGATGACCATCCAGGAACAAAAATAATGATGTAAATAGTGAATTATGTGTTACAGTAATGCCCAGAGGCCCTAAGCAAAATTAAGGCCCTCCGCTGTGCACAGTACCAACTCTGCCCTGAAAAGCTTACAACCGGAGTACAAGTTTCACTCATGATTAAGTTGTTGACTTTGATACACTGGGTGTACTGGTTCCTATTTTTTGTTTACAAGTGCAAGAAGGGTTGCCATATAGTTTTAATAGGAGCAGTGGTGTTAATTACCCAGACCTCCATGTGTCCAGGCAGCTGCCCTTAGGAATGTTGGGGTCGGTTTCTAGAGTGCCAAAACACTGAAAATGTGTAAACTCCACGATGTTACTATTTTTACATCAAAACAAAATCGGAAACACACACTCCTGCTGCGATGCCTAGAAAAGGGTAGCGCCCCTCCGACCCACTCTGATTAGCAGGAGCCTTTGCATTGACTTCCGCGGACACTGACTCAGCCTCGCTCTGTGGCGATCTCAGAGTCTCACAACGGAGGTTTGGGTGGCCTTCGAGGGTGGCTACCCGCTCTTGCTGGGCGTTGCACTGAGCCTTTTGACTCAAATAGTTAACTTTAAGAAAAACAAATGACTACACACACACACACTCGTAATTTATTTATGTAGGGTTGTTTTTGTGGACTCCATAATGCAAATAATACGGTGGAAAGAGACATGGGTGCGCTCCTTCGTATCCCCCAGCACAGCAGGCTGAGTAACTGGCTGGGAGGCAGCGATAAGTGATAGTAACAAACGTGCAAGTATTGCTGGTCGCCGCTGCCCCGCTAGCGAGTCAGTCTGTGGGAAAAGTGATGCTGCCGCGTTAACTTTTCTCCGCAAGCCCTGGGACAGGTTAAGCCCAGCTGGGGTGTGTGGAAGGGGGGCGGAGGAGGCCTGAGGGGTGATGGGTGTGTGTGAGCCTGCATGGCCAGAGCCAGGGGCCAGCTCCTGCACAGAGCTGAGGGCTACATGGCTGAAGCCAGTGGTTAGGCTTGTGGGTTTTGGGGTGGGGCCAGGGATGAGGAGTTTGGGATGTGGGCAGGCTGACTCCCCCCCTTCCCCGCCACACACACCCTAGCCCTCTTCCTGTGGGCAGCAGCTAGTTTGGTGGGCGGGGGACCTCTCTCCCTGCCTGCAGGCAGCACAGAGCTCCAGGGAAAGGTCCCCCCTCTCTTTCTGCCCGCAGTAGCTTCAGGGCAAGGGCCTCTCTCTGGCTCCCCAAGCCAGGGGAGAGGCCCACAGCAGCCCTGTAAGCCCCACCTTGCCCCTCTCCCCAGTTCCTACCCACCCCCTCCCTGTCTCCTGCCAGGTCCCTGCTGTGCGGCCCCTTAGAGCAGCTGTGTGGCAACAATGAGGAGAATTGGAATCACCCTGGCGACTCGGTGCCTGACATTCTGCGACCCACTGTTGTGTCTCGACCTGTCCTTTAAATCCACCTGCTTTCTCCGACACTGACTTCCCTTTCTCCCATGCCAAGACTGTATCCCTTTGCCTGTAATTCATTTCCGCTTTCCCCTGGCCTTTTCCCAGTCTGCAGTATGGTTTGTGTAGGAAATTCTCTCCGTGCTCATCTGGATACCAAGGCCCTGGCGAAGTGTTAAGTCTCTTCCCCCGCCCGCCCCCCCCCACCCCAGGAATGCTCCAGGGGTCAGGCTGGCCCTGAACGTTCAAAGCACCTGTTTTCTTTAACAGCTCAATTACGCGATCTCAATCAGCAACAGAACTTGCCGGCACGGTACAACGTACACAGTGCTTGTGTCCTGGTCGAGTCATAGTTCAGATCTGAACTTCCCAAACAGTTCAAAGGGCCCCCCCCCCATTAATTAATTAATAGTAAACGTTGTGCGAGTGGGAGAGAAGCAAAAATATTCCTGCTTAGGCCCCCCAAAGGCTAGCACCCGGCATGTGTGAGTTAGCAGAGAGGAGACTCTTAAGCGAAATATTGCTCGCCAGTATTGGCTGGTATTTCTGTTCTCTTCTTCAGTATGTTCTGCACTGCCAACTTACTGCTTGGCCCCATGCCCGGGAAGATAGATAGTTTTTGTTTTTTTTAAATGATACCACTTAAAATAAATAACAGTATTATTCTAGTAGGCAACAAAATCCTGTAACTTAAGGGCACTGTTCCGTTAGTTTGTCTTCATTGCTTGGAGATAGCCATAACAACAGAGAAAACAAGCATTTCCCAGATCTGATGATAGAGTCCATATAACTAGTATTTGCTTGCCTAAGACGCTGCTGGGGGTGTTTCTGAAAGCCCTGTGTGACTTTGCTTTAGTACCTGCTGGAGCCTTATCTGTAAGTACAGACTCTATCTGGAACTGAGAGGTAAAAATTGTACTAAGTAAACAATAGAGCTTTAGTGCTTTCCTGTTATCTTGCACTTTATGTATAAACGTGTCCATGGAGTTTATTACACACTGGTATTGTGTAATCAAAATTATATGCATATGGTTATCTTCAGTTTGCAGTTATTTTCTCTCGTCAGGCTTTGTTTGGATTTCTGGCTTTGTTTCTGGTAACTTTTAGCCCCTAAAATCTTGAAATGTAGAAATTGGGTAATTCGCTGAATGTTGCATTTGGCTTCAACTGAGTAAGGAAATTTCAGATGTGGTTGTGTGGGGTGGGGCTGGTCGTAGGGAAAGACAAGCAATGTCTTTTCAACCAAAATTTAAAAAAAAAGTGTGCGGTGTTTTCATTTTGGTTGAAATTTCCCACCCACTGGGGCTTGTGCTGTAATTATTAACACCTCCCTCCCAATACACAAACTCTCTTGCCCTCTCTTACTTCCCAGTACCTCATAAGCCTAATTAGAAAAAAAAAAACCACCTCATCATGTGGACTATGCTATGTTAGCGGCTTGACAATATTTTTTTTCTTTTTGTTTTAGTCTCCATTTGGCAAACCATGTTTTATTCTTGTTCGTACTAATCACGGATGGTCCATGGGGGAAGAAGAAATAATAGAAAATGTGTGTGTCTGCTTTCGTGCAGTATCTGAAGGAGAGTGTTCTCTAGTGGGGTGGGACTTGAGGGTCTGCAGACCTTGGGTTGAATCCCAGCTCTGCCACTGCACCGCTGAGTGACCTTGGGCAAATCACTTCATCTCTCTTTGCCTCTATTTCCCCTCTTGCCCTTTGTAAGTTGTTTGGGGCAGGGACTGTCTGTGACTATATGTATATACAGTGCCTAGCACAACAGGGCCTCGATAGCAACTGGGGACTCAAGGTACTACCAGCAGGAAAAAATAATGTGTTTATATGGGTTGGTCTGGTGGCTGCATATCAGGTTCTCAACAGGTGTACATTGGCGTTGCCCTGTTGAAGCCAGCCGAGCAGCGGCTGTTCACACTATTTGAGGATCTAGCCCATTGTATGCAAGCGCTCGCTGTCAAAATAATTGCTCTCCTCACATGCACGTGGTGCAGCATTTAAAGCAGCCTTTTTGTGCCATTAGCAAGACAGCTGAATGGGAGAGGAAGGGAGACGTGCTTTTAGCCTCCGTCAGTGTTTGCAGTTGGCTCTGGTGAAGCACGTGTGTGTTCACCTCGTAAACCACGTGGAGCGGTGCTTCCAATCCGTCCCTTTGCTTCACATAAAAAGCAGCCCTGACCCGGGAGACCCAAGTCTCCCACTGGGCCTGGAAGAAATGATATTTTGGGGAATTCCTGGAAAGTGAGCTCAACGGGCAGAAAGATCCTTCCTTCCTCCCAGGGCACGCGCCTTGTGTGAGCCCGTTCTTTTGATTAGGGTCTCTCTGCCGCTCCAGTTCTGTTCACCCCCAGCATTTGAGCACGTCTGAAGGTGTGTTCCTCTGTGCTGGTGATGGAACGTGCCCCAGGGGCTGCAGAGGTGATGGCCTTGCACCTCACCTTTCTCCGGCCTGTGGGGTAGGGATGTCTGTAGTGAGAGGCAAACTGCACAGTGTTATGCTAACAGGTCTTGCACCACAGGCCTGCTGAGTTGCTCAATTTCCTGTCAGCGAATCAAGGTAACATTGTGTAACACGTCCCTATGGCTGTGTTTGCGCCTGTCGGCCTCGGCTAGGAGGAGATTGAGCTGTGAAAGCTATACCACCCGCACGAGGGAAGGATGCCATCTGCAGTGAGGAACAAATTTAAAGCAAAATGAGCCCTTAAAGTAGGCTTATGTGTCACTCCAGCCTGCTTCATGGGCGTGTGGCCAAAATCAAGGGACTATATAACAAGGGCGGATGAAAATTGCCCAGCTGATCAAAAGGGTTTGTTTGTAGCATAAACAGATCTGGGTCACTGGATCAGCAGGTCATTTTGCTAATCCAGATGCCAGCATTAATGTTATTGCTGTTTCCTCGGGGGTAAGGAAGAGTTGCTGAGAGCTTGAAGGCCCTGAAATCTAGTCCCCAATCTGACAATTTACGAGCCTTCCCCAGAGTTTCATGTCGGTGCCCATCACCATAGGACCTAAATGCCTTCATCAGAAAATAGACTGGCCTTCATGAAGTCTCAGACTTCGTGGATGCTCTGGCTGTTCTGTCTTTTCTTGATAAAAGAACTCTGACTGGGGTAGGTTTAGTTTGTTTTGGGTCTCTTTTCCCTCTTTTAGTCTTGTGGGGGTGGATGGAAGGAGCGGGGGTTCTTGGCTGTCTGATGAAGAGGTTTCACCAAAGGGAATATTACCCCTGTTGTATCAGCAGGGAAACTGAGGTGAAGAGACTGGCTCAGGAAATCAGTAGATGACCCAAGCTGAAACCTCCTGTATCCCACTCGTATGCCACATCCCACTAGGCTGGATTATCTGCCAGGCAGTTTCATGCACGTTAGTGTCTCTGTTTTCCCATCTGTATAATGGAGCTGGTAATACTTTGCAGGCCGGCTTGCCCTGGGGCCCTCCGGTGGGATGCTGAAGCGGTGCTGAGTATACAGGCATGTTCCTTTGCTGGGCTGGGGAGCTGTGCGGGGAGAGGCAGCTCGCCTGGCCAAGCCCAGGTGCATCAGACTGCTGATGTTGTCGCTGTATTGGTGCAACGCAAGGGGTAGCTGTGGGGAGAGAGACCTTCCTGGGGCAGAAAGTGGGGCAGGGCAGGGACCCAGAAGGATGGGGCACTGTGCCAATGCACTTGGTTGGTTTGCTCCCTGCTGTTGGAACAGCTCCTTCTGGCCGTGGGCAGCCCAAGGTACGTGAGAACAGTCCTGAAGCTCTCTGCAGGCACTGACAAGAATCTGCCCATGGTCCAGAGCGATGGAAAAGGTTCCATGGCCCATGTGGCCCCTTGATCTCACAGTGATGCCTTAATGCTGTTTTTACGGCAACGCAATCTCTCTTCTGTTAGTGGCCGCCGCATGCACTTCAGGACCAAGGGGAAAGAGCGGCAGGGCTGGGGGAAGTGGAAAGGCCAGGCAGCGCAAAGGCAGGGCAGAAGAGACACAGTTAGTTACTTTCTGACTCGGATGCCCCAGAAGGAGAATCTCAGGAATTGCTGCGCGTGGACACATTGGCTGCCTTGTTATCTACCGGTGTTTTAATTAACCGAGAGCAGCAGGGAGCTAGCTGCCCATCCGGAGCTCGCTCACAGCTCCTTGCAGGATCCAGGCCTTCGGGTGGGATAGAGTGGGAACGCAAAAGCAAAGCTGGCTGGACAGTCAGGAGTGGAGATGTTAGGTCAGCTCCTTAGTAGGGATGTAAAATCCTGTTGAATGAGTTAACCAGTTAAACATTGTTTAACCTGTTAACCAGTTAACTGAGGCAGGCCCCACTGGTTAACTATAACTGATAAGCCTCACCCTTAACCATTATCATCCCTACTTCTCCGCTAGTGTAAATCAGCAAAGCTCTTTTGACTTCAGTGGCGCTCAGTTGCTTTATCTCAGCTGTGCTTACCCCCAAGCCCAGAGCTAAGTTTGGCCAGTAGGGCTCAGCTGGTGCTATTAATGGATTTATTACATTCCCACCAGAAGGGCCTGCGCTGCTGCCCAGTTGGTTGGTAACACAAGCAGTACCATGGTCCCAGACTGGGAGTGACCGGCAGGCCCAAGGGGGTGGGCTCTTCATGTCAGAGGGACGTAGATCAGGCCTCAGGGGTTCAGGAGCCAAATTAGCCATCAGCATTACCCAAACGAGCCACTGCCGTGTGAATTCATCGTTTCGTTTGCATTCTTGTTCGCTCATTCGCACGGCAAAATGACTGACCAAGTGTTGTTGTTGCATCTATTTATTATACTGGGTTAATAACCTAGTAGAACCATCCTGGCTGGTTAATAAATTAAATTGCACAGTATTTGAATATTGTCCTGCCACGCGCGACAGGAGATGCACGAAGGAGCCACCTGTGGGTCGTGAGCTTTAGTCTGAGTATCCCGGACATGCTCATCCCACCTGGGTGTGAAGAAGGGGGGCATTTTGGTGATGACACGGTAATTCCAGCGGGGGGGGCCTCCCTCTTCAAGTGCTCCCGTTATTCAATGTGTTTCTTGTTTCCGATTTCAGGAGCTGTGACTGTCTGTGCAGTTTGCAGGCCTCAGGGCAGTTTTGAACTAACAGTCTTGCATTGTTTGCATTGCCTGGGTTACGCTTGCATTGATGGTTGCTTCGAAAGGGAAGCCTGTAAAGGCTGTGTTTACATTAGCACCTTTGGCGGTATAATTGCTGTTGCTAAGAGGTGTGAGAGAACCCCCCCCCCCATGACATAAGTTACATTGAGAGAAGCGCCAGTGTAGACAGCGGTGCGTCAGCTTCCCCGACTTGTTGGGGGCAGATTATTTGTGTCAAAGCGAGAGTTCTGTCTCGTCGGCATAGAGCAGCCCCGCGGGAGATCTTACAGCGGCCCAGCTGCACTGGGATAGCTGTGCTGCTGTAAGTTCTGCAGTGCAGATGTACCCGTAGACTCCCGGGCTGGAGTTCAGACAGCTCTCTGAGTGGCTTCCGGAGCAAGTCGCTGCGTGGGCCATGATTTGAGGAGCGGCGACTCTGTGGCGGGCTCGGTCTCTTCTGATGGAAGCAGGACCAGCGGCAGGAGGAGCTCACCGAAAGAGAGCGTTGGTTCAGGAATAGGACTTGGCTCCCCTGTCTCTTGACCCCGAGTCACTTCTCTGCACAGGCTTTCTTTGGGACCTCAGGCATGTCGGCACGGCTGCTTGCGGGACTAAGATTAAGGTGGCCCCAACCCGAAACAAAATGTTTTGCCATTTCTGAATCAAAAAATAAATTCAGACTTTTCCATTTGGTGAAAAACTTTTGACTTTCTGGGGTGAAAACAAATGTAGGCATATCCTGCCATGGGAATTTCAGCCGGCTACAGTACTGCGCACTCCTGAAATTGCTAGCCACAATGAGGGAAAAGAACACCCGAGGGACATTGATTGTGCTACTGATTTTTTTAAAACAAGAAAGCAAGATTCCTTCGCAGTCTGCATCATCTTTACAGACAGGCCAGTGGGAGTCAAAAGTAGCTTCCTTACATTATATGGTAAGATGCGAGTTGCTTTCCTGTAGTTGTCCAGCGCTTGGAGTTAGATAAACTAAAGAGAATATTTCCTAATAAAGATTCTGTTTCCAGAGGAGGAAATACAGGAAGAGCCAGAGACATGTTCCATAACAATTTATTAAAAGGTTTCCATGAGTTGTGTAGCCTTTTGAGAAAAACTAGAAAAGTAGATTGTATTTAGAACTGGGCTAAATGAAAAAGCTTGCAAATGTCTGGTCTTTACGTGCTGCTGTGTCAGACGTAAAAACGTACAGAGTAAACACACGGAGGAATTTTTGAGCAGTGAGGAAGTAGTCAGAAATCAGGAGGAAGGAGTTTTATGGATCTGAGGCTAAATCTACAATTGACATTTTCCAGCACTGTAACTTTCTGGCTTGGGGTGTGAAACCAGCCCCTGCCTCCAAGCACAGCAAGTTACAGCGCTGTAAAGCGCCAGTGTGACCCAGGATACAGCGCTGGGAGCTGCTGGGCGCATGGTTAGTAACTCCCCTTGTGGAGGTGGTTTATGTTAGGGATGTAACCCAATGACCAGTGGCCCAGCTGAGCTGGAGCAGTCCTGCCACACACACCCAATGTGACGGTGAGGTGGAACCAGCCTGGCTGGACCAGCCCCCTGTCTGCAGCAGGCTCAGGCTGGCCTGGCCAGAGCAGCCCACAGCTCAGCCGGCTCATCAGGGCTGCAGCAGCCCCTGCCCGCTGGATCCCGGTTAATTGTAACATTTAACCAGCTAACTGGTTAAACGGGATTTTCCATCCCTCGTTTACATGGAGTGCTGGGAGAGCTCTCTCCCACCGCTCCTGCCGTGGCCCCCCTTTCGGCTTACCGCGCTGCTGCGGCGGCACTTTAAAGCTGATGTGTAGACCAAGCCTGAGTGATCTGGGGGGCAAAGGCTTCGCCTGGTGTGAATCACTGCACGTGGCTGATTTCCCCTGGCTAAGGATCCAGCCCTCTGAATCTTTTCAGCCACGGCAGGCGCTGTCTAGGCCTGTTGGTTTGCATGAGCCTGTTTGGGATTTTTTTCCCTCAGTGTGATCCATGGGCAGGTTATTAAATCGTCCTGCCTGGGAGCGGGAAACGGAGCTTTCATCCTGAAGTAACCTCCCCTCAGCCTTTCCTCCGGCTTCCCCCAGCCCAGCTGGCGGCGGCGATTATTTTTTCATGTAGAACAAAAAGGCGACAGGGAACATGTCACCAGAGATGCAGGAAAGAGAGCAACGACCGACAGTAACCCCGGCGCGCTCGTGCTGCGAGGAGCGCGGGGGAGGGTTGCTTTTCTTCCCCTTCTCGCTCCTCCTTGTTCTTCTGCCAGACTGGGAGCCTGCCAAGTCGAGACGGAGCCACACAAAAGAAACGCGGAGAGGCACAAAGAGGGTGGGACACCGTGTTCTGGGGGCATGTGGTTCCCCTGGCTGGCTCCCCATCCCCTCCCAGGGTGGTGGAGATTTGCAGCAGGCCCAGTCCTGTGCCTTCTCAGACGCGCCCGGCGTGCTGCTCGTAAGCAGCCCGGCTCATTAAAACAAGCACGAGAGCCCCGTGCCACAAGGGCTGCTGCTCGCCACAGGACGAGCAGAACAGCTGGGACGGAATGCCAGCACTGGGGCTCGGCACGTGGGTTTTTCTCCGGCGTTGCCATCAGCTGTCAACTGTTTTATGCCTCTGCTCTTCTTTGGATAGAAAAAGTATCCGCTTCTCTGCCTAATCTGCTTGGCCCAGGCCTGTGCATCTCCTCTGCAGCCGGTCACGTCCGGCCAGGCTGGGTCAGACCAAAGGTCCATGTAAACCACTATCCTGCTTCCAACAGTGGCCAACGCCAGGTGCCCCAGAGGGAATGAACAGAACAGAATCACCAAGTGATCCATCCCCTGTTGCCCATTCCCATATCCCTGATGGCAAACAGAGGCTAGGGATACCCTCCCTGCCCATCCTGGCTAACAGCCACTGATGGACCTGAATTTAGCTAGGTTTTTTTAAACTTTTGTCTGGGCCTTCAGAACGTTTTCTGGCAAAGAGTTCCACAGGTTGACTTTGTCTGTACTTACTTTTGCTTGTTTTAAACCTGCTACTCTTAATTTCATTTGGTGAGTAATGTCTGAATCCAGGCACCTTTGTCTGTGCTTGGCCTGGAAATGTTTTACGATGGATAACGATGATGATGACGAGTATCCGTATTAATTAATAGTCAAACGTTTTTACGTAAGATTCAGTGTATCTCCGACTGGCCTTGCCCAGTAGGTCAGTCCTGCTGAAGCCTTTAAAGTAGAGCTTAAGTGAAGTCCTAACCCACTTGTGCCTGGCCTTCTGCGCTGGAGTGCATTTCCCCATCGCTGCAGGGCAGCTTATTCTTAACCACTGAGCGCCCCGGCGTCTCGTGCCTGGCAGGGGATTAAATCCCACAAATCAGGTGTTGGCGAAGGTGCGGGAGGGAGGTGGCTGTCAAAGATTCTGTTCTTGGTGTAAAACCGTGGCAGGCCCAATGCCACTCGGCATGCTGCTGTGTTTTAGAGTACTTCGTCAGCAGCGCTCGTTTTCCTTGTGTTGTTATCCCTTCCCCTTGCCCCCCGCCAGGTTTTGCTGTTGCAGTGTGAAGATCTCCCATTCTTTCTCCTTTTTGGACTTGTTGCACTAAACAAAACTCGAGTGATGCTTGTGTCTCGCCTGACAGGTTTGAAACTTCGGGATTTCCTGGTTGACAACGAGACCTTCTCAGACTTTCTCCACCAAAATGTTTCCGTGCCATTGTTTGCTGTGGATGAGATGCTGAATGCAGAGGTCAACCTCCAGCGGGTAAGCAACTCTTTCAGGCAGCATTATGAATAATTAGTATTGGGGTAGCATCTGGGAGCCATGCCCCATCATGCTAGGTGCTGTACTAATAGTAAAAATGGTCTCTGGCCCCAAAGAGCTTACAATCTCTTCTTGGCTGGTGTGCTGCAAGGCTGTAAGAGGACTTGCAAATCCACATAGAGCCTCTGGAAATGCCTAAAATATACAGAACACTTCAAAAGCCAAAGCAAATCCTCAAGTTCGGCTTTCCAATGAAAACACATTTCCGAACAGCGCTGTTGAGTCTACTTTACTTTTCTTGATCAATTATAAAGAAAAAATGGCCCTGTGGATAAGTCACAGGACTGGGAGCCAGGAACTCTGCTGCAGACTGCCAGAGTGACCTTGGGCAAATCACTTAATTTCTCCGTGCTTCAGTACCTCATCAGTCCAGTGGGGAAGGGTTCCTTTTTCCTACTCTGTGTCTTTTCTTTAGATTCCCAGTGCTTTGTGACAAGGACAGTGTGCTTGAACAGAACGTAGGAGAACTAAGCGAATAATGGACTTTTTTTTCCCAAAGGAGCTGAAGAAAACAATTCATTCAGTTTGACCCCAAATGATTTTTATTTATTTGTTTTGAGCAATTTTGGGCTGCTTTTTACCTGTTGTCTTGGTTTAAAAAACTAGCCACATTTCTAACTGTTTTGAAAAGTCAAAATGTTGTTTTGAAATGGTCAAAATGAAACATTTCGATTTTTCATGGGGAAAAAAATCAATTTGGGAGTCTGAAACTATTCCCCAAATTTGACCCAAATGCATAAATTTGTTTTCACTATTCATCGGAAATTTTTCACCCAGCTATAGTGCTTAATACAATGGTGCCCCGTTTTTGGCTGAGACCTGTAAATGCTACTGTGCATAATACAGGAAGGTGCGGGGATGAACTACTGGAACCCTTGGTGGATGTTTTCTTTGTCCTGCTCACAACTTTGGGCTTCTTACACTAGAGATAATCAACGGCCGACCAAACTCCTTCTCCTCTTCCTGCCATTGGCAAGGGCGGGTTGTTCCAGATTTCAGAGCAAGGCGTATGCTCACAGTAATGCAAGTTACCAAGCAGTTTCCTAACATAGACGGAAAACCCTTCCTTCTTCTTATCCCTGGTCTTGGTCAGTTTGGTGAGTTAGGATGGTGGTTTAGCCCTTTTAAACTTTGATCCAACTCAATCCCAGATGCTGGTTTTGTTTATATAAATGTTTCGAGGATTTGACCAAATCATCTGCCTGTGATAATTAATCCTATAAATGAATAATATGTTACTCTTAAAAAAAAATTCTTTGTATCTATTTTAAGGAATCTGTCTGCAGCCCTCATTTTTCTGAAGCTCAATACAGAATCAAAGAGACACACATATTAGATATGCACATGGGATAATCGAAGGACTTTAACAACAACATGCGTAGTGCTGCATATTGGGAATGTAGAGACAGCTTCTAAATAGATTAATTAAGGAAATAAAACTAACTGGTGTTTTGACAACCTTGGCCTTGATTTGGTAGCCACAGCAGCAATTGGGAAGGAGGTATAAGCAAGAAGAAAAGTAATGCTTTCAGCAGCCCGATGTATCAGAGCTACTCTGGTGACACTAGAGGGGAAAACTCCTAGCTAGGTTTCCATTGAATGGCTTGAACTTACACCTTGATGTTCTCTGTAGAAGCACACGGTGCACGTGGACTCTGTCAGTGTTGTTGGAATGGTGTTTTCCAGCTCCATCATATTTTACCCTGAAGTATAGTAGCAGCCCTAAACCAAAATCAAGTTGCGCAGTCGCACGATGGAACCCTGGAGCCTGATAGGGGACTTCTGGCCCAGCCATAACACAACTAATGAATCAAAGCAGGCTCCCTTCTTCCTGGAAACGTCATGATCTGACGTACGGCGCAGGAAAAGCATGACGTAGCCCCAAGTGATGTCACTGGCGAGCCGTGGGGGAGGCCTGCCTTTACCGCTGGGTGACACTTGGATGGTCCGGGAGAGGAGAGATTGTTTGGTTTTCGTGGCTAGGAATGAAGAAGGAGAGGGGAGGGTCTGCGCCAAGTGAGTTTGGCACCCACTACTCATAGACAGTCCTATTCCCAGCTCTGCTTTGAAGTTCGGACTCTGTATCCTCCCATGTGAGACCTGGGATTATTTCCCAGGGCTGTTCTCATGCTCTTTCTCCTCAGAAAAGCAGGTGCAAGCAGTGCCAAGCTCCAAGCAGGGTCATGTAGTTTGTTGTGCTAGGTACCATACAAATACATGCGATGAGATACAAGGCCTCTGCCTTGAACAGTCTAGTCAGCGCTTGGGGAACATCAGAATGGCCACACTGGGTCAGACCAAAGATGTCCTGTCTTCCGACAGTGGCCAATGCCAGGTGCCCCAGAGGGAGTGAACAGAACAGGCAATCACCAAGGGTATGTCTACACTAGCCCCCTAGTTCGAACTACCTGTAATTCCTCCTGGAATGAGGTTTAACAGGTAGTTCGATTTAGGGCTTTATTTAGAACTACTGGGTCCCTGCCGCATGTAGACGTGGGCAGTTAGTCCGGACTTGTACATTTCAAAAAATGGCGACCGGCTGGGAAGATGCAAATCAACCTTGGGATATTTAAATCCTGGGCTTGATTTGCAACTTCGAATGCCTACATTAGCCTCCCTAGTTCGAACTAGGGGGCTAGTGTAGACATACCCCAAGTGATCCCTCTCCTGTCATCCATTTCCAGTCCCTGACAAACAGAGGCTAGGGACACCATTCCTATCCACCCTGGCTAATAAGTATTGATAGACCTGTCCTCCATGAATTTATCTAGTTCTTTCTTGAACCCTGTTAAAGTCCTGGTCTTCACAACCTCCTCTGGCAAGGAGTTCCACAGGTTGACTGTGCGCTACGTGAAGAAAAACTTCCTTTTGTTTGTTTTAAACCTGCTGCCTATTAGTTTCATTTGGCGACTCCTAGTTCTTAAGGTCTTTCCCGACCTTAGTCAAGAAAGGTGACACCGACTACGGTCACTCTACCACAGCGCCTCAGGCCAGTCAGGCTAGGATTTTCAAAGGAGTGTTGATTAGTTCCAGAGAGAGATCCACCCAGAACTCCTCAGCCAGGAGCTGGGGATTTGAGCCCTAAAAGCACAGACAGCTCTAAAGCCACTTAGACTGTAGGCTTGTTGGAATAGGGGTGTGTCTGTGTTCTGCATTTGTCCGGCACCTAGCACAGTGGGTCTTGGTCTATGACTGGGGCTCCTCCGAGCTGCCGCAGAATAACTAATATCCGGACAGAACAATTGCACCTCAGCCACTCCTGGCTGTGCAGTATATGGAACAAATCTCCCGGTTGTGCGTGCACAGCTCTTCGTCAGCAGGAAAGGGTGTTGTGACCCAGGACCTTGAAACAAAGCAGCTTGTGCCTTATTTTTCAGAGACAGTCCCAACTTGCACAAAAATGACCTCGACCCTTTAAGAGTCCTTGGGGGAATTTGCCTGTCATGTATCATTTATGCTTCTGCATGAAGTTGCCAGAATTTCAGACAGATTGTAAATTTCATGAAGTTGTGACTTCATGGAGTTGGGGATTTTTTTTTTTTTTGCTGGTGCTGGCTGCTGCTATATTTTTGATTAATACAAATATTTTGTTGTTGTTCGTTGTGTTACAATAGCACCCGAGCCTCCCTGGGCCGTACTGTCAAAGACAGCCCTCCTGCGCCGGAATTCACAGTCTAAACCAGCAATGGGCAACCTAGGCTAGTGAGGGGGTTGCCTGAGCAGCCCTTCTTCTGCTCGGCCGCTGTCCACGCGGCAAACTGCCCCATGCCAAACAGACTCACGGAGTTTCTTGTGTTTGTCGCCAGCATGAAGCATTTCCTGTTGTCTGTCCAAAGGACCCGAGTGCCATAATAACCAGTTAAAGGGCTTAGGGCGTAGACCCAGGGCTGAGGGGGTAGATCCGAAGTTCTTCGTTTCCTTCCCAGATATTAAAGCAGGAGTCCTTCATTTAAAGTTGGAGGTGTCTGTGGACAGGAGTTAGGGAGCGGGTCTTTTCTCCATTGAAGTCAGTGGCCGTGTTCCCATTGACTTCGCTAGCTCAGGGTCAGTGCCAAACATTGCAGAATTACAAGCGCTAGGCTGTGGCTGCAGCTGCTGCTCCTTTGCGAGCATGTCAGGAAGAGAGAGGTAGGAGGGACCAGCCTCCCTCCGTCTCATGAGCGTTGCCAGCTGGCGAGGCAGGCCACGGGGGTGTCTCGTGTGACAGGCAAAGTTACGATTCCCTCCCCCCGCTTCCCACACACCCATTCTCCCTTGCCCGCCACATTGTGCTCCGAGCTCATGATGCAAAGCCCATTGAAGTTCTAAGGGAGTCTGCCCGTTAACGTTGGGTCATTAATTTGGAGAGGGCTTTGTGTGGGAGCGTCACTGGCAGGATTCCTGGGCTCCTCGCTCCCGCCTTGCATGCCCACTCATGAGGCGAGAGGACTCGGGATTTCCAATGGTTTCTGGAGAGAGAATGTGCCTTCCAAATGATCTATCTCAGGAGGTTAGACCTGAGGGTCTTTCTTCCTCGCATTTGCCACACTTCTTGAGTTTGCCCACAGACCTTCACTCGTAGGGGCTCAGGCCCTGGACAGATAGAGGTTGGGCCATGCATGCGCCTTGTTTTTGAGGAAATGGTTGATGTAGAGTAGGAAGGAACCATGAAATCCTTGGGGAGAAATACCCCCTCCCTTCTAGTCTTGAAAGTTATGAATTCTGATGTAGCTAAGTGATCAATTCTGGCTCCGTGGAACAAGTTGAGTGCCAGGAATGATTTATTGATGGCATCATGAATCGTTTCATAACTGTTCCCAGGTCATCCTATCTGGCTACCGCATGCAGCTGAAAGATCTGTGCAATGCATCAAAGCTGTCGGACTTTGTCACGATCCACAACCCGATCGTGGCGGTGGTCAGCGAAGCCTTCCTTTGCACCATGGCTCAGGAGAAGCTCCACGCCGCAGAGCAGTCCTTCCGGGCTAATCTAGACCTTTTGAAGCCCGTACTGGTAAGTGCGCTGGCTGTACAACATGGGCGGCATGTGCACTGCCAATTGGGAGAGGCTAGCCCCTAGCTCCGCCCCTTCCACTTGAGACCCTGCCCCTTCTTCCCTCTGTCAGTGCCCAGAGGGTCCACCCATACTGCAACCACTGTACGCCACCCCAGGCTAGTCCTCCCAGTTCCAGGGCACTTGCAGGGGGTGCAGTGGTCTGGAGCTGCATGCGGAGAGGAGGGATCTAGGAACAGAGCATGGGCAGGGTCACACCTGGCTCTTTGGAGCCTGTGGTACCCACTGCCCATGCGGTACAGTTATACTTCCGGGAGAGCATCAGGGCTGGGAATGGGTGCTTTCTGGAGGGCATGACACTGTGCTTGGTCGTAGAAGCTTTCGGGAAATGTGGGGGTGAGGTGCTCCAGAATGCATGAACAGACTGTCAGTAAGGAAAATGGAAGAGGGTTCTGGATCCCCGCACCAATCACACGGCTTTCTCCTGCCGCGCTCTGTTGATCGGGGTGCTGTGTTAAATGAGGACATGGCCTGGGAACGTGTGTCTCTGCATTGATTTGTCAGGAGAAAAATACCCATGCTGTATGGTAACAAATGGGCCATTCATTGTTCCCGTAGTTTGATCAGCTGTTGTGTCCCAGCTGAAATGTGCCCACAGAGGGCTGCCAGAATAGTCCGCCTTAGCGCGTTTGTATGTTTGCACAGTAAGGAAGCGTGTGCACCATGGCAGCCATATTCCTTGAGTAGCACAGGCTCGCACGCTCTTTTTCTCGCTTGCTGTCTGTCACGCATGCGCACTTGAGATATGAAGTCCAGATTCAAAGACAAGTGAAGGGGAATCTTTAATAAACTTTAGATCAGCCCCTAAATATTGTAGCTCCTTGCAGCTTGCCATTAGAAGAGCAACAGAAATTATTTAAGGGCTAGAAGCCATGAGCTATGTGAGAAAACTAAAAGAACGAGGTTTGTTTACTTTGGAAAAGAGAAAACTGAGCGGGGACTTGGTGGTAGTTTTCAGGTACCTTAAAGGGCATTACAAGTAGGAGGGAGAAGAATTATTCTTCGTAATCTCTGAAGACAGGACAAAAAGGGGCTTAGATTGCAGCAACGGAAGGTTTAGGTTGGACAGCAGAAAAAACTTCCTAACTCAGGATGGTAAAGCACTGGACTAAATTGCTTAGGGAGGATGTGGGAGCTCCATCACTGGAGATATTTAAGAGCAGATTAGACAAATATCTGTCAGGGATGGTCCAGATGATTCTTGGTCCTGCTGTGAGGGCAGGGGACTGGACTTGATGACCTCTTGAGGTCTAGGGTTCGATGACTCTGTGATTCCATGATTATTTAAACTCAAGGTGCTTGATGAAAATATATGCAACAGACACGTTTGTTTAATTTGGGATCCGGGTGCCTCTTTGCATACCTATAGTAGCATACACAAGAACTTGATTAAGTGGATACTAACAATAGCAGCACAGAAAAGAAGGCCTCTATAGCAGTGGTCTCCAACCTTTTGGGGTTGCCGGGCGCCTGGGGGCGGGGCCGCTCACGCGCCGCACGTCCGGGGGCGGGGCGCTCACGCACCACGCGCCCGGAGGTGGGGCCGCCCATGCGCCACGCGCCCGGGGCCGGCACCGCACATGCGCCACGCGCCCGGGGCAGGGCTGGCCCAGCCCAGATCATTCTGCGGGTGCACATAAATGCCCCGGCGGGCGCCACGGGCACCATGTTGGGGACCACTGCTCTATAGAATCCACTTGGTTGTCCTATAAAACAAATACACCACTGTCTGTTGATAGGAATTCAGCGCTCTGCGTTGTGAGTATCCAAATTCAATATGCCTCACAGGACAGAGAGTCGAACAGCAGTTGCTTGGTGTTTTCCCTGGCAAAGGGGTTGACTATTAAGCACTGGAATCAGATTACTCTTCAGGTCTTCCTTTACTGTAATTCATGCTCTGTTTTGCATGTCTCTTCCATGCATGTTTTGTCCTTACCGAGAGGCTACCTCTGAGTAGGGGATAATAACGAATGCCAAACGATGACATAACAGCAGATGCAGGGAAGACAGCACAAAAGTTGGTCCTTTAGTGGAAAGAACTGCTTTGAAAAGGCCTCTGGGGAGGAAAGCGTTTCAGGGCATGCGGGGAAAGGAGAGGCTGAGGTATGGTTATGTCCCGTAATTAGATGCTCATAAGTGAAGATTGCATTTTGTGGGCTTGAAGTGGTTTATAGGCCCCTTTCTGGCCCTCTGCAGAGGTGTAAACATTCACATGGTCGTACCCAGCCTCTCTTGATCTGGGCAGTTTACACCTCCCAAAACTTCAGGCACACTCACCTTGCGCGCAAAGATTTTCAGATGCCCGTCCGAGTCTGTGCCTCTGTCTGCCCAGTTGACACTCGTGGGCAGGTCAACAAGGGTACAAGTACTGAGGTTTGCACCCGCCATGCAAAGGGAGTAAATTACTTGAGAATAAACTGGCCCCAAAAAAGGAGGCCACTGGTTGGAAATACTGGCTTATAAGCTTTCTTACTCGTGAAATGAATGTCGGTTCCGGCCAACTCTCTCAGCGCAAGCCTGACTTCCTCATTTTCCCCTGTCCTCGGGTATAGAACTTGCTTTCTGTAATGACAAGGTCACGAATATGATCGCGGTGAAGATCATAAAAGGATAAAAGTGAGAATATTACACATTAGTAAGTGTAGACATACCCCTAGTAAAGTCTGGATTCTTTAGGCCAGCAGAAACAAAACCACTGACCATATCTAAGGCCAGGTCCCACTCCCATCGGCTTCCCTTACTCCTTCCGGTGCCGACTGGAAGCACCCTGAGCATTTGATTTAGCGGGTCTTGACTAGATCTGCTAAATCGAATGCCAGAAGATTGATCTCTGGCGCATAAGTACGGACATGGCCTGAGCCTATGTTTTTGATCAGTAAAAAGAACAGCTGTAAGTCATTCTGCTCCTGCTACTGGGGAAGAACAAAACAGATATCGAGGGTGGTATTGATAAGCCTGCTTCTGATCAGAGGACAACTCTCTGCTCCTGAATCCAGCAATTCTGAACCTGATGGACATTCACCAAACCTACTTTAGAGCATTTCCCAAAGGAAAATGGCGATGATTGCTCTAACGCCTGAATCTGTTCAGTGAAATCCATGTGTGCCATATGGCCTGAATAAATTAGCCTAGGAATTGGCCATTGCACATTTGAAGCACTGTGGCTTACAGACGAACCAGTCCCTTGACCTACAATAACATCCTGGGAAAAAGAGGTAACATTCTGTCACTCTGGAACAAAGGAATCTGTTCACAGAGCTTATCGATAAAAGCAGCCTTTTCCTACGGGTGAAATCGTGGACACAAGTTCTGCTCTGCTTCTTGTACAAAGCTCATAAACCCGTGTTGAAAAGCTCATGGGCCAACTTGATGAAACAATTTTTAAAATGCCCTGGAGGGTCTTTGTCCAATGGCATTTTAGTAACACAAAGCTCTCTCTAACTGCAATAAAGCAAAAGAGACATTCCGGGCCATGTTTTCAGCCAGCATAAACAGACGTGGTTCTATTGGCTCTGAGTTTCCATAATTTTTGAGAACCACAAAAGAAGGGTCCATGTAGCTATACTTAGTGTCAGTTCCAGCTCAGGGACTTGGTGAAATATTCAAGCTCCCATTTAAGCACCACACTGAGGGCTTGAGTCTTTCTGATCCCCCCCCGGATGTTCGGCTGTGAAGAAAAGAGAAGACATATTAGGGACAGAGACCTGTGAGGACGATGTCCTTGTTAGTTAAGCCACGTCAGCATGGTTTCAATTCATGTTACACAGGGAATCAGCACGGTACCAATTGCCTGGTGAGATTTCAGCACAGTGAAGAAGCAGCCACGTAGTAAAACTGGGCCCATTTTTACCGTAGTTTGTATTCCCCAACATTTCCAAATAGAGAAATAATTGTCCAAACTTGAGGGCAGGGAACTCTCCCCCAGGAACAGAGAGAGGACCAGTTTGCCATCCTTGACACTGCAGTGTGTGTGTGACCTTGATCCTGGGCTTGTCTGTGCTGCTGCGTCTGGGCGCAAGCCCGAGGCCTAAAAATAGCCATGTAGACATTGCAGCTTGGGCGGGAGCACATGCTCTGATGTCTGGGGCGGGCTTGAGAGCCCCACGCCCCGGCCCCTGGCAGCATCATCAAAGCCCTGTCTGCCGGGCTATTTCTAGAGCCCAGTGTGAGCCCTGCAGGCCCCGGCTGGGAGGCTTGTTCCTCGTTGGAGAGTTTCCCGGTAGGGCCTGTGCAAGAGTTCAGGGCTGCAGCGGGGAGCAACACCTCTCCCCAACCCCTGACACTGATGCAGCCAGGGAAGTGGGGCCTCCCCCTGCCAGCCCAGGCACAGAACTGCCCCAGGAAAGGCAGTTCTGTGCTGGGGCAAGTGGGGAAGCAGTTAGGGCAGAAGGTCTGGCTTCTAGGCGGGAGGCCACGGGCTCTGTGGGCTGCCTGTGCCCTTTCGGGTGAGAGCAGCTTGGGCCTCATGCCTGGGAGCCTCATGCCCCCTGCCCCAAGGAGCCAGGCCTGCTGGCTGTTTCTGGGGCACAGCCTGGTGCCCGGGGCAGGCAGCCTGCCTTTGTGCTGCTCACCAGGAGCCACCTAGCTAAGTCTGAGCCCCAGCCTCCTGCCTCACCCTGGGCTCCCCCCCACCACCTGGAGCCACCTCCTGCACCCCAAGCCCTTCATCCCCATCCCCACCCCAAAGCCAGTAGCCCCAATGCTCATCCCAGAGCCTGCACCCCAATGCCCAGCCCAGAGACTGTACCCCTTCTTGCACCCTACCCCCACCCTAGCCTGAACCCCTCCCCCACCTGGAGCCCCCTCTTGCATCCCAAACTTCTCATCCCTGGGTCCATCCCAACCCCCACCTCAGCCCCACCTCAAGCCTAGAGCTGCCTCCAGCTCTCCTAGCCCCTCAATCCCATCCCCACTCCAGAGGAGGGTTGTTAAATTGCAGGTAATCAGCTAATCAAGTAGTCGGTGGAATTTCCATCGACTACTCGATTAGTCGATAAGGGGGGAAACTGCAGCTACAGTGGGGTTGGCTCCTGGCCTGGGGAGCTGACCCCGCTGGGATCTGCCTTTTCAGTGTAGTAAGAGCCGCCTGGCTCTTAACACGTTTAAAAAGCAGACGCTCAGCAGCAGGGACCAGGAGCGAGCCGGGACAGCCAATTCCCAAAACAGAAATGTCTCTGTACCTCCGCTCCATACACATGGCAATGGCGGCGTCTCCTCACATCCCCGAGGATGAATGTAAACATGCTTCGTTACGCTCCAGGTTATGTACGCACTTAGGCAAACTGGTGTCGACGGGAATGCAGACTGGACTCCAGGAGGGGTCGGCACGGAGCCCCAAATTCGGGCTGGCCCGCCAAAGGCCCTCATTGAATGGCCATCCATTGTCCAAGGAAAGCAACACCCCTGGGCATGATGCAGTAGAAATCGTGTAAGCCCTTCCTGTTTTAGGGGTGCTTCGGGGTAATGGTAGAGACCTGCCATGCACAGTATTAGCTGGCAGGGTAGCCGTTGTTCGCTCTGTATGCGAGTCATGCCTGTGATGGGCAGAGAGTTTGCAGGGCCTTAGGAGAGAGACCCTCACAGTAACAAGGAGCTATGCCAATCAGGGACTGCAGGCAGCCGTAGTGGAGAGGGGGGAATCTAGAGTCCTTGCCCTCAATTAATCCTCTGAGATGGATGCTGGAGGGATTCCCCCAGCCACTTACATGTGGGACCAACCTTCCGCTTCACGGAATGAAAAGTGATCCCTGTGAGGGGGTTTCCCTGTGAGACAGTAGCCGCACAAGTTAAAATGGGGCCTTTCCCGCATCCGGAAGAATTTTCCTCTGTTTAGATCTTTCCCAGTCGAATATTCAGCACAGAGAGGCGGCTTCCACATGCGTTACTTTCAGGGGTTTAGCTCTGCAGCGCTTGGCCACCCCAGGGAATAGCTCCGGGTCGGGTTGCGAGCTGTAGCCATGCCGTCACTCGCATGTGGCACGAGGCCACGTGGGAGCTGGGAAGCCCACAAAAAGCAATTGTCTTTGTCTCTCCTAATGACGTGGGTGGGTGGCATTTTGTCATTGCTCTTTCCCAAACTGACTCCTGACTCATGCGCACATTCCAGCCACTTGAACGCAGCGAGGAAAGCTGCCCATGAAAAGGTTTTCTTCGATATAAAGACAAGCGTCGTTTGAACCCATGGCTGGCTGTGTCCTTTTTAGTGCGTTGAGACGAAGCCACAGGAGATCCCCCTTCCTGTAAACAATAGCCCAGGGGCTTCTGTTGTTAGGACATAATAATAGACATTCCAAATGCCATCGTTTGTCTACCAGTTCCTTTCCAAAGTCGTGTTTATGACCAATTGTGTTTCCCACTGCAAAGTAAATATGACTCACAAGCCACATTTACTTTGGAGAAGCAATCACTCATGTATCACATGCGGGGCGAGGCCACACGTACGCAACTGTTCAACAAACGCAGACCTTATTTTAATGCACACTGTGCAGAAATTATGTGCTAAAAATCTCATGATTCAGAATGCGAGCTGCCTGTTCGTGTCCATTGTGGGGGAAATGTCAAAAACACACGCCTGGATCCTGTCTCCCATACTCAGGGCTTACATCCCGGCAAAATTAGCTCGAGTTATAACTCCAGCATCGCCCCTATCTCGCATCCTAACCGATAACCCAGGCCTGTCGTTGAAATGCAGTGGTGCTATTCAGTCTTGGAGACTGGCCTGAGATGGGGTAAAGGCCAAAGTTCAACTGAGCAACTCATCAGCTGCTAACACCACTACTCTGCAGAGCGGCTGGCTCTACTTGAGGGCTGCCCGCCTGTGATACCGTCCTGCCATCCTCCCCCTCTTCCGGAAGGAGAGAGATGTTCTCCCTCAATTCACCGAGAGGCTATGTCTAGACTATGTTTATATTTTCAAAAGAGGATATGCAAATTCTGCAGGAATTTGCATATCTTCTTCCGATTTCACTTTCGAAAGCGGGTCTTTCAAAAGTGAAAGTAGTCTGGACGTGGGTTTTTTACGGAAAAACCTTTTTCGAAAAACGTTTAAAAGGAGGTTTATGCGGTTTTTTCGAAAAAGGGTTTTTTCTTGAAAAAACCGCGTCCAGACTACTTTCACTTTTGAAAGACCCACTTTTGAAAGTGAGATCTCTTTTGAAAAAAAAGCTCCCCATAGTTTAGACGTGCCCAGCGAGAATTCCCAGAGCGGCTACAGCACATAGAGCTCTGGGATATGGCTGCAGAAGTCTCGGCGCCACACCTGAGGGGTGCTGCACGCATGTGGACACACCAGCTGGAATGCTATTTCATAGCTATCGATTAGCCCCACCAGTTAAACTCTTCATGGGTATGTCTACACTAGCCCCCTAGTTCGAACTTGGTGTAACAGTTAATTTGAACTAAGGACTTAGTTCGGATTAACTTTTAACTGCCGCGTGTAGCCGCAGGCAGTTAGTTCGGACTAGGGGGATTTAAAAATGGCGCCCGCCCGGGAACATGCAAATGAAGCCCGGGATATTTAAATCCCGGGCTTCATTTGCAAGTTCGAATGCCTACGTTAGCCTCCCTAGTTCGAACTAGGGGGCTAGTGTAGACATACCCCATGGGGCCAGCAGCCCCGCGGGGCTCAGTATGCCAGGAACACCGGCAGCCCTGTGGCACTGGGAGCACCAACCCCGGAAGCAGTTAACGGTGTAACCGATAGAATTTTTATTGGTTACTCGGTTAACGTTTTTATTCATTTTTTCTGTTCCTAGTGGCCGCCCTGGTGTGAGCTGGGCTAACTCAAGAGGTTAACTGGAGTGCAGGTCACTCAAGCTCTGTCTGCCTTCAGCTAACTCCCAGTGATGTCTGTAAAAGGCTTGCCTGTATAAGGACGGCAGGCTAATGGGGTATGAATCTCTGCCCAACTATACGGGTGTGAATCAGGAGCAACTCCATTGACACCAACAGAATTCCTAGGCTGTTCCCACGCTTCCTCCATCTCGCCTGTGTAGAGCCCTTCAGAGCGAGAGGCTGTCCGGTGCCTAGCACGGAGAGGCCTGATCTGTTCTGTAATGAAGTTACGCTGGGTTGTGTCTGTCTCCACGTGTGATGCTCCGCAGGGGCCTGTATGTACATTGTATGCCGATCGGTACGGCTGGGCATCCGGGCACACTGCTAAAATGTTAGCACACTTTGAGAGTTTATGGTTCGTGGCCTGTGTGTGAAAAGCATTCCATAAATCTGTGGCAAGTTGGAATTGCTTTTCTTCCTTCACTCGGTGTGTGCGTGCATGTGTGGTTTTTCTTTTTTAAGTTATCTACACTGGGGTGAACTAGGGATGTAAAGGGTTAACTAATTAACCAGTTACCTGGTAAGCATCACCCCTGTAACCAGCTAAGCTGCAGCTCTAGCCTGGGATGCGATGCAGGAGGCCCGACTGGGCTGGATTAGCACCCACCGCCTGCAGCATGATGGGGTAGGACCCTGACCGGCTGGAGGAGCCCTCGCCCTCTCCGGACCCCGGTTAAATGATTAAAATGATATTGTTGAACTGAGTGTCATTTTGAAGGGGTATTTATATTCCTAGTGTGACTGTGCTCTGCCTGTTTACACCAGCTAAATCTCTAGCCAGCTGTTCTATCACACTCTAGTGATTGAAATAAGCCAAGTGAATTTTTACCTGACAGTTCCTCCCCCAAACCACCCCTGGGGGAGGATAAGCACAAAAAATTTTAGCCCAAAGGTTATTTTTTTTCTCAGAAGTGCCTAAGAACAGGGGCTTGTAAGGGAAGAGCAGTTCTTACGATTGTGTCTCAGTGCCATAACATCTTATATGCTGCAAATGTGCAACTTCAGAAAACAGTCTTCGGGCCAAAAGGGAGAGGGTGTCCAAGTTGTTTGAAATGTATGTGAAATGTCTTGCATTTGAGATGCAATGTTTTCTGGCAAATCATTCCTTGCTGCATCCAGAAATAAAACAAACACCAAGCCCACATCTTATTCTGGGACTAACGGGAAAGAGAGAACATGACAGGCGCTTGGCTGCGATGGGTTCTGAACACAGCGAGGATTGGTTGTGAACATAAAGCAAGGCTTCCTGAAAGTGATCGCCTTCCACTCTTTGGCATTTGGAACTTCTGGGGTTTTTTGTATTCGCGCTGCAGCAGGCTTTGGGTCATTGATTACTTTATGGAAATGGGTTGCCTTACAATAAAATAGACCCGCTTGGTTTAATATTAAAACCCCAAGGTCTCACTGAAGATACTCAAGCCAGCATTCCCATGAGGTCCTGGGGAGAGACGTAGAACTGCCCAAACATGCCTGCACAGTGTAGCAGCAGGGACCGTGCCCCCAAGCACGCTGGAGGGAACGTGCTGACACCCTGCTGTGTAGCATCATATCCCAAAGGGCTCCCCTCTTCCCAGCTTTGGTTTCCTGAGGCCAGAGGTTTGCCCTGATCTTTCCCGGCCTTCCCCCTCTCGTGCTTTCAGGGCCACAGTCTCTCCTCACTCTTGTGGTGGGAGGATCGGCGTGCTGGCTAGAACACAGAGGGGAAGGGGTGGCCGCTGCACCCACGTAGGCATCAGGCAGTCGGGAACCTTGATCGCCGTCTCAGTGGAAGGTGGGCATGCAGGCGGAAGGCTGGCGTTGTTTTACTTACGTGCTTTGTGTATGGCCCTAAGTCCTGTAGTACCTGAGCCCCTTACAGGGTGCTGTCCTCGCTCCTGCCCTGTGAGGAAGTGGAAGCATTATCACCACTGATGGAAGAGGAGCCAGAGGGCATTTGTGGCTGAGTTGGGAATTATCTCGATTCTACTGATTCATAGCCCAGTGCCCTTTCCCCTCTGCCCTCCTTCCTACCAGCGTTCCCTGGAAGCTGAGCACTTGGGCAGCTGGCCACCCAGGAGTGATTCAAACGCTGGCCACCTGATTAACAGAGTGCCCACCGCCAGCAGGCTGTATTTCTACTGGTGGTGCACATCCACACATGCCTGGGTGCACACAACAAAATGTATTCCACACATGGATAAAAAAGAGGCAACATTGCTCCCTACTCCTGTGTACCTGGAATCTGGTGGGTTTTTTGTGGGGATCCCAAGTTTCTATTTTTCTTTTCTATTACAGAAAGGAATCACCTCCAGTTCCTCCCTACATGACCTGTCAGGAGCCCTGGAGACCTTAGTGGAAAGCCTGGGGAAGCTCATGAAAGAGGTAAGTGGCTCCCTTCTGCCATCAGGAGGAAGAATTTCTCTCTGCCGTCATCTTTTCTAGTCTAAAATTGACTTCCCTAAAGCGCAAAGCTGCTCTGTAATGGCACCTGCCTTCTAGCTTTTTTCCCTTCAGTAAAGATAGGCACTACTGTGGAGCACCTTTTGTGCCCGCAACTCCCAGGGAAGTCATGGGAGTCCTTGGAGCCAGGCAGCTAAAGAATTGGGCTTCGGCGGTTCCTGAAGGAGGAACTCTGAATATCTTCTGTGATACGCCCTGTGCCCTACGTTTGGTTTCCGGAGCCAGCCGTTCCAAACGCAGGAACCCCCACTGCACATGCAGAAGAAGCACAGTGCTTGCGGCGCACTGGGCAGGACCCGTAGGCGCGAGTCCGTGTAATGATCTTTGCTCTCAGATGTGAGCCGCCCTGGGGATGATGCCAGTTGGTTTCAGCAGCTGGCCTGGGGAGTGATGCGAGGGGGAAAGCAGGGAGATGCTGTAATTGACGCTCTGGACTCTCCGACAGTTACGTATTTGTGGCTTGTCTCGTCTATATTTGTACAGCACCTAGTGCAACGCGGCCCTGATCCTGGTTTGGGGCCCCTCCAGACTGTCAGAACACAAATAAAACATAGTCATTTGCATGGGTAAATGACAGTTTTTACAGCAGCAAATACTTTTTTGTAGGTGAAATGGTTAAAAAAAAAGGTGCTTAGAACTGGACCAAGCCCCAGATCTGCTACTTTCAGAGCTAGCTCCTTGGAGCAGGGACCGTCTTTGCTCTGTGAGAGAGGCCCTGATCCATGACTGTGGCTCAGTGGTAGTCTAAATAGCAATCATACCGGAGCTATCTGACTCCGGCTCCGATTGTGCGGACTCTGGGGGGCTGTGATTAGGCTAAGGGGTTGTTTTGCCTCTTGGAGAAGCCATGGTTTAATCTCAACTAAACAATACCACCCGCTGTCTCCCATTATTCTTCTCTCTGCATGGCAGGGAAAGAGAGCCCTGCGGCCATGACCGGGAGTAACCTCTTAGCTCAGGACAAAGCTGGGGTCACCTCAGGTTACTGAATGCTCTACTTCCCTAGAGAGGAGGGTGTTAGAAGCTGGCTCCACACCCGCCCACTCTTCCTGGGACATGTTCCCTGCTGAACCCTAGGACTTGCAGGGCTTCCCATTTAGGATGAAATTAACGGGATGATTCCAAGATCGGCCTCGGTTTGGAATCAAGGCAAAGCCGTAGCTGTTAGCAGAAGGGGCTGTCCTAAGCGCTTGCTTTGGGGTCTGGTTACAGCTGTTTCCTGTGACAGACCTCAGGCCTCTCTTTCTTTTTTTTGTCTGCAGTAAAAATAATTGCAACCATGTGATGTTCTCTTTGCTGATGTGGCTGAAAGCTGCCTGAGTAATGTGCCTTTTGCTTGGCAGCTGTCCTGAGTAGGCGGCTCTCTCTTTTCCCTTCTTCGAAGTGCAAACAAAGGTGGCTTTTTCTCTGCAGAGTTCGCCTCCCAGACTGCTTGACTGAGAGTTACGTTGCATTGTCTGGGTGCCCACTGCTGCGTGACAAATGGGGATGGAGGATTCATTCCCTTGTCCAGCTGGCAGTGGAGCAAGAGGAAAAGACTCTTACTTGCACCCGCAGCTACTTGTCTTTCTAGGAAAGAGACTGAACTAGATCTCTGGCTCTGAACAGAGAAGTAAAGTCTGGATCCCCATTCTTGGGTGAGTTTCCAACTCAGCCTGCATGCTGACTCTTTCCTAGCCTGAGGCTAGTGGTCAGAGGCTCCCAGGCTGCAGTGGAGAACAAGCCCCATATCCTGAAAAGTAGCCTCAGCATTTATAAATTGACTTAATTCTCCACGTGGCTGCTGTTATTTTAAAGGTCTTAAGTGCCCTGAAAACTGAACAAATCTGCTCGCACAAGGGTTTTGGGTTTTCTTTTTTTTAGTGGGACGGTCTGCTAGATTGATTTATCATTGACCTATTATTTGTTTATATTACGGTAGTATCTAAGGTATGTCTACACTGCAATTAAACAGCCCTGGTGGCCCATGTCAGCTGACTTGCACTTGCGGGCAATGGATTTGCCTCATGCTGTAGGGCTGTAAAGCTGCTGTAGCTGCTTGGAGCTCAGGCTGTGGGTCCCTTTCAGCTTGTCGGATCCCAGAAGCCAGGCTCCAGCCTGAGCCTAGACGTCCGTGCCACAGTTTTTATAGCCCTGCAGCCCAAACCCGTGTCCACTGACATGGGCCTGCCTCAGATTCTGTGTTGCAGTGTTCAGTATACCCTCTAGGCCCCTTCTGAGACCAGGGGTTTTACGTACGTGTAGTAAGAGAGAGTTCTTGTCACAGAAAGCTTGCAGTCTAAACAGACAAGGGGTTGGAGGGGAAACTGAGATACGGAGAAGTGACTTGCCCAAGGTCACACACCAGACCAGTGGCAGAGCTGGGAACTGACCCATGAGTCTTAGTCCAGTGCCCTAGCCCATATTGCTTCTCAGTGTTTCCTTTAGGAAGCCTGTTTTCTGCATTGTAAAGCCACTTCCATCCGGCTGGGACTTGCCATTTGAGTTTTCAGTCCAGCTCTTAAACACATGCTCATTTCCCCACCTCAGCGGATTGTCGTACCTTTTGCACAGATGCAGACTCGCTGCCTGCCTTGTCTCTGTCAGGGCAAAGGGTGCAAAGCCCCATGCACAGCGCGGTAAACGGACAATGCACTGCAGAGAGCCATGCTCCCTGGTTGGCGGTGCTTTCAGTAGAATCTTGTAAACTAGGTGCTGCTCTCAGATATGGGATATGCATTGCTGCTTTCTTGAGATTAGCACCATCCCTTAATGCTATCGCTACGGAGCAGTCCGCTAGCCACGTACATCTGAAACCTCCATGATAAGTGACACACAGCAGCCGGCTTCTTACCTGGTATGGCTTCTGGCATCTCTGTGCTTAACGGAGGCCTATTGGTTACTCTGCTCCTGCAGTGGGATATTGGGACCAGGGCTTGGTGGTCCTGGCAGCATGTTTTCTGTAGGACCCCAGGCCAAAAAAGAGGAAGTAGATTGCCCCCCAGTGTTTTGTCAGAAATAAGAGACATTCAGACTTTGTCTACATTGCTGATTGAATGACACAACTTTTGTTGTTCACAGTTCTCCCCCATCCCAGCCAGAAGGACAAGTTTTGCTGCGCAAGTGCAGTGTAAACGGCTTGTTCTTGGCAGGAGTGCTCTCCTGTCGACAGTGCAAACCCCACTCATGGGGATGGAAGTGTTTTATCAGCAAAAGTACCAACAGAGTTTACCCTGCCCAACCCGTGTCACTAACAGCTTTGTGTAGAAGCTTCAGAGGGGTAGCCGAGTGAGTCTGTACCAGGAAAAACTTAAAAAGCAAATAGTCTGGTAGCACTTTAAAGACTAACAAAACATGTAGCTGGTATCATGAGCTTTCGTGGGCACAGCCCAGATGACCAGAGTGTTGGAAGTCCAGCTCCAAGGATAAATAAGGGAAGGGGGGGGGGAGCAAAAGGAAAAAAAATTGAAGGGGAGGAAGAAAAAAAGACAGTGAGTAGATAAGCTTCAGAGGGATAGCCGAGTGAGTCTGTAGAGCAGACAAAGCCGTAGAAAGAAAATACAGGCCGTCCTTGCTATAAGTCCAAGATACATTCCAAAAAACTTGGACTTATAGCGAAATAGCTTAAAGTGAGGAATTTTTTTCCCGCGTCTGACTTCCATTTGCGCAGATTGGGAGGAGGGGTTTGCGCACGACTTAAGAGTGGGGAATGGGAGGACTTATAATGCATCGTTTCCTGCAAGCGTCAACGATGTTAGTGCGGAACGGATGTATTCCGGGGCGACTTATAGTGGGAACGCCCGATACACTCCCAGAGGAAAATATAAGGAGCTATAACAATGGAGTAAATCGAATTGCCGGCATTACTGCTCAGCTGAATCTAGTCTGTCTGCTTCATTAATCTAATCTCTTTCTTTACCAATCAGTGGTATAAAATGAGTCCTCCCAGACTGCTCGATCAATGTGCCTATGCCCCAAAGTCAGCAAAAGTGAGTAGTGATTTTCTGGGTGTCCAAACTTGAGGCGAAGCAGTCTGATTGGGTGCCCAGAACTTTCACAAAATCAGGCCTTTCTTGAAGGTTAAGTCTAGGCTTGGCTTTGCTGCTAGAACTATGTGTTTCCACGCGTGTGTGAAGATGTCAAATCAACAAATGAGGAGAGGGGGCAGGGAAGAAGGGCGCAAGATGGTCATTGCGTTAAAAGGCCAGTCACTGCACAGAAAGGCCTTGATTACTTTGTTCAGCGCTCCCGCCCCATGAATACTTGTCTGACTCGGACTCTGGAGCTCATGGGTTCAGACTGCAAATACTGATTAACGTTACCATGTCAGTACCAGGGTAGCATGCTGCCTCGCAATGTGGAACATGAGGTCAGCTGCCCATTGATAGGTCACGGGGAATTTGGGTGGCAATAATGCCTTCTGGTTATTGTAGACAAAAGGTGGGTGAGGTAATAGCTTTTATTGGACTGACATCTGTGGGTGAAAGAGATGAGCCTTCGAGCTACACAGAACTCTTCTTCAGAGCACTTCTGTGTAGCTCCAAAAGCTTCTCTCTCTGACCATCAGGCGTAGGGCCAATAAAAGATATTATCTCACCCACCTCCTGGGACCAACTTGGCTATCACCACATTTCTAGCTACTGTGTAATTTAGCTGCTTGCTGATGGATTTCAGAAAACCCTTCTATACTAGCAGAGAACGGGGCCCTGTATTGCTGCATCTGATTAGTTTGACTCTGTTGTTTCCCCACATCTTATGGCTCATTTCTCCCCGTCCCCACCTTGTGCAGCCAGAACAAGGGCTCGTGCTGAAATGTGAATGGTCGCGCAGCCAGAAGGAGCCAAGAGGCCAGGGGCTAAGGACTGTGTGTAGGGTCAGTGAAAAATGCAGAATAAAGGAGATGGTGCAACAAAAGTCAGTGTCTCCACTCGGCCGCGTACATGGGACGTTTCCTGAGTGCAAGTCCCCCTCCTCCAGTAGCGCCCTTGTGCATTTCAAAGGTCTGTTTCACATAGGTGGTTCATTCCGTTAGATCAGGTGATTCTGGAGGCAAATGCTCCGCAATCAAAATATCTGTTTGGTGCAAGTGAAACACACAAGCCCTTTGTGTCCCTCCCCTTGTTCATTGCAGCTGGCCAGCATGAAGAGCTGGAGCGACATGCGGCAGGAGGTGATGTTTCTGACCAATGTGAACGCCACAAGCTCCTCTACCCAGATCTACCAGGCGGTGTCACGCATTGTGTGTGGCCATCCAGAAGGAGGAGGGTTGAAAATCAAATCTCTCAACTGGTATGAGGACAACAACTACAAAGCCCTGTTTGGAGGCAACAGCACCGAGGAGGATGCAGCTAATTTCTATGACAATTCTACAAGTAAGTAACCGGCCCGTTCACGTTACACATGTGAGGGTTCTTAGAGGCCTCTGCTTCCTCTTCACTGGCACGTGGGTGCACATGGGAAGCTGAGCCCTGCTGCAAATCTGACCCCCATTTTAGGGCTACTGAGCCTTTGAAAATGTGGCCTTCAATGTGCTGTTTTGGTAGAACCGGGCTTTGTAATCAGCAAGCAGTCCTTGGGCACAGATGCCCAGTTTTCACTGTGGACACGGGGTGACTCCGGCTGCAGTGATGTGGGTTGGGTTCCTGGTCAAGTTGTGCAGCTCGGGCTTTGTAGCTCAGGCCCAGAGGTTTCCGTTTTTTAAAATGCAACATGTGGGAGACACCTTGGCCTGGGAGTAAGCGCCTGGGAGCTGGTGGATGCTTGCGCCTCTAACATGGCTCGTGCGTGTTCTCTCCCTGGTCAGCACCCTACTGCAATGAGCTGCTGAAGAACCTGGAATCCAGCCCACTCTCCCGGATTATCTGGAGGGCGCTGAAGCCTTTGCTTATTGGGAAGATCCTGTACACGCCTGACACGCCGGTCACGAGGAGGGTCATGAGCGAGGTAGGCTGTGGTATCCTGTCCCCCCAGGCAAGCAGCACAGAAGAGATGGGGCCAGGCCTGTCCATGCAAATCACAGTGTTGTTTACGGAGACCGTTTAATGTGGCCCTACTGCTGGTTGAATCCGCTCACACGGCAACCCTCAAGTACAGAGGTGATTGTCCTGGAGTGCAGAGCCGGTACAGAGGCTCTTACACTGCCGATGTTTTCTGGAAACCTAGGAAGCAGCGGTCCTGGGGCTCTCCTGGATGGCCCTAACGCGGAAAGTGGGATAGAGGGGTGGGCAGGCTTTTGGAACGCTCCTCCCCGTGCACACCCATGAGAGAGACAGCCAGAGAAAGTGGCCTGCAAAGGCGTTAATGTCCCGGACACACCAGTGTACCAGCTTGTTCTATTTTCCCTTCAAACGCATGAGTTCTTTCTGTGCAGCAGCTGCAATGCTGCTGTTCCCACTCGGGCAGCGCAATTTGTAGCACACTGCCCACCTGGTCTGTGGCTGCTCTGCCCTGCGGTGCTGAGGTTTGGGAATAACCCTTCCCCTTTGCCGGCAGGTGAACAGGACTTTCCAGGAGCTGGGTGTGTTCCGGGATCTAGGAGGGATGTGGCAGGAGATCAGCCCAAAGATTTGGACGTTCATGGAAAGCAGCCCGGAGATGGACCTGATCCGGGTCAGTATGCTGTCATGCTGAGGGCATGTCGAACAGCCCTCGTCCTTGTGTTTTATTATTTGTCCTGCATGTTTGGGATAGTCCCTTCCCTTTAGTTTTATTAACCCCTCTGCCTGTGAGAGAACTTGGAAATAAAGGGACAGTAGGAGCGTAAAAACTCACAGCAGATTGTTCAGCTAGTAATTTTTCCTTGTGTAGCCTCTTTGCTTCCAGAGCAACAGTATACTATAACGTACAGTAAATACACCAGGGTTGGCCTTGCTTACACTTAGCACCCTGGGAACCGAATTCCCAGCTACGTTTGATCCCCCCCTTGTCTCTGCTCAAATCAACGAAATGTTTGGAAGGTGTCGGCAGAACTTAGCAGCCACCGATTAGCTGGAAAAAAAACCCTCTTTCTTTCTCTGCGCTTCTCTGCTTTCCAGTGACAGCTTTTTCGTTTGGTTGGCTTGTTTTTTTGGCAACTCTTCTCGCTTTCCAGAGACCTGAGCAAGGCTGCCACCCACTGGAGAACTGTTATTCTCAAATGTGCCTATGAGTCTCGGATGGTATTTACTGTGTCCGTAGGCAGGCTGTGTGTGGTTCTCTGCTGCCCTCCACCTGCAGTAGAGAGAACAGGCCTGTAGGGCAGTGTTTCTTAAACTTTTTAAGACCAAGGAACACCAAACAATACTTTTTTTTTATGAGGAACACCAAGGGTTTGTTGAGCAAAGAAAAAAAGGGGGTGGCCATTTTGAACGTTGTTGTTCTCCGTGGCACACCTCTGACTGCCTCGCAGCACACCAGTGTTCCCTGGAACACAGTTTAAGGAACACTGCTGTAGGGAGTCTAGACAGTGTTGGACACCCTGCGAATAGCTCAGACAGACGGAGTTAGAGAGATTAGGAGATTCCTGTTTGGATTACAGGTTAGCCTCGGTGTAGCCTTCAGTCTTCTAACACGTTGCCACACAAGGCCCCATTGGCCAGGCCACGTTTGATTACCCCCCCCCCCCATTCTGCGACTCCCCCGAATGTTCTCTTCCCCTGGCAGTTTTCATCCCGTCACACTGCAGTCAGTGTGATGCTGCACTCGGGGAACGCGGCTCCTCCGGTGGAAGTCCCAGGCTCTGGCAGAAACGGTAACAGGGCATGCAGTGGGGAAGTTGTGCTCAGCAAACTCTCCCCTCCCGGTCCTTGTCCGGTGCTGGGCTCCCAGGTGCAAGGGGAAAGGGTAGAATCTCTGCCTGGTTGGGGGGAACCCCAAACCGGGCCTAACGGCCATTATTTTCCGCTTGCAGACATTGCTGAAGAGCAAAGGCCTCTGGGACGCTCACTTGAGCGGCTCCAACTGGACGGTTCAAGATGTGTCCCTGTTCCTGGCAAAGTCCCTGGAGGACGTTCAACCAGCGAACGGCTCTGCGTACACCTGGAAGGATGCCTTCAATGAGACCGACCAGGCTGTGCAAACCATCTCCCGCTTCATGGAGGTGAGCCTACGTGCAGGTCCTGTAATGTCTGCGCTGCCCCTGGGCAGCAGAGCACTTTTGCAGATGTACATCCGGCAGAACGAGGCCAAGCCGTGCTCTGGGCCAGGGGGCTCAGAGAGTCCTATTGCAAAAGGCTCATGCTTACGGGGGGGGTTGCACTGTTGCGCTTCGCACCATTAGTGCTCCCAGGAGATTTGGGTCAAGAAAGCCATAAAACCCTGCAGCCACAGTTTAAAAAATTGGGGGTCTGAAAAGAGTGTCCCTTAGCCTGCTCATGGAGGTACCAACGTACCGGCAGAATAGCCTAACTTTAGGCCTCCAGCTTTGAAAAAACTCTGCTCTTGCATGTTTCCAGTGACAGTCCTGCCCCACCCCTATGGGCAGCTGCCAGTAGCTGGTCTCACCGGCCCCACGTCTTATTCAGCGACTGCAGCAGAAGCTGCAGCGGCTCTTTTGAGTCCCTTGTGGGCCACCTCTGCAAAGGAATGGCCGGGTGTTGTAGCTCCCAGGTGCAGGCAGCAGTGAGGGTGTGAAATCACTGTCATGGCCATGGAATCCACGCGCCCCGTGGACACCGACATGCTTACGATGCTCTCTCCATTTAGTGTGTCAACCTGGACAAGCTGGAGCCCGTGGCCACAGAGGCGCGGCTCATCAACAGGTCTTTGGAGCTACTGGACGAGAGGAAGTTCTGGGCCGGCATCGTCTTCCCTGACATCGCCCCGAGCAGCGCGGGGCTGCCACCTCACATCAGGTACAAGCTGCGGATGGACATCGACAACGTGGAAAGGACAAACAAGATTAAGGATGGGTGAGTACTGCCTGGCCGCCTTCTGCGGGGAGGGGTGAGGAGACGCTGAGCAGATGTCTGACGGGGGGACCTTGGTTCCCCTGGCTCAGGTACTGGGACCCGGGGCCTCGTGCTGACCCCTTTGAAGACATGCGGTACGTCTGGGGCGGCTTCGCGTACCTGCAGGACGTGGTGGAGCAGGCGATCATCAGGGCGCTGACGGGCGCGGAGAAGAAGACCGGTGTCTATGTGCAGCAGATGCCTTACCCCTGCTACGTGGACGATATGTAAGTTCTGCGGCAGGGAGACCCGGCTGAAGGGTCTCTATCGGATCCTGAGTCACTGGGCGCTGGTGGCTTTGACAGGGGCAGGCTGGGACCGTCTGTGGCCCAGCTGATTTGGTCTAGTGGCGCCTGGGCATTCCCGCACTGGGGCATGGGCAGAGCTCCATAGGGTGGGATTGGGTGGATCACTCTGTGCAGGGGCCCGAAGGGAACGGTGCATGGAGGCCCTGCCCCAGGAGAGCTCTGCAGAGGATGGTGCCTCCCAGCTGTTAGTGGGCGGGGGAGATGCATCCTCTGGGCAGTGCTGTGTGACCCCTTCTCAGTGCCTGGCCAGGCCTCCAGCAATGGAGGGGCCAGAGAGTCCCCGGTCCCTCTGCACGATCCAGGCTTGTTGAGTTGTAGCCGGGCCTGCAAGTGGCTGGGGATTGGTCTGGAAGGGCCATAAAGCACAGCCCTGCTGCTCACTCCTCCAGGGAGCTCCGCCAGGTTACGGCAGGCAAAGCCATGGCCCGGTGCGCCTGCTTTGCTCTGCACAATGGGGCCCTGGCCCTGACAGGAACCACGAGGAGCTATGATCCTCCTCCTCCTCAGCGTCTGCAGAGCACCCTGCAGCCCCAGGGGACACTCTGTCAAGCAAAGAACCACAGCAGTGTCCCCTCCCCCCCCCCCCCCCGGCTCTTGCCACCAGATTCCTGCGGGTCATGAGCCGCTCCATGCCCCTCTTCATGACTCTGGCATGGATCTACTCCGTGGCTGTGATCATCAAGGGGATCGTGTATGAGAAGGAAGCCCGGCTGAAGGAGACCATGCGCATCATGGGCCTGGACAACGGCATCCTCTGGTTCAGCTGGTTCATCAGCAGCCTCATCCCCCTCCTCATGAGTGCTGGGCTTCTGGTGCTGATCCTGAAGGTGAGGCCGGCGCGGTGGCTCTCTCTCTCCCCTGCCCAGCGGCATTGATTTCCGGGGGCGGGCAGCGTAAGGCTGACGATCAGCCTGGTGACCAACACTCTGGGGTTAATTAACAATCTAGGAACTTGGATCAGGCCAGTGACTCACTAGGAAGGGCCTCTGGGTTCCAAAACGAGACTGAAGTGATGTAAAACACCCCTTCCAGATGACTGTAGCTCTTTCTGGAGTCTGATTTGTCTTGGACTCCCCGCACGTTTCATCTCACTTCAGAATGGCTCGCTTACCAAATGAGACCGAAACCCACAGACGTGGCGCAGCACACTGTGACTGAGAAAGGGCTGGCTTTCTCGTTCTTACCATATAATTACACAGTAAATCAACTGGAATATAACAATTATACATACACTTCAGTGTGGAGTATAGAGAGCCCTACAAATGAGTCATTGCATGAAATTTTTGTGTTTGCTGACTCTGCTAGTGCTTTTTATGTTGCTTGTAAAAGTAGGCAAATAGCCAGATGAGTTGATGTACCCCCAAGGGCACGGGGACCCCTGGTTGAAGCCACCGATTTAAAATAACAGGGGTGCTTTAGATAATTGCTGCAGTGTTCCTCAGTGTGCTGAAAGCCATGCCCAGGGCAAAATGCCCCTCCTGCGGTGTCACAGTCCCCAGGGCCCTCTGGGGCTAGCGCCGCTCGAGGGTAGTTATGGAACTACCTTCTGCAAGCAGGCCCTGCTGAGGGCCTTTCAGCACGCCCTGTGCGACTTGTGACACGTGCCTCCTCCTTGCCCAGATGGGGAACCTGCTGCCCTACAGCGACCCCAGCGTGGTGTTTGTCTTCCTCTCCGTCTTCGCCGTGGTGACCATCTCACAGTGCTTCCTCATCAGCACCATGTTCTCCCGGGCCAACCTGGCAACAGCCTGTGGGGGGATCATCTACTTCACCCTCTACCTGCCCTACGTGCTGTGCGTCGCCTGGCAGGACTACGTGGGCTTCTCGCTCAAAATGTTCGCGGTGAGTGGCGCGGGGTGAAGAGTGGAGGAGGAGCAGTGCTGAATATTGTGCCGGGGCCAGCGACATGCTCGAGGGCTCTTGGGCTGGATGGGGCTGCACTATGCAAGATCCCTTTGGTTTCCACTCGGCTAAGGGCCATCCGAGCTGGCACAGATGGAGAACTTTCTGGGTTTGATAGTGATCCAGGAGCTGGGGTTGGAAGGGACTTCTGGGCATGCTGTTTACGGAGCCCTGAGATTCCCATCTGCTGCTGCCAGGTCTGATCCTGCCCCACTGCTGTTCATGTGAGATTGCTCATTTGCCACCAATTAGGTCCTTCAGTTGCCCTCCCCTAGAGGCCTGTCCACCTGAGAGCCTCCCTTTAGAGATTCTCCACCACATTCCTCAGCTGGCGGCGGGGACGGGGGCAGGGGCGGGAGCTGCTCTCAACACTCCCTCCCTTCCCCCATTCTCTGGTCTAGTCGTTTGGGCAGCAAGAGAGGGAGGAAACAAACCAAATCCCCAGTCTTCAGCAGACCAGCATGAAGAACTGCCATTGGGGCACTGCCTCGCCACAGAATAGCACCGTGTTCTTCAGTAGCGGCCCAGACCTAGTCTCAGGGCCAGGAGCACTGGGTGGAATTCCACACGTTGTGTTTAGGAGGTGATCAGTCTGAGTAATCTTGGTGGTCGCTTCTGGCTTCAAAATCTGGGACTCTCTGGACACTTCCATGACTGCAGTACAGAGAGGGATGGGTGACCATCATGGAGAGATGGAGGTTTTGAGAACCTCTTAGGCTAGTACAAGGAGAAAAAAGCGTCACCATGGTTAAACAACAAAGTAAAAGAAATGGTTAAAGGCAAAAGGGCATCCTCTAAGAATTGGAAGTCAAATCCTACTAAGTCCTAAATGTGGGAACACTAGCAAATTAAGTGTGAAAATATAATTAAGCAGGCCAAAGGAGAATCTGAAAAGCAATTAGCAAAAGACTCAGAAACTAACAGCAAAAAAAAAAAAGTTTAAGTACATCAGAAGTAGGAAGCCTGCCGAACAACCAGTGCGGTCACTGAACAGTGAAGGAACATGTGGCCTTGTGGAGAAACTAAATGAATTATTGCAACTGGTCTTCAGTGTGGAGCTTATTAAGGAGAATCCCACATCTGAGCAATTCTTTTTAGGTGACAAAAATCTGAAGAATTGTCCCAGATTGAGGTGCTGTTAGAGAGGTTTTGGAACAAATTGATATATTAAACAGTTACAGGCTGGTAAGCCTAACTTCAGTACCAGGCAAATTGGTTGAAACTATAGTATAGAACAGAATTATCGGCCATGTAGATGAACACGATTTGTTAGGGAAGAGTCAACATGGTTTTTGTAAAGGGAAATCATGTCTCACCAATCAATTAGAATTCTTTAATGGGTCAACAAATACGTGGACAAGGGTGATCCAGTGGATATAGTGTACTTGGACTTTCAGAAAGCCTTGAGAAAGGTATCTCACCAAAACCTCTTAAGCAAAGTAAGCTGTCAAAGGATAAGAGGGACGGTCCTTTCATGGACCAGTAATTGGTTAGAAGACAAGAAAACAAAAGGTAGATATAAATGGTCAGTTTTCAGAACGAAGAATGGTAAAAGGGGGTTTCCCCAGGGATCTGTACTGGTTTCAGTGCTGTTCAACATATTCATAAATGATCTGGAATAAGGGGTAAAATGTGCAGAGGCAAAGTTTGCAGAAGATAGGTAAGTCCAAAGCTCACTGCAAGGAGTTACAAAGGGATCTCACTAAATTGGGTGACTGGGCAACCAATGGCCGACGAAATCGAATGTTGATACACACCCACAGCCACTTGTTCTACCGCATTGTTCTCGCTACCACCGCTCCTTGTTTCAGTCTCTTCTCAGTGCAGCACGGACCCAGGCATGTTTGAGTAGGAGTCAAGCCTTCAAACTCAGGAAGGCTGTGGAAGGACAACATTAGGCAACCAGAGCTTGCTAGCTCCACCAGGAATTTTGCCCGTGACCTCAGTAGGGCCAGGATTCCAGCCTTTGAGTTCTGAGTCAGGACGTTAGAATGAGGGCTGAGAAGGCCCCTCGCCGTTTATTTCTAAAGGTGAAGAGATGAGTTGGTGAACGGTCTCACGAGCGTGAACCTCTTGCCCCCTTAGAGCCTGCTGTCCCCGGTCGCCTTTGGGTTTGGCTGCGAGTACTTTGCCTTGTTTGAGGAGCAGGGGATCGGCGTGCAGTGGGACAACCTCTTCGAAAGCCCCCTGGAAGAAGATGGCTTCAACCTGACCACGTCGGCCATCATGATGCTGTTTGATACCTTCCTCTACGGGGTTATGACCTGGTACAGCGAGTCTGTCTTCCCAGGTGAGCCTTTGCTCTCGCCTGGAGACATGGTGTCCTGCTCCTGCTGGGGCCTGTGTATTCCTGTCCCTTTGTCCGGAGTGTTTCATGTTCCAGGCAGAGCTGATAATACAGTGGCATATGTTTTGGAAGGGGCCCACCTCACTATCAATGTCGTCATGTCAAAAGCTGCCAAGGTGACGCCGGACAGTTTCCAAGTGGCCCCGTATTAGGGATGTAAAATCCCATTTAATTGGTTAACCGGTTAACCATTAAATCAATTAAAGGAGGCACGGGTGGGGGAGGAGGGGGCCATGCCAGCCCCATTGGGATGGAGCAACCCTCCTTTCCCCCTGCTGCCTGCCGAGAAAGGGCTGGAACAGCCTCACCACCATAGGCAGGAGCTGCTCCAGCTGGGCCACAGCAGTCCCTGCCTGCAGGGCACCCGGGCTCCCCATGGACACAGGCTGCTCTGGACGCTGAAGCAGCCCCTGTCTGCAGCAGGGCCCTATGGGGCTGGAGCAGCTCCCTGCCCACGGCAGGCAGAGAGTCGCTCCCGCCCCCAAAGGTTAATGGTTCACCGGAACCGGTGAGCATCACTTCTCCTTATACAGAGAACGGGGGCTCAGCTTAGCCAGGCACAGGCGCCTTCTATGAGATTCTCAGCCTCTTCAGTCCCGAGGCGCTGAGGACGCTGGTACCTGGCACAGCGTGGGCAGCGCCTCCAGGGAGGTTAGCTGGTAGACTACAGTGGGATTCGGGAAGATTGGCTGTAACATTGCGAATTCCCCGCCTGGCTAAAATCTCTCTCTCAGTCCGTCACCAGTTTTTGTTCTAGAAGGGGGGTTTTCACTGTCTCACATGCGTGTTGTTGCTCTCCGGGGCCGACAGCAGGAGATGCAACCCTTGAGTACCTGCCCGGCCCCTTTAAATGGAGAGATGTTTGGGCGGATTTTGCTGGGCTCACACGGCTGTTTTCCTCTCTGTTTAGGCCAGTATGGAATTCCCAGGCCCTGGTACTTCCCCTTCACGAAGTCCTATTGGTGCGGGGAGGAGTCTGAGGAGAGGAGGCATACTCGCTCGGAGCACAAAGGGCCCTCGGAGAGTAAGTGTCTGCCCTGTGCAGAATGAAGGTGGGGACTTGCTCTGAGTAGGGGCAGGGTGAAAGGACGTTGGGATTTAGCACCATGAAATTAAAGCTGCTCCTGTCCTAGTCACTCTTCGTTCTGTGGATAATTAACAGAATGGGAGTGTGATTGTGCCATAAAAACACCCACACGCAGAAGGAAGTTTGTCTTCACTCAGCGCACAGTCAACCTGTGGAACTCCTTGCCAGAGGATGTGATGAAGGCTAGGACTTTAACAGGGTTCAAAAAAGAGCTAGATAGATTCATGGAGGTTAGGTCCATCAATGGCTGTTAGCCAGGATAGGTAGGAATGGAGTCCCTTGCCTCTGTTTCTCTGGAGGTGGGTGACTGGAGGGATCACGTGAGGATTACCTTTTGTGTTCCCTCCCTCTGGGGCACCTGGCATTGGCCACTGTTGGCAGACAGGGTACAGGGCTGGATGGACCTTTGGTCTGACCCAGTATGGCTGTTCTTATGTTCACACATATCACTGGAAATCTTGCCCAAATGAGGCAGGCAGGGTTGGACTCTCCTTTGGCATCGAGGCATGAACTGGTGAGCTGTCTCTCACAGGACTGGGTCCTCTCCTCTCTGGCCTGGACTGGAGTCAGTGGATCCCTTTCCCTGGCTATATCTGGCATTGGGTCAGGCCCTTCCAGCTGGCCTCCAAAGAATTAAGTACTGCTGCGCTAATGTCAACCTCCATGCAGGGATTCCACCCTGGGAAGGAAGATTAAAAAGCTCCCTAGAGGTCCCAAGTCGCTGCGGGTCCTCATTGGCCACGGAAAGACGGGTATTAATACCGGTGCCTGTGTCTCTTCTACGCTGCCTTGCTGATTGCTTTGTCTTCTCGCAGACTGCATGGAGGAGGAACCCTCGCACCTTAGCCTGGGGGTCTCCATTCAGAACCTGGTGAAGATTTATCGTGATGGCAAGAAGGTGGCTGTGGACGGGCTGACGCTGAATTTCTATGAGGGGCAGATCACCTCCTTTCTGGGACACAATGGAGCTGGGAAGACCACCACTATGTGAGGGCAATGTTTTTAAGGGTGGGGGAGGAGCGGTTCTGAGCCCTTGTGGTTTTGCTGGGCATGACAACCTAATACAGGCATGCGGCTGGCTGCATAGATTAAAACTGCAAGGACAGAGACTTGGCCGGTGTAAATCTGTGTGCCTCCGCTGCTTCGGGAGAGTGATGTGGATTCACACCTGCCGACACTCTGGCCCATGGAATACCCTGATTTCGGGGAATGGAACCGTTTGTTGCCAGTGAATGGTCGTAGTGCCAGATCAAAGCTATGGCTGACTTGGTACAGCATCAGCAGCACTTTTGAGTAGCCCCCTTTGCGACCCTGTTTTATCAGAAGAAGGACATGAGTTCTGAAAGCATTACAAGCTTTTAGGGAGACAGGGGAGGATACTTTTCCCCCACAGGACCAACATTTTGTGGTTCAGTCCAGCTCTCATTAAAACCAAAAGCTCCTGTGAGAGAGATTTTTCGGATTTCCTGGAGGGAGTGATCCCATGATACGGGACTTCCCCAAGACCCTCTCCTAGCCGTTACCCTATCATTCCCTGGCACATGTGGAACCAGTCCCCTCTTGGTTTGGATCATGCTGTGACATTTCGGAGAGTACTTACCCTATGCTGCATTTGTTGTTCAGGTCCATCCTAACGGGCTTATTTCCTCCGACCTCGGGCACGGCCTTCATCCTGGGCAGAGATATCCGGTCTGAGCTCAGCACCATCCGGCAGAACTTGGGCGTCTGTCCCCAGCACAATGTCCTCTTTGACATGTGAGTAGCATCTGGGAAACACAGAGACGGGGTCTGGAACACACAGCAGAAAGGTGTGCGGGTTTATTTAAAATTGATCGTGGGTTCCCTGTCTCATTTTCTGACATTGCCACCTTCTAGAGCACTGGGCCCACTGCTGGTCACACTCATACTTGTGTGAGTCAGAGCCACTCTGTGGGACAGTGGTTAGTAACTATGTGTCTAGAAGTAGAGGTAAGTGTCGTAAGATGTAAGTGTCCACAGTCAACCTGTGGAACTCCTTGCCAGAGGATGTTGTGGAGACCAGGACTTTAACAGGTTCCAAAAAAGAACTAGATAAATTCATGGAGGTTAGGTCTATCAATACTTATTAGCTAGGATGGGTAGGAATGATGTCCCTAGCCTCTGTTTGTCAGAGGCTGGAAATGGATGCAGGAGAAGGGTCACTTGATGAGTCCCTCTGGGGCATCTGGTATTGGCCACAGTCAGAAGACCGGATACTGGGCTAGATGGCCCTTTGGTCTGACCCAGTATGGCCGTTCTTAGGCTCATGTAATTCACAAGAGGTGTAAAGGCTGCTGTTTGAAGGCAGTGGAGCAATGAAATAGCTCCAGTATATTGGTGAATGGGTATGAACCGAGAATCAGGATGCTCACATGTACTGTGTTTGGCGAGCTCCTCAGTGCTTTAAGTCAGCATAGCTCAGTCGAAGTGAGTGGACTGGTTACAACTGTGGATCTGGAACATAATATTCAATGGAAGATGAGGGTTGTTGGTGTTGCATGGGAAACACTGCACCCCATGGGATCAAACCCGGGAACATGCCTTACCCTGGGGGTTACTTCCATCCCGCAGGTGCTGTTTGGAGTTGTGCATGTGGCCGGGGATAGTTCAGAGATGGAGGTATTCAGAACCTCTAGCAGGGCAGAAGTAGGTTCTCTCTTATTCTTAGATGGATCGGTGTTCTTTCTGCAATGCCTTGCACGTCTATTGAGACCACTGGCCCAGTTTCCTTTTTAGAAACTGTTTCTTCCATTCAAAAGAAAAGGCCAAAATTGTCCAAAGCGACTGATGATTTTGGTGTCTCTGTGTTTGGGAGTCCAAGCAGTTAATCCAGCCTGATTTTCAGATAGCAACGAGCACTTTCCCTCTGACCATCAGGTCCCTGTTAAGGGGTCCCAGGTTGAGTCCCCAAAATCATTTGTCGCTTCCAAAAATCCTAGCCCGGTACAATATATTCCTGTCTCTATAAGCATGGTTTCTGTAATGAATTTAATTGAATGTAGTGCCCTGCTGGTTCTGCTCCCTACCCACAGGCTGACAGTGGAAGAACACATCTGGTTCTACGCTCGCCTGAAAGGGCTGTCAGAAAAAAAGGTGAAAGAGGAGATGCAGCAGATGGTGATGGATGTTGGCCTGCCTCACAAACTCAAAGCGAGAACCAGCAAACTCTCGGGTAGGTCCGGCCACGTCAGCCCTTCGCGGGTCTCATCTCAGCTGTGTGCACAGGTGGCTTCGGAAGACATTTGTGTGCAGGAGGTGGGGGGTCTGGCGCTTGCCCACTCACCGTCTCTCCCATGGCACCGTCCAGCATAGTTCACTCTCCTCCAGCCTGAACCCTTCTCTCGCTTGGCAGGCGGCATGCAGAGGAAGCTGTCGGTGGCCTTGGCCTTCGTGGGGGGATCAAAGGTGGTCATTCTGGACGAGCCAACAGCAGGGGTGGATCCTTACTCTCGCCGAGGGATCTGGGAGCTGCTTCTGAAGTATCGCCAAGGTATCTGCCCTTCCACCCGGTTACAGCTAGAAGCACAAGGCCTGGGTGGCTGAGATAAAGCGCATTGTTCTACCTTTGCTGGCTGCATGAGCGACTCGTTACTGATGTGCCATTGCAAATCACTGGGTGCCTTGGTACAAGACCGCAGCAAACAGCCCCAGAGGTTACTGCTCTCAGGGCAGCCAGACACCTGCATCCCCTATTGATGAGACCCTCTTTACAGTCTCCATATGACACCCCCTTCTCTTTAACTGCATGTCCGCTCTCAAGAGCAAGTGCTGTTCTGCAGACACTTCTCCCTAGGGAAAGGGGCTTTGGAGGGCAGCTTCTGGCTTCACTCCTACGGGTGTACATCTGGAGTAACTCCAGGGGGGTCATATGGGCATAGCTCAGATGAGAAGCTGACCCTGGCCGTCTTCACTGGGGCAGAGCCCTCGTGTTCAGTGGGCACCTTTTGTTGGTCTGCCCTGAAATCGCATCCCTTGCTCTAGGGCCTGGTGAGTCAGGCATTCAAGTGCACCGCATCTTACACTGCTTGGATTGCTGTGTGTCTACTTGCTGGTGGGTGTGGCTTGCACTGGTTCCATTCCTAGCACTGCAAACGCCTACCAAGACAAGCCAATACAAATAGGTTGGGGACTGAGCCATGAAAGAGAGGAGTGAATCAAGGCAGCAATAGTTGTTAACGTCTTCCATCCCATCACCCATCAGACCAGGGACTCTTAGCAGTACAGGGAGGGCAGAGAGGTTGCAACTCCCATCCTCTATGGATATTGCTGAGTTACAAACTCATCGGTGTTTGTCTTCTCTTCTTTTATTTACAGGCCGCACCATCATTCTGTCCACGCACCACATGGATGAGGCCGACATCCTGGGGGACAGGATCGCCATCATCTCTCATGGCAAGCTGTGCTGTGTTGGCTCTTCCCTCTTCCTGAAGAACCAGCTGGGAACAGGCTATTACCTGACCCTGGTCAAGAAGGACATGGACTCTTCACTGAGCTCCTGCCGAAACAGCAGCAGCACGGTGTCGTACCTGAAAAAGGTAGCGGTCCTATCGTGGCTCTCCACTTCCTTTCTCCTTTACCCTTCCACCACGTCAGAAGGCTGCCAAGAAGCAGCAGCTGAGAGGTGTGACGATGCAGTCAGAGGCGAAAAAAAATCCCATAGCAGTGCGCAGAAGTGGTACCTACCTTGGTCCAGCGCCTGCCATCGGGTCTGGTTAAACCACTGCATTGGAGGCTGGCCTCCATGACAGCCGCTTTGCGTGGAGTCTTTAATGCCAGGGCTGGCAGCTTTGCGTTTTGGCTCCTGGCCTGACTAGATTAATTGCATCCCTCCTAATATCGGCGTCTCCTCTTACATCCTCTAATGGTACTGTTCATCCCAGCCCTTTGTCACAATCTACAACACTAAGATCTTCTGTGCGATAGCCCCTTCTTCAAGCATCCAGATTGCTGGGCCTCTCCGGATGATGTTAGAAGGAGGGGGCAGCAGATGGCTGGCTGCCTTTGGATCCAGTTTACTATGTCCTCCTCCTTTCCTGTGTACCTAGGACGACAGTGTCTCCCAGAGCAGTTCAGATGCGGGACTTGGCAGTGACCATGAAAGTGACACCTTGACGATAGGTAAGGGCTGGAAAAGGCACGTAGGAGATTGAATCTCCTCGCTTTGGTCTGGAGCAACTCACTCGCCCGCTGTGTTTCTGTCTCCCCATCTGTAAAATGGGGATAACGGCATTGCCCTACCGTTCTCTTGCTGGGGTTTTGAGGACCAGTTAATACTTGCAAAGCATAACGCACGCACAGTGCTGAAGCATACGCCATTTCCCCTACCGACAGAACTAGACCAGAATTTAAGGGCCAGGGTGGTAGCACTGCACAGAGTGTATTCATGTAATGTGGCTAGCAAGGCTGTTGATTGTGTCCTCAGAGATGCTGCCAATAGAAATAGCTGCTGGGGATCTGTAGCTGGGGCTTAGCGCCACTGAAACTGACCTTTCGGCGGGTTGTGAGGATGTGTCCTTAGTCCCTGCAATTGGCATTGCCAGTCACCTGCAGAGTAACAAGGCAGGCACCTTGTGTTTTGGTTCCTCCAGACGTCTCTGTTATCTCCAACCTCATTATGAAGCACGTTCCTGAGGCCAGGCTGGTAGAGGACATTGGCCATGAGCTAACCTATGTCTTGCCGTATGAAGCTGCCAGAGAAGGTGCGTTTGTGGAGCTGTTCCATGAAATCGACGACCGTCTCTCCGACCTGGGCATTTCCAGTTACGGCATCTCAGAGACGACGCTGGAGGAGGTATGTGAGCTGGAGCTGTTCTGAGAGCTTAGACCGTGTGTATCAGGGTGGGCCCTCACCTCATGCCAGTGCCCCATTTTGGCGGAGTGGATTCCTGCACTGCCTTCAGTCTTCTGCCTTTCGGCTACTCGCCCCCTGGCTGAGTTACAGCCTTGTGTGAAATCACAAGCCCTTCTGGGGCACATGCCTAACAGGGGCCCATCCCGGTGACCTCTGCTAGTGTCCCGGTTTGATTCCCCCCTCAGGAGCGAGTGGTCAGTTGTTAATGGCTGCTCCATCCTGTCTGCAGTGCACAAATAAAATATGCCCCATGCCATTCTAAGCAGGAGCTAATAGGATGTGTGTTCTGTTACCCCCCTCACCCTGCCAGAAAAAGATACTGTTCCAGCTTCAGCAACCAGAATCATAGGGCCGCACTGGGCTGCCAAGTCCTCAGGTGTCACAGTGGTTATATTCGAAATGGCTTCAGGCCAGTGGCTCTCAACCTTTCCAGATGACTGTACCGCTTGCAGGAGTCTGATCTGTCTTGTGCACCCCAAGTTTCACCTCCCTTAAAAACTTCTACAATCAGACATAAAAATACAAAAGTGTCACAGGACACCGTGGCTGACAAACTGCGACTTTCTCATTGGTACCGTGTAATTATAAAGTAAATTAGTTGGAATATAACTACAGGTTGAACCTCTCTAGTCTGGCACTCTCTGGTCCAGCAACATCCGTGGACCAGCATGATTGTAGTGAGCCGGATGTCCACCGATCAGGGGCGTGGCCAAGTTCCCCGCAGTCCCATACAGTTTGTTCAGAGCCACCGTTTGTGGCTCTCAGTGTTCTGTGCTGTTCTTTAGCTCTAATTTACCCCTAAATGTCTTCTAAGAGCCCAGTGAGCAGGGGAAGCGTTGGTAATGGTGCTAGACAATATTGACCTCCCATGGTCTGCCAAATTCTCTGGTTTGGCACCAGTCGGGTCCCGAGGGTGCCGGACTAGAGAGGTTCGACCTGTACTGTACTTACATGTCAATGTATGGTATACAGAGCAGTGTAAACAAATCCGTGTCAATGCAATTTTACTTTGTACAGACTTCATTAGCACTTTTTACGTAGCCTGTTTTAAGCCTAGGCAGATATCTGGATGAATTGATGTCTCCCCTAGAAGCCCACGGATTACACATGCTCCTGGTTGAGAACCACTGCTCTCGGCATGGGATAGCCCATAAAGCCCCTCATGTTGACATGCTGCCTTCTGTACTGGAGTCATTGGCTCTCCCATGGTACACCAAGCTGCATGTTACTGCTGCATTAGACCACTAATAATTTTCTGTTTAACCTCTCTTTGCCTGTCAGATCTTTCTCAAAGTGGCTGAAGATAATGGAGTGGATGCAGAGACCTCAGGTTAGTACCATCGTTTCAAGGGTGCATTAGCAAAGGAGGCTCGATCTGTACAGCTTTGTATATGGGGATCCCTTACACACACGCACAGCTGACAGGGGATTAAATTCTCAAATGATAGAAATTCCTAGGCAAGGAATTAAGCCCTTGGGCAAGTAGAATCGTCACGTGGCTAGAGCCAGGGATGGAATGTAGCAGATCTGAGGTCTGTTTCCCACTTTGCCCCTTACACACACTATAGTTTTGGGCAAATCTGTTGACCTCCCTGGGTGTTGCCTTTTCCATCTGTAAAATAATAATTCTTGCGCTGGGGTAGAAGGCAGAAGTGAAAGATGCCACGCAAATTATTTTCAGAATCGGAAACGGGAACACTTTAGTGCTGACTTTTCTAAGGTCACAAAATAGCCAGCGACAAAGACGCCTTCTTAAAATCTTTGCTAGTGTCATTACCACGTGTGAAGACACGTGCACAGATTTCTTGGAATGCAGGATTTGTTCCGGTAACTTGGTGTCCGAATGAGTTGATCATGAAACACTGAATACATATCATTTAGTATGTTTCTGAGCAAATGATCAGCTCTGACAGTGTCTGTTCATTTGATTTTTCACTCCAAATGCTGCTCTTCACGCCAAAAATTTGTTCCAATAGATTGTTTGTCCCTGGGAAACACAGAGCAAATTCTGTTTGGTGTAACAATACATCTTGAAGGAGCATTTTAGGATTAAAACTGCCTTCAACATTTTAATTGATACATGAAAAACCAGGACATTTGAAGGGCCCTTAAAAGTAAGTTCCGTGGACACCATATGAAAAACAGGTGCATGGGGAACTCCCCTTTGCACTCTCCATGCAAAGGCGTGTGGTGCTTTTTTCCAGCACTGGTGCTCAGAGGCAGTTCACAGCTGTATCTGGGAACTGCTTAACAGTTGAAAGCCAATATGATTGAAGATTTCCATGCAGTCGTTTGCTGGTGACACTTGAATTCCCAGTGTTTGGGGCTCATAGAAGGATAGAGTTGTTCATTGCCTTTGTTGACTTGAGCAAGTCTGCTAGCATGTGCTGTCCTCTTCAGATGGCACCTTACCTGCAAGAAGGAACAGGCATGTCTTTGGAGACCGACAGAGCTGCCTGCATCCGTTCACTGAAGACGATGCTTTCGACCCCAATGATTCCGACATAGACCCAGGTAAAGACAGAAGGGGCCGGGGTGCAGTAATCTGAACAGTCTGTATGTGCTTGAAAGAAATGTGTTCGTGGCCCATGCTGTTAGGTGAATCACAATGCAACTGAAACTAGATATTCTGAGGGCACTGAAAGGAACTTCCCTGAAGAGTTCTGGGTGTCACTTAAATTCCTTCCAGCAAATGGCCTCTGAGTTTCTCCTGCATTTCTGGGAGTGTGTTAGAATTCCTGACACACTTAACCGGGAATGCTCCGTCCTCGTGCAGGATGTTTATTGCTCCCTGCGTTCCTGAATGGGCCAAGGTGAGAGGAACATCGTTTGTTTATGTATAGATCCCCTGGCTCGTTCTGGGACTCGAGGGATAGCCCTGCAGAATCTAATGCATGAATATGATGAGACCACCCATCCAAAGGGGACAGATGTAGGCCCTGATCCAAACCCCATTAAGATTTTTCACTGATTTCCGTGGACACTGGGTCAGGTCATTTTATGATCTAGAGGTGCCCCTAGGAGTGACATCTAGAATATGGAAACGTGACCTGGCCACAGTAACTCAAGCAGGGACTTTCTCTGTCCAAGTGTTGCTGGATCTCTGCTGTTTTATCAACATTCCCCGGCTCTTTGAAATTCATCTGCCCTTCCTTAAGGCCAAGTTTATACCCTTAGTCCTCAGGTTAAATAGATGATACACCTTTGCCTGTTAGTGAAAGATGGATCTGGTCTGAAAAGTTCCACTCTAAAGTGGAACGTTCGTCAGTGTCTGGGGACGTTCAGAGCTGGCATGTCTGTCGGGTCCATGTCCGCGCCTAAGAAGGTTTAGTCAATAGGTAGCACTGACTGTAAAGGGCGAGGTTTCCAGTGCTACCTTGTGGATTCACATGCCTGGTTCCCTTTGGCATTCAATGGCAGGCAAGTCTGAAGGTGGTTTGGAAAGGCTCAGCCTCAGTGTGGGTAGAATCCACCCTCACACCAAGAGGCAGAAAGATAAACACGTCGGTGCATATTCATGAGAGACCTTGCCCCACTGCCAGCCATACCTCTTGTGCCAGTCTAGAGCAGCTGGGGACTTTGGCTAAAGCCCTTTGATTTGAATGCCTCTGGGTTAGTTCTCAGTGGGAAGCCAATGGCTCTGGAATCTGCTTCCCTCAGCCGTCTCACAGACCGTCTGCACTAGACTTTACTCCAGCCAGTGCAACCCCGGACTCGGCTCTGCTGGTGGCTCTAAGCACCACATTGCCTGATCCCGCTCAGAGCGGATCTGAGAGACACAGCGGCAAGAACATGGGTGACCGCCAGGGTCAGTCTGCACAAGCAGGAGTGGCGTCTGAGGGAGAAGGAAGTTGACTCTTGTTTCCGTGTGCGTGAGAGTTGTCATTTGTGTCAGCAGAATCCAGAGAGACAGACCTGCTGAGTGGGATGGATGGGAAAGGCTCCTACCAGATGAAGGGCTGGAAGCTCACCCAGCAGCAGTTCGTAGCTCTGCTGTGGAAGAGGCTGCTTGTTGCCAAACGTAGCAGGAAGGGTTTCTTTGCCCAGGTGAGTCCATGCGGCGCCTCCTGCAGAGGTCACTAAAACACAGCCCACTTCTGTCAGTGTCTCCGTATGGTTTATGTGCATACCCCTGGGTGGCTAATGCTTGTGAGGACACTTCTTTGACCACATCTTTACTACCAGGAAGATCGATGCTGTGGTGATCGATCTTCCGGAGTTTGATTTAGCTGGTCTAGTAAAGACCTGCTAAATCAAATGCTGAGGGCACCGCTATAGACACCAGTACTCCTTGATTCACGAGGAGTAAGGGAAATCGACGGGAGCATTTGCTCCCATCGACCTCCAGCTGACAGTGCCGAAGGTCAAATTAAGGTACGTAGCTGGAGTTGCGTATCTTAATTCGACCTCTGCGTAAGTAGAGACAAGGCCTTTGAAAGGTCATTCTGCCTCTTCCCTTCTGATTTCAGATCGTGCTGCCAGCTGTGTTTGTGTGCATTGCTCTCATGTTCAGCCTGATTGTGCCCCCCTTTGGGAAATACCCCAGCCTGGAACTGCAACCCTGGATGTATGATGAGCAGTACACTTTTATCAGGTACCTTTCAAACGACCAGAAAATGTTAAACAGGACTCTGTAGCTGCATCTTAAAGCTCTGCTTTCTCTAGTCATTGTTATAGTCTCGTCACCTGACAATGTGCATTTGTGAGAGTAGCTTCAAAGTGCAGTACAAAGATAAGACACCGTTTTGTCTCTGTAGCTTTAACAAGGCAAGCTCCAAATAAGAGTGAGTTTGAATGGTCGGAGGAATATAATACCATTTGAGTGTTCCCTATAAGCTGTGCGCTTGTGCGGCCACCCTTCAGAGAGTCAAATGCCGCCCAGCTGATTGGCAGAGTGCTCAGAGCCAGCAGTATGTGTTTCAACCAGCAGTGCACATCCACACAAACCTCAGTGCACATACAATTTATTCTGCACATGGAGAGAAAAAAAACTAAAGGGAACACTGTGACTTTTCATCCATCGATCTTAGAGCACTTTGTTGGCAGCTGCAAAGTCTTAGAGAAAATCAGCTAAAAGTCTCCCAAGCCCTTTCCAGATGTTCCAGTACTTTATATGTGTGTGATAGAGAGAGAGAGAGAGAGAGAGAGAACATTCCACAAAGGAAACATCCCACCCTATTCCTTTTCCTATCCTCGTACCAGTGTCTTTGCGCTGCCACATTGCTGGTTTTGCTGCACATGCCTTGTGGCCCTGAATGTGTCTCTCTGTGCCCATAGCAATGACGCTCCAGACGATGCTGGCACCCAGAAGCTCCTGAAGAGTCTTCTCAATGAACCCGGCTTTGGGACCCGCTGCATGGAAGGACACTCCATTCCGTACGTAGCCCCCGAGCAGTGGCAGCTCTCTCTTTTCTAAGCCACTTGTTGCTGACATGTCACACAAATCACAACCGCCATTCACACCAGCCTCGGCATTGGCCCGCAGGGGTTGTCACCTCAATGCGACAGGAATGGTGGTTGTATTATCGCGATGGCAGTGGTTAATTAGAAGCAGCAGCAGTGTGATCAGCTTGGGGAAATAAAAGGGTGTCACAAGGACGAGGGGAGGAAATTGTTCTCTTTGGCCTCTGATAGGACAAGAAGCAATGGGCTGAAACTGCAGCGAGGGATGGTTAGGTTGGACATTAGGAAAAACTTCCTACCTGTCAGGGTGGTTAAACACTGGAATAAATTGCCTAGCGAGGTTGTGGAATCTCCAACACTGGAGATATTTAAGAGCAGGTTGGACAGACACATGTCAGGGATGATCTAGATGGTGCTTGGCCCTGCCGTGAGAGCAGGGGACTGGACTCTATGACCTCTCGAGGTCCCTTCCAGTTCTAGTTCTAGGATTCGATGAAATATCAAGCAGAAGGTCTGACCCCAGCACATGGCAGCTCCTTCTTCATGGGTATAGCCCCCTTGGCTGCCTCCTAGGTTGTACTGAAGGATTCGTTTGTGGCTGCATCCCTCGTTGGCATGGCAGTGGGTGCACGCAGATGAGCCAGGCTTGCAGGCTCACACTCTGCCTTGTATTGACCCAGACCTGGATGATCCAGATTCTCTCCTGCAGCTCATTGCTGTGAGCGGGAGTGACTCGCTCCACAGGGCAGAATGGAGCCCAAAGGGAAGCAGTCGTGTCCTGCGAGAACAACCTCTTTCCTTCTCTCTTCCGCCCCCCTCTCCATGGGTTTCCCAGGCCGTTGCTAGTGCTCCCCGCTGGCAGCGTGCTGGGAACGGTCATAGCCTGGAGGTGGGGAGAGACATGAGGGGGCTCCCCAAGTTACGAGCTGCCCGTGGGATTCTGGCTTTGAAAAGAAAAGCAAAACTGGCCACCTTTTGGCTTGGGCTAGTTGTTTGGCTCCCACAGTTGCCTGCTTTGCCACGAGCAGGCAGGATGGGAGGCTAGGAGACAGGCTCTGCTGTGGACTTAGTGCCTGGCTTAGGGCAAGTCATTTAGGGCCAGATTGTGCCTGGAAGGAAGGCACAAAGAACCACCCCACCCACCCCGCCACCAGCCCTTGTGTGAACGACAGCCACCGCCCCAAACTGGGCAGGATGGTGATGGGGCCAGAGCTCCTTGCCCTACATATCAGACCCCAGGGCAGGGAAAGGAATTAGCTGCACCCTGCAGAGTTGTGTAGTAGCAGCTGCACTCGTTCTGCACGATCGGCAGCTCCTAGATTCCCGGTTCTACCCTGGGGCAGGGCATCTCCATGCCTGCTCCAAAGGAATGATAATGGGAGGGGGGGACTGTCCAAAGTGCCCAGCGTTGGCCCTACTCTGCTCCCATTGGAGTTACCAAGAGATTTCCCTTGGCCTTCCGCAGCAGCCCGGCGAGGCCAGGGGAGTTTGGCTGTGGGTTTCGGTGGGCATGTGGGTTATTTATGAGAGTTAGCGCACTGGCCTGTCTTTATAACAAGTTGCATTTGCTGTGGCTGCGGCCTCCCTGCAGAGACACTCCTTGCCAGGTCAGAGAGGATCAGTGGACCACCGCCTCTGTCCCTGACACGGTCCTGGACATCTTCCTGAATGGCAACTGGACCATGGAGAACCCCTCCCCAGCCTGCGAATGCAGCAATGAGAAGATCAAGAAAATGCTGCCTGTGTGCCCACCGGGGGCAGGGGGACTGCCTCCTCCGCAGGTAGGAGTGGTCCCAGGGCAGCGGGGCTGGGTGTTTTGGTGGGGATACGCGTGAAGCCGAGTCTGAAAACCTGCTCACTTCCAAGTCTGTCTGCTTTCCTTGTGGCGCCAGAGACAGCAGAGAACGGGGGACACGCTGCAGAACCTGACGGGCCGGAACATCTCCGACTATCTGGTGAAGACCTACGCGCAGATCATTGGGAAAAGGTGCCTGTCACACCTGCTGTTCTCTAGGGGTTGCTACTCACCCTGTGCAGAGCCCAGGTCTCCACATAACTCCCTGGGGGTTCTGCAAGTCAAATTTGCACGGTCCTGGCCCACCCCTGCTTAGCCTCCCCGGCACTTAGACCCGTTTAGACGCACTTACACCCATCTGGGTAAAGCTCCCTGATCACCTCGCAGGGCCTGAGGCTGAGCCAGTGAGAATCAATCCCGGGACTTCAATGGGCTTTGGCTCCAATTCCCGCAATTCGCACTCACTTTGATCATTCTCTGTGGCTGACGCATGGAAGCCCGAATTAGCAGGCAGCATTTCCACCAAGGCGCTCGGCCGGCTGAAATTTTGCTTCCTGCAGTAAAACACGAAGCCTTTAAAACATGGCCAGACACTGCTGGGTCCCTTCCTGTTTTAGATTCATAGACAAGAGAGCCAGAAGGGGCCATTGTAACTGTCTACGGCCAGGTCTACATGAGACCCAGCAACTCAGTTTAAGGTACGCAACCCCAGCTATGTAGAATACGTAGCTGGAGCAGGCTTACCTAAAGCCGAGCTGGGCAGAGTCCCCACAGCAGGAGGCTGATGGGAGCAAATGCTCCACTTGGCATCCCTTACTTCTCGCAAAATGAAGCCAGGCAGGGGTGCCCTCTGAGTTTGATTTAGCAAGTCTTAACTAGACCCACTAAATCAGACTCTGGAAGATTGATTGTGGCAGCCTCAGTCTTCCTTGGAGCAAAGTCGTGGCCTAACACAGGCCTGAGACCTGCCCCGAATTAATCCGTAGGGTAGAGCTTTTAGAGACAAGCCCTATCTTGATTTCAGACTTGTCAGTGATGGAGAATCCACTCCCACCCTTGGTAAGTTTTCTAAGGAGCTTCTGATTTTCCCACTCTTTTGTGGCGCAAAGGCAGCGTATTGAACATTGGGCTAGTGGTGGGCTCAGTTGATTTCACAAGTGGCTCAGATGCCAGTCCCAGCTCAGGTCCATCTCTACCTTAGATTCTATGCCAAGGCAGTGTGGTGCAGTGGGCAGAGCACTGAGCTGGGAGGTGCTATAGGAAGGCAGACTCCTCAGTGGGGTAGCATAGCTGAGGCCCCTGGCATTACTGAAAGAGTTAATCTGTCCCCCAGCCACTAATGCACTACCGTTTCCTTGCAATCAGTGTCCATACAGCGGAGGGAAGCTCTGACTGATGGCCCCTCTTGTAAATAACAGCCTTGTTTTCTGCTCTTTCCTCCACAGTTTAAGGAACAAGATCTGGGTGAATGAGTTCAGGTAGGTTCCTGTCCTTTCCTCCGGTGGGCTGCGGCTCAGGAACTGACTGAGTGCGGGGCTCTGTGGGAAGCTGTTCCGACAATATTGCTCCAAAATCGAAACCCACCCGAAAGAGTTCAAGGGAAGGGTTGTTTTTGGCATTGCAATAGAATTAGTATCTGTGATCACTGAGCCTTTCCCTAGCCCCAGGCTGTAGCAGCAGGCAAACTGCAGCAAGCCAAGGGCTCAGTCCTGCAAGCACTGTTGGCCTACAGTGCGGAAAGGCCATCGGTTACTTTTTAAATTTTGTTTTGGGGAATTAACCACAAATCTACTGGGCAGAATACGCCTGAGTGACTTGCTGTCATCTCGGAGAGCCCAGCAAGTCGGTGTCCTGTTTTTCACGAGAGCTCGAGCAGATCTACACTGGAGGCTCACTGCTGTGGGCTGCGTGAACACCGCTAGAGGCTCCCATCCAGTGGAGACTTAGATCCAAACTTCAGGTTGTCCCTGAAACCCTAACTCTGAGAGTAGGAGATCCTAGCACAGAGCAGCAAGCTCAAAGCCACAGGGCGTGAAAAAAAGGCCTTTTATGAGGATCATCTCGAGTCAGCCTGTGCTTCACTGTCAGTCTGTCTGTCTGCTTTCAGGTATGGTGGCTTTTCAGTGGGCGCCAGCAGCTCCCTCCTCCTTCCGCCCAGCGATGAAGTCAGCGATGCCATCAAGCAAGTGAAGAAAATCTTGGAGCTTGCCAAGGTGAAGAGCAATTTCATACTGGCCCACGATGTGCTGCTGTCCTAGCACTTCCCGGGGTCGAGGGGGGAGGGGTGTCTCACCAGCAGACATTGAATCCTTGCAACCTTTGGCTCTAAAAATAAGAGTTTCCTCTGCTTGCGAGAAATGGGCCAGACACGAGAGGGGGTGATGAGCCACATGGTGCTAGCCGCGTGGATAACAGCGTTTGTGGGAGAAGTCATTGTTTGGAGTCAGAGGAACCTTTTGGTAACAGAGGGCTCTCAATCCCGGATCATATCAATCTGAAGGGGAGTTGGGAAGCTGACTTAAAGAGGAGCAAATCCCAAGGTCCTTACTTTGGCTTTCTCCCTTTTCACTCCAGTAAGCCTCTACTGATGTTAGTGGGAAAGCCACAGAAAAACTAGAGCTGCTATCAGCCGGCATGGCTCAGAATTTGCGAGAGAGCAGGCAGCGAGTTGGGTGTCTCAGAACCCACAATATGAGAACAGAAAACAAATATCAATCCAGACGTTCTCATTCATTCCGGTCCCTCTGTCATGGTGCAGAGCAGCCAGAGAGCAGCTGGATGTGAACAGCTCAGCTCGCCCTTACTCTCAGATGGCACAGAGCGGGCGCAGAGGGCCCCTGTTCCCCATCGAGAGCTTGGCGTACATTAGAGCAGCCTCTCCACTGCTCTAAGCGATGCCAGGGGTGTGCAGATGCTTCAGAGAATCAAGGCGCCTCGAACTGTCTCTCTGCACTTGGCTCAGGAAGGAGTCCGGGCAATTGATTTTCTTGGGAGGGTCAGCATTTGGGACACCGTGTCTCTGAGAGCTGCTGTAATAGGAAAGCTGTGTAGGGTTGTGGCGGTTAGTTGCTACCACACAAAAGACAGTGCTGGAGTTTCCTGGGGCTCTCTCAGCTTCCTGCAAGCTTTGGAGTCAGGCCGGAAGAATAGTGAGGGAGCAGGCTCCAAGCACCGGGCCACGTTTACCAGTCCCCACGCCCAACTTCAGTAACTCGCCTCAGGCTGTGCCAGCAATCTGTGGCAAAGCAAACCCCGTAAGTAAGGTGTCCGCTGCACTGTGCTGTAAGGAATGAAACAAATGTGCTGTTGGGTGCTGTTCACAGGGGAGCTCCGGAGACCAGTTTCTTAACAGCCTGGAAAGCTTCATGAAAGGGATGGACACGAAAAACAACGTGAAGGTAAATCCGACCCGCCCACTGCTGGGCCTGATAGTCACAGCAAGGGCCTTGCCTGGCAAGCCAGCGACTGGCATGCCGCAGGTGTTCGGAGCAGAGGGCTCTGTGCCTGAATCGTTTGCCCACAGCGCCCGCCCTGTGTAGGAGTTTCCAGGAGAGAGTGGCCTCTTGGAGCCCCGTCCAAAGCCTGTGCATGCCAATGGGTGTTGAATCAGGGGCTTGGAAATGAGGAGACTGTGGCATGGACCTGCTGCCAGCTAGGAGCCCTGGATTGTGCTTCCCCAGTGTACCTGGGCCATATGCCTCCATTCACACAGGTTTAGGGATCCATGAACATCCTTCTCTGAGGGGTACCCCTGTTTGTCTATAACTTTAAAAATGAGTAGTTCTGTGGTATCTTAGAGACTAACTAAACAAACACACACCCACGAAAGCTCGATACTGTTTATACATGTTGTATATTTTGCATATATTTTTGCAAGCTCATGAGTCTATTGATATATTTTGCAGATTTTGTATATTTTGTGTATATTTTTGTGAGTCTCTAAGGTGCTACAGGACTGCTCATTGTTTTTATGACCATCCCAGTTTCCTCATGTGAACTGAAGTGATGCTATAAGCTGCCCTTGTCAGATTGGACACGAGGCAGCCTGTGGAGCGGTAGGCATAGCCAGCAGCCCTTCTGATGCTGGCGCGTTGCTTTTCAGGTGTGGTTCAATAACAAAGGCTGGCATGCCATTGGCGCCTTCCTGAACGTGATGAACAATGCCATCCTCCGGGCCAGCCTTCCAGACGGCGAGAACCCCAGCGCCTACGGGATCACCGCATTCAACCACCCGCTCAACCTCACCAAGCAGCAGCTCTCCGAGGTTGCCTTGTACGTCCTAGTAGGAATGTGATCTGCAGCCCGCTGGAGATGGGGCAAGAGGAGGGAACGGGGAATGGAGGGGAGGGGAGAAGAAAGTACTTTGGAATGGAGCAAGCTGCAAGAAATGGGTGTTGGGGAGATGGGGCGGGTAAATAAAAAACTGAGGGTAGCTTGGTGATTCAAAAGCCAGGAGGCCACAGCCATGCTGGGTCAGCGTGGCCCATGGTAGCCACCAGCTAAAGATCTGGCCAGGGATTTTGCAGAGCTCCAGGCTGAGCTCTCCAAAGCCACCTCTGGGAGTTGCGTCTCCAGTTCCCATTACATGAATGAGACTTGGGTGTCCAAATCCCCTCTAAGCCGCCATGCACATCTCAGCCTCTGACTCTCCCAACTGCATTACACTGAAGCTTAATGCTAGAAAAATGCTGGGCTTTGTCCCTTGCTCTTGGGTAGAATAAGGCTCATACACTTTCCCTTGTGGCTAGACATGTGTGGAAGCCCTCTCGTCATTAACCGGCCCTGGTGATGCCCTCGCAGTGCACACTCTTGCCACGGAGCTTCGACAGGAGGCCACGTTCTACCACCCGTATTCTCACTGTGTAGAGAGGGTGCAGAATTGGTTCTAGTGCTGATGTGCGCCGGCCCAGTAGGGAGAGAGACTCGGATCTCACGGTTTCCCGCCGCTCCGATTTCCCTTTGCCCAGGATGACCACGTCGGTGGACGTCTTAGTCTCCATCTGTGTGATCTTCGCCATGTCCTTCGTCCCAGCCAGCTTTGTGGTCTTCTTGATCCAGGAGCGGGTCAGCAAGGCCAAGCACCTGCAGTTCATCAGCGGCGTGAAGCCTGTGATCTACTGGCTGGCTAACTTCGTCTGGGACATGGTAAGGTCGACTCCCGGGAACTGTGGGTTACAGTGGATCTAATACACCCACCACTGCAAAACAACAGCCAGCTTGTTCCCGTTGAGCCCTGGCGTGGTGCAGAGCCGCCGAGGGCTCCCTGGGATGAACTGTGTGCCCTCTTCTACCTGCCCTAAGGGATGCATGCGAGGCATCCCTTAGGGCAGGTAGAAGAGGGCACACAGTTTGGACAGGCTGAGAGTTTGGACAGGCTGCTCCTGCCCCTGCTCCACCCACTGGACTGTCCTGCCAGTGCAGCATTTCCCTCCCTGCACAGCTGACCAGCCCTGATCTAAGCTGGTGCAGTTACGGAGTCCTGGCTGGGCTGAATGTATCCCTTGCGTGCGCACACCGACAGGCACATATGTTCACATGCCTACGGAAAGGCAGGGAGAACTCCCGCTTTCAGGGGTATTGACTGACAGTTAGATAATGCTGGAGATTCCACAGCTGGGACTTGGCAGCCCCGGGTTTGACTCCCAGCTCTGCAGCTAGCTGGCCTGTTCCGTGTCTGTGGGCAAATCGTGTCCCGTTTCCCTTCCCACCTTTACCTTGTTCGCTCTTCAGGGCAGGACTGTCCCTTTGTGCCCTGCACGAGAGGGGCCCCACACGCGAAAGACCTGGCATCTTGACCTGGTTACTGCCATATAAACAATAGTGACAATAATAAAGACATTGACTTATTCCCCTGCGCTTGTTTTAACCTCCGGGGCCCTGCAGTTCATGCTCACACGAGCACGCTGTGCGTTTCCGGTGCTGGACTAAGGGAGCGGGGTGGCTGGCAAGCTCTCCAGTCACCACGTGCAATGTGCTATTTTATGGTCTGAGCAGATGGCCTACTTTTCAGTTCTCTTTCCATATTGTTACCCTGTCTCCCTCCATTTAAAGCACTAAGATGCTTCAAATTTTCTTTTGCAAGTAACCTGGAGCCATTTCTTCCTCCTTCCAGTGCAACTACGTCGTTCCAGCCACCTTGGTCATCATCATCTTCATCTGCTTCCAGCAGAAGTCCTATGTGTCCTCTTCCAACCTGCCTGCGCTGGCCCTCCTCCTCCTGCTCTACGGGTAAGGCTGCATCTCTCTCAAGGAGACCCACGAGGCCCCGGCGGCCCATGTGCTGTGATTAAGCGTGTTTCCACTGTGTCCTGCTCCCTAGGTGGTCCATAACACCACTCATGTACCCAGCTTCCTTTGTGTTCAAGATCCCCAGCACGGCCTACGTGGTGCTGACCAGCGTCAACCTCTTCATTGGCATCAATGGCAGCGTGGCCACTTTTGTCCTCGAGCTCTTCACCAACAACGTATGTTCCTGTGGATGCCTTGCGCGCCACCCCACTGCTACTGCTCCGCACTGCGCGGAGGACGCTGGCTGGTGCCCGGTGCCTGTTCTATATCTCCTGGCAATCAGGGGAGTGATAGGGAAGGTGAGGTCAGGCAGTCAGTCTAGGGAATGGGGAAGCAAGGGGGCATGTGGCCCAGAATCCCCCAGATCAGCAAGGTACATAAGCATGCATCACTGTAAACACATGAGTAGTCTCTTTGACTTCAGCGGCACCTCTCACGTGCCTGGCTGAAAAGGGGTGTAAAACTCTCCCGCTGTTTCTGATTGATAGTCCAAAGAAAAGAGGTGAGTCTGGTAGCTACTGAGCACTGTGCTGAGAAGCTAAGAGCTGCGTTCCCTCGGGGTAGAAGTGAAAACTGGGATAAGAACACCAGTGCCCTGCCTCTGGAGAGCTGGTAGGTGGGGGAATGGCATTAGTTCAGCTGGTGGCAATCTGGACTGTCATGGGCACTGAGACATTGCATGGTGACCCCTGCCCTGTTGGTTCACCTCAAGCATATTGTCTGAATCTTGGGCTCTGAGCCCTCTGGGCTGGGCTGTCTTTGCAGTGATGGTACAAGCAGTGCCGTGGGGTATGTGGGCACCCTTATACCCACACCCAGATTTGTCAGGTTTGTCTGTCTCACCTGGGCTGTGAGAGGTGGTGGTTGGAAAGGGAAGTCACAGGACAGGTTGCACTCAGTGAGTTAGATCTCCCGGCTTTTTGTTCCCTGCCCGGAGAAGCTGGTCACGTGGCTGACTTGGGCTTGGCTTTTGTTCTGTTAGAAGCTGAACAACATCAACGACATCCTGAAGTCAGTGTTCCTCATCTTCCCCCACTTCTGCCTGGGACGGGGACTGATCGACATGGTGAAGAATCAGGCCATGGCCGACGCTTTGGAAAGGTTTGGTAAGTGAAACTGAACCGGGGGGGTGCTGAGCGCCTTCCGCTCCCTGTGAAACCACCAGGAACTGAGGGCACGTGCCTCACAGGGTTGGTGCCCAGCTGTTTGTAGTGCAAACCGCACAGAGGTCTGCTCTGCACTGGCCTGAGCCTGTAGATAACCCGTCTGGTTCCTTACGGGTCTAGAGAGGGAAAGGCTCTCGGCTGGCAGGGAGCTTAAGTTGATTAGGGAGTCAGCTGATTTTAAAAAAATACAAAGACTTAGTTACATGAAATGCAGCCTCAAATTGAGAGGAAGGCCGGGTGTAACCTCATTCTACCCTGGCACAGATTTCAGTGTGCCCATGGGCAAGTCACTTCATCTCTCTGACGCGTTTCCCCTCTGTAATTTGGGGATCACGCACCCTTTCACTGTCTGTCTATTTAGAGTGTAAGCTCTTCAAGCTATTATTATAACTACGTGCAGCATCTTGCACAATGAATGTGTGAGCATCACTATAGTAAGCGTACTATGTGCACATGCAGAAATTGGGTCACCACGCGATCTTACTTTGTGTCCTCTCTTTCCCCTTAATGTCACCCTCTCAGTGCATCTTGTCTAAAATGAATCTGTAAGCTCTTCCGGGCTGGGTCTCTCTGGCCGCTGTGCAAAGCCGACTGTGTGCTTTGGCTTTTCTGAACAGGTGAGAACCGTTTTGTGTCCCCTCTCTCCTGGGACCTGGTGGGACGGAACCTCTTTGCCATGGCTGTGGAAGGCGTCGTCTTCTTCCTGATCACAGTGCTTATCCAGTACAGGTTCTTCATCAAACCGAGGTGAGCTCGCTTCGCACCCTGCAGCAATGTTGTGGGCTGATGGGGAAAGACGCACAGAAGCCTTTGGTCCGCTCTTGGTGGTGACATACAGAACAATAGGATAGAAGCCTGCAGGCCCAGTCAGACTGCAAAAGACCCATGCTACAACGTGGACAATCAGCAAAATCAAATCATTGTGGTTAATGCTGATGGTTGTGCAGCTAGCCATTGTGCAGCCTGTCAACTCAGTGGGAGATTGCTGGGCAGCCAGGCCCCGTATGTCATTTCCCAGCTACCTGACTGGCAGCAGGAATGGGCCCAAAGTGTGCCTCCCTAGCTCAGTTTGGAAATTCCAGATCAAACCCATCTCCCTATGTGCCCCAAGCCAATCAGACCAGCCTGAGACGCAGTGGGAGGCGCTCCAAGAAAGCAACTTACGGTCCGTTGCAAGAGTTTGAACGTGAGCCACCATTAGCTGGTGTGAAATTGGTTTTGCTTGGAGGACGCTATGTGAACACCACGATAAGCAGCGGCCCAGGAGCCTGCAGGAGACCATAGGAGTCACGGGCCTGGATTGAGCAGCAAGGCTTTGAGAGACTCTGACACCAGACCGATCAGCATTTGCCCTGCCATGCGCAGGTCAGGCCTTGCTCTGAGGGCCCCCGAGGGACGGAAGCCGTTTGCTCGCCTTTCGCACAGGGCTGAATTGCAAACACAGAAGGGCTTCCCCTGGTGCGTTCTGTTTGGATGCTGGGCCAGGATCAGCACCACTCTCTGTCCTTGATTCTCATGCATTTTCCGGGAGTGCTCGCCTTTCTCCTCTTCCTTTTCACACGGTGACTTGTTCCCCTTGGCAGGCCCGTCAGTGCCAAGCTGCCTCCTGTGAATGATGAGGATGAGGACGTGACCAGGGAAAGGCAGAGGATAATTAGCGGCGGCGGGCAGAGTGACATCCTAGAAATCAAAGAGCTGACGAAGGTGAGTGCGCTACTTGTGCTGCTCTAGGTAGGTCAGGGCTGGGGCAGTCTGCCACCCACCACTCCCACCCAGCTTATCACAGCCTCAATCCAGAGCCCAGGGCAGTCGATGAGAAGACTCCCCCTTGATTTCACTGGATTTTGAGTCTGGCTCCCAGATCTATTCTATTCAGAGGCTGAAAATGTAATTCACTTCCATCAGGGGAGAGGTGATGAATGCCAGCAATGCATCTGCATCCAGACACATCCGCCCTGCACATCAGGGGCACACTCTGGTGCATTACAGTGTCTTCCCCAATCAGACATGGAGCCAGACCCTTCTTTGAAATCAACAGAATGAATCACCAGTCGAGGTTCTGTGCCCGTGTGCGGACCCCAAAGCCAGCTCCCCAGGTACCCCCAGGAGCATGGCTAGTATGATTTGATGCCATGGTGAAAAGCCTAATTCTGTCCCATTGAAGTCCAATGAGAGTGAGCCATCAAGTCCAGGGGGGTCAGCATGGGAGCCTCAAGGATGTCTTGGAGAGTATGTGGGGCTCAGCTTCTCTCTTTTCCCCCCCTCCTAGATTTGTACGTTCTCATTCATTTGTATTTCTTGGTTTCAGATTTACAGAATGAAGAGAAAACCAGCTGTTGACCGGATCTGTGTTGGAATCCCTCCTGGGGAGGTAGGGTCCCATTTATCGTGCAGATCTGTGTTTGATCTCACTTCACTGCTTAGGAGAAGTGGAAAGCAGCAAATAAGGGAAGAGGTTTCCATTGTAGGGAAGGGGAGACATGGCCTTGTGCTTACGAGTGTCCAGCTCTGTCATGGACTCTGGGTGTGACCTTGGACAAATACTTTGGGTCCCTTCTCCCTTCTAAATGACTTGAGTTGGAAATCCAAATTCAGAAACACCCTACGAAAATGCAGTATGACATGGAAAAGCAACTGTCAGAATGGGGGCTCTCTGGGATCGTCTGTCTCGCTGGTTCCTCATCAAGTTTGCTCAAGTTTATACATAAAAAATGGGGTTTTCCTAATTGTTTAGAGCCTCACTCTCCCCCTAAGAGTCCAGGGACTTCTCGCCTCATATCACTGTCAGTACTGAAAGATTCTACAGGCCAGGTGATGCCATCAGACACACATGGGCTCATCTGCTCTTTAATGTTGTCAGTGCTTTGGCCTCCTGGGAGTGAATGGTGCTGGCAAGTCATCAACTTTCAAGATGCTAACTGGAGACACCGATGTGACCGGAGGAGAAGCTTTTCTAAAGGGCAACAGGTGAGACGACGACACAACAACTGTTCCCTCTGCTTTACACGAAAGAAAATCCTCTGCTTCTCTCTCCCTCCCGGGTGCTTAAATTCCCTGGCAGCTATAACTCCACTGACTTTGCTAGACTAGCCCCTCCTTGCACCAGGGCTAAACCTGTCTCCGTTTTCTTGACCAAGGCCCTAGTGTTACCCTAAGTCAGGGGTGGCCAACCCGCAGCTCTCAAGCCACATGCGGCTCTTTGATTTAAGAAATGCAGCTCCTGCTGGTTCTGAGCCTCATGGCTGGCTGCTCTGCGCACACATCCCAGCGCCTGCTCACGGCCGGCCGCTCTGTGCACGCACCCCACGGCTCTGGGACCCAGGCATTAGGTTAGAGCGGGGTGTGTGTGCCTGGCTCTGGGGGAGGAGAGAGGGATTGAGTTAGAGCAGAGGGGAGGGAGGGGTGGGGGAGTGGCTCAAGCACCTTAAACTCAAAGTCTTCATGGATGCAGAATAAGGCAGCCAACACAGATGTCATATTTCAATTCCAGGGCAAAATAAAATCAGCATGTACCTGGTTTACACTGTGTTTCTTTAAAGAAAATTCAAAGGCTATTGTTTGCCAGGCTGAAGCAATTACTCTGAGATATGAGTCTCTCCCTTCTTGTTTTTGAACCTCTCACATTTGCAGTCTGGGACAGACCTGAATTTTTAGAACTATAAAATATTATGGCATTAATATAAAAAGGCCATAATCATAAGTAAAAAGAAAAATGAGGAAACCATAGCAGAGATCAACAAGCTGGAGTGAAACAGGCACTTCACTTCTCAGTTCAGTTTAATTTTAAAAAACTCACAGGACGTAATAGGGCAGTAGTGTTAAATTTAAAATACATGGCGGGGATGCTTTTTTTTTTTTTAATGTGAGAATATTACTGTATTTTTAAAGGGTTTTATTTTAATTTGATGTTTGTTCCCTGTCAAATTCTCTGAAGATCTATGGACTGGCTCTGAATTTTTTAAGTGACCAGAGACTTTTTTTATTGTTTTTTGTTCAAAATGTCCTGTGATGTTATTTTTATCACTACATTTTGTGTACTATATCTATCGATCTCTCTTTCTATAGATAGAGATATAAAAATAAATATATAATACGTGGCTCTTTGCACTCTGTCCACTGCTATTTTGGCTCTTCGTCTCTAGCTGGTTGGCCACCCCTGCCCCAAGTCGCTTTTGAAAGCAGGGCTCAGGGCTTGTCCACCCGGCAAGTTCTGGTGCAGAAGGCTATGGTGTGAAACTCCAGCACATCAGCTTGCTGCACAGAAACATCCCCCATGAAGGCTGCTGCAGCGCAGTGAAGTCCCAGAGCGGGCAGGGCTTACTGCTGTCACTCCAAGACTTTCACTGTGCTGCAGCAGGACACGTCAGACATCACTGTGTAGCAAGCTGGTGCACTGTAGAGTTGCACCCTGGCTACTTGCCACAGTAACTTGCGGTGGACGCATGTCCACAGGCACTGAAATTACGTAGGCATTTTTGAAAACAGTACCCATCATGATTAACAGTCAGATTTTAAAAGAAATTTCAAGTGACCCCAAACTGCTTTGGGGAGCCAGCTGCTGTGGACTGGTCTGTACACCATCCCTGAAACGCAAGCGGGTGTTGCACAACCCTCACGATGGCTCTTCTCTCACTTTACAGTATCTTGTCTAACATCCAAGGAGTCCATCAGAACATGGGCTATTGCCCTCAGTTTGATGCCATTAATGAGCTGTTGACCGGGAGGGAGCATCTGGAGTTCTACGCACTTTTACGAGGTGTTCCGGAGAGAGAAGTCTGCAAGGTACCCAAAGCAGAAAAGCATCCACTCTGACTGAACTGGTTACCCGTTTTTGCTGGCATGCATGCTACTTCCATTTTAGCAAAGCATAGCAAAATGGTCAGCTGCTGTATTTCTTCAGTACTGTACAAGCTTTCTGCTTGCTCACTCCTATCTAGGACAGCTCTGTCCTGCTCAGAGCAGCTGATACTACAAATACACCTGGGTTTCAAGTCAGTTAAACCCTTCCTGGGCTTTTCCTACTGGTCACTATTACTCCTAGACTAGCCTGTTGCCTTAGGGAATGCTTATGTAGGGACAAATGGTGGAGTCCTTATTCCTGTGGCTGATTATTTATTCCGAGGAACAGTCCCATTAAGTTCAACTTAAGGGCTTCCCAATCTGGCCATTCGGTCTTTTATAGGGACTACACCATCATCAGTCGGATGCTGACGTTTTGGAGCAGTCAGGCCCTTGGTACTGTTTGTCTCCACTCATGCCCTCTCTGTTGTTGATTTCTCACACTTCACAACGTGCACCATGTACATCCCAAATGCGTTAGACCTTCAGAGAGTGCTGGTTTGCAAATACTAACCAATGGGCCATAGCTGTGACAGTAATTGCAAGCACCTTGAGGAATCTTGGGCCATTTCTTATGAGCCTACAATGAATATACTGTATAATTGGTTCTATTTGTAGTAATATTTTTGTTGTTTCCGAAAGACTCCTTACCTTCTCATGCATTAATATCGATTCAGAAGCTCATGCTGCCCTCTCTTCTTGTAGGTTGGCGAATGGGGGATTCGGAAACTGGGACTTGTGAAATACGGAGAAAAATATGCTGGAAACTACAGTGGAGGAAACAGACGCAAGCTCTCCACTGCTATTGCCTTGATTGGGGGCCCTCCAGTGCTGTTCTTAGTGAGTTCACAACTGTTCACACATTATTATTTAGTGGAAAAAAATGTCAAATAGATCTCAATCCTGTTCCTATTGAAGTCCATTGAAAAACTGGAGTTTTTGGCAATGAAGTATACATTCAAATACATAACAAATCATTGGTGTGTGTAAAGGCCCAGCTTATATGTGCAAAGGATGTAGTTGCATGTGCAAATACCAGGCCAAATGTGGCATGAACTTCAGGCCTCTATTTTTGGAAATTTGTTCCAGAGAGTTGTTTCCAATTACTTTGGCAATGACCATCTAGATTTGGATACTAAGAATAACGGACAATAGTCTCTAACTTCGTAAGAGTACTGTGCATAGACAGATGATCAGATCCTGCCCTGTATGTGCGAAGAGTTTGAGAAAAGCTTATATAAGAAAGCAATGGTTATATTTTTCCTATTGTGATTTACTGAAAGATAGCTACTAGAATCCATCGTATATGAAAACTGAAAAAAAAACTACACATGCTGTTTAAATTGGAGTTCATTGATTTTTTTCCATTGTTTAAAATATTCTGTAATTAGAGGGAAAAATTGACAACTCTCTCAGAATTTGTTCCCTAGATGTCTTCCAACAGTAGAGCCGATCAAATTTTGACTAAGTTAAAATGTTAGGGAAAAATAGTATTTTAATATTTTAAATTTTGAAAGAAAGGAGAAAAGTGTCTGTGAAACTTTTTCGTGTTCTTTTAAACTTTTCCCGCCAAAATTCTTTGGATGGGTCTGGTTTTCGCTGTTTGGTTACACTATGTCATACACAATGGCAAAATTTAGCAGAAGCATGTGAGTAACATAGTTCATTAAATGTAATTTGCAGGATGAGCCAACCACGGGAATGGATCCCAAAGCCCGCCGCTTCTTGTGGAACTGTGCTCTGAGCATCATCAAGGAGGGGAGATCGGTGGTGCTTACATCTCACAGGTGTGTAGGGCTCATTACAGTTGTGTGGATGCTGCATTGTATTTCTCTCTCTGATTGAATTGGGGAGGATTTTGAAATCTAAACATTCAACTCAACTGCTTCATTTCTGTAAAGGCCGCCTTGGGCGTGCATGGGGGTGAGGATCTCAGGAGATGCAGGCTTTTTGCAGGGTTACATTTTGTTTCATTTCCCCCCCCCAGCATGGAAGAATGTGAAGCCCTGTGCACTCGAATGGCAATCATGGTTAATGGGCGGTTCAGGTGTCTTGGCAGCGTCCAGCATCTGAAGAACAGGTGAGCGCTTTCAGTTTGCTCAGGCCACAGCACTGTCACATTTTTAGGGCTGGGGCATTGACGTCATTTGTCTCCTTCTCCAGTTCTTATTACTGCTTTCTTGTTGCTGTCTCCGCTATAGGAAGTGGCTGTGTATTTTACCTGACAACCCTTTGTCAAAGCAACGCGCTTAAGCTCCTCTGCTTGCTGTCGTTTGCAGGTTTGGAGATGGCTATACGATAGTGGTGCGAATAGGGGGCGCAAACCCCAACCTGAAGCCCGTGCAGGAATTCTTTGGGCTTGCCTTTCCTGGCAGCGTCCTGAAGGAGAAGCATCGGAACATGCTTCAGTACCAGCTCCCATCCTCGCCATCCTCACTGGCTAGGATATTTAGCATCCTCTCCCAGAACAAAAAAAGACTCCACATAGAAGACTACTCCGTTTCTCAAACTACACTTGACCAAGTAAGTGTCCAGTGCTTGGTGAGACAAATTCTCTCCTTTCTTAGCTGGGAAACCCTGAATGACTCCACTGGACTTACTCCAGAGTGTAACTGAGAGCAGGGCTCAGCCATTTGTCTTCAGCTGAGTATTTCCTGCTTGGAGATTGTAACAAGTCAGTGAGGCTATGTCTAGACTACATGGCTCCGTTGACGGAGCCATGTAGATGAGTTTACGAGACATAGGAAAATGAAGCGGCGATTTAAATAATCGCTGCTTCATTTACATCAAAATAGCCGCCGCGCTATGTCGATCAGCTGTTTGGCAGCACAGCGGGGCACTCTGGACGCTCCACGGTCAACAACGGAAGCCTTTGTTGATGCCTTGTGGAACGAGATTTACCAGAGCGGTTGACAAAGGCTTCCCTTGTCGACCGTGGCGCGTCCAGACTGTCCCACTGTGCCGCCAAACAGCTGATCGGAACAGCACAGCAGCTATTTTGATGTAAATGAAGCAGCGATTATTTAAATCGCCGCTTCATTTTCCTATGTCTAGTAAACTCATCTACATGGCTCCGTCGATGGAGCCGTGTAGTCTAGACATACCCTATATTGCACATTTGTGGAAAGGCAAATGGATACTTACGCGGAGGGGAGAGCACTCAGGAGACCTGGGTTCTGTTCCCAACTCTGCCACTTGCTTGCACAAGTCACTTCATCTCTCTCTGCCTCAGTTTCTCCGTCTGTATGGGACTAATGCTACTGAACTTTTGCACAAAACTTCGAGATCTACTAATGAAAAGGGCTACATAGGAGTCATTATCATAATTGGCTTAACCCACTGCATCTTTTTTCTCCCTATTCTGAACCAAACAGGCAGGCTAAATGTGACTTAAAAGCTAAGAGAAACACAATTAAAAGAGGAAATAGAATACTGCAATTGTACAGAACTAGACATTAGGACACATGCTCTCTTTCCTGTGTGACTGTGGGTAAACTCAAAAACCCTCTGTGTGTTTGCTTGTAAAATGGGGGATTCAGAATGGCTACTTATCTTGCAGTAGTCTTGTGAGTGAAATTCATGTTTATAAAACCCTTAGAAAGCCTCAGATGAAAGTACCATAGTAGTGGAAGGGATATAGCATGGAGCAAACATGTGGCGTTTAGAAACACAAGGCACATAGCACTGTAAAAAAAATACCTGGCACCTTCCAGGAGACTTCAAAGAGTTTATAATCTGGCACTATGCACTACAGCCATAGGAAAAAGTGTGGAGCTACCGTTCCACTAAAAGGTCTTGGGGATGCTTGACACAGAGGTCCCACTTTGGGGTCAGTAGAAGAGTGAAAGATGAGAGAGATCGGAAGTAAAGGGTGATAGGATGCAGAAGGAGGTAGGATGGAATGAGGGGTGGGAGCAGGAAGAAATTGATCCATAGACTGTTGAGCTCAATGCAGCGACCAGCAAAGCCAGTGCAATGGAAGTGGGCAGCAGGGGGGGGGGGGCGCTGGCTGAGCCCAAACAGTTGGAAAGACAATGAGGCCTTTGGACAGTGATACTCACTGCGTGGCAGATTTACAATTTTTCCACCTGGGCTTTTCTTCTGTACCTATTGGAATTGACAAGAACTAGATAGTGGACTTAACCCTACTGCCCTTAAAGCCAGCGGGAAGGATATGTCATTAATTTCAATAACGGCAGAACTGAATCCAGCATAAACAAGCAGTTCCAGAAAAGGCCAGTTTATAGAGGAAAACATCCTGGCCACAGCAGAACCCACTGTGACTCAAGATGTGACCCTTTTCTCTTGTAGGTATTTGTAAACTTTGCCAAGGACCAAAGTGACGATGACCACACGAAGGACATGTCATTGCACAAAAACCAGACTGTTGTGGACATTGCCATCCTTACTTCTTTTCTGCGAGACGAGAAGGTGAAAGAAAGTTGTGTGTGAGCTACCTGAGGCAAGGACGTGGTGTTCAGCCGAAGGACGAGACAGCGCACCTTCTTTTGCATGGAATGGGATAGTCCCAAAGGGGAAAGCTAGAGGATACAGAGGGAAAGACGTAAACTGGACACTCTACTGATAACCATTCAATGCAATGCAATTCAATGCAATGAAAACAAAATTCCATTACAGAGGCAGTGCCTCTTGGAGTCGTTGCCTGGTTGTACTGTTCTTAAGTGAATGACTTGAATCTAGTTCATTACAGTAGAACTCTGTGAAACGGTCATATGAAACCCACTGGGTACGGTGGGTTTTCAACCATACTGTATTTGTTCCGACAGTATATTTTTCCTAGGGGTGCAACAATCGTTCATTGAAGAATCATGGCCAGTGATTATTTATTGATATTTTAAATGTGTGCATGTTTGTACTCTTTTAAATTTTTTTCATAGCGGGAGTGGGATTTCCCTGGTGCTACATCCATTGCTGGCAATGAATGCACCGAAACAGTCAGTGCCAACTAGTTACCAAAAGGCAGTGTCATGGCCTTACTTTGGGGGGGAGGGGAACACGACTCACCTGGCCAGCTATTCTGTAAAGGCCTTTTTAGACTGGTGGAGGTCAATTGGTAAAAACCCTAAACCACGAGGCATACAGACTGTAGATGGCACCCACAGATTTGATGGCCTGTCTCCTCATCTGCTGCTGTGGTGATAAGGTGCATAGTTGTGAATCTTGCAATTGCATGGACCTGTCCCACTAGTTTTGTGACCAATCACTTGCTCCCTAACTAGCCCACTGTGTAGTTCAATGCTTGGCTGCTCCTCTTGAGGTACCACAGTAAGGGCCACTTGGAAGGTGCATGAAGACCTAGCAGAGAGCAGTGGATGAGCAGCAAAATGAATATCAGACCGCAGCACCTACTCACTGGTTTTATATGCTGCTGCCACCAAGAGTAAACGATAAAATACAAGACAAGTCATCCTGTGATGCAGCATCACTCTTGAACTCCTGTTTGGCAGCAGAAAGGTAACCACCAGCTGAAATTTGTTATTGCTTAGCTCAAATGTGGTATCATTTCTGGCTTTGTCACCTAAACTCAAAACCTGAAGAGATGTAGATTGCTTTTCCAACAGTATTATTTATATGTCTTTAAATAGGCAGCCGAATTAGGGTTTGAAAATGCTTTGAGTAAGCTTTTTAGCAATAGTGTAGTTTATTACATTATGCCTGCATTGTCATGCTCTATTTTCAGTGATAATTTTGTTATAGGCATATCTGTGCAAATTCTAGATTGTGTTCTCGCAAGTACCACGATCCCTGGCTTCAGCTATGAAAGTTCACCTAAGCTCTCCTATATGGCAACTGAGAGACAGTTAGATTAATGTCATGTGGTTTCAATTATTAATTGAACCCTAACTGCAGAATATACGTTCGTTCATGTGGGAAACCACGTCATTCAAGTTCCCCTGGGCCAAGCAGGCATGTAAGCCCCAATGCCACAGTGACAGCAATTGGTAATCTGAATTTCAAAACTTTACAAGAAAAAACATTTAGGATGGTGAAAATTACTGACACCCGCTCTGGTCTGGCCCTGCCCCGGGAGCACACCCGCACTGTGTTCCTCAGGCTGGTGCTTCTACACGGACACCCAACAACAGCAGGAGGCATTTTATCGCAGGCTTAACTCTAGCCACCTCAGCAACCCTAGTGACTTCAAAAGGGCTGCTCAGGCATAGTGTCCCTGACTGAACCTGTGCCTCTAGAAGTTGTTTATTGCCTTTTGATGCTCCCCAGCATGACCTGATATTTATTTTTTGGTAAATGCCCTCTAGTCTTATGCTAATACATTTGGAAAGTGCCATTAACATGATCATTTTAGCAGCATTGGACAATGTAATTATTATAGTTCCAGGCATCATTGGTAGCACTGATCAATTTGGCATTTTATTAAATGAAACACTTAACCCTTTGCACAATCTACCAGTCCTCACTGTACTCCTGTGTTGGGATAAAGCAAACTAATCTACAGCTCTGCTGAAGTGCCTTTAACATGCTGCATTAATAATTTAATCTGCAGAATATTGTCATAGCAGGGAAAAGACAGAAGGGATTGCATATCATTTCTTAAAGCATATTTTCTATTGTATTTATAAGAACTCAGATTTCCCTACGGCATCCTCACAGATTGATGAATATAAATTAAAAATATACATTATATCTACAAAAGCAGAGCTGTTATAAATATTGGGCCCAATCCTGCAGCTGTAATGCGTATGATACCAAAGGCTGTAGGATCAAGGCTATGATACAATTTTTCTATGTCACTGAACATTTAGTACCTCTGAAATCATCACAGGTGGCACTAATTCACAATCTCAACTGACAGACTAAAGCTATAGACTCAATCCTTCAATGCACAGAACTATCAGTATAATAGGAATGTTGGGTGTACATGTTTGACACCCTCCCTCCCCGTTAGGGGTTTATTTTAACCTCATATAGATGGTTGCAGTTTTTTGAGGTATGATTTCATTTGCAGTAGATAGACAGTGTCATCACAATGTGCTCATTTCTCCTAAATCTGCCAAAGAAAAAAGCCTTGAAGATTTCTAATGCACGATCGGTCTTCTATGATAAAAAGTTACAGTAAATGTTGAAGGTAACAGAAATACTTCACAACTCTTCAGGCCCTGGAGAAATCTGACTCCTAATATTTTTTTAAATCTATATCAAATCCAGAATGTGCCATACAGTTCTCACATACTGTTCTTTCATTTATTTAAATGATTTCAAACTACTTTTTCTGCCCTTGTAGCTAGGTGTCAGGCAAAATTATCCAAGTGCCATACCTGTTACAGTTGTGAACCACTGATAACAGAACTGCATTTAGGGCATTTATGTATTTGAAACAATGTTGCCACTTACTGTATGCTATTAAATTGTTGCATCCCTTTTTGTAGTATATTTGTATTTCAGTAAAGACTAGACATGTTTTTCCCATGAGAAAGTGCTTCTCCTCCCCTTCCTGATGCACTCCCTTTCCCCCTCCCCGCCCATACAGTTGGTCCTTCATTCCAAGCACTTCATGCTATCTGTAATGGGATCTATTTTTGCACTGGAATATCTATTAACTTTGCAAAATAGAGAGATTTCACAACAAAACTTAAGTTAAATCCTTCAATGAGCATTTTCATTAAAAACAAATTTATATATATATATCTATATATAGATACAGATATATATAAATTTGCTAATACCTGTTTGTAAAGTATTAGGCATTTTAATTGCCTTGTATTAAGTAAAAAAATAAAGCTGTAAGAGCACTGTTCATCTACAAAATGTTGCTGTTATGCATTTACTGGTTAGAGCAGTGCTATTAACCGGTGACACGCAGAAGGACCTTGCCTATGATTGGTTTGTGATGCAAGCTTCCACACATGAAGTGAAAAACTTTTTTGCACCTTTACTAAAACAGGTTTATTTAATGAAAACAATAGTAAGGTAAGTTTTAGATTTGCAGTCTAGTACAATAGAGGGTAAACCTCAGTGTCCTGTGCCACCAAATAAGTGGTTATTAAAACCTAGTCCTGGTTAAGGTTAGGGATGTTCAAAATTGATACTAGCAGTCCAATAAATCAGATGTTTTCCCCATTGATTTCCTTTGATTTTAAAACCAGGCTTTAGTTGTAAGTCTTTATACACAAATTGAGATATTCAGTGTGTAAAGTAACTGAATTAACATCTTGCTGGTAATGCTGAGGGAAATGCTTTGTAAACTAAACCACAATTTCATGTTTAGTCCCAGACAGATGAAGATTGCGAAGAGGAACATGCATCTACATACTCAGTGACTCCTTCCAGCAAGTTAAGGAGCAAGGCTATCGGCTCAAAAAGCTGCTGAAGCCAACATATAGAGCCTTCAGGATTCTGTTTTTATAGCGGTACTATAACCTCTTGCAAAAATGAGGTGTCCTGTGGCACCTTCAAGTCTAACAGCTTTATTTGGGCATAAGGTTAGTGCTTACGGTGCCACAGGACTCCTCATAGTTTTTGCAGATAGAGGGGTAGCCATGTTATCCTGTGAGACTGATAACCTTTTGGTTGAAAGAAACTCAAGTAATATGGCTGTATATAAGATGCAGAACACTAATCAATGCTTTTATTAGGGTTTAAACTTTTACAGTCTGACAAAGCTTTCTCCAAAAGTGTAGGCACGTGTACTTAAGTGGGCCAGTTAATCTGATACACAATCCATAAAGAAAGTTTCAGAATTAATCAGTTCATTCATAATCAATTTAAGCACAACAAACAAGTATTTGCATGGAGATGTGATCCATCTCACTTACTGTTCACTCAGTCATAATTGAATAGAGGGCCCCACAATAAAAGTTAAATTCATTGCAATAAAGTTGTTCAAATAAAAAAAAAAAAGATACTCCTGATGCTTACGCTGAGTTCTCTATCTTCACCAATTTTACTGTGCATATTCCAACCTCATTGCAACCTTACAGAATAATAAACCAAGCAAACACACTGTGAGATGTACAGTCAGCATGCAAAACCTAGGTCAGGGTTCCTGCTTCTTAGGGCAACAAGTAGTAACTGGGAAGTTGTGACCTTCTGAGGAGGTAGCAAAGCACATTATACAGATAACAGCTCTCTGATTGTCCTTGCACGGGCACAGCTGTGACCTCTGGAAAGGCCTTTTTGTACTGGCTGCATCTTCAAGCAGCGATAAACTGAGAAGTTTATGGCTAATCAGAAGCATTTGCAGAGTTCACGGCATAGTGGGCAGGCCCTGAATTCTTATGGTGGCATGGAGTGCAAATGACTAGGGCTAAGATTGAGCCTGTGGGTTCAGGTTTTATCCACATACTTGTAAACTGAAGGCTATTTGGCTAAGTTATATTGCTATTGAGACCCATACGACAGTCCAGATAAAAATGCTGTAAGAAAGTTATGTGTTGTCCGCCATTACATCAGTTGGTAGAAAACTATTTCAATGGTGAACAGGACATAGGAATCAGGAGCATATTTTGCTGGGACTCCAGGAATCTAACACTCTCCCGCACTGAAATGAAACACATAGAATTAGTTAATACAAGACTGCATTCTTAATGAACTGTCTTCTGAATTTTCAGTAGGCATGCTGAAAAGACACAGCCTTCTTGCTTACCAGCTGCTACCACCCTGGCATCCTCGTGAGCATAATGTCTCCCTGCCGCACGACTGTCAGGGTTTTCATTCCACCAAAGCACATGAACTTTGAAAACAAGAGCAAAACAAACTGAAGAGTGAGACCATAGCTAAATTAGAGTATGAAATATCCCACAGGCCCTTTGCTCTGTTCTGCAACCCTCCATGCAGAAGCAGCAAGTCATCAAACAAGTACATTACAAGACTTCTTCTGCAGAGATTTTTCTTAGGCTGATTTTTAACTAGGGATGTAAGCGACTAGCCGAGTAATAAGAATATGCTTATCGGGCAGTCGAGCCTCTACTCGACAAACTGCTCCCCACCCCTTGTGGCTGATAGAGGCAGCAAGAGAGGGAGCAGGAGCCAGCTTAAAAGCCAGTTCCCCCCAGCATTGTCTCCACAGAGAGGCAGAGGCGCAGCGGGGGACGGGGCGCAAGCCAGGAATCAGCTGTCCCGGCTCATGCCTGGTCCCAGATGCTGCACTTCTGCCTTTAAAATGTAGTGCATTTAGGGTATATTTTAAATGTAGTACATTTTAAAAGCAGAGGCGCAACATCTGGGACCGGGTATGAGCCAGCACCTCTGCTTTTTAACTGTAGCAAGAGCCAGGTGGGAATTCCATCGACTACTCCATTAGTTGACTGAACATAATTGAACGCCCCTATTTTTAACACTGCGTTTTCTTACTCTTAAGACACAACTCTACTTTAAGCAAACTGTCTGTAGACCTCCCCGGTCAGCTTGAATTCAGGGAGAGTTTACATGATTCAAGGGCAGAAGAAACAGTGGCTCTCACTAGGTAGGCAGGGGGGTGGGTGGGTGGGTGTGTGTGTGTGTGTGTGTGTGTGCCTTTACAGTGATATCAGAACTAGTGTCAAGATGCTGCACCTGGCAAAAGGGAGTAATTTGGCTGTACTTGGGGGGGGAGGGGGGGAGGATCATCCATAAGCAAGCCTGAACCGACTTCTTATTTGTAAATGTAAATCCTTTCAAGGATTTCGGGGCTTGCTTATCGGCATGATCTGTATTTTGATGTTTCAATTCCACAAAGAACTAGTGCTAGCACTGGCAGCGCAACCAAGGATAGTGAGTGGGCCACATTAGTGGCTCTACTTCATCTCAGTGGGTCATAGCAACCTGTGACCCTGTGGGCTGTCCCCCTCCCCCACGCACCTTTCACACACAGGGGGCACCAAAGCCCCATCCTTCGTATTCACGGCCTTCCAGCTCTGGGAGGAAGGGGAAGGAGCAGGAACGGAGCACAAATCAGGCAATTTGTGGTGCTCCAACAGCGTTGGGAGGGAGGAGGAAGTGCAGGGCTCTGGTGCCCTGATGCAAGAGAGGCATATAGGGAAGGTGGGCAGACAGGGGGTTTGTGGGCTGCAGGTGGAAACCCAGTGGGCCACATGCAGCCCATGGGCCACTGGTTGCCCACCACCACCTTACAGTTAGACAAGCGCCCCATTACCACAATAACAGTATTCAGTGCTAGCAGCATGGATGCTGAATGTGGGAACTGTATGCTGACCAAAATAAGACACCATAGTTTGAAATTAGCTAAAGCCATGCAAGAGGCCCCAGATACAAAATGCAGCCTCAGAAGTGCAGTTACATTAATCAGGAGTCTGAACACTCCCATGAGTATTGCTGATTTGCACCTTTGCCCCTCTGTGACCATGACTGTGCTGGAAACTGACTAGTGTTGTACCTCTGTTAAGTAATCCGTATTCTGTGTGGAAAACACCAATCAGCTTTGTGTAGCCTGTATTAAGATGAGCATTGATTGCAGCTCTGAACGACTGGCCCCACAGAACTGGCCCACCAGGTTTCATCTGAAAAGTAACCATCTCGTACACCCCTGATGGGGAAAGAATACAGCAGTTCAAACCATGAAACATCAAATTAATTGTCTGACTCGCTAAAAGGTCCTAAAATCTCGCAGGCCATGCTCACATCTATTGTGATTCAGTTAAAGCACTAACTTCCATCTTTTTGGGGTTAGTAGACCAAACCATTGCTCTAAATAGTCCCAATATTCACCGTGTCACATAGGAATACGGGATTTGGGGCACAGAAATGAAAACAATTAAGAGTTCACTAAATGACCCTGCACATAGATGGTGCCATTTCAAAGATAAAGACAAGCACAGCCATTTCAAGTGATCGCCAGACTCTTTTCTCCAGAATCTATGAACTTAATCTACTCACTAGGGCAGCGTTAGCCTGGCTAGAGACTGAAGCCTTGTCTGCACTTACTGAGAGATCAGTGCTGTGGAGATCGATCCCCCAGGGGTCTAGTTAGTGGGTCTATACATTCCCATACATTGAGGGGAAAGCAAGTTATGAGAAAAATACTCAATGCAATTGCTGTAGGGGGAACAGATTGCTCATCCTAGCTGTTCATCCAGTTTATTCCCAACCATACTGCACAAGCTACCAATTCATGCAAATGTAGTATGCACGCACGCACATGCGCACGAACACCCCTATGCTATCCCCCTACCCTAACCTACAGGTTCCTGTAAAAGAAAGCAACTGTTGAGCTTTTCCCTAGCCTTTTACATAACATTTGGTTAACATTCAGCTGTTTCTTACTGAATCCACACAGATAGCTTTCATCAACACAAAAAAAGATAAAGCTCACCCCCTTCCTTTGACGGCTTCCCAATCTCACACCAAGGTACCAAGTAAACAATTTCATTTTTCTGTTTTTTCAACAAGGGCAGAACTGGAGAGATGAATTTTTCTTGCCATTCTTTATCATTGGCTACTGCTTTCCGGACTTCTGCTCTTTGGGCAAAATTATCTACAAAAAAGGGAAAGATGTTAAAAGTCTATATTCAGTTCTATATTGTCTCAAGATCATCTTATCTGAAGAAGTGGGTTTTGCCCACGAAAGCTCATGTTTTTTGTTAGTCTCTAATTGCCACAGGACTGCACATTTTTATATTCAGTTCTGTCAGGTTCTATTTCCATCCATGTCACAATGGATTCATTTAAAATAAACTTGCTACTAGAAGACAGATAAGCTATTCAAAAGTTAAGTCATTTGGGATTCTGGAATTTAACATAAGAACAATTTAATTCTCTTCAGAAATATCCTCTTTTACCCTCAGAGTTAATATAATCAGAACAAACTGATTTTTTTCAAGCAAAATTCACATCAGTATAAAAGAATTTTTAACAAAAGCTGATGGTCACAATCACTGTCAGTATCTAGAATTAGGCACTATGTCCCTCCTTGTTTTGTACCAACAGCCAAATAGCTAGTTGAAAATATATTAAAAAAAGACTGAAACATGGAAGAAAATAAGTAATTGTTTCGCCTTTTCCTTGAAAATATTTACTTTAGTTTTCTCATTTTAGATTGAAGATTTTGCTCAGATGAGAACTAGGATTTAAAAAGGTACACAGACAGATGAACACACAAAATTTTCAATAATTTAAGACGACAGCCACACAAACGAAGACGAATGAGAAATACCAGTACCTTGATATAAATAAAGGGAACAATCAAGCAAATTAATTTTAACTAACAAAATAGATGTAAAAAGAAAACTGATTGCATCTGAAAAAGACAGAATGATATGTAGCTGCACTTGAAACGTGGTTAGAGAACAAATCAAGCAAGGAAAATAAAACAAAACACAAGCTTTATCTCAATTTTCCCTAATACAATAAATTACTTTCTCAGTGGTTTTCTCTTTAAAAAATTAATTTAAGTAATTAACCAAGAAAAAGAGAAGCAGTTGAACAGACACAGGAATTCGAGAAATTTAAAAGAGATTAGAATTGTGTATTAAGTCTTAATTCAAAATATTTTGATCTATCAGTGAAGAGCAGGGGACAGTTATTCTATACAGCTGCTCAGAACAGCGATGGTTTTATCAGTGTAGAGAGGTGATCTCAAAGAACAGACTGGGGAAATTAAAAAAAAAAAAATACTAATGCCCCAGAGTAGAAATAAATCCTAATCTACCATCCGATACCTGAAGGTAAGCATACAGATCTGCACAAAACTGCTATGACTTCAGTGGAGCTCTACGTCAGTGCAAGGGTCCATCCACTTAATTATTTTTTCAGGACTGGAGCTTTATTTGGTCCTCCAGTATGAAAGTGGCTCCAAGCACATGACAAAACTGATTAAACACGAGGGCCATGTCTACAGCTGTTCTTGCGCAAAAACTTGCCTGCTGTCTACACTGCACGCGCGTTCTTGCACAAGTAAATTTACAGTATAGCATTGGAAAACAGGGCTTCTTCCAGAAGAGTTATTCTTCACCCCGCAAGGAATAAGCCCTCTTACGCAAGAGCTCTTCCACAAGAGGGCAGTGTAGACAGGCAACATGAATTTCTTGCGCAAGAAGCCCCTATGGTTAAAATGGCCATCAGAGCTTTCCTGCGCAAGAGAGCGTCCACACTGCCATGGATGCTCTTGCACAAAAGCACATCTCTTGCGCAAAAGCACATGCCAGCGTAGACGCGGTCTTGTTGAAGACTTTTTGCACAAGAATTCTTCTGCAAAACAGTTCTTGCGCAAGAAGCTGCCAGTGTAGACGTAGTATGGGTACATCTACACTACAGAGGAAGATTAAAGCTGCTGCTGTCTATCTTCCAGGGTTTGAATTAGCAGGTCTAGTTAAGACAGCTAATTCAAACTGATAGGGGTGCTCCAATCAATGCTGGTAACCCTGCTTTCATGAGGAGTAAGGGAAGTGTCGAAAGGAGTCGAAAGGAGAGTGTGCTCCCTTCCACTTCCTGCAGTATAGACAGTGCCAAAAGCCAAGTTAAGCTACTTCAACTATGCAATTAACGTAGCTGAAGTCACATATCTTAATTCGACTTTGTCCTGTAGTGTAGACAGACCCTGTCTGAGCAAGAAAAGAGAGGGGAGTCTAAAATATTGGACAGGCCGGTTCAGAACAACTATTCATACACAGACTTTACCCTGAAAACTCAATCCTGCTTCCACTGAAATAAATTTTTAAAACTCTCATTGACTTCACTTCAATAGCACAGGATCAGGCCCTAAATCCGAGTGGATACTGCAGTGAAGATTCTCAATTTCTTCATTGACTATTTGAGAGTAGTCTGCATTTGACAACATCCTGTAAGACTGTCTAGGACAGTGGTCCCCCACCCACCGGGCCATTTATATGCACCCGCCAAACAATCTGGGCGGCCCCGGGCACGTGGCACATGTGCAGTGCCGGCCCAGGGCGCATGGCGACCCCTGCCCCAGGCGTGCGGCACAAGTGCGGTGCCGGCCCCAGGTGTCTTGCGCACGGGCAGCCCCTGCCCCGGGGTTGCGGCACATGCGGGTGCCGGCCCTTGGCACAAAGCGCATGGGTGGCCCCTGCCCCAGGTGCGCGGCCCCACCCCCGGGCACCCGGCAGCCCCAAAAGGTTGGGGATCACTGGTCTAGGATAATGTCAAAAATGCTTTATCTTAATCCTGCAAGTAAAGCAGGACCTCAAAGTTATGCACACCAGAGGTACAAAACAGCCAACCATACACCTCATTTGGTACTGGAAGTATGCAATCAGGCAGCAACAAAGAAAAAAAAAACTGCACAGCACAATATTGTGTTAAATGTAATCTACTAAAAAAATAAAAGGAAAGTTTTAAAAAGATAAGGAAACTGTTTCTGTGTTTGGTTTACTTAAATTAAGATGGTTAAAAGAAGCATTTTACATCTGCATAGTAAAGTTTCAAAGCTGTATTAAGTCAAAGTTCAGTAGTAAACTTTTGAAAGAATAACTATAATGTTTTGTTCAGAGTTACAAACATCCTTTATTTGAGGTATTCAAAACTCTAAGGTTCTACTGTCTTTGTTTTCAGTAGTTAGTTTCTTGTTTATTTATAAATAAACAAATACATTTATTTTTTAAAACTTTAAGAGCCCAAAAGAAACATCCTGTTTCACATGACACATAAGAGCAATATGAAGTGAAGATTCACATACCAAATTTCCAAATATGGATGGCTTTATTCATGCCTCCAAACTCCACAGTCCAGAATCCAAGCATCTCTGAATGAGCTGCACGAAGGTGGATATGTTTATTCACCAATTCCACAAACTCCTTCATCTTTGATGGCTTAACATCATAGGTACGAATTTCATAAAATGTGCCATCATTTTGCCGGGGCCCTGTAGCAAAAGATGCATGGACCTGAATGGAGAATATTAAAAAAAAAAAAAAAAATCTAAAGTTACTAATGGGGTCATAAAAATCTGCCACTTCATTCTAGATTTCAGTGCATCTCATTTCTAGACAGAAACTGGTAGCAATGCCTTTAATTTAGCCTGCCTAACACTTTCCATTCTAAAGGAGTACTGCCATCTTTGAGCAGCTCTCATCTCCAATGTTTGCAGCAGGCCTTTAATACTTAGCAAGGGACAGTCCTTGTCCACTAAAGTACTCTTTGTCCCATGAGATTCTGATCAGATTGTGCTGAGTTATTAACTGTTAAAAATCAGTATTTCCCTTCTCTCATTTCCTTTCTTCAGGAAGATTTTGACAGCAAGTCAAAATGACTAAACAGGAGGAATCTGAGGCCAAGCTGGTGTTACTATCAAAACAAGAGCAGAACCAACACATAATGAACTGTGAACATTGGACAGCTTCCTCAGCAGCTCTAACAGACCCAGCCCATGACTGCAGTCACCTATCTACCCAACAAAAGAACACACTGGCTCAAACCAAAGGTCCATCTAGCCCAGCGTCTATTTTCCAACTGCGGCCAGTGCCAGATGCTTCAAAGGGAATGAACAGAACAGGGCATTTATTGAGTGATCCATCCCCTATCATCTAGTAGTCACAGCTTCTGACAGTCAGAGGTTTAGGGACACCCAGAGCACGAGCATCTTGGCTAATGGTCATTGATGGATCTATCCTCCATTAACTTATCTTTTACAAGTTTCACAACATCCTCTGGCAACAAATTCCACAAAATAAAAGTGTGCTGTGTGATGAAAAACATAAGTATTCCCCTTGCAGGAACCTGTGTTATGCAAATTCCTTAAAATGCATTATAAATGGCATAGATAGCCATTTAAATGACTTTTGGGGCACCCTAACTTTAACCTTGATAGAGAAATCTCTGGCTTCCTTCAAGGTTCATTGTTTCTTAATGTAAGAAAGTTGTCTCACAAATTTTAAACCTGCATATATTATGAGTAACCACAATTGTTCAATGTGTTATTATTGACCCACTCAATGTCAAGCTTCAAAAGGACAAAAAAAGATTCAGAGAACTGTTTAAGCAAATAGTGAATCAGTGTCAAGGTTACAGTTTCTGCTCTTGATAACCTTCATGAGTGCATGTTCAGAGGTTGCTCTGAAATGTATTTCAAGCATTAAAGTGTATATCATTGACTTTCTATAGGGCTCAATCATTGTTGCTTCAGCTTTCTCCTTTCCAAAGGAAACTGCACCCCACCCCTGGAAGACTCCAAGGCCTCATCTCTCCATAACAAAATGTGACTGTTTGAGAACATGATTATGAACAGTCTGATGACATTATGTTTACCCCAGTTCATTGTGGCTCAAGTCATGGTTAGCAATGTGTCATCCAATTCAAATGATTGGTCTTCTTTACACACCATTACGTTTTGCAATGTAGACAAGTCCTAAAAAACACCAGTGAGTACAGCACCCTCCTGATCTGCTTCTCTATGAATAAGACAGTGGTTGAGAGTTTCCAATTAAATAACAATGTCTTCCCAGGCAGTCACTGCATTGCTACAACCTGATGTTGCAATTGCCTGTTACAACAATGTATCAAGTAGTGTTAGCTGAGATTCCAATGCTGTCCAGCTGATAAGCAGAATGACCCAGCTATGTTTGTGTTTCTCCCAGTGGTGCACATTCACATTACAGATGTAAATAGGTAACCGATTACTTGGTAAGCATCACACTTACTGGGTGAGGCTTACCAGTAACCTGTTAACCAGCATCTGGCGTGGCTGGAGCAGATCCCGACCTGCGGTGCAGTGGGGCCTGCCCTGCTGGAATAGCCCCTCTACCTGTGGTGTGGCAGATCCTTCCCAACCCAGCCACAGCAGCCCCTGTCCGCAGTGCAGTAGGAGCAGCCATGGACCAGCATTGCAACGTGGGTGATGTCTGGCCCAAGCAGCCCCAGCCCACAACACAGGTAAAGAGTCACTCCAGCCAAGATGGACCCACCATGCTCCACCACAAGTGGGAGATTACTCCAGTAGCTCCCCACCAGTGGCACGTGACAGCTGGTTAACCAGTTAACATTTTCAATGGGATTTTACATCCCCAATTCACACATGCCTCGGGGCACAAAACAAAATATATCCTGCCCCCAGTATAGCGGAGGAGGAGTGGCTAGCACCTCGCCACCCCTGTGGAGTAACCAGTAAGAATTCAGGCAGTTATCTGATTATTCAATTACCCGCTATCTAACATCCCTACTCCAGTGTGAAGGAGTAAACCCCAGACTGTGGCTGTCGTTGCCACTCTCTGTGTTCAATTCTGAGCTGGTGTTCGGATGGTTTAGTACCAAAAGACCAAGTTTCTATGTATGGACGCAGCTGGAAGTGAAAATGCACCTGGCACATGTAAGTTACAGCGGGGAGATGGAGCAGGGAAAGGGGAATAACGCGTTCTGCATGGTCCCCGACAAACAGGCGGGGCCCTGCAGCGGCCACACCGGGCTGGTCGCATGGGTCACTAAGGAGCAGGGCAGCGACGCCTGGTCACAGTAGCCTGGGGCAGCAGCGCTGACACCTCCCTGCTGCCAGCGGCTCCCCTTCCTCTCTTGCCCATGCCCCTCCCCCCAAACTGCCATGCCCCTCCCCCACCGTGTCCATGCGCCTTCCCCCTCCCTGCCCTATATGGCGTCAGCCCCGCCCCATAACTCCTGCCCCCGGCCAGGCCCCGCCCCACAACTCCGGCCCAGCCCGGCCCCGCCCCCGCCCCATAACTCCTGGGCCCGGCCCCGCCCCGCCCCGCCCCGCCCCATAACTCCTGGGCCCGGCCCCGCCCCCGCCCCATAACTCCTGGGCCCGGCCCCGCCCCCGCCCCATAACTCCTGGGCCCGGCCCCGGCCCCGCCCCGCCCCATAACTCCTGGGCCCGGCCCCGCCCCCGCCCCATAACTCCAGCCCCCGGCCCCGCCCCCCCATACCACTTGGCCCCCCCAGGCTGCCCCCCCCCGCCCCGGCCCGACCGTTACCTGTCGGCAGGCCCCGGCCCCGGCCCCGCGCGCGCCCCTCAGGAGCAGGGCTCGCAGGCCCAGCATGGCGGCGCGTGAGGCGCGCGAGCACAGGCGCCGGCGGCCGCTCCCCGCGGAGCGCGAGGAGACTCGGGAGTCGGCGGCTGCCCGCGCCCTGCAGCTCCGCTCTCCGCTCCCCGCCCCCTGCGGCTCGGCCCCGCCCAGCGCGTGACGGCGGCTACGGAAGGCGAAGGAGGGAAAAAAGAAAAAACCTCAGCGCGAGCGGGGCTTCGCTCGTGGCCGGGCTGGGATCCAAGCCGAACGGCTGGGCGCGGGGGGGGCCGCGGCCCATGTTCAGGTTTGCGCATGCGCCGCACGCGTCCGTCCTACCTCCGCTAGGGTGAAGAGATCCGAGCCAACCCTCCCCCCTCCAGACAGCAGCGGGGCCGCTGCGCTACAGCCCCCCCCGCACCGCCTGTGCCCTGAACGACAGCCCCTCACGCACCCCCACTGGTACCCGCTGCACTGCCTGTACCCTGCCCCTACAGCCCTGCACACACCCCTACTGGTACCTGTACCCTGTTCTAAAGCACCCCACGTGCGCACGTGCACACACACACAGGTACCCCCGTAATGCCTGTGTGCTGCACTACAGCCCCCCCACACCCACTGGTACCCCCACACTGCCTGTACCCTGTTCTAAAGCACCCCACGTGCGCACGTGCACACACACAGGTACCCCCGTAATGCCTGTGTGCTGCACTACAGCCCCCCCACACCCACTGGTACCCCCACACTGCCTGTACCCTGTTCTAAAGCACCCCACGTGCGCACGTGCACACACACAGGTACCCCCGTAATGCCTGTGTGCTGCACTACAGCCCCCCACACCCACTGGTACCCCCACACTGCCTGTACCCTGTTCTAAAGCACCCCACGTGCGCACGTGCACACACACACAGGTACCCCCGTAATGCCTGTATGCTGCACTACAGCCCCCCACACCCACTGGTACCCCCACACTGCCTGTACCCTGTTCTAAAGCACCCCACGTGCACACGTGCACGCGCACGTGCACACACACAGGTACCCCCATAATGCCTGTGTGCTGCACTACAGCCCCCCCACACCCACTGGTACCCCCACACTGCCTGTACCCTGTTCTAAAGCACCCCACGTGCGCACGTGCACACAAACAGGTACCCCCGTAATGCCTGTGTGCTGCACTACAGCCCCCCCACACCCACTGGTACACCCACACTGCCTGTACCCTGTTCTAAAGCACCCCACGTGCGCACGTGCACACACACACAGGTACCCCCGTAATGCCTGTGTGCTGCACTACAGCCCCCCCACACCCACTGGTACCCCCACACTGCCTGTACCCTGTTCTAAAGCACCCCACGTGCGCACGTGCACACACACACAGGTACCCCCGTAATGCCTGTGTGCTGCACTACAGCCCCCCCACACCCACTGGTACCCCCACACTGCTTGTACCCTTTTCTAAAGCACCCCACGTGCGCATGTGCACACACACAGGTACCCCCGTAATGCCTGTGTGCTGCACTACAGCCCCCCCACACCCACTGGTACCCCCACACTGCCTGTACCCTGTTCTAAAGCACCCCACGTGCGCACGTGCACACACACACACAGGTACCCCCGTAATGCCTGTGTGCTGCACTACAGCCCCCCCACACCCACTGGTACCCCCACACTGCCTGTACCCTGTTCTAAAGCACCCCACGTGCGCACGTGCACACACACAGGTACCCCCGTAATGCCTGTGTGCTGCACTACAGCCCCCCCACACCCACTGGTACCCCACACTGCCTGTACCCTGTTCTAAAGCACCCCACGTGCGCACGTGCACACACACACAGGTACCCCCGTAATGCCTGTGTGCTGCACTACAGCCCCCCCACACCCATGGTACCCCCACACTGCCTGTACCCTGTTCTAAAGCACCCCACGTGCGCACGTGCACACACACACAGGTACCCCCTAATGCCTGTGTGCTGCACTACAGCCCCCCCACACCCACTGGTACCCCCACACTGCTTGTACCCTTTTCTAAAGCACCCCACGTGCGCAGTGCACACACACAGGTACCCCCGTAATGCCTGTGTGCTGCACTACAGCCCCCCCACACCCACTGGTACCCCCACACTGCCTGTACCCTGTTCTAAAGCACCCCACGTGCGCACGTGCACACACACACACAGGTACCCCCGTAATGCCTGTGTGCTGCACTACAGCCCCCCCACACCCACTGGTACCCCCACACTGCCTGTACCCTGTTCTAAAGCACCCCACGTGCGCACGTGCACACACACAGGTACCCCCGTAATGCCTGTGTGCTGCACTACAGCCCCCCCACACCCACTGGTACCCCCACACTGCCTGTACCCTGTTCTAAAGCACCCCACGTGCGCACGTGCACACACACAGGTACCCCCGTAATGCCTGTGTGCTGCACTACAGCCCCCCCACACCCACTGGTACCCCCACACTGCCTGTACCCTGTTCTAAAGCACCCCACGTGCGCACGTGCACACACACACAGGTACCCCCGTAATGCCTGTGTGCTGCACTACAGCCCCCCCACACCCACTGGTACCCCCACACTGCCTGTACCCTGTTCTAAAGCACCCCACGTGCGCACGTGCACACACACACAGGTACCCCCGTAATGCCTGTGTGCTGCACTACAGCCCCCCCACACCCACTGGTACCCCCACACTGCCTGTACCCTGTTCTAAAGCACCCCACGTGCGCACGTGCACACACACACAGGTACCCCCGTAATGCCTGTGTGCTGCACTACAGCCCCCCCACACCCACTGGTACCCCCACACTGCCTGTACCCTGTTCTAAAGCACCCCACGTGCGCACGTGCACACACACACAGGTACCCCCGTAATGCCTGTGTGCTGCACTACAGCCCCCCCACACCCAGTGGTACCCCCACACTGCCTGTACCCTGTTCTAAAGCACCCCACGTGCGCACGTGCACGCGCACGTGCACACACACAGGTACCCCCATAATGCCTGTGTGCTGCACTACAGCCCCCCCACACCCACTGGTACCCCCACACTGCCTGTACCCTGTTCTAAAGCACCCCACGTGCGCACGTGCACACACACAGGTACCCCCGTAATGCCTGTGTGCTGCACTACAGCCCCCCCACACCCACTGGTACCCCCACACTGCCTGTACCCTGTTCTAAAGCACCCCACGTGCGCACGTGCACACAAACAGGTACCCCCGTAATGCCTGTGTGCTGCACTACAGCCCCCCCACACCCACTGGTACCCCCACACTGCCTGTACCCTGTTCTAAAGCACCCCACGTGCGCACGTGCACACACACAGGTACCCCCGTAATGCCTGTGTGCTGCACTACAGCCCCCCCACACCCACTGGTACCCCCACACTGCCTGTACCCTGTTCTAAAGCACCCCACGTGCGCACGTGCACACACACAGGTACCCCCTAATGCCTGTGTGCTGCACTACAGCCCCCCCACACCCACTGGTACCCCCACACTGCCTGTACCCTGTTCTAAAGCACCCCACGTGCGCACGTGCACACACACAGGTACCCCCGTAATGCCTGTGTGCTGCACTACAGCCCCCCCACACCCACTGGTACCCCCACACTGCCTGTACCCTGTTCTAAAGCACCCCACGTGCGCACGTGCACACACACAGGTACCCCCGTAATGCCTGTGTGCTGCACTACAGCCCCCCCACACCCACTGGTACCCCCACACTGCCTGTACCCTGTTCTAAAGCACCCCACGTGCGCACGTGCACACACACAGGTACCCCCGTAATGCCTGTGTGCTGCACTACAGCCCCCCCACACCCACTGGTACCCCCACACTGCCTGTACCCTGTTCTAAAGCACCCCACGTGCGCACGTGCACACACACACAGGTACCCCCGTAATGCCTGTGTGCTGCACTACAGCCCCCCCACACCCACTGGTACCCCCACACTGCCTGTACCCTGTTCTAAAGCACCCCACGTGCGCACGTGCACACACACAGGTACCCCCGTAATGCCTGTGTGCTGCACTACAGCCCCCCCACACCCACTGGTACCCCCACACTGCCTGTACCCTGTTCTAAAGCACCCCACGTGCGCACGTGCACACACACAGGTACCCCCGTAATGCCTGTGTGCTGCACTACAGCCCCCCCACACCCACTGGTACCCCCACACTGCCTGTACCCTGTTCTAAAGCACCCCACGTGCGCACGTGCACACACAAACAGGTACCCCCGTAATGCCTGTGTGCTGCACTACAGCCCCCCCACACCCACTGGTACCCCCACACTGCCTGTACCCTGTTCTAAAGCACCCCACGTGCGCACGTGCACACACACAGGTACCCCCGTAATGCCTGTGTGCTGCACTACAGCCCCCCCACACCCACTGGTACCCCCACACTGCCTGTACCCTGTTCTAAAGCACCCCACGTGCGCACGTGCACACACACAGGTACCCCCGTAATGCCTGTGTGCTGCACTACAGCCCCCCCACACCCACTGGTACCCCCACACTGCCTGTACCCTTTCTAAAGCACCCCACGTGCGCAGTGCACACAACAGGTACCCCCGTAATGCCTGTGTGCTGCACTACAGCCCCCCCACACCCATGGTACCCCCACACTGCCTGTACCCTGTTCTAAAGCACCCCACGTGCGCACGTGCACACACACACACAGGTACCCCCTAATGCCTGTGTGCTGCACTACAGCCCCCCCACACCCACTGGTACCCCCACACTGCCTGTACCCTGTTCTAAAGCACCCCACGTGCGCACGTGCACACACACAGGTACCCCCGTAATGCCTGTGTGCTGCACTACAGCCCCCCCACACCCACTGGTACCCCCACACTGCCTGTACCCTGTTCTAAAGCACCCCACGTGCGCACGTGCACACAACAGGTACCCCCGTAATGCCTGTGTGCTGCACTACAGCCCCCCCACACCCACTGGTACCCCACACTGCCTGTACCCTGTTCTAAAGCACCCCACGTGCGCACGTGCACACACACACAGGTACCCCCGTAATGCCTGTGTGCTGCACTACAGCCCCCCCACACCCATGGTACCCCCACACTGCCTGTACCCTGTTCTAAAGCACCCCACGTGCGCACGTGCACACACACACAGGTACCCCCTAATGCCTGTGTGCTGCACTACAGCCCCCCCACACCCACTGGTACCCCCACACTGCTGTACCCTTCTAAAGCACCCCACGTGCGCAGTGCACACACACAGGTACCCCCGTAATGCCTGTGTGCTGCACTACAGCCCCCCCACACCCACTGGTACCCCCACACTGCCTGTACCCTGTTCTAAAGCACCCCACGTGCGCACGTGCACACACACACACAGGTACCCCCGTAATGCCTGTGTGCTGCACTACAGCCCCCCCACACCCACTGGTACCCCCACACTGCCTGTACCCTGTTCTAAAGCACCCCACGTGCGCACGTGCACACACACAGGTACCCCCGTAATGCCTGTGTGCTGCACTACAGCCCCCCCACACCCACTGGTACCCCCACACTGCCTGTACCCTGTTCTAAAGCACCCCACGTGCGCACGTGCACACACACAGGTACCCCCGTAATGCCTGTGTGCTGCACTACAGCCCCCCCACACCCACTGGTACCCCCACACTGCCTGTACCCTGTTCTAAAGCACCCCACGTGCGCACGTGCACACACACACAGGTACCCCCGTAATGCCTGTGTGCTGCACTACAGCCCCCCCACACCCAGTGGTACCCCCACACTGCCTGTACCCTGTTCTAAAGCACCCCACGTGCGCACGTGCACGCGCACGTGCACACACACAGGTACCCCCATAATGCCTGTGTGCTGCACTACAGCCCCCCCACACCCACTGGTACCCCCCACACTGCCTGTACCCTGTTCTAAAGCACCCCACGTGCGCACGTGCACACACACAGGTACCCCCGTAATGCCTGTGTGCTGCACTACAGCCCCCCCACACCCACTGGTACCCCCACACTGCCTGTACCCTGTTCTAAAGCACCCCACGTGCGCACGTGCACACACACAGGTACCCCCGTAATGCCTGTGTGCTGCACTACAGCCCCCCCACACCCACTGGTACCCCCACACTGCCTGTACCCTGTTCTAAAGCACCCCACGTGCGCACGTGCACACACACACAGGTACCCCCGTAATGCCTGTGTGCTGCACTACAGCCCCCCCACACCCACTGGTACCCCCACACTGCTGTACCCTTTCTAAAGCACCCCACGTGCGCAGTGCACACACACAGGTACCCCCGTAATGCCTGTGTGCTGCACTACAGCCCCCCCACACCCACTGGTACCCCCCACTGTCCCTTTTAAGACCCTGTCAAGCACCACCAGTCCCCCAACCGGTCCCCCTAAGCCCCCACGCCCCCCCACACCCTGTACCCCTCGACCCGTTGCCCACGTGCCACACACACACAGGTACCCCCGTAATGCCTGTGTGCTGCACTACAGCCCCCCCACACCCACTGGTACCCCCACACTGCCTGTACCCTGTTCTAAAGCACCCCACGTGCGCACGTGCACACACACAGGTACCCCCGTAATGCCTGTGTGCTGCACTACAGCCCCCCCACCCCACTGGCCCCCACACTGCCTGTACCCTGTTCTAAAGCACCCCACGTGCGCACGGCACACACACAGGTACCCCCGTAATGCCTGTGTGCTGCACCCCCCCCCCACCTGGTACCCCCACCTGCCTGTACCCTGTTCTAAAGCACCCCACGTGCGCACGTAGCGCAGTGCACACACACAGGTACCCCCGTAATGCCTGTGTGCTGCACTACAGCCCCCCACACCCACTGGTACCCCCACACTGCCTGTACCCTGTTCTAAAGCACCCCACGTGCGCACGTGCACACACACAGGTACCCCCGTAATGCCTGTGTGCTGCACTACAGCCCCCCCACACCCACGGGTACCCCCACACTGCCTGTACCCTGTTCTAAAGCACCCCACGTGCGCACGTGCACACACACACAGGTACCCCCGTAATGCCTGTGTGCTGCACTACAGCCCCCCCACACCCACTGGTACCCCCACACTGCCTGTACCCTGTTCTAAAGCACCCCACGTGCACACGTGCACGCGCACGTGCACACACACAGGTACCCCCATAATGCCTGTGTGCTGCACTACAGCCCCCCCACACCCACTGGTACCCCCACACTGCCTGTACCCTGTTCTAAAGCACCCCACGTGCGCACGTGCACACAAACAGGTACCCCCGTAATGCCTGTGTGCTGCACTACAGCCCCCCCACACCCACTGGTACCCCCACACTGCCTGTACCCTGTTCTAAAGCACCCCACGTGCGCACGTGCACACACACACAGGTACCCCCGTAATGCCTGTGTGCTGCACTACAGCCCCCCCACACCCACTGGTACCCCCACACTGCCTGTACCCTGTTCTAAAGCACCCCACGTGCGCACGTGCACACACACACAGGTACCCCCGTAATGCCTGTGTGCTGCACTACAGCCCCCCCACACCCACTGGTACCCCCACACTGCTTGTACCCTTTTCTAAAGCACCCCACGTGCGCATGTGCACACACACAGGTACCCCCGTAATGCCTGTGTGCTGCACTACAGCCCCCCCACACCCACTGGTACCCCCACACTGCCTGTACCCTGTTCTAAAGCACCCCACGTGCGCACGTGCACACACACACACAGGTACCCCCGTAATGCCTGTGTGCTGCACTACAGCCCCCCCACACCCACTGGTACCTCCACACTGCCTGTACCCTGTTCTAAAGCACCCCACGTGCGCACGTGCACACACACAGGTACCCCCGTAATGCCTGTGTGCTGCACTACAGCCCCCCCACACCCACTGGTACCCCCACACTGCCTGTACCCTGTTCTAAAGCACCCCACGTGCGCACGTGCACACACACAGGTACCCCCGTAATGCCTGTGTGCTGCACTACAGCCCCCCCACACCCACTGGTACCCCCACACTGCCTGTACCCTGTTCTAAAGCACCCCACGTGCGCACGTGCACACACACACAGGTACCCCCGTAATGCCTGTGTGCTGCACTACAGCCCCCCCACACCCAGTGGTACCCCCACACTGCCTGTACCCTGTTCTAAAGCACCCCACGTGCGCACGTGCACGCGCACGTGCACACACACAGGTACCCCCATAATGCCTGTGTGCTGCACTACAGCCCCCCCACACCCACTGGTACCCCCACACTGCCTGTACCCTGTTCTAAAGCACCCCACGTGCGCACGTGCACACACACAGGTACCCCCGTAATGCCTGTGTGCTGCACTACAGCCCCCCCACACCCACTGGTACCCCCACACTGCCTGTACCCTGTTCTAAAGCACCCCACGTGCGCACGTGCACACACACAGGTACCCCCGTAATGCCTGTGTGCTGCACTACAGCCCCCCCACACCCACTGGTACCCCCACACTGCCTGTACCCTGTTCTAAAGCACCCCACGTGCGCACGTGCACACACACACAGGTACCCCCGTAATGCCTGTGTGCTGCACTACAGCCCCCCCACACCCACTGGTACCCCCACACTGCCTGTACCCTGTTCTAAAGCACCCCACGTGCGCACGTGCACACACACACAGGTACCCCCGTAATGCCTGTGTGCTGCACTACAGCCCCCCCACACCCACTGGTACCCCCACACTGCCTGTACCCTGTTCTAAAGCACCCCACGTGCGCACGTGCACACACACAGGTACCCCCGTAATGCCTGTGTGCTGCACTACAGCCCCCCCACACCCACTGGTACCCCCACACTGCCTGTACCCTGTTCTAAAGCACCCCACGTGCGCACGTGCACACACACACAGGTACCCCCGTAATGCCTGTGTGCTGCACTACAGCCCCCCCACACCCACTGGTACCCCCACACTGCCTGTACCCTGTTCTAAAGCACCCCACGTGCGCACGTGCACACACACACAGGTACCCCCGTAATGCCTGTGTGCTGCACTACAGCCCCCCCACACCCACTGGTACCCCCACACTGCTTGTACCCTTTTCTAAAGCACCCCACGTGCACATGTGCACACACACAGGTACCCCCGTAATGCCTGTGTGCTGCACTACAGCCCCCCCACACCCACTGGTACCCCCACACTGCCTGTACCCTGTTCTAAAGCACCCCACGTGCGCACGTGCACACACACACACAGGTACCCCCGTAATGCCTGTGTGCTGCACTACAGCCCCCCCACACCCACTGGTACCCCCACACTGCCTGTACCCTGTTCTAAAGCACCCCACGTGCGCACGTGCACACACACAGGTACCCCCGTAATGCCTGTGTGCTGCACTACAGCCCCCCCACACCCACTGGTACCCCCACACTGCCTGTACCCTGTTCTAAAGCACCCCACGTGCGCACGTGCACACACACAGGTACCCCCGTAATGCCTGTGTGCTGCACTACAGCCCCCCCACACCCACTGGTACCCCCACACTGCCTGTACCCTGTTCTAAAGCACCCCACGTGCGCACGTGCACACACACACAGGTACCCCCGTAATGCCTGTGTGCTGCACTACAGCCCCCCCACACCCACTGGTACCCCCACACTGCCCGTACCCCGTTCTAAAGCACCCCACGTGCGCACGTGCACCACACACACAGGTACCCCCGTAATGCCTGTGTGCTGCACTACAGCCCCCCCACACCCACTGGTACCCCCACACTGCCTGTACCCTGTTCTAAAGCACCCCACGTGCGCACGTGCACACACACAGGTACCCCCGTAATGCCTGTGTGCTGCACTACAGCCCCCCCACACCCACTGGTACCCCCACACTGCCTGTACCCTGTTCTAAAGCACCCCACGTGCGCACGTGCACACACACACAGGTACCCCCGTAATGCCTGTGTGCTGCACTACAGCCCCCCCACACCCACTGGTACCCCCACACTGCCTGTACCCTGTTCTAAAGCACCCCACGTGCGCACGTGCACACACACACAGGTACCCCCGTAATGCCTGTGTGCTGCACTACAGCCCCCCACACCCACTGGTACCCCCACACTGCCTGTACCCTGTTCTAAAGCACCCCACGTGCGCACGTGCACACACACACAGGTACCCCCGTAATGCCTGTGTGCTGCACTACAGCCCCCCCACACCCACTGGTACCCCCACACTGCCTGTACCCTGTTCTAAAGCACCCCACGTGCGCACGTGCACACACACACAGGTACCCCCGTAATGCCTGTGTGCTGCACTACAGCCCCCCCACACCCACTGGTACCCCCACACTGCCTGTACCCTCTTCTAAAGCACCCCACATGCGCATGTGCACACACACACACAGGTACCCCCGTAATGCCTGTGTGCTGCGCTACAGCCCCCCCACACCCACTGGTACCCCCACACTGCCTGTACCCTCTTCTAAAGCACCCCACATGCGCATGTGCACACACACACACAGGTACCCCCGTAATGCCTGTATGCTGCACTACAGCCTCCCCACACCCACTGGTACCTGTGCAGTGCCTGTACGCTGTTCTAAAGCACCCCGCGTGCGCATGTGCACACACACGCAGGTACCCCCGTAATGCCTGTATTCTGCACTACAGCCCCCCCACACCCACTGGTACCTGTGCAGTGCCTGTACCCTGTTCTAAAGCACCCCACGTGCGCACGTGCACACACACACAGGTACCCCCGTAATGCCTGTATGCTGCACTACAGCCCCCCCACACCCACTGGTACCCCCACACTGCCTGTACCCTGTTCTAAAGCACCCCACGTGCGCACGTGCACACACACACTGGTACCCCCGTAATGCCTGTATGCTGCACTACAGCCCCCCCACACCCACTGGTACCCCCACACTGCCTGTACGGTGCACAATAGCCCCACATATGCACACACACACCAGTACACCACACTGCCTGTACCCTGCACTACAGTCTGCCTGCCCCGGTACCCCTGCACTGCTTGTACCCTGCTCTACAGCCCACCTGCCCCGGTACCCTTGTCCTTCCTGTACCCTGCACTACAGTCCCACACGCACACCCACACCAGTGCCCTGCGCTGCCTGTATCTAGTACTGCAGCCCCCCACTCACACCCACACTGGTACTGCCATGCTGCAGTACCCTGTACTACAGCCCCACATACATACCCACACCGGTACCCCTGTACCATGGGCGGCGAGTTATATGGGCTTGCGGTGCCCAGGCTCCAGCAATATTTAGAGCTGGGTCTCTCCCCCAGCTCTGAATATTGCTTCCTCCCCCTGGCCCCAGAGCGTCCCCAGAGGAGAAGAGGAATTGTAACGGGGTGCCCACAGCCCCTATTGCGGCAGGCTGGCCCCGCCCCCGTGCCCTTGCGGCGCATGCACACACTGCGCACCAGACAGGGGTGACGGGATTCGGAGGCCTCGTCCCTGGGCAGACACTGCAGTGAGCGTGCGTGACGGGCCAGCCCGGCCCCGCCCCCGCCCTTTTGCGTCGCATGCTCATGCCATGCGCCGGGTATTTTAAATGCCGGTGGCGTGGCAGACAAGGGGGAGGGAGTCCACCCAGGCCCGGGTGGTGAGCTCAGCTCAGGGAAGTGCCCACCCTCCTGCAGCAGCCAGAACCCAGCAGGCAACCCCGCGGGGCAGACACTCAGACTCTGCAGTCCCAGAAGAAACGGGCAGCGGACGCTAGAGCAGCCTATGTCCCCTTGACAGACAGCGGGGTGGCAGGGCCTGATCGGAGACTCCAGCCCCGCTGCCCCGCAAACTGGAAGGCAGAAGGTAGGGGAGAGGGAAAAATAGGGGGAAGGGGTGGGAGAGGAAGGGGCTTGTGCTGAGGGGAGGAGGACAGGTCAGGAGAAGAAAGGGGAAGGCACCAAGGGACAGGGCTGCAGGAGAGACAAATGCCAGGGGGCCAAGTGGAGGCAATGAGGAAAAGGGCAGGAGGGGAGGTGTCAATGGGAGGGGGGAGAGGGTGATGCTGGGAGAGGAGAGGATAAGGGCATTGGGAGCTAGAGGGGGGAGAGGGAGGTGCTGGGAGAAGGTTTGAAAGAAGGGGTGGGCATGAGGAAGGCGGGGATGGAGCAAGTCATATGTGAGGGCACAGGGGCATGAGGGGAATGGGGGCAGAGGGTGGGCATCAGGGAAAAAGAGGACAAAGGGGGCAGGGCAGTGAGGGAAGGGGGAGGCACCAGGAGGGTGCAGGTGCCAGGGGATTCTGGGGGTGAAGCAGAAGGGCAGATACCTGCAGGGGGGGGGCGACCAGCACCAGAGGAGAGAGGCAGGGCAGGTGTGTAGAGGGAGGTGTTAGGAGAGGGGATCAGGAGGGGTAGCTCACATGATCAGAGTGGGGCTACTGGAGGAGTGGGCACAGGGGGGAGAGAAGGGCTGATGGAGGGGGCAGGTCTCAGGAGGGCTGAGGGCAGTGAGAAGGGTAGGAGTCAGGACATCAGAGGAGGGTGAGGGGTTGGGGGGGCAGCAGGCACCAGGGGAACTGATGGAACAAGGGGAGGAGACATGGCAGCAGAGAGAAAAGGTAAAGGTTTAAAAATATTTATTAATAACTTGGTTGCCACAGTGGCACATCCAAACAAGCCACATGAACTCAGTACTGGTGCACAACACAACATTCTGCTCGTGGGAGGAAACTCTTAGGCTATGTCTATACTGGTGGTTTCTTGCGCAAGGGTTCTTGTGCAAGAAGTCTCGCGCAAGAACATGTCCACACTGCCATGTGCGAGCTGTGCTTTTGCACAAGAGCATCCATGGCAGCATGGACGCTCTCTTGCCCAAGAAAGCTCTGATGGCCATTTTAGCCATAGCGGTTTCTTGCGCAAGAAATCCCTGCCGAGCATCCACACTGCCCTCTTGCGCAAGAGAGCTTACACCTGTTAGAAAAGAGCGTAGCTCTTGCATAAGACACCCTCTCTTACCACGCCGTACTGTAAATTTCCTTGCGCAAGAGCAGGCAGGCAGTGTGGATGCTCTGTGGGTTCTTGCACAAGAACGGCTGTACTTGCGCAAGAAGCCGCAAGTGTAGATGTAGCCTTAGAGGGAACACTCCCCCCAGCTCTCTGCCCCCGAGTTAATGTCACACACATTGGGTTAATGCAACTGCAGGATAGCTGCATGTGGGGGGGCGGGTTTGGTGGGGCCCAAACTAATCCCTGTTGGTAGGAGGATGGTGGGAAAAGCCCTTCGAGAGGGGTGATATGACACCTTTTACTTCTGGTCATGTGTCCATCTTGCCCCGAGTGTGTTACCTCCAGAGGCGTGGCTAATGGGGGGGGGTGTTGTTGTCAGGGGGTGTGGCTAATGGGGGCAGAGGGTGTGGCTAACAGGGGCCAGGGGGCGTGGCTAATGGGGGACCACCAAAAATTATACTAACCTGCCGCCCATGCCCTGTACTGTCTGTAACGTGCGCTACAGCCTGCTCTCCTGCCCCGACTCCTGTACCCCTGCACTCAGTGCCACTCTGACAGTGGGAGCTAAGGAGTCTCCTCATGAGCTTCCTGAAAAGAAGCTCTTCTAAATTTTCACACTTTCAGAGAAGAGGAAGAAGCAGCTGATTCTTCTCCCTGCCCCCACTTATGCGGAGGAGTGGAAGAAAAACAGTTCTCAGGCTAGGATGTAAAATCCCGTTTGTTTAGTTAAATGTTAAGGTTAGCAGATTAAATGGGGGGGCAGGGCGGGAAGCTGCTCCAGCTCCCACCGGTTAACCATAACCAGTAAGCCTCACCCAATTAAGGGTGAGGCTTACTGGTTAACCAGTTAGCCATTGACATCCCTATCTCAGACATCCCTCTCCCACAGAAGAAGGATGCAAGTGCTCTTAGGGTATGGAACGGACAGACCTGCCACTTCCCAAAAGAGATCTTCTCCTGCGGACTTCTAAGAAGACCACTTTGCTACTGGTGAGGGCTGTGGAGTATCTCTCTAGATCAGTGATGGGCAACCTAGGCTAGTGAGTGGGCTGCATGAGTGGCCCTCCTTCATCTCAGTGGGCCGCAAGATTGTCAGAACCAAGACGGTCTCCCGAGACAGGGTCGTTTTGCTCACTGCGCTTGCCTGCCTAGAATTTGTGGGCTGTGCTGACAGAGCTACAGCAGTGCTTTGACTGGACGCAGAGGGAGCTCTTACAGGCACTGCTGTGTACAGTCGACACGCACCTCACTTCACGTGCCCTTGTGTCACTTTAGTAATGCAGGCAGGGGAAGAACAACACAGACGGAAGTCAGCAGAATCTGGCAAACCTGCCTGTGGGCAACGGTAACAAAATGTCTCGAGGGCCACACATAGAACCCCGATGGATAGCAGGTGGCCCACGGACCACCGGGTGAAGACCAGTGCCCTAGATAGAAGCTCTGTGTAGGTAGGTAGTTACCACAAGTGCCCAGGGGTCGGTTTTCAGAAGTCCTGAACCCCCACACCTACACCTGAAATCAGTGAGAATTACGGGGCTCAGTCTGTCTGAAAATCATAGATGCTTAGATTTTAAGGCCAGAAGGGACCAGTTTGATGATCTCTTCTGACCTTCCTAGTAGCCCAGGGAATTTCCCCCAATTATCCCTCCATTGAGCCTGTGTTCTAACCAGCAGCATGAACAGAGTTGCTGTTGTAGTGGGGGGATTTGTTTGGGAGAGGGTATTTCTTAGGCAGGGTTAGTTGGTTACTTGGCATGGAGGAGTACTGCCGGGAAAGGTGGCTGGAATGTGGGACAAGCAGGACAGGGTAACTGGACTGGTGGTGAATGGGAGGTTCTTCCCAGCCACCAGAGAATGATCAGACATATGGCTGAAGATGGAATTTATTTGGGGATGAGGAAATTGATGAGAGGGCTTCCTGCAAGGTGGGGCAGTGGAAGAATTTTTGGGGGAATTGAGCAGTTTCTGAAGGGAGGTGGAGTTTCTGAAGAGTCAGGGAGAAGTGAAAGAGTTAAATACCAAGAATAAATAACGCTGGCACTTCCTAGCCTATATAATAGACACTTCTTTATGAAAAGAATTATTGTTACCTGCTGCCCAGAAACAATATCAGAGCAAAGCGTTTGATCTGCTGGTGTGGGGATTATGCCAAAAGCAAGATGAATTTTCAAGTTCACATCACTGTGGTGTTCTTTTTTTGCTTTTCTGCTTTTGCAGGTAAGTCTCTTCACATTTCCTTCTCCATTTCACTGTATGGTGGGAGGGAGGGAGGGGAATATTTTTTTTTCATTTGCTTAGAAACACTGGACCAAAACTTTCAACCCTGGATGTTGGAGTTAGCTACCCACATTCACAGCTGAACACCCCCAAACAAAAATGACCTGCTATTTCGAGGGTGCAGAAGACTCACTTATCTTGATTTCCATGGGGTTACATCCTATGGCATCTGGAGGATCAAGTCATGAAAGTCAAAGGGCTAATCCCTACCATCGTTGGTCTTTTCTTGGCCAAAAGTCCCATTGACTGCAAACTTCAGGATTTGACCCAATATTCTTTCACTTAACAGTGACCTTTCTATAAGGGGTATATTATCAATGCTTGGAATTTTATTGTGTTTTTGCCCTATCTTGCAGCTCTTATTTATTATTATTTGTTAAGGAGACTTTATTGTATTTGATACTGTGTAAATGTGTAGAGTGAAAGGCTGACTGTGTTGGAGTCTCAGGTAAATCTCCCATTGTCCTGAATGGGACCAGGATTTCACCCACAGAGACACTGACCATACATCCTGGATTTTCCAGGACAGTCCTGATTTCAAATATTCTGTCCTGTTGTCCCCATAAACCATTGAAATGTCATGGAAATGCCAATATTTCAGCAACTATTTCAGCAGGGTGGGGGGAGAGAAAGCCTCGAGGCTCCCCACAGGATCTGGCTTGTGGAGAAGAAGCGCAGCTAGAAGCGGCTGCCTGCGCTGCTGCTCCCTCTCCCTGGGCTGGGGGAGTAGCAGCGCAGGGATGTGCTTACTGGAGGCTTTTCCCACTGCTCCAGAATCAGGCCAATAGGAGCAGCAGGAGGCGGTGCCTGGGGTACAGTGTTGGGAGCTGCGATAGAGCAAGTAAGCAGGCCCCCTTTTCCACATGCCCAGACCTCGCACCCTCACCCCCTCACTCACCGTCCTGCCAACACCCCGCACCCCCAGCCTGCTCTCTCACTCCCCTGTGATTTAATTTTTATCCTTTTGTAAGACTTTTCATATAAATCAATTCACAAATCAGAAAAAATATCCTGTGTCAGATCATGTGTCCCTATTTTTGGTTGGGGAAATATGGTCACTGTGCCCACAGAGTGATCATGCTATTTCCAGGGGGGTGCCGCATGGAGTGCACAGGGACTGTACTTTACAGTGCTTCTATTTGTGCGGGAAGGGGGGAATAATTTGTGACACTGCTTTAGGAGGTGCAGCATATTCCACAGACCTGCCCTCCATTACCAGCTTGCATCACTGGCCAGTGTATGGAGCAAGGTGGGAAATTACGGCTTTGTTTGCTCCTTGCCCAGATTCTGTTGGGAGTGGGGGGGAGTCTGGCATGCAGCCCTGGGTGCTCCTCTGGGCACCAGAGCTGTGATCTAGGTAGCCCTGGCAGAGACTGCTTCAGGGAAGGATTCATGTTGCCTCTTATGATTCCATGTCGTTCTGCACACTCTTTTGCTCATTATTAAAGTCAGTGCCCGTTCCAAAATCCTCCAATCTAAATTAAAGCAAGACACAAGAAAAACTTGTAGCAAGCATACTGGGAGAGGATGAGGAACACATGAGGATACAGACTAATTCTACATATTTCACTACAGTTTGATCATGAAGGCAGTTTTCACTTCTTTAAGCATAGGTTTTGATTTCATAAGAACAAATTGTATTTCAGGGGAAGACACAAGAAGATATGAAGGAATAAATAGAACTGGACAATTGCCAAGATATGTAAGATGTTTCTTTGTTTACTCTGTTACATGTACGAAATAGAATTGAGTAAATATGGATAATATTCATTTGAATTTTTAAACAGATTTGCAGTGACGGTCTTGCACCTTTCTCCTGCTTTCCACAGACAGTTTAACAAACAAGTTTGTGGGCAGGAATGACCTTGGAACAGATAATTGTAAGTGACTCGGTCCAGAAAGTCTCAGAGGGGTCGCTGTGTTACTCTGTCTCTGCAAAACAACTAGGAGTCCTGGGGCACTTTAAGGTCTAACAGATTTACTCGGGCATAAGTTTTTCAGAATTAAAAAACACATCTGACGAAGTATTGAGCTTTTTACCCATGAAAGCTGATGCCCAAATAAATCTGTTAGTCTTTAAGGTACCACAGGACTCCCTGTTGTTTTGTAGGTCCAAAAAGCAAATTTTGAACTTTTAAACCCAAGTATTCGAACTTGATTCAAAATATCACTCAGCCAATCAGGGACCAGAAACATATCATTTGATTCATGTGTTTGGTCAAAATTACTCCACGCAGCTCAAATTTTGAATCTCAGATACTTCCAACAAATTTCTCATGAATAAGCTACAGGCTGGGAATTATTCCCAGAAATTATTAAGCAAGGAATTTTGAATAGCTAATAAATATGGAGAAATAACTATCCATTGACAGACAATGAAACAGGCAAAACTGAAAAAAAGTATTTGTTACAAATTATTCACCCAGCTCTGTTGCTCACTGTCACAGGCCTATATTCATGCCATTCCGTCTACTGTTTTCTGTATGTGTTGTAATAGAGCACATGGGAGTGGAAAGTGTATTTTTTTTCAGTACTCACACATAGCAGAGGAAATCTTGTCTCGTGGTGACAGCAGAGGTCACTGAATGGGGATGGTTACAATATCCCAGATTGCTATTTTTCTGCTGCTTCTACAACTGCCATCCATCGGCAGGACTGTGAGTCATTGCCATATGTTTTGTAATTCATAGATGAGATCTGACACGGGGGAATTGCAAAATGTACCTTGTGTGAGAAAGAAATAGTTATGCATAATAGCAGCAGGTACCTTTGCGACTGGAAAAAGCAAACCTGGCATTAATGTATAGTGCTGTAACAGTGAATCAGGGGACGTGGCGGTTTATGCAGCTCTAACTCTAGTTGCTTTGAAAGTGGAAGTGACATTTTTCAAATGTCTGGCACTGACAAAAGTCAGTGGTATCCAGAGGGAAAAGTTTAGGAGATTCAGTTCCTGTCCCCTTGTGCACAAGATAGCTCTACTGCTTGGCTCACTCCCCTTTCCAGAAAAGGGAGACCAGAGAGAAAGTTTTTATCTGATTGTTACATAAATAACTATTGAATCTGGTACAGCTTTGAGCAGGTAATTTAGTTTCCTTTGTGATCTACATGGAGGCGATGATGCAGAAAGCAAAGGAAACATTCTGTACCAAAGGGCTTAGCTATGCCTAAGACTATATAACATCAACTGATATTCGCTTAAACTTAGAGAAAGATACTGATATTTTAAGCTCCCTGGCTAATGACCAAGGACCACATCTGCTCATGCAGCCTTTCCATCTTAATCACTTCCACATTGCCCATCCCTTAAGGTGGAACGTCTGAGTTTTCTCCCATTTCGGTTAAGTGCTCTACTTAGCTCTTTCCCCCAAAACAATCAGAAGGGAGAGTCTCAAAAACACAAGGGCACCTAAGTACCCTTAACTTTCAATGGGAGTCTGGTACCTACCTACCAGTAAGGCTTTTGAAAATTTTCCCCATTTCTTTTACAATGCTTGGATTGTTGCTATCCAAGGGGTGTATAAAATTATCTTATTGGAATGTATGCATCATATGCACATTTTATTTTCAAATAACTTTTAGCAGTAACAATTACTTTTCCCTCTGTCACTCTCTGTGCTGTGTGAGCTAGTGACCACAACTGAGATTATGCTTTGAGTTACAGCCTCTGCTTCTCTCCTGGATTCAGTTGGAAATTGCTTGGGGGGGGGGGGAGGGGAGTCCGTGTTTCCTTGTAAGCTGATCATTTGGGCTCCTGCCTGGGAGAGATTTATATGCACTCTCAGTGCCCACAGCCAGCACCATGTGTTTCTATTACTGGTGCACATCTGCACATGCCTATGTGTACACAATAAAATGTATTCCACACACAAATGGAAAAAATTAGAGGGAACGTTGCTTGGGGTGTGTATGTATCAGGGTCGAATGGAGCCCTGGATATACTCTGGATTTCTCTCTGAACTGCTAATCAATTAAATACTGAGCGCATGATTTTTTGTTCCATTTTCCCAGCCTGTTTGTATTCGTTACATCCTCCAACCAATATGTGTGTTGTATTATCGCCCTGTCTGTGGGAGCGACAGGAGAACCTACCGGAACAAGTGTGAGCTTTGCAGTTACTCCAGGTGAGATTAATACCTGTGCTCTTTCTGCCGCCTCACTGAAGATGTGCTGGGCAGAGGAGGCCGATTGTTTTGTGTAGGTGACGTAACAGGCAACGGAAGGGTGCAATGCAAGCTTGCCTGGTATTTTCCTTTGATATAAAAAAAATCACGAGAGCTGACAAGGAAGATTTCGGTCTCTGGTTTGGATGGTCTCCTTCAGATTGGGTACATTAGGAATCTGCTCCAGAGTAGTACCCAGAACAGGGGTTCTCAACCTTTTATTTTCTGTGTCCCCCCCCCCCCAACATGTTAGATATCCCCCATGGCCCAGCTGGGGGTTGTTTTTCTGCCTATAGAAGCCAGGAGGTAGCAAGGAGGGCAGTTGTCCCATGAAGCTAAGTGTCCCAGGCCTTAGTTTTCAGCCCACGTGGCAGGGCTCGGGGCCTCAGGCTGCAGTATTGTGTGGCTTTGGCTTTCTGTCCCAGGTCCTAGCAAATCTAATACCAGCCATGCTTGGCGGATACCTGAAATCTGCTTGTAGCCCTCCCCCCAGAGGGTCCCAGACCCCTGGTTGAGAACCACTGCCCCAGAACATGAAGAGAGATTTAAAAGGCTGGGACTTTTCAGCTTAGAATGGAGGAGACTAAGGGGGGATATGATAGAGGTCTATAAAACCATGGCCGGTGTAGTGAAAGTGAATAAGGAAAAGTTATTTACTTGTTCCCATAACATAAGAACTAGGGGTCACCAAATGAAATTAATAAGTAGCAGGTTTAAAAGAAACAAAAGGGAGTTTTTCTTCATGCAGCACACAGTCAACCTGTGGAACTCCTTGCCAGAGGATGTTGTGAAGGCCAGGACTTTAACAGGGTTCAAAAAACAACTAGATAAATTCATGGAGGTTCGGTCCATCAATGGCTATTAACCAGGATGGAAATGGATAACAGGGCAGGGATCGCTTGATGATTGCCTGTTCTGTCCACTCCCTTTGGGGAATCTGGTATTGGCCACTGTCGGCAGACAGGATACTGGGCTAGGTGGACCTTTGGTCTGACCCAATATGGCCGTTCTGATGTTCTAACATATTGCATACTTGTGACCCAGCTTGATTATTTTTTGTTGTTCTCCCTAGGGAACACGACAAGGATATAAAGATTGTAAAGGAAGGACCATGTTAAAGATTGAGGATACCACCATTCATCTTATCTTATCTTGCATGGCCTGCAGTCCTGCAGGTTTAATAGTACATAATCCTACCATGGAGCCAGGGTATGGAACAGATTATCTCTTGATGTCCCCACATTTCTACGCCAATGTTAATATTGCACTAATGCTACCATTTTAGCTTGCTAAAAAAATAAAAGGGTGGTTTAAATCACTGGTTTTATTCCACATCTCTGGATTAAAAGAACTGTTCGTTTAAGGACACAGCATGGATCCACTGTTGGTTTGCTAAAAGGTTTTGTTAATTTTATACATTGTGATTATTCTGTCGCTACTTTGTGGTCAGAGTTGTTTCATGTGCCAAGGCCACCAAATCCCTTGTGTTTTGTAAGCAATCTTTTAAAGTGTGATATGAGACATTCCTTTTGGACAACCTCAGGAAGAACGTGCAGCATTGGTGTCTGTTATCACACCTTCCATGAAATCACATACTCACTGCATGTTTGAACATTTGAAGCACATTTCAGATATGATGTCTAAGGTGTATGTTATATGTTAGAAAAGAAGCTAAGGGTGTCTATGAATGTCTACACTTTAAATTCAGAGTGTAATATCCAGCTTGATGAGAAATATCTGTGCTAGCTCTAATTGAGCTAGTGTGTAAAAACAGAATGTAGCTGCAGCACCGTGAGTGGTGGGAGAGGCTAGCCACCACAAAAGCATCTTAGGCCATATTTCCAATTATCAGAGGATTGATGCTTTGGTGATTGATCTTCCGGGGTTCGATTTAGCAGATCTAGTAAACCTGCTGAATCGAACACTGAGGGTGCCCCTGTCAGCACCAGTACTTCTTGCTGTCTCAAGGAGTAAGGGAAGTCAACAGGAGCATTTCTCCCATCGACCTCCTCCTGTGGAGATGGTGCCAAGCTCTGCTTAAGGCACATCGACTCCAGCAACATTATTTATGTAGCTGGAGGCCACGCGTCCACTCACTGGAAGATCGATGCCCTGGTATGACCTAGCGGGTCATAAATTGAATGCTATGAGTGCCCCCATTGAGTGTGCTACTTCTCGCAATTGTGAGAAGTAAGAGAAATTTGCAGGAGCGTTTCTCCCATCAACCTCCTGCTATGGGGACACCCCAGAAAATCAATGTAAGATACACATTCACCTACACATCTATAGCTGTATAACTTCACAGTGTGATGATAGCAGTCAGCTATGGCCAACAGCTCCTCCTTTGTCACCAAAAGCCCATGAGGGCCCTCTACGTCTTGAGTTACTACTGAAGCAATCAGGGATGCATCGGGGTTAAACATCACTATGCAGTTTTGTCCTTCATTGGCCACAAACATGTTCTCATTTGAACCTACACAGACTCCAGAGGGATTCACAAAAGTGAATTTGTTGCCATAGGTTGGTCCAATTGTTCTCCTTGGAATTCTTTCACTGTCCATAATCTTGAGGCAGCAGCCATCATATTTTCCAAAGAGCTGCCCTTCAGTAACCAGCATTTCTTCACTCTGCCAGGAAGAAAAAAGGGATAGTACCCTACTCTGAGCAGACAGAATTCCAAAGGGTTTGGCTTTACTGCTGGTACTCTAACCCAGAAAGCAATTCCAGAGTTTGGAGGCATAACTGAGTCACAAAGAAAATGTATTAACAGCAAAGAACATACATCTTTGAATTCTACTAGTACTTAGCTTGTCTGTACCCTGGTGGGTTTCTGGAGAAAGTGTGAATGAGCTCACCCGGACTGCTCAAGAAAAGTCAGTGCATCTCATTCAACGGGATCATTAGGACAACACAGAACAAAACCCCGCATCATGCACTTTGCTCAAACATTCTTCTTACGCTGTGTACCATTTCAAACTTCCAGTACAAGAGAGGAAGAATAGTTTGTGGTTCAGGCAATGGACAGAGACCAAGAGAGCTGGGTTCAATGTTTGGCTTTGCTGTAGTCACCCTGTCTGATTCGGGAGGGGTGTAAACTGGGCGGTAAGGGGGATTGTTACAGGGCTGTAACACAGAGAGAAATAGCACAGCCTCTGCATGGAGCCTTACAGAATGTCTCTTGCAGTTCTGCTGCCTTGCTCCATAACTTATGACTAACAAATAGTCCTTACTGTTCATCTTAAACTGCAAGCTAATGGGGGCAGGAGCTGTCTTTCCCTGTGTTTAGAAAGCACATTGTACATTTTTGGAACTGCCACAATATAAGTAACCATTGTGTTAGTAGTTTGTGTTAGACTGTACCTGATTGACTGCAATGCGCTCTGGTCTGTGAAAGCCATCTATTATGTCTGTCTGCAGGATGGCATTCATTCTCCAGTCCACCCCAATGATGCGAACCTTCCCCCCCGCATCTGTCCACTCTGTCACTGCAATGTCATTGGACTTCAGGACTGCCATCCTGTATAAATGATCTCAGTCCATTTTGGGAGACTTCAGTTGTTGGATCATCTCACCATCTTTAAAGAAGACCTCAATGGTGTTCGATCCATCAGTCATACGCAACCAGGCATTCTGCGTGCATGCCACATTTCCTGGGCCACTTCTGAGCTGGTGTCCATAGGAATACCCATTCTTATAGCACCCCTCTGGGCCAAAGAGCTGGATCTGTTTGTTTCCACTATCTTTCACAGCCAGATCCCCATCCAGAGTTGTGGTCACACTGGTTGGCCAGATGAATTTGCCAGGCTCTGTCCCAAATCCTCCCAATTCCTTGACCAGATTGTTGTAAAATATCTTTTGGATTCCAGAGCACTTCCAATCTTTATGAAACTCAAACATAGCTTCCTAGAAGAAAGAAGGGAGGGAGCCTTTGCCACTCGCTTTCCAGGAGTCCCACACTAGGTAAAGCACAGTGTTTCTTTTCACAGGTTTAAATCATATGTGGTCAAAGCAGCTCCTAGGGGTGCATACAAAATAGCTTTATTTGTTGATGGTCTTTTTTTATATATAATTCTGTGCATGTGTGAAGGGATGTGCACCCCACATTGCACTGGAAGGGGTTAATGTAGCTAGAAGGTCAGTCAACTCCACATGCTGCACCTGGAGCGAGAGTCTTGGAGCAGGAAGTTGATTGTGAGCAGGCCCGGCTGTGCAGGGACCTATAAAGCCAGGAAGCTGGCACCAGACAGGCTGGGCAAGTTTGCAGGAAGTTCTGGGAATAGGAGTGAGTTGGTTTGGAGCTGGTCCGCCAAGGGGAGATGAAGGTGGGTAGGAAGCAGTCCAGGGAAAAGGTAGTGAGGGCTGAGTGGCTGAACCCAGAACTGCTGAGCTGCAAGTATTTGGACTGGAACCTTAAGTAGAGGATGGGGGAGGATTCCCATCCTGGCCCTGGGGAGTGGCAGCATCAGGACAGCATAGAAAAAGGCTGCCTGGGTTTGTTTGTCTAGAAGGACCTTTTGGTAGCCCTGGAAGGGGAAACGTGAATGGTCACCCAGCTGGTGGGCCAAGTCATGAAGAGGATGCTGGAGTCCTTGGAGTGAGGTGGGTCTTCCTGGGGTGAGAACAGCTGAGAGGCACTGCTGAGCAGAGTGAACCTCCAGGATGGCCAGCAGGAGGCACCACTGTGGTGAGTGGATTCTGTGATACTGTGAATGCAACGGTCTTGGCATTAGCACAGTATAAGTGACTTAAATCTGGCCTCTCTGTTGATGGGTATATAAACTTCAGCCTGACCCTAAGGCATGAAGCAGCCAATGCACGTATGTCCTGATTTGTGATGTCATGTCACCACATCCTTGGGCCCCTCCTGCTAGACTCTCACAATTACATGATGAAGCCGTGTTGTGGACACAGGATGAGGCTGCTCTACTCATTTTCAGTTGGGATCTGTCAAACAACTTCTAGTTGTGGAAGTCCAGGCTCAGCTCTTCGACAGAGATCACCAGCAACCAGTGTTCCCAGCCGGGGCAGGATGTGAGGTGCCTCCCCTGTTCTCATGGAAAGCTGCAGAATTCTTGTGTGTCATAACCAGATGTAGTCAGACCCTGATAGAGGAGCTGCTGAATGCTGGGATCTTTGGGAAGTCCTGCCATTTAGCTTTGTTGTTCTCACCTGCTGGCTCTTAATACATTTAAAAAGCAGAAACACGGTGTCTGAGACAGGGCACGAGCTGGGAATCAGCTGATTCCTGGCTCGCATAAGAACATAAGAACATAAGAACGGCCGTACCGGGTCAGACCAAAGGTCCATCTAGCCCAGTATCCTGTCTGCCGACAGTGGCCAGCACCAGGTGCCCCAGAGGGGGTGGACCGAAGACAATGATCAAGCGCTTTGTCTCCTGCCATCCCTCTCCAGCCTCTGTCAAACAGAGGCCAAGGACACCATTTTATCCCCTGGCTAATAGCCTTTTATGGACCTAACCTCCATGAAATTATCTAGCTTCTCTTTCTCCCTTGCTATGCCTCTGCCTCTCCTGCGCCCTCATGGAGATGATGCTGGGAGGAACCAGCTTTTAAGCTGGCTCCCCTAGTACCAGCTCCTGCTCCTCCCTCTTGCTGCCTCTGATAGAAGCAGCAAGGGGGGGAGTGACTAGTTGAGTAACTACTCGACTATCCGATAAGCTCATGCTTTTAAGCCAGCTCCCCCAGTACCAGCTCCTGCTCCCCCTTTTGCTGCCTCTGATATTGGATAGTTGACTAGTCGATTACATCCCTAGTCCCTGCAACTGGCTTGACACTGAAATCACTGGGGGATTCTGGGTGCTCAGCAGCGTGTAGGATCAGGCCCTTAATTTAGTTGCATGGCATGCAGAGTGGATGCCAAGTTCTGAAGGGGAAATGTCTAGAGCCAAAGACTGGATCCAGGGCTTACGGAAATCTCTGGGAGTTTTTCCATTTGACTTCAGCAGGCTTTGGTTCCGGTGACAAATTTCCCCATATCCCCCATACCTCACCTGTTCATCTAGCTCTGTGGTTCTCAACTGGTGGTCCATGGTGACTTTTTCGGTGGTCCACAGGAACATTGTCCAAAGTCACATGGCATGGGCAGGCACCAAAAATCTGTTCGTAAGAAATAAATTTCAAACCAAAATGTCTGTTGTCTGCTCTTTTTATCATGTCTCAGAAAGGAGGTGGTCCATGGAAAATTTTTTGATTGGCCAGGTGCTCTGTGGACTGAAATGAGCTGAGAACCACTGATCTAGCTTCTTCAGAAAATAAGACTCCAATGTGTTCTTCATGTAAACTGATGTCCCCCGTGTAGCATCTGATAAAGGAGGAAATAGCATGTTAAACCCATCTGTTACCAAGGATTCACTGCATCATTTGGTTTGGGGACATGTCCTAGGTTGGCTGGCCCTCTAAAGAGAGATGGAGCTTTGAAAAACCCTCACAACCAGCTTAGACTGAGCTAGATCAGGGACATTCAAAGGGCCCACTGTGGGGGGGGGAGTGGCTCAGAGTGGTGGACTTATCAGAAGTGCAGCGTCCTTTGGCAGGTGGCAGAGGTGAAAGTAAGCAGGTGCGTCCTGGTGCGCAGCTCCGGCAAGAGATGGCTAAGCTGCGGCAAAGCCAGCAGGGAGCTACTTAAAGAGCTGGCAGGGCCCTGGGTTGTGATAGGACAGAACCTGTAAGACATTGTAAGTTACTTTCACCGCTGGTAGATGGTCTCTTTATTTTAGATGGAAATGCCTGGTGGCAGAATCCTGGCTTTTTAACAGATCTGTACTCACAATGCTATCCAAGGTTCAGATCCAGCAAGAGCCAGGGTTGAGGGTGGAATTTTCCACCGTGAGTCCCATCTCCCCTTGTGCGTTTGACAAGCAACTTTATTTTCCTTTGAAAACCTCCTCTCTGCGCCACAAGACCTATAGAGCCGAATTTGACCCGCTCAGGGGCTTAGCGGTGCATGTTTGTTCCACGGAAACTGAGCCTGAGTATCTCGTGTGGTACAAAATCACGGAGACTCTTGCATCTTTTCCATCACTTGGACACAGTTGTGAATTGGCTTTGAAAACATTCCTTCAAAACTGTGCGGGACTGGCGTGTTCAAACCTGAGCCCATCTTCTCAGAGCCCATTGAGTGCGCATATCTTCCCCGAAGAGGGCACGTTTGGAATGTAATCGCGCTCAGCATCTGAGCAACAGGAATTTAGCTGGTCATGGAGCTTAAGATCAGAAGGGGCCACCAGATAAAACTGGCCTGTGCTATACAGGATAATCAGGGCATAGCTACGCTGTATTTAAAACCCAGCAGCTAGCTCATCCCAGCTGTTGCAGGCTCCTCGGGCTAAGGGGCTGTTGAATTGTGTTATAGATGTTTGAGCTCTGGAGGAAGTCTGGACTCTAGGACCCTGTAAGATTAGAGAGTCCCAGAGCTAAGGCTGCAACCTGAGCCTGAAAGGTCCAGCTCAGTGCCAGCCTTGGGTGCCTAATTGCTGTGTAGACTGCCTAAAGGCCACTCACACAACATGCCAACAGCCTGAAGTAGATCGGAGGATTGCAGCCCACCAGAGGCAAACCTACATAAGAATGACCGTACTGGGTCAGACCAAAGGTCCATCTAGCCCAGTAGCCTGTCTGCTGACAGTGGCCAGTGCCAGGTGCCCCGGAGGGGGTGGACCGAAGACAATGACCAAGCGATTTGTCTCCTGCCATCCATCTCCAGCCTCTGACAAACAGAGGCCAGGGACACCTTTCCTACCCCCTGGCTAATAGCCTTTTATGGACCTAACCACCATGAATTTATCTAGCTTCTCTTTAAACTCTGTTATAGTTCTAACCTTCACAGCCTCCTCTGGCAAGGAGTTCCACAGGTTGACTATGAGCTGTGTGAAGAAGAACTTTTGCTTATTAGTTTTAAACCTGCTACCTATTAATTTCATTTGGTGTCCTCTAGTTCTTCTATTATGGGAACTAATGAATAACTTTTCTTTATTCACCCTCTCCACACCACTCATGATTTTATAGACTTCTATCGTATCCCCCCTCAGTCTCCTCTTTTCCAAACTAAAAAGTCCCAGTTGCTTTAGCCTCTCCTCATATGGGACCTGTTCCAAACCCCTGATCGTTTTAGTTGCCCTTTTCTGAACCCTTTCCAAGGCCAAAATATCTTTTTTGAGGTGAGGAGACCACATCTGTACACAGTACTCAAGATGTGGGCGTACCATAGCTTTATACAGGGGCAGTAAGATATTCTGTGTCTTATTTTCTATCCCTTTCTTAATAATTCCTAACATTCTATTTGCCTTACAGTCTACTACAGGCAGGACGAGGGCCCCCCTCCCAAGGCAGTGCCAATGGCAGGGCGCAGTTCACAAACTTATCTTGGTTATGTATTGAATAGCTGATCAACCACTCTTGCGAGTGACGGCAGTACAGGAGAACTAGTGGAATGGTCTGTTGCTGTTTTTTTGGCTGCTAATTCTGCATGCTTATTATAATACATCAGAGCTCCAGAGATGGCTCAGGGCCCCATCGTGCTAGGCGCCTTACTGATGTGCAAATACTTAATCTTCATGGGGGAAAAAACAGCCCTTGATGGGCTATGAGCTGCTAGAATGCTGGCCAGTCAGGCTTGTGCGCTACATCCTCCCTCTTGCTCATCATCCCCATAGCAGAACATTTCCTGATTCTGGAGCTAGCCCCCTCTCCTTGCAGAGCCAGGGGCAAAGGATCTCCATAGAAAGCTCAAACCAGGAGAGGAACGCTGTACTCACCAGCACCGGGATGCAATCTGCTCTTACCTGCGAGCCATCCGCGGTCGGTTACCATGGTATTATACCTGAGAGACGGATTTGTCTCTGGTGTTGCTCCACCCTAGCACACCTGAGCTGCTCAGCTCAGATCTTTTTGTCTCCCCCACTTCAGCTCCTGTTTACTGCAGAGGAATCTTTACTGTGTTGCCAACAGACGGGCCTCTGGAAATGGAGGCAGAATTCACTGCCTCCAAACTCCATATTGATCCACTCGGAGGGGGCAGGCCTGTCCCATCAGTGCCCAATCTGAGGTGAAATGTGTGTAAGCAGAGCCTTTTAACCCAGTGTCCCTGACTGGGGCCCGCTGTTCCAAGAGATGGGCCAGCTGGTGCAATGGAGGAGGCTGGGGAGAGACAGAGCGGTGTCTGTTGGTGGGAGTGGAGTGGGAGGCCGAGCTGTGAAACTTGGGAAGGCCAGAGGAACTGGGATGCTTTGGAGAGGTCTCAGGGCCATGGCAGCCATCCCTGTGTGGGCAGGGCTTTTCCAGAGTGCTCAGCAGCAGGGGTGGATATAGGGCAGGGTGAGCGGGCAGCTGCCCCGGGCCCCGCACTTCAAAAAGCCCCGCGCATGCGCTGTGGCAAAAGGGGGCCCTGCAAAATTGTGCTGCCCTGGGCCCCGCAAAATGGTCATCTGCCCCTGCTCAGCAGTGACCACCTCCTGTTCCCAATTAGAGTGACGGGCATTTTATCATTGACGTCAGACAAGAGTTAGGCCAACACCGAGCACCTTTTAAATTGCCAGCCCTTAAGACAACCCCCCCAGCAGCCCCCACTTAAACCTTCAAGCTGTGAAAAGGGTGTGAAGTGGACTGGAGGCTGTTCCCTACTGGAAGGGTTGTGCGTGATCATTTGACACACCAAGCTCTGAGACACTTCTCATGTGCTGAAGAGAGAGCAGATGTGAGGGGACTACACACAGGTGTGGGTCTAGCCCTCCACGTGCTTGCAGGTGCTGTCTGTGGCAGAGCCATGGATTTGAAAACCCCACCCTAAGTCAGTCACACACACACACACACACACACACTTTTTCTGGGTGAGGATCAGAATCCAAGTTTTGTTGGGCACCCTTGTTAGCAAGGAGGAACCCACCCAGAAGTCTCTCACAGGCACATGTGGAAGAAGAGGGTGGAATCTCTAGCCCCCAGTTATCTGCCTAATGCATCCATGACAGCAAAAATGGACCAAGGGCAGGCACATTGCTTTGGAAGCCTTTATTCTTCAAGTGCAGTCCTTACTGACTGTAATGTTTCCTCACCACTCATCACTGTGCAACCCACACACCTGCTGGGTGTGGGGCACTGTCCCAGTTGGTGGCACTGAGACCCCTTCCAGAGATTCTAATGAGTTTGCTCTACAGCTGTAGCTGAGAGCCAGCTGGCTTTTAGCTACCTCATGAGCTTGCGATGGGGCAAGGGGGAGCAAAGGGGGCAGTTGCCCCTGGACTGGTGATTCAAAGGGGCCAGGGGCTCTGGCCAGTGCCAAAGAAGCAGCAGTGGTGGCTGAACTCCTGGGCCCTTTAAATTGCTGCTGGATGTTGTGCCACGCCCTTCAGGCAAGGCAAAGGGCTGGGAGAGGCTACACTGTGCACCCTGCAGTGCTGAGGGATGGCTGTCCTTGGCCCTGCCCCTTCTGGGAACACAAAGTGCCCCCCACCTTGCCCAAGGGCCCATGGAGGCTGTCAGTTGTGCTGGCTCATGCACTAAGCTACAGAGGCTGCGGGTTCGATTCTGCCCCCAGATATCTGGGGTCTGTTAGTATCACTACTGTTCCAAACGTGTGGGGCTGCTGTCTGTCTCGCTGGTGTCAGTCTCCCAGCTACTCCCTAATTGCCACATGCCCCACCCCATCCCCTTTTGCAGTGAACCAAGGAGGGTGCTGAAACCTGTGTGAGAAACTGCACCACAACATGCCATCAGATATGGAGAGTTGATTGGTCTCCCGGGTTCTCTCCAATCTGCTTCTTGCCAGGGCACTGGGATTATCCTCGGGGAGCTTGGCAGGTGTAACACAGGGTGATTCATTGTTGTTCTGTGTCATTTCCGTACAATAGAGAAACAGCACAGGACAATTGGATTTGCTGCCTAAAGCGAGTGCTAGCCAGATCCATGCATGTTAATCAACGAGCCACTTATCAGATCAGCAAGAGTTCCTGCCTTAAGTAGGAGATTCTGCCACAGCCCTCAGCCATACCCACAGTCCCAGCCACAGATCCATAGAGCTAAGTGTGCAGGGGACAATTACGTTCATCTTGTCTGAGCTCCCGCATGGCACAGGCCAGGAAACCTCCCCCCGTGGCCCTGTTTCGAGCCCATTAACATCTGGGCGCAGAGTTCCTCTTTCTGTCCTGCACCTGGTGTCACCAGATGGCTTGGCGGGGTGGATACAGGTGGGAAGGATCAATTTGGCAAGTGACTGTGAACGATCCCCCAGCTGTGCGCTGCAAGCAGATTGCAAGTTAGCACTTGTGAGAGGAGCCCTGACTTTCACTCGGCACTTACACAGCAGGACTATATGTCTGCAAGCTCTTTGTACGTTCATCCCTGCCTTGATCTGCTTTTGGGCAGATGAAACCACCCCCTGTCCCACCATGGAGCTGGGACCCCGACAAACACTGCAGTGCCACATGATCGTGGATTTTTTTTTTTTTTTAAGTTGCAACCTTAGAGCCGGTAGCCTACGACTCCTGCAGCCGGTCCCCCAGCTCTGACATCTGCTGAGCTTGCATGGCTCTAAGCATGAACTGTCGCTTGACATTCATTTATCCTGCTGTGTGCGAGACAATCTACATGCAGTTTCTTTCCTAGTTCTGCTTAGGATATACGTAGTTCTGCTTAGGATCTAACACACTCTCCGACAGTGCAACGTTTGTACGTAATGTACCGGAGAGACATAAAGAAGCCTCACTCGAGACGCATCGATTTTGATAAGTTAATGGTGGTATCTAGTGTCTCCTTATTTATTTATAAAGTTCTGACAAAGGGAATAGAGCTGGCAAAGGAGCCAGGACCTGAAGATCTATTTATATGTCCCCCACAGAGCAACTCAAGCCAAGATCACTCCTGCAAATCCTTAGCTGTGCAAGTAAATCCTAGTCAGGAAACACAACAAACAGAAGGAAGTATTTCTTCACTCAGCGCACAGTCAACCTGTGGAACTCGTTGCCAGAGGATGTGGTGAAGGCTAGGACTTTAACAGGGTTCAAAAAAGAGCTCGATAAATTCCTGTAGGTTAGGTCCATCAATGGCTATTAGCCAGGATGAGTAGGAATGGTGTCCCTCGCCTCTGTTTCTCTGGAGGTAGGTGATGGGAGGGATCATGTGAGGATTACCTTCTGTGTTCCCTCCCTCTGGGGCATCTGGCATTGGCCACTGTCGGCAGACAGGATACCGGGCTGGATGGACTGTTGGTCTGGCCCAGTATGGCTGTTCTTATATTCTTATTCCCAGACACTGCTTTCTTTGAAGTTCAGATGGGTTGAAAAAATTAGAATGTGAAGGATCAGGCTCTTAATCTGGCAATATATCAGCAAGTTCTTTTCTCTCGGCTATTTCTTGTGTATTTCTTGGCTCAAGTGCTTAGGATCTTTATCACAGAGTGTGCAGAAGTCCAGGGGCTAAGCAAGGGTCTTTCTCAATGTCTAAACCTAGCAGAAAAACTGGAGACTAATTGCTGCATTATTAATTATCGTATTTGTGGCTATTAGACTCTGTCTCCTATTCAGTCTTTTCTTGATTAGCCCAGAATAATAGAGCACAAGCTTTGAAATAGCTGTATTATCCATTAGATGGGAGAGAGCCGTGTTTCTAGCAGCATGGTAAAGGGGGTGACCGAGGACCTGCCAACAAAGATGGGACATTCTCCTTGGCGAGTCACTGACTGGCTGCCATAAATGTTCATATAGCACGGAGCTGGGTCTCCAGCTTATTCAATGGACACTGCCAATGGGAGTGGCTTGGTTCCTCTCCCATAAATGAAGGCAGATTCCCTCCTCTCGCCTTCCTCCCCCATTGGACCCAGCTCCATATGCTCCTTCTGTGGGCAAAGATCAGGAAAATCTACAATGGCCATTTCAGCTGAAGGGGTTGTTCCTAGGTCCCAGCCCTTGGTGAAAGAAAAAGGGGAGTCCATGATTGATTGTGCTATTCACAGAAGTATGAGAGTCGGAGGGCTGGCTGGAACCGGGCATAGCGTAATATGCCCTGGGCAAGCTTCCTCAGGGAAACCTCTCTGCATCTCATTCCTTACCTTGACTGCTACTGTTCCAGCTCTGGGTTGCTGAGAGATCTTGGGCTGATAGGGGGAAAGAAACAAAGGGGTGACTAACCCAGCAACGTTGGTGAGGTTATTTATTGGGCCCTTGATTGCTGATTGTGGAGACACAAAACAAAAGCTCTGGACCAACCAACATTTTCCTCATCAAAGGATATTTGCGGCCAAATGGTGCCATATTCTGCCTGCTTTGTACTCGAGATGCAATCTTAGTCCCTCTTGCGGCCACCTATTCCAGATAGAAAGCAAAATCACACCCTGACTCTTGGCAAGAGTGCTGCCATGCCAACACCCCAGCAAAGGGCATACAGCACAAAACCCATGCCATTCGTGGTACACAATGGAACAATGTATGAAGCCTTTTAGTTCCCACTGAACATCCATTGTAACATAGCGAGTACCAGAAGAGTTGGCTTCTGCCCGTCATGTCGTGCTGGAGGGGACAAACAGTTTACACAGAATCGCACATTAGTATGCGTGAAAAGCGCCAGTTGGCTCATTTTAGCTTTCCTCCAGCGCGGAATTGTCCTTTAGACAAATGTTTTGCTCAGTCTGCTCAACACCCTGCTCCTGTTTCCGTGGCCTTTCTTGTAACCCAGAGCCCATGGCAATAGGCTGATGCTCTTTGCCTGAAACACCCGCATGAGCTCAGGGGTGGGCTATCATGTGGCTCCTTGGGGTTCTGTGTGTGGCCCATGAGACGTTTTGTTTATTGCTGCCTATGCGCAGGGTGGCCAGATTGAGCTGGTTTTCATCCCGGTCATTTTTTCCCCTACTACAGTGACACGCATGTAAGGCAAAGGCACATGAAGTGGGGGTGCATGTGGATTTCATGCAACATTGACTGGGAGAGCTGTGCGCTCCCTCTGCTGCCAATGGGGGAGCCAACAGCTTCCACAGGCCTCCAGGCAAGGTGTATGTGGAGGTGGCTCTGTGCCCTCAGAAGGGACAGGGCCTTGGGAATAAGGGGAGGGGCCTTCGGCGCTTGCTGAAGCGTGGCCCCTCCTCCCCCAGCCCTCAGAGCCATGTGAATTGCAGTGCTCCAGCGGTGATTTAAAGGGCCAACGCTCTTTAAATCAGAGCAGTGGCAGGAGCTCTGGGACCATTTGACTCACCAGGCTGTGGGGCAACTGCCCCCTCCCCATGGGCAGGTCTGGCATCCAATCAAAGCATCGCTACAGTTCAATCGGCACATAGCACAAATTCTAGGCATGCAAGCACAGTGAGCAAAACTCCCCTATCTCTGGAGACTGTCCTGGATCTGACAATCTTGTGGCCCACTGAGAGGAAGGAGGGCCACCCGTGTGGCTCCCTTACTAGACTAGGTTGCGCATCGCTGCATTAGCAGTTTGATCCTGCAGGGAAAGATTTAGTGATGCTCCGGTACAACCTGGATAGTTGCCCACCTCTGTTATAAGAGGATAGGAAAAGCCCTCAGAATATATGCCCTGAGACAGAGCAGTCTAGGGAAGCTTGGGGAGACAGCGCAGCTCAGGGAATGTTGTCTGTAGGGTTATTTTGCAACTGGCTTTTATTTAACAAACTAGACTCCAGAAGGCTTTTATTGACACCCCTCTGCCCCTGAGAGTGTGTACCCCTTTGTCTGGGGTAAGATGTGGAGATTTCGGCTCGCCTGGATCTCTCTGGTGTCTCCTGATTCTAGAACCAGGTGCCATGTCTGGATGAGGTGGCATTCCCAGGCAACTAGGACTACGGAGAGTTTGGTGGATACTTCTCACATTTTTGCTTCCAGGCTGTTCCCTCCCCCTCCCCCCCCATAAAGGAATGTGGGATATGACGTAAAAGCCTTGCTCCTGCTGCTTTTGTCCCTAAAGTTCATTATCTTCAATACGGAGCCTGTAGCAGAAATAATACAAGAATATACTGTAATACGCTCAGTGGCCAAAAAAAATCAGAATCCCAACACATTTCTTGGGCCGATTTCCTCCGGCGGCTTCAAGCAGGACATGGAGGTGTCTCGGCTTCACAGACCTGGCTAGGTTTTGGAGACATTGCAACCACAGCTGACAAAGCCCCCACCAACTGGTCCTCTGTAATGGGTTTTTGCCCCACACTGGAATAAAAAAATGTTAAAATAGCCCTGTGAGAGGGCTGTGACTAGGAGCCAATCAGGAGAGGGCTTGTGCCAGCCAATCAGAGCCCAGCAGGCTGTATAAAAAGATGGCTGGCCAAGCAAACCCCACTCTTTCCAGAGCTGGAGCAAGAGAGGGACCTAACTGTCTGCTAACACCAGGTACCTTGGACAGAGCTGTGCTAGGGAATGGCGGGGTGAGCCAGGGAGCTCAGGCCTGAAGAAACAGCAAGCTGAGCCCCAGTGACAAGGGTTCAAGGAGGTACTAAGGATGCAGAAGGGCAGTGGGTCACTGAGGCAAGGTGGGTGTAGTGGGTTGGGGTTTACTGGGAGGGGGGGACCCCAGAGTGTGGGGTGCTGTTGTGGGACAGTATCTTGAAGGAAAGGCTGGGAGGAAATGCAGGTCCTGATGAGTAGTGGAGACCAGTCAAAAAGGGTAACAATGGGTGAGATGCCACCAGGAGAGGGTGCTCTGAGGCTGGACAGAGCTAATTCCCAGAGGGACCAGCAGGAGGTGCCATGGTGGTGAGTTGTGACCTGTCTCCCATGGGGAAGATTTAAAGGGCACTCTAAAGAACTCAGCCATGTTAGCATTGGCTGCAGGGAAAGAAATGAGGCAATTCCCACAGGCCATGGATAAGTGGACAAGTGTTCCCTGTAAGCTGAGCACTTGGGTGGCCAGCCAGGATTGATTCAAATGCTGCCCAGCTGATTAGCAGAGCGCCTACAGCTGGTTGCAGGTGTTTCTACTGGTGATGCACATCTGCACATGCCTTGGTGCATGTAACAATTAATTATGAGCCTAGATGGAAAAAATGAGGGGAACATTGAAGGGGACCTAGAAGGGGCTCCTCCAGAGCAAAAGGGATTGGCTGGTGGGAGGCTGGCTGCCTGCAAGGATTGTGTTTCTCTGGGATACCCTTTAGCATATTTGCTCTGTAGCTTTCTCTCCAGTTGGTTAAACACTGGAATAAATTGCCTAGGGAGGTTGTGGAATCTCCATCACTGGAGATATTTAGGAACAGGTTAGATAAACATCTGTCAGGGATGATCTAGACAGTGCTTGGTCCTGCCAAGGGGGCCAGGGACTGGACTTGATGACCTCTCAAGGTCCCTTCCAGTCTTAGTGTTCTATGATGCTAAGGAAAGAGGCAAGGATTTGGCTGTTTCCCTCAGGAGAGTGTAAGGTTGAAGTTTGGTTAGCAGTGGCAGCTAGAGGGCTCTGGTTCAGGCTGGAAGAAGCCCCAGACTTTGCAGACACGGGCTCTCATGCTAGAGCCATGGTCACCAACCCATCGATCGTGAGGCGTTCAGGTGACCCTGCCCCCCCATTCCCCCCCCCCCGAGAAGCCCCACTACCTACCTCTAGTGTAGTGCTCGCTTCCCGTGGGGTGGACGGAAGTCCTCTCTGAAGCCCGCGTCACTTCTGGGGGTGCTGGAAGTGCGCGGGCTGCTCCCCCTCCCACAGCTCTGTTGCGTGCTGGGGGAGGGGGCGTTGGCCCTAGAGGAGGAGTGAGGAGGCTTCCCTGCGCCGCCGGCGCCGGAGGGGTGAGTTGGCCGCAGGGGTTTCCCTGCGCTGCGGGAGCAGGAGTCGGCCCCGGGGTTTGGCTGCGCTGTGGGAGGGGAGGGAGTTGGCTGGGCTGGGCCGTGCCGTGCCGTGGGAGGGGGGTTTGATCCCAGGGCAGGCGCCCGCGGGGGTTGGCCATGCTGCAGGAGGGGGTTGGCCCCTGGGCAGGTGCCTGTGGGGGTTGGCCACACTGCCGGAGGGGAGGGGAGGGGCGGGGCAGGACCACACCGCACCGCAGAAGGGGGGTTTGGCCCCGCCGCGGGAGGGGTGGGGGTTGCCCCGGGTGCAGGCTCCCGCGGGGGTTTGGCCATGCCGCGGGAGGCGGGGGTTAGCCCCTGGGCAGACATGCTCGGGGGTTTCCCTGTGCTGCGGGGGGCCTGGGGGAGGCATGTGCTGGCTTCCCGTGGGGGGGGGGAGAGGGAGAGAATCCTGGGAGGAGGCAGATGTAGGTGACTCTGCTGCCACTGGCACCCTGTCCCCGCTCCCTGAACTCTGTCCCCACTGGCACCCTGTCCCCTGCTGCAGAACCCTGTCCTCTGCCCTCCCAGCACCCTGATCCCTCTCCCCTGCCCCCAGCTGCAGAACTCTGTCCCCACAAAATGTATATTATAAATGCTTCATTTTAGATTTAAATAGCATGAATAAAAACAGACCATTTATTTCATAACTATAAACACGTGATTTTAATTTTATATATCGCATAATTTAAAAATAAAGTGTTTATCAGAGTGTGTAAGTAAGGGCTGGGGATAGCAAGTGATGGACAGGAGGAGAATAGAGAGGGCGGGGCTTCAAGGAAGGGGCGGGGCAGTAGATCTTCACCTGTTCTGAGATTTAAAAAGTGATCTTCGGTGTAAAAAGGTTGGAGACCACTGTGCTAGAGGCTTCAGGGGCTGAACTGATGCCCTAGAGAAGGAAGTGACTTTCTGAATGAATGGCACCCAGGTCCTGCTCACCGGCTGGGAATGCACCGACCGCAGGGCACCGAGCCAGGCACTCGAATGCAGTGTGGCTGCAGTGGCATCTGTGCCAGGAACCAGCCACAGGTGGGGAAGCAGGTAGGGAGTGGGGCAGCAGAGACCAGGCATGTGCCCCAGTCAAGGCTCCCTGGAGGAGTATAGGTGGGAAAGGAAGTCCCAGTCACAATCCAAAAAAGTGGGAGGGGGGACTCATGGTGGCTGTCACCACATCTGGGCAGATGCTTTAATTCAGAAGGATTTAAGCCCACAGAGTTGCTTGCTAATTCCTTATTGAGGCCATGCACAGAGTGGTGCTCTGTAATGCCCAGCATGGTTTTGCTAAACCGTTTGTGTTTCACAGGCATCTTTTTAAAAAATCAGCAACCTGAGCCTGCTTTTCAGCTGTGTGGTGCTCCCCTGGGTCCCAGGCACAGTTTGGCGTGCACGGCCCTTTCCAGGCACAGGTGTGGCAACTAGCATCAGCCCTAAGATGGGACAGCATGGCTGGCTATGCTTAGTGAGCTTATTTCATTGCAATAGTGAAACCTTCACTCTGAGCCAATGTGAACTAATGAGCAGACCCCTTCAGATTTTGACTCTTTAATTTTCAGATATGGAAATAAAAATCCTCTAGGCTCTGGATCCCCTGCTTTGAACAGCAGTGACTTCTGCTTGTTATAGGGGAGAGCAAATGTGGATTGGTTACCCAGAGAGAGTGGGATGGGGTGTGTGTCTGGGACTTGAACTCTCTAGCCAGCAGCCTGGTGAAGGGCCAAAATGTTTCCCTGGTTATTTCAATTTAAATCAACACATTTGCTGACCAGTGACTTGCCTGTTAAATATGGGACATCAAATCCAGGTGCTAACCCCTCATTGTACATAGAATTTAAATGCAGCAGAGACCACTAGGATCAGACTGCATTTAAAATGTGTCAAGAACTTCACTGATTCCTGCAGAGCAGGGAATTCTGCCCTGCAAGGTGAGCAGACAACACTGTGCCCAGCAACTGTGGTTGAACTAAACTAGAGCATCTCTGAGAGACCTTGAGTTGCACCTGAAAACACACACGTACTGGAGAATCCACCTCTGGCCTTGGTAAGATTAGCCAGTTGTTTATTACCGTCCATGTAAAATTGCATCTTTAAAAATTTATAATGTTTAAAAAACCATTTTTCTAACTTCAATTGCCAGCTATTTTCTTTGCTTGCTAGATTAACACACTGCTTCTAGATGTCCTCTTCTCTCTGTGTAGACACTTGCAGACTGTGATCAAGTTGCTGCTTCACCTTCTCTCTGTTATAAGGATTGTTATCGTAGACCCATCATTCCAAATCTGGAAACCATATTTGTGCTTCTTTTTTAATTCTTCCCCCACCCCTTGCTCTGGTTCCTGGGAGAGCCCTGTGGTTCTACAGATACCAATTTATATCTGCGGATATAAATTCATATCCACGAAAGCATACTTATGGATTGCTGCTGTATCTACTGGAGGAAGACGTGCAGCTCGCTCCTGGGAGATAAATCCCAAACAGAGTCAGCAACAGGCATCTTGCCCTTGAGGCAGATGGCCTATAGAGGGCACTGATGAAGCAGTGGGTGTCAAACCTCACTACACCACCACCCCTCCCTTCTGACAACGAACATTACTACATGACCCCAGGATGGGGGGGGGGGTGAGGTGGGAGACACCTGAGCTTACCCCTGCCCTGCCACCTGAGGTGGGGGAAGGCCAGTGGTGAAAGTAACCTAAAACTTCAGACAGGTACTGTCCTGTTGCAAGCCAGGGCCCTGCCAGCTCTTTAAAGAGCACCCTGCTGGCTTTTGCCACAGCTCAGCCAGCTCTTGTGTACCGGCTTAGTTTCACGTGGGGATGGGGTGAGGCCCAAAGCAGTCCCAGGCAGGGGATCTGTAGCCTGAGCCCCACCGCCCTGGATTTGGGCCCCAAAACCCAGAAAGTTTCACACCAGCAATGGCCCCTAGGGTTGCCAGGTGTCCAGTTTTGAACCAGACAGTCCAGTATTTGAGCTTTCTGTTGGGGAAAGCCGCGGCGCCCTGAGCGCTTGCAGGCTGGCCCGGTGCGTGGCTCCCCGGGGCTCCCGCGCGGCCGGTGGCGGGGTGCGTGTGCGCTCCGGGCTGCGCCTTGGGCGCATGCGCGTCGCGGTGGCAGGCTCGCACATGCCCAGGCGCCGGGCAAAGAAATTGAGAAAATAGAAACAGCCGCTATTTTCTAAATAAGATGGAATGTAGCTGGTGATGTCACGTCACGTGTGGCCAGTAGTTTTGTTGACACCATCTGGCAACCCTAAGGGCCACCCCACTAAACCAGGCTCGTGACTCACTGGGGGGACCTGCCCCACAGTTTGAGAGCCCTGCCATAGAGCCTCCCCCTCCTGCTAGCGAGTGACACCCCCCCCCCACTCCAGGCAGCCCGCTCTGTGCAAAGGGTGCGCAGCCAGAGACCCTTAGGGTGCCGGGTGTGGCTGCTGGGAGGGCCACCCAGCGGCGAAGGGAGAGGGCAGCTGGGGGCACCCCAGTGAGCAATTCACAATTTGGTGGGGGCAGGGGCAGGTACCTCCCTAGCGCTGCCACCAGTCCCCTGGGGGGGGGGGGGAGCAGAGTGCCTGCTGCACGCCCTGCCGCTGGCTGTCCTGCAACCTCCCCGCACAGGCTCCGGCTGCAGGGCGGCTCGCGCTGCTCTCGAGCGCCCCCTGCAGTCGCCGCGGCGCCCTGAGCGCTTGCAGGCTGGCCCGGCGCGCGGCTCCCCGGGGCTCCCGCGCGGCCGGTGGCGGGGTGCGTGTGCGCTCCGGGCTGCGCCTTGGGCGCATGCGCGTCGCGGCGGCAGGCTCGCACATGCCCAGACGCCGGGCAAAGGCTCCGTCTCCCTCCTTTCCCCCCCTTCTCCCCCCCCTCCCCCCCGCGAGCCGGCTCCCGGGGAAGTTCGGCGGCTCGCGCAGCCTGGGCCCGGCGCGCGCGGGGTGCGCGGCGCGCGATGGACCATGGAGGCAGCAGCAGGCGGGGTAAGGGCTGCAGCGCTTGGGGCGGGCGGCATCGGCCCGGCCGGGCGGGAGCGGGGTTCATTGCTCCCCCCTGCCCGACCCGGAGCCGTGCAGTTGTGCAACGCAGCGCGCCCCAGTGCGCGGGGGCAAAGGGGGGGGGGATAAATCCTCTTCCCCCCCCCCCCCCAGGAGTTTGCACTCAGTGCCCGGGCGCGGGGCCCCCGTGCTGCTGCGCTGGGTCGGGTGCCCCCCAGCCAGGGACCCTTGTCTCCCCTTCCTGCGGACCGCCGCGGAGCGGGCTGGCCCCACGGCAGCCCATCTTGGCGGGAGGTTTCTGCAGCTTCCCCCTACCGCTTCCTTGGGAAGGCGGCCGCTCGGGAGGATCCCGCTGTAACGGGCAGAGATGGCCCGTCGGGGTGATGGTGGAGAAGCTGTTCCTTCCCGATGCGATGCGAGTCCTGTAACGCGCACAGGCGAGAGAGCCTGGCTCCTGGTTATTACCCGGGCAACGTTGCCTTTGGGGTGCAGGGGGCGGGGAAATGCACAGGCTGGGTTTTGTAGTCAGCGTCTGGCCAAAAAGGAAACACCCTCCCCTCTCTTTCTCTGGTAACCTTGAGGGGATGTTAGTGTGTGCCAGACACTGAAACTTCCCTGACTTCCTGCTACTGTCACATCAGGTGTTCGCCTGCGGCTCTGACTACACAGCAAGCAGTGTGCAGGTGAACCTTTCTCTCGGGCACTCTCTGGTCCGGCAACATCTGTGGTCAGGCGTGATTTTAGTTAGTACGCTTATCATGGGTGTGGCCAAGTTTCTCCTGGCCACCAGTTCTGGCTCTCCCTGTTTCTGTGCTGCTGTTTAGCTTTCATTTAAATGTCTTTTAAAAGCCCAGGTAGCAGTGGCAGTGTTGGTAATGCTGCTAGACAATATTGACCTCCTGTGGTTCAGCAAACTCTCTGGTTCGGCACCAGTCAGGTCTGGAGGGTGCCGGACTAGAGAGGTTCAACCTGTATTTTGCGGCAGTGACATGTTTTATTTGTTCATAACTCTACTGTCTTGCATTACATCTATTGTTGGGGGCAAGGCAGAGGCTTGGGATGGATCAAATTGTTGCGCTGTGTCTCCTAGCCACAGAAGGACACACGTCACTGTGAACAGCATAACTCCGTAGGATGCCTGCTGGACAGGTGTGCTTTGTCTGAGAGAAAACATGGACTGAAATGGTGTGGGAGAGCAACTGATAACTGGAAATATTGCTCCTGTAGTAACTTCAGCCATAGCCTAATGGACCTTTATGCATAAAAATGGAACCCCTATTTTATGAACTAACTGAGAACTCAGGGTTTGATTAAAATTGAAACAGTTCATAAAAGTAACCACCTCAAATTGACAGGTCTGGTGCATACATTGCAGTAGGGTGCACTGCATTGCTCGTTTTTCTTTCTTGTTCTTCAAATAATTGAGAAGTGATTTCCAATGCACTGCAGGCTTCAGAATGTGCGGAGATGTCCACTTGTTCTTCATCAACATCATATTCATTACGTGAGCTTTTTCCCTGTCAGGGAAATGTGGTCCATTTAACTAGTTTATAAGGTTGCTGGTTTGTAAAAATTAAGAGTCTAGTGCACAGTATAGAGACCAGTGTACAAGAGTGAATTAATTAAGTTGTGACTCACAAACCTGTACAAAACTCCTCTTTCTCAGTAGACGATTACGATCACTTAATCATTAGAGCTATATTTGTTTAGCTGGTGTTGTGGAAAGAAACTGTATCCTACTTGAAATACTAGTTACTGAAACTATGGGGCAGATCCTGAGGCGGTATATTTCTGTGCTAATTTGCAGCAGCTGAGAACTGCCCTAGTTTCCTGGAAATACACCATTGACTAACAGCATCCCAGGACCTGCCTACACACGGGCAGTTGCAATTTGTTGGGGCTTCTTACTTTCTCGTATCACTTGCCTTTTAACAGATTCAGAAGCCATGTCTCCTGTATTGTTCATATCACCCAAATCTTTCCCCTATGCGGCACTTGAGGAAATGGGCTCTATTAGGGTTTCCAGTGATAGGGTTGTGGGAATTAACATTGCACACATTGTCACTCACTGTAGTGAAAGGAACCTCTTGTTCCATTTGCATGAGCACAATCTAGGTTCTAACCAGGTACCTGTCACTAATATCTGCCTGCAAATTGGAGACAGTAGAGCAAGGAGCCCAGCAAGAAAACTAGATTTCTCCTTCCTTTGCAGGAGTTACTGGAAAGGGAAGAGTGCTAGCTTTTCCTCTGTTACTCTTCAGGCTGAAAAAGTGGATTTGCACCTAGCGCTCAGTGCTGAGGTCTTGTGGTAGGGATGTAAAGAGATAAGTAGCTATCCAGTAAGAATTGCCTTATCGGCATGCTTACCAGGTAACTGGTGCTTGGCCGGGCAGGAGCAGCTCCCCATTTGTGTCATAGTGCGGCAGGCCCTCCCTCACCTGGCCAGAGAAGTTCCTGCCCACAGTGGCGTCATTCCAGCCCAACGGGGCCCCCCACATTGTGGGTGAGGGGCTGTTTTAGTGGACCCCACCCACGGCATGACACGGCAGGCTGGTTAAACACACAGTTTAACCAGTTAACATTTTAAACGGGATTTTACATCCCTAGACTGTAGTGGTTCATACCACAAAGGTGTGACTCACAGTGACCACGCTGTGGTCTGACAGTGCAAGGTGTAGCTTGCCTTTCCATCCACAGAGGGAGGGCATGTTGACAGCCAGGCTGATAAGGTGAGATCACCACAGGAATGCTGGAATGGGGAAAAGCTTCCAGCTCTATAAAAAGGCATGGCACCAGCGAGCCTGTGATGGGTTTTACGTTACGTGCGCATGGCTGTGTGGTCGTGTTGATGGTCAGGAGTAGGCCAAGTTGATGATAAAGGAAATTAAAGGACATCCTGTTCATGACTAACTGGAGGGGTGTCTGAATGGCTCTCCGCTCTGCTGGCTGTGTGTTGCGAGGCTGGTGAGCTGAGCATCTGTGGGAGGTAGTGGGGTGTTCTGTAAAAGCTCAGAGAAACCAACCCTGAATCTGAAAAGAGACTGTCAAGGTCTCGAGTTGACCCTGCTTCCCCAGTCTTAGCAGCAGCAGACTTGCACAAGTTAAGAGCGCTAATGCTATTTGTACTCTGCTACTATGTGGCTACAAAACCAAATAATCAGAATGTATAAGCAACATCTGATTAGAGGATTAAGTGCTCAGACATGCCTGCACGGTTTCTGGGACATCGGACCTGGTTTCTCAGAAAAGTTACATTGATGAATCGGGATTTTACAGGCAGGGCTAATCTGATTTGGCGATGACGCACGTGGTTCTCTGTTTCCTTTTTACTGTCAGAGGCACAGGTGAAGAGTTGGCTTACCTTCAGATAACAGCAGCTCCTAAGTGTGTCAGTGAGGCAATAATTGTCTCTCTCCACATTGAACCAATGCAAGGAAGATTCTGTTTGACTGAGGGGTGTAAATACCCATTAAAAAAGTTAACCGGTTAAATGGAATGTTTAACCTGTTAACTGTGGGGTCCCATGGGCGGGCAGCTTGCTCTGCCCGGGCTTGGTTGTCTGGTTAACCGGTAAGGCTAATGAATGCCGGTAAGGCTAAAGCTTACCAGGTAACCAGTTAACCTTTTACATCCCTAGTTTGACTCAGGATATGGTTTTATTATAGTTAACAGGAAGAACTGTTATGTTTCCATTGTACAGTAACTGTTTCCAGACCTAGCCAGGACACTGCTGGGGGAGCTTTTTTTAGGGCCACAGGACTCCTTGTTGTTTTTGCAGAATGCAGACTAACCCGGCTACCTCCTGAGACACAATATTGTGTGAGTTTCAGATCTATTTTCCACAAGCCCCTGTTGACTGGCGGTAATTATATTGTCCTCAGATTGCACGGTCTTTCACTAGCTGCTGTGAACCTGGGCTCCCCAAGCTGCACAGAGGTCCATGGGGAGCGAGGATTATCCAAGCCATGGAGCCAGGTGGACTCCAGCTAGAAGGAACTGCACTACAGTGATCTTCCTCAGATACCCCACCGTGATGCTGGCTGTTCCACTCCTGACCCCAATAACTCCTCCTGCAGGGTGGGAAACTCTTGTATCTTGCTGGTCTGTTGCTCCCAGGGTTGTACTAGTCACTGGGGCTTTCCCTTTGCTGCTAACGTGAGGGGGAGACTGCCTCACCAGGGCCAGATTAATGCATTGGCAGCCTAGACAAGTGTCGGGGAGGCAATTTGAGCACTGATGCACCTGGTTACAATACCGCTCACTCAGATTCGACCTCCCCCCCATGGAGAGCGAGGGGTGCCGGGGCCCAACCTGAGTGAGCAGCAAGGTGCCCAGCTTGTGTCTGCTCAGCTGATGCAGGACCAACGCTTGCACTGGGACCTGAACCAGGCGACCCGCTGGAGCGCCAGTGCCCCCCACACAGGGTGGAGAGCAGCGATTGTGCCTGTGCAGGGACCCTGGTCAGGAGAAGTGTGGCAGTGAGCCCTGGTGATGGATGTGGGGGGGGGGGGCATGTGTACTGTGGGAGCCAATTGCTGACGGATCTGGAGAGGAGGGGCGTTAACTAAGCAACAATGGGGTGTGTGCACTTAGGGTCCAGTGATGAGCTGCTCTGGCCCCGTTCTGTACCTTGGATAGCTCTCTGTGGGTGCGTCTACACTGCACCGTAATTCGAAATAAGATACGCAATTTGAGCTATGCAAATTGTGTATCTTATTTCGATGCTATTTCGAGATAGCTTATTTCGTCGTTTGGCATGGTTGACACAGCACCGAACTTCGAAATAAAGCGCTATTCCGAAATGTCCCTTACTCCTCGTGGAATGAGGTTTACAGGGACGTCGTAAGAACGAGCCCGAAATAACAGGCTTGGTGTGAAGACGCGGGATAGCTATTTTGGGATACTCTGGTATCCCAAAATAGCATTGCAGTATAGACATAGCCTGGCTCTCAGAGTGGCTGTGGGATTTTTGAGTCTGACTTAAATAAGCCCCTAATTACAGTCAAATGTGCCCCGCCAGCAACCACTACACCACAGAAGGGACATTGTTGAATGCGCAGTAGCTCAGCATCAATCTGGTTCATGTCTTTTTAGAGATGGTGTCATGCTGGCGGCGCTCATTGCGAATGCTATACCCGTGTGTTCTGACCAAGGCAGTCAAACATGGGGCTGTAAGTCTGAGTGGTCATGGCCTGATTCTTAAAAGTGCATACCCAGGAGTTTCCACTGTGGGACTCGGGGAAATCAGTTAATTCACTTAGATACCTAAAGATTGATTCACCAGCCTACTTTAAATTTAAATAAAATAAATAAATCTTTAAATAAAATAGACGCCTTAAAGGCATCCATGTCTTTTAAAAATCTTCTGTCATCAAGGGTAAACCGCACAGAAATGCACTGCATTAGAGTATCACTACAGACCGACATGAAGGGCCTAATGCACCACTGGAGCCTTCGTGAGAGTTCTTTGCATTGGTGTGAATTTTAATGGCTACAAACAGCATACCCAAGTGCCCAGGGAACTTTTGTGGGAAGTGACATTAAGAGACCTAAAAAAAAAGCAAATGATGTTACTTCATGCAGCCTTCAAGCTGTTAAATGAGAACAGCGGGTCTGGGGGACACGGGAGAGAGCCATGTGTGCTGTTTGCTTTCAAATAGCACGATGTGTTTAGCAAGCCCGAGCATGACACGCTGCAGAAACGGAGTTGGTAATTCAGTAGGTGGGGCCTGGCTGCTTAATATGATTTAGAGAGTGTCATAACTTGCTTATGAGGCAAGTTTCTTCCTAACCTCCAGCTGAGGGAGTTGGCTAGTGCCCTGAAGTATGAGGGTTTATAGCACTTCCAAAGTTGTATTTATTTTTTAATCCTTACTAATGCAGCTCGGAATGTTTCCTGGAATTGTCTAGCCCTTTTCTGAATGCTTCTAAACTTCTTGGTTTCTGAGACCTTGTGACTTCAGTGGGCTTTGGACCAGCCCCAGAGTTAGTGGCAAAATGGGGAACAAAAATCATGAATCTTAACTCCCAGAATTGTGTCTAATCCAGTGCTTCCAGCTGGGCCCTTCTCTGCAGCACAGTCTATTTTCAGAGACAGTCTAAATGGCAGCTACCATCACATCACGGTGTTAAAACTGCACTATTTCTGCCTCAGATCTTTAAAAGCGGGTGTCTAAAATTAGGGTTCTAAAGGCCTGACCCTCATTTACAGTAAAGTCCCTTTGTAATGCCAAAGCACTATTAAAAGAGGTCTGAAAGTCAGGGTATAATGCAGTGTAAATGAGAACTGAGGTCCAAGTCTATACTTAGGTACCTGAGTAAGTGGCCATGTTTCCAAGAATGTTGAGCACTCAGCTGTTTGGGTTTTTTTTAGGTATCTGAAGGAGGATTTCAGTCTAATTCTAGGCGCCTGTTTTTATAAATCTTAGCTTATGAATGAAAATGAGGGGAATTTCATAGAATCATAGAACACTAGAATTGGAAGGGACCTTGAGAGGTCATCGAGACCAGTCGCCTGCCCTCACGGCAGGACTAAGCTCTGTCTAACGATCCCTGACAGGTGTCTGTCTAACCTGCTCTTCAATATCTCCAGTGATGGAGATTCCACGCCCCCCCAGGCAATTTATTGCAGTGTTTAACCATCCTGACAGCCAGGAAGTTTTTCCTAATGTCCAACCTAAACCTCCCTTGCTGCAGTTTAAGCCCATTGCTTGTGGTCCTATCCTCAGAAGCCAAGGAGAATAATTTCTCCCTGCTCCTTATAACACCCTTTTAGATACTTGAAAGAATTTTCTGGTTCTTATTGGATGATGCTCAGGGTGTAGTGAACTGGAACAAGAATTTCTTTCCTGACGGCGTGGCAGGTTGTAGTAAAAAAATCTGCAAAATCCATTTGCTGGCATGAAAGAAGTGGATCACGCAAAGGTGTCTGGGTCTGAAATTCTTCCGTTCATCTGCTGATTAAAGCCTCAGCAATGTGCAGGGACTCTGTGTACCCACAGTTTGATATTGGTCCTGGCTGGGTAGGATCCCCTCTAAGAGTGTGTCTAAACTACACCCGTCTGTCGGCAGAGGGATGTAAATTAGACTCATCTAAAGTGCAAATGAAGTGGGGATTTAAATATCCCGCGCTTCATTTGCATAATGGTGGCCACCGCTTTTTTCTGAAACGGGGCTTTTTGAAAAAAACCCGGGAGTTTAAACGGGGCATTTTCAACAGAGGACATCCTTTTGAGGAGTACAGATCTTTCGAAACGGGGCATTTTTGTCGAAAATGCCCCGTTTAAACTGCCATTTTTTTTTCAAATAGCCCCATTTCAAAAAAAAGCAGGGGCCGCCATTATGCACGTGAAGCATGGGATATTTAAATTCCCGCTTCATTTGCACTTTCAATATGTGTAATTTATATCCCTCTGCTGACAGAGGGGTGTAGTTTAGACGTACCCTAACTTGCCACTAGTGTAGTGATGAGTGAGTAGGCTGGTTTAAAGGCTTTGGCTTTCTTCATCTACTGATACCCGTTGCTCATGCAGCACCTCTTACTTTTTTAGAAAGTCAAACCAAGTATATTTTAACTTGCCTGGGCACTCACTAATGCAGTGTTTCCCAGTTGGTGCTCTGAGGGTTCTGCGAAGCAAAAACAAGTGTTCTGTGAAGAGCTGTCACGCCCCCGCCCCCTCTTAGAGACACTGCTGCGATTCTGCTGGGTTTTTTTTCTTGACGAAACATGGCGGCGAGGCGCCTTTTTTTTTTTTTTTTTTTTAAGGCAGCCCTAGGGGTTCTGTGGCCAAATAAAATTGGGAAACACTGCACTAATGGATCTAAAAGTGACAGCTGGAGAGAGAAGCTGCAGAACTTGGTTTCATTTACAAATTTGACACCTGTAATCAAGGGCTGAACAAAGACCTGACCTGGATGAGCCGCTACATTCCACACACTATGACAGTGGTCTCCAACCTTTCTACCCTCAAGATCACTTTTTAAATCTCAGAACAAGTGAAGATCTACTGCCCCACCCCTCCCCCCAAAACCCCACTCCTTCCTTGAAGCCCCGCCCTCTCTATTCTCCTCCTCTCCATCACTTGCTATCCCCAGCCCTTATACACTCTACACTGCCACTTTTTGCCGATTCTTCTGTAGGAAGAGATTTTTCCAACATTTGGCCTGTCTAGACTGGACCAAATGTCAGAAAAACCCCTTCTTTTGGAAGCCCCCTTGTTCCTCGTGGAACGAGGTATATAGGGGTGACCGAAAGAGCATGTTTGCTCTTCCACTGAAAAAACGGAAGAACAAACACATCCCTGGATGCAGAAGAGTTTTTCCGGGATATCTCTGGAATCCTGGAAAAACTCCTGCAGTCTAGCCGTACCCTCACTGGGTTGAGACAGGATGTGTGGGCTCTTCTGGGGTGGGAATGAGGGATTTGGGTGTGGGAAGGGGAGAGAGGTGCAAGCTCTGGGAGGAAATCTGGATGCAGGAGGAGGTGGAGAAGGGGACGCCGGCTCAGGGAGGGGCTCCCAGCTGGGCAGTGTTGGGGTCAGATGGAGGGCTGCGGTACTAAGCAAGCCACAGGCTTGTGGATGTGAGGGTACAGCAATTTGGGTTGGGGTATGTGAAGGGCTCAGGGCAGGGGGTTCCAGTGTATGATAGGCTCAGATCTAGGATCTGGGGTGTGTGTGTGCAGGAGTGTTATGATGCTGTGGCTAGATGTGGACTTGGCCCCAATTGGGGGTGTGTTGGCCAGGCTTCATTTTTAAATAAAAGACTCTGTCAAACACACACAGTTTCTGCATTGTCTTTATTAATGAGAAGGGCAGGGAACCTTTTTGAGTCAGGGGTCACTGACCCACAGAAAAGTCAGTTGGGGGCCACACAAGGGAGATGCAAAAAAAAAAAAAAAACCACTCTCCTCCAAACCCCTCCCCCCCGCAAGCCTCACTAATGTGGCCCCAACTGTGCTGGTGGGAGCAGGGGACGTGGTACTGGGAAAGGGTATTAGTGGGTGCTGCGGCAGGGGACAGGGTGGCAGTGGGGGCAAGGGACAGGGCTCTGGGGTGGGGCAGGGGGCAGGGTTCTGCAGCAGGGGGGCAGGATGCCAGTGGGAGCAGGGAGTCCCCTGCACCCGCCGCCTCCTCCCAGGACTTCTCCCCCCCCCCGACCCCCCCACGGAGCAGGGAAGCCCCAGGGGGCACTACCTCCTGGGGCCGACTCCCCCCTCCTGCAGAGAAGGGTGCACTTGGGCTGAACACCATGGCCAGCTGGCCAGGCAGCCCTCCTCTTTGCTCCAGCCCCGCTGCCCTGCACTCAGCCCGGGGAGGCTGCGCCGCACTCCTGCTGGTCGGGAAGCCCTTCCCTTTTGCTCCAGCCCAGCTGGAGTGAGGCATAGCCTCCCAGGGCTGAGCGTGGTGCAGCTAGTCTGGAGGAAAGAGGAGCGGCTGCCCGGCCAGCTGGCCGTGGTTTCCAGCCCAGGTGCACCACGCTCCACGTGGGCTGGAGCAGAGGGGAAGCCGCCTGGTCAGCTGGCTGCGGTGTTCAGCAGAGGCTGCGCCACGCTCCAGCTGATCGGGCGGCTTCTCCTCTGCTCCAGCCCAGGTAAAGCGTGGTGCACCTGGGCTGGAAACCACGGCCCGCTGACCGGGCAGCCGCTCCTCTTTGCTCCTGCCCAGCTGCACCATGCTCAGCCCAGAAGGAGCTAAAGATCGACTCATCGAGCCCCTGCGATCGACTGGTAGATCATGAACTACCGGTTGGTGACCACAGCCCTGTGACATCAGCACCGGGTACAACTCGCCTCATTCAGCACACTCTTAATTGACAATATATTTTTCCTTCTCTTTCCCTCCCCATCCCCTCTCTTTCTCAGCTATTTATTTGTTCCCTGGACCCCTTAACTCCATTCATCTGAGGAAGTGGGTTGTGCCCACGAAAGCTCATGATACCAGCTGTGTTTTTTCTTAGTCTCTAAGGTGCTGCAGAACCATTGGTTGTTTTTTAAGTTAAACCAGGTATGGGCAGTTTTTCCTTCACACACACAGACCTTATTTGTGCACAGTGAGAAGCACGTGTAAGCAAAGTAGCTTCCATAAAAAGAGTGCATGGCTTGTTTCATTTGGACAAATCCTTTGTTACTCTTTGTTGTAGGAATGTAAAATCACAGTTAAACCTTATGGTTAACCAGTTAACTGATTAAACCGAATCCTGTAGCTGGCACCCCGCGCTTGGGGCTGCTGGCTGTCATTGCTGGCCTGCCCACATGGGGGGGCCAGCAGGAGGAGCCGGCAGGTCCAAGCTTGGGGTGGGGGAACGGCTCCCGACTCCCACAGGACTGGAGCAGCCCTCTACCTGGGCTGCTCCCGGGTACCAGTTAACTGGTACCCAGTAAGCATCACCCAATGATGGTGATGCTTAGTGAGTAACTGGTTACTTTGTTGTAGTTGGGGGTAGTATGCAGCTGGCTTGATAGGGTAGCTCCAGGAGGCCTGCTGTTAATAGCTATTCTGATGGATCTGCTATAATGCTTTCCGGTTGAGACTTTTGTTCTTTTTATTGTCCAGATATTCAGGACTCCCTGTGTAGGATTTTATGTACCAATCATCAAAATGTTGGCCCGAATTTAGCAAAGCTGGCTCAGAAGCAGAAAGTTGGGGCGGGAGGAAAGAGAGGAATGGAGAGAGAAGACTGCTGCAGCTGTTAGGGGAGCTTGGGGTGAAAGATTCACCAGTCCATCTGTCCATTGCAGAAAACATAATGGGTGAAATCCTGAATTGGCTGACATCGGATGCAAAATTTCCATGGACTTTAGTGGAGCCAGGATTCCATCCGAAATGTCATCTCCATCTCTAGCGTCTATGGTTAAATAGCCCTGCCTGTCAGTGTAGAATCCTTATCTTGAAGTTTGTGTTTCTAAGTCTTTCGTGAGCCTTAGTGCTGCTCCATCTTTATCAAGCTGTGGTCCTGCATGTTCATTAGGTTTCAGCACTAACTTCTCCACAAAACAGAGCCTTATGTTAATATGGAGTAAACTATCTTAATATGGAGTGAATTTTGAATTCTCTTAGTCATACCACTTCTTAGTGTGCACCTAAGTCTTCCAGGCTGTAACGCTCCCAGTGTGGAAAGATAATTTGGGAGCAAAACTTAGTAATCCATAGTCTTCATAGATGATCATTTTTCTCTTTTGCCATTGCTTATAATTCTGTTACATGCACAATCACACATGGCTGACACAATTCTGTGCCCAAAATTTACGACAAAGAAGTATCACCTAGTTCAGAAAGTTCTGTTTTTTTTTCCAGTGTTGCAGAATTCATCTTGATGCATTCATGGGTCCACTTTAATTAGGAGAGCAGTAATTTTAAAAGAGGATTTTAAAAGTTCCACGTACCATTCAGTATTTGTTCCTATAGTAATTTAGGGCCCGGTTTTCAAACCGGGGTGCCTACAGTTCTATGTGTAGGCCAAGGTCCTTTGAAAGTGGTCATTGACTTTACTGAGTACCCATTCTCTGTCAGCTAAGTCCCTTTAAGGTGCTGTAAGTTGGGGGCTCCAAAATCTCTGGTGACTCCTGAAGATCTTGGATGTAAGATTTACAGAGAGACTTTTCCAAAGTGCATAGCATTGGCCTGACTCAGTTCCCTTTAACTTGGGTGGCGGTAGGGGCTTTCTGCATGCAAAGTGATTTTGAAAATCCCTAGCCTGATGCTACGCTGAATAGTTCATTATTAACATTCCATGCTTTAAGTGGAAGGCTAATTCATTTTTGTTTTGACTCTACAGGCAGAAGCGTGTGTTTGGGCTGACAAAGCATTGACTCGTTCCCAGAGTCTTGCCAAGGCCAGAGATGAATTTCTGTCTGGTGGGCCAGAAACAGAGAAACCTTCGGAAACAGGTAAACGCTTTTTCCACAGCTTGAAGGACATACAGAGCCTGATCATCAGTTACACTGAAGCGCCTTTACAGTGTGCTGGCGTAAAAGCGCTTGAAAGTGCACGTCAATGTACTTCGCAGTGTAAAGGAGCCTTGCTCTGAATGAGAATTAGATCCTGATGTGACAGCAATCCTCTAACACAGGGCTACTCAACTTTGGGCCACAATGATACTCCCAGTATGTGCCGAGGGCCGCAACTTAAGTGTGGTTTCATATATATATATAGAGTCATAGAATACTAGGACTGGAAGGGACCTCGAGAGGTTATCGAGTCCAGTCCCCTGCCCTCATGGCAGGACCCAGTACTGTCTAGACCATCCCTGACAGACATTTATCTAACCTGCTCTTAAATATCTCCAGAGATGGGATTCCACAACCTCCCTGGGCAATTTATTCCAGGGTTTAACCACCCTGACAGGTAGGAAGTTCTTCCTAATGTCCAACCTAAACCTCCCTTGCTGCAGTTTAAGCCCACTGCTTAAGTTTTCTCCCTCCTCCTCATGACACCCTTTTAGATACCTGAAAACTGCTATCATGTCCTCCCCCCCCCCCCATCTTCTCTTTTCTAAACTAAACAAACCCAATTCTTTCAGCCTTCCTTCATAGGTCATGTTCTCTAGACCTTTAATCATTCTTGTTGCTCTTCTCTGGACCCTCTCCAATTTCTCCACATCTTTCTTGAAATGCGGTGCCCAGAACTGGATACAATACTCCAACTGAGGCCTAACCAGCGTAGAGTAGAGCGGAAGAATGACTTCTCGTGTCTTGCTCACAACACACCTGTTAATGCATCCCAGAATCATGTTTGCTTTTTTTGCAATAGCATCACACTGCTGACTCATATTCAGCTTGTGGTCCACTATAACCCCTAGATCCTTTTCTGCCGTACTCCTTCCTAGACAGTCACTTCCCATTCTGTATGTGTGAAACTGATTGTTCCTTCCTAAGTGGAGCACTTTGCATTTGTCTTTATTAAACTTCATCCTGTTTACCTCAGACCATTTCTCCAATTTGTCGAGATCATTTTGAATTATGACCCTATCCTCCAGAGCAGTCGCAACCCCTCCCAGCTTGGTATCATCTGCAAACTTAATAAGCGTACTTTCTATGCCAATATCTAAATCGTTGATGAAGATATTGAACAGAGCCGGTCCCAAAACAGACCCCTGCGGAACCCACTTGTTATACCTTTCCAGCAGGATTGAGAACCATTAATAACTACTCTCTGAGTATGGTTATCCAGCCAGTTATGCACCCACCTTATAGTAGCCCCATCTTCCCTGGCACAGAAGTTAAACTAACTATATTCAAATATATATGCAATTATATGCAAATAGCTTCTTTCACACTTATGGGCATGAATACAAAGGTTAAGGCAAGACACACAGGCCCCACTGAAGTCAGTTCTGATATTAATAAAACGCAATATTTACCCGATTTCTACCCATATGATAGCACTGAGTAATGACAGTCCAGGAATTTAACTACTAAAACGCATATCAACAGAAGACCATTATACTGACTACTTTTTTGTTTTGACTTTCACCCGCGGGCTGCGTGTTGAGCCCCGCATAAACCCAAACTGAACCACGGGCTGCAAACGGGCCATGTGTTGAGTAGCCCTGCTCTAACATGTAGCATTGTTTTCCTCTGTGTAAACGGGATGCTGGCACGTAGCTGCAGAAAGTTTGCATGCCAAACACGTTCAGTATTTCTCCAGGCGTCTGTAGAGTAAGTCTCTCCGCTCCTAGTTCGGCCAGCTGTACAATCTGAGTAATTTTCGTCACACTTTCTAACACGGTATGACTCAAATCATTACCGATTCTTTTGATGTTTGCTGCGTGTACTCTTAAGTGTTTCTGGTTGGTTCTATATCTGTAGCTACAATTAGCTAAGCTGTAATTGAGAGATTCTAGGCTAAACACTCAAGCTAAACTTTTTATTCTGTTTGTATTGGAAAAACTCTGCCCACCATTTATTTTCTTAACACTGTAGCAAGAGGTGGTAATCTAGGGGTGAATCCCATTTCTTCTTCCTGCTCAGTAGTAATGACACCCGCCTCCTCCTGTTTCTGAGTTCTTGTTTTGATCACTACAGATTCTTGCCTTTATTTCAGGAGTGAGAGGCAGTCTAGTCTGAGGCTATGCTGCCCTTTGCATTTTGGTAAGTTTATACCTTCCAGGTCATGGAGTGTCTTTTAAGATGCCATTTTTAGTTTAAAAGGAGAATTCTTTAATCCCCAAAGCTCTTCAGAAACAGTTTTGAAGCAGACCAAAAAACAAAATGAACAGAATTAAAGTGCAGACGATGAGATATTTTTCCAAGGCTCTTACAAAGATAAAACTCAGCTTTGTTCAGGAAATTCAACAAGCCTAATTTTTTTTAAGTTGTTTGTTTAGGAAATGTAAACATCTTTACAGATCATCACCAAACGTTACCCAAGTGCACTGTGATTCATTATGAACTCATCTCTTGTTGAGAGTGTCACTAGAAGTCGCTCGGGTCCTTAACTCAAATAAGTTGTGGTGTTCTTTGTTTAAATCATTGCTCTGGGGTGGGGCTGGGGAGGAGGAGTTCAGGATGTAGGGTGCCCTGGGGAGAGAGGAGAACCCCAGCCCCTCTCTCACTGCAGCAGCATGGGGCCAGGTGAGAAGCACGTCTCCATGGCCTCGGCAGCTGGCACAGCCAGGGGAGTGGTGCATGTCCCCCTGCTGGGGGACACACACCCAAACAGGCACATCCTCTGAAATATGTAATAGATTAGGTCACGGCACAGTTGAAATGCATGTTCAGCGTTTCTGGGGACATCGTAAAGCTGAGAATTCTGTCTTGACTCGCTAACAAATCAAAGCAAGTCCTCATACGTGCTCCAGGTTCCAACATTCAGCCAACTTTGTCCAGTGCAACTAATGGGGTTTTATGGGCGAATGTGTTGAATAAATAGTTACTAACTACCTGGAGTAGCTGTTTGTCCTCTGTCTGCTGGGTTGTGTACATACCTGATGTGCTCACTCTTCCATAACATGAACAACATCCAGTATTTCTCTGAGCCATTCCTTTACCCCCCACCAATTCCTTTTCCAGTGAGAAATTGCCAATAGTCTAGCAGCTACTAATAAAGGAAAAATTTGTTACTGGTAAGTGGCTAAAGGACTCCCTTTTGAGAGTGGTCTAAAAGGATTACATGTTAATAAATATCCAACAATTATAATACATGGTTACAATTGTGTTCTAATGTTATTTAATAATTGAACATGTCCACCTTGTAGGAACTTTCCCCCCATGATTTCAACAACATCTTTCTACACTCTGTGCATACGTCTGTATTTTAACCTGGCTGGGTAACATACCATTCAGACAATACCTCAGAGAAACTCTTATCTTGGTACAAATTTACATTGTGCATCTGTACCTCAGTCTAAAACCCCCTGCTCCGAAGGGCTGTCTACTCAAATCTGTTCTCTCGTATATTAGACATGAATGCCTTCTTCTTAGCAAAGTTGTAACAAGTATAAACTAGTTCATTCTTTGTTTCCTTTTACTCCTTTCTTATAAATCAAATTTTCTAAAAATGTTGCGAGCTCACGCTGTCTGACCTTCAGGTACTGGTACTGTGGACCAGTGGACCAACTGAGTTAAGAAAAGATGCGAGTAAACAATTGGCTAATTGTATGTATTCATGGTTCTCCCTATCTTTATCCTGAAGGAAACAAGGGCCAAAGTTCTCCTTAATTGAAGAGGGTCTGGCGGGAACCACTGATGGAAAATAAAATAAAATTTTTCTCATCTCAAATCCAGCCTTGCCAAAGCATGGGTATGAATTTACAGAGCCCAACTGAGAAGGCAGCATTTGTCTGTCATTTCTTTTTAGCCGAGTACCACTTTTGGGGTCAGTTGGGAAGAGAGAATATGGTCTGAAAGATCCTCTCTGCTACCATTTTGAAAGCCTTTTAAAAATGGCAGGGCAAATTTGCTTGCTGTTTCCTCAGTTTTTGGAAACTTGGACATGCCAGACTAGGTATGAAATTACATACAAACAAGGATTAATGCACTGGGGAAGTGGGAGGGTAAGTGGGGGAGAGGGGAGCAGATGTTATTTAAGTAAGTGAATACCGCTTCTTAGCCATATGTTGCTAATAATGTTCAGAAATAAAGCCAAACTTAGCTTGCTTGGCTTGTTAAAATGTGGGAAAACGCTTGAGTTGTTGTCTGACTCAATCACTTCCGCACCTCGGTCCAGGTTGTGTCTTCCGGGAGCTCACAGAATACGTGTGAAGTCTCCCAACCAGTCTATTTTTTGGTGCGGGGTAAAAAGCAACTCCTTCTTTGTGAGCCAATCAGAAAAGGGCGATTGCTGGATAAAGGAGGGCGGGGTGAGGGTAATTAGCAGCCAGAAAGAGGGGTGTTTGTCCAAAAGTTGAACAAAACAGCCAGTTCGGTTTAGAGAAGGTGACCATAAGTGGAATAAAACTCAGTGTGTTTTGCCACAACTGTGAAAATGGGCACTAGTTGAAGGCCAGAAGGATAAAGCAGGCTATAGGCCAGGGTGGGGAACCTTTTTGAGTCGGGAGCTGCTGACCCGCAGAAAAATCAGTTGGGGGCTGCACACAAGTGAGAAGTTGCGGGGGGAACCCCTCAGTGTGGCCTCTGAATGAGAAGGAGAAAGACACTCCCCATATTCCTTTTCCCATACCAGAGCATGGGTGGCCCAGCCTAGTAGATTTTGTATGTTCCAGCCCCATGGGGAGGCAGTGGGAGGACTGGAGCACCAGTACAGGCTCCCCAATTTTGGTGGGGGGCTCTGAGCCTCGGGGGCCAGATCCAGGCAAGCTGGCATTGATGGGAGAACAGCCTTTGCCAACTTTACAAGACACCACGGCCAGTAGAACAGCTTCAGCGATGCTATTTGCGTCACTGAAGTTGTGTAGCATAGATTGACCAGCGTGAGACGTATTGTAGCCTAGACCTAAGAGGCTTTAAAAATATGACTTGAGACAACTTCACTATTAACTCATTACCTGCCGCCCCCTTTGCTTACCTGCCCGGCCCCTTTGCTTAGCCCCCTCCCAATGTATTTCCCAGAGCAGGGAGCTCTCTGGGGAGCAGGGGATGAATGGGTACGAATGCTGTAAGGAGCAGAAAGGAATTCACTTCCTCATGTCCCTAACAGCAACAAAGCTTGTGACCACAGGGGTGAACTATCAGTATCCACACCACTGTTGATGCCTTACCCTCATGCAGCCTCTGTGCTTTTCTCGCCATCCCTTTGGCTTCCAAGGAAATGTTTCAAAAGCAAAACTAAATTGGACCTTGCAAGACATTTCCTGAGTCTAATCACTAATGGAAAAGTCACTTATTTACATGGCTTTGGATAGCGTATGTCAGTGATTATGGGAGTCGGATAGCAACCTGTTAAATATCTGTTACATTTAGACACATTAGAGTAGCACCTTTTTTTCCCCACTTAAATGCGTTTTTTTAATATAAAATACAATATCCAAATAAAATAAAAGAACCCCATATAACTCCATGTTAAGGTACATCTGAGCAACTCGAGGGTAAAAATAAAACTCCCTACAAACTATTTGTTTTTTTTAAAAGAAATGAGACAGCCAGGATATGAATAATTACCGTGAAGTTGGAAAAGAAACCAAAAAGTTTGATGGTTTGGAAGTACGGTTAGGTCACTGGAACAGCATGTCTACTGACCCCCCGTTGATTCTTTGAGAGCGGCAACTCCGGCAGCTTTATCCCTAATGAACACACTCCTCTCACCCGTCATCAAACATCTTAGAGCGTTTTCCTCTTAATTGTAATGTTGCCATGCAAATTCTGGCTGCCTGCATAGCCACTGGAAAAGACTTGCTTTACAAAGTCCCGATGAGCCAGACTTACAGTTCAAGGGTTCGTTATCCTCTGGGCTACATTAAGATGCCATGAGCTACCAATTACACAAGAATTGGAGCCTGTTTCTACACCGACAAACCTCCTGAGCCTTGATCGTGACAACGATAACGCTTATGTGTAAACCTAGGCTCGTGTTATGTGGAGGAGCACTGCATTCTTGATACCCTTTGTACAAGCTCAATCCTTTCTATGGCCCGAAACTGTCAACTTGTGACAAAAGAGTCCAGTAGCCTTATGTAAAGAAAATATCAGAATACTTGACTTTTCTCACACACTTGACTAAGCGCTGTGCTTGTCTCACTGATCTTTTTGGCTCCCTTTACTCTCTTCCTCTACCCCACTTAGAATCCTAGGGTGGAAAGTGACCTCAGGAGGCATCGTGTCCAGCCACCTGCTCAAAGCAGGGCCAACCCCAACTAAATCATCCCAGCCAGGGCTTTGTCAAGCCAGGATTTAAAAATCTGTAGGGATGGAGATTCCACCCCCTCCCTAGGGAACCCATCCCAGTGCTTCCCCACCCTCCTAGGGAAATAGTTTTTCCTAATATCCATCCTAGACTTCCTCCACTGTAATGTAAGACTGTTGCTCCTTGTTCTGCCATCCGTCAATACTGAGAACAGCCTCTCTCCATCCTCTTTGGAACCTCCCTGCAGGAAGTTGAAGGCTGCTATCAAATCCCCCTCACTCTTCCCTTCTGCAGACTAAATAAGCCCAAATCCCTCAGCCTTTCTTCATAGGTCATGTGCTCCAGCCCCCTTATCGTTTTGGTTGCCCTCCTCTGGACCCTCTCCAATGTGTCCACATCCCTTCGGTAGTGGGGGCCCCAGAATTGGACACACTAGTGTAGATAGGGAGGGATATCTCAGTGGTTTGAGCATTGGCCTGCTAAACCCAGGGTTATGAGTTCAGTCCTTGAGGAGGCCATTTAGGGATCTCGGGCAAAGTCTGTTAGGGATGGTACTTGGTCCTGCTGTGAAGGTAGGGGACTGGACTTGATGACCTTTCAAGGTCCCTTCCAGTCCTAGGAGATAGGCATCTTCATTCATAAATGTGGCGCTCTCAGTGCCTTTCTTCACATCATTTCTGCTTCCTGCCTCTGCTCCTCTGAGCAGATTTTCCTCCTCTTCCCATGCCCCATCCCTGCCTTCCACATCCTTACATCAGTCCTTTGTCCTCCCTGTAGTCTTTCCTTATCACTAACTTCTCTGCCATTAGGGATGTAAAATCCTGGCTAAACAGTTAAATGTTACATTTAACTGTTTAACCACTTAACAGAGATCCCATGGGCAGGGGGCTGTTCCAGCCCGGCTGGGCTGCTGGTTAAGTGGTTACCGGTAAACATCACCCGGTAAGATTATGCTTACCAGTTAACCAAGTCGCATCTCTACCTGCCATTCTGTCCCTTAGGTTCCATGTACTCCCTCATCTACATTCTTACCCTGGCTCCCCTCTGTCTAACTTTCTCCTTTTTTTTCCTCTGGACTTTCCACCTTCATCTGCTCAGCCATGACCTCTTCATCTCTCACTCTTCTCACTCCCAGCACAAGTCTGGAAACCTGGCTTTCCTTCTCTGAGGTTCCCCCTGCAGCTGCACTCTCTTGGTGAACCCTATAACTTTGTCTAAGAGGCCAAAGCAGAGATTATTCTTTATGTGTAAGTAGTTAATTGGAATGGACAGAAAAGCTCAGGTGAAATAAATGGAAGGGGGAATTGGGGCTACAAACCTGCCCAGATTAAATTGGAGCATTTATGGAATTGGAATGCAAAATTCTTAGAATGGTGCAATTCAAGCCTCCCACTGTAAATGCATCACTTTGTCAGATGTATTTGAAGCTACGGGTTAGGAGTGGATTGTCCTCACTGCAATATCGGGTATGTTAAAGAGTAGCAAGGGTTCCAAAACATTTTGAGGGGGACTGTGTTACACTGTCTCACGGTTAACCTGTCGAACTCAGTTGTCACAAGATGGTGTGTGGCAAAGAGCTTACTAAGGAAGAGGCTATTCAGCTACATTTGACAGGATTAAACTTTTTTTTTTAATTAAATGATGGATATAAACACCCTGATAGTTCAAGCCATCAAGACAGTGCCTAATTGATGGGGATTTAGGAAGACACGTCCTTTTCAGGGAGATTATTCAATGCTTTTTCACTGTGCAGTTGCTTGTGTCTTCCTGTGAAACATCTGGTATTGGCCACAGTTGGATGGACCATGCGTCTGTTTTCGTGTGGCAGCTTCCATTTTGTTATTCCTCCCTTTGACATGCTTGTCTCTATGGCCAGTCAGGGACCGAAAGCTACAGATGTGAGGCTAGTCCCAGAAATCCAGACGTCACGAAGGGCCTGAGGAAGCAAAATAAAAGGCGCTGAGGCACGATGCTAACTAGATGGCTCCCAGAGCCCTCTTACAAAACAATGTGACTGAAACCTGATCACAGAGTGGTTGAAGTTGCTACAGTAACTTGCAGCTGCTTTCTGTGAAGGAGGTAACCACATCTTAGACCTGGGTGGGGAGCCTCCAGCCCACTGCTTCATTTCATCTGGCCTGTGGCAAGTCTCTGTGTCATGGGCCGGAAGCCCTGAGCCTCGAGGCCTCCCCGTGTGGCTGAAGCTGCGAGCAACTGCTTGCCAGTATGTCCCTGCAGCCCTAGGCAGGGCGGTGATCAGGGATGCTCTGACTCCTGCCCTACAGTAGGATCTGTAGCTCCCACTGGCCAAAAACTGCAGCCAATGGGAGTTGTGGGGGCGGTGCTTGTGGGCACAGGCAGGGCTGTGTGAGGCCCCCGACTGTTTTTTTTTTTTCTGTGGGTCAGTAGAAAAAAGGTTCCCCCTTCACTATCTTAGACTCAATACATACTGCAGATGAGGACCAAGGATGTCACAGCAGAGCAGTGAAAGTAAAGACATTGAAAGTATTTTATTCAGATTGTAGAATACAGCCCTCAGGAGTCAGGAGGCGCCAGTATTAGGGTAGAAGTACCTTCACACTGGGAACTGAGACACAGAAATCAAGGGCAACATTTGCAAAAGCTCCATCATTTTGGATACCTAATTTGAGCCGCCTGGGACCTGACTTTTTCTAAATCGCTGGGCATCCGTGATTGCCCATGAGGCAGTCATCAGCACTCGGAGCTTTTGTAATTCAGGCCCCAAGTGTCTCGTGATGGTCACGCAGAAAATGAGGAACCTGTCATTAGTGGCTGTCTGTGAAAAGTTTGCTTTAAGTAACATGCGCAGCCTCGCAAAGGAACTGCAGTGAAGATGCTGCTAGAATCTGATTCCCCCAGGGCAGCATTCAGCTGCCTTAACCACAGAACTGCCCTTCCTCATTCTGTAATCCCTTCCCTCCTTCACTGTACACCGACCAGTTTTGCAGGGCCCTGCAGACCAGTGGGCGGCCACCCGGGAGAGATTCAAATCCCACCCAGCCAGTTAGCAGAGCACTCCTAGCTGGCAGCATGTGTTTCTACTGGTGGTGCACATTTGTACATGCATCAGTGCACTAAACAAAATTTATTCCGCACACAGAAAGGGGAAAAAGAGAGGGGACATTGTTGCAGACAACAATTTCCTTCACGGCACAACCCTGACTGAGCCCCAGACTATGCTGTGGAAAAAATAGTTTATGGTCATACTATTAAACTCTGTCTTATAATGGATATCCATGGGGGAGGGGATATATACATGAAAGTTTGTGGCATAGCCAGGAATGAACAAACATTTCCTGGGTTACAAGCCAAAGGCTTAATTACAAGACCTTCTTTTCCCTACTGTAGCCCCCTTTCTTTTGCATAATTCAGCCTCCGCTGGGGAAACGTCTCATTCACCGTAGGACTCTGCTGAAAAGTGTCTGTTTAAAATCCAGCTGCAGCTTTTTTCCAGCAATATCTCCCCTTAGTTTGAATCCCAAAAATATAAGCAGCCCATGTGCCTGAATTTTAGCTTTAATTTAGCTGGGTAAAATAAGGGTGCCTCAGTATTCAGGGCCTGTTGTTTTAGGGAGTAGCCGATTGGTCCCAAGTATGACAGTAAAAGCCAGTTGAGCATTTTTGTGTGAGATTTCTTTTGGGGCAGCTGCAAAGATCCATAGTTTGTCACTAAATCCAGATGTGAGGAATACGATCATTTCCTTTACCCTTGTTGCCAATAAAAGCCTTCCTTGGAAATCTGTAGATTCTTTGTGTGTAACTTGGGCCTACTTCAAGCGTTTAGCAGGAGTGCCTGTTAGTAGTGGTGCATTAAGAAATGCAATACAATTCTTACCCCCAACCCTTACCTGCCCCCCGATGCCCTGCGAACCCCAGCAACCGTAATTACATATGGTTAGTTTTTCAAAAATTCAACATGATAGTTAAAGACTGGGGTTTAAAAAACCCTTTGCTGATCCCAACCGTTTTAAAAAGCACAGGTCAGATCCCACCCAATAATAAGATTTAAAAAAAATAAATTAATTTGGTTTTTTTATGTGCTTTCTGTTTTTTGAGCCTTTAAAGGTCATATTTTTATTGCAACCGTGAGGCTATTAACTTTAAAACAAACACAAAAAGGAAGGCAAGAGTTTCAAGTGATGACTTGACTCCAGGAGCTGTGGCTGCAAAAAAAAATAAAAACAAAAAAAACCAACCCACCAAATATTGTAGGAGTGGCAGTAACATTGTGAGAATTGGCACACTGGGATTCTGAGTTCAGTTTTTCCATGCATCCCTGTTCCATGAATTCGTTTCAGCCTGTGCTACCAGCTGCTCTGCTCTGCCATTGTAGCTTTCAAGGTAACGACCCTAGGGATTGAGCCATCTCATTGGCCATCTGTGGCCACTGCCGCAGTTGGTAATTAATAATCCTTTGTGCTGAATTCTCCCTGGATGTGCTGGAGGTTATTCTTGAACTTTGTCTTGTTCCAAGGGTATTGTCACATGCAGGCCTCTGAGTTGGTGCAAAATGATGGCTTCTCCTCTCTAGTCTGTGGGGCACCTCTAGTGCAACTTGCTGCTGTCGAATTGTTAGTTTTTAACTGTTCTAGGTGCACTATAGACATCACAGCGCCTCTCGCCATTTGTTGGCCGTGTTTTGAAAAGGTGGAGTTTCAGGTTGAAGTTGCATAGTGTTGCCAACCCCAACAATTGAAGTCAGGACCCTAATTTTGTGTTTGTTTCAGTTGCTGTCTGATTTCTTTTTAAGCTTCACGTTTTCAAGCTAGAACGTTTTTTTTTTAAATAACCACAGGGCTCCAGGCGCTGGGAGTTTAAAAAAACCTATTGGGAGTTCATGATAAGATCATAAGAGTTGGCCACAATGGAGATGGCTTCTACTTCTTTCCTGTTGGCTGGCTCTCTCCACCTCCTCCTGTAAAACAACTTCTTCTCCCTAAGTCTCCCAGCCCTTTCTTTCCTTCATGTATATGCTGGAGGTTTCCTGGCTTCAGCTAAAGGGCGTGTGATGCTCGGGCAATGCAGCTTGAAAATCCTGAGTAGAGGGGCCAGTCACAGCAGGAAGATCATTGTAGCCAATCGAAACAGAGAGATTTAAATATTTGCAGTATTGTTAAAGGAGAATTGTACCATGATTATGCAAATCCCTCTGTTTTGGCTAGTATCGGCCATCTGCCATTCAGAACCAGTCAAAGCACAGAGGGCTGCATCATTTAGAAACGGAAAAACTGCAGCAAAAACCCTATTGGTAATCGTATTTATACCTCCTTTCTGATTGGCTGAGCCAGTTCTGTTTCTGTATGATACAAGATACTCTTGATAAAAGCCAAATAGCTTATTACAGCATTATTAGAGGGACATTAAAATGATACTCTAGAGGGTTGGGCACCTTTGAGATGGTCAAGTTAGTAAGAAAATTCCACGCCACTTAAAATTTGTTGTTTAGCGACTTAGCCTAATCTTCTGTATCATCAATGATACTTTTCCCCCTTAAACACACTTCCTTCTGCTTAAGTTTGGGGGGAAAAGGAAAGCATAATTAGTATAAATTCTTCAGTCTTTTTCATTTAAAAACTAGCCTATGAGCAATACAGGGGCTCGGGGCAAATTAAAATATTGGAAGCCTGCTTCCTTATGTGCAGCCATTCTCGCATCAGGGAAGATGCGCTATAATGCGAATGTGTCATTGTGCCTCTGTTTCTACAAGGCTAGTATTGTACTCTCAGAACTGCCTTTGTACTCTTGAGTCTTCTGTGCTGCTGAATCTGATTATAATAAAGCAAACTCCTGTTGAGCGTAAATATCTCCCCCGGAAATAATCTTCTCAACTGTACAAATTCCTGAGTGGAGCTATTTTCTGCAAGCTGCCAAGGTGGACTCTCTTAGCTTCTGTGGTAGAGTGAATGAGACTGCAGTTTGCTTCTCATAATGCTCAGCATACTTCCATTTACATCTCCGTGTGCAATGCAGGGCAGCCGGCTGCCAGGAAATTTGAAACTATTCTGATTCCAGTTGACTAGAGCAGCAGCAATTGAATTAGCGTGTATCATTATAGATAAACTGATGATCTGTGCATATCCATTGACCAATGGGTAACTGCTGGAGCTACAGTAATCTCTGTGAGTAGGAAGACCGTTCAAATAAATATCTCTTGAGCTAGCTAGCTAGTAGAGACAGAGACACATTGTTATAAGCTGTTCCTGTGAAAATGTCTTTCTATATTTGTAATGTGTGAGCTTTTTTTTTTTTTTTTGCTTCGTAGCCTTTCCTTTATTATGCCATGACCAAGCGCCTGTGTGAGACTGAGATGTAATGGTTGATTCTTAACATATGCAATATCATATTTAGGCCAGTGCAGATTAAGTAATGGATTCTTTAAATCTCTAAGCATAAAAAAAAAAGTGCCAGCTACTCTCAGGCTGTATTTGCCCAGTTCTCAGCTTTCCTTCCGTTCGCCTCTCTTGCTATTTTAGCTTAGAGCCTTTTCAGTTTTAACTTTGCTTTATCCAAAGAAGCACCCTTAAATGGAAAGTAGAAATCGGTGTTACCTGAAAGAGTGCATCCTTTCACTGTTTATTTTTCTGCTTATCTTCAGCGGTGCACCTGATTTTGCTGTTCCTTTTCTAGCCTTGTTGGTAATGCAGTCTTGTTGGGGGATGGGGGCTAGACAGGATATGCCGGGACTTGCTGTAGCAAGACATGAGGCTGTTGCAGATGGGAACAGGGGAGGGGTTTCCGTTAAAGAACTCAGAGCTCCTTTTAAGCACTGCTACCTGAAAGCAGGCGTGTGCTCCGCTCCCATCTCTGTGATCCTGTGTGCAAATCAGTCCTGTAAGTCCTACCAGAAAAGCTCATTGCTTTGATTGCTTATTCCATGTGATTCCTTTAGCAGCATTTTTGATTGAAACTAGTCTGAGCTAATGAATTTGCTGTTTTTCCCTGGGACTCCAGTAAAGGGTTGGATTCGTAATTACAGTTGAACTCGTTTGCCACGCAGACAGTGTACATGACGTGAGCTTTAGAAAGGAAAGGAGGGACATGGTCGAAAGAAGAATAGGGCCCTATAGCTCTGCTGCAAACTTGTGGTGTTTGCTTTAACCCCGCTGAGCCTTATAAGTAGTAGCCCTGTATTCTTTGCATGCACTGTCCGTGTTCTGTTAGCTATAATAGGCCTGGCTGCTCTGGGCATGGGTTTGCGAGGGAATTAGATTACTCACGGAGCTAATGAGAAACATGAAAACATCAGAAACTTTCTGGGAGTTGTTTACTGCTTTACCAAACAGCTGCCTTGTGGGATAGGGTGCGTGGGGCAGCTTACAGCTGTGTCCCAGAGTCCCTGCTAGAAAGCTACGCTCTGCACTCTTTGCCTTTGATGGCTTCAGAAGCCAAGCCTTTAAGACTGACAAATCCCTTGTGAGAGTTTTAGGTGTAGTGCGTGGTCGCTGATTGTCCTTGTAGCATACTTGCTACCTTCAGCTTTTAATCGGCTGGCTTGGGAAACTCAGGTAGGCAAAGCTGAATGCCTGGCGGAAGCAGTCTTTCTGCTTCTAGAAATGCGTTTTCTAAGCAGCTCTTTAGCACATTGAGAGGAGGGCGGGTCTGTTTAATCGCACGTAGGCAAAAATATCGAAATAAGGGACCCCTTGTAAGTAAGGCTACGTTTTAGTCACAGGTACTTTTAGTAGACGTCGTGGACAGTAAGTAAAAATTCATGGCCCCTGACCTGTCCATGACTTGTACTATACACCCCTAACTAAAACTTGGGCATGGGGCTGTGGGTGATGGGGGTGGTGAGAGTATGGGCGGGGGGGAGGGGATGGGCAAGAGCACATGGCCCAGGACCACTGCCGGAGCTGTGGGAGAGGGGTGGGCGACAGCATGTAGCCTGGGACGTCTGTGGGTACTGGGTGGGGGGATGGTCGGTGGGGCTGGCAGGCTCCCATCCCTACCCAGCTCCGCTCTGCTCCCTGGAGTGGCTGGCACATCCCTGTAGCTTGGGGAAGCAAGGCCAGAGGGGTTCCCTCGCTCAGTGCCCCTGCCGTGAATTCCAGCTCCGCAGCTCCAATTGGCTGGGAAGCCCCCAGCCCTGCCCCTTCTTCCCAGGCCCCGCCCCCCATGGGAGCCAAGCCACTGCCCCCCGGCACCATGGGGAGGTGGGGCAGCATGTGGCCCCCCGCCTCCTGGGCCCTGCAGCACAGGGAGACATGAGGGTACGTGACCCCAGCCTCCCTGGTACCGGAGCACGGGGAGGATGGATGCTCGGGGGCAGCAGCACTCCGCCCCCAGTATATGCCTACAGTCGGTGTCGTGGGGGCAGATTGTGGGAGGGACCAGGCTGGTGGTTTGGGAAGGCAGTGCCTTCACCTGACTAGGATACCCGCCACTCCTGCCTTGCTTATAAGTAGAGCCCTGCAAACCTGTGGAGATGAGCTTTTATGCCAGGTGCAGATATCCACAGCAGGGATGTTCGATATCGTGTATTTATAGAAATCGTGTAGCCGCAACAAAATTTTGCGGTTACACAGTTGCTAAAATACTCCCCGGGGCGGGGCCAGTAGTCAGTATGTTCCCAGCTCCCAGCCCCACTCCTGGGGAGTCCCCTACCACCCTGCACTGCTGCCTCATACAGAGGCAGCTGTGGCGGGGGGGCAGGAGGCTCCGCAGAGCTGGTGTTTGTGAGGAGGTGGCTTTTAAGCTGGCTCCCCCAGAGTACCAGCTCCCACATGTCCCCCCCCCCACTCCCTCCTGCGATGCTGTCTCTGTGGAAGGCCGGGGGGGAGCAGGTGGTACCGTGGAACCGGCATTTGCAAGGAGCTGGCTTTAAACAGAGGCAGCGGAGGAGGGGTTATGTGTCGCCATTTTGATTAACCATAAGCCATTAATCGTTTAAATGGCTATACGCTAACATCCCAAATCCATGGGCCATATTTGCGGATGGTGGATAAGAGGCCTGATATACCTTTTGTATCCGCCCAGGACTTTGCTTATAAGCAGTTCTCCATTTAAAATAATCAGCCTATCCGTGTGCTTAGGTAGTATTTATGAACTGCTATAGCTTAGAAACTGTTCAGCCACTGCTCAATGGGGAGTTGGCCCTTCATTCACTCCCCTATGAATTTGAAAACCTTTGCTGAAGCACAAGTAGGTTGAAAAGCTCGCTCAGCCTCTGCCCATTCCACTGTTAACCATTCCATTTGATCTTTCTTTGGAGACGGGGTCACAAACTGCACTGGTACAGTGCACTGCCAAGGACATGGTAAGTCTCTGAAAGAGATGGGTGCTGCTAATAACTTCCCTATCATTTTTGTCTCAGAGATCAAGTAAACAGACTCTAACTATTCATAGTTCTAGGAGAGCCTTTGACTTCCTCGCTTTGGGGCTATGTCGCAATTAGACAGGGACTGTGAAATGGGATCGAAATCCAAAGCGCTCCAGATTTGTTCAAATGTATGAGCTGTAGGCCCACGTCCAATTCCAGCAAGGCACAGCTTGAGGTATGAGGCAAGGAGATGTTTTGATTTTGATCTCAGCCCATCTCAGTGTTGTAATGATAGTCTTCAAGACAGCAGGGATCTAAAACATCTCTTCTTCAAGTATCTAACAGGGTGTCACAAGGAGGAGGGAGAAAAATTGTTCTCCTTGGCTTCTGAGGATTGGACAAGAAGCAATGGACTTAAACTGCAGCAAGGGAGGTTTAGGTTGGACATTAGGAAAAACTTCCTAACTGTCAGGGTGGTTAAACACTGGAATAAATTGCCGAGAGGTTGTAGAATCTCCATCTCGGCAGATATTTAAGAGCAAGTTAGACAGACATCTATCAGGGATGATCTAGATGGTGCTTGGTCCTGCTGTGAGAGCAGGGGACTGGATTCGATGACCTCTCGAGGTTCTATTCTATTCTATTCTATTCTGAATGACTAAATAAGTACTCAAGGCCAGATTTTTCCCAAAGTGCTCACCCTTGACATAGGCACCTCATCGAAGTGGCCAGAGATTCGTACGTGTAGCACCCACCAGCTCCTATGGGGAACAGTTGAAGTAGTGTTGTCTGAGAACAATGGGAGCAGCTGGGTGCTTAGCTCTTTTGAAAAATCTGGCCCTCCGTTTTCTCAATTGCTTTATTTTCATCAGCTTGGAAAACAAAACGGGAACCTTCCCCCCCACCCCCAGCTTTCTGCTCTGACACTGCATCTAATCTTTTACTAGAAAGTTGTGAAGTGTAATGATAAATGTCCATGTGTCACTGCAGTTCAGCCTTCAGTTATGGAGGTTCCGATGAGATGAGGATGGAGTGTTAGCGTCCTGTCATTGTTTATGAATTACTTGATCACTGGAATCTTTCCAGCTTTTCCAGTTTTGCTTGTCTGTTTTGCCCTGTGTTGACATGTGGGATCTCACCAGTTGCTTTCCATGCCATTGCTCTTTAGAAGAGCTAAAACGAGACTGTGACAGTAACATGAATGTATAAAACCACAGTGCAATGCACGGATGGATGTTACACTCCGGATACCTGCTGTCTTCAGCTCTCTCACCTGGCATGTGTCCCACGCTATTCACGGGCCATCCCCGTGAAGACCAGCAAACGTTTTTTGGCATTCTTAATTGGGCAAAAATGTGCTTCCCCAAAACTCAAATGGAAAAAGCCCAATTGTGAATAATTACAGCGCAGTAGCATTCCAAAAGAGCTAGGTACCATAGCATTTCCCTGCAGTGGGCTTGCTGAAGCAATGCTGCCGATCCGTTAGCAGATCACTGGGAATGGAGCTAATGCTCCTAACAAGCAGATGGATGAAACCTATAGACAAATACACTCTTTTTCTTTTCTATAGGTGGGCATGGAGGCAGCACTCTTCTCCCACAGAACGTCACCAATGAATTTCCAGAGTATGGCACGATGGAACAAGAGGCAGAGGCATTGAGGACTTCCTCTGAGTGTCTAGCAGAGGCTGTAACAGGCAGTCCAGAGAGGAGAGAAGATGACCGATTGCCCACTCTTTTTGCAAGTGGCACGTATGCAGATGAGCACAACTCTCGTGCTGAGGCCCCATCGAAAGAAGAAACTTTGCCACATGCTGATGGACAGACTGGGATTATGAACATTTCTCCAGAGCGAGAAGCCGCGAAAGCACACAAGGGAGCAAACGCTTCTCTTTGTTCAGCGCTGCAGATGGAAAAAGAAAGGAGTATTGGCAGTCAAGGCGTGCAGGCAGCCAGAGAATTGGTTCCAGCAGGCCAAGAAAAACCCTCAGACATGCCTCCTCCATCTGAAGTAAGAGCGGAGGAGAAACTGTATTTGATTGTAGAAAAAGATCTGGCGGCAACAGTAACTGGAGAAATGCCGTCAGAGTCCTTGAGAGCCATCAATAATAAAACTGAGGAGGTCCTCAAGGTGATGGAGACAAGCTGTCACAGACCATCTGTATCAGCCCAGGAGGCAGACAGTGAAGTGGGGGGCATGAGCCATATTCTGGGGGAGGGCTGGTCAGATTTTGAGAAGGAATTTTCAGCGTACAGTCCTAGAAAAATCCAAGTGGATCCTGGGAGGAGGCTCTCGAAAGAGGCAGCTGTGAGGAAACATGTAGAATTTCAAGGAGTGGAGATTTTATGGCTACAGAAGGCAGAGGAGCAGAAAGGAGCGAAGCGTTCAGTGTCAGAGGCCAGCGCACATGTACAAAGGACTGTGCCTGGAGAAACGAAGTTCTCCAAAGCATCAAGCCACTCCCTTTCGGCTCCGGTGTCCCCGGGGTTGGTCACTTTGTCGGAGAGCGTTTGGAACGAAGCCCAGGCAGATTTCAAAGCAGGAGTTGGCTCAGAGTCCTTTTCTCCAGCGTTGCTAGCTGTGGGTGGGGAGGATGAAGTCTTTGTGAGGGAGGAAGCGGCTGAAGAGAAGAACCATGTGCTAGACACAGACAGCGAAAGGTAAGAATGTTCTTTGGGGCCGGGAATTAATTCCCAAGCACACCGCGCGAGCTGACTACTGGTGGTATTTGCCTCCTATTTAGACTGTTATGGAGATGACTGTCGTGTGTGCACGGTTTACATGGAGTTGAGGGTTACGCTGCGGCAGGACTTAACACCTACTTTTCGTGTTTGAATTTAGTGTCCAGATTTGGCTCAGTAACTCTGGAGGGGAATTCTGTGGTTTGTTCTTTGCACTGCTCAGACCACATGAAGAAGCCCACGTGGGCACCGTGTTGGCACCAATAGCCAATGCCAAGCCACAGACATATTGCTGCTCTGGCTGCTTTCTAGCAGAGTTTTAATCACAGAACACAGTGAGTACTGTGAGAAGGATCACAAATTATTTAAAGGAATACCACCCTGTTTCTTTACTCTACAACAGAGCAGTGGCATTTTTTTATACATTTGAACCTCCATAATCCAGGTGTCTGTGATCTGTGGTTTGAACACCTGTGGTTTGGACCCCCACTTGGCCTTCCCAGACCCGCACCCCAGCCTCCAGCATGCACTGCACCCTCTGTCCCAGATCCTGCTCCCTCCCTCTCTGCCTCCCTCCCAGACCCGCACCCCCACTCCCAGCGTGCCTTGCACCCTTCCTCCCAGACCCTGCACCCCTCCGTCCTGCTCCTGCTCCCACCCTCCCAGACCTGCAACCCGGCCCTCAGTAACAGTTTAAATATAGTGCATTAAAGATTTATCTTATGAGATGTTATACATGCACAGTACTCTGTAATCGACTTTGTTTACCCTTCATTATGGTGAACACCCATGGTCTGGAAAATTCCATAATCCATCAATAAGCTTATTTCCCAAGGTTGCCGGATTAAAGAGGTTCAGGTGTATTACATATAAAAATATTTGCAAATTCTTGCTCCTTATTAAAATTGGATCCTGCTTTCTTCATATTTGTTTGATTAATGACAACAGGTCCTCCCCACAAACGTGTGCACACAGGCTGATCTTAGCTCAGATACAGGCTCACATTAAAACACATAGGGAGTCAGTCCTTTGATTATACAGGATCCTCTGAGTTTTGCCAAGATTACCCAATGGAATGGCACTGCAGTGTGGCTTATTCTTGTGATATTATCACAAATCTCCTGGGATTTGCTGGATTTCTTAAAGCCCCAACTCCCGGAGCCATGTGAACATGTGAGAATTGCAGCTGTCATTTTAAAACCAAAAGTTGGTTTGGAGCCCTCCTGGTGGTGGAGAAAAGCTTAAACAAGTGATCCAAGTGCACCTCGACGGCTCAGAAACCAGAAGATGAAGAGCTAGGACCTCAAATGTACTGTGTTAGGTTTTTTTAAGTCTTGTGATTTTTAAGCCCCCTCGTGATTTGGTGGGGCCTGGGTTTTGAGTTTTGAACACTTGGAGCTGGCTCCCTGAGGAGAGGCAAAATAGCAGGCGGTGAACAAGGAGCACTTTAAAGATGTTCAGACCGTTCTTTCTGTGAAAGTTTCCTGAGCAGCTCTCGCCATGCTACTCCGCATGGAACGTGAGGTGGGCCCTGGGGCAGGGATGCGGCTTGAGGGGTTGTGGGGGCAACTTTGGCAAAATGGAGAGAGCTGCATACTGCAGGGGCTCAGGGTTTGAGGGCAAAATATTTCCAGTGCCTGGGGTGTCAGATCAGTCATCAGCAACACAAGTTACGTATTCTTTAACTCCAGATTAAATTTGATCCATTAACAAGGAAGAATTTTTAATTCCTGCCCCAGCTCTCGCCTGGAAGCCAGATTGGGTTCTTTCTGCTTCTCTCATCTTCACCAGTAACGCAATCAAGAATTTTGTTGGTGTATGTGCCCAAACAGAATAGAACTTGCTTTCCTTCACTGATATTGGTTCCTGCGCCATTAAGAGTAAAAACATGTTTGAAGCCATAAAATTCCTGGATTTGGCTTGAAACAGAGAAAGTAGAAATATTTGATTGTGGTGATTTTGTTAGAGAGCCACTTTTCTGACCACAACTGGACGTTAAAGCAAGATCAATATTTATTATTGTCAGGCTGGACAGGCTAGAGATGCCAGTGAACAGCTTTATTATCTATCATCTAAGTCATTAGCTAGGAGGGTGTGCTGTCGTGAGTTAGAGTAGCAAAATAGCGATGAGGGCTGAGATGTATTTCCAGCTCCAATACTAAGACTTGTCTACACTTCGGTATAGCTTACGTCGCTAAACGGTGTGAATAAGCCACTCCCTAAGCAATGTAATTTACACCCACCTAAGCGCCAGTGTGGACAGTGTCAAGTCAGCCTGGGAGCTTCTCCCATGACATAGCTACCCCCTCTAGTGGAGGAGCTATGCTGAGGGCACAGCTCTTTCTGATTGGCATCAAGCGTCTTCCCCAGATGTACTACAGTGGCACAGCTAATATAACGCTTTTGGAGGAGAGGAGCCCTAACATGTCCCGACTAGGGAAGTAATAGTGCAGCCGATTAACTGATAAGCAAAAGCTTACAGGTTAATGCTGTAGATTACACGCATTCCGCCCCCCCCCCCCCACCTGCCAGTAAATTTTTTAGCAGGCTGGCCAGCAGCCCGGCTCAGTCCTGGCTTGCGATGGGTCAGGGACCTACCCCTGCTGCGGCTCTGCATTTAAAGTGTATTAGGAGCCGGGCGGGCAGACAGCCAGGCTCAGTTCTGGCTTGAACTGGGTCCGGGAGCTCAGACCAACCCCTAGACAGGGTCTGCTGCCACCCTGCACCGCTGCCTCTTTAGCAGAGGCAGCAGCACAGGGTGACAGGCAGCAGCCGGTCCACAAGGGGAGCTGGGTTTTAAACTGGCTGCCCTCATGCTGGCACCCTGCGCTGCTTTCTCTGATACAGAGGCAGCAGCGTGGAGTGGCAAGGGTCTTCTTGGGTGTGGGGCCGGAGCAGTGGCTGCCAGTCCCTGTCCCCAGGGACGATGGAATAGTCGACTAACCGATAAGAATTCATGAGGTTACTCAGCTATTCAATTCACCGATATTTAACACCTCTCGTCTCGACATCTTATGGCAAGTCACTTAAGGGACACTGGCTAGGTTCAGAATGTCTGTGTATTCTACAGTGTTGCAATTGAAACAGTTGTAGAAAAACCTAGGTGGCGGTTCACCAAGCTTCGAGTAGATCATTGCACTTTTGGCAACATCCTACCAGAGCCAGGTCACGGGGAGTTTATACGGCACTTGCCTGGGGCTCTCGGGGTGTTACCCTTCTATAAATGATAATTGGCGAGAAACTGACTTGCAGCAGGAGTGAACTTGACACTTTCAAGTCACTTCCACTTCCGTTTAAAGGCTGGTTGCTTTCCAGAGGCCTGAAATACAATGCTACAGTGATGGAGCTGCAGCTCTCCTCGGAGAATATCTAAAATCAAACCCCTAGATAATGCCACCTTTTAAAGGAGAGAAAAAAATGGAGTCTCGTTTATTATTTAGAGGGGTCTGTGTGTGTGTCTGTGTGTGTGTGCGCGCTTGCGTATTTAAAGTACCGTTCTGTGTTTGGACAGGGAGCCCCGGATCCCCTTGCTGTAAAATGGGAAGCACAGGACTTTCTTGCCTGCCCTATGGAATTGTGACGATGAGATCGAGATCTGCGGGGACAGGAATTGGGCGTAGGGACTTGGGGCGCTGCTGTGGTGTTAATCAGCTGTTGAGGTGGCTGCTGGCGGTAGCTGAAGGGGACTGAGGCGGTGGCTGGGGTGTTGGTGGAGTACAGGCCCATCCCTGTGGTGACCAGCAGCACAGCCTTCGTCCCCTGCCAGCTCAGCCCCTGCTGGCAGGATTGGCGGCTCAGCCCAGGGACACACCCCCGGCCTTGAAGCCGAAGGTGCTGTGGCCGTGATGGCCCTGGAGCAGAAGGATCTGTCCCTGGGCTCTTTCCGGCGGAGGTGCGGGGGGGGTCTCTGCTTTTCTCGGAGGGCAGATGGGCCCCAAGAGTTATGTAGCTGCTCCTAGTCCTGCACCTTTCTTCAGCTCTCCCTCCCTCAGGATCCTGGCCCCCCTCAGCTGCTCCTCCCACACTTCTACCCCCTTCCCCCGGTGCCCTTCCCTCTCCCTGCCCGTGGAGACTCACGCCCCTGTCCCACCCCACTGGCTCCCCCAGGCTCCAGCAGCCTCTGCCACTGGTGGGGGGAGGGGGGGTCCTGTGCTTCCCCTCCCACCCTGACTAACCCCTTCCTTGCCTGCCCCACCCCCACAGGCGGGTGATGGGAGGAGGCAGACCAGGGGATGGGGCGGGTGAGCTAGTGCAGCAGAGGAAACTGACGCGAAGGGGAGGGGGGGCTGTAGCTGAAGTCCCCAGCTCCTGGAGTTCGGGACTTGGCTGCGTGGGGCTGCAGGTCAGAGCTCCGCGTGGGGCTGGTGCCGGCACCGTGAGCAGACCGTGGGTATGAAACTGGGGAGAAGGGCCAGGGCTCCCCCAGCACCAGCTCCCCCCTCTCTCCGCCACTCGCCCAGCCCAGCTTACACAGCCAGGACCCTGCCCCACAGCGGCATAGAGAGCGAGTGTGTGAGGGGCACATCGTGGGATGTGGTGTGTCTGGGGGAGTAGCGGGGTTTTGGGGGCAGGATGATGGGAGCAATCGAAGCATTGCGGTGGGGAACAGGACTTCGTAGGGCTGGGGAGGGGAGGACGGGAACATTTTTTCTATCGGGGGGCCCTTTGACCCTCTCGGGCCACACAGAGCCTGAGGGGGGAGGGACGCAAAGGCTCAGGGCTTCCTGTAGGCTCTGGGGTGGGGCCAGAGATCAGGAGTTCAAGGTGTGGGATGGGGGTTGGGGTGCAGGAGTAGGCTCCCGGCTGGGGCAGGGGGTTGGGGTGCAGGAGGAGGCAAAGGCTTTGGGGCTTGGGATGAGGAGTTTGGGGTGCAGGTGGAGGGGGGCGGGAGCTGCATTCCAAAGGTTTGAGGGGTTAACTGATGAACGGGGATTTTACATCTCTAGTTGGTGTGTGGGAGGAGGTTTGGGGTGCAAGGCTTGGGATGCAATGAGACCGTGGGGCGTGGGAGGGGCTTCATTCCTGGGGCAGGAGAGTGCCAGCGCTCAGGGCTTGTGACCTGTGGTGTGGAGACTTGCCATGGGCCAGATGGAATGAAACAGGGCCAGCTCTGGGCCTGCAGGCCACAGGTTCTTAGGGGCCAATGGCCAAGAATTCAGTTCTACAGGGAACTGGCACGCTGCATTCAACCAGGCCAAAGATGAGCTGTATGGACACTGCTACATAATGGACAGCTATCAGTGCCAATACCCACTAAAATAGGTGGGGGATCCCGCCCCCGCACAGCCTGGCTGACTGAGCCAGAGCGCCTATAGGGAAACCAAGGAAATACTGTAAGTAGCTAATTCTTGCAGTGCCCCATTTACATGCACTCATCATTTCCCCTTATTAACCACAACAGAGCTCCCTTTCACCACTTGCAACCTGCTTTTCTCTTCTCTCATCCGGAGCAGTCAAAACCCAGCCTGAACCTGCAGCACTTCCATTTCTGCATGAAAGGGGCTGTCCGGTTTAGCACAGTTGCCAGCCTCACATTCCGTAAACGGCGCAGAAAGTCATCTCTCGCGGCCACTGTAGCTTTCACTGAATGCCACATGCTGATGCGGTTTCTTCGTCAACATCATTTCCCACCCACCCCCCCTTTTCTACAGAACGTTGTTTCCTCCCTCCTCAGAACTGTAGCACAGCAGGGAGGGCGAATGTGGCAATTCTGTCCTGCAGCATGGCACTGGAACCGAAGGATTGGTCTGCGTCGTATTCGAATAACTAGGACTCTAGACCGTTCCGTCGCTTTTTATGTGTGTGTCACTCCCTCACCGGGGGAAAAGAAGATTTTACTCAGCAGTTGTAATCAAACAAAAGGGAAACTGACTTTTTTTGGTTTCTTCCTAGGATCATGGAGGAGGAAGAAGCCGCCAAGGGAGGATATGAAGATGTCCTTGGACAAAGGCATGCAGAAGTCTCCATTGATGTGTATAGCTCACAGTTTGAAAACATTCTAGACAATGCGTCTTTATACTACAGCGCCGAATCGCTGGAAACTTTATGCTCGGAACCTGATAGCTACTTTAGTTTTGAAATGCCACTCACGCCGATGATCCAGCAACGTATCAAGGAAGGCAGTCAGTTCTTGGAAAGAACTTCCGCTTCGGGACAGCAAGCCGGCTGTAAACTTCCCACAAACGGTGAGATCCGGCGTCACTGTGGAGAGACCCACAGCGGACTAAGGGATGCAAGTGACACCCTCTTCAGAACAGATGTCACAGAGCTCACTGATTTGGACAGGTAAAAGAAATATATTTATATATTTTTTTATGGGCATTTGATTCTGCAGCATATTTCGGAGTTCAGTTTTGACTTGGTAATGCTGAACGTTTTTAAACAGTGTGTATAGCCGTGTCCCGTGAAACGCATGCTCCAGGGAAAGAGAGATGTGCTTTGCTGCAGAAATGAACAGTTTTCACTATCATCAACTTGTAGGCCTAGCTGTGATCTCTCTCTAAGTGGCAGCAGAGAGGCCGTAATATAACTTCTCAAGAGGGTAAGTGTCAGATTGCCAACAAGCCCTTTGTCTAAGATCTTCCCCCACTGCCTGATTTCAGAAGCAGTAATTTTATCAAAGGCTTATAAAGCCCCCTTGATCTGAATGGCTAAGGCACGTGCGGACAGTTAAATATTGGGCGTGAAATTCTGGCCTCCTTGAAGTCAAAGGCAATGTTCCCGCTAATCTTTTTCATCCATGTGCAGAATAATTTTATGTGCACTGAGGTGTGTGCAAATGTGCACCACCAGTAGCAACACAACACCTAGCGGGGGGCACTTGGCTAACCAGGTGGGCGGCATTTGAATCTCTCCTGAATGACCGCACAAGCACCCACCTTACAGGGAACACTGGTCAAAGGGAGTTTTGCTGTTAAGTTCAGTCGAGTGAGGATTTCACTCCCCTTGTACCAAGAGATCCATAACTACTCTGTTTTCCACAGGCGGTCACATGCAGTTTACTTCTATATGTTAGAAACTGTACAAGAAAAGAGTATCTAATAAATTATTACAGTGTACACGCTGTCTGTTGTGCAAGGAGAAAGACAAGGAGGCTGTGCTAGAGAAGAGCAAGAGGATGCAGTGTATTTGTCAGCTGTTTCCTGGGTTTTGTAACACCTGTCTGGTTAGTCAGACATCGTACTCTGTGCTGGGTTGGAGGCTGAAGCGTGCATGGTGGAGGGAGGAAGGAGAAGCAAGTCAGACGCAGAAGCAGTGCATTCAAATTCTCCATCTGACTGCCCATCAAAAGCAGCAGAAAGCCTCGTGCTTAGAGTAGTGTATCAGGTGCTGCAGCGATACAAACAACAACCCCCTCGGTTTACAGTTGAAGCTACAAATATTTCTTGGTGGGGGATGGCTCATGAAGCCGTCTGAGCTCCCCTAAGAAGGGTTTAAAAGGCTTTGCTCAAACAAGCAAACAGAACGTTAGGAATCAGTAAAAAAGGGACAGAGAATAAGACCGAGAATATCTTATTGCCTCTATATAAAACCATTGTACGCCTGCCTCTTGAATACTGCGTACAGATGTGGTAGCCTCATCTCAAAAAAGATATACTGGCATTGGAAAGGTTCAGAAAAGGGCAACAAAAATGATGAGGGGTTTGGAACAGGTCCGATATGAAGAGAGGTTAAAAAAACTTGGACTTTTCAGCTTAGAAAAGAGGAGACTAAAGGGATGTATGATAGAGGTCTATAAAATCATCACTGGTGTGGAAAAAGTGAATAAGGAAAAGTTATTTACTTATTCCCACAATATAAGAACTCAGGGTCACCAAATGAAATGAATAGGCAGCAGGTTTAAAACAAACAAAAGGAAGTTTTTCTTCACTCAGTGCACAGTCAGCCTGTGGAACTCCTTGCCAGAGGATGTGGTGAAGGCTAGAACTTTAACAGGGTTAAAAAAAGAGCTAGATTGATTCACGGAGGTTATGTCTATCAATGGCTATTAGCCAGGATGGGCAGGAATGGTGTCCGTAGCCACTGTTTTTCTGGAAATGGATGACAAGAGACGGATCACTTGATGATTCCCTGTTCTGCTCATTCCCTCTGGAGCATGTGGCATTGGCCACTGTCAGCAGACAGGATACTGAGCTGGATGGACCTTTGGTCTGACCCAGTGTTGCTGTTCTTGTGCTGCACGTGGGGGAGTGGAACAGGGTAGGCTCGAGAAGGTAGTAGACCATTTGTTTCGTGGGGAACAGAGATCAGGAAGGGCTGAGCTGGTATGATCTTGCCAGGCAGTGGCGCAAATGGGCACGAAGCAATTGCAGCCAATGCGGCAAACAGCTTGAGGCCAGACACATGCATAGAGCCCAACACTGGCAGCCCTTAATGCCCCAGAAATGCTGCTCAGCGGAATTGCCCCAAGACATGGCTGCGGAAAGGCAAGAGAAATGGGCATATCCCTGCAGGCAGCGGTTCCCTTCTTGCGGCTCCACACAGCCAATGAATAGAAAGGTCCTCTCCCCAGCCTGGCCCGTCAGGGCGTGTTTACACTGTGGGGGAAGACCAGGAATAGTGGAACTCAAGTGAGGAGACCCTGGCTACGATAACCTGCAACTTGAGCATGTACCCAAGTGAGGAATTGTTGAGCTCCAGCCCAATTACCCATATCCCAGGCTTCCTAGCACCCTCCCGAAAGGTGCCTGCTCTAACCCTTTGATTGGGATGCAGTGGGGGACAGCTGGAGTGTCCCGCAGACTTGGCTGTCCAGGGGGCAGAGAAGTCAGCGTGCGGCATCGTGGAATGCGTGGGCAGACTCTGAGTATGTCTACACTGCAATAAAAGATCCACCAGTGATCCAGATTGGCTGACTTGAGCTGGTGGGACTCAGTCTGAGGGGCAATAAAACTGCAGTGTGTGCATTTGGCCTCACACGGAAACCTGGGTTCCAGACCCGTCCCCACCACGGGGTCTTAGAACACAGGCGCCCGGCTGTGCAGGCTGCAATTGTCCAGTCCTGCGAGCATGAGTCAGCTGTTGCATGCCAGACACAAGTTTACATGCAAGGCAGTGCGAGTCGTGCAGCAGGGTCCTAGCACCTGGACCCCCACCCAACCCTACATGGCAATGAAACACCCCTCCAGCCCGAGTCAGCTGGCACGGGCCAGCTTCCGAGTTTTCTGTGCAGGGTAGACCTTCCCTTCGGCTGTGACTCCTGAAAGTCAGGGAATGTAGGTCCCAAGTCACTTAGCTGCTTTGGACAACGTTGCCTTTTCTGCTCAGAAAAGGCAATGGAAGCCGTAACTTTGCACTTCTCGAGTTTATTTTAGATTTGCAGCCCTTATGTGGTATTTACATAGACATTTCCAGCTGTTTTTCTCTCTTACCCCCTTTATTATTTTTTTTTTAAAGGTGAATAGAAACAAATACAGCTATGAAGTTGTGTTGTTTTTTCCACAACTTCAGAAGCTGGAGCACTTTGTTGGCCAGGCAACACATATCTGCCTCTTAAACTAGGTACAGGAAAAAGCTAGCTGTATCCCTCCAGGCATCCACAGTGCGGCATGACTAATACACAGAACACCCCGGCACTAACATCATTAAATAACTATAATTAAAAACAGAGAATAACTTAATTAAAAGCCTCATGAAAGGATAATACATCCTACAGTTCACTGGGACACACAAGTCCTCCAGACATGTATTTTGAAGTAGCGGAGGTCAGAATTGTGTATTGTAGTGGAACAGTGAGGAATGTGGTGTGCATATTGTGTTACTGCACACGTAAGTTTATGGGTTTTTTTTATAGAGGGGTGGAGTGTTGTCCTTGAGAGTGGTGAATGGGATGCATAGGCATGAAGGTATGTTACAGTTGTATGTTATGACTCAATATTTCTTTGTTCCTAAAAGGTTTGTGTGGGCGAATATTCCTCCTAACCAATCTTGACTGGGTTCTAACTGTGTGTGTGTGTTTTCCAGGCAGCGTTCCTATAGATTAGGTTGCCAAGCACTTCCCATGATAAAACCCTGTGTGTGGTTACTAATAAGTTTGTCAAACATTTATCTGGACTGAAATTTCCCCTGGCTCATGTTGAATGTTATGGGAAAATTTCAGTTAAAATGGTTTGACCATGAGTTTAGCTAAAAACACGTTGTTTTGTCCGTTTCTGTGTTTCACTCGCTGGGTTTCCTGGCCCTTTCCTCTCCTGAAATCCTCCACTAGTCTCTCCCTGTTCCCAGGCAGACATCACAGTGAGAGATTTTCACGCATGCAGTCACTAGATGCCGCTGTGCGCTACATATTGTTGCAGGCACAGAGTGAAATCTAGGCCTGGCTGAATTTAATGGGAGTGTTAGCACTGATCAGTTTCAGTGGGTCCAAAGTGGTGGTCTGGTGTTTGATGTAGCTCCAGTGAGGCCTTCTGTAGTCGCTGTCATGTTGACCCTCCTGATGGTGTTCTTGAGCAGAGGGTCGCTGGATGGAGAGTCCACGGCCAGGTGTTCTGAGTCCAGTTAGCGAGCAGGTGGAGGTCCAGTCCTGTACAGATTTACATATGGGTTTAGTGTTCGGCGTGTGATCCATGTCACTGCATGCAGTGAGACAACCCGCATGCTTAAAGCATTTGCAGAGCTGATGCATAACAATTAAGATTTGGGGTACAGATTCTGGCTGAAAGAGGTCTAGGAGATGTGTAAGTGGGGGGCGGGTGAGCAGTATCTGGGCAGCTCTCGCTATTGGAGGGGTCCCAGAACCAAATACCCACAGCCACTCAGGACAGTTTACTGCCTCTCCAGATCTGGGGACACAAATTTGGGGGAGAGAGTGAGTGTGCAAGAGAAACCTTTCCAAATGCTGGGTTCTGGCGTCCGGAGGAACAGATCACAAAAGACAGCTGGTTCTTTAAATCCAATCAATATGCAAACGATCCTGGCTTGACAGGAGAGGGTTAATGAGAGTTCCACGTTCACATCAAAAATCGTTTGGCTTTTTATAAAAGAAAAGAGAAGCAGCCCGTTGACTTTCTTCCTGCCGTTACAGATGCAGAACGAAGCCGTCTTGAGGGCTTTGATAGAGGGGTGGTTTCCCTGTACTTTTATGACGTGCTGGCCAGGTAAAAGGGCCATCGTGCAGCTGAGAATCAGGCCCTGGGTGTTGACTAGAGAGCAGCTGATGAGTCTGGGCGTAATGCATGAGATGACTAGAACCCAGTCGTTGAATGAACGTGCAGAAGAGGCACCGCCGGGCCGGCAATACGGCTCTTAGGGGCTCTCTTTCTCTGAGGCAGCAGTGCTGCTGTGTGAAGGTCAGTCACATGGCTCTGAATAAATAAATAAAACCTGATTAGAGACTTCCAGGCTGCAAGCTCCTATGGGCTCCTGTGTGTCTGGGTGTTTCTCCCCTGCCAGCCTGTCAGCTGCTGACCCTGACTCCATTCCGTAAGTCCTCACACCAACTGTGCATGAAACCGCCCTCCCTCCCCCCAATCTCTGTGACGATGACCTGCAGAATCTAACTGAGGCCGCTTGCCTTTGCGGAAACCAGCTGGATTGCAGGTTCTCCTGTGGGAGCTTTGCTGAGCCTCTGTGGCATACAGGTTTGCTTGTTTTTCAAAGGAATCCTGTCTTCCTCAGTCTAGTTGTTTTATCCAGCTACAGCTCAGTTGTCCAGCTCTTTTGGCTGGCGGCGGAATGGAAGAGGGGAGAAACAGGGTTGAACCAGACCTGGGTGCCGCTTGTGTTTCTGGGGAGAAACAATCTTCTACTTCCTGTGGGTTTGAATAGCTGAGGTGTCTCTCTCTCTCTCCTTCCAGAGCTGGTCTGCCCGTGTAACGATCGGTTCCCTGAGATGTTCTTGTTTTGCTACAGTCAGGATGGAGGGTTTCATGTAGTCAGAACTGCAGAGAATTGCAAGGTTGTGCTTGACCTTTGTGGCACTGCTACATGGCTGGGGGTATAACCCGAAAGACTGGTTAGCTTAGAAGAGGTGTGTGTCTTCACAGCTGCACTACAGCACCTCGACCTGTGGTGCACAACACACCAGCCACAAGTGGTTCATTGGCTGGTTGAGTGTGGCTAGTTGGCTATAGCAGTAGCCACTGTGTTATTTACATTTTCAGAATAATGTGGCTCATTTGCTTTGGTAGCTCCTGCTTCCGAACTGCTTGGACACCACAGATATAGACTATTAACCCGCAGTCCCTATTGCCCTACTGTGTAGTGATTTCCACCAGTGCAAAATGGGGGCAAAATGCAGCCATTCTGAATTGGTAGTATTTTGCATCCACTTTGCAGTCATTGGGTGTAAACGCCTACGCAAAATCCAGTGCTCCTGTGGCACCTTCGAGACTAACAAAAATATACAGTATCACGAGCCAGTGGCAGAACATTTCTGTTTACCTAACCATAATCTCACAGATCTGCAGGTGGCGGTCTTGTCACAGGCCAGCTTCTCAAGTCAAATCCACAGGGAAGGCTTGGAATTACAATACATATGCAAATTGAATTCTATTACTTATGGAGTTAATCAAGATATGGGGTAGTGGAGCCTTTATCACTGAAACAAAAGACATTGAAGGTGCTAACAGCTTTCTGAATGGTATCCTTCCTGCCTTAGCAATCCATCCACTGACCTTGATCTTTATCCACTCAGGTTTAGCACCCTTTCTCCTGATACTTTATGTATAGAGGTAGGGGGGTGGGCGACAGAGCATCTTTCTCTCCCCCCCCCCCCATTTATTTCGAGTTTTCTTATCCTCTAGTCATAAGTCTGGTCATCTGAAGAAGTGGGTTGTGCCCATGAAAGCTCATGATACCATCTACATGTTTTGTTAGTCTATAAAGTGCTACCAGACCATTTGCTTGCTGTTTTTTAATGAGCTGGAAAGCTCGTATTACATGTTTTTGTTAGTCTCTAAGGTGCCACAGGACTATTCATTGTTTGTAAAGTTACAGACTCACATGGCTGCTCCTTTGAGTCTCTCTGCTGAGTTATTGTTTTTCCTATATTGTTGGGCCAGTGGCCACTAACTTTCTCTAAGATATTATTTCGTTAAATAGCCTTCCCTTGTTCTCATTAGGGGTAAGAAGAAAAACCTATTTCCTCTTCATGGCTCTTGGAAGTTTTCCAAGCAATGGAGGCTGATCTCAGCACATGAAATTTTGGGCCACAATTTCCTCATGTTAGGCTCTGAAATCCATGTTTTGTTTGCAGTTGCCCACGCACAGGGTTGCCAGGTTCTGTTGGCCTACATCAGTGTTGTTTTTTTCCTACTGGTGTTACTAAAGTGACTCGCACGTAAAGCCAGGGCGCTGCAAGCGAGGTGCGTGCTGCTTGTGTGAGCCATGTGCTCCCTCTGCAGCCAATCACAGCGCTGCTGCGGTTCAGTCAGCACACCCTGCAAATTCTAGGGACGTAAGCGCTGTTAGCAAAACTGCCCTAGCCCAGGAGACCACCTTGGTTACGACAGTGTTGCGGCCCACTGAGATCGAGGGCCCTGAAGGTAGGGACCTTGTGGGCCTCTCCAGTGGTGCAGTGGATAAGTTACCTGCCTGTGGAGCATGAGGTCAAGGCTTCAAGCCCCACCCCTCCCAGCAACAGGCACCACCAGCCTCCTGAGGGGTGGAGTTGGCACACTTGAACATAGGAAGGATAAAAGGGGCCCAGAATGTAGAGAGATTGGGGGGCTCTTCCAGTGGCACAGTGGATAAGGTACCTGCCTCCAGAGCCAGAGGTCAAGGGTGCAAGCTTCCCCCCCCCCCCCCACACACACACAACATGGGGCCAGGAGCACCAGCCTAGGTTGCCCCTCACCACTCAAGGGTATCAGTAGCATCTCACTGGGAAAGAAAAAAATTGCTCAGAATGGTTCCAAGAAACCTGCAAGGTTACTGCTGGGGGAAATTAACACATCAAAGGCCTACACAGTCAAATAGATACAAAGGACAAGCCTACCCTACAAAATCAAGTTGACCTGAATCGCATCGACATACACCCACCACAGTAAAAGAATCTGTTTTACACAGCCACGCTACGCACCTTGTGTTGGCATTGCCCATCCTCACCAGGAGCAACTGCACCACTTTGACTGCCAGTATGGGGCATTGTGGGATGGTTTCTGAGAGGCAGTAACAGTTGACATTGGCACTGACCTACACACTGACACCATGTTGACCTAACTTGGAGTTAAGTTGGTGTCGTGAGTGAGTTACATCAGTGGGAGCAACATTTTAGCGTAGACGCTTAGGCCATGTCTACACTAGGAAATTATTTCGAAATTAGTAAAGTCGATTTAATAACTCCCGATTTAACAAAATTGAACTAGCATGTGCACACTACGGGGAAACATTGAAGTGAGTCCGAGGCAGGCTCCGTTAACGTGGCCATCCTACCTCAACTTAGAGCTCCAGGAAGCACTGGGGAGTAATTAGTTTGAATTATTCTGGAGAGTAGTTATTTTGAAATAGTGGCACCGATGCATCCACGCTACTGTTATTTCAACATAACTATTTTGGAATTAGTGTGACTCCTGGTGAAAAGCAGGAGTACAAATTTCAAATTAAGCGGCCTGTTATTTTGAAAGAATGGGCTTAGTAGTGTGGACCCACCGCTTATAAATTCGACCAAAGGGGGGAGTTGTTTCGAAATAAAGTCCTAGTGTAGACCAGGGCTTACAGAACTAGGTCAACATAAGCTGTCTTACGCCGATGTAGCTGTGGTGTAGACAGACAAGGTGGGTGAGGCAGTATCTTTTCCTGGAATACCTTCTGTGGGTGAGAGAGACAAGCTTTTGAGAGACAGATGTTCAGGTGTAGGTAAGGTACGCAGAGCGTCACAGCTAAATGCAAAGTACAACACGTTGTTGGTCATAGATAATTAGCATGCATTCTAAGAAACCGTTCAAGGTAAACTGGCCACTCTGCAGACATGGGAGAAAACAGGATTAATAGCCCGTTTCTGAAAGGCTTCTCTCTGGAAGGAGTTGGGCAGTTTCCTTTGAGGATGATCACTGATAGGTCAGAACGAGAGTAACCTGGGACCTCACGTTTCAGAGGGGTCGCCCGTGTGAGTCTGTTTCAGCCAAAGCCACGAGGAGTCCTGTGGCCCCTTAAAGACTAACAAATGTATTGGTTTTTTTTGTGGCCTGCAATGCATGCATCTGCCAAGGTGGGCTGCAGCCCATGAAAGCTGGTGCGCTAATACATTTGTTAGTCTTTAAGGGGCCACAGGACTCCTCGTTTTTCCTGCGAGCTTAAATTCATAACATTAAAAATCAGGGTCTGAAGAAAGACCCGGGATTGATTATTACCACAATCTGTAACCCACAGATGGTGGGGGGAACCGGGCCGCCGTCCAGCAGCTGACGGGGGCAGCAGTGTCACCCAACCGCTGTTTGGCAGCTTGTGAAGAGGTTTGGGGGAGGGTGGAGCGTGGCAGGGGCTTTGGGGGTGTGTGTGGGGGAAGAAGTGGAGTGAAAGTGGGACCTTGGGCTGGGGCGGAGTGGGCACATGGCCTGGGGCAAAGTGAGAGTGGAACATTCCCGGGAAGAGGAAAAATTGGGACCTGTGCATAATGTGTCTTGAAACAAAAAAGGGCCGACATTGACTCTCGTCCAGGTTAATATTGCAGCTCTCCTGCATGTGTGATTTGGGAGACTGCTTGTACTTCCAGAGGGAAGGAAGGAGGGAGGAAGGACTGACTGACTGCTAACATCATTTCTGTTCCTAGCCCCCTGCCAGAGCAAAACAAACCAACCCAAAAAAATGTTGTGGGCACAACACGCCAGCAGCTGAACAGAAAACTGCACACGCCTGATCAGTACAAAGCATCTGTGGTCGTGTGCTCAGCTGGCATGTGTTGTCATAGCCCTGACAAAACCGATGCTTTTTAGGGGAGGAGCCTACCCTTTTCATACCATCCATTCGCCGAGCTCCGTGGAGTTGCACCGTTCTGTGCCCTCGTGAGAACATGGCATGGAATGTGATCTGTCCTGTTATCCATTGGTCACGTCTGGCTGTCAGTCAAGTACTGCTGCGTTCTTGCTCGTTAACTCTGCTTTTCTCAGCTGCCTGCCTGGAGAAGAGGCAGAAGGGAACAAATATGGGCAGCTGTGTCTGAATGGTGACTTGTTTTTGTTACAAGCAGTACTGTAGGTAGCCAAAACAATGCACATAACATCCAAACTGCTTGGCAGAGCCCTGGCTTGTCCTATCAGTTGTGAAAAAAGGGGGAAAGTTTGTTTCACTGCAGAATTAATGGAATAAAACTGTGGAAAACGGAGTGGCCTGTGACCAGAAGTGAAAGTAAGCAGGTGCGCCGTGGTGCGCAGCTCTGGCAAGAGCAGGCTTAGCTGCGGCAAAAGCCAGCAGGGAGCTATTTTAAGAGCTGTCAGGGAATCGGGGGGGGTGTAATAGGACAGTACCTGTCAGAAATTCTAAGTTACTTTCACCACTGCCTACTACATGCCCTGTGTTTGCTCTTTTGAAAGACGAGGCTTTAAAGACAGAAGTAAACCCTGTATTTCTGAGCATCCCTTTTCCTGTTTGCCTGCAAAAGAATGAAGCCACGACAGCTGCACCGTTCACAAGCGCTCTCTGGGCTAGTCTCCAAACAGTTAAACTTTAATGCTAGTGAGGGGTCATGTGTGTGACTTCATTGTATTGTGGGCATTTGGAGCAGGTCTGTTGGAGGGAAGTTGTTGTGGGGAACCAGGAAGAGCAGGAGGAAGTAGTTAATGTCTTTCAAGTTTTGGTTCTTGCCTCTGAGGAATCTATATTAAAGTGTTGCAGGGAAAATAGCAGGCAGAAATACAGTGCTCTGTATTTGTACTGCTCTTGAAAGCTGCAACGCATGCAAGAAGTTCCCAGGCAGAGGAATGTTTGCTGTACAGATGGGATAGAAAGCTTAGGGGCGGAGCACATTCTAACAGAGGTAACTGGGATTTAATGTATTTTTTGTGTGTGTATTTCTGATCTCATTGGGAAGCAGACTGGTTGGGTCCCATTGAAATCCATGGAGCTATGCCAGTTTACACCAGAGGAGTATCTGCTCCTCTGTTTGTTACAAATCCAATTTGCATAAATATGATGTGGGTTTTAAAAATAATTCAGTTCCAACTTTGAAACCCTTCTGGCCTTTCAGCCAAATATTTGATTGCTGCTTGTACTTGAGGCTGTAGTTTCAGGGTAAGTCTGTGCCAGGCTGGCGGTTGGAGCCTCTAATCCTGTCCTTTTAGGGGGATGGTCTCGATGTTCTAATACTATGAACCTACGATCGGGAGAGGATTTGTACAGGCTGCATTCCATGCCTCCTAGAAATGGAATCTTCTGACGTTTTAGACGTTCGCTCCTGTTTCCGATGAGTGAGTTTTTCATTAATGGAAGCAAAAGGAGAGAGATGTGGAGAAGGATTCTCTACAGCTGGGGGTTTATGTGAAGCAGCTGAGCCTTTTCAACTTCCGAAAAACTGCCTGGATATGAAATCTTCTTGGTAAAGTGATAGCTCATAGTGGCTATGTAGAGACATTAGCTTTTTCCTGTCTCTGCTGTGTGACAAGTTCGAGCTCTTGGTATTTTCAGTGGCTTCTCCACAGCAGTTCACAGTCAGTAGTCCATCGATTTCCTCCATTCACACACTCATCAATACTATACTAGTGAGCCGCACAGGCGGATCGGCTTTAAAGCACATCTTTGCAGAGATCTTTACATGTAGAACTTCAAAGCATATTAGGCCATTTAAGTAGCACGGTGAATCGCCTGCCAGGAAAGGGAGATTTTCCTTGGGAGAGCCTGTTAATAGAAACTAATTGACCAGGTAAATCATTGCTTGACATGCGTTTCTAATGAGCTGCAGGACTGGCAGAACAAGCTTCCTAATCAGTCTGGAGATCCACTGTAAGGAGCTTGGGAGTGGGATAGCTCGCTCGCTGGGCTGCCAGTCATTTATCATAAGTGGTGACTGGTCCCCTTCTAAAGCTGGCTAGAAGCCCTCATCCCCCAAGGAATGTTTCTTCCACCGTGGTTCCCCTCTCGCATCCATTGCTTCACCTTCCCGAAAGCAATGGGAGAAGGACATTCTCTTAGCACAACAAAATGTTTGCCGGCTTCTAGGGATCTGTTCCCAGTGTAATATTAACAGCCCTTAAAGTCATTAGTCAGGGATCGCCTCTTTCGATAAGTGATTGTATGTGCAGGGTTGGGAGGTTTTCAGCAGCCAGCTGTGTTGGGTCTAATTCTGCTCCCATCAAGGTCAGCAGTGACTGCAGTGGTTTCTCCATGAGGAAAAAAAAAGTTTGAAAACCACTGGCCTAGAGGAATGCAGCACCCTGCTTGCAGCCCTTGGGTGCTGTTCAAGGGCAAATACGTTAATGATGGACCAGAACGTTTACGATCAGAGACGCTGGTAGGGGTGTGGTAAACTGCGTGCTTCGTAAAAAGTGTGGAAAAAATAAAGACCAAAACTGAAGGCCTGTTTTAAAAAAAAACAAACACACACAAAGCCCCAAACTTTAGTTACATCAACACATGTTGGGCCCTGGGAGCCTTCCTGCCCCTATGGAATTTGGTGGGAGTTTTGCCATTGATATCATTGGACCAAGATGTTCACCCTTTTATTTCTGATCACTGCTGTTCTTGCTGGAACGGGCTTTGCTGACAGGTGCTGCCTTATGGTGGCTTTAAATAGTGCCGCTGTTCCAGTAATGTATAGTTGTTGAAGAATAGAGCAAGCAGGTGTAAATACCCACCCTCTCCCAACCACATTAATCTTGTAAAAACCTCAGCCCCATCTTCCCCTAACTCCCTGAATTTTGTGCACACTTTGTTCTGGATGCAACGCGCCTAGAGGCAGGACTCCATGTGTGGCCAAAATGAGACAATACGTCAAAGGCTTCTGCCTTCGTTCACATGTGAAACTGGTCATGGCTAGGTGGGTGTCAGATGGTGGTTACTGTGCTTGGTTAAGAAATTTACTTTTATACGTATGTGTAGGATTTACCACAGTGGCACCACGACCTCTTTGGTCTCGAGGTGCTAGCACGTTGTGAGTAGTTGGCAGTAATAAAGGTGAAGTAGTAACCCTTGGAGGCTGATTTAGGGCTCCTGCCCAGTTATGTCCCATTACAGAGATGTTTTGAATCTGTTAATTGGAGGAGAGACCATCAGAGATCTGGTCACTGTTGGTGCCATGCGCTGAAGTTGGGGCGGCAGCGATTCATCATGGTCTTTTAATTTTTGATTGCGTGCTGTGGCACAGATCAGCAGAGTGTTGAGATAAGAGCCTGAGAAGAGTGGAACAGAAAGCACAGACGAGGCTGTAAAACTTCTCCAGGATACCGAAATAGTTCGCTTAAATGCAGCTGGTGGTTTAGGGAGTATTGTGCTTGTCTGTGACCAGGTGTTCAAGTTCCCCCTTTGCCTGTGATTCATTTTGCAAGACTCACTGGGTAAAATTCTGTGGCCCGTGATACTTAGGAGGTCATGTTAGATCGGGGGGTGCAAAATACAGGCCGTGGGCTGGTCCGGCCCGTGGCCCACCCTGCCGGAACCCCTGCCTGTCACAGCCCCAGGCCACTCAAAGGGGCTGGCTGCTGGGGACCTGTGCTGGAAACTGGTCAATGAGCTGGGATGATTGTGCTGCGGGTGGGGGCCATGTGCAAGTCTCCCCCCTCCCTGCCCCTCCAACCCAGGCACGTGGTGCAGAGAGGTATATGGAGCAGCCGGCTGCTTTGAGCGGCCACTGTGGCAGGCAAGGAGCCTGCCTGAAGGTCCCAATGGGCTGCTGGCTGGGAGCTGCCTAGGTAAGTGCCTCCCGACCAGAGCCTGCCTCGGCACCCCAGCCCCTCCCGCATGCCAACTCCCTGATCCAAGTCCTACACACCCTTCTGCCCCAGATCACCACCCAAATCCTCTGCACCTCCCATTCCCCAAGTCATAACTACATCCAAGACCTTACACCCCTTCCCCAGGCCAGAATCCTCTCACGTACCCATAGCCCCTCCCCAAACCTGCACCCCATTCTCCTGCCCCAGGTCAGAACTCCCTCCTTCACCTCCCTCCCAGACCCCAAACCTGTACCCCAAGCTCCCTTCTGCACCCAACCTCCACCCCAGACCCCACCACCTCTCCACAGAAATGTGCGGCCCTTGACCACTTACCAAAATCTTGGGGGTGGTCAAAAATGATTTCCCCCCCCCTTGCATTATCATTATAATTGTGGTCCTGTTTAGCCTTGCATGCTAAGAACTGATTAAATAAACTCCATTACACACCCATCTAGCGTATCCCATGTGTCAGGTTTTTATTTTTATCACATACACACCAAAGTTGGCAGGCAGAGCAGCTTCCCTGTCGGTGACCAATGTGAATCCTCACCCGAGGTCCCCTCCGTCTCGATCGTAACGAATAGGTGTCCACAGAAAGCGCCATCGCAGTGAGCTCTAATTGGCCTTTTGCATCGTTGTCAGCAAAGAGGTTTAGGGACTAATGAAATAAAACTCATTACACGTTTAGAGAACAATGACTGCAAAATACACGGTGTGATATGGTGTGGTGGGGCTTTATCTTCTTAAAGCTGCTTAAGCAATTTGGACATGCATTAATTTCCAATGAGAAATGAGCATGAAAAATGTCACCCTTAGACTCTAGTATTGCCAAGTTAGCCTCTTTAATAGGAAGGCTAAATTTACGTGTTGAATAAGGCCAAACACTACGTTTACCTCCCGCCTACCCATACGCAGTTGCTTAGTTTAAAGAAAAACTGAAAGGCTATTGAACCAAGCAGCTGCTTTGACATGGTGCTTTTGCGAATGAAACACCTGACTTGGACTTCATTTTATATATGGGAAGTTCGCCTTGCGAAATTCCCTCTGAGGCCACTCTTTTGGCAAGCTTCCGAGAGGAAAAGAAACAAGCGCTCTTCTTCTTTTTTCTTCCCACTTCATTTCTGAAGTGCTCTTGCCGGAAGTAGCTGTGGAATATAGGTCACTGGGAGCGGCTGGCATTTCCATGTCACCAGTCATGGCTTGCGGTCGCATCCATTCTCTAGGATGCAGATGTTTTCTATCAGTGCTGGCCACCTTCCAGGTCTGTAAATACTGCCTGTAATAAGGAGCAGATAGGGAAACTGTGGTTTTTTTCGTGGTAGTTAATGCCATCATTTTGCACAGAAATGTTTAGTAAATTTCACAACAGAGATGCAAGAAAAAAAAAAGATAAGTCATGGAAAGTTCACCACATAATGTAGTTTGCACAACATAGACATAAGAGTAGGGTGGGGGTGCTGAAATATGGGGCCCGGGATGGGGGTCTTGGAGATGACAGAAAGGATGTGGACGTATTGGAGAGGGTCCAGTGGAGGGCAACCAAAATGATTAGGGGGCTGGAGCACATGACCTACGAGGAAAGGCTGAGGGATTTGGGCTTGTTTAGTCTGCAGAAGAGAAGAGTGAGGGGGATTTGATAGCAGCCTTCAGCTACCTGAAGGGAGGTTCCAAAGAGGATGGAGAGAGGCTGTTCTCAGTGGTGACGGGTGGCAGAACGAGGAGCAATGGTCTCAAGTTGCAGTGGGGGAGGTCTAGGTTGGATATTAAGAAGAACTGTTTCCCTCAGAGGGTGGTGAAGCACTGGAATGGGTTCCTAAGGGAGAGGGTGGAATCTCCATCCCTAGAAGTGTTTAAGTCCCATCTTCACAAAGCCCTGGCTAGGTTGATTTAGTTGGGGTTGGTCCTGCTTTGGGCGGGGGGTTTGGACTCGATGACCTCCTGAGGTCTCTTCCAGCTCTATGATTCTTGGAGAGTGAAACCACCCTCCACTCACCCCACATTAGCAACTCCTAACCCCTGTTCTGGGTATGGCAACCTGGCACACACAGCCACAGCGCCCGTCAGGTTTGGCTGACCCATCCCTGTTTCTATCAGAGGACGGGTGGACACGCCGAACCTGAAGGGTGTTGCAACATGGTTCACAGGTTTCCAGCAACTGTCTTAGTGGGAGCCTACTGAAGTGCATTTCTACAAGACCTTTCTAAGGTTCCATGGACTTTGCCCGAAGTCGCAGTTTCCATGGCCGTCATGGTCTCTGACTAAACCATAGGTGGTGAGTAGTTGAGGTGAGGTGGCTTTTGAAGGGGTGTGCATGTGTGAAAGGCACTGTAAGCGTAATAGGTGGACAGCCGTAGTTTGTAAGGTAGCTGTTTATTCTTTGCATTGTTCTTCATTGAACCTGAGATTTTTAAATATGCCTAATGGAGTCAGATGCCCAGTATGAAGAGAGAGGAGGCTGCTGGCAGGGTGGTTTCTGTGGGAGTTATGTGGCTCTGAAACTTACTCCCCTTACCTAGTCTGAAATAGCTCACATTTGGTACGCAGCAGCAGCAGCAGCAGCAGATGGGTAGGGCTTTTGGGGAAAGCTGAGGGTCTATGTCCCACAGTGATGGAATAGAAAGGCGTGTTCTTGTGTTGCAGGTGGCTGTCTGGTGTAATTCCTGCATGAAGCCTTGTTCCAGTGCTGCCAGGATTACGTTTCCAGTTGTAATTATGCATTGTACAGGCGTCTTTGTTGTTTAAATCAAAATAAACAAACTCCCAGTAACTGCAGTTCCTCAACAAATACGCCCATTCTAAACGGTTCTTTAGTTGAGTGGCGTTCATCGTGTCTTGCAATATTGGCAATTAATCACCACCCTGCCGGTTAGAAAGTCCGTTTTTCTTGAAAATGTTCATCACGTCTTTATTCTTTTTTTTTCTCCTGTTCACATTCCTTCTCTCACGTAGCAATGCTGGACTGAGAAACTCGCTCTTCGACACCACGGTGGCCATGGGTAGCAACGAGCTCCTGGAGAAAGATGGCACTGAAAACCATAGTAAAGATCTCAGCAATGGCACCAACAGCAATTTGGAAGCAGCCAGAAGGCTGGCGAAGCGTCTCTACCAACTGGACCGATTCAAGCGCTCTGATGTGGCAAAGCACTTGGGGAAAAAGTACGTGTTGACACGGGGCATTTTGTGCAATGTCGTTCACATGAATTCTACACATAACCGAAGCAGTTGGATGTTTGCTTCTAACTAATTATTATTGTTATTATTATTATTATTATTTTTTAGCAATGAGTTCAGCAAACTTGTGGCTGAGGAATACCTGAAGTTTTTTGATTTCACGGGTATGACGCTGGATCACTCCCTCAGGTACATGCTCATGTCCACACCTCATGTTCTTTTCATGTGGTCTCAACAGATGTAATTATCTTTAGAGAATCTCTGGCCAGGCCTACACTAAAGGGGAAGGTCGATTTAAGATACGCAGCTCCAGCAACTTAATTACGTAGCTGAAGTCGACATACCTTAATTTGAGTTTCCATGCAGTCTCCACAACAGGACGGTGATGGGAGCAAAAGCCTGTCGGCTTCCCTTACTCCTCGTGAGGGGTAGGAGTACTGGCATTGATGGTGGCACCTTCCGAGTTTGATTTAGCGGGTCTAGTAAAGACTTGCTAAATCGAAGTCTGGAAGATTGATTGCAGCAGTGTTGCTCTTCCTCTTAGTGAAGACATGGCCTAAGGAATTGAAGTTGGAGTCCAAGGGGAGGTTAGTTCCTGTTCTTTCAGTTTGTAATTCGAGTGTATAAGAACATAAGAATGGCCATACCAGCTCAGACCAATGGTCCATCTAGCCCAGTATCCTATCTCTGACGGTGGCCAGTACCACAGCTTCAGAGAGGGAGTGTACAGAACAGGGCAACTGGAGTGATCCCCCTCTGTTGTCTTCTCCTGGCTGTCAGAGGGTTAGGGACCCCGGAGCTGGAGCTGCATCCCTGGCCATCTTGGCTAACAGCTATAAACTTACCTACTTCTTTTTTTAACCCATTTATACTTTTGGCCAGCTCAGCATCCCAAGCCAAAGAATTTCACAGGTTACTTGTGTGTTGTGTGAAAAAGTACTTCCTCTTATTTGTGTTAAATCTGCTGTCTGTTAATTTCGTCGGGTGACTTACAGTTTTTGTGTTAAGTGAAGAAGTAAATACTGTCATAACATTGCTAAAGAGCCTAGAATCTGGTGGCATTCCCTGAGGGGAAACACTTTTGTGGAATTGTTAAAATTCTTGGTGTGACATTACCCAGGGTACAGCTGAACGGCTGTGTCCCATCCATTCTCCAATGGGGGTGCCTTTTACATTGCTTCTCTGTCAGAGCAACCATTTGTGGGCTGCTCACACCCACTCTCCAGCATGTTAGTTACTTCCTGCTAAGTGCTATGGCTAGCCACGCTTGAATTACCCCGCAGAACAAAACCAGCAAATTCTCAGGCCTAGACATTTCCCCCAGAAATGTGCATCATGTACTGCCCAGCCCTTTCCCGGACAGCACAAGCGCAGACACATAAAGTCTGTCATTTTATGAATAGAAAAATGATATGCACAGACCCTGTTATCTCAAGTGGAGTTTCCTAAATACTTCAGTCTAAGCACACACGGGTTTAGCTAAAACAATAAAACACGTGTGTTAATTATAGAAAGCTACATTTTAAATTATAAATAATGAGGCATACAAGTCAGAGTGGGTTACAAGAAAATAAAAGTAAAGGGAACTACTTACCTAAATTAACAAGTTACAGTGAATTAAAAGCAAAGGTCTCTCTCCCCAATTTTTAACCATCTTACTGGCTGAATTCCTTTCTGCCAGGTTCCCAGTCTAGTGATGCTTCCTTTATCCTTCAAATGTTGTTGACTCCATAAATAGAGGTGATAGGAGAGAGAACTTGGAACTTCTGTTCCCCATCCTTATACCCTTTTCTCTTCTTTGAGAATCCTAACCAGCGGGGGATCATAAGACAGAAAGTCTGTGGGGATGGGAACCTCCAGCTGTTCCTTTGCCAAGATGTAAATTTCTTGCTCATCCCCTTTTCCCTGTCAAAGAATGGTCACTTAACCAAGTGCTGGTCCATTTGATTTCATCAACACCTGGCTGAGGTGTCAGTTTGCCTTTTATGTCCGAGGAACTGGTTTATGGCTGCTTTTCTAAACTTGGAAGATGTCTCAGTAGTGTTATCCAGTAGCCGTTTATAACTAGGGATGTAACCGTGTACTTGTGTGAAGTAATGAGCCTGAGCTTATCGGTTAACTCTCATGGTCACACACAGCTCTCCCCCCTCCACTGGGTAGTGCGGTGGTTGGGGGGACAGGCAGGAGCCGGTGCTTGCAGGGAGCTGATTTAAAAACCAGCTCCCAGCAAGAACCGCTACTGCCTCTCCCACCCTGCATGTAAACATGTGACTGCTGAAAATTTCACTGGTTACACGTTTACAAAAATACACACATTTTAACATCCCTATTTATAATTTGATATGCAATGTCGCCGCATGCATTTCACCGGGACAATAATGATCAGCAAATTATGAGTTTCTAAATGATACATACTTTGTACAAAATTGAATATAGTCTTGTAAAAGGGGTGAACATAGAGGTGCAGACTGTCACCGTTGGTAATCTTCATGCCTGATCTATGGAACCAGGCAACAAATAGCAGCAGTGTGGCCTAGCTGTTGGCTTTTAAAAGTTAATAGGAAAGACGTGACTGAGTCATTGCACAAGTGTGATGAATCAGAAGAATGAGGGAATTTGACAGCTGAATCCTGAAATGCACCAAGCCTTTATGGCTAGCTAGGTTTGGAAGTCAGGCTCTCCAGCTGCATTCCATGCTCAAGCACTGAGCTCTTTTGGAATCTCGTAGGCATCTATCTAAGTACACCCAGAACAATGAGAGCTACTCAGTGCTGATCCCTTCTGAATATGGATGCTCAGCAGCCTTTTGAAACTGTCATTTTAATGTTCTAGTTCTTTTAAAAAAATCAGAATTCGGCCTCTCCCTTTAATATTTATGCTTGTTACTTTTAGGAGTAAACTAAACTGTCTGCAGCAACTGTCTGCTCGCCCTGGTATAAGTGTTCTGACAGCCAAATAATACTTTTAAAAAAGGGAGTTTTAAAGTGAGGTTTAACCGGTTGGTGCCAAACATGAATTCCTGTAGCTGCTCATTTTGGCCATTGATACAAAACTATGGCGGGTTTGTTTACAACTGACCCTCGTCGAATGTAGTTTCTAGGAGCTCAGTCCCAGAACACCGTGACCTGCTCACATAGTGCGCCTAAGTACACGTTAACCTCTTTGAAGACTGCGGTATTTGTCATGTGATTAAGTTAAGCGTGTGCTTAAGCACTTTGGTAGCTTGGAGTAAGTGCTTTTCTTTTTTAGCTTTGCATATTTGTTATCCAAAAAGCCTCAAAATAAGAGAGGAAAATATTTAAAATAATATAGTTTTGTATCAATACATTTGCCCCACTGCTCAGACCATCAATGATTTGTCTCTTCCCTTTATTGAAGAGTTCAGATGAAATACTTAGGGAATAATTACCTAGTTGGACTTTCTTCCCTTAGTAGACTCTTGGAAAAAACTTTTTGACATGCAGTGGCTTATCCCTTGCTGTGAAGTGTTATCAGGGCATTGTCCAACCAGTAGAGATTTGTGTTTTTAATTTCAGTTTTCTCTAACTTCTTTTAGGACTTTTTTTAAAGCCTTTTCACTTATTGGAGAAACTCAGGAACGAGAGAGAGTATTAATCCACTTCTCCAACAGATACTATCAATGTAACCCAAACACCGTTTCTACTCAAGGTAATTTTGCTTCTGAGTTCTAGGTCATGGACATTCCTCTTTGTTCTATCTCTTTTGGCAATTGTCTGTCTGGTTCTTGCTAGAAATATTCTGCTGCCTGAGGAGAAACAAATGTATGCATGACAATGGTCTGTTTATGGAAGGCGAGAGATTGTCACTAGAGGGAATGGTAGTCGTCTAATTTCTCCTTGCCAGAGTAGTGATATGGATGGAAGTAGGGCAACCTTACTGGTATTGGTCTCAATTCAGCACGGTATTTAAACATGCCTTAAGCACGTGAGCAGTTCCACTGACTTCAGTGCGACTAAATCCATGCTTACAGTTGGGCACGTCCTAGCTCATTTCACGCAACTTCCTCTTCAGCGCTCTCAGCCATGTTTCAAATTTGGGAAGACAGAACTGTTCCAGAATAAAAGGGCAAACTCTGCTGTCATAACACCATTGAATGCGATAGTTGCGCTGGCAGCCAACTTGACCTAAAAATTCCCAGCTATATCAGATCATATGCAAATCTAAAAGGAAGATAGCAGGAAAAAAAAGAGGAAAAAATGTATTTCAGGCCCTATGTAATCCCAGCTAGCTAAACAATTTTAGCCACTATTAAACTAAACGTTGGGGGAGGAGGAGAAGGATAACGGACTGTGCATGACACAGATGAAATAATAGTTAGGTACAGAGGGGATTAGAATTAAATCTACTTTAGCTGACTCTGTACTAAATTGGTATTTTCTTCCATGATACTCGTTGGAAGTGGATTGTGGAATCTAAAATAAATGCTTAGCTTCGCCCCCATCCGAGGAATAGATTGTGCCTTTTGGCAGCCCTATGCCGGCAACTTGATGCTCCGCAGGAGGGGACTGCTGAAGAATTTCTAACTCAGAATCAGTGTTCCCTCTAATATATTCCGTGCATGGGCCGATTATTTTCATCCAGTGCGGAATAAATTTTGTATGTGGGTACAAGCAGCAGTGTAGCCAGGAGGCACGGATGAAGCCAGTAGAATAAAGACACACCTGAAGAGAGTGGATACGTACCAGGTATGTACCTTACACGTTTGGCCCAAGCCATGCTTCTCTGGCTACACAGCTGGTTTTGGCCCCATATCATCCTGCTGCTGGAGCCCTTTCCATGCAACAGTGAAAGGGTAGCATAGGTGTAGTCTTAGAGCTTGATTTCGCAATGAGTTCAGCCCATGTCTAGTCCCACTGGCTTCAAGATAGGATCACATCCTATTTATTTCATAGGAGCCCCGCATGGTGAAGTGGACAGGAGGGACAGTTTATACGGCCTGGCCTTACAGCACGCCACCCGAACCTCCCACTGAACCGGAAGTTGTTAATTTCTCCATGTTTTTGGTTTTTTAATGATGTCCATCAGCATAATAGTTGAATGCGTCATAGGGAGCGATGAACGTAGCTTACCCGCTCCCCAGCGAGCTGGGGCTATGACCCCACTTTATGGACAGGGAAACTGAGGCACAGAGCGATGGACATTGACATTTTCAAATGTTGACTAGCTTGAGGTGACCAATGAAAGTGGGAGTGTGAGCACCCCCAGCTCCCGCCTACTTCCGCCAGAGCGGTGGGCTGCCAGCGCTTGGGAAGAGCTGGCTTTGGATGTCTCGTAATGGGCCCCTAGAAAATGAGGAACACACACGTAGCGGCTGCTTCTGCAAATGTTGGCCTGCGTGACTTTCCCAAAGCCATATCATCCGCCAGGGGCCAAGCCTGAGAGAGAACTTGATTGTTTCTGGCACCCAGTCCAGTGCCGTCATCTCAAGAGCCTCTTGCTAAGGGTCTTTGCCACACCTGCTTCCTCCGGGCCCTGGGGGTGCCCAGTCTCCTGCTCTGCGATGGTCTCCTCAGCCCCTCCCCCTGCCCCGCCTCTTCCCAGCCCCACTCCACCCCCCACCTCGCCTCTTCTCTCTAGGGATGTACAAGGTTAAACGGGGAACTGGTTACCTTAGCCGTATTGGCTTGCTTACCAGGTAACCGGTTACCCGGAGGGCCCAGCCGGCAGGAGCAGCCACGGCAGGCCCCTTCAGTGCAGCCCCTGTGGTTAACTAGTTAAACAAATCGTTTAACTGGTTAACCATTGTTGGTGGTTTTTACATCCCTACTTCCCTCCCAGTTCTGCTTCCTCCCCTCAGGCTGCCCCCTCCCCACTCTTCCCCCTCCTCTCCAGTGCCTCCTGCATGCCGGGGACCAGCTGATCTCAGCGGGCGGGAGGCTCTGGGAGGGAGGGGAAGGGGTTGATTGCAGGGCTGGTGGGATGTGCTGAGGGGTAGGCGGAGGCATTGATCAGCAGGGCCACTAGCAGGTGGGAGGCTCTGGCGGGGAAGGAGCAGCTAGCTGCCAGGGGGTGCTAAGCACCCACTGATTATTTTCTGTGGGTGTTCCAGCCCTGGAGGACCCACAGAATTGGCATCTTTGCCACATGCAGCTTCTGTAGCCCGTGAGACTGGGGTCCTGAAAGCAGCGGTTTCCTTCACTCCACTGGCCCTACCTCATGCAGGGTCTAAGACAAACAGGGCTGGAGTCGGGGTGTGTGGGGGGAAATCGTCTGAGACCCTGCCGCTCAGGACTGCGTTTCTGGAGGACCAGACATACTGACAGAGAGAGGCTGTAACATCCCCTGTCTGGGAGGTCAGGAGAGTCCCAGGCAAGGAGGCGGGGAGTTTTATTCTTTCTGTGCTGGCCCTAGCAAGCCAAAAAAAGAAAGAACTGATTCCCTGTGGCGGACTGATACCCGTGAAGTAGCCAGTGCGTGTGGTTTCATAGCGACTCTGTGTATCAGTCGATGCGGCCAGACCGTTTTGTCAGGGGATAAAAGCTGAAAGAGAGGAGTAGAGGAACAGACATCTGTGAAATCACTTTGGATTCATTTCCCTGCTTTTCTTTGTGTTTCTTGATGAGCAAATTCCCTTTTGGGTTGGGGGAGGGGGCGGAGGGAGACCGTCAGGTTTTGTCTTGTATGGGCAATGAAAGTCCCTCACCCCAAGGAGAAAAAGTGCCCTAATTTTTCACTCTTGCTGCCTGGCCACCCTACTTGTGTGTGATATTTTCTTTGCTTCTTTCCCCAGATGGAGTCCACTGTCTCACGTGTGCGGTGATGCTGCTGAACACTGATCTACATGGCCATGTGAGTGCGGGTTCGTGGTGACTTGCTCTGCCCCTGTTTTCAGGGGGCCTGTCAAAGTTGTGATGCTGGTTGCTGGCCGACCAGTCCTCTCGGGGGCTCCTTGTGCATGGTGCTCCTCTGTTGGGGCTGGACTGCCACTGGCCACGCTGCTCGCTGCACAAGGCACATGGACGTCCATGCCTGCCCAAGTGCTGGGATGCCGTTAGCAGGCCCTGTACACGGGCGCAGCATAACTCTGTTTGGGGGTCTCCATCTGTGACCATGCCCCCTCCCCGCCTCCTGGGGGGTGGGTGCCATCTTTTGCCCCTTCAGCGCAGGACAGGAACAATTCTAACAGGCCCTTGTGCAAGGGAGGGCAAGACTCCTTAGCACCGTGGGAGAGCCTGGGAGAATCGAACCATGATTTCTAGCCCCTTTTGGTTCACTGCCATTCTGCTCGTGGCCGCCAGGTGGCAGAACAGGACAGGCCTTTGCGTGAGTTCCCCTTGTGCTAGCAGACAGGCCAGGCAGCCTCTCTGCCCAGCACGTGAAAATGAATGCCAGGAGGATGCAAACAGTACCTCAGCTGCTCGTATTGCCGTCCCGGGCGAGGGGAGCGATGGGATGTGAGGCTGCGCTGTGGGGCTGTGGTGGGAGGCGTACCAGCCTGAACTGGTGTGATGCTGCTGTTGAATTTGTATTTCAGAACATGTATTTACGGTGCAAGGAGGGTTGCTTTAAAGCACCCCAGAGGCTGACACAAAATGGGTTCTTAGTGGGTAGGGGGTGACTGAAACGAGGCAGACCTGTCCTCCCAACTTTTGGGAGCCTTTGGGTGGCTGCTAGGAGAAGGAGGTCACCTCTTCTAGAGATTTCAGTGTCTCTCCAAGCAGTACATATACATTTCAGCTAAGACTCACACAGCTATCTCAGTGCATGCACATTTCAGCTAAGACTTACACAGCTATCTAAGGGTCTTCCACATCCGAGTAATTTGAATAGAGAGTCCCCTAAGTGGCTTTGCAGATCTCAGCCCACCGGCTTTATGAGGGAACAGAAGTTCCAAGCAAACTCTGTTCTCCAGGGGCCCCAATTTTTCCTGCTGAGCACGGTATCCTCAGGGAGTCCCATTGGAGCTGGTGGCAAGGAATGAGGCCGTGCTCGTCATAAGGAAAGATAAAGGTACGGGAATCTGCCCCAGAGTGTGCACCGTCAGATGGTTCCTTTGCTTAGCGTGCTGTTTAGCTGGAGACTCTGCCTACCTTGATACCACTGCCGAGGCTCAGAGGAGTGTGTTCGGTGTAACTCTGCAGGTTTCTGCCACTGGTGGTTATTACCACGTTGTCTTACATGTGCAGAATGCAGCTCAGTAAGAGACCCTGGCATGCATTTCTTTTGACTTGTCTTCCTTGGATCGCCTGTCATCTTTTTTTTTTTTCTTTTTTCTTTTGGGTTTCCCTTATAGGTGGTAAGTTGTGTGTTTGAACGCAGCCTCTTTTGCACATATTGAAACCGCCTGTTTTCGGAGGATAGGCTAGTGGTCCAACCTCTTGGCATGGCTCCTCTGTGCAGAGATGCTTCCTAGCGACGTGAATGAATGGAGCTAACGGACCACCCTTAATTCCTCCCTGTCTTGCTCTAGATCAGACTCTTTCCATGTACTGGAGTAAGCCACTTCAGTTGCCATCTGCTAGGAAAGAGCATCCCAGAGAGCCCCTGCGAATGTGGGCAGCAACCCGCTTCAGGTGGGGAAATGAATCGTTGAATTCTAGGGCCTGACTGTGGCAGCAGAAGCCTACATCTGAAATTAAAACCATCCCTGTTCAGACCAGGGCTCTGAAGCTTAATAAAAGCAGGCGTGAGGGCCAGGCTAGGGGTGGTCCATAAGCTGAACTGCTAAGGGTGGCAGCATGGGCTAGAGACCGCCTCCCTCCCATGGCACAGTTCCTTCCTGGTTGCCCCTTTGTTGTGTGAGAAGGGGGGAGGGATTTGTTGCTGGCTTTTAAAGTGCAGTATTGCATTGCTGGATCAGCATTGCTGGCTGATGTGGTGGGGGTGGGATCATGGCTCAATCCGCTCCTCTCCCCTCCCTTCCTGTGTACACAAGAATGGCCAGGCTGGGTCAGACCAAAGGCCTGTCTAGCCCAGTGTCCTGTCTGCCAACAGTGGCCAATGACAGGTGCCCCCGAGGGAGTGAACAGAACAGGGAATCATCAAGTGATTTCTCTCCTGTCACCCATTTTCAGCCTCTGACAAACAGAGGCTAGGGATACCATTCCTGCCCAGCCTAGCTAATAGCCATTAATGGACCTAACCTCTATGAATCTAGTTCTTTTTTGAACCCTGTTAAAGTCCTGGTCTTCACAACATCCTCTGGCAGGGAGTTCCACAAGTTGACTGTGCACTGCGTGAAGAAAAACTTCCTTTTGTTTGTTTTAAGGCTGCTACCTATTAATTTTATTTGGTAACCCCCCTCATTCTTATATTATGGGAACAAGTAAATAACTTTTCCTTATTCACTTTCTCCATACCAGTGATGATTTTATAGACCTACTTCATATCCCCCCCTTAGTCTCCTCTTTTCAAAGCTGAAAAGTCCCAGTCTTTTTAATCTCTCTTCATATGGGACTCGTTCCAAACCTCTCATCATTTTTGTTGCCCTTTTCTGAACCTTTTCCAATGCCAAGATCTCTTTTTGGAGATGAGGTGACCACATCTGTACGCAGCATTCAAGTATGTATGCGCTGGTGAGCAGTAGCAGGCACAAAGATCATGGGATGCTGTAGTCCTACAAGCCTGCAATTTCTGTGATAGATGGAGCTCCTTCACTCTGTCAGGGTCTGGCTGCATGGCAGAGTTAACCTGGCTCTGCCTCATGTGTTGTCCCTTTGCTAGCTCCTGTCCACACCTGCAGCCCTCCTCAGAGTTTTGTGGTGCTAAGTCCAGGCTGATTCATCTGGGATATAGGCTAGAGCTGCTTTAACACAGGCTGGTAACCTCTCTACTTGGCAGTGAGAGATCCACTGTCTTCCCATGATTGCCCCGTGTGCCTGGATGGACAGACAAGCTCTCCCACAGCTCGGGGGGAAAGGGCTATGAATGCACCTTTCCTGTGTGTTTTCCACAGATCAGCTCCGCTTACTGCAGCCCTGAGAGCCAAAGGACACACCCGCAGAAGTCCTAGCAGAGCACAGCAGCTTTGCAGTGCTGCTCACAGCCAGGCTGGGCTAACTGTGCTCAGACTGGTCCCCCGAGTGCACGGGAGACAATAAACCCAAAGAAGCCCTTTGGTTTAGACATGCAAGTGCAGCCCCAACCTCGGGGCGTCCCCAAAAGCGAGGGTTACACACTCTGGGTTTCGTTCAGAGCGTTAGTTGCCAGTACAAGGTTTGTTTTTTTTTTTTTTTTAAATTCTTCCCAGCTTGCTAGCTTTCGTACTGCCGCTTTGGCCATGTGGCTCCCACTTTCTGGGAAGTCCGACCTTAAAGTTCTACGAGCATAGCCCTGCCCTTTGTTAAATGCTTGGAGAGCAGTGGATGAAAAGCACAGTGCAAACGCTAGGAAACCATCACCACCCTCTCCATCCCCATGACAAGACTTTTAGTGAGGTGCTATTGAACATCCATTGTTTGAATGGGCGCCTGGGCTATGAATGCACCTTTCCTGTGTGTTTTCCAGCTGGGTTCACGCAGGCATGCTCGCACTAACATCTGTATAATTCTGGGAATGCTCCCAGCCAGGCCTGCCTTGGGCTCCTACTAACGCAAGGAGGTGCCACCCACCCAGATTCGGTTTACTTCGGTCTCACCATCGCTGGTCAGCGGCACCCATCTGCTTGTGTAACGAATCTGTTGCTGTCTTCCAGAACATTGGGAAAAAGATGACCTGCCAAGAGTTCATTGCTAACCTCCAGGGGATGGACGAGGGCAAAGATTTCCCAAGAGGACTGCTGAAGGTAAGGGATGGATTTTATAGCTAGCTTTAAAATAAGAGATTTGTAGAGCCCTGCAGATTGGTGGGTATCCACATGCCCGGCTCATTTTTGCGGCTACAGATGCAGATATGAAATTTTGTGTCTGCGCAGGGCCGTAGAGATTTGGTGTTCCCTCCACTGACTGGTTTCTGAGTCACAGTTAAAATAGACCCCGGGGTTTGTTGGATTCCTGTTTGTCAGTCATGATGGTGAATGGGCTTTTCTCTGCTCCCAGAGTGCATTGAGAAATTCACTCCTGCGGTCAGGAGTCCCAGGGAGGGTACCTGATGTGCACTAGCGCAGTAATCTCTGCAGAATCGGGGCGAGAATTTTTAATAAAAAAGAAACAAAGGTGTGGCGCAGACTATGAGTGCTATGTAATGATAAGCGCAGACACAAAGCCAGCCGGTTATTGCCGCTGAATATTTTAAGCGGGAACCCTGAATTGTGTATTACAGAGGTTTTTCTGTAGCGCTTGGGAAGAGGCGCATAGCGGTTTTCACATCAAAGCGAGAGAGATAATTCCAGATTAGAATGCATTGTGCTGCTTTCCTTCAGGGTTGGTTCATATAATGTATGCGGGCCTGAATAACTGCGGAGAGCCTGAGATGGCTGCATCTCATTTTCGTAGCAGTTATAATGGGGGATGTTTCTTTTCCTTTGTCTGGTTGTTGGCTTGAAACATCAGGCTGCTTGAAGGGAGACAGGAGTTGACACACTCGAGCTCGTGAATGGTTCAGTAATGAGAAAATACAAAATAGTGTTGTGCTTGGCATCTGACCCAAAATGTACTGAAGTGTATGGAAAGACTCCAGTTGTCTTTTGGAGCAGGCCCCTAGTGAAATGCGAGGCACAGTACTTCGTTCAGGATTGGAGGCCTTGGGTTTTAATTTTTGTGGTTACTCTGGTTGCTCTTGGCTCCTCCTGGCTCCGTTGCCTAAATTTAAGCCCCTCTTTGGGGGGAAAAAAAAAATGAAAACCCGGGCCTGGGTTGTTAATAACTGCAGCCTCTCTGAAAGGTAAACTCGTTTCTACCACTGCCTTGGAGAGGCACAGTGGGATTACTTTGCAGAACGACTAAAGGTCCTTCTTGACGAGCTAGAACTCAAGTGCTGTCTTTAAATAGCTCCTTTTAGCAAAGGGAACGAAGATTTCCATTGTGCTCGCTTGCTGTTTATATTCTGCTGTTAGAACAGTGATTGTTAGCCTAGACTGTGCTATTAAGGCTCTTTAGCACTGACCTTAAAGCTTTGCCTGGGTAGCTCTTAAAACTGGGATAGCTGGCTCTGCATCAACCCAGACTGTCACAGGGAATGGGGCTTGGAGGGGTTGTTTTGGAGGCTAATGAAGGTCTGGCTGGAATGCACAGCTCTCTATCTGTCCCTGCCATTGTCCCCGTACCTGGCACATGCTTTCATTTGTGTGGATGGGTGATTCGACCCCCATCCGGCCCCAGGATAAGAGAGGAGGAGGCAGAAAAATGGCTTTTACAGCCACTGTTGCCGGTGCCCCAGCTCTGCTGAGATTTGCTGTGGCCCAGCGGAGGACTTTCCCCTCATTGTTTTTCTTAGGAAATCTGAATGTACTGAAAAGCAGGAGCATTGTTTTACAGTAGCTGTCTTCCTGGCAGTCTGCAGCCGCTGTCCTAGCTTCCTGTACCTGCTTTAGGTTTGGAAATTAAAAAATAAAAAAATCAAACCCAGAGGCCTTTGTTTAGCCAGATGCTTTTAATTTAACTGGTCCACTAGCAACATGGTGGTTGATAGCAAATTAAGTGTCTGACTCGGAACCCCTAAAAACGGTGCCTCCCTAGCATCCCGTTGGATACATGCCGAGTGCACAAGGTGGCACAATGTCACAGCTGACAACGTAACGGCCAGCAAGATGCCCACCTCTCATCAGTACAGCAGGGAGACAGGAGAGAACCGGACCTCTGCGAGTCACAAATCTGTCTCCATTCTCCTCACGGGGACAAGCAGAGCATTTGCCATCACACTTTAAAGGTATCTTCCCAAGGTTAGTAGATTCAAGGAATGTACATTTGTATTTTGTTGTAGGCTCATGGGGTTTAAGGAAAGAGAAAATCACTTAAACCCTCGGGAACCATCTAGCTAGTTTTCAGGGAAGCTAGTCATGAGAAATTGGAGAAGGTCCAGAGAAGAGCAACAAAAATGATTAAAGGTCTAGTAAACATGAACTACGAGGGAAGACTGAAAGAATTGGCCTTGTTTTGTCTGGAAAAGAGAAGACTGAGAGGGGACACCATAGCCGTTTTCAAGTATCTAAAAGGGTGGAGGAGGGAGAAAACTTGTTCTTGGCCTCTGAGGATAGTACAAGAAGCAATGGGCTTAAACTGCAGCAAGGGGGATTTAGTTTGGACGTTAGGAAAAACTTCCTAACTGTCAGGGTGGTTAAACACTGGAATAAATTGCCCAGGGAGGTTGTGGAATCTCCATCTCTGGAGATATTTAAGAGCAGTTTGGATAGACATCTATCAGGGATGATCTAGACCAGGGCTACTGAACTTTGGAAGCCCCAGGGGCCACAATGATACTCATAGCACATGCCAAGGGCTGCAACTTAAGTGTGGTTGCATGTATGTGCAAATATATATGCAAATAGCTTCTTTCACACTGATGGACATGAATACAAAGCACTTCCCACAATGCCCCAGCGCTCCTGGCATCTCCTCCCTCGGGGCTAGAAACGCCGACACCCTGTACCCATCTGTTCCAGCAAGCCCATCCGCTTGCGTCTTTCAATGCTCACCCCGCCTGGGAGATGCCTCGCCGTTGTGGAACGTGATCCCAGTGGAGGCCGTGTTCAAAGGATCCCACCCACGGGCCGCGTGTTGGGCTCCGCATAAACCCAAACCACCGTGAGCCACAAACAAACAGGCTGTGGGCCGCATGCAGCCCGGAGGCCGTGTGTTGAATAGCCCTGATCTAGACGGTGCTTTGTCCTGCAGGGGACTGGACTTGATGATCTCTCGAGATCCCTTCCAGTTCGATAGCCAGGTTTAACGATGAGCTGCAGACACTGCTCTTCTGCATGGGGTCAAACAACCAGTGTGCTTATTTTGTGTGCCTTTGAAATAGCGCACTTTTGGGTGCAGGAAGCTGGCGAGGTAGAATGGTGAAACTGCTGGGAGCTGGGTAAAACTCTCTTAGTTATCAGTTCAGATCTCTGAGGTGAGAGCTGGATTCCCTCTCTCCCTGCAAGAGAAGTCTCTTTGCTTTACTCGGGTTTTTTGGGTATACAGCAGAGAGCTTCCTGGGGTAGGATGCAGAGTCTGTGATCCCGTTTCAGGAGCTGAGGTGTTTATTCTTGCTGGAATTTGAAATGAGAAATCCAGCTCCGATCTCCAGTGCTGCGTGTCTTCCTGAGGATTTGCTGGCTCACAGTGAATACAGCTTTCCTCTGATATCTCCGTCTGTGATCCATCTCCCTCCCCCTCCCCCCCGGCCTTGTCAGATCTGAGGTTCTTTGCTTTAATGTTGAAAACCATAGAGGCAAGTAAGCCTACATAACGGAGATTAAAAGCGTGGTACCCTTGGGATTGGATTGCAGTATTTATCCAATCAATACCTGACCAGGCTGGGAGAGATGTTGGCTTACTTTTTATTCCTCCCTAGCTGCAGTAACACCGTCTGTCGCGTGTCCCATGCTGCTACCACCAGTTATTAATATGCAATAGAAATGGAGCTATCAGACCCTCGTATTCTTTACACTAAGGCTGCTTTATGCTGCTCTGGCAGTGCAGAGGCCTCGAAGTGGGTGCCAGTTGTTACTTACACATCAGATTAGAATAAAGGGTCCTTGGGGTAAATGAAAATCAGGCCTGTGGGCTCTGATTCTTCCCTCCCATGCACAGGTATAAATCAGGAAGACTCCATAGTGTTAGCTGGTGTTCAGAGAGGGGAAAATCAGACCTGTGAAATCCAAGCAGAATTAGGGGAGGTTTTTTGGGGGTGAAGCCTATTTCTTTTTAAATCCCACCCTTGGATTCTGAGCTTACACATGCCAGCCGCGCCAGAGATTTGGCATCGTGTCAGTCTCTGATCAGACAGGTTGACCCTGACTTCCTGGCCGTGTTTCCACTTTCAGCCCATTAAAATAGTTACATTTTCCTAGTAAAAACTCCTGGATCCTTGGAAGGCTAATAAAACCCTGCAAGGAATATGAAATGTCAGTGATGACTGTATCTATGTAGCCTTATGTGGTGGTGGTGTTCACTCCAAAAGCAAATCTGGAGTCAGACAGCTATCTACATTTACACCGGGGGAGCAGTGGCAGATTTGCGATAAATGGAAGAACCCAGGGTAGCAAGTAGGGATGTCACTGGTTACCAATTAACCAGCGGCCCAGCTGGGCTGGAGCAGCCTCCTTGGCCTCCCCCCCACCCACGGGATCCCGTGGTTAACTGGTTAAAAGCTAACCGATGAAACGGGATTTTACATCCCTAGTAGCAAGCGGCACTGGAGGCATGTCTGAGCAAGTATACCTGGAATTCTGGTTAATTACTGTGTGTACACGTGTATGTGTTGGGGGGGAGCTTGAGGGACCTCACAATAAGACTGAGAAATTGGACAGCACAGAGGCAGATGAAATTGACCAGAGACCAGTGAACGTTAATGAGCAGTGTCAGGAGAGAGTCGGGATGTGGTCTCTGGCTAAATGGGATGGGACAGGTGGTCTCCATGTGGGAAAGATGGAAAAGTGCTGGACTAGATAAGAGGCATAATTTATCTAAGGGCCATATTCTCCTTTAGCTCCTGTACCTCTGGGATGGTATAACGCCATTGTCTTCACTGGAGTTCCTCTGGACTTACACTGGCATGAGTGAGGCCCTGTATGTCTTGGGAAGGGTGCTAGGTAGTCACAGTTAATAAAATGTCCAGCTGTATGCAGTGAGACGAGATCCAGGGGATAACCCAGCAAATATGGGTTCTTCGCTACATCAGTGGTGCTCTGCACCCTCCCCTTGGAGACTGCATTCAGCCTGGTCGCCGTGGCTCCAGAAAAACATCCCGGCTCCAGCAAAGGGTTCTGGAAGGGCCAGGATGGTGACCTGTCGGATGGAGAGAGTGGAGGGGAGGGGGCGGTTCTAGCACTACAAAGAGGGGAGGCAAATGATCAGCATTCTTTTAGGTTAGAAAGGAGAAGAGTAAGAGGAAATGGAATAAGGCAACCTGTGAACCCTTTTCTCGTCCTCGCAGCCAACTGTAATTTCCAAAGGACACCATCCAGAGCCGAGCTGATCTGTCAAATTCAAGGGCACTAACCTGATAAGATTTGAAAGGGAAAAGTTTGCATGTGTGGGAATATGTTCTGTTCCAATCCCAAGATATAGGGCTTGATTTGGGAACTGCTGGGTGGATGTCTGAGGCTTATTTTGCAGGAGTTCGGGCCTTAAGTGTATGAGGAACAGTACCGGCAGTTTCAACAGCTCGTGTGAAATGAGCGTGGCCCATAAACTAGTCAGCAACCCGGGGGCCATGTAGAAATGTCTCCCATGGCACAATCATCCAGAAATAAGGGAAGCTGGGAGATTTTGGAATTGCCTTTGAAGCATCCACTGTGGCCCTTCTTGAAGAACGGCACCATGCGCTCCTCTTGACGAATGGGCCATTCGTCTGTTCTGCTCTGCCCGTTCTCGTGCACTTTGGGTCACCCTTTCTTGTAGATTTGTGTTAGATGGTGGATGTTTGTCAAAACTGGACATGGCGGTGATTGTGTTAATAAATGAAGAGCTCGTGAAAAGGTGCATATACCTCACCTCCAGCAAGGGAGTGTATAGGCTGTCATTGGTGCAGGAAGAGGCTTCTGGGGCTCATTAGGGAAGCAGGCCTTTGTGGGTATGTCTACACAATGGCTGGGAGGTTTGGTTCGCTGTACAGTGGACATACCCACGGTAGCTCTGCTTGAGCGAGTGTGCTAGAAATAGCAGCGTGGCGGGCTGGATGCAACTTCATCTGGCCCTCTGGGTATGTCCATGGGCAACTAATGCAAGCCGCTGCCTGTTCATGTTGCCGCGACAACATGGTTGTACCTAGTGGCTTAGTGTGGGCAGAGCTAGTGCAAGTGTGTCAATCGGAACTGGGCATTATAGCTTCCAGCTAGGGATGTTAAATATCAGTTAATTGAATAGTTGATTAACCTCATGAATTCTTATCGGTTACTCGACTATTCTATAGTCCCCGGGGGTGGGGCCAGTAGCCAGTGCGCTCCGGCCCTGCTCCCGAGGAGCTCTCTGCCACTCCGCACTGCTGCCTCTCTATCAGAAGCAGCAGCGCAGGGTGCCAGGTGGGAGCTGGTCCACGAGAGGAGCCAGTTTAAAAACCAGCTCCCCTCGTGGACCAGCTGCCTGTCTCCCTGCGCTGCTGCCTCTGATACAGAAGTAGCGGAGCAGGGTGTCAGCAGCCCCTGTCCGAGGGAGGTCTGAGATTCCGGACTCGGCGCAAGCCAGAACTGAGCTGGGCTGCCTGCCTGGCTCCTAATACACTTTAAATGCAGAGCTGCAGTGGGGGTAGGTCCTGGACCCATCGCAAGCCAAGACTGAGCCAGGCTGCTGGCCAGCCTGCTAAAAAATTTACTGGTGGGGGGGGAGAGGGAAATGTGTGTAGTCTATAGCATTAACCTATAAGCTTTTGCTTATCGGTTAATCGACTGCACTATTACATCCCTCCTTCCAGCTGCTGTATAGACACACCCTCAAAGGCCACACTTAGGCTGTGAGAGAGGCTCTTTAACTGTAGGGAAGCACACGGTGTTATTGAGCTCTGAGCCAAGGTGATCCCTGCCTGTAGCTTCCAGGGCAGTACGCAGTTTTCTTTGGACCTGTAGAGTCATTGCTGTAGTGTCCCTAGAGAAGCAAGGCCACTTGTTGGGTTGGCGAGGGAGGGAGCTGGAACGAGACCAGGTTTTAGAGTTGCGTTTCCCTGTTAACGCCCGGAATGGAAATGGTCCCGGTGTGTCATTGCTGCGTGCTTGCCGCACGGGTGGAAGGTGCTGGTTATTCGTAGAGCTGATTGGAGGTTAGGGAGCTGTGCATTAGTGTGACTGTCCCAAAAGGAGAGGAGATAGGAGCCCAGTTCCTCCTAATACAGACTAGCCGGTTATAACTGTTGTCAGGAAATGTTTGACGGGGTCAGGATGCAAATCCAGCTTGAAGCTGTGGGACATTTAAGGCCCAATTTTCAAAGCCATTTTGGGCGCATAGAGGCACCGAAATGAAGTTGCTGCATTTTTACGTGGGAGCTCGGAGGTGCTGACCTGTTGGAAACCTGGCTCCGCATTTCTGAAATCCTATGACTACTTGATCTGACTCCTTGAGAGCCGCAGTTTCCTGCGGCAGCGGCAAGGCAGCATGAGTCTCGCTTGACTGTCAGCGTCTTGCACTTAGTTAAGGTTTTGTTTGTTTGTCTCTTGCCTTTCTTTCTAGCATGGGTCCTCCCCCTCTTACACCCTCTAAAGAAGCGCTTGGTTAGAAAAGGGTTCCTGGCATCCTGTTTATTCCAGTCCAGTCATTTCAGATGTCTAATGGAGAAAGGGGGCTAGTGTAAAAATGCTAAGTTGCTCCTCATTTACCCAGAGGAAATCATTCTGATCACACTGATGTGTGCACAGTAATTGCTTTCCTTGGTATCCGCTGCACGCCTTCTCATTTGTGCACCGCATGGGTGCTCCACTAAGGGGTTTTAACCCCCCGCGGCTGCAAAATGGAAAGGGGAGGCCAGCTACTTCACAGCCAGATCACAAGGGAGTCCTGGGGAAGTGACAGTAGGGAAAGGCTGAGGATTGCTGGCTGACCGTATTAATTCCTAGAGTGCTTTTATTGGTATAGTATCGCCCATAGGGACAGCAGCAGCATAGGCAGCTTTTAAAAAAAAGCCATTCCGTTCAACGTGGGATCAAGAATGTTGAGAATATTTTACCAAAAGAACACAGCACAAATCTCCGTGCAAAAGATCGAAGGCATCAAGGCAGTCTCTCTCAGTAGGGACACAGTTTTCCGGCTGTTTTCTGCAGCCCATTCTAATGCATTGAACTATGAAAAAAACCCACTTGCCTCCAAACCATTCAGGTTGCCAAAAGGTAACAATGCCAACCTACAAAACACAAAGCCCAGGAAATGCAGAGTAAAAGCGTCTGCAGACATCATCCTGCGTGGACATGTGCTGCCCATTCCCCTAACAAATTAACCCCACTCCACCCCGGTCACCATGGTCATCCCCAGAGTCCTTAATTCTGCCCACTGCTTGTTGCCAGTGCTCCTGTGAGATAATCTGTCTTCCCCGGTGCTAGTGGTTATGAGTGTTGTGGATTAGAACCTGTTATGTACCAAAGCCAGTTAAAGCAAACCTGTTTATGACGCAGAATTGTGAATGTTGCAGAGGTACTGCTAAGTAGCTTCTCTAATTAGTGAGATTCTGATGCTCTTACACCGAGTAGTGCTTTACTCCATAAATAGCCTTATTGGAATACAGATGAGAAGGGGTGTTGGAATCTGTCCCTAAGAGCTATTAGCACGATCAGTGTTCTGTTGTTGTTAAGGTGGATGTCTGCTCCAGGCTTTGGAGTCCAGCCACGTCAGCAGAAATCTTTAATATCTGTATCCTTCTCTAAAGGCAGATAAGCCCTAGTCTGTTTTGTCTGAGAAATCAACACCAGCTACCAGCAAAAGTCTCATTTTGTCCCTCAGCATCATGCCTCTGAGCAGAAGGAGTGAATGCTTTTTGAGCAGTGGCAAACTGCTCAGGAGACACAACTTTTAATAGGTGTTCACAAAATACAGACTCTCTTCTTAAAGGCTTCAGGGGTGGCCCAGAGGAAAGAGCTTTGGCCTGGGAGGTGGAAGATATGGGCCCTGTTCCTTGTTGGTCCTGCTGGTGTGACCTTTGCCTCTCTGTGTGGCTCTCAGTCTTTAGCAATTGAAGCTGTAAACTCTTTGGGGAAGAAAACTCTCCACCTGTACATATTTATTCAGCAGCTAGCACAACAGGGCCCTGATTTTTGGGCAGACCTCCAGGTGGCAGGGAATGAGACAGTCAGCTAAGAGTTTCCAATATTGATATCAGCAGCTGTGTAGTTCGGTACCGGTTTGAGTGATTGCTTAGGGTTTCGTTTTCATCCAGGAAGGCCAAGTTTCCATAATGTATTGTCCTCATGTGGGCCATTTCAAAATGGATTCTTCAAGGTAGGAACAATCCGTTTCCTCATCCTGTTAAATTGATAAAAGCTATGAAAATGTTTAGCAGCTCTAGAAGATGAACATGTTAATTGAGCTTTCCACCTAGCTCTCAAAATTGTCGAGATTGTCAGTTCGGAAAATACATACCGTGCTATTTAGAAATAGTGAGGACTGTCCCTTTAAATTTCAGAAGCCTTGGCTCCTTCGTAGTCGGGAAATCTCTAATACAATGTCACACATACATTTTGGTCCTTCTGACATATTACTCCCACCTCCACGTGGGTAGAAAACAAATTCTGAGAAACATTCTTTGATCTTCCACCCACTGATCTGCTAGGGATTTCAGTTCTGTACTGCAACTCGGGGAAAGAGGGAGTAGAAATATAATTTATACCAAGTTTTTTAAAAATGCCGTTTCCTTTGATTTGGGAATGACTGCTGTGTCTGTCCTCTGTGCTCCTGCGCTCTGTTAGTCATTGAATGGCACAGGGCTACTGTAGCAGGGATGTAAAAAACACAAACCGTGTAACCGATTACAATTCAATCGGTTACACGGTTAAACACTGTTGGCCTCACGAGCTGCCAGCCCTGCGGGCTCCTGCCGCTGCAGGCCTGCGGGAGTTTAACCGTTAACTGGAACCGATAAGCATGCAACGTTAAACTCTTATATCCCTACTCTGATGGCTACTGAAACTATGCTCCTTTCAGATTATAACACTGTGTTGCAGCATGAATGTTGATGTTTTTCTTTGATGCTTGACTTTGACCAGAACACTGAGTTTTCTTTCAAGGTCGTATTATCTGATGAGGAGGTGTGAGTATTAATAAGATATATGGGGATACTAAAGGCCCTGGTGCCCAGCATGCTAGCCACGTGTGGCTATTTGGCCAGTTGAGTGTGGCTAGTTGGCTTGTTTCATGTGGCTAGTTGGCTGGTTGCGTGTGGCTAGTTGGCTTGAGCAATGTGGCTAGTTGGCTGGTTGCGTGTGGCTAGTTTGCTAGAGCTGTAGCCGTTATAGTGGCTACTGCTTCAGAACTGGTTGTACACTACGGACTTAACGGGATGCCTACACTGCATTGTAAGGTCAGATCTGTGGGACCCGGGCTTGCGGACTCGGTGTCTTTTCCAGCCCATGCTAGAAGTGCCGGATGGCCTGCATTTGCAGTTGCTGGACCAGGGTCTCACCGCTGTGCTCACGAGTCCCTCCTGCCCTGGGCAGACCTTCTGACTTGAGCTTGCGGCTTTCCCTGCAAAATGACGGGCCCCGGCTCTGACCCACCCCAAAGCAAGGTCCTAGGACCAGGGCCATGAGCTTGCTGGCCCACGTTGGACTGATCCATGGGTGGGTGGATGCAGGGCATAGGCTCAAACTGGGTCAGAGGTTGGGCTTAGTGTGCAGGGCAGACCTACCCGTAGGGGCTGGTTGGGGCCGGGGAATTGGAGAAATGTAGATCCGGTGACATTGCCCCGTGTCCCTTCATCAGGCGGGGGCGTGCTGGAGGTGGGGCCAGGAACAGGAAGGAGCACACTGGGGGGCTGTGCCCATGGCAGGCAGCTCGGGGAGGCCTGGGCAAGCTGTCAAGCAGCTCTGGCGAGGTTTCTGTACAGCAGCCTAATGCAGTTTGTTTAGAGCTGCGCTGACTTAAACCTCAGCCCAGCTTTGCCCCGGGCCTTTGCCTTCCGTGCTGCATCTCTTCGGAGGCAGAGCACCGAGTGCAGTACAGGATGCCCACGTAAAGCCCAGGCCATTGTGAAAGGAGCCCTGAGGCCATGGATTATGCTTGGTTGTATGAATCAGAGGCTGGTGTGCGCCTTCATCCAGCTGCCTCTGATCTGAGAGAAGTCCATGTGAAGAGTGTCCCATCTGGGCCCAGCTGTGGGGAGTATTGATTGCCAGTGCAGAGTCAAGGTTGTCCACGAACTAGCCAGAGATGAGTTTTTTTTTTTTCCTGTGTGTATGCAGATGTGTGATTCAGCAGCGAATTCTGAAACCAGCCTTACTGTAACCTCACTTGTGGTGCGTGGGTTTGGTCTAGATGGGCTTTGTTTTTTGGATGGATGTCTTCAGTGGTACGTCGTCTCTCCTTCGGCATTGGGCAGCTGTAATATAATGACGTTTTTATGTGGAATGATATGTTGATAACTTTTAAGTGGCAATCTCAATTAATGCGTAACTCTGGCTTTGGGAGCGGAGGACATAATGGAATATAGTTATTAAAATAAGCACTCAATTCCCTTGCAGGTTTTCCCTGTTTCAGGATAAATAAAAACATAGCGCGGCCTACAATAAGATGTTAGTGCGGGCTGAGGGGATGGTCTAGGTGGGAGGTGAAGTTTCCTCATTCCCCGGCTCTATTTCTAGCAGTTGGAATGGGAATGTTCAGCAGGAATTTTTTTCAGCATTTGTGCAGTATCCGTGAAATCCCAGTTGTCGCAAAGGAGTTTGTTTTCCGCCTCTTAGCACTCTCCACGGTTAGTAACATGACACTTCATTTCAGCAGCGACTTATTTTGGTTTCAAGTGCAACGTTTCCTTCTTCTATCCCCACCGCCTGCACCCAAACAAAAAAGAACTGGACTCAGCCCAGGACTATGTTGGTGTTACTCGGTTGACTTAAATCTATTTACCTATTTACAGAGTCAGCTCCATGGAAGTGTTGGATGCTTTGTTGTGTTCAGACACATCATACACACCTGTATACCATGTATTTTAATTAAAGAACACAGCAAGGTTGTGTGGGGGAGGGTAGGATCAGACTCAGACTCTGTAAATGTTTTGTCTTGTGTAGTAGTGTATTGTGGCCAAGATGGCTAGGATGTAGACAGTGTGGCTAGATAACAACAGAAAGCTAGATGGATATCCATCATCCTCCAACCATGCATGAAACATGCTGTTATCCTATTACCGCATCTCCTCATTTTTAGCCTTTCCCTGACTACTTGTGCGTGTAGAAGACAAAAGGAGTTGTGGTCGGGTATCAGGGACTGCTGTATACATGGTCGACTGAGACATTAAGATTTAATTTAGGTTGTTAACCTCTGCTGGGTCAACAGACCTCAGAAATCATTCTATTAAATATCCCTGTAATATCTGCTCCCTGAAGACAGTCGATTGCTGATCGCCTTTTAGTGGCCATGTTTAAGAAGATATATATTATATGCTTCGTTCATGCATTGTGTCTGTTTGGATTGTGCGTTTGTTGTTGTTGTTGTTTTTTAATTAGAGGAAAATCTTCCTCTGGTGAATACCCCAATTCACTTAATATTGTTGATTTTTTTTCTGTGTCCTAATATGAATGCTGTACCAATATATCATTTGGTCTCAGGGTGGGTTGCAATTTTATTATTTTCTCGCTAGGGTCAGGCTTGAGTGGTGCTAGTGGAGTCTAATCTCTTTGTAGATAGTAAAGCTCTTCTTCAAATATGGTAGCAGGAGTTATTGTGGGCAAGTCTGCATTACAAAACAAAGTCGACGTACCTTTATGTCAACCTACAGCCCATGCAGTTACTAAACCGGTTTGGCATGTCTACACTAGCTCTTTCTGTTGGGGTGTGTGCCCTCACCAGGAGGGTTGCACCAATTAACTGTCAATGGGGGGGCCTTGTGGGATGCTGACATCCAGAGCCCCACCGTGCTGTGGCTTGAGAGAGCAGCTGCTTAAGGCCAGCCTATCTCTGTAGTGTAAACCAGGCCTTTGTGCTCCACCAAGCCCCTATCGAATTGCTCTTCCAGGACCACAGTGTCGGGCTTTCCCATTCATATCGTCCCCTGATAGTTTGAACTAAAATAAATTCCTTTAATTGACTCGCTCCAAAGTGTCCAGACAAATGCTTGCTAATTTCTTCCTGTTGCTGTTTATTATTTACACAGCAGTGGGACCAGGAATCAGGGCCCAGTTGTGCCAGGTGATATTCAGGGAGATATTTCCTGCCCTGCGGACCTCACAGTCTAGGTGATGGTAAAGTTCTGCAAGTGGACAGGAGCATGAGGAGGAGGTGGTGTAGCATTAAAGGGAGCAAATCACCGTATAAGAAGTCAAGCGTTCAGGTTGCCCCCCTGTCTCAGCTTCGCAACATACTGGAGGTCTGTAGGCATCCTGGCAGAGGACTTAGGGAGGAATTTAAAAGATGAGCAAGCCAGTAACTTTGTGGAGTTTTTTCACTTAAACCTACCTAATCATTTAGACCAAAATTTTCAATTGTGCCTTCCCAATGTTGGGTGCCCAAAAGGAGATGGCAAAGGCCTGATTTTCAGAGATGCTGATTTATAGTGGTGGTTGGAAAAGCAGAGTGTTGGGACTCATTAAGACAGAAAATAGCATATTGCTGCTTGATAAACCCTTGGTACGCTCACAGCTGGAATACTGTGGGCAGGTGTGGTCACCCCATCTTAAAAAAAGAAAACATTGGAATTGGAAGAGGTTCAGAAAAGGGCAATGAAAATGATTAGGGATATGGAACAGCTGAGATTAATAGAACTGGGACTTTTCAGTTTGCAAAAGAGACAACTAAGGGGAAATATGATAGAGGTGTTAAAATCATGATTGGTGTGGCAAAAGTAAATAAGGGAAAGTTATTTATTCCTTCCCATAACATAAGAACTAGGGGTCATCAAATGAAATGAATAGGCAGCAGGTTTAAAACAAACAAAAGGAAGAATTTCTTCACACAAGGCACAGTCTACCTGTGGAACTCCCTGCCAGAGGATGTTGTGAAGACCAGAACAGGGGTTCTGAACCTCCATGAATTTATCTATGCCAATTGCTATTAGACTGGATGGACAGGGATGGCGTCTATAGTCTCTGTCGGGGCTGGGAATGGGCAACAAGGGATGGATCGCTCCATGGTTACCTGTTCTGTTCTTTTCTTTGGGTGCACCTGGCATTGGCCGCTGTGAGAAGAGAAGATACTGGGATAGATGGACTTTTGGTCTGACTCACTATGGCCGTTCTTATGTTAGCCTCCACAAATAGGATCAGATCCTCTGCGTAGCTCCACCAGCATCACTGATTTTATACCAGCAGAGGATCTGTCCATCTCACTTCTATTTCCTTGAAGTATCTCTTGATTGACTCAAGTTCTGTCTTTCTGACCTGTCTGGAGCAGTTGTAGGGGACGTTCATCATGGTTTTCTTGGCATCACATAGACTGGGCCTTCCGCCACCGAGATTTCTGCCATTAATCCACGGAAGACTGCAATAAAATTGCAAGGATACATTAATAATCTGAATGCACAGAACTACCAGCCTGTTGCTAATGCTGGTGAGGGGTGGGGAGTAGGAGGGTGCCTGCTGTGTGTAGGGCACAGTACAGTAGGTATACCTGCCAAGGCATTCGTTCGAGATGACAGCGGGGTGATTCTAAGGAAAGCCATATGCTCTTCCTGCCCTGAGCCGGGGAGTGCAGAATACAGTCAATGTGAGTGACTGGCTCACTTCTCAGGGACGCACCGGCAAGTGCAAAAGCTGATGTTCTGAAAGGAAAGTGGGGTTCAGACCAAGCCGTCACTCCTCGCAGAAAACGCAGGCGCTAACGAGTAAGAAGGGTTTAGCGGTGCCCCCATGGCAGCGGTGATTTCTGCCACATCCAGTCAGTGTGCAGGGGTGTTCACAGGCACGGCTGCTGGGTGGGTCGCGCTCCTGGGCCCGGGAGATTCGATGAAGGAGCAGAATGGATCTGCAGCTGATGGAGAAGTCTTGAGTGCCCCTTGCACGGCTGCTGCGCTGACAACACACACCCTGTCTGTTGGAACCTGAGTGTCTGATGGGGACCCGTGCCGATTGGGGTCCAAGCACCGAGTGGGAGGGAGACGGCATCCGGTTTATTTCCGGTATCACACGCGTTTCTGCGCTAACCTGCAGCACTTCCTCAGTGCCCTGAGGCTAGCTTGGCCCCGCCGGAGCACAGCAGTGCTCTCTGGCTGCCCTGCAGCTGAGAGAGGGAGTGGGGAAAATGTGGCACCCAGCCGGCGAACCCCGCGCTCTACCACCTGAGGATTCCCCTGTCACTGAGGGAATCTGACCAGTGAGGTCGTTTGGCCTGTGTCGTGCAGGGGATCAGATGAGATGATTTAATTGGTCCTGGCTTTGGACACGATGGGTCTCCAACTGCTTGGCAGCCGTCAGGAGTATCGCAGCAGTGCAAAGGCCGTCGCGGCGGATAGCAACGCGACTGGCACAGCCTGGTGTGTGTGCACGTTCACGAGCCTGCCATTTGCAGGGGTACCCTCTCTCCTGGGCTCGGGGCGATGCTGCCATCGTCCGCGCCTCTTCCCCACGTGGCCGGGCGGCTTACCTGCTCCGTCCGGTGCCAGCAGCTGCCACTCTCTCCGTGCCGCGCACAGCAGAGAGTGCGCGCCTCTGAGCTGGTTGCTATGGCGACGGGCAATCTGCTGCATTTCTGGGTCTCCGGCAGTCAGAAACGATGGGGCTTTTGCAGCGCCGAGGTAACTGGCTCCTCTCCTTGGCTGGGAGTAGCCGCCCGCCCTGCAGCCGGCGCACGTGGACGGGGCGGCATTCGCGCCTGCACGGAGGCTGGCACAGGGGTCAAAAAATCCCTTTCGCCCTCAAAGTGGGGTCTGAGTGGGGTTTTAGGTGGTGGCCGGGGCCTGCGTGGGTGCTGCACGTTGCCCGCGGTTTGGTAACCAGAGTGGATGTGCTGGCCATGGCCACGTTCCTGTGTGGAAATGTTTCCTTCCCTGCCTGGGCCTCTCTTCCCAGCTCTGCCACCGATTCACTGGGTGACCTTGGACAATCACTTAACACCTCAATTTTACCCCATCCTGCAATGGGCACTTCATGCCTCTTTGGAGAGCACTGGGTGGTATCTGGATCACACTGCTGTTAGAGGGCAGACAGTGACGGGGGTGTCTTTATTTTCCTAACCCGCTTTCCAGAGCCCCGGGATTGGTTTTGTAGCATCCTGGAATGCATCAGCCCTTTTCCCTTGTGGGACCCAGTGCCTGACGGGTTCCTGCAGGCTTTTATTTGTGGAGTCTTTATTTCAGTGCAGACATTAATGAGGGAGGCATGACATCACAGGAATAAAAGGGCTGCTCTCTGAATTGCGAATGAATTGCTTTGGCCTGTTGCCATTTGTTCCAGGATCTGGGATCTGTCTCTCTGTGTTTGTGCCCGTGTTGGTGTGTGTCCAGGGAGGGGGAGTGGATGCTGAAGGAAGGAGGGGAGCAGGGGTGGAGTTTGTCTCTCTTTTTTTTTTTCAGGGCTGGTGACGTGAGCAATGCCTGGAACAATCAGACTGGCTCCAAACAGTGTAGTTGAAGATGCTGGAGCAAACCGCCGGGTGCATTTTAAGCAAACGCTGATCACTCCAGCTTAGATTCCACAGACAGTCCTAAGAGATTTGTCTCCACCTTTACTACCCTGCACTGGTCTGGGACGGGCCGTTCTCTCTCCTCTCCTCTCCCCCCTTACCCTCACTCTTGGAAATGATTGGAGTTAATAGTGTGCAGAGCACCAGCAAGGTCCGCGTGAGAGCCACAGGTTCTGTGAAATACTCCCGCGAAGACACTCTCTGGCGACAGTCCCACCGCTCCAAGTCCATGAAAATCTCCAACTCTTCTGAGTTTTCTACTAAAGACAGCAAGGTAAAACCGATGCCCGATGTTCCCGTCTGCTGTGAGTAGGGATGAGAGATTAGAAAATCTTGTACGGATGGTCTGGTGAGAAAGGAAGGCATTTCAGAGGGCTGTGGGTAATCACTAGTGATCGCGGAATTGCTGTGAAGTCAGGAAAGACCCGTTGCTTTGAGAAGAGACTGAAGGTAAACAGGATGGGGGTTATATAGATCGGATTTAAGGGGGATGCCCTGCCTCGAATCTTGATGCAACAGTAAACACCGAAAACGTGCGAGCTGGAATGCTAATCGGAGCTCTGCTCCCAGGCAAGCTGCCTGTATTTGCAAATTCTCTCTTGGGATTTTTTATTTTTGGAGAATTATTTACAGCAGTTTCTTTAAAATCAATTTCCCGCCCCTCTTGAAACGGCTCTGCTTTTGTCTCTGTGGGAGTTAGGTAACAATCTCCTCTCCCTTGGACTGCATGATGATATATTACCAAAAAACATGTCTTGGGCGGGCTTCACTGTATCACGTTGGTAGAGATGTATGTTTGCTTAGCATGGATATAATTACTGCTCCGGGAGCCGGGTGTAGTGTGCGTTGAAACAGCAGAGCACTGTTGCTGCTGTTTGTAGGCAAACACACACACATTATATGCAGGGTTGGCACTTGCCTCATTCCTCTGCTCTCGCTCTCTGTGTTCCCGTTCCCAGAAGTGCTGGTCACCTCCCGGGAGAGGTGGGTACCCTGCACCACTCCAGCACCCCACAGCATCTTGCCCTGTATAAGCAAGATGCTTGAAAGGGTGAGCTAATTTCCTTCCACCTTCCCTTCCACCACCACACAGATTATAACACGAGTTAGGACGTCTCGTAGCTGTTCACTAGGGAGCGTTCAAGATAAGGCTGGAGTGGTGTAGAAAAAAACCACACACTCACACACATGCCCCCGCTTTCATTTATGCTGGAGTCCTCGTGTATCTATCTGTTCGAAATCCCAGTGCAGAAGTTACGTTGCAGCCGACTCTCCTGAAGGAATGGCATGATGAAAAAAAATCTCTTCTCTCCACAGATGCTCTTTGCTTTGTCTGCGTTATGTACTCGTAGTTTACAATACATACGATGCTCTGTGAAGACCTAACGCCTTTAGCCACGGAGCAGTGCAAACTTTTTCAAAGGTTTTGCTTGACCATTTCAGTAAAATGGCTTTTGAGAAGGACTTTTACTCAGTGTAAGGAACACAACAGGACTCTGGTTGTTTCAGTGAAAGAACATGACAGGGCTTCCTGGAGATTGCTGGTGCAGCGTCACAGAACTGTAGGAATGCAGGACTGGAGGGGACCTCGTGAGGCCGGTTAGTCCAGATCCCCTGGCAGTGAGGCACGATTCAGTACATGGAGGCTGTCCCTGGTAGCTATTACTCTGACATGCTACCGAGTAAGCAATAGATTTTCAAGCACTTGAGGCCCTGATTTTGCCAGCATTCTGTATGTAATTAACTTTAGGCGTGTGAATAATTTGACTGAATTCACTCGACGATTAATTTGCATAAAGCTACTCCATGCACGTGCGTAGGGAGGACTAGTGGTTTGGGGGTGGGTTACTGGGCTGGCGAGACCCACCGTCTGTTCTTGTCTCTGCCACTGACTTGCTGTGTGACCTTGAGCAAGTCTCTTCACCTCTTTCTGCCTCCGTTTCTCCTCCCTTCCCTTTGTCTCTCCTGTCTGTTTAGATTGTAGGCTCTCAGGGCAGGAGTCCTCTCTTATGAAGTGTATGAATAGCTGCTAGCACAGTGGGCCGTTTGATTTCAGTTGGTGCCTGTAGCTGTGGCTGTAATATAAATAATAATCGCAATGTGTGGAATTCCCGTTGATGGTAAGAGAATTCTTCATCCACAGGGCTTGTCCTCTGATGGCTGAAATGGAAATCATACTGCTTGTTTTTCTCTACACTCTTGAGCTCCACTTCTCAGATCATTGGTGAATTTTTATTTTTGCTGCATTTTTTCTCTCAAAATTGATCTGTGTTTCTCTATTCTCATCATTATGTATGAGGCATCCAAAAATGTTCTGGGTGCTTTACAGACACGTAGGAAGACCTGTGCCGGCCCACAAAAGCTTGCAGTCCAAACAGGAGAGACCGAGCCAAACAAAATGGAGCAGAAGGACGCATGCGCTATGAAAATTTTTCTTTTCTCTTTTCCTATTATTCTCTCTCTCATCTGGAGACTGTTTGCCTTTGCAGCAGGGCAGCATGGTGTGGTGCTTGGCTCACTGGACTGGGAGCTGCTCGTCTATTCCTGGCTCTGCTACTGAGTTGGTGTGTGACCTTGGGTAAATCACGTCACCTCTCTCTGCTTGGTTCCCCTCCCATCCTTAGTGTGGTGGATCAGTGCAGTTTGTTAGCTCTCTAGGTTAAGGACCGTCTCTCGCTGTGGACTAGACTCTCATTTACAGGAAAGCCCCTTGAAGGCCTTTCTGTGCTGCCAGGGCCGTGTAAAGCGAGTATTAATGGAATTGCTGAAGAGGTGCAGGCCTTAGGGCAAGGGAAAATCGGGTCGCATGCGTTTGTATTGTGCCCAGCACAATGGGAGCCCAGTCCTGGTTGTGTATAAATTCTCTCGTTGTGTTCATAGCCTGTTTTTCTTCTCTGTGTCGTGGCTGTTTACCTTCATTCCCTTCTCCATGTAGGCCTGCTTGCATCCCTAGGTACAGAACCCAGTCTGGAAGAAAAAACCCAAGGGCCTGTGACTGCCATAGTCAACAGAGGGCTGGAAGTTGTCTCTTGCGGGGCGACTGGGCCTAATATTTTGGTCCCTCCTTTGCCCTTGGAGTGGCAAACCCCTTCTCTGGTACTCGGCGCTTGCGCGCCGCTCTTGGGACCTGCAGGGGCTTTGCAAAGGGGATTCGCATTTTATAGCAAGAAGACATGAGTAGGGAGCGGTCATGTGACCTGCCCCATGGCACAGCTGGGAACAGCTGCCCTGAGTCCCATTCCTCTACTGCCCAACAAGGGCCGAGGGGCCACACGGCCCCGGGGCTCTGAACCGTGGACCCGGCGAGCTGCATCAGCAGGCTGGCCTGCGGAGACGGCAGCACGACTTGGTCACTTCTGGAGACGTGGGTTGAAAATGCCAGGCTGATGTGTCGAGATTACAGAGTGAAGGTGCCATGCTGAGAGTCGCCTTCCCCTCTTGGGGGCCCCGCTGGCCCTTCCGGTGTGACTGTCCACCCCTAACTGAGTGGGCAGCCACACAAGCGCTCAGCTTACAGGGAGCACGGGTGGGGAGCAGCTGTTCTCTTGTGGGGGAGCGAACGGAGAAGCAGGTTGGCTCATAGCCCCAGCCGGGCCGGGGTGGGCATGCATAGGCAGAGTGAAAGGCAGGCTGCAGTAGCCAGAAGACTTCCTCACCATGCGTCAGCTGCAGTGTGGCCCCTCTTTCTCGAACAGTTGAAAGCTCTGATGAGGATGGGTGAGAGCAACCTGGTGCATCATCCATGTGTGCCTGGAAGCCCAGGGAGAGGCAGGGGGCCACGCAAGATGGGAGTTCCCATTCTGATGGTGGCAGCAGTGGGTGTGCAGGCAGGTTGGCGGGTGTTACCCAGCAGACAGTCTTAGCACTTTGTTCCTTTCAGTCCCGGCAATCTGTTCTTATTGGCCAGCCTGGACAAAGGACGGCATCAGCTACAGGTTGAACCTCTCTAGTCTGGCACTCCCTGCTCTGGCAACCTCTGTGGTCCGGCATGGTTTTAGTTATCATGTCAGTTTATCATGGGTGCGGCCAAGTTTCCCGCGGTCCCATAACGTTTGTTTACAGCCACCTGTCTTGGTGTTCTGTGCTGTTCTTTAGCTCTAATTTACCCCTGAATGCCTTCTAAGAGCCCCATAAGCAGTGGAAGTGTTGGTAATGCTGCTAGACAATATTGACCTCCTGTGGTTCGTCAAATTCTCTGATTTGGCACTGGTCAGGTCCTGAGGGTGCCAGACTAGAGAGATTCAACCTGCACTTACTTGTTAAAGAAAGGGTTCTCCTTAAGCAGGCTCCAGGGATGACTTTTTCAGGAAGAGGCTCATGCCGCAACCCTCCCTGCAGCTCATCAGCCCAGTCGAACCCTGCTGACCTGGCTTTCATCTGCAGCTCCTGGCTTTCTTATTAGCAAGCTGATAAGCAGCTGGGATAATTAGTTGCATCTTCGCCTCTGCATTCAGACTCGGTGGAGCATTCATTGGGTGTCCCGTGACTGTCTCCTTGCCTTATCCCAGATCGGCAGATGTTGTAGACTTTGTTGGGAGCACGTTGTTCTGGTGACTCAGTGACTCTTACACACAAGCACTTTGGGGAGGGGGAGTTAATCATCCAATGGGTGGTAACTTCTATTTTAGTGCGTTCAGGAGTTTCATGGCAGTTGTCACAATAATGTGACTTTGCTCATTAAAACACTGTATATACATACTTTCTATACAGAGAGGAGTTGTCAGCGGCTCTCCGCGTTCAGCTTTGACTTCAAAAGGAGCAAAATGAGGCCAACACCTAGTGCGTTGAAAAATATACAGACTCATTTAGTTCCATTCCGCCAGGTGGCTTCCAGCTTTACAGTAAGGTGGACCAAAACACCCTTTCCTAGGACTTTAAAGATTCACCCACTTACCTGGTGGAAGTTTTCTCTGCCAGTTACAGTGGGGCGGGGAGAGGGAAGAGAACTAGATTACTGATTTCTGCAGAATTTAGGCTTCCGGATGTTTACATTTCTAGCTAAAACAGGAACTAAATATAAACTGATAGCGCTGCGTTCCTGAATCTGCAGTCAGCTAGCCTCCTTATGTCTGTGCAGAGCGTGTCAAAAAATGCCCATGACGTGAGAAGGGGATTAGGGTTTCAGCAGGGTTCACTTGCCAGATGAAACTCTCATCTTCATGAATGTTAACCTCAGACCTCAGCTGCCGCTTGGGAAAGCATGGGACCGCAGCAGAGATAGGTGTTGGCTTGGAAGGGACTCAGGCAACCAAGGTTCTGGGAGGGGCAGAGCAAACTTTGGTTGGTGTAGGGGAGGGCTAAAGGAAAGAGAATAGATTTGGTGCTTTCCCTTTTCAGAAGCCCCGAGGCTCTGGAGAGTGGAGAAGAAACGGACAACTCTCTGTGGTGTATGGTGAATTTCCCAAGCCCTGCCTTTTCCCATCCTTGCAGCAGACGAGCTGTAATTTTGTCAGCTAAGTGCAGACGTGACGGAGTGTTGGTTTTGAATACCCTGAAGATGATTTCCGAGAGCTCAGAGTCAAGCTGACACAAACCTCCCGTATGTTTAGCAAACTGCCAGCCAAAATCATGTCGCTCTTGTTGTCCTGGATCAGTTACACCCCCAATTTAGGAAAGCACTTAAGCATGTGGTTAAATCCCCTTGATTTGATCATGTGCTTAAGAGTGTTGCTCTGAATCAGAGCCTTCCAGCGTAGCTGTAAGATGGCAGTGCGGGCCCTCAGGCTGTGTGCAGTGATCTGCCATTGGCTTTCAAATATTGGGAGGTGGTTTTATGACCAGAAGGAATCTCCCGGGGCCTGATTCAGTAAGTTGATACATTTTAAGATGGATTTACTGATGCAAAGCAGCTGGCGCAGAGAATGGGAGACTTACACCCTTGGCTTCTGCTCAGTTACCTGCTCCTTGCCCACAGCATGTAAATGTGTCGCATACCCTTAAAAACTCGTTTGCTGCCTCGATATTCGCTAGTTATTTGATTCCCCCGAGCACATGCTGCGAGCTCTGCAGATACTGAGAGAACATGGCGTATGGCAGCGCTGGCGCTTTTTAAGGAAGAGCCTTTGTGCTGAGCGGAGATTGAAGGACTCCCTCTAGCTCTCTCGCTGTAGCATCTGAGCGCCGCCCAGTCATTAATGGCTGTTTTGCCTCACAGTACCTGTGCAGAAGGGGATGTGCCCAGCGGGCAGAGCCCAGCACGGACTTGGACAGGGCCGTGCAGCAGGTGTGTGGCCCAGCTGAGAATGGAAGCCAGCTCTCCCAGGTCCTGGCCCAGTGCCCCATCCTGGAGCCGCCTCCCTGTGTTGAATGAATGTTTCGTCTCACTCCGTTTCTGCGGTTTTGTATGCTTTGTTGGACGGGGCCAAGCACAAGACCTGGTGAATTGGGTGTGAGCCTGCCACGCACGAGGGTGACTTGGCAGAATGAGGGTTTGCAGGTGCAGGGAACACAGTTGTGAATGATCTGCTGCCACTTCAAGCAACACTGCAGGTAACCCTAACCTGTTGTTTATTGTTTGAGTTGAAGTAGCACAGAGTCACAACACAAGACTGGGGCACCCCTGTGCTAGTCCCTGTACCAACCTAAAACAAGACCCAGTCAAATTGGGAAAGGCAAACTGTATAGGCCCTACTGCTGGTTTAAGCCTTTTGAATAACTGAGACAGAAGTGAAGTGTGTTGCCCAAGGTCACCAAACAGGTCAGTAGCAGAGGTAGGAATGGAATCCAGATCTGCTGACTCCTAGCCAGCCTGGGAAACACTGGGAAATACTGCTTCTCTTCCCCACTGCATCCCTACTAGGGCAGTGATGGGCAACTGAGCCTAGTGAGTGGGCCGTGTGAGTGGTCCTCCGTCATAGAATCATAGAACCCTAGGACTGGAAGAGACCTCAGGAAGCACTGAGGTCAACCCCCTGCCCAAAGCAGGACCAATCCCAATTCAATCATCCCAGCCAGGGCTTTGTCAAGCCAGGACTTAAACACCTTTAGAGATGGAGATTCCACCATCTCCCTAGGGAACCCATCCCAGCGCTTCACCACCCTCCTAGGGGAAATAGTTTTTCCTAATATCCAACCTAGACCTCCCCCACTGTAACTTGAGACCATTGCTCCTTGTTCTGCCACCCCTCACTACTGAGAACAGCCTCTCTCCATCCTCTTTGGAACCCCCCTGAAGGGAGTTGAAGGCGGCTATCAAATCCCCCCTCACTCTTCTCTTCTGCAGACTAAACAGACCCAACTCCCTCAGCCTCTCCTCGTAGGTCATGTGCTCCAGCCCCCTCAGCATTTTTGCTGCCTTTTTCTGGACTCTCTCCAATGCGTCTACATCCTTTCTGTAGTGGGGGGGACCAAAACTGGACACAGTATCCAGATGTGGCCTCTCTAGTGCCGAATAGAGGAGAACAATCATTTCCCTGCTAGCAGTGCTTCTACTAATGCAGCCCAATGTGCCATTAGCCTTCTTGGCTACCAGGCCACCCTGTGGGCTCCTATCCAGCTTCTCATCCACTGGAATCCCTAGGTCCTTTTCTGCTGAACTGCTACCTAGCCAGCCGGTCCCCAGCCTGTAACAACGGAGTCTGCCGTCCCAAGCCAGAGTGTCGTAACCAAGAGGGTCTCCCGGGACAGGGTAGTTCTGGTCACTGTGCTTGCCTGCCTGGAATGTGCAGGGTGCATGGACTGAGCCGCAGCAGCGCTTTGGAGGCGGGGGAGCGCACGGCTCTCCCAGTCAGCACTGCGTGCAATTAGCATGTGCCTCGGCGTTGTGTGCGCATCACATTAGTAACACTGGTAGCAAAATAACTCTGTGGATGGAGACCAGCAGCATCTGGCAGCCCGGTGGGCCACATTGCTGCAGGTCGCCTACCCCTGTGCGAGGCCCACGGAGGGGGCAGAAGTTACTCCAATACTAGATCCTTGGACATCACAATCTTCAATGTGTGTGTCTTCACAGCACGGCTGTGAGGCATGGCAGTGCTGTTATCCCTGTCACGCAGATGGGGAACTGAGGCACAGAAAGACTGTTGCTTGCCCAGGGTCACACAGGATGTTGGTGATAGAGCAGGATTTGAACCCAGACCTCCCACAGCCCGAGCGAGGGCTCTCACTAAAAGACAGTCTGTCCTCTCTGGAGTGCCCTTGAGGCGGTGAGAGGAGAAGGGGGCTAGGGTGGAGTTCCTGCCCACTGCGAAAATAATATCGTCTGTCTGTCTGTTCATCCTCCCTATCAATCTAATCTAATCTAATCAACGAGAATGTTATTTTTGGGTGGGGTTCTCTGTTCCTCCCCACACAGCCATCATAGTGGGTGGATGATAACCACTTCCCTGCTAAAATAGGAGTGCTAGACCTTCTGTCAGTGGAAGAGCTGGGACTACAACCCGACCTCAAGCAACTTCCAGAGTTGGTGGGGTAGTTGTTGCTGCCTTCCCCAGTGGGAGCTCTGGTTTTGTGCCCACTGTGTAGGAAGCCCTGTTGGACTGGAGCGTGCTCAGTGCAGATGGGTCTTGGGAGATGTGTAGCAGCATACCTGTCATCAGCCATACTGAGTGTATGCAAATAACCATTTTAACTTCTTCTTAACTCATCCAGATCTGGCTGAATTTTCCAAGTGACACCAAAAGGCACCCCCTGGACTCCAGGGCCATTCTTCTGCCAAATTTCCAGTCCCCGCTACCAAGCCTGAGGGTGCTAGAGCTTGTCAAAGAAATAACTGGCCAAAAAGTTATCATGGGCAAGACGGTTTTAATTGAAACTCCTCCCTCTTCATCCCCCACTTCCCCTGGCCAGCCCGACCTAGAGAGCAGCCAGGGAAATACCAGTCTGAACAACTGAAGTGTAGCAAAGTTACGCAAAACTGAGAACAGGGGCTCACAATGAGGAATATCATGCAACCCTGACAATGAGCATCTCTGCCAGCTCGTTCTGTCCTGATAAAAGGAACCTGGATCCAGTTCATTTGCAACTGCACCTTCATATTGGGGTTAATCTGGTTCTCTTTCCCCTTCTCCTCCCCGTGTTTGGTTAGACCAACTTGGGGATGTCTTGTCTTGGAGTTCAGTAAATATTCCCCTTTCCCTGACCGCTGTCGAATTGTTTGTCCTTCATTCACGAGCTCCTGGGAGCACTGGCCTGGGAAAGCCGCTAGCATGCAGTGAGAACTACTGCAGCTCAATAGCAATAGACCATGTAAACCAAGGGTTCCCAAACTTTTTGACATGGGGACCAGTAAATCCATTCACGAGCTTTTGGGGGACCGGTAACAGTCATTTGCATATTCATTAAGCAACTGATGACTATTCAACTAAGTTGTTTCTGGTCCTCCCAAAGCCTCCAGTGCCAGCGTTAGCAAAGCTTTTGATACAGTCACCCACAATATTCCTGCCAGCAAGTTAAGGGAATATGGATTGGATAAATGGACTGTAAGATGGATAGAAAGCTGGCTCGATCAGGGTTTCCCAAACTTTTTACTTTAGTTGGAACCCGTTTTTTTTTTTTTTTCAGTACTGTTTTTTGCAGTCCAAAAATACAAATGCATATAAAAAAGAATTTAAAATGAATAAATTTTCAGTGTTTCACCCGGCTGCATCTTCTGCCCAGCCTGGGCCAGAGCTTGGGGGGACCCGGCGCCGCATGGGCACTCCAGGAGGCAGGAGCAGAAGCAGATTGGGGGTAGGGTGTCTGGCTAGGAGGGTAGGGTTGCCAGCTGTCCAGATTTGTACCGGATAGTCCGGTATTTGAGGCTTCTGTCTAGGAAACAAATTGAGAAAATACCGTACATATAAAATGTCCGGTATTTTCTAATTAGGTAAGTTTTATTATAATTAGGTGTATCAGTCCTTAGCTGCGAACTGCCTGGCTGGTAGATGTGCTCAGGCTGCGTGAGTGTGTCTACCAGCCAGGCAGTTCGCAACTACTCGAGGAAGGGTATGTGGGGATGGGAGGGGGGAACGGAATCCCTGAGGTTGGACTCACTTGTGTGCCCGGGTCTGCATGTGCCCGGGTCAGTCCTGCTCCCCCCCCCCCTTCGCCTCCTGATCTCCCCAGTCCAGCCCTGCTTCGGGCGGGCGGTTTTCCCCCGCCCGCCACCGATCTTCCCTGGTCAGCCCCGCTCCCCAGATGACCCCCCCCACCAGCCCTGCTGCCCCCAACCCTGCTTCCCAGCAGCTGGTTCCCCCTCCACACACCTCCTCCCAGCCCGCCCTGCTCTGCTCCCCTCCCGGCAGCCACGCTGAGGCCCGGTATTTTTTTCCCGGGGCCCAGTACCAGGCCACGGCCCATAGTTTGGGAAGCGCTGATGTAAACAATTCAGAGCAGGGTCTGCGTTCTCCTACATGGGTGTCCACCCCAGAGGAACTCTGGGTGTCACTTGGGGCCTCTGTGCTCTGGCATAACACAAACACTAGTAGTATCTGTGCTGCTTCGGTGCAACCCAAGCGCATTCTGTTTGATTCTAAGGAACGTGATTTTACGATCTTGTGGAAGAGAGAAACTGAAGATACCATGGCCCTGTGGCCACTCAGGCCTGGCCCTGGCTCCCGCTGTGTAGTAGGTTTGCCCCGAGCATGCTGGGCAGGAAAGGGTTTGCAGAATGGCCTGTGCTACTCACTCAAAGTTAGAATGGCCAGGAAGCTAAGTTATCCCCCATGAAAAGGTGACAGAAAGCCGTCTGTGCCCCTGCCCCTCTCAGGGTACTTGAATGTAGCTCACAAGTACTGCTGTATCTGGCCTAGCATGTGCATCCACTAGCCTTTACTTGGGTGATGTTTGTCCCACCGTGGGCGCAAGGAATTGTGTTGCATAGTGGCTGAGAGGTGCTAGTAACTGCTCCACAGCAGTACATGGCATTGGAGGAGATCTGACTGGTGAGAGTCTTTCTTTGACCTGTGGTGGAATTCAAGGCCAGAGTTCTCACCATTTTTTTTATATGAATAAGAGTGACGCATTAAGGCCCTCATCCTGCAGTGGGAACCACAAGAGGCTCCCAGCACAGCTGGTGGAGCTCAGTGTGGCTTCTGAGATCTGCCCACGAGGCTCTCATTCCAAGGTCAGGGCTATGGGATTGAGAGTTGTACGAGGGCGGATAAGATTATGGGTTAAAGTGGTCCTAGGTAGGGCTAGGCTAACTGTTTTTATTTAAACAATTTTTAGGGCCAGAAAATGCAGATTTGTTGAGAAACATTTTATGAATGTGTTAGTTTTGCCAAATTGTTTTGATTGCAGGGGGAAAAAAATCCAAACTAATTGAAATGTGCCGTTTCAACATTGCCCAAAGAATATACCTTGGATTTTTTTTGTTCAGTTTAAAGGGTGCTTCAAAATAAAGTTTTTTCAATCTTATTTTAAACATTCTAAAGGGCAAAAAAAAAGCTCAAAATGCGAATTCATTTTGGGTTGAACAAAATGTTTTGCTTGACCGGAATTTTCTTTTTTTAACTTTTCAATTAGTTGAAAATTTTGAAACATTTTGTTTTTCAGTTGGACCAAATTTTGTTTGGGTGGTTTTTAGATATGATAGTGAACCAAAAAAAAAAAAAATCATTATTCACACAGCTCTAATTTTAAGTGATTTTGTTTTTGGGGGTCAGAGTTAAAGACATCTGGGTCAGTAGGAATTTATTGTTTACTGGTGTGCATATTTGAACTGGGCATCAAAGATGCCATTGTTGCATACCGTTAGCTGGTGATTTCCTTATTTGCTCAGAGGTAGCGTGTTATATTTTGATAATCATGTGTATGATGGTCTGTCTTTGTTTCAAGTTTCATTAACAGAGTTGTGGGGGAGGGGTGGGAATGAGCTGATAGGTGGAGTAAATCTGCTTGTGTGTGTAAAGAGCTCAAGAGTGGGGTATGTTTTGGGCTAGAACCTGGGGCATTTCACTACCTGAAATAAAGGCCTTGACCAGTGGAATTAAAGGAGTTACTCCACTAGGTCTTAGCAGTAGTAGGCTCTTATCCACTATATGGATCAGCCAAGTGAGGGAGATCTGACCGGACTCATGTAGCCAGTGTAGTATGCACACTGTTTTGGAAGCTCATTCCAGCTATCTGATATCCACAGGAGTTCAAATTCCCCGATAGGCTACCACTTTGTAAAGAATTGCCGCAGTAGACCAAAAGAATTGGAACTTTCAATGGCAAAAACCCTGACCCTTAGTACTACAGCAATAGTAGACTGTTACCCTCAACTGTACAAGATATTTGCAGTTTATTTAATCAAGTTACATTGCACAGAGAAACCAAACACTTTTATGGAGCTTTTGTGTACGCACCTCTGATGGAAGCATGAAAGTGTGTTTGGGGCTCAGTGACTTCTGATGTATGTCGCAGGTGAGCTATTCTGCCACAGAAAGCTAAATAAACACCAGGGGTGAAAGCTTGGCTTACTTTAAGCCAGTGGCAAAATTCCCAGTGATTTCAGTAGGGCCAGGATATGACCCAGATGCCATACTGTGCTCTTACAATTTCTTGCATTTCAGAAGCTTGAGTGATATTTCAAAACCGAAATTGTACACACAAAAAATGTATCTGATGGTCCTATCCCTGAAGAATTATTGACATCTCAACCCCATATCCTAAAATTTGTGTTCAACCGTGACCAGTATTCCTCCTGCACAAGTCTAAGAGTTGTCGTGCGTGGCGAAGGCTCCTTCTTGTTCAGCGGCAACTCGCTTGCTGCTGGTAGTTGGACCCTTTCCATTGGTACCTTGAAAAATAGATGACAGTCCAAACATTAATCCCCTCTTGTTTCTTTCTCCTTGCAGGCTCTCTACAATTCCATCAAGAATGAGAAGCTTGACTGGGCAGTGTAAGTATCCCGTGCAGAATTCATGAGCTGAAAAATCAGCCTCTGGCGTGGTAATCCATTTCCTCCACACGTTGCACTGTGAATGGAACCTTGAGACTCAGACATTGGATTGACTCTTCCATTAGCAAAATTCCCCGTTCGACTCCCCCTTCTCCTTCAGTGAGGAAAGTTTGCGGATGATGCAAAAACTGGCTGTATCTGCAAGGAAGGGAGACATTTAATTCAGTGGGAAATGTCAGCTTCACAAGGCAGAAATCTAAATCCTCCTTCTGGTCTGTGACTGCATAAATAAAACAGATGTTGAGTTTCTTCCTTTATCTTCCAGTGCATTGTGTTGGAACCACTGAATAGAAACACAAGTCTTGGATTGAGTTTCCTGCGCTGGGCTGGTTCTCTGGTATTGTCTTTGAATTAACTGTGGAGAATTGGACAACCTAATATTAAAGAGACTTAATTCAGAAGAGGCTAATCTCTCTTCACCTCCTCCCGTCCCCCTCACCCCGAATGTGCTTTTGACAAGCTAACACTTCATCAGAACTCAGTGCTGAATACAAGAGACTGCTTCTGTTTCCAGCCAGATTAATCGACATTTCCCCTTCATTTCCTCAACAGCAAGACTTGGCCTAGACTGATGCCAATGCTGAGAAGTGGATTTGGGGGTTAAAGAGAAGGATCACACCCCAGAGGAGCTGTGTCTCTTTGAGATGCTGCCTATGTGGCCCTACATTCTTAGTGATACCTCCATCACCCATCAGTAGGACAGCACTGATTCCCAGAGAGTGCAGTCCAGTAGAGCTCCTGGCACCCCCTCTGTACTCTTGTGTCCTCACCTGAGGAATCACAAGCCAACACTCAGCTCTCTCTATTCAACCGAGAATTGGTTATTACTTGGAATAGAGGGGCAGGTGGACAGTAGGGATGTAAAATCCCGTTTAATTGGATAACCGGTTAAACGCATTGTCTGGAGCCGCTCCTGTCTGCGGAGGGCCATGGCTCTCCGGCGTCCCTGTTGGAGTGGCTTCTACCTACGGGGCACCTGGGCAGGTGGGGAGCTGCTCCAGTCCCCACCAGTTAACCTTAACCAGTAAGCCTTACCCATTAAGGTTGAGGCTTCCTGGTTAACTGGGTAACTAGTTAATGCATCACATCCCTAGTGGACAGGTAATAAGCATCCGTGCAGGCAGTCCTTTGGAAGTGGACAGCCATTATGTGGAGCAAACGTTTTTCTGTCTGGGAATGCGACCTGCCCAGATCTCTGCTCTTGGCAATTAGCAGACAGCTGCAAGTCTCAGAGGGGTCTTGAGAGGAGTCTCTCTGGGGTAAACATTGTAGGACTGCTCTCTCGAACGGAGGCTCTGATCTAAAATAACGCCATCTGAAGAAATGCTGTTCACCTGATCCGAGTCCCTTAGGTCGCTGAAGATGTTGAAGGGCTAAACGAGGGTTTCAGAGCTTTGACAGCCATTGTTACATGGTGGCTGAAAGCCCTGCGGCAGAGCAGAGTAAGATGAAGATAAATGATCTATGGAGGACTGCTACATGATCTTCATCTCCTCCTTTATCGCACGTGGCTGGCTAGACCTGTCGTCATCCTCAAAGGCTTGCTGTCCATGCTGCTGTTTATAGCGCAGCCACAGGGCTGCATCCAAAGGCCGTTGAAGTTCATGCAAAAGCTCCCATAAATTTCATGACTGAAGCTGTAGACAGAAGCAGTGCGACTGTATTCAGCTCACCCCTCCCATGTGTGTTCAAAGTCACGGACGCTTCATTTGGTAGCCAAAGTCTTTTGTTAAACTCCTCCCAGCAGGCCAGAGTAGGTGCAGCCCTGGGAATCTATTCCTTCTCACGTACCATCAGACACATGCTAACTGAGCTCCGATTGCAGGTCTGTAAGCTGTCAAGATGCCCCATCGCTTGTGATTTGTAATGTATACAGCTCCGATCTGGAAGTCTCTGGGAGCCAATAAATTTGGGATTCTGTATTTTCCTTTCCTTCTTACAGTCGCTTTTCGAAGAAGAATGCCGTCAGGAAAGAGTCTCTCTGTGTTTTATCTGCTCCTTAGTTCCTCCTGCATGAAATACTGTTTTACAGGTTGGACCTCCCTGGTCTGGCACCCTCGGGATTTTGCCGGATCAGGGAGGTCATTTCTGGCCTCCCTGCTGCCCTACTGGCTCCCTCAGGCAGCTCAACTGGGTCATGCATTGAGCTTCCTGCCAGCTCCCCCTCCAGCCCTCCTCACCCCCCGCCCACTCTGCACAGCCCAGCTGGGCTGCGCACCGGCCTTCCTGGATTCTGTCCCCAGCCCAGCTGAACCGTGTGCCAGCTGCCCCCACTCCCCAGCAGCGTGGCAGCTTTTCAGCTTCCAGATCCTTGGGCAGTCCAGCTGGGCTGCGTGCTGGCCTGCTGCCCCACCCCTTCATCGGGCCGGCCTCTGGAGCCCTCCATCTCCCGCAGGAACATCCTTTATTCGGCTCTGGTGAGGCCACATCTGGAGTATTGTGTCCAGTTCTGGGCGCCCCACTACAAAAAGGATGTGGACTCACTGGAGAGGGTCCAGCAGAGGGCAACCAAAATGATTAGGGGGCTGGAGCATATGACCTATGAGGAGAGGCTGAGGGAGTTGGGTCTGTCCAGTCTGCAGAAGTGAAGAGTGAGGGGGGATTTGATAGCAGCCTTCAACTTCCTGAAGGGAGGTTCCAAAGAGGATGGAGAAAGGCTGTTCTAAGTAGTGACAGATGGCAGAACAAGGAGCAATGGTCTGAAGTTGTGGTGGGAGAGATCCAGGTTGGATATTAGGAAAAACTATTTCACTAGGAGAGTGGTGAGGCACTGGAATGGGTTACCTAGGGCAGTAGTGGAGTCTCCATCCCTAGAGGTGTTTAAGTCTCGTCTTGACAAAGCCCTGGCTGGGTTGATTTAGTTGGGATTGGTCCTGTCTAGAGCAGGGGGCTGGACTTGATGACCTTCTGAGGTTTCTTCCAGCTCTATGGTTCTATGATCCACTGCCGGACCAGAGAGTCCCGGTTTATAGAGGTGCAACTTGTTGTAGGATTGAATGAGACAGGGAGTGCCATGAGAGAAATGGAGGTACCAGTACGGTGATTGTTCCTTTTCTTCTCCCCTCTTTCTTCTTCCCTTCCATAACCTGTGCTTGTGCACGTAGACGTCTGGATCTTCTCTAGCTGTGATAGATGTTTGCTTTGTGCTTTGAAGGGAAGTAGAAGATAGTCAGACTATACAGTCTCTGCCTCATGCTTCCTGAAAAGTGGAGCCATCGCTGTCCTGGGGCTCTAGGCAGCCTTGTTTATTAGGGTGGGGGAAGCAACAGAAATGTGGCAAAGACAATGACTGAAATCTTGGCTTCAGTGAAGTCGATAGCAAGTCTCCCAGCATCTTGCGTGGAGCCAGGATTTCACGCAGTTAATCCCGGGGGGGGACGACTCACTGGTGTGAGCAGAGTTGCACATGGGATAAATTTGGCCCAAGAACTGGTATGTAAATTTCCATCCTTCTACAGAATTAAATTCCCCTCTAGGTCTCCGGTGTCCCTGGGAGGGTCAGCTATGTGCACATTCGTATTGGGAAGTTAGACTTACCGTCCCGGCCTAATATCAACTATTAATGGTTGGGCCAGATGGGAATGATTTGCATGGCTGGTGCTTTGCAGGAGGTAGGAATAGGTAGTTGTAATGATCCCTTCTGCCCTTCGAATCAGACGGCTCCTTTCCAGCTCCAGAGTGGAAAAGGATACTGAATTTGACTTGATCCCTTTTAGGCCTGGAATAATCTAAGTGAAGTATGTTTCATTTGCATGATATTTAGATGGGAGCACAGGGACCAGCAGTCTCTGCCTTATTTGTAAGAAGTAGGTTTGTTCTCCTATGGAGGCAGGAGAATTAAGAATTAGTGTGTAGAATACGGTGAATGGGGATGCAATATATAATAGGCAGGCTTGAAGAATTGTTCACTGAGGAAGATGCTGGCAAAACCATGTGCTGCATTCAAATGATCGGTATCTGTACAGCCTTTTTGAAAGCAGGGCTGTGTAGGTTACAGAAAATCACTGGTGTCTTTAGATCTGCCTAGTGAAACAACTTTTATCTTTAATAAGGTTGGGAGGATCTGGGTTCGTTCTAGAGTCTACATAAAAACATGACCCCACCAAGGGGGAAAAAGTGAAATTGTGGCAGAGAATTTATTCCTCTTGGGGAAAAGGAAAATCCCCAAATTGAATGTACTTTATTTATTGAGAATTGTAACAGTGCCTCGTACAGTGGGATCCTGGTCTCCGTCTAGGGCTACGAAGCACTATGATAGTACAAATTGTTAATCGTGCTGAAATCCATGGTATTGTAAAGCAGAGTTGCCATTCTGTTCTGAAATCTGCCTTGCCATTGTGCTTGTGTGATCCTCCTCCACACGCAGTCTAGAGATTCCCTCCTCCACAAGAACTACCTCCTTTACATTCTGGTTCTCACAGGCTTCCTGTTAGCCACTGTTCCAGGACAGGGTTTGGGAACTGCCGTCTCCTGTTACTCCCCTTCGTCATGGAGCTGGGGTCCTGGGTGAGGGGGCTAGTCTGCTGCGTGAGAGACTGGCTGCAAACATTAGCCGTGGTGCTGATCTCTGTAACTGGACCTTGCAAATACAAAGATTTCAAGCATTCGTCTCTTCTTTCCTTTGCTAAAGTGATCCATTTGCCACAGGATTGCTTTCTCTGTGTCTCCTCACGGGTGAGGAAGGGGGAAGCAGTCTCTTCAAATGCAAAAGCGTGACCCTGCTGCAGTTCTCACTGTGACTTCCGTTCGATCTGGCCAGCTGTGGGTTGTAGAAGCCAGGGATGTGAGGGAGCGAATAATCAGCTAATAGTGTAGTCGATAGAATTTCTATCGACTACACGATTAGTCGATAAGAGAGGTAGCCTCCAGGAATTGCACTCCCACCCCCCCGCTGGAGCTCTGCAGTTTAAATGTAGTAGGAGCTGGGCTGCCTGCCTGCCCAGCTCTTACTGTATTTAAACTGCAGAGCCATCGTGGGGGGTAGCTCCTGGTTTTGGTGCAAGCTGGGACTGAGCCAAGCTTACTTGGTCCCAGCTTGTGCTAGGTCCAGCAGCCCCTGTCCACAGAGGATCCCAGTGGGAAGCTGGGACCCCTGGTAGCCAGGGGCTGCTCTGCAGGATGTGGAGCAGCCTCTGCCCGCAGCGAGCCTGAGCCTCTGATAGAGGCAGCAGCATTGGAGGTGGGGGGGGGGGGAGGCAGCACTGCAGAGATGGTGCTAAAAGCCGGTTCCCCACAGCACCGGCTCCTGCTTTCCCCCCTCCCCATTGCTGCCTCTGATACAAAGGCAGCAAGTGGTGGGGGATTGCAAGTAGTGGACTCAACTACTTGATAAGCCTAGGCTTATCGGGTAGGCGACTATTTGACTACTTGCTAACATCCCTTGCAGAAATGGTTGGTTACAAATGGAGCTGGCTGAAAATGTTTCGCATACAAGTTGTCAGCAGAAAATGGCTTTTTGTCAAAATGTTTCGAGATAAGGGTTGGGCTTAAATACTTTGCTGATCCAGAGGTCCTGATCCAAAACGTATGGAAGCCAATGGGAGATGTCCCACTGTCTTCTGTGGGTTTTAGATCAAGCCCATAGTTAAAGAAATGCTGATAAGAATAACCTACTCAAGAGGTAAAATAAAACATGTGCAGAAATTAAGGAGATGAAGCCTTACTGGATAATGGTGCTGGGTGCTGGCTTTGTCACCTAAACTTTGTTGTGTTCATTTGTTTTTAGAGATGAAGAGGAGAAAAAAAAATCTCACTCAGATGGTACTGATGAGAAGGATAACGGGCCCCATTCAAAGGCCATCACTCGGATTGGCCATTCCAATAACCCCTTCCTGGATATTCCTCATGACCCCAATGCTGCTGTGTATAAAACTGGATTTCTGGCTCGGAAAATCCATGCAGATATGGATGGAAAAAAGAGTGAGCATCTTTTATGGTTTTTTTTTCTCTCTTAGGTACCCCCCCACACCCACCGGTGGTTTAAGGCCTTGTGCCCATAGATAGTTCTGCTATCTCCAGGCTATTGAAGGCATAAAAACCAAAACAGCGGTTTGATTATCACAGCAGAAAAGAAAACTCTTGGGCCATTTTGAGGATTATTCCGTGCCCTGTAGCATAATGAATTAATGGTTCCCAGTGCATTTGTGTAACAAAAATGTCGTATTGGACTCCAACGTGTATCTTTTGTGCTTAAAGAAAATGAAGCGTTGTTCACAAAACTCAAAACAGTTTGATTGGAAGTACCGTAGATTCTGTTCAAGGGTTAGCCCAGGAGGTCTCAACTTTTGCCACCTGTGATTCCAAGTTACAACAGAAATGTTTCATGCAGAAGGGAAGAATGGTCTTGACCCTTTGAAACACCTGGTTGCTACTCCCCTTGGCTGTCATGGTCCCCAAATGAGAATCTAAGGATTGGCCCTCCCTGTAGAACCACTGGCCTTTCAGAAAAACCCTGTAATCTAGTAGATCGTTCCTTGATAATGATGTAGAATGCTCTTGCTCCAATTAGACCTTGCATCTACTCAGAGATAGGATGTTGTTTGGTGCCTTTTGGCCCCTTATTCACAATACTTGTGCAACTAAGTGTGGCTGCACTTATGGAGGGCACATGTAGGGCTTTTGGGGGTGGGACATGTATTTGTGCACATGCAATTTTGATATGGTTGAAAACTGCAGTGACCACTGAAAACATCTGTGCTCTCCTGATTGTTCATGTATATGTGGTATTTGCTCATATTACAATTGCTGGGATTAATAATGGCAACAAAATTGGACTTTTTATGGTCTATAAATACCTGCTACTCTTTCTTTTTTCCCAATTGTGTGCAAGAATCTGACGTTGGCTGCCCTTTCTGTATTCTGCCAGGATGTCTCAAAACCGAAACGTGAAAGGTCAACATTTTCACAGTTGGAGCCCCAATGTGAATTGATTTGGGTACTTTTGAAATCAAGGTGACCTGACTGTTATTAACCGATAGGCTGATTGTTTAAATTTCACATTCTGAACAAGTTCCGAGCAGTGGCTTTGAATTATTTTACCAACATCCCACTACAGCTTTGCTGTCGGCATCCACTCCCGTTAGCCAATCTTACAGAAGAACGGTGTGGTAGCTTCTGTCACGCTGCTTGCTTCATCAAACCAATATTATTTAACGGACTGAAGGCTAGCGTTTATGCGATAACCAGGCACAGGATTAAGGCATTTCAGACAACATTTTAAAAATGGCCTACATGCTTTAGTAGCCAAAATCCCATTTAAAAATCAGTGGGGCTTCATCTCCTAAATCGCTTAGACATTTCTGAAACATTTTCCCCTTAGGTTTGTGATCCCAGGCAAGCTTAAGCTAATTTTTTTAAGAGAGTTTTTCATGTTTATTTTTCTCATGGAGTCATCACAAGGCCAAGTTTAAGATTCTGTGGGAAACTTAACAAGGTGAGAGTACTCTTACAGAGTATAAGTATCTTCCAGGGGAGAAAATGCCAGATACTAAAGAGCAGTTATTCTAGCAGAAAAGGTATAAAAGGAGCCAGTGGCTGGCAGCTGAAGTCAGACAAATTCCATTCAGAAATTAGGCACATGTTTTTAACCAAGAGGGTGATTAACCACTCAAACAAGTTCCCCGGGGACATCTCTGTCTCTTGATGTCTTCAGATCAAGACTGGGCATCTTCCTGGAAGAGGGGTTTTAGCCAATCACAATTTGTGCCTTAGTCAAATACAAATGATTAGGCTTAGCCGAGAGTAATGGGGTGAAATTTTATGGCCCGTGTTATGCAGGTCAGACAAGATGATCTAATGCTCCCTCCCAACCTTAAGTTCTATGACTCTACAAACAGCGTTTTTACCCCTTAACATGTGTGTGTCTTTGCAGTGTAGCTTTTACTCTGAATTCCCCAGTTTGGGGAAAATTACAAGTTTATTGTGTTTTCATTAGGGATGTCCACTGAGTAGCCAGCCGTTAACTGGTTAACACACCGATTAACCGCATCAAATCCCCTCTTCCCCTGAGAGCTCTTCATTTAAAACTTGGATCGGCAGGCTGGCTCAGTCCCAGCCCGCTGGCCTGAGTTTTAAATGAAGAGCACTTGGGGAGTTGTCTGTCACTCCATGCTGCTGCCTCTGATACAGAGGCAGCAGTGCGGGGAAGCAGGTGGGAGCTGGTCCGTGCAGGGAGCCGGTTTAAAAACTGGCTCCTGCCTGCCGCCTGTTACAGAGGTAGCAGTGTGGGGCGGCAGCAGCAGCCCTTGTCCGCGGGGGGCCTGAGCTCCTCATGGACAGAGGCTGCTCTGTGGGATGCTGGAGCAGCCTCTGTCAGCGAGAGAGCTTGCCCCCCCCCACCCATGGACAGGGGTTGCCGCTGCCCTGCGCTGCTGCCTCTGATAGCGAGGTAGCAGGGGGCTCCCTGGGAGTGGGGATGGGAGTGCCCTAGCTGCTGGCCTGCTCCAGAGGGTGGGGGTACCAAATAATCATGTAATGGCTAAAGTTCTTAGCAGTTACATGATTATTGAAATACCGATTTCTAACAGCCCTAGTTTTTACCTGTGTGGTCCATCAGCCTTAACACCTGCTTCATACAGGAGTTTGTCTGGGATTTTCATTGCCTTCCATCATTTCCTCTCCTCCTGCTAGGAAGAGGAGATGGGGGAAAGCAGCTGAAAACTTGATCTCGGTTTCCTTGCGGCTGTCACAAGGAGGGCAGATGCTTTGGTCTGTAGCCCCCTGCGGAGTGGCACTGTGACAGTGATGGCTGGTGCCTGCCTGTAGCTGGAGAAGTTCCCTCCACATTTCACTATCTGTGTGGTCTTGTGCTGCTCTGCCACCGCACGGAGCTGGGACTATGCTGCATAGCATGGGAGGGTACGGCACACAACTCCCACTCCTGCTGCGGCTGACATTCATATGGTCGGGCTTGCAGAATGGGACAGCCACCTGGACTGGGGCTGTTTTCTGGAACAAGCTCCGTCGCCCGCTGCCCCAGGTCTGGCTTGTAACCTTGGCTGCTTTGTTTCCCCCGGGCCCTTGCTACAAAGCAGGCACTCTGCCTAGTTACGCTCCCCTTTGAAAAGCAGAACGTAAGAGCTGTTGGATGCAGAATTAATGTAAGCTTCCTGTTGCCTAGACAAAGGGGTAAAATGGATTGGAGTTAAATGGGTTGCATTTGTTTTGTTTTCTCTTTAGCTCCCAGAGGGAAGCGTGGCTGGAAAACCTTCTATGCGGTGCTGAAGGGAACAGTGCTTTACTTGCAAAAGGTAAAAGAAATGGCTTTCTTTCAGGGCAGTAAAGCCAGGCTTCCCACCCCTTTCCTCCTAGAGCCTCCCTTTAATTGGGGCCCCCTCCTCCGGCTTCTCAAGACCTGCTCTGGAACATCTCCAGTCTGTAGAATGCTCCCCCTTCCTGTCACTCTGCCCACGTCTCTCCCCCTTCCCCCCCAAACTACCGATCCCTACTTGCCCGCTGCTGTCATTCGTGGCTTCATACACTCTGCCCTAGCAGTGAAGACAACATCATCTGCTTGTTTGTCGCACGCCTATCTCTGTGCTGCCTTCCACGCCACCTATGTGTTTAGACCTTCTTCCCTGGACCAGTGCAGAAGGCCTCTCCCATCTTCTCCTTCAGGACCCTCCTTGAGACCCTCACATGCCATGATACTTGTCAGAAACTAGTCCATTAATCATGGGCTGAGAGAAGACGAGTGGGAAGGGTTTGCCTTGGAACTGGCCAGAAACAGACATTTCCTTTCCACAAGAAATTCTGACATTTGGGGAAGTGGGTAGGGATTTTGTTCTCTATCAGCACAAAATGCTGGAGTGTCCTGCAGTGAACCAAACTTCAATTCAGAACCATCTAATTGTTTTGAATTTGCACAGGACTGAAACAGTAAATAGGAAAGTCCAAACTAAACAAGAAACTTGAACCAAAATGGCTTTGCCGTATCGAAAGGAAACGAGAAAGTCAAAACTTTTGTCACTAGTGACATGTTTTCACAAAATGGTTTGATGCCACCTTAAGGAGAAACTGAGCATGGCCAATCTCAGTCCAGAAGTTTAGCGCTTCTGGATAAACAGGGATTTTGCTGTCTGGAGACAGAACTGTAGCTGTCAGCATAATAGTTATGTCTATGCTACAGTCCTTGCAACAGCACAGCTGTACTGCTGCAACTGTGCTGCTGTGTAGCAGCCCTGTGGATGGTCCCCACAATCACTTTTGTGGGTGAAACTTATCAGTCGGGGTATGGGTTTTTTACACAACAGAAGTTTCGCTGACAAACGGGCTAGTGTGCAGAAAGCCTAAATGGTCCACAATTTATCTTAACTTCCAGAAGGGCTCTGCCTGTCTTGCCTTCCATAGAAGTTATTCTGAGAATTGCACTGCTGTGCCACAGAGCAGCTGCGAATCTTGGGCAGGTTACATCCCCTCTCTGTGCTCTCCCGCATTTTGTCAGACGAGATTGTGAACTGTTCACGGCAAGGACGCTCTATTTCTGTACAGCGCCTAGCACAATGGAACCCTAATCTCAGCAGTGACCTCTAGATGCTACAGAAGTAACTGGTAGATACATCATCTCCCAAAGGGCGGTATGGACCTGATTCTGCTCTTGCACGATTTGCTATACTGGAGCATCTCCCAGTTTACGCTTGTATAAGCATGAGCAGAATGAGAGCCGATGGCCACATATTCAGTGGAACAGGTCCAGTGCGAACTGCTGTTCTGCCTATTCCATTATGAACTGTGTGATGTGAGAGAGATGCTTTCTGAATCAATGAGCAGTCAGGTGGCCAGACGGGCTGAGCCTGAGACTGTTGCAATTTGGCAACTCATATAATCTTGTGCAGATGTACTAAGACCAGAAATGTCACACACTTATGATGACTGGCCTGCGCACGAGGCCCATCTTCATTTTTTGCTCTCTGTGGTTCCAAGGTGACAGAAGATCAGGGGCACAGGAGACGGTCACAAAGTCTCATCATGAGGCTGAGCTGAAATGAGCCGTGCCTGTAGAAGAGCACGATACAAGGGAAGAATGTGAGCTTGGGCTGGCTTTCATGTAATAAAACATTGTTTCTTGACAAACGGTGCAGGCAAACAGGGTTATGTGGGTTGGGTTTTGTTTGCAGTGGGACTCGTTTTTTGTGATGTTATGCTGCATCTTTATAATGCTATGGGTTTTAGGGTATTCTGTGTGTACATTTCCTCCACTAGCAAAAAGAAAAAAAAACTGACACAAGATAAAAAAAAAATTATATAAGGACAGAGATTATACCTATGGATCAACACAGGGAGACTTACAGGGACCTATAAAGACAAGGATTTTACAGTGATCATGCACAGTTGGTGAAGATGTCTGCCCATTGTACAGGAGCTGGTAACAAGCAAAATGTCAGGCACAGGTTGTTGCAATGTTCCCTCTATTTTGTCCATCGGTGTGTGGAATAAATTTTGTTGTATGCACTGAGACACGTGTGGGTGTGCACCACCAATAGAAACACAGCAAGTTGGCTGTGAGTGCTCTGCTAATCAGTAGGGCGGCATTTGAATCTCTCCTGGGTGGCCGCCCAAGCGCTCAGCTTACAGGGGAAGTTGGTTGTGGGTCTGCTGAAGATGGAAAAGGCATTTCTGGGTGGCTACCTGGAAATCCAAGAAGGAGCGAGTTCAGTATAACACTGAGGTGTTCACTGCATTAATAGGTGAGCGTGAGGCCAGAGCTCCTCCCATGTGCTCCTCTCGTGCTGCCTCAGTGTAAACGGGCTTGAGCCAGCCGACTTGAATTCATATCCTGGAACTTCAAGGGGACTGTGTTGTGCGGGTTTGAAGGAGCCCAGGTTTCAGCGTCCTGCACCAGTCCTACGGGACTGAGGGAGGGGGTTGATTGCTCCTCACGACTTTTTCTGAGAGTAACAACGTAAACTGGTTTTAAGAGATTCCACAGGTTCCTGCCAGCGCTTCCAGGGAAGTGAACAGGGGCCCCTAACCAGTGATGGTGTAAGCCACTAGCTGATCTAGTAGGGTTCCCAGGGGTGTCCGACGTGTGTCCATAGGGCTCCCTCTGTCTCCAAGCCTGTCCAGGTGGAAGCCCCCTTGGGAGGGGGAGACTGGAGGGAGTCAGATAGTTGCTGTAGTTGACTTGCCATCATCTTCTCAGTGACCATTCCCAAGAAGTGTGTATGGGGGTGGGGGGGTGGGCACGGAGTGGGATGCGAGAGATGGCAGCAGCTAGCAAGATCATTAACATCCAGTGGCACTTTCTTGAGTAAGAGCCAGACCCCTGCATGCTTGAGGTTTAGCCAAGCTTGCATCTCTCCATGACCCATTGCCAGGCTCCATCTTTCCTCTTGCCACAGCAGGGGACCACACGCACCTTACGCTACGCTCAGTTAGATTCAGAGGGGTTCTTTTGCTCCAATCTCCGACCCTCCTCTTGTTTCCCTTGCAGGTCTTAGCAGAACCTGAGTGTCTCTTGCAAATGGCAGGCGGGGAAGGTCTGCAGGCCAGTGCATTGGGTCTGGACAGCACATGGGACCTAGCCCAGGGCAAGAAGTTGAGGAAAGCTCTCATTCCAGGCTTGGCGGCAGCTCTGACTGCAGAGTGGTCTGTGTAGCTGTGGAGTTCCCACGTGGGTTTACACCAGCTCAGGATCTGCTCTAGTGCGGGGCACTCAAATGAGTCAGTTCCCTTAGCAGGGCCTCCGTTTGAAGCATTGCTGTGCCTTGCATTGTCGCTCCTAAAGCAGGTCTGCCTACTAGATCTCTGCCTGGCGGGATAGCCCAGGAGTGTTTGATAATCATGGAGACATGCTGCCAGAGCTGCTGCTGCTTCCCCCTGAAACAATAGCTCCCCATTATGTGGCAGCCACGCCCCGAGTTGCTGATTCCCTAGGATTGATCAACAGCATGTGGTCACCCGTTAGGGATGGATATGAGTTAAGTGCTGTTTTTAGCTTCTCATTAAGCATGTTTGTGTAGACGTGCACCCCTGCAGGATTGCCAAGGGATGGCTCGTCCCTGGGCATGCCTCTGGAATGCCCTGTTTTGTCTGGCTGGACCACCTTCACATGTTGCTGCACATGTAGGCACAGCCCCTAGTTGACTTGTGGCTTTGCTGCTTCGCTTGACAGCACTGCTGTGTGTCAGGTTGTATTCCCAGTGCTCTTTTTTTAATTTACACCAGGGGCTTGATTCTGGTTTGACACCACATGGATCCAAAGTCAGCTTTCAGACTCTGAACCCTGAGGACTTTAGCTCTCTAGGATTTATCTTCTTCTTGACACTTACCGTTCTTCCCTCGTCTTGTCAGGAAGGTGGTGGAATTCCTTAACTTCCTTGAGAGGTATTAAAGAACCTTAAAAGGTAACACTTTAAAAGCGGAAAATGGAAATGTTTAAAGGACAGATTAGGTTAAATTGGTATTTTTTAAAATCGTTCTTGATGGACCTTTCTGGAACAAGCCGATATTGCCTTTGTTCGGTTAAAGGAAGAGATGAACAAGCTGAAGTAACTTGTGCTGTCTTTTCATTTTAATTACTGCAGGATGAATATAAGCCAGAGAAGGCTTTGTCTGAGGAGGATCTGAAAAATGCAGTTAGCATGCACCATGCGTTGGCATCAAAGGCCACAGACTATGAGAAGAGGCCCAACGTCCTAAAGCTCAAAACAGCTGACTGGAGAGTCCTGCTTTTCCAAGCCCCGTATGTTCCCTTCACTCTGAGTTTTTCTAGGGCTGGGGTTGTTGGTGGAGAGAAAAGGTTTGGGAGGAGAAAGGGGTTGGATCACAACCTTTGGGAGCGGAGAAGGTTCTTGATTGAAGGGGGAAGCAGGACTTGAAAGGAACTCTGTCTGTTTATCAAAAGGATGATGAAGAGGTGACTTGCTGAGGATGTGGGACTACCAAGCACTGAAGGGCTCTTTAATCTAGCCGAGAGAGAGATTATGAGAACCCAGTGGCTGGAAGCATAAGCCAGGGAAAGTTCAAATGGGAAATTAGCTCACTTGTGTAGCAGCGAGAGTAAGTGCCTACTGGAACAAACTGAGGAGGGAAGGCAGTGGTGGATTCTCCTTATCTTGTCTTGAGTTCAGGACCGGAAGCCTTTCAGGAAGGTGTATGTCAGTCACACACAAGTTACTGGGTTCAAGACAGGAGTCAATGGACACAGTTCTGAGGCCTGTGTAAATAAGCAGTTATATTATTATATTTTAGGGTCCTTTCTGGCCTTAAGAAAGCTGTTCTGCTTGAGTTCTGCTCTTCGATGGTAGATCTGCCCTCAGAGGCCCGTGAGGCATCATGAGGGCCCAGGAGTCAGCCTCCAAGAAGCAGAACATGCGCTCAAGGCCTTAGAACATACGGTGAAATTGACTCTAGGTTGTCTGATGGATTTCATAGCCTGGGGCCTCAGCTGCATCACAAATAACAAGGCAGCAAATCCAGGAGAGCAGTCTAGCTCTGTATTTGCAACCCCTTGCTAGCAACTTTACCTGCCACTTGGAGCACTTGGCGTTGAAAATCCAAACTATTTTGCTTTGATACGTTTATGTCGTCACAGCTGCTTTGCAGAAGTCCACTGGCTTTTCAACTCCCCCTTTTTTTTTTCTCATGACCCGGTTTAAGAAAATTGTTGATGCCCGTGACCCAACGTAATTCTATCTTTTGACGGGAGTGCAGGCTGGTGGGGGGGAGAGGAATTGAGGGGTCTGAGGTGTAGGAGGGGGCTCAAAGTTCATGGGGGCTCAGGGCTGGGGCAGGAGGGGCTTACTTCCAGCGGCTCCTGGTCAGGGGCGCAGTGGGGATGTTAAGGCAGGTTCCTGCCTCTCCTGGCACCACGGACCCCGCTGTGCCCTGGAAGCGGCCGGCAGCAGGTCTGGCTCCTAGGCAGAGGCACACAAGCAGCTCTGTGTGTTGCTCTCATCTGCAGGCAGAGACACCCCTATCCCGTTAGCTGGGAATTAGCCAATGGGAATGTGGAGTCAGTGCTCTGGGTGGAGTAGCGCATGGAGTACACCCCACTAGTCACCAGGTCACCCGACAGCAAGGCGACCCAGTGCTTGGCATGGCGACCCGTAGTGTGCCTGCTGTAACGTGTGGCACTCCACCTGCTACGTGTAGACCCAGCTGGAGCGCTCTGAAAGGTACCTACCTCGTGCTGACGTAGTCCCATTTCAAACAGAGCTACATCGCATGCACTTGGCTGCCTTGTTGGGGCACACCAGCTGGGTCTACTCGGGGCCATGAGTGCACAACATGACACACCCTAGAAATCACACAGCCCCAGGTTTGCACTGCAGCGCCGGGTAAATGAGCCCCAGGCATGCCCTTGAATTCAAGTGTGAAAAGAGCTGGAGTCTCCTGTGTCCCGTTAGGTAGAAAAAGTAACAAGGTGTGGCTGGGAGCACTCGGTACAGAGGTGAGCTCTGGTTTCTCTCTGTGGTGTTTACTGTACAGACAAAATCCTGCCAAGAGCCCTAGTTTGATGTCAGGGTGGTTCAACACTGGAATAAGTTGCTTAGGGAGGTTGTGGAATCTCCATCAGTGGAAAGATTTCAAAGCCAGTTGGACAGACATCTATCAGGGATGATCTAAATAGTGCTTGGCCCTGTCGTGAGGGCAGGGGACTGGAGTTGATGACCTCTCGAGGCCCCTTCCAGTTCTACTGTTCTATGATTCTATGTCCTTCTGAGGATGATTTTCACACCTTTTCTGCCTGTATCTTGCCAAGACTGACGCTTGTCCTTATGCAATATGATTTCAGTGGGATTACTGACGGTGCCTAAAGATAAGCATGTGTGAAGTCTTTGCAGGATCAGGGCCATAGCTGGAAGAGATGGAAAACAGACACATTTTACTTGCATGCGCATGATTTTCTCCAACCCGGGTTTATACCCTCCTATATACTTTGCTTAGCTTCCCCCCCATCACCAACGTCTTCTATTCCTCAGTGAGTAGCACTGTCCGTGCAATTTTGAATAGCACGTTACAGACTTTGATTGAAGATCTTGGGGTTCTTTGCTATGGGTCCCAGCCTGGCAGTAAAGTGAGTGTTCTACAGAGGCTGGGTTGGTTGAGAAGTGCGGAGAAGGTTTGGAAAAGTGGGGTCGAAGGCAGGATTTTGCGTCTTGGGCAGGCAAAGTAGAAGCTTGGACAAGGGTCATTCCTTAGGTTAAATTTAATCGGGAGACAGTCGCTGCTTTTGTACTCTGCAATTCAATAGTTGGTTGTGGAAGGCATCTGGCTAATGGTGCAGCTGTGTTTATGGTTCAGCCACTGAGAATGTAAAGAAATGTGCATATTATGGGGTGAGAGCGTTTTGGTTGTCATCAAAGTGGATGTTTCCAAACATACGCCAACCTCTAACTGAAGCAATTAAGAAGAAAATTCCTCCAAATACGGCTGCCCTTTGCGGTTTCTGACACTAGCTGCTACTGGAGGTAGGAGACTGGGCTTAGATGGCTTGCAGAGCTGATCTAACATGGAGTTCATATGCCCCTGTGATGATAAAGCTGACAGCGAGGAGGAAGAGAGAGGAGATCTTAAGTCTCTCCAATGTCTGATTACTCTCCGGCTTTCTCCCACAGGAGCCCAGAAGAAATGCAGGCATGGATCAACAAAATCAATTGTGTGGCAGCTGTATTTTCGGCTCCACCGTTTCCAGCTGCTATTGGCTCTCAGAAGAAGTTCAGCCGGCCACTTCTGCCGGCCACCACCACAAAGCTATCTCAGGTGAGCCATTACTATAACAAGCATGTCTTCTGGGGTGGAGAGTCCCGGGGCCAGAGATGAGCTTGGATATTTCTCCTGAAAGCTTGGAGCTGTGTTATAGGTTGCTGTCAATAGTAAAGCCCTTGTGAAAACAGCTTTGCTAGCACGTTCATGTAACGGGGGTTAAGAACATAAGAACGGCCATACTGGGTCAGACCAAAGGTCCATCCAGCCCAGTACCCTGTCTGCCGACAGTGGCCAATGCCAGGTGCTCCAGAAGGAGTGACTCAAACAGGTAATGATCAAGCGATCTCTCTTCTGCCATCCATCTCCACCCTCTGACAAACAGAGGCTTAGGGACACCATTCCTTACCCATCCTGGCTAACAGCCATTTATGGACTTAACCTCCATGAATTTATCTAGTTCTCTTTTAAACCCTGTTATAGTCCTAGCTTTCACAACCTCCTCAGGCAAGGAGTTCCACAGATTGACTATGCGCTGTGTGAACAACTTCCTTTTATTTGCTTTAAACCTGCTGCCCACTAGTTTCATTTGGTGGCCCCTAGTTCTTATATTATGGGAACAAGTAAATAACTTTTCCTTATTCACTTTCTCCACACCACTCATGATTTTATAGACCTCTATCATATCCCCCCTTAGTCTCCTCTTTTCAAGCTGAAAAGTCCATCTCTTTAATCTCTCCTCATATGGGACCCGTTCCAAACCCCTAATCATTTTAGTTGCCCTTCTCTGAACCTTTTCTAAGGCCAGTATATCTGGGTTATCGCTGCTTGCTTTATAGGACCAGAAATATTTGCAGAGTTAAAGGCGGGAGAAAATGGAGACTTTTTAATGTAATTTGTTTGAGCTTGTGAGGAAAAGGGAGGGATCACCTGTTGCTTAGGCTTATATACATGAGTGATACAAGGCCCTTATCTCCTGGCCGTGGCTAAGAATGTAAGACAAGCCAGGCACAAGAGCACAATGCTAGGCCTATGCTCTGTAAGGCTTATTTTGAGAACCTTCCGTCTCCTGCTCCTGAAACAAACCCTGAGGTGTTTCTCGAATTTAGGTCTTTCCTTCGCTCCCACTGACTTCCCTGAAACCATGTTCCGTGTGTACCTGACTCTTTGAGTTTAGGTGGGTGAGAAACGTAGACCTTCCTGGCTCACTGAAGTGGGGGCCAGCCAGGCTGTGGTTCCTCATCTAAGTTCCGGTGCGTCATCTGGTGTTACTTTAGAGCAGCTTCTGGGCTGTTCTAAGTTGCACAGGCTGTACAGCACCAGTGTGCTCTGGGTTCCCTTCCAGTGCATCACTGGGGGGCTGTGAGGGTGATTGGCATGCAGCCAGCGAGGCAGCCTCTTGCCCCTCCCCCCAGGAATCCCCTACCAGAGCGGGAATGCCCCGTAGGGTGGCGATCATCTTCTATGTTCCTTTTGCGCCACAGTAGCAGAGGACAAACTAATCTTCGGAGTGATGCAATCCCAAGCACTTACCTACTGCTATCATGGCAAAAGAAACCTCTGTGAACTGTATTATTCCAGTTCCTAAATTTGGAAGGCTTTACGCGATCATCGCCACTTACTGACTCACCTTCACAGCTGGTCAGAACCTAGATTCTTCAAAGCACGTATCACTTGTGCGGCCCTCCATTGGAGCCATTTTCTGTCCATGTCATTCTTCCAGGGACTTGGAGATGAGCACTTCACGCTGCAGTTTTGGGGGAAGTCTAACAAGTGCCTCAGACTGGAGTAAAAGTGCTCGTCACCCACAGCCCAACAAAACAAAACAAAAAAACCCTTTCAGAAATAATCACTGAGCCTGGGCTATCAGTCCATTTAGCGTCACTCTTTCCATGTGATCAGGAATAACGAAAATCCCATGAACCCCTGTGGTTTGCACACCGGTCAAGAGAAACAGAACGAACGAAGTTATTTGAGCTACTGGCAGAAGGCTGTTGAATGTTTCAAAGGAGATTCGTTCTGAGACAAGCTAAAACCTGTCTGCTTTTATCTGTACGCTGGTGAGGTTGTTAGCAGGCTGCTTCTCATTCTGCAGAGGATGAAATATGAATGATCAACTCCTTCTGGTCTCCAGGGTAGAGTTTGTGGGCTGAACCAAGATGACCACGACAGCACTTGCTTCAAAGGCCCTCTGCCTGCTCAGAGTAAAATCAGTGTCGTCATTTTCAGTGACATTGACGGCAGCAGGGTCAGACTGACTGAAATGGGAGATAAGGAGGCGGCGAGACAGAATTAATTGACCTAAGTCATTTCACCAAGTTCACCTCCAGTGTCTGCATCCTATGGTTGGCTGGTATCAGGGGTGCAATAAAAGTATATAATGAACGGTCTACAGAAGACAGATTAAGCTTCTGTTCTTCCTGTCTCGTAGCACGAGAACAAGGGCGTGTTCAGTGAAACTAACAGGTGGCAGAGTCACGCGGATAAAAGGCAGTGCTTTTTCCACCTGCATAGTTGGACTGCGGAACTCACTTCCACTGGAAGCTGCTGAGACCAAGAATGTAGCTAGCTCAAAAAAGGGATTGGAGGCTTAAGTAGATATTAAGACTATCCTGAGCTGTAATGATGAATGGTAAACATTTTGGAAGAGATATCAAGCCTTGTGCTTCAGGGCTTGAGCCATTGTTAGAGATCAGGGTGAGATCTGACCTCTCCCTCTGCAAGCTCTTTGTATTTTCCTGTGCAACAGCTGATGTTGGCCACTGGCAGAAACAGGACTAGTTGGACTTTACAATACAGCCGGAGAGCTCACCATTTCTGCTCTTTCCTGCAGTGCTAGTTCCATGGGCTGAGGAGTAACAGTAAAGCACAGTGTTGAATTTAAAGCCCCGACCAACCCGTGTTCAGAAGTAAGCCCCCCTGTAGGCCTCGCAGCCCCTAAGAGGCACGCGTGTTGAAGGTGAACGAGCAAATTCTGGGAGTTGCAGAGGAGTGCCATTCTCTGCCCAGGCGGGCTGGAGGGAGTCAGTGGGTTTGGGATGATTGTGACAAACACAGGTGACTCATGGTAGCACTTGGGAGATGCACCACCCCTTACACTTCCACCAAAATTTTAACTGCTAAATGGGCTGCTCCCACTGGCTTCCTCTCTGCCCCTCTGGGTGACACTCCCTGCACCCCCAGCCCCCTCAGGCACCAGTCGCCCCCAGTGACAAAGGAAACAGCTTAGAAAGAAAGAGCAGCAAGTCCTGGCCCCCTCCAACTGTGTAGGGGAGTGAAGTTAGGAAATCAGCCTTCAGGAGAGGACCGAACATCCTCGCAGGGCAGCCAGTGCCTGGCATAGCTCTAACCAGCCGACTGCCACAGATTGCACAGCACATCCTGGGGGAGTGATGGAGGGGTGGGATCTGACAGTTGTACCAATCCCGTCTCCAAGAGTCACTTCCAAATTGCGATGCCGTTAGATGGGGGGCCAAACTCTGTGCCGACGTATACTTCTTATGGCATCATCAACGAGGCTTAATTGGGCACAGGGCTTAGTAAAGTGCAAGGGCTGGATTTTCAGCCACGCTCCACAGCCAGCAGCTCCCATTCTCCTCCCCCCCTGGAGTCTGGAATGGGAAATTCTCCTGTGTGGCCTGGGGAGGAGCAGGGTGCTGCGTACTTTAAAAAAATCTGCTTGCTTCTTCCGGATGCCTGCCTGGGAGCTGCTGGGAGCCAAGCCCTTGAAGATGGGGCTCTAACAATGTTCCTGATAAATAAAAAGAAACGTTTGCAAAAATGCCACTTGCTGGAAGTTGCTATTTAGTTATGCCGGGGGGGGGGGGGGGGGGGCGGCGCGGCGCATGTTTTTTTCTTTTTACTTATTGACATGTTGAGATTCTGACACTCACCTGACTAAATGTTTCTGAAGGAGGAACAGCTGAAATCACACGAAACTAAGCTGAAGCAAATCTCTACTGAGCTGGCCGAGCACCGCTCCTACCCACCGGACAAGAAACTGAAAGGCAAGGAAGTGGATGACTACAAACTGAAAGATCACTATCTGGAGTTTGAGGTAGGTCTTGGGATACAGCACTAAATACGCTGGCTTGGAGTCTCTTGGGCTACGTCTACCCAGCAGCGTTGTTTTGGAATGACAAACGTTATTCCGAGATAACATAGTCCGTGTCAACACAGCAAGCCATTATTTTGATAAGTCAAAATAATGTCGAGCTAGAGGACTTCTTACTCCCGACTCCTGTAATCCTCACTGTATGAGGAGTAAGGGAAGTTGGGGGAAGAGTGCTCTACCTCGGACTTCCTGCTATGTAGACAGTGCCAAAAGCCAAAATAAGCTATTTCGACTTACACTACACAATTGACGTGGCTCAAGTTGCGTAGTTTATTTCGGTTTTAGTTCTGCTGTGTAGACGTGCTCTTGGAGAGAAGCTCTGGAAAATGTGGAACTCCTCTGAGAGCGAAGAAAAGGAATAATACTCCAGTATTTACTATACCAATAGACAGCAATAATATCTATGTATTATCAGTGGGGCAAAGAGGGGCTTTTCGAGTGTTACTAATACATATTTGCAAGCGTCTCTCGGCCACACTACCTCTCCTTAACACTTAAGTCAAAGCTAGACCTAGACAAACAGTATGGCAAATATGAGGAAAACTCAGCAGCTTGCTCAATGTACTCTCAGCTTCCCCTGCACCTGCAGATACGAATGCTGCAAGCTTTTGATGCAGTTTGAGAGTTTTGACTGTAGTCATCTCATCAGGCAGGAGTATCTCAGGAGCGTAGGATTCAGTTATTGCCTCTGACACAGACTTCCTGTGTGACCTTGGACAAGTCACTTAGCCCCCCCCCCCCCAATGCCTCAGTTCCCCATCTGTAGAGTGGGGAATAATTCTGCTTCCTTCCCCCGTTGTCTTTTCTCTGATGTTAGGTTATAAGCCCTCCTGGGCAGGCTGAGAGCCTAATTCAGTGGGTCCTCAATCTTAGCTGGGACATCTCGGTGCTGCTGTAATATAAATAACAGCAATATTCGTTCATTTGTGTGTTCTGAAGGAAGCAGCAGGGAGACAGCCCTTCTAAACGTAGTACTGGCCACTGCGTCTTAGATACACTGTACTCTCCTGACTCTGGCTGGAGTGCACAGGTGACGAACAGGTAAAGCAGGAAGGGAAGAGGTTAAATAACAAGCATTGACTACGGTGTTGAAAATCAGACTGCAGCCATGCGTACGGAAGGAGCCCTGTATGTGTCTGGCTTGGGAAGATTTATTGCCCTCTCTCTGGGCCTGTTTATATTTAGCAGGCTTTAGCCGTGAGGCATGGAGAGAAACGGGCACATGCTGCAGGACACGGCGCACACAGGTCGATAGCGGCCACTGGAGCTTTCGCTTCTCCCCAGCTCCAGAGCCTGCATCGCCAAGCCCGGCTCTGCAAGGAGGCTGCTTTTCACAGCAGAGGTTAACAGAGAAGCAGAACCCGGTCTTAGCTCAGAGACAGATTTCATGGCCACCCCTCTCGGGGGTGTCTGGCCTGCCAGCTCCTGCAGGCTTCCTGCCTCAGCAAGCTCTGCTCTTCTGGTGGAGTAGTGGCAGCAGGACTGCCTCCCTGGCCCCTTGTTCCTGGGACCCGCCGCAGCTGCTAGCTCTGCTCCAGAGTGGGCTCCCCTCCTGGGGTTCTGCCTGTCTTTTCCCTCCCTCCCCAGCTGCCTACTAGCAGCTCTATATAGGCCCAGATGTGGCCAAGCCTTCTTTTAATTGGCTGGATTGGGCTCCAGTCCAGGGAACTTGGTGTAGTCTATCCGCAGGGACCAGCCACCCGGTGATAGTAACAAATAATGTCCTCTCTCTCTTGGAGAGAACCTCAAATGAAAAATGAATCCTGCGGAGCGAATAGTCTGTGTAAATAGCTCAGGGGGTCTTCCTATTTGCCCCACGCAAGAGGGGTGTTTTTAACGCGCTAATATGTGCAGCTGGGCTCTTTCCACGCTTGTCACAGATTTCACCCAACAGCTGGAATTGGCGGTCGCTGTGAAAAACCAGCACTTGAAATCTTCCTTCGGCTTCTCCATCACTTGGAGCAAAGCCTGGAGGAACGAATGTAATTGTCTGACTGACCTTACCGAGGCGGGGTGGGGAGAAGCACAGGTTCCTCTTCTTTTAAGCTCTTGTCATTTCTTTTCCTTCACCAACCCGCACCCCCCCGTCCGGGTTCTCTGCGGAAACCAGTCCTGCTAACAAAGCAGTTTCCCTTTGTTCTATGTACTGAACTATCTTTGGCTTCCATCGGAGGAGGAACAGGCTGTGCTGTGTGGCTGCCTTGCTGAAGACTGCCCTCTGGGGTGGGGAACCTCAGGCCCGGGGGCCAGATACGGCCCCCAGCTTGCCTGGATCCAGCCCCCGCCCCTCAGCATTGGGGATCTGGCCCTCCCCTCCCCACCCCACGGGGGAGCTGGAGCATGCAAAATCTACTAGGCTGGGGCCTCCGGTGTGCAAGGGGAATGTGGAGACTGTCTTCCTCCTCCTCAATCGGGGGCCACGTCAGTGAAGGGTTTTTTTGTGCTTCTCACTTTTGTGTGCGGCCCTTGACTGATTTTTTTCCCATGGGTTAGTGGCCCCTGACCCAAAACTGGGTCCCCACCCCTGTAAGCCACATGCACCCAGGGGCAGAGAGAAGGTTGCATGAGCATTTTAGACTTCAATGTATTTCCCTTTGCACCTTTAACGTTCTTATTTTCTTGATGAGGCTTCTCAAGGTGGCTTTTTTAACCAGTGATGATACTCCCCTCAGCTGGGCATCGGGCCCGCTATCTCCTCTCATCAGAGTAACAGAGAGCTGGGTTGCAGCTTAACGTTACAGCGTGCCTGTATTTGTCCATTGCTTAAATCGAGGCTGAGGGCAGACAGCTGCTGGGGAATTCTGGCCCTGTTGAAATCAATGGCAAAATTCCCATGGACTTAACTGGGGGCAGGATTGCAGCCCAAGGTTTTATTTCTGTTGTTAACCTTAGCTTAGGCTTGTGACCCGCACTGTGTTTGTTTTAATCATTTAAGCCCTACGGCGCTAATGCAGTTCTCCTTATATTGATTGATGTTCTGATGAGCCAGCACTTGTGGCAATAACAATTTCCTTCTCTTGCCAACCTGGCCCAGGCATTCCGCAGTGAAGCATGGTGCATCATCAGAATGCTGCTTATTGGCTCTGCCTCGTGTGAGCAGCATGCCATCCCTCTTTCGTTTGTCTCCACGGCGCTGGGCCAGGCCGCCCGAGAGGGAGCTGATAGGGACGACTTTCCCTGCATTTCATGGGACAGTGGATTTCTCTTGTGATCCTTCTCAGAGAGATTCTGTTTCTCCAAGGACTTTTCGGAAACCTGCTCACGTTCTCTCATCTGCTTCTGTCCTCTTCAAAGCAGTTCCGAGGCTTTTGACTGTTTTGCATTCCCATAATTATGCTTATTAGTGCTTGCGGTTTATTATCAATGGAGAGGATTCTCTTTCAACGTTTTGCTTTGTCAGGAACATAATAGAGACTATTTTATTACTCTGGAAAATGGATTAATAATCAAGAGAAGCATGTCCCCTTCCCCACTGCGATCCCCTTTAATTATAACTCCTACCCAGAGGAAGGATGGATCTTGCCCCTTTCCCATCACCAGCCACGCTGCCTAACTTTGCTAAACACCCGCTGGCAAATTCCTATGAATGCTGTGGCATTGTGTAAGGGAAGCACATTAGTCCAGATCCCAATCAAATTGGGACTGGGCGCTTCTGCCATGCATAAAGCCATGACTGCCTGAACACGGAGCAGAGTCTGGTAAACCACAGGCAGGCAGGATGGGCTTCCCCAGCGTGGGGGTTATGGCTCCCTAGGGATTTAAAATGCAGAGCCGCAGCAGGTCAGAACCGGTGCGAGCTGGGATTGCTCAGTCCTGGCTCCTGCCGGCTCCCGCTGTGGCTCTGCAGAGGGTCCGCTTATTGATTAATCGTGTGGCCAATGCAAATTGTATCAACTGCACGATTAGCCAAATAATTGCAATTTAACATCCTTATGACTCGCCCCATATTCCTGAAAAAATGAGGTGTATGGGTTCTTTTGAAAAAGCGTTTTTTTTTTTTGTTTGTTTTTTGTTTTTTTTGGAAAGAACCCCCGTCTAGACTGCATGTTTTTTTTTCTGAAAACCCCCTTTTCGCAAAAGCGCTCACAGGCGATTATGCAAATGAAGTATGAGATTTGTAAATCCATGCTTCATTTGAATTTTCAATCTGCTTCCTTTGCATTCCTCTTTCGAGAGAGGAATGCAGTCTAGACATAGCCTATGGGAGAGGCAAGCATAGAGAATCCCTCGGCATGCAGAGAATCACACAGGGGTGTGACCCAGTGTTTTAATATCTAGGGTCACGTGGGTTGGGGCAGAGGGAGCGGAGCCCAGGGCAGCCAGGTGGGTCATGGCCGCAGAAATTTGGAGAGCTCTGAGGACAGTGGCCAAGCTAAGCAGATGGATTTTCAGTCACTTTTGGACCAGTGTTTTTCAACCGCTAGGCTGCAGCCAGTGTTCCCTCTAATCTTTTCCATCCATATGCGGAATAAAAATTCTGCGTGCTCTGAGGCATGTGTGAATGTGCACCACCAGGAGAAACATACGCTGCCGGCTACGTGTGCTTTGCTAATCAGCTGGGTGGCATTTGATTCTCCTGAGCAGCCCCACAACTGCGGCTTTGGACCGTGGGGCCATGTGTGCGCATGCTGAGTAATGCCGTGCTGCACGAGTAGCCCTGTTTTCTTTAATCAGTGCTGCTGGCGGAGCAGGGTTTTACTGCTCAGCTTGCCCTGCCCGGCTGTTCAGAAACTGTCACCCACCAGTTCTGTTACTCTCCCTGCATTCTTACTGGCCGAGGGCTACGAGGTACCGAGCAAAAACCTGCATGGTTGAGGAATAAACGTTGGCAATTGTACAGCATCCCTGGGCTCTGGCTGGCTCAGACACTTTCTGTGTGGTGTGATTTATGTTCAGCATCATTCTTCACATACATTCTTCCTTGATTTCAAGGGGCCAGTCTGATGACCCGGGCAGACCTCCTGCCTGTCAGAGCCCAGAGACGTTCACACAGACTGATCCATTCCTCTGTTCCTCTTCCAGAAAATTCGCTATGAGATTTATGTTGTCCTGCTGAAAGAAGGGGGGAAGGAGCTGCTGAGAAGTGGAGAAAATGATGGGTCCGGACTGAAGAAATCCCATTCGAGCCCCTCATTAAATCAGGAATCTCCAGTTAGCGTCAAAGTGAAGCGAAACATCTCCGAGAGGAAGGACTACAGGCCAGAAACACCCAGCATCAAGCAGAAGGTCACTTAGACTGCATGAGCCAGCTGGTGCAACAGCCGTGCAGCAAAATACCATTGGTCAACTTTTTCCTTTGCTCGCCTTTCATTGACCAAAACAAACCAGTGCATCTGCCTGAATGGGGTGATGGTGACATTTCCTGTTGTATATTTTGTTGTTTCTGTACAGTCTGTGGGAGATGTCTTTGCTCCTGATTTGCTTTGCCTTGTTAATTTATCCTTTAACCATTGAAGCGCCTTTTTTTTTTAAAGGGGTGGGAGTAGGACTCCTTGCTTTATTGCACGACTCCTCCCTTTCTGTCTTCTCTCGTTGGTGCGTGACTTTCAAGTCACCTGTGACCTTTCTCGTTGCAGTGGGGGAAGTCACTGGGCGAGAGCTGCAATATAGTGAATGCTAGCTGCAGGGACGAGAAATGAATTGTTGCACAGTTGCAGAGATGGAGCTGATTGCTCCCTGGAGGAGGTTAGTTACAGTCTGACCCGGGAGATCTCCCAGCGACGTGAAACATGCTGGTACTTGTACAACAGTGATGAGAGCCATATACACAGACAGGGGACTGGAGGATGAACCCACACATATCCAGGGACTAAAAGATGAGAATCACCGGGAATGCTGGGCATACAGAATTCGAACTGGTTTTTCAATGTGAAAGTTTTTGGGGGGATTAAAGGGGGTGCCCAAAACCATGTCTCTCTGGCTGGTTGGTTCAGCCAGAATGAACTGTATTTTTCCATTTCATTAAGCAATAGGCTGTTGCAGATGACAGCCCCTGTGTTTCTCAACAATACACTCTCACGCTGCTGCTGTGTAGTTTTAACATGAATTGTTCATCAGTTTCCCTCCTGAATTTTGGTTCCTTTTTAGTAGGCACAAGTATTCTGCAGTGTCTCTGGTCTTGAGGGAGGCGTTCGCCTCTTCTCTTTGGAAAGGAAGCCTGTTAAACCATCCCTTGAATGTTTCACAAGTGTTTTGGAGGAGCAGGTTGGAGCAGAAGGCCTTGTGACTCAGGGATTTAATGGAATAGAGACTAGTCTTAGAGCCAAGGTCTGACACCCCGCCCCCCGCCCCCCATACCACTTGCTCTGTCCCTGGCTGTTAGAAGAGTAGGGCCAACAAAACCTGTCCCCTGTGGAATTTTTCTTTAATAGTAATTTGTGTCCTCTATATAAGGGCATGGCCTGGGGAAAAAGGGACTTGGCCGGAGTGTCTGTATAACTCAGCTTTCCCCAGCTGCTGGAGTGGCCCTTTTGGGCAGCAGGCAGCCAGGCACAAGTTAAAGCAGCCCTGAGGTTGCCTTAACTTACACCAAGGGTTGGGAACTGGGGAGTATGAAGGTGACTATGGCTATGTCTACACTGCAGCTCTTTTCTGTGATACTGGGTATCCCAGAAAAGCTGCGCCAAGGAATGCGTCCGCTTCTCCGAAAAAAATTTCGGAAAAGCGGACATGTGCTTTTGCCATCCCTGCAAACCTCATTGTACGAGGAAGAAGGGATGTGCCGAAAGAGGAGGTTTTTCTGAAAGAAAAGCGGGAAAAGATACGCCAATTGTTGTTCGCAATTTGAGTAGCTTTTTCCGACTTTTCTTTGTAGTGTAGACGCAGCCTATGAGACACCTTTGCTTCTTCCCATTGCCCATCCATATTGTACCTACCACAGCTCAGCCCATCTTGGGGATCTAATCCTTAGGATAGTCCAGATCGATATAACCGCAGTAGGTGGCCTCGAAGGAACCTCTAGGTATCTCAAGAGAGGCAGGTGTTTACATCCCCTCACTGCAAAGGATATATTTGTGGGTGGGCTCAGCAGACAAGCCAAGGACTGATTAGTTATGGGCATTAAACTATTCTGGGTTACTAAACAAGCAGGCAGTAGAGGGAGCAATTAAGGAAGACAAGGACCTACAGAGAAGCTAAATGATTTCTCTGCACCAGCCTCTACCACAGAGAAGAGGCACGTATCCCAGTGGCTAGGCGGCTCACAAGAATTTGCAAGCTGTTATAGTAGAAATCTAGAGGCTAGCCCAGGTCTGACCTAATTTTAGATGTGACCCAGGGAGTGACTGCGGTTTACAGAGATGTGAGGAGAGCCAGTCAACATCATCCAGTGTTTGGAGTTGTTTTTAGACCTCTATTTTCTACTTAAAGTTAAGCCCATTGCCTAAAGGGAACCCTTCCTGAATTAGGGCCAAAATGACGTACTAGAGCAGCATGCTGGGAAGTGCAATTCTCTGTTAGCAAGGGCAGGGGTAATACGCATGGGAAGAAATAATTTGAGCTACTCATCGTGGGTAGCTGATCAGCCCCTCTGGACTAAGTTCACTGTACAGTGGAAGTTTTAAAAAGAAAAGGGAGTAAACGAGCGATTGAGTTATACTGGGAGAGAAGACTAGAACGATGAAATGTCATTACATAGGGAGATGACCTTGAGTCGTGCAATTGTTTTGCATCAATTCTTCACAGGAACAGTACAGCAGAAACAGAAAAGGTGCAGAGACGTCTCAGTGGAATCCCTGCTCACCTCCTAGGGGTACTGCAGCTCTACGCCAACCCTTACTCAAGGTCTCCGTGTACTCGTTGCCTTTGCAAGTAGAGTGCAGTGGTTGAAAAGGCAGAAGAGTGACTTCTACAACAGTTTGCTTTGGCTTTTAAGATTTTCTGGCTGCCCCTGGATTGTGTTTGTATTGTGGATCATCCCAGCACAGGCTGACGTTCTGCCATACAATATATTTCTCAGTCCACGCAGCAGAAGCTGGCTAGTTTGTGCTCACAGCTGGGGAAGTCCTTGCAGATGAGTGCATTTCAAGCCATTTGAAAAATCAAAGGCAAGTGAATCGCAAAATGCATTTTATTTATTTTTCTGCTTGCAGAATGGTGTTAATTATTTATTGCACTACTCCAGAGTGCACTTGTAAATGGATTGTGATCTATTTTATAAAGCGGACGCTGTCTCAGTAAAATGCGGTTTTACGGCAGCCTGCGACCGTTCAGTAATCCTGGAGCGCCCCCAGCTTTATGGCGAGAGTTCTGAGGGGGGCAGATGAGCGAGCTGAGAGTTGGTGAGGTTCTGGGATTGTTTGGAATCGGTGTCCTTTCCCAGCTGACAGTGTTGCTGTGTCCTTCGAAGGGTTGGAGTGAAACAAGTAAAGAGAAAACACAACGGCAGATCCTACTGCCATTGATGTCAGGGGGCAAAACTCCACAGGCTCACAGAGCGAGCTGGGAGTGCTGACCCATACTGCAGCTTGGTTTGCTTGCGGCATTACAATGTAGAGGCGAGGGTGGGCCAGATTCTCAGAAGGTGAAAATGAGCATTGAAGAGCCCGGAGCTATGTCGTTCCTCCCTCTGAGAATGTAGCCCAGGATGCATTGCACATTATTTTCAAGGTACTCTGCTTCCCAGCTCCTGGGTATTTGCTTTTAGAAGAGAGGAGAAATATGTGATTGTACGGCACAGATGCCCAAGCCTGCTGTGAAGAAGCATTGCAGTTCGAGAGACACAAGGGTGCAAAGGGGACTTTTTTAAGCCACTTTTGTGTTTCTGTTGCCATGGCCCAGTGTGCCAGGCTGGTCTTCTGGTGCAAGTCAGAGCAGCCTACAGGCGGCTGTAAATTATACCGGGTGCCCAGGAAAACATGGCTGCCAGGAATGACCCAGATGTAGGGAACTGCCAACCACATGACCTTTTCCCAGCCACTTCCCTTGTGCTGGCCCCAGGGGGAGGATATGGCACAGAAGCCAGTGTGGTGCTTTTACCTGTATCACGCCAGGATTCCCCCACAGTGGGGTGACTGGGACATCCTATGATTGGCTGCCATGGCTCCAGGACACTGGCCCAGTGTAAGGGGCGAACAAGCCCAAGGTTTAAATTGGATTGGAATGGGAGTTCCCCTTCTGGTAACATGAAGCTCCACGTTCCTCGCCGCCACCGTAGCCGAGTGGATTGTGCGCTGTAGTCAGAACTCTGCTGCTAAACCCTTTGCACTCCCCACCAAGGCGCTTACCGCTCTGCTCAGAGGGGTGTCATGCTGCCCTCCTAGGGCAGGAGTGGGGAACCTAAAGGCCTGGGGGCCACCAGCTTGCCTGGTTCCCAAGGCTTGGGGCTCCCCCCCACCAGCCTTGGGGAGCCTATGCTGGCGCTCTAGCCCCCCCCCCCCAGGCTCTGGTGTGAGGGGAATGTGGGGCAGTGTGTCTTTCTGCTTAGTCAGGGGCCACATCGGTGAGGGGTTGGGGGTTTTTGTGTTTGTTTTTTTGGGGGTGGGGTGTTTTTTTTTTTGGCTTCTCATGTACGCGCGACCCCCGCCTGATTTTTCTGTAGGTCAGTGGCCCCGACCCAAAAAAGTTCCCCACCCCTACCCTAGGGTTGGCTATTGCCCATTTGATAGGCAAGGAGAGGGAGACTCCCAAACTCTGTGCAGCCTCGCTCCAGGAGGCGGCCGTCTGCCTTGCGTTCGTGTGTACCTTTCCCAGACTCTTCTCTGGAGGTTCTAACCCTGACACCATCCTCAGGCTTGTCTGCCACTGAAGGCCTGGGAGTGGCCGAGTGAGGGCGGCAGGATTAGGGCTGGGCAGGGTTAGAGTGCAGTGTGTACGCTCCAGGGGCTAGAATAGCCATGATCCTTGCTCATCAGGCCCCAGCGGGAGCCTGGGTCTCGTCCGCTTGCCGAGGCTCCTGCCCCTTCTCTTGCCTCCATCCAGCCTGAGAACAGCCCTTGGCCTCCCATGCCCCACACAAACTGCTCGCTCGGCTCCCGGGAAGGGGAGTTGCTCCACAGCCCCCCGGAGCTGAACTTCCCACCCTCCAGCATTGGAGGGGACCGCTGGGGACAAGGACAGAAAAGCAAGACCAGCACCTGTCTTTGGTCCCATCCCCCACCTTTTCCAGCCCACAGCCACCCCATGGGCAAAATATTCTCCCAGAATCCAAATCCCACAATCCCTTGCAAGTGGAAAGGATGGTGTGTGTGTGTGTGTGTGTGTGTGTGTGTGTGTGTGTGTACGTACACGTACGTACGAACAAACAAACCTCCTTGTAGACTGGTTTGTATGTCGTTTCCTCAGTTACTGTCCGTAGGCGGGTAACGCAGCTGCGTAATAATGCAGCTGAGCGGTGGAGATTATTGTTGCTTTGAAACTTGGAGTCAAACTATTTTTTCCATGAATTCTTGATCATTTGGAGATTGTTAAAAGAATTTTCCCAGGCCACAGTGGTTCTCCTCCTGTGAGCAGTGTCCCTAGGAATTGCTCCCTGGGTGTCCAGTTGGAGATTTTTGGCTGCAGTGCTCATGTGGTCCGTGCGTGCTCTCACTGTCCTCATGCCCTGTACAGAGGGCCATGTGGGTCGCAATGGCCAAACTACTCTCCATTCTTTTTGGAGCGCTCGGAGTGCTAGCTGTGATGGGCTTTTCACCTCGTGCGCTTGTGGAAGACCTCCCATTTGATGGTTGCAGTGTGTGTCAGACTCAAGATGGCAGACACCCCGGAGAGAATAAAAGCTATGAAGGCCACTGCTCAGCCTCTGGGATTTTGCAGGGGCATGTTACGCTCGGAGGTGGGTGAAGCTTTTCTCTCTAGGACAGCAGAGACTCTGTTTGCTTTCTGCATCGCTATAGTTTGCTTTGGCCTTCTCACCGCAGCGAACATCTCTTGGTTTCTCCTTTTCTCCTGTCCTGGTGCACCTGCCTGCCGCCTCAACACATCATCTGCCAGGGCATGGTTCTGCAGTGCTCTCCTTCCACTGGAGCAACGTTCCTGACAGGTCTGGTTCACATCTTCCTGCGGGAGGCTGGTGCTGGCAAGGCTCATGAACTCCCCTGCGGAGCCCTGGGCGGTGGGCTCATTCTGTCTGCCAGGAAAGGCTGCATTTTCAATCACTGTCGCCTGTGGGAGGAGTGTGACCGAGTCCCAGGCTCCAGGGGCTCTTCCTCCGCTCCCTGCACGCCACACGGACAAAGCTGTCCCACAGCCTCATTCCAGACTGAGCGCGAAGGCGGCGTTTCCCCTGAGAGGCACTATTCGTATCCCGGGTTCTCCCATTCTTACTCAGGGGCACCCCGGCGGTCAAGAGGGCTTGGCGATTTTATTTTCTTCGGCAGAGAGGCATTTTGTGATTTGGGGATCAGGGCACATGGCACGCCAGTGCCTGTCTAAGCAGAGAAGCCCGTGCCTTACGACGTATCAGCCAGGTTATCGGACCCGGAGTCCTTGGAGCTCTCTGTCTGATGACTTGCCCTGCATCTTTCCATCAGAGAAATCTGCAGGGCTGCTGCCCGTATGACCGTGTGTTTACCAGCGTTCCTCTCGTCTTGGGCTCTCCCGCGCATGATTGCTCTTGTAGGCAGTTCTAAAGCCCTTGTTTACCTCTCGGGGGTCTGTGTGGAACATGGCATGTGCTTACCTGGACTCCTTCGGCCCACGCTCCTGGGCTTCTGCAGCTGGCTTGACAACTCCCAGTGGGAAAATGGAGAGAGAAGAAAAGGAGCCAATTTCCATGGTTACTTGCCACGTAGGGGGTGTGTTGCTTCTGCCCATTCACATCATCTGCCTACCTTCCCTTTTGCCTTGGAGTACTTGAAAAAGGAGCCAACACTACTGTAACTAGGCTAAGTAGCAATTTATAGCCTAGTGGAAAGGGCACTGGATTTAGACTTGAGATCTGGCTCTGCCACTGCTGGGTGCCCTTGGGCATGTCACTTCACTGCTCACTGCCTCAGTTTCCCCCATCTTTGAAACAGGATGATACTGACCTGTGTAAAGTCCTTAGAGATCTGCTGATGAAAAGTGCTATATAAGAGCTAGGTTTTATAATTCCCTGGCTCTTTTGCAACACAATACAGGCACTGCTTATTCAATACCATGCGTTAATAAGAGCAAGTAAAAATGTGGCATGTGGAAACCTTGCTGAAGGCAGGCGTTTGATTCTGACACCTATTGCAAATGACTGAATGTTGCTCATTAGCATGGGAACAATTAATGAAAGCAGTCAGGCTCTTGCACCATCAAATGCCATCATTTTGTTCATTTATTTTGTTGACTGCACTAAATGTTAGCTTTGATTATTTATTACAACACACTTTAGATCAGTGGTAGTAGGTGGGAGTTTGCCAAACAGTTGATGGGTGCAGGAACATCCGACCTGTAAAGTTAATATTTTTTACAAAATATACTAAAGTATTCACTGTGGCATCTGCTATTCCTTGTCTATGGAGAGGCGGGTATACAGAACATCATTTTATTGTGTATAGTGTAGGAAGTGTGGGACTAAACAACATGAGGAGGAATTATGATCGAAGGGTGTAATAGACAAGGAAAAAGGCAGCATTCGCCTCTCACTTAATTCACTGTTTTTTAATTAATAGTAGCTCTCTGGAGATACAGTGGTTTTACTGCTCATGTAAGGGAGAGGTGAACCAGGCCTTTTAGTGGGCAAATTTCAAAAAAGTAGGCAAGACTTTCAGTTCCGCAGTGGGCCAAATGATTGCCTGGTGTCACTCCACAACAGTCGGCCAAGTTACTGCAGAGGTTCATTTGACTCCGTGCTTTCTGATGACAACACCTACTGAAAAAAAGGATGATTCTTGAAATCCAGTCTGCAGCACTTTAACAATTAGGAGAGAATTGAAAAAGGACTTAAGCACAAGCTCCCCCGCCACTGACTTTAATCCAAAATCACTTGCATACTTGTGAAATCCCAACCATCGTCCAATAAATGTCCAAAATATTATCTAGAAATACGACCAGTTTGTATGTGTGTGTGTGTTTCATTGCAATTCGAACATCTCACAGGGGATGGACTGGCGGCACTGTGTAACTTGTTCCATATCCATGATGCTGGATTTAGCCAAGAATTTCTTGGCAGCTTTAAAGTTTGGCGATTACTGCTAATCTTACAAAGTTAAAGTGACCGTGCAGTACCTTCTGAGTGGGTTTAAGCAGAGAGAGAGAAAGAGAGAGAGAGAGAGAGAGAGTGTGTGTGTGTGGTTCTTATGCACTTCTGTGATCAAACACTGCAAGGATGCTTCATTTTTGTCCAGGGCCTTGATGGTCGTAGCCAGTTAAGCAATTATTAAATACCTTTGCAGGTTTCGCATTTTTCTTAATCCGGCCTTGCCGTGGTATATTCTGCAAAAGCTGCTGGGTGCTCAGGACATTTGAAAATACAGTAATTTATTTAGGAGAATAAAGAGCAATTATAGGGTGTGGTTTTAAAAAGCACTTGACATTGGGCTAACTCTGTTCCAGCATTGACTTAAATGGGAGCAAAGTTAGACCATCTCTCAACACTTTCGCAAGTACCTCCCTAAGAGCCTAATTTACGGCTCCTGTGGTTGAAAGAAATCTTGGCCTCCTTTTGTGAATAATCCATGTGGGGGTAACATTTCCAAAAATGCCTTCATCTCTTGGGTGCCTAAATGTCATTGGACTGAAACGTCCAGGTTGCTGAGGCCCTTTTGAAATTTTAGCCTAGGCTGTTGTGGCTTTGCAGGCATGGTGCAGATTCACTTGAACAGTTGCGAAGGTGCACGTAAGAATCCATCTGGCTGGTAAATTACAATGAGTGGCAGCCATGGGCATTTCAAGTGACAGCCCTGAGGTTTCCTTTGGAAAGTATGAAATAGTTGAGGGATTTTTAGTGCAAATAAATGCACAATAAAATCCATTAGGCTTGCAGAATATCCGTGTCAGTGTTGCAATTTGCATGATACTAGAATGACCTAGATTAAACCAGTAGAGGAGGAAGGAGGGTTCAGACTTAGATCCTGCCCTGAATTTCAAAGCACTTAATCATGTGCTTTACTTTAAGCACATGAGCATTCTCCAGCCTAAGTGCTGTGCTGGATGAGGGCGAAAGAGCTTGCATCTGACAGGACTGAGGTCTTAGGGAAGTAGACTCCAGCCCACAATGAAATAATGGGAAAATCCCACCAATTTTGGCTGGACCAGCCGTGATCCTGGGCTCCCCGTGGTCAGGAGCTGAGATGTTTCTTGGGCGTCCACCAAGCATGGGATAATGTGGAGGAAAAGGGTGGCTGAGTAGTCTCCTGCAGCAATGGCTACAAAAGAGTCACCGTTTACTCACTGCTCCCACACGGTTACGCCTGAGAACTTGCAGGGATGTCTCTTGCTGCAGACCAGTAACGTGGTGCTCTCAGGTGTCACCGTGGGCTGCTTGGGTGGAAATGTGACCCACTTCAGAGAACACTCCATACAGATACCCGCACCTGTGCAGTCTCCTTGGCGTAGGGCAAAGCTTCTTGAGAGAATGCTCTAGAGCAGTGTTTCTCAACCCCCCCCTTTTTTTTTAAATAAAATGCCCCCTTTAAAAAAAATAAGTAACCCCCGGTACCTATAGTTTTCAGCCACACAATTTTTTTCTACTATTGCAACACATTTGTTTAAACAACTTAATCATAGCCTGGCAGGCGATGAACATTTTGGGTGTAAAAAGTACAAAAATAATAAAATGCTGTAAAACAACACAAAAATTCAATTGTGCTGATGTAGCCCCCAGACTACTCTTGAGTACCCCTAAGGGTATTTGTACCACTGGTTGAGAAACACTGATCTAGAGCATTCAGTACCAAGCAGGGCAGGGCCAAGAGAGCCCCTGGTGGTGCCCAGCAGTAATCCCTGTCGATTACATTTTCTCTAGATACTACTCTGTGCTAGGATAGGAACCTCCCCTTTGCAATCTCACTTGTTTTCCTCTTAGTGTGGAGACCCCAGTGGGTGTGTTTACATGGGACGTTGTTCGGTCTGTTCTCACTGCACTCTGGCGAGCCATGCGGGAATGGAGCAGCGCTGAAATCCCCTCCAGCCCTTCTCCACTGGAATAAGTCCCACCGCTCTGACCCCTGGGGCAGCCCCTATTTATCCCCCACCGCCATAAATTTCTCCTTATGGGACTATACAGAGGCCTAGAATGACCTACTTCACGTCTGTGGTCAAAGAGCTGCCGGTATGCAGGCCTGAGGCCCCAGATCATGAAAGCATTTCAGCAAGTGCTTAAGTGTCATTGATATCCGTGGGACTTAATCACATGCTTCCCCAACTGGAGCTGCTGCCCTGAATTGGGCCTTGGCTGGTTTCTAATGGTACAATAGGATGCCCTTGCATTTCCTATTCCAGTCTACGTGACAGGTACTAGAATGATTATTCCTGGTAAATGAAGGCACTTACAGAATGTCCTATCTCCCTAGGGAAAGGATGCATGTGGATAGTCTATCACCTAAATAATATTTTGAAATAAAGTTTACATTGCATTGTTCTTTCCTTCGAGGTGACTGTCTATAAATATTTCCCTCTCTTCGAGCATTGCTGGAGTAAGCAGACAAATACTTTGCCTCTGATGTATTGAAGCTGTGAGATATAGTTCTCTCGTGTACACGTTCATGATTATGACTTGTCCCTCTGTGTTTTATAAGGCGGGACTATGGTGCTTTAGCATCACCACGCGTCTGCAGCCTACCGAACGATTTTTATGTGCTTGAAATCGAGCCGAGCAGTGAAGGATTTCACACATGTATATGATATATGTATATGTACAAACTTTAGAAAGAAATAAACCAAATGTATTTCATCTGCTGGGCTTGAGTGCACCTTCATTAAGCGGTGTCTCTTTAATATATGTCTTACACAAGCACTTTGGGGCTCTGATCCGGCTGAGATCTCTTCATGGGAGGTGTTCTAGAGACCCACCCTGGCCCCAAAGCGCTCACACACTCAACTGAATGCTGTAGCACGCAGCTGAGATAAGGGGTCTGGAACAGAAGAGGATGCACTAAGCCAGGGCTACTCAACTGTGGAAGCCCTGGGGGCCACAATGATACAGCACAGGCTGAGGGCTACAACTTAAGTGTAGTTGCATAGATATGCAAATAGCTTCTTTCACACTGATGGGCATGAATACAAAGCACTTCCCACAATGCCCGGTGCTCCTAGCACCTCCTCCCTGGAGATTAGAAATGCCAACACCCTGAACCCCTCCTGTTCCAGCCAGCCCATCCGCTTGCATCTTTCAGTGCTCACCCCGCCTGGGAGATGCCTCGCCGTTGTGGAGTATGTTCCCAGTGGAGGCCATGTTCAAAGCATCCCAGCCACGGGCTGTGTGTTGAGCCCCCTGTAAACCCAAACCGCAGGCCGCAAACAAAAGGGCCACCTGTTGAGTAGCCCTGCACTAAGCTCTTACCTAGTCAGTTACTGCAGTATTCACAGCTGGCATTCTTCCATACCTATTGCACGCTGCTGCCCAAAGTAGCATGCAGTCAATGACTTGTAATCATCCTTATAAAGCGACCCCCATGGTAAATTGCTCGGTGACTGGCTCCACGGACCTCTGCTGCAGCTCTGGGAGTATGTATGGGGGCAAACATGGAGGGGCAGAGGGAGGAAGGGGTAAGGAACTGGGAGGAGTGTGGGCTGAGGTGAGGGAATGCCAGAAGACATGGAGGGAGGCAGGAATTGTGCTCCTGGGTCATGGAATGGGGGGAAATCTCCTAGGGGGGAAAAAGGAGGGGCAGTCTCAAGGGGTGGGGGCAGAGTGTGGCAGGGATGCAGGTTTACACAGGAAAGACATTAGGGAGCATGGATAGGGCACAGGCCATGCAGGGAGCTAGAAAGGTGTGGGAGCCACAGAGGAGTCTTTAAATCAGGGGTGTTTGAAATTCACAGCGGAAATAGCAACACCACACACGTTCTTTTAAAAAGCCACACCCACACGGCACCGTCATAACAAGATTTCTTTGCATGTTTCCCTGTGTTGAGGGTTTTTTTTCCCCCTCTCCAGCTAGAGGGGAGGCACTGGCATTTTGACAAGTAAGGCCAATCTTATTCCATATTCAATACTGACCTTGGCACAAAACCCAGCATGCGCTACTGAAATGTGCTGATGCTACAAAACTGGAAGGCGTTGTCAATACAGAGCTGGGCTGGATTATCCGGGGGGGGGGGGGGGGGGAGGAGATCTGGATAACCACGACAACTAGAGTGACAGAAATGGCCTGAAATTTAATCATACAAATTGTGCAAGGTCAAGCACAGACTCTAATAAAAAAATGTTCTGCTACAAGCTGGGGGCTCATCAGCAAGACAAGAGACCGGGGTGTGGGTATGGATCACAGGAAGACTCTGAGCTGCAAATGCAGCTGTGGAAAAGGGAAATGCAGTCAGAGAGAGAAGTATTAAAGCCATTGTACAAGGCACGGGTAAGATCACCTCTGTAATGTGTACAATTCTGGTCACCCATGTCAAAGAAAGATACGTTTAAACTGGAACAGGTACAGAGAGGAGCTACTCGGATAATCGGGAAAGGAAGGCCTATTTTGTGAGTCTGGGAGAGCTTGATTTGTCTGGTCTAGCAAAAAGAAGGGAATCTGGTTGTTTGTATAACTACATTAAGGGGGTAACTGCCTGGGCAGGAGAAGGCCTGTTTAAGTTGAAGGAGGATGCTGATACAAGAACAAACCAATTGGAACCAGCCATGAATAAACTCAGGCTGGACATGAGGAAAGGATTTGTAACCATCAGAGGGGTTAGGTTCCGGACCAGCTTCCCAGCGGGCATTGTGTGCGCAAACGCCATTCAGTTGTAAGAGAGAGTCAATGCAGGAGCATGATTGCACGATGGGGGTTGCTTGTGATGGGAGGAAGCAGGGCTCAGCCCTGGGCCTCACTTCCCCAGCTTTACAAACATAAGACACAAACCGGAAGAGGGATTTTTAGGTCTTTCCTCCAAAGCATCAGGGATGGATACAGCTGGAGATGAGACACTGGGAGGGAAGGCCTGGATTCTGAGGGGGTACGGAGCAGTCTGTCACTCAGGTGCTTGGCTGGCTGGTTCTTGCCTGCATGTTGAGGATCTAACCATCTTACATGAGGCCGGGAAGAATTTTTCCCCCAGGTCAGGCTGGCGGTGACTCTTCCTTTCTCTGCAGTGTGTGGGAGCAGATCATTTGCCAAGCTCATCTGGGTACAGCTCACCTAATCACGCCCCTGCCATTGAGGGAGGCTTCGTACACCAGCGAACCTCAGTCCTCCGATTCTTTGCCTATGGCGCATGATACTCTTGTCTCCAGTGAGATGGAGACTGGTTTGGTCTCAATTTTGTTGTTGGGTTTAGTGCATGGTTGCCAGGCAGTGCTGGTGTCTGACATACAAGAGGTCAGACCAGATCTTCTAGGACAGTGTTTCTTAAAACTTTTAAGACCAAGGAACACCAAACAATTTTTTTTTATCGGGAACACCAAGGATTTTCTTGTTGAGAAGAGTGGGGGGGGGGGGGGGGAAGAGTTATTGAGGAAAAAAAAAAAGTCTCCTGCCCCTTTAAGGATGGCCATTTTGAATTCTATTGTTCTCCATGGCACACCTCCAACTGCCTCGCGGCACACCAGCATGCCATGGAACACAGTTTAAGAAACGCTGTTCTAGTGGTTCCTTCAGGTCTTAAAGCCTACAACTCTGTAAGTATTATCATTCAAATACTCGGGTGTTTGCATTCTCTTAGGATCATGTGGCTCTGGAGTGAGGATGGCTGGGCTCTGCTACAGTATTCCCAATTCCTACTCAGGGAGAGGCTGATGGCTTGAAAATAAGCGGATTGTTAATTCTAGCACGCGCTATGTTGATTTCTTCTTGTACAAAGGACCCAAAATGCTGGACATACGGATGACTCTAGCAAACCTCTGTCAAGTGCAGGTTAATGTTTTAACTGTGTCTGAAAATGCTCCTTGCTCGTGAGTGCTGCTGTCGGCACTATTCACGGTGCCTTCCATTTTGTTTTTTCTTGCTGATGCAGGCTACTCTGATCAGCATTTTCAGCTGATGCCCTTCAGCCCTTAATCCAAGCACATCTTCACAGTGCATTCAACTAGAACACCGTGTCAAAGCAGCCGTATCCACCCGCGAGCTGGAAGACAGGCCCTTTACCATTCACTGGCCTCATCCTAAGACACACCCCAACAGGAGAGGCCGGAAGGGAGTCGGTGTGTGTGAGGGTGAAAAACTCAAAGCCATTGCTTCTTCAGGGCCCCAGTGGCAGCAAATCTGTTTAGCCTCTGTGTAGAGAAGCCAGTGAGGGGGGTGATGATTTAAGCAGGGAAGGTGAGCATGTGACTGCACCTAAATCCATGCTATTATGTGTATTGTAGCTCCCAGGAGTTGTCGTTCTGGACCAGGACTCCCATTGTGCTAAGGGCTGTACAGACACAGGACAAAAAGATGGTTCCTGCTCCACAGAGCTTCATTCTCTAAAGAAATAAGGTTAACAACCACACAGAGGCACACAGGCCAACCTGCCACGGTGTTGTGTAATGGTGTCTGCGCATCTAGCAACTCAAAGGAGGAAACAGCTCTTTGAGATACTATAAAGTTTTACATGCAGGGTGGCTGCTGGTAAGAGTCGCCAGCATGGACATGGTTCTTTGCAGTTATCGACGAGTCATGCCCAACCTCATTTTGGGCCTGATCTAAAGCACGTGGCAGTTAAGGGAGAAATTCCCATTGACTTTAGTGGGTTTCGCTGCAGATTCGAAACGTGGTGGAGCTCTCCTGTTTGTGAAAACCTCCAAAATAGTCTTCCTCCTTAGCACTGAAATCATTATTCTTGCTGCTGAGCATGGGGAGAAGGGCTCAACAGCAGGACAACTTCCATCTCTTGCTGAAGAAAACTTCAAGCAACAATAAGGTTTATGATGCCCTGTAATGGGACATGCCTCAGGTCATGCCTCAGGTCCACTAAGGACACGTCTACACAGCAGGGCCAAAGCCAAAATAAGCTATGCCACTTGAGCTATGCCAACTGTGTAGCTTAAGTCGAAATAGCTTATTTCGGCTTTTGGCACTGTCTACACAGCAGGAAGTCCGCGTTAGGGCACACTTCCTCCAACCTCCCTTACTCATCGTGAAAAGAGGGTTACAGGAGTTGGAGTAAGAAGTCCTCCAGCTCAACATTATGTCGACATTATGGATTTGAAAATGCAACTCCTTTGGAGAAGGTGTTAAAATCCACGGGGATAGAAAGCTGGGGGATCCCCAAAGAATTCAGAAATATGGCTCAACATACTACATTTCCTCTGGGCTGGGGGGAAAAGACCGCACGGAACAAGACTCATTCCAGTATGAATGCAAAGAGTCTGGAGGAGAAAAAGCTCTACAATATGGTACTGTAAATGATAAGCATGGGAGATAACTTGTGTAGTTATGCAGTCAGTTAAGACCTGGGAAAAACCAGAGTAAGTTAATGCTAGCCAAGGAGAAATAAGACGGGCTTTTCATGGCAGACAAGGGAGAGCAGCCGGCCCAGTGTGAAAGTAGCCTACTATTTTCCGCTGTAAAAAATTTTCACCATATTTTGACTCCTCCATGTTTTATAGGGCAGACTTAGGGCCAGAGAGGTTCCTTCTGTTGGCCATCCCGATTGAGCGTTTTTTTCCTTGTTTGTTTTGCATCTGAGCAGCGTTGTCTGGAAGAATGAGCTATTTGGAGTTGAGCAGAGTCACCGTAATGTGGAACGGTGTGCTTGGACATCTGTACAATCTGAACAGCTACAGATACCATTGGGGGGGGGGGGACGACCCTACATCTCTGTGTCTGCAGAAAATGTCATCCCCAGGAAACATTGTTTCAGTCTACCCCGAAAGCTCCAAGCGGCAGCACTAACGGCATTCATTCACCGTGTCGCTGGATGTTTTTCATGCTTGGTCTCTGCTGGGAGCTGAATGTTTTTAGAATGCCTGAGCAAATTCCACTGTGCAGAGGTTCGGCCATGGCGCAAAGAGCACCTGCTTGCCTTTCAGAACAGTTCTAACAATGCCTCGCCAGAGACAGCACAGCGAAAGCTGCTGACGTGCACCTGGAAACATGGTGTTGCTACAGTCTTGATGGAAATGAGTGCCTCTGTTGGAGAAGCACTGGTTTGGGTTTAAGAGAGAAGAAAAGCTGCTGTGAGCATGCACAGAGAACCGCACTGTCTGTCTGGTAAGTGTGCAGAACCTAAGTTCCATACAGCCCAGGGATCCTGGAATGGTTTCCACGTCACTCATCTCAAAGGCTGAGCTCAATCCTGGGGCAGATGGGACCAGCTCCATCAGATCTCGTTACTGCTGTCCCTCAGCCACTTCCAAATGGATTTTCATGAAGGGAGGGAGGAGTGGGGCATGGAGGAGGGCCCGGCCTAACTCATGGGCTAAGGCAGGGGGGCTGGGACGGTTCTCAGGGGACTTGAACTGCCAGGAGGCAGGGTGAAAAGGGAATGCCAGTTACCACAGCAATGCCCACATCACGTTTCTCAGGCAACTGTGATTCCTGCGGAGTGGGCGGCAGTTAGCGTAATTGTTTCTGAAAAACAACCACCCCAAAAAATAAAAAGCTCGAGCTACCATTTGTAACTCCACTTAAGACAAGCTGGCAGAATCCGATTCCAGCTGGCAGGAAGCCAGGTTCTGTGCTGATTAGGCTGTGTGGGCACAAAGAGGCTGGGGGCTGAAATTCAGGTAGAATTAAGCTACTTGGGGGCAGGTTTTCTTTGCTGCTTTTCTAGAATTTCCCTCTCAGGCTGAGTGGCAAAAGGCTCCTGACTGGATCAGCTGAGGGGCCAGAACCTGCAGCCTGTGGATTTCAACCTAGATGTGACTACTGCTTACCTAAGCTCAGCTCTGTTCGTTGGCACACAGCAAACATGCACACGGCTGTAAGGGGTCGAGTTGCTAGAAGGGCCCACCTCCAGCCTAAGCAGCAGCTGCTTAGAAATGCCAGCGCCAGGTGTGTCTATAAGACACTGCTTGCTACTTCACTGCTGTGGGCAGTGTCCAGAGACAGGGCGCGTCAATCTTTTATTGGGCCAGCATTGGTTGGTGAGAGAGACAAGCTTTCAATCTATACCAGGCACTTCTCCAGGCCTAGGGAAGATACTTGGAGTGGCACAGCTAAATGCCAGGAGAAACAGATTGTTTAGCATAAGTAGTTAATGCATATTTCAAGCGTCCATTCAAGGTAAAAAGGCCCATTAGCTCTCTCCAGTCCTCCATTATTTGGGACACATACCCTGAGAGAACCTGCTTCAGTACAGAAATAACCTCCGCGCTGACCGCATATCCTGAGTGATCACCGACTGCCTCTCTCCAGAATCTATATGGGGTATCATCCAACTTCTACAGCCCGTACTCCTGAAAAACGTCTTTCCTGAATCCCCTCTTCTGGCCTTCAAATAACCCCCCAACCTCTCCAAACTCATCAACAGACACAAATTCCCCACAGACCCGGACCTACCAAAGCAACACCAGACTCTGCCAGAACAGATGCAAAACCTGCAGGCATCCTCCCCCCAACATGCCTTTCAGGATCCCTGGGGTCCTACACACAAGCCTATCACAACAGGCGGGATACCTCCTCCCGTGCACAATAGCAACCATGTGCGTGAAACCAATCACTAGGCATTCGAATGACCTCACGCAGGAAAATGATAAAAGACAAACCCACCCTGTGACCAGTGGGGGACTCTTTTCACAGAGCAATCACTCCATCCCCAGCCTCGCAGTTCTCAAAGGAAACCAGCACGATGCTTTCGAAAGACAAGTGTGGCACTTGGGTGAGCTCTAAAGCTAGACACCCCGGACAGCCCGTCTCGGATAAAAGTCATTGCAAGTTCTCGCCGGGCCAGAGTTAGCCACCTTCTCTTCCCACTGAACTCAGTAGGGGTTTTACCTTTGATTTTGCTGGGATCAGTCAGGCACCCTTGAGTGCTTGGGCAAATCTCAGCTGTAGTGTTCAGATTGTAAACTCTCCCGGGCAGGGCCTTGCCTACACATTGATCTGTATCAATTAAATCTGCGATTTGTAAGCTGGCAGGGCTTTGTGCTTGAAAAAGATACTGGTACCCCAATCTCACGGCCTCTCTTACAAGCCCTGGGAATGGCTTTACTTCCCCTTGTGCACGGCTCTGCATCACAACTCTGATTCCAGGAGCAGGTATGACTCATGAGAACTGTGTCATGGCTTGAAACTGACGGGTTTCAATACCAATTGTATTTCTATCTCTTGATGCAGGTATGTAGAAGTTCAAAAATCTTAAAAACGTGAATTTGTGCTGTCAGCTGGTGTAAAAATCCCTAACTGCAGTGAAATCACACAAAGGACATAAGTCAGTGGAGCTGTGCCGATTCATACCAGCTGAGAATCTGATTCTATTAATGATTAAATAAAGGCTCATTTGTGTGCCAGATCTGGAAACGTCCCCCCGCCCCATTTGTGTGCTGCTCCTTCATTCCAGCTGCTGAGCGACCTGATGTTTCTTCCTGGAGGAATTGCTCATATTGATTCCAAGTAGGTGTGTGCGCACCACAAGCAGAGTCATCGGAAGGGGTTTCCCTTCGATTCAGCTGTGGAGTCCTCTGAAGCGGATTTAAGTCCCTGCCGACCTGGCACCTTCTCAGTTCTTTCTGACTGCCAGTGACGGTTGTTGGAACTGCGGTCGCTTGCCTAGCAAGTGCTTCCCTTCGCGTATTTTCTGATAGTTGTAGTTTAGTTCTTGGTTAGCAGAATAGTTAGTGAATACAGTGATACAGTTTGGGAGTGGGGCTTTCCCTCAGTCCCTAACCCTCCCAACTTGGGCTCTAGGCCATGGCAAACCTGCTAGGCCCGGCTGCAAGTAGGGTTGCCAGATAGTTTCACAAAAAACACCAAACATAGTGGGGAAAAAATTGGTTGAGAAAAAAAAAAGTACAGCACAAAAAAAAAGAGTCACGGCACCTTTACATCCCCATGCTCCCTCCACCCCACCAGACTCAGCAGGGGAATAATATCTCAGGCGGCCTTCCATCCAAGAAAAACAGAAAATACTGGACATTTTACATGTCCAGTATTTTCTGGTTTTTTTACTGGACAGAAGCTGCAAATACCAAACTGTCCGGGCCAATACCGGACAGCTGGCAACCCTAGCTGCAAGGCCAGTGCGTGGCAGTTACAACAGGCAACATCACTGGCATGTTTTACATCAACAAGCAAGGTGAAGCCTGCTCCTCTCCCCTACGCTGGGAAGCTCTCCAAGGGCTACGGGAGTTGTGCATAGCTCATGCCATTCACCTGGGAGTGTCCTATCCACCAGGAGTTCGGAGTGCATTGGCAGATCATCTCAGCAGATCCTTCTACAACCACGAGTGGTCCACCTGGACGGATGTCAGACAGTCCGCCTCCCAAAGGTGGGGGTTCCCCCTGGTCAATTGTGTGCCACCCAGAAGTGTTCAGCCCCACAGTCAGAGCCAGAGTGTTCAAAGAGCTCAGCTCCCATTTAGGCACCTAAAAAATGAGACCGAGCCACTCCATTTTAATACCAAGGGGAAGCTAACACTTCTGGAAGAGCAGCCCCTTGCGCCTTCCTTTGGATTTGAGATCTGCAGGTGGAGAGGGGACAATGGCGGGGGCTGAGAAGTGCAGGTACGCGTTGGTTTTCACACCAATTAACAGCAGGCTCTGCTGAGGAGCACAGGGAGCGATTTCTGCCACGCTGCAGCAGAGAAGAAAGGCGGGTATGTGGATCTCACATAAAACCTTATTTCTTTCGTCGCTGACAGGGTTTGTGTTTAAGGGGGAACTTACAAAAACTAGAGGCTACCTATTATGAAGATGCCACTCCCAGACAGAAAAACTTCAAAAACAGGTTGCAGAGAGAAACTGCTGAGCAAATTTGAAACCCTGAACTAAGGTCTAAACAAACAAATGGAGTGGTTCTTGCATTCCAACAAATACTCTCAACTTCTCATGTTTCAGCTGAAGAAGTAGTTGTGCCCACGAAACTTCATGATAATATCTACATTTTTTGTTAGTCTCTAAGGAGCTGCAGGACCATTAGTTGTTTTTTGTGTTTTTCCAGTTACAGACTAACATGGTTACCCCTCTGAGACTTCTCACAACTGTCGGAGATGAGTCACATCCATTCTGTTTTAATTAGCTTTGATGTCAGTGTCTCTCTCTCTCTTTTTCTTCTCTCTCTTTCTTTCTTTCTCTCTTCTGAGGAAGTGTGTTGTAGCTCACAAAAGCTTATGCCCTGATACCTAATGAATTTGTTAATCTTTAAAGTACCACTGGACTCCTTGTTTTTGCTGAAACAGACTACCACAGCTACCCCTCTGAAACCTATTATGAATGCAGTTCTTGATCTTGAAGAAAGGGTAGCCCTTTGTGAAGTGCTTATCATTCATGTCCTCTGTCTGCACCACAGGAAAAAAAATCAGAATTTAATATGCTTTTGGAAGAAATAAGTGGAGCTGGTGGGATTGGAAACCACACTGCATTTTAAACCATTCTAATTCTGAGCTACAGCTTTAAGTTAAATGCCTTGATTCATCGCTATTTATTTTGTTAAGCAGTGAGCAAGCAAAAGTCTAACCGCTGAATTGATGTGCCTGAAAGACTCCTGGCAGGCAATCCGTCAAACAAGTATTGATTAGTGCCGCCGCTACAGCCATTTTGCACAGTAAGCCTTTATTCAGTGCACTGACAAATGCTCTCAGAGGTAAATTAGCTGAAGGTGTCCTTCCCTTCCATGCTGTGGGGCTCGAGCCAGAATGAGACGCTGCTCCTCCAACAAGAGAGGTACGAAAAGTGCCTTAGCCTTCGAGCCAACGAGTGGAACTGCAGACAAAGCTTCCAGTGCTCCAGGAAAGGGAAGCCTGACAAAGGGGGCTGTTGTCATCATGAACAGGATCCCCCACTGGCCCTAGGCTCCATGCGCTGCTTCAGCTTTGAAATGTACAAGAGCTCCAGCAGGGACTCTTGTACATTTCAAAGTTGGCTGCTGCTGCACCCCGCCCCCTCCTATAGAGCTGGGGGCAACCGGCTTTTAAGCTGGCTCCCTCTAGCACCTCCTCCTCTTCCCCCCCTTGCTGCCTCTTTGTGATAGAGGCAGCGGGGGTGGGGGGAAGCAATTAATCAATTAGTTGCTTACATCCCTAATACCAACATTTTTATGGTTGACCTCAAACAATGTTTCATCAGCTCTCGTCCCCAAGTGCCCTTCCTCTACTTATGGTACATTGATGATATCTTCATCATATGGACCCACAGGAAGGAGGCCCTTGAAGAATTCCACTGGGATTTCAACCATTTCAACCCCACTGTCAACCCTTAGCCTGGACCAGTCCCTACAAGAGATTCACTTCTTGGACACTACTGTACAATTAAATGATGGGAACATTTCCACCACCTTATACCGGAAACCTACCAACAGTTATACTTACCTACATGCCTCTAGCTTCCATCCAGGACACATCACCCGATTAATTGTTTATGGCCAGGCCCTAAGCTACAACTGTATCTGCTCCAATCCCACAGACAAATGCCTACAGTATCTTTACTAAGCACTCTCAAACTATAACAAAAAGTTGCTCCTCTGCAATCCGGGATGCTCTGGTCCGGCAACATCCATGGTCCGGCATGACCATGGATGTTCTAGGACCAGAGAGTCCTGGTGCACTGCAGGGTAGTGGGGGCCCAGGAGCAGGTACACTGCTCAGCTGAGCTGCTAGTGGGGAGCAGGAAGCCAGGCTGCAAAGAGGGGGGAGGGCAGGGACCAGCGTGTGGCTCAGCTGGGCTGCTGGAGAGGGTATACAGCTCAGCTGGGCTGTGGGGGAATGCAAGGAGCTAGAGCTTGGCTCAGCTGGGCTGGGGAGGGGCCGGGAGCTGGCGTGTGACTCAGCTGGGCTGTGGAGAGAATGAGAAAGCAGAGAGAGGGGTGGCAGGTCGGGGGGGGGGGGGGGGAGGAGGGGAGGCTGAAAGTGACCTCCCCTAGTCTGGAAAAATCCCTATCCAGAACCAGGCAGGTCCCAAGATGCCAGACCAGGGAGGTCCAACCTGTACACGCCTCAGGAAGTGAAGAAACAGATCAATAGAGCCAGACATCACCTGCTTCAGGACAGGCCCACCAAGGAAAATAACAGAACACCACTAGTCATCACCGACAGCCCCCAGCTCAAACCCCCCCCACAGCACATCATTGACAATCCACAACCTATCTTGGTTAACAACCCCTCACTCTCTCAGGCTTGGGAGACAGGCCAGTCATCACCTATAGACAATCCCCCAACCTGAAGCCAATACTCACCAGCAGCCACTCACCACACTTACCCAGGAACCTACCCCTGCAGCAAACCCAGTTGCCAACTCTGCCCACATCTCCATTCAAGCGACACCATCACAGGACCTAGCCACAACATTAAGTGCCAGCAATGCCCCTCTGCCATGTATATTGGCCAAACTGGACAGTCTCGGTGCCAAAGGCTCAATGGACACAAATCAGACATCAGAAAAGGTAACACACACAAACCTGTAGGGGATTTAACCACTTGAATCTCCCTGGACATTCAGTAATGGATTTAAAAGTAGCTGTCCTATAAAAATCTTCAAAACTAGATTACAAAGGGAAACAGCTGAACTCCAATTGATCTGCAAATTCAATACAATCAAATTAGGCCTGAATAAAGATTTAAACTGGTTAATGCTCTACAAAGGCAATTTCCCCTCTCTGGATAGTCACAGCTCTCCATCAGCTGCTGTGAATGAGCCATATCCACCACAACTCAATTAACCTCATTAACATTGGTCCCACACTTGATAAGTAACTTCTTTCTTTTGGGGGGGGGGTGTGTGTGTGTGTGTGTGAGAGAGAGAGAGAGACACATTATACCCCTCTGCCTCTAATTTCCTCTCCAGTGCATCTGATGAAGTGGTTTTTAACCCACGAAAGCTTATGCCCCAATACCTCTGACATCTTTTAGGGCACGTCTACACTACATAGTTATTTCAAAATAACTCCCGCTACTTCAAAACAACAAGGTGAGTGTCCACACAGCAAGCCTGTTATTTTGAAATTATTTCGAAATAATGGGCTTGTTATTTTGAAATAATAACCCCTCGTTCTATGAGGATTAATGCCTATTTTGAAATTGCTATTTCAAAACAGGGTTTAGCATGGATGCTCAGCTGCTGTTATTTGAAAAATAACTATTCTGCAGAGTCATTCAAAGTAATTACTCCCCAGTGCTTCCTGGGGCTCTAAATCAAGATAGCGAGTCCACATTAAGGGAGCCTGCCTCTGACTAATTTTGTAGTGAGGACACACAATTTTGAAATACAGTCGTTATTTTGGGAGTTATTTCGAAATAGCCTAAGGTGGCATAGGACCGAGCAATCCCTGATGAGACTGAAAACTCCCAAGGAGCATAACAAAGGGATGTTTCACTACCACGCTCCACAGACAAACTAATCTCTTCCCACTTTTCATAGCTTCCTAGGTTGTAAGGCCAGCATGAACCATTAGATCATGTGGGCCAACTCCTGCAAAACACAGGCATTGCATTCCATTTACCCCAGGACTGAGACCAATAAGGTGTGTTTGGCTAAAGAATATCATCCAAGACGACATCCAGTCATTTTCTTTTGCTTTAATGTTCTCAGGTTTTCCTGTGTAGCTGGGGCTTGGGTTCCCTTATTTCCTCCAGTCCAGGGGACCACAGTGGGAAAATGCATTGTTGATATTTTGTTTATTAAAGATTTACAGAGGTACGGGGCAAAAAACTGGCAGGGAAATGTGAAGGCGGCTGGTTTGGTGAAACAAAAACAGGGGTGGAACCTAAGTATTCTATCGTTCATCTCCAAGGCCTAGGCGGGCATAGGAGTCCAGTTCAAACTCAAGCTCTGTAAAAAAATCCAGCCTATAGAAGAGAGTAATCATCATGTAATTTGGCACTGGCAAACTTTTAATGGGTTTCCCAGGAGCAGCCCCACTTCTGAGTTATTTCTGCCCTGCTTCATCTCACCGAATGAAACGGGTGGATAGCCCTGATTTCCCGACCTGCGGCTGTAGCAGCGGGTCATGATGTGCTGACTCAGTGTCTAGTTACTGTTCTTGAGGTCCAGCGCTTGCACCACTATTAAAGCCGTTTTTATTTCCCCTGTGGCATGAATTACCAAATGTGTTTGGGGGTGAAATGATCGATGGAGCTGACATTAGGTTATGTGCCATGAACAGATGAGTTACCATCTATTTGCATTACAGTAGCAGCTAGAGGCGCCAACCATTATCAGGTTATAATAGAAATATCTCCAGGGTAAGGTCAGTTAGTAATAGAGGATGCAAGAATTATTCATACATTTATGGCCAGAAGGCAGAATTTTGATCCAACAGGAGAAGCCTTGTGGTCTAGCAGCTACATGGACAGGGACTCACCAGATGTGGATTTTATTCCTAGTTTTGCCACTGGCCTATTCGACGATCTTGTGCAAGTCCTTTCACGGCTCTCGTGCCTCAGTTTCCCTATCTATAAGATGGGGGAAATGATACCTCCCTCCTTTGTACAGCACTTTGAGCTCTATGAAATAAAAACTGCTATTATAATTATTTATTTCTGTACTGGACAACGTATAAACAGATAGAGACAGTCCCTGCCCCAGAGAGAGGGAGAAACTGAGGCACACACAGAGAGGCAACGTCTTTCCAAAGTCACGCAGCATGTTCGCAGCACAGCTCTGAAAAGAATCAGTGTGGGGAGTTCCAGTCCAATGCCCTATTCACCGTTCTAGATAATGCTCAAAATAAGCATTTCTGCCTGCAGTGAATTGTATGCAGACAGCAAACGAGCTTTTTCTATTTATAGGCAGCATATCCTTGATATCTGGCAATTAATTCCCCCCAACACCACCAATTAAAATTAGTTGCCCGCTGCCAAATCAATAGCATATTCCTAAACAGGCCAGCATATCAAACTTTTCTGTATGTGCCGCAATTAGCTATGTTGGACAATGTTACGATTCAACAGCAAAGAGATTACCAAACAACGTGACACACCAAAAAACTTTCCCCGCGGACCAACACCAGTTGCACTGTGATCAACACTCATACTCTGAGCCAGGAGCTGGGAGGTATTGCCAACAGATGGCTGGCAGGAGGTGGTGTTTAGAAGAAACAGACCAAGTTCTGTGCGTGTGCTGGACACCAGTGTGGTCTTGGGGGGCAGGCCACACATAAGAACGGCCATACTGAGCCAGACCAAAGGTCCATCTAGCCCAGTATCCTGTCTGCCAACAGTGGCCAATGCCAGGTGCCCCAGAGGGAATGAACAGAACAGGGAATCATTAAGTGATCCTGTCATGTCATCCAATTCCCAGCTTCTGACAAACAGAGGCTACAGACACAATCCCTGCCCATCCTGGCTAATAGCCATTGGTGACCCTATCCTCCATGAATTTATCTAGGTTAACCCTGTTGCAGTCCTGGTCTCCACAGCATCCTTTGGCAAGGAGTTCCACAGGTTGACTGTGTGTTGGGTGAAGACAGACTTCCTTTTGTTTTCTTTAAGCCTGCTACCTAGTAACGTCAAAAGGATTGAATAAAGCGGACAGTGCCATAATACAGTAATTCCTCATTTAACACGGTAGATATGTTTCAGAAAATGATCACGTTAAGTGAAAATGTGTTGTGCAGGGTCAATTTTCCCACCGAAAATAATGGAAAAGGTAGGGGTTGCGTTTCATGTGGTGGTGTCGAGGTCAATTTTCTTTTGGTGCTGAGTGGTCAACATTAGACGATGTTCTGTACAGTACAGTACAACTCCCAATAGGGCATCAGCTGGAACCCGGAAGCGCTCCAGTAAGCCGCTCTCTCGGCAGGACTGCTGAGAGCCGCATGTGCGCTCATGGCTCCAGCCTGCACTTGTTAGCAGCCGGGACCAGGACATAAGGTTGGGGAAGAAAGGGGACTGGATTACAGCAGGGAGGGGAGGTGTTTGGCTCTCAGGAAGGGAAGAGGAGGAGAGGGGAGGGGGATTGGGTTGGGAGTACAGTATGCCTCTGTGACGGGTCTGCTGGGACCCGCACTACGTCCGGCGAGGGGGGGGGGGGTCGCCAGGGAACAGCACGGCGAGCAGCGAACCCTCTGCCATTTTGCAGGGAGGCGGGGGAAGCCCCATGCAGCCACCAGCGACAGGCTGGCTGGGGAAACTGTGTTATTTCGGGGATGGTCGTGTTATTCAAAAAATGTCCCCCCCCCCCAAAAAAAATTGTGCTATCGCGAAAACGTGTTAAGCGGGCACGTGTTAAACGAGTAATTACTGTACATGGCATATTGCAGAATACTGATAAGATTTATTCCTCCCTTAAGGGCAATACAAGGCAACTAAATTACCATAGAACTTGGTTATTTATTCTGAGTATCAGGACTTCTTGTATTTCAGACAAATAACCTCATTATGTTCTGATTAAAATGTGTCCAGTGAAAAGTCAGTTCCTTCCAGGCTACAGTAAGTGTGCTTATAGACTGCACGTGGAAACATATGGCTCTTTCTAGAGCAAACCCTTAGATCCTCTGTTCATGGAGGCCTCACTTTAGGAAGCTAGCTAAGGTCCAAATATGGCTGCTGTTACTATGGCAATCTATCCCCGCACAATCTTTAATGTCACAGCCACCCTGGGAAGAGGGACCCAGAGAGGCCAAGTGGCCCGTTCACAGTCCCACAGGGTGTGTGTAGTACCCCAAGGAACCACACCCAAATCTGCCCAGTCCTACCCTCCTGCCCTCACCACTGGACCAGCCTGCCTTTCTTTAAGAGCCCCCTTGAGCACATACTACAATGCCATTGTCAATAATACAAGAGCCACTGACTTCAGTGGTTCCTGAGCCTGTTCTTAGGGCCGAGATATTTGGGGGGGGGGGGCGCTAACTCTCATTGCCTAAGTGCCTTTGAGGAGCTGCCTCTACATGCTTCCCAGCATCGAGGCCAGAATGAAATATAGCTGCACCGTCGGCAGCATCTCGGCTGTCGTTTCCTCGGTGGTGGTGTTTCTTTTGTAATTAATCATCCCCGGAACGGGGCGGCGAGCGTGCAAATACACCTGGAACGATGTTCTGAATCCCTGAGCCGTTCAAGCTGCAGCTCACAGCTGATTTACCCCAGCGGGAGATCTGCCCCCTCCTTCCTTGTCCCGCGATCAACTCCAGCACTGGCTTTGTCTTTATGCGACGATGTGACATTTTGAGCGCACGCGCTGCAGGATGCGTATCCCGTGAGATCTCTTAATAGGGCCAGGGGAAGGAAATCCAGGTTGTGGCACACAGCTAATGGGACCCCAGGGCTCTGCCCACTGCTACACCCCCTCTCACCCATGCTGGGCCTTGCCCCTTCTTGGGTGCTAGTGGCAGGGGCTACCTAGACATCAGCTATTGGCTGGGCAGCTTGAGGCCCATTACTACTCCTCTGAGGGCATTTTGGGGCCTATCCTTTCTGCATGGGCCTTTAAGTCAGGCCACAGCAGGTCCCAGAGGAGCAAAGCATCACCTCCTACACCACCCTCTGTGTCCCCGAGAACTCCTGTGAAGTCGCAGGCTGGCCCAACAGCAAGCAGAAACATGGCTGTCCCTGCCCAGGCCAAAACCTGGTACCTTTGCAACCCACTTGTGAGAAAGAGAGAGAGAGTGTGAGTGAGTGAGTGAGTGAGTGAGTGTCACACTCTTGCGCCACAAGACTGTTACCAGCCCAGCTCAGGGGCCTTAGCTCAGGCAATAGCAACTCGTGCTCCTAGCCGACAGTCGATCCCTGCTGCAGCGGCACTTGGGTGGGCCCTGACTTTGGGTGGGTGGACAATGGTGGGGTGGAAAGCCCCCATGCTCGGGCCCACACTCAGCTGGAGCACTGGTGGAGCAGGGTCAGCCCCATGCCTTGGCCCCGCAGCGGGACCAGCCCCTGCGTCCAGCCTGCATGGGTGGGTGGGCTACAGCCAACTCAGGCCCACCCATGGCTATGCCACTGCCCGGCTGTACCAGCCAGGATGGCCTCCCTCACGCCGTTCCCTAGACTGGTGGCACGTTATTACGTGCACCGGAGAAAATCATGCAGTGTGTGGTGAGTCCATTACCCATGGATCCCAGCAGCATTCGGTGCACTCTTCCCATGAGTTCTCAGTGCTCATTGTGCACAGGGTCAGTCCACAGTCTCTTTAAGGCGTGGGTTCCCAAACTGGGGTGTGTGTGAAGAAATTCCGGGGGGGATGGCGCAAGGCGACCCAGCCCCCTCGTCAATCCCTCCCCTCCCCCCTCAGTTTTGCTGGTATTTTTGTTTTTCAGCCCATCAGCTCATTTTTTTTGCTCAACAAGTTTGCTGCTATGGGGGGGAGGGCGCGTGCACGAGGGTTTCTCAAAAATCAAGAAAGGGGCGTGATGCTGAAAAAATTGGGAACCAATGCTTTAAGGCGACGGGCCCGAGGCCAAGTGCTCAAGGTCTCGAATCCAGCACCTTTTCCCCAGCCTCTTTTCATACAGCCAGCGGCTCTGACTAGAGGCTACTCTATAGCATCCCTTGAGCGGCACAACTTTCCCTCACACTGGCCTGTATTTTACAAGGCAGCAGACTACTCCTCCCATTCCCGGCATGCTTTGCTAAAGGATACTTACAGCCAGCACATCCTTCCCTTACGTTCAGTGAGCAACGTGCCCTCTAATTTTTTTCCCAACAATGTGCAGAATAAATTATGTTATGCACCCAGGCCTGTGCAGATGTGCACCACCAACAGACAAGAGACGCTGCTGCCTATAAGCCTTCTATAAATCAGCTGGGTGGCACTTGAATCTCTTCTGGACGGGCACCCAAGTGCTCAGCTGACAGAGAACTCTGCCAGTGAAAGACTCAGCAAGATGCTGTTCTGCCCTGATATTTACTTCTTTATTCATTCTCTCTCTCTCTCTCTTTCCATTTTCTGATAGATTCAGTTTCTCAAAGGGCTTGGGTTTTTCCTCCAGGATTGTTATTCTATTGCAGCCTTTTATTTGCTTCTCCTCGGACCCCTAGAGAGACATAGCCTAGAAGGAGACCACAACGGTACCCCATGAAGTGGGCGGGTCCTTGCACACACAGGACCCCGCGGTAGGCAATGTGTGACTCACTTGAGTGCTTCTCTATCAGCCCTCTTCTCCAGAGAGATTGTGCTGAAGCAGGTGCATGTGGCTGATTAGCATACGTTGATGGGGGGGGGGAAGGGCTTATGTGCAGAAGAACCTTCCCAGCGCCTGTTGACATGTCTCTCTCTGGAGGAAAGCAACATCCCCAGCCTACTAACGGCAGCCCTGTGGGTATGAGACCCCCATGCAGAGAGCAGGTTGCAAGCCCAAACAGCCTGACAAAGCTCTCTGCATGGAAACGTTGCCAGAGATGCACGCTACAGGGACACAGTGCCGCGGTGACACAGCAAAACCTCTGCAAGGCTGCCTCTGGTTTCCATCGTTACCAGGTCATAGCTGTGATCCAGAAACAACAGGCAGAGGGAGGTGAGTGTATCGGGATCCCTGTGGTGAACCAAAGATCATCATCATCAGGATGCGGAGCACTTGTGCTGTGTGGCAGCCGCTATATCGCGTGTGACTCTGTCCAAGATTGGGAAGACACAAATACATGCAGCCTGTCTGAGTGGGGCAGTGGCTTTGCTGGGCTCTGGAACTGCCCCACAAGCGTCCTGCCACTTATTTCACCCTCCTCTCCTGTCCTGTGTCTGGCACACAAAGGCCTCTCAGCACATAGAGGGAAAGCTGTGCTGGACATCCCAAAATGGCAATCTGCCAGAGTATATGCCTATATACTCATCCTACATGCTGATGTGACTGTCTTTGTACAAAGTAAGCCTTCTAAGGTATTCTCTGAAAATTCATAATTTGCTGATCATCATTGTCCTGGTGAAATATATGTGGCAACAGTACATGTGATGTTATCCAGTAATAACCCTGTGCAGTGGTGGTAACACATATTCTGAACCCCACAACCCTGCCTAAATAGCAGGCAAACAGGTATGTCCTAAACAAAGGAATGTATGCTCTGCTTAGTTTGTATTTAAGCAGAAATCAGGGACATCAGACAGGAAGGAAAGACAAAGGAAGTTTGTGAAAAAAACCCCAACAGGGAATAAATTTCCACACTAGCTCCTGGCTCTCAGCTGGAAATGCTTTTCAAGAGGGAAGGGAGCCAGCAGCCATACTAAGGATGTTAAATAGCATGTAATTGACTAATCGAATAGCTGATGCATTTTTGCATCAACTATTCAATTAGTTGATAGGGCAGCACTGCCCCTTTGAAATGCCATGGTGGCGTTTCAAAGGGGCAGCTCCGCATGGAGCCTGGGGTCAGCTGGAGAGTGATCAGCTGGGGGGAGGAAGTGACTAGTCGACTATCCGATAAGCACCAGTCGACTAGTCCTTAACATTCCTAAGCCACACCAGGCCGCTGAGCAAAGTGAGGGTCCCCAGCTCTGCACTCCTGGAAGGGGTGGAGCATAGTGTGGAAGGGGTAGGGCTACGGCAATCAGTCTTCAGCACTGCCCTGACTGCAGCGTGGCCGGCCCTAGCCCTGGCCAGACTGGGGCACACACCCATCTGCCCCACACATAGTGCTGCCAGCAGCGTGGCGCTCCAGTGATGATTTAAAGGGCTCTAGTCACCACTGCTACCCTGGGCCCTTGGGAATCTCCAGGCCCTGGGGCAGTTGCTTGCCCCACGCCCCCATTGGCAGGCCTGCAAGATGGGGATTGAAACTATTAAACACACCACCCAGGCACTCCTCTTTCCCCTCAGGCCTACTGCATTCACCTCACCCGAAGACACAAAGGAAACAGGTGTTGGATTCTATGGGAGGGGTCCTTACTTCCAAAATTGGTCAGTAATCTACTGGAGCATGTGGTGAGAAAAAACACAACCAAACCCTCACAGAGGTGGCCTCCGACTGAAAAGGAGAAAGACACTCCCCGCACATTCCTCTCACACACCAGAGCCTAGGAGGGCCCAAGGTGGAGGGGCCAGAGCAGGCTCTCCAATGCTGGGAAGGAAGTCCCAAGCCTCAGGGGCCAGACCCTGGCAAGCCGGGGGCCACATCTGGCCCCCAGGCCTTAGGTTCCCCACCCATGCCTCAAAGGAATAATAGACTTCAAATAGCTGTGCTATCCAGGAGAAGGCAGGACAGTACAGGATGCACATTTCTTTGGGAAAATCCATAACCGGGGGTGCACTGGGGTCACCCTGTAATGATACCCAAGGCTGTAAGAGCTAGAGTGGAATTCAAGTGTGCCTGGCAGGCTGCAGTTACACACAATTAGGGTGTGGCTTGCATGGTGGAAGGCTGTGAGCACCCCAGCTGAGAGCTACTTCAACAAGGCATTGTAACGCACCGCAGGTTGCAGGGCAGAGGTGATACAGCACCCCAGGGGCCTGGGCTGTGTATCCTGGGCTCCCAGTTTGCTGGGGCATATGCATGAATCCACGAGCAGGAGCAAACAACTAGGGTTGCCAGATGGTTTCAACAAAAATACCAGACACACTTGACATTACATCAATCTACATTACATCTTATTTAGAAAATACCGGACATTTCTATTTTCTCATTTGTATTTTCTCAATTTTTTTCCCCAAACAGAAAGCTCAAATACTGGACTGTTCGGTTCAAAACTGGACACCTAGCAAACCTACAAACAACTGCACAGAACACCAAAGGGCAAAGAGAGAGAACTGCAGTGTTTGGGAGCTGAAGGGGCAGCTCTCCCGGCAGTGAGCAAGCCAACTTCCCAGGGCTGGTTTGGGAAACAGAAATTCATTTCCTACCTTACCTTCCTTGAATTTAAAATGGTAAAAAACCAGCATTGTCTTTCACAGCCACCTCAGCAGAGATGATTTAATGAAAATTAGAAATATAGGAATTGCCAGATTGGATCAGACCCCAGGTCCATCCAGGCCACCACTTTGTCTCTGACAGTGGCCAGTCCCAGAGGAAAGTGGTAGCCTGTCCAGTTGGCAGAGTTAGGATAAACTGCCCCCCACATTAGAAATCAGGTTGAGACCTCATACTAAGAGACTGACTTAAGCCATGAGCTTTAATATCCCTTACAAAATTTTGGCATAATTAATTATAATTCCAGATAGTCTTGTTATCAATGTAAATGGCCAATCCCTTTTGTGAATCTGGCTGTTCTTGGTCTCAATGGTTTCCTGTGGCAAGGAGTTCCACAGCCTAATTACACATTCTGTGAAAAAACGTGGCATTTGCCCTCTCAATTAATTGTATTGACTGTCCCCTCCTACTTGCCTTATGAGACAGGGTGAGCAGAAGCTCCGGGGCCACTCTCTCGACCATTCCCTACATTTTTTCTTGTTCATCTTATTTTTCTTTTTTTTTTTTTTTTTAATTACTAAGGGCTGCGACACCTGCTCGCTGTGCTCCCCATCCCCCCCCATCGCAAGGGGTAGGAAACTCTGGCTCTCCCCACAGCCACTAGGGAGGGCCGGGCTGCAGCCCTGCCAGCCAGCGTCCCTCCCCCAGACCGGGCCCCGTGTACCCCCCACCCCCGGCCAGTCGGGTATTTTCCCTCCCTCCCTCCCAGCAGGCGGCCGCGGCGCACCCCAGTCCCGACCCCCCCACGCGGCCCCCCACGGCGCGGGTCCCCGCCGCCCGCGCCCCGCTCAGCTGTTTCTAAAGCGGCACCGCCCGCCACGTGGCGACTGCCGGAGCTTCAGGGGGCCGCGGCGCACCCCAGTCCCGACCCCCCACGGGCCTCCCCGCCGCAGCAGCAGCTCACCTGCACGGTGCCAGGAAGGGGGGGGGCGGCCGGGGAGGCGTCCAAGAGCCCTGCTTAGGCCCGCGAGCCGCAGCTTGCCGACCCCGCTCTGGGGAGAGCTGCAGGGAGGAGGGGCTGCGGGGGGGGGGGGGCGGAGCGAGGTGATGACGTCACTCTGCTCTCTTCCCCCCCCCCCGGAAAAACTTTTTTTATAGGTCTAGTAAGAGAAGAAAAGGTCCTGACCTTCCCCTTGTCTCCCAGTAGAAGAGTTTCCCCCAGGCCCTTTGCCCCCCCCCCCCCCCCGTGGTTGTGTCGCAGTCCCCTCCCTCCAGGGAAGAGGGTTGGTCTGTCATGAGGCCAGATGGCTCCTGGGAGGGCAGAGAAGGCCTTGCTACCAGCGGGCGTGGTAGCGAGCCTGCATGCCAGGGTTTGGGCTGATGGACAGTTCTGTTTGCTGGCTGTGGGTTCAAATTGCACCCCTCCCCGCAAACAACAGGAAATGTTGAGAAATGGGTTCTGCTCAAACACTTCAGAATGAAGCCATCACAAATCAGCACTGTTCATGGAAACAGGTTTTCCCAGCGGCTGGATTCTGATCTAAGTAAGACGCCTCCTGTATGTAGGCAATGTGATACCAGCCCTGGTGCAAACCTGCCACCAGAAAACACTTCAACATGACGTCTACACTGCAGGCTTCTTGCGCAAGAACTGTTTTGTGCAAAAGGTCTTGCACAAGAACGCGTCCACACTGCCAAGTGCGTTTGCGCAAGAGATGTGCCTTTGTGCAAGACTGTCTATGGCAGTGTGGACGCGCTCTTGCACAAGAAAGCTCTGATGGCCGTTTTAGCCGTAGGGGTTTCTTTCACAAGAAATCCCTGTTGCCCGTCCACAATGCCTTCTTGCACAAGAGCTCTTGCGCAAGAGGGCTTATTCCTCATGGGGAGAGGAATAACTCTTGTGCAAGAAGCCCTCTGTTCCAACGCTTGACTGTAAATTTACTTGCACAAGAACGCACGTGCAGTACACGCCACAAGTTTCTGTGCAAGAACGGCTGTTCTTGTGCAAGAAGCCTGCAGTATAGACATAGCCCTACCGTGGAGAAGGGGAAAGTAAAGCCTTCAAAGCAGGCAAAACTCAGCTTGCTTCTGGCCTTGTCAGAAACTCCCAGAAACATTGGCTGCACCTCAGCAACTTTTACTTAGCTCTTGTATGGTCCCATAAATTGCTGCTCCAACCAGTAACCTCCCTCCTGGTGCTAAAGAAAGTACTGTACAGCCAGCATGCTGACTTGCTTCTTCTGTAGTTAGGCTTGGTAGAATTCAATTTTTATTTTATAATTTTGAAAGATAATATCAGTGTTTACTATTAAGCATTTTTTTAAATCTATTTAAAATTGTCATGATTGCCCACATTTATGTGATTAAGCATATTTTTCTATTTTTATCTACATCAATGTTCACAGTTGCAGGAAATTATGGGGGGTGTCAGATAATTATTTAACAGTTGTAGATGCAGAAAGATGCTGAAAGCTTTATAAACTATTGAAACACAAATTGTCCATATCACATGTCAAAATACACAAAGTAAATATCCGCTAATCACACCCATATGTTCTATTTCAGTCACCAGTCCATTTGTGATAAGCCTGATTCAAAAATCGAAATCACTGGATTTTGACACTAAGAAGTTCTCAGGCAGCATATTTTTCATCCTTTCTCTGTTCATTTCAGTTGCTATCAATTGATTAATTGATTTGAGTGTGTATGGTGAAATAGACATTTACTGAAAAAAATCTAACCCTTCGAAGGCCATGTCTTCACTCCGCAGAAGATTGATGCTGCCACAATCTAGCTTCTGGAGTTTGATTTAGCGAGTCTAGTTAAGACTCGCTAAATCAAATCCAGAAGGTGCTCCTGCTGGCATCCAGTATTCCCACTCTTGCCAGGAGTAAGGGAAGTCGACAGGAGTGTTTGCTCTCATTAGCCTCCCCCTGTGGGTATGCTGCCAAGCTCGGCTTAAGGTAAGCCGACTCCAGCTATGTATTCTACATATTCTGCATAGCTGGAGATGCATACCATAAGCCGAGCTGCCGGGTCTAGTGTAGACCTGGCCGAAGCCTGGTGTGGCTTCCAAAGCCTTCAGCAACAACCATCTTTAACACAGTATTTATGTCCTTAATATAGTACCATCTGCCACACTGAAAAGGGCCAATGCTCTCATCAATCTGGCACCCACTTGCACAGCCTGGACTGGACTGGCTGCAAAGGAATCAAACAAACCCAGCCAAACCTACAATAAACTGGGCATGTGTTGCAGTTCTGTATCAAGTGGTGAAATCTCTTTCTCAGCATAACTAGTTGACACGCTTTTGTCCTGAAGCATGAGCGCCCACATGAGGCAGAGTTTGCAAAGCACTCGGCACTAGCCTCATGCTGCTCCCATTGAAGTCAGTGGTAAAAACCCCTTTTTACCCCTCATAGCTGGACTAATGCAGAATGCCTTTGAAATCCCATCTTTTAAGTTTTGCCCAGCCTGACGTGAGTGCAAGCCCTGACCTCCTTTTAAAAAGTACTGCGCTATCTGCTTCGGTAATGTCCAGGAATTGGAATTTCCTGGTTTACAGCTTATTATTGTCATCCTTGTAGACATTCTAAGTCTATTGCTTGCATGCAAATGACTTAATTTGTCCTGCTGCTGTGAAAGAGCTAATAGAGTCACTCAGCTGTACATCTCCAAGCCCTTTGTTATTTTAGATACCTTGTCAAATCTCCGCTGATGAGTCCCTTTTCTAAAGGCCTCGTCCTGCAGTCCCTTCCCACATGATGTGCTGGCTTTACTCGGACAAGCTGTGATTCTGAAGTGCCAGGAGGGCCGCTGGTGTGAGTCACGGTTACACACATGGGTACGGTTTGCAGAGGCATGACAGCGGCCATCCTAATCTTTTGGTGTCCTCCTCTGGAAGCCTCTCAGCAGCTGCATGCTCTGTGGGCAAGTCACTGGAGGAGTCGGGGAGGGGGGTGATGATGGTGCGGTGCAGCGACGCTGCAATGGGAATGATGCTTTTCCAGAACAGATGGACAGGCATGAGCTAGCAGGCTAAATTAACTAGCACTGTGGCTGCAACAGCACTGACAGTGGCTCAGGCAAACCTGCCTGATTCCTTGGCTACGTACCAAGTGGCTACGTGCCAGTGTGGCCAGCCTGCTTTAATATGTCTGTTGCCCCACATGAAGGAAGCACACTTCCAGCTGCTGTGCAGAGACACCCTTAGTTTTCCTGGGCTTCAGTTCCCTATCTGTACAATGGGCATAATTCCACAGCACACCTCACAGGAGTTAATGAGGTGAGCTGCGTAAAAGCTCATCTGGCACTTAGCTATTACAGTCATGGCAGCTTGAGAAGTACCACCAATGGAGTAACGCCCTGTCTACACTCGCACTTATGTCAGCAAAACTTGTGTTGCTCAGGGGTATGGAAACACACACACACCGCCCCCCCGAGTGATAAAAGTTTTGCTGGCGTAAGTGCTGTGTCGGCGGGAGAAGCGTACAAGGCAACTTGGCATTTACTTCCAAGTTGTTTGCATTTCAGGTCAAATGCCCCAGCACCATCCATGAGCATGCTGCTAGCATTTCCTTTGGGACCTCTATTAGTCCAGTGGGTTGTTGCAGTAAGATGGTAAAACCTCTAACCCTTCCCCGTGGTGCCAGCAGGTGGCATTGCTTACTCACACTCTTCCTGCTGCGGCATTCTCCTGCGGAAGCGAGACCCCAGCTCTGGCTGACACAGCTCGCATTAAGGGTCTTACAAACTCCCCCAAGGACCGCGGCCGTGCCCAGCTCTCACAGAGCATCTCAGCTCCTACGTTGAGACAGGAAGTATAGGAACCTGTATGCAAGAGAACAGAATAAATACTGTGGTCCACTCAGTCATAGAGTGGTGCTGGGCAGCTGCATTGGTCTAGCGCAGACAGTTGCAATGGATAGGGTAAGAGAAGGCTTCCGAAGATGTTACAGGACTAATCCTTCTTTTCAGTGAACCCTGTCTTCCTCTCTGTGATGTACGGGGAACAATGGGCATGTAAGAGCACCCCAAGACATAAGAACAACCACACTGGGTCAGACCAAAGGTCTGTCTAGCCCAGTATCCTGTCTTCTGACAGTGTCCAATGCCAGGTGCCCCAGAGGGAATGAGCAGAACAGAGCTATCCCCTATTACCAAGTCCCAGCTTCTGGCTGTCAAAGGCTTGGGGTGGGTTACATCCATGACCACATTGGCTAAAAGCCATTGAGGGACCTATCATCTATGAACTTACCAAAGTGTTTTTTGAACCCCTGTATCGTTTTGGCCTTGACAACGTCCCCTAACAGGGCATTCCCTAGAATGGCTGTGTGTTCTGAGGAGGTCTTCCTTTTGTTTGTTTTAAACCTGCTGCCTATTACTTTCATTGGATGACACCGGCCCCCGCCCTCCGCTATGTGAAGGGATAACTAACACTCTGTATTCACTTTCTCCAAACCATCTATGCTTTCATATCCCTCGATAATATCCCCCCCCAGTCATCTTTTTTCTAAGGTGAAAAATCTCAATCTTTTAAATCTCTCCTCATATGGAAGCAGTTTCATACCCTTCATCATGTTTTTCGCCCTTCTCTGTATCTGTTCCAATTCTAATAGATCTTTTTGGAGATGGGATGAGCAAAACTGCACACGGTATTCAAGGTGTGGGTGTACCATGGATTTATATAATGGAATTATGATATTTTTTGTCTTATTAGCGAGCCCTTTTCTAATGGTTCTGGGCATCCCGTTAAGCATTTTATTTTGACTACTGCTCCACACCTAGTGGATATTTTCAAAACCTATCCAAAAGGGATCTAGCATCTGCCACCCAATAAAACATCTTTTAGTCAGGCAAAGTTTATCTTATAGCTCTCCCTCTAACTGCATGGGGCAAGGTTACAGGGCATCCCCGGCCCTTCTCAGCAGAGGCATATGCTGCTGTGGTCCCAGCATGCAGGCAGGTCTTCGAGGAGCTCATGGTCCAAGCGTACTCAGAAGGGATGATTTTCCCACACCAGGGCCCTGCTGCCCAAAAGCCCCGCTCCGTGGGTGCCTGGCCCTGCATTCTGCCTGCTCGAGAGCTCCCCATTAGCACAGCGGTACAGCACATGGATGCTCTCGGAGACAGACAAGACCTGGGCCATGGAGGGCTTTGTGCTTTCATCCCACAATCCAGCTGCATTCCCAAGCCTGACCGGAAAGCCACCGCGTTCCCTGCAGCAGCAGAGCAATGGGGGTGGGGTAGCCTTTCCCCCATGGAAGTGGCCCGCAGCCAGGAGTGGCCCTAGACGAGCTGCCGGCAACTGGTGCCCTAGGTGAAATGCGCGAACAGTGCGCAATCAGCACCCATCTCCAAAGCCCTCAACGGCCCTTTATCTTGGCACCCTAGGCAACCGCCTAGGTCGCCTGTATTGACGGGCCACCACTGCCCGCAGCATGTTGTACCAGGTACCGGCCCTTTGCAGCCAGGCACAGCTTGTCTGTTTGCTTTGATCTGCCTGACAAATAGCACCCGCCCAGAATGCCACGTGCCCCTGATGGACATTCATAAACACAGGACAGAAGAGCATGGCCAAGTGAGAGGTGACAAATACCCTTTCCGGGCAGAAAGACACAGGCACAAATAACTTCTCAATGTTAGCACCAGGATTTCATTTCAATCAAGAAACGTAACAAGGTAGTTCAGGACTTGAAATGTCATTTAATGCTGTACTGGGCTGACTCGGAGCCTTTCCGCTCACTGTACGCTAAGGAGGAACGACACAGTTTTGTATCCTGCCTGGTTTCCTTAATTACATGATGAATCCTGTTCCTTCCTGCATTTTCAGAACATCTTAGCTCACTGTCTAGCAGCAGCAGGGATATTTTTGGGGTCTTCTTTCGTGAGCCGCTGAGTATTGCCAGCTCTTGCACTTCAGTGCTTTGCATAGCGTGTCCCTTCCCCGTCCCTCTGCAATCGCTGCAAGAAATGTGCTTATTAATCATATCACAGAACCACAGGGTTAGATGGGACCGCAAAGGTCAGCTAGTCTAACCTCCTGCCAAGAGGGAGGATTTGTTGTGTCTGAGCCATCCAAGACAAACGGTCGCCCGGCCTTCTTTGTATCTCTGGGGCGATCCGGGGTCTTGTGCTTTCCTTTGTCAGTATTTACCCCCAGCCTCTGTCACAGCAGCAGGGATGTCTGTCCTTGGGCTCTTTGCCTCGTGCACGCAAAGCTAGGAATGGAATGTTCAGAGCCGTGCGTCCTTTGCAGGCTGTGTACCCAGAGCTTGCATAAGCTGCTGAATTTTTTTAAAAAGCCCAAACTCCTCCTAGCGTGGTCCCGCTGCAGCAGTTCATACTGAACTGTATCTGCCGCGCTGCCAAAGCGGCGCCCGAGTGAGAGTGCCAACCTCAGGGCAGCCTGTCAAAAGCCGAGCCCATGCCCCGAACTTGGGGGTATGGTCTGTGATTCAATTCACCAACCCAGGAACAAAGGTGAACTCCTGGAACATTGTAACAGGCTTGCCATGGAATCACAGGAAAAACTTAAAAAACAAGTAGTCTAGTAGCACCTTAAAAACTAACAAAACATGTAGATGATCTCATGAGCTTTCGTGGGCACAACCCACTTCTTCAGATGACTGGAGTATTAGAAGTCCACAGACAGTTGCCAGTCTGGCTAGCCACCCATGTCACACCAAAAACCACACCGTATGCAGGGTGCCAAGAGACCAACCACTCCAGGTCAATTTGTACCTTACTTCGCATACCAAACACCAGGCCTGTAGCCAAACCTGTAATAAACAAACTAAAGGTTTATTAACCAGGAGAAGGAAATGCAAATTAGGTACAGGTTCAAGCAAGCATGTATACACATATGAGTTTCCACCTGTGACTCCAAACGTGACGGAGATGTAGTCATTTGTCAGCACTGAATGGCTTTTTATAGCTTCACCCAGGTCAACCTGAGAATCTTAGCTCTAGCCCTAGTGCAAGTCCAAACAGCAAAGAGATAAAAAAGCTATTTCATTGCTCTCTTCCAGTATTCAGTCTGACGGGATGAGTCCTTCCGCCCGTATTTCTCCATTGGTGGATGGGGCAGCCAACAAAGCTTTTGTCTTACAATGGCCCACTTAACTTTTGATAGTTCTCCTGGCTAGGCGGGAGCTAGGGCTGGTAGCAAACGTTTATTTTTGTAAATGTGTATCGGCCGCATTTTTCAGCCATTACATGTTTACACGCAGGGGGGCAGGAGGGAGCTGGTGCTCGCAGGGAGCTGACTTAAAAGCCAGCTTCCTGTGTGTACGGTCTGCTGCCTGTCCCCTCCCCATGCTGCTGCCTCTCTATCAAACTTATCACTTGATCCTGTAACTGACAACTCACTAACATCCCTGGGGGGGGGGCCACTCTTCCCATCTGGTTTCACAATTTCAAAGCAGGAATCTTTAGTATTATAGACTCACAGAATCCCAGGGCTGGAAGAGACCTCAGGAGTCATCGAGTCCAGCCCTCTGCCCAAAGCAGGACCAACCCCAACTCAATCATCCCAGCCAGGGCTTTGTCAAGCCGGGACTTAGAAACCTCCAGGGATGGAGATTCCACCACCTCCCTAGGGAACCCATCCCAGTGCTTCCCCACCCTCCTAGGGAAATAGTTTTCTCCCCAATATCCAACCTAGACCTCCCCACTGCAACTTGAGACCATTGCTCCTTGTTCTGTCATCTGCCACCACTGAGAACAGCCTGGCTCTGTCCTCTTTGGAACCCCCCTTTTACATAGTTGAAGGCTGCTATCAAATCCCCCCTTGCTCTTCTCTTGTGCAGACTAAATGAGCCCAGTTCCCTCAGCTTCTCCTCTTGAGTCATGTGCTCCAGCCCCCGAATCATTTTGGTTGCCCTCCGCTGGACGCTCTCCAATGCATCCACATCCTTTCTGCAGTCGGGGGAACAAAACCAGACACAACACTCCAGATGTGGCCTCACCAGTGCCGAATATAGGGGAATAATCACTTTCCTCGAGCGGTAGGCAGTGCTCCTCCTAATGCAGCCCAATGTGCCATTAAAACAAATATATTTTACCAGGAGGCATGAGTCACAAGACACTGCCAGATTAATGTAGGCAGTCACTGACAAGCATTTCACAATCTAAACATTACATAAGTTCTTATAAGACTGAGAGTTTTGTTCAAAGTAGGTGGCATACAGTTGAGCTGGTTTCATTTCCAGCTATGAGTTTCTCCATTCTTAGCTAACACCTATGGGCTTGGCCAGAGCAGGTGTAACACAGGCAGACTCTGGTGGTCAGCAGGCAGGATTGAACCTGGGGCCTTTGGAGGTTAATGCACAAGACCCTACCGCATAGGCTTAAAGCCCCGACCCTTTAGCTAAGGCTGCAGAGCAGACTCACCAATCTCTAAGCAGTCTCTGTGGCACTAGCTGGGACAGAACACCACACACGGGAGGTGGGCGGGTGACAGTGGCGCTTGGTTTACCGGTGTCATAGGAAGACACTGTTGTGGGAGAGCAAGGCTTAGCATTTCCAAGCTGCCTAGGGAGGTTGGGATACTCCGTTCCCATTCACTTGTGAGCTGTGCTTGCCCGGTGGCACTCAGAGGGTCGTCTGAGGGCCATGCCCTCTAGTTGCTTGTTCCTCCGTGCTGATTCATTGGCTCCTGTTAATTTTCCAAGGGGAACAACTGCTCCTCCCATGCAGTGTTAATTGGGGTGCTGCTTAAGTCTGCATCTGACTATGCTTGAGGGCCAACATCTGCCCTGGAGAGGAGGCACTAGGCAAGTGCCTGCCAAAGGCTGCTGACGTGGGGATGGATTGGAGGGGGTGGGCTATTGCCTGGAATAACGCGCTCGTCTTTCCCCTGAGAGCCACAGAGAGGCTTGGAGGTAGAAAGGCAGCAAAGCTGCTTGCTGCCCATGGCACTGGCCCGGTCTGTCAGCTGCAAAGATTAGTGAGCACAAGTTCCTGAGAGGGGAGAGTTTGCCTGGCTCTCTCTTCTTGCTTGTCCCTCAATGAGCCTACAGCCTTGATTGGGCAACTCACGTCAAGCTGGTGCATAATTTTAAATGAACAGCTGCAGCACTAGGGATGTAAAAATCCCGGTTAAAAAGTTCCCCAGTTAAGCATCATATTTAACTGGTTAAGTGTGATCCTTCAGCGAAAGGTTGTGCCAGGGCTGCACTGAGTCCCCCGCACCTCTGGAGTGCCCCTCGACCATGGTGTGGCGCAGTTGGCCCAGCTGGAATGGAGTGTCCCCCCCCTCCTGCCTGTAGCATCCCAATCCTACGGGCAGGATCTAGGAAAGGGTGCAAGGGTTTGGGTTGTGACCTGGGGCACGGAACTGGGGTGTAGGAGGGGGTGCAGGGGTTTGGGCAGAGAGTTGAGGGGAGGGAGGTACTGGGGTGTCAGAGGCAGGCTCTGGCCAGGAGACTTACCTGGGCGACTCCCAGCCAGCAGCCCAGCACCCTGCCCCACCCCTGCACAGTTCTTCAGGGGTCATGTGGATCTGTGAATAGCTGCCAGCCAGAGGGAAGGGGTGCTTTGTGTGCTGCCTGATCTTCAAACAGGCCAATGGGATTGAGCTGGGGGTGGGGAAAACATGCAAGCTGCTTCCCCCCTTCACGGGCTCACAGCTGTTCAAAGACAAATGGCCCCACAGCCATGTTTCTGAGTGGTGTGGTGGGGGGCAGGCAGGGAGCCTGCCTGAGGCTCCCCACTGCGTCCACAGGCCAGATCTGATGGCTTGTCAGACTGCATCCAGCCCGCAGGCCGTATTTTGCCCAGCTCTGGGTTAACTCCTTAGATCCCTCTGTAACACATCGACCAAGTGTTGTGCTGAATAGACCAAGCTGCTTAGGTGTTGTCTTGCAGTGTATGTGTGTGTGTGTGTGGGGGGGGGGGTGTTATTTGAAAGATCCTGATGCAGTGCATAAGGATATAGCTTGTCCTGTAACACTGGCTTTGAATCCAAACCAAGGACTGGTGGGAAAAGATGGGCTACTTTCTTGGGTAACATCCTTTTTTATTGGTTTATATAATAGAGAACAGAAATAATCAGTCCTGACCAAAATCAACAAAGCAAAGAGTCAGACTGATCAAGAATAGGTCTCACAAGCAATTATCCCCCACGAGGGGGCGTAAGCCATGAGCCAGCACCTGTATGAAGTGAGGCTTCCTAGGAGAGGGGCAAAGATCTTACTGGATCAAATATCTAGGCCCAAAGGGCCAAACCCTGTGTTAAACTAACTAGATTGTTGGGCCCAAATGGCTCGATGTCAAGTTGGCGGTTGGTTTCTAGCGGAGTGCCCCAAGGATCGGTTCTAGGGGCAATTTTGTTCAACGTCTTTATTAATGACCTGGATGAGGGGATGGATTGCACCCTCAGCAAGTTTGCAGATGACACTAAGCTAAGGGGAAAGGTAGATACGCTGGAGGGCAGGGATAGGGTCCAGAGTGACTTAGACAAATTGGAGGATTGGGCTACAAGAAATCTGATGAGGTTCAACAAGAACAAGTGCAGAGTCCTGCACTTGGGACGGAAGAATCCCAAGCATTGTTACAGGCTGGGGACAGCGTGGCTAAGCAGCAGTTCTGCAGAAAAAAGGACCTGGGGATTACGAAGCTGGATATGAGTCAACAGTGTGCCCTTGTAGCCAAGAAGGCTAATGGCATATTAGGACGCATTAGGAGGATCATTTCCAGCAGATCTAGAGATGTTATTATTCCCCTTTATTCAGCACTGGTGAGGCCACATCTGGAGTATGGTGTCCAGTTCTGGGCTCCCCACTATAGAAAGGATGTGGACGCATTGGAGAGGGTCCAGCAGAGGGCGACCAGAATGCTTAGGGGGCTGGAGCGCATGACCTACAAGGAGAGACTGAGGAATTTGGGTTTGTTTAGTCTGCAGAAGAGAAGAGTGAGGGGGGGATTTAATAGCAGCCTTCAACTTCCTGAAGGGAGGTTCCAAAGAGGATGGAGAGAGGCTGTTCTCAGTAGTGAGGGGTGGCAGAACAAGGAGCAATGGTCTCAAGTTGCAGTGGCGGAGGTCTAGGTTGGATATTAGATAAAACTATTTCCCTAGGAGGGTGGGGAAGCACTGGGATGGGTTCCCTAGGGAGGGAGTGGAATCTCCATCCCTAGAGGTGTTTAAGTCCTGGCTGGACAAAGTTCTGGCTGGGTTGATTGAGTTGGGATTGGTCCTGCTTTGGGCAGGGGGCTGGACTCGATGATTCCTGAGAGCTCTTCCAGCCCTGGGGTTCTAGGATTCTATGATAAACAGGGAAAATGTAGCAAGACAGGAGGAGGCTCTGAGCAATCACTTTGTCTGCTTACCGAGGGAGTCCAGCCCATACCAGGCTTTGCAACCCCACACACTCTCTGAGGACGGTGCTGGGAACACAAAGCGTATGGTCAGGGGGTTAATTAAGGCTCCGGCTGTTTCCCAATGCACTCAGACAGCGCTGCTGTTTCTTCGCTGGTGGAATAAGGGCCCCTTGGAGCAGGGTGAGGATGGTGCAAGGACTTGGAACAAAACGCTACAACAGCGCACCAGGAGGCCATGCAGCTGAGGGAGGGTTGAAGGGAAAGGGTTGGGCTGCCTCTCGCCAGCTGCAGCTTTACACTGGGTTAACGCCGGTGGCTTTGACTGCCTCATTCCCAGTGTGCCCTGCCTGAGCTAGCAAAGCACTTATGGGGACAGTCAGCTGTAAGCGTCTGAGTCATTTCAGCCTCTCAGACAAAACCCCGAGTCAGCAAAAAGGGCTGGCGAGTACTGACCGTAGCTCTCCCGTGGCAGCCCGATCCGCGGCCAGGAACAATGCGGGGGGAGGCATGACTTACCATATGAGCTCACAAGAGTGAGCACCTTAAGTCCTGCACCCAAGCCAATATGTGTCACAGTGTGGCCTCGCTAACACCATTACAAACTAGGCCTGGTGGGGAGAAAGAACGGCAATTACCAACACAGCGCTCTGTGCTGCTGGGATTGGGAACTGAACCCAAAAGGGACAAGGACTGCTGGAGCCACCTTTCCTGCTCTGGGAGGTTGTAAGGGCTGGCAGCCCGTTCCATCGTGGGCGGCGAGCTGGAGAGATCCCGGCGGGTCAGGCTGCATTGGCTCCGCTGGCTGGACGGCGCAGCGGTTACAGGTGTGAGTCATGGCGCAGCTGCGGCGCACAATTTGACAGAAGAGCCTGAGCCCGGCACTGTTCCCAGGGGTAGCAGTTGGTGTCTTGGCTGAATTCCAGTTGCATTAGCACAAGAGTAGGCTGTGTAGGAGCAGAGCTGGGGAGAGGTGCCCAGGTACTGTCAGGTCACCCTCCGCTGGCACAAAAGATGACACGGGCTTGGGACATAACTTGGTCAAGAAAGTCTTTGTTCTGCTCTGCAAGGGGTTTCCCCAGCCCGCCTCTTAGTGTGGTTCCGTGTAAACCCCACCTGCAGAGCTGGAGACAATATGCTCCTCCCTCTCTAAACGATTATGTCGTGTTGTGCTCTCCTCCACAGGAAGCTGCGTTCTCTCCCGGGTGTATCCCTGAGCTAACTGATGGCAGCATTTTGAGGGTGAATTTATGGGGGGGGGGGGTTAAAGTCGGTTTGGTTCTCTCCAGCATGCAGTCCCTCTAGTACAAGGTGCGATTCGGGAATAATAGCCACAGTCGTTCACCAAACAAGCCGCACCCTCTGCAGCCAGTGTGCATGGCGGGGCTGTCCCAGGGCGCGGTCAGTGGCGGGAGAACACCAGGGTGCAGGGATTGCCAATGGTGCGGAGGTTCATGCACTAACCTCAGCCCAAATGGGACTGGTCCATGGGGGAGCTACATGGGCAGGCGTCAGTGGCATTTATGGCCCTTGAATCGCGGCAGGCTCCTTGGGCCCCATCTGAGCTGCTCTTGGCCCCACTGGGAAGGGCTTGGGGGCACTGGCGCGGTGAAGATCCCGACCTAACACACAGGAAAGGACTGGCTGGGTATTTTCTTCCTCTTCTTGACTGGGACTCAGCCAGCAGCTTGGTGTCCTTCAGGCCAGGCTGCTGGATACAAATGCCCCCCCAATCCTCACCTCAGCCCTCAGCCTGCCTGAGGCCCATGGTACCGAAATGCAAATCCTCCCTGGCCAACGGGAGTCTGCCAACCCAGCCCACGACAACAGCAGCCAATCAGCCCCCAGGACAGCCAGGGGCTGGGTGGTCAGATGCCCATGGGGAGGCACCGTGCCTCAGAGAAGATGCACCCTCCCCCCCCCCCCCGAGTCTCAGGGCCCAACCTCCTCTCCCCACCCCATGACACGCTCCTGCCCCTCCACAAAACAGGCTGGCAGGGGCTGCTCTGGGACTGGCCCCTGTGCCCCACCTCAGAGGGCCGCCCAGACAGAGGTGGGAGTAGGAGGCAGGGTTGGGGGCATGGCACCTTCCTTGGAGAGGGCCTCTTCCGTCAGGGACTCCAGTGACCCGACCTCCTCTCACAGGGCGCTCTCTGTGGAGCCATCCCGGCCCCGGGTGGAGGAGGGGCCTGAGAACGAGGAAGACGCAGAGAGCTGGCTCAGCATGGAGGCCGCAGGGATAGTTCCTCCCCATCCCCTCGCTGGGCACTGACCATGCTGCCCCGCATGCGAACGCCCCAGCTAGGTTTGGCCTGGACCAACCTGACAGCACCGCTCCCATCTCCTTGGGGCTCCACACCGTGCACAGGCGGGTGCCCCTGCATGGCAGCCCGCTCGCCCCTCGCGCTGCAAGGGCAGCCCGTGGATGTGCAGCCAATATCCTGCTCACCGGGGTGGGGATGGGAAACCGGGCATGTCCTCCTCCCCGCGGTCCAGCCACTCCTCCTGGGGCCAGCCCTGCAGCTCAAAGGCCCACTCCAAAGGGGGCTGTGACGAGTGGTGCTACAAAAACAAAGCAGGCCACGGAGTTCCCCAGGGCTAGCAGGACTCCCTCGAGGTTGAGAGGGGAGCAGGCTGCAGCGGCCCAGACTGGCTGCTCCTTGGGGGCAGGCGTCCCTGTCTGGCCATGCAGCGGCTGGCACAAAGGGCTGATTCTGCGCAGGGAGTCTGGACCCGCCCCCCGTTATTCACTCCTGTTGCTCGAGGCAACGCTCCACGCAAAGGGAAGGGACGGAGGAATGCCCAGACTGAGCGTGTGGGCAGCCAATGCCTCCGGCCTGGCCAGCAGCACCCGCTATTTCAGATGAGGATGATTCCTCCCTCCTCCCCCCAGCTCAGTTAGTGCATCTCAGTCCTTACCCCCAGTGCCCTCTGCTAGCTCAGCCCTGGGTGCCTCCCCCAGCTCTGCTGATGTCCCTCATAGTCCCCCCCACTTCTCCAGCCCTGGGCTCCAGCACCCCACAGCTCTGCCAATGCCCCTCAGTCCCAATCTGCTGTCCTCAACCTAGGCGCCTCCCCCCAGCTTATCTGATGCCCCACTTTCTCTCCTAACAGTCCTGCTTGCTATGCCAGCCCTGAGCCCCCTTCTCCTGCCCCACAGCTCTGCCAATGCCCCTCAATCCCCACCTGCAGCCCACTGCTATCCCAGCCTTGGATGCCACCACACAGCCCCTCACCCCCGCCCAGTTCTGCCAATGCCCCTCAATCCCTATTCCCGCCGTGCCCCTTGCTACTCTAGTAAAACACGTGTAAAAGCAGCATTAGGGAAGCCGAAAAATAGTCTGAAGAGAAACTAACCAAAGGCGCAAAAACTAGCAGCAAAATTGTACTGACGTGCACCAGCAGCAGGAAGCTTGCCAAACAATCAGTGGGGCCACCGGACAATGGCGGTCCAAACGGGCATTCAAGAATGATAAGGCCATTGTGGAGAAGTGAAATGAATGCTTTGCCTAGGCCCGCACTGCAGAGGATGTGAGGGAGAGGCCCTCGTCTGAGCCATTCTTTTCAGGTGACAAATCAGAGGAACTGACCCAGAGTGAGGTGTCAGTAGAGGAGGTTTTGGAACAAATTGATAAATAATAATAAGTCGCCAGGACCAGCTGGGAGTCACCTATGAGTTTGGAAGGGAAGCAGGCATGAAACTGCAGCATTCCAGCATTCCAGGTTGAACCTTTCTAGTCTGGCATGCAACATCTCTGTCCAGCAACATCCATGGTCTAGCATGATTTTAGTTAGCTGGATGTCCACTTATCATGGGTGTGGCCATGTTTCCCATAGTCCCACAAAGTTTGTTTACAGTTACCAGACCTGGCTCTTGGTGTCCTGTGCTGTTATTTAGCTCTGATTTACCCCTCAATGTCTTCTAAGAGCCCAGTGAGTAGTGGAAGTATTGGTAATGCTGCTAGACAATATCAACCTCGGCAAATTCTCTGGTTCTGCACCGGTCAGATCCTGAGGCTGCCAGATGAAAGAGGTTCAACCTGTACTACTAAATCAACTTCTGTACCAGATGAGTGAAGGATAACTAAGGTGACAGTGATTTTTAAAGAAGGCTCCAAAGGTGATCTTGGCAATTACAGGCTGATAAGCCTAACTTCAGTCCTAAGCAAATTGACCAAAATTATAGTAGTGACCAGAATTATCAAGCACATGGATGAACACAATTTGTTGGGGAGAAGGCAAGATGGTTTCTATAAAGGAAAACCATGCCTCACTAATCTATGAGAAATCTTTGAGGAGGGGAAGGTAACAAATGTAGATTAGGGTGATCCAAGGAATTTGGACTTTCAGAAAGCCTTTAAAAAGGTCCCTCATCAAAGGTTCTTAGTACAGTAAGAAGTCATGGGATGAGACGTAAGGTTCTCTCATGGATCAGTAACTGGTTATAAAACAGGAAACAAAAGCTCGGAATAAATGGTTAGTTTTCAGAACAGAGAGCAGTAACTGGTGCCGCCTCTGGTCTGTCTGACCTATTCAAAAATGATTGGGAAAAAGGTGCAAACAGAGGACAAAATTTGCAGATGACAGAAACTCACTCAAGACAATATATTGGAAAGTAGACTGTAAAGGGTTACTAATGGAGCTCAAAAACTGGGAATGGGGTACCAAAACGGCATAGGAAATTTGATGTTGATAAACACACGGTAATGAGCATTAGAGAATGAAATTCCAATTATACATACAAAATTATGGGAATCTAACTCAGCTATGACCACTCAAGAAAGAGCCCTTAGAGTCACTGTGAATAGCTCTTTGAAAAGCTCTGCTCAATGTGGAGCAGCAGTCAAAAAAGCTAACAATGTTAGGAACCATTAGGAAATGGCCAGATAATTAGAAAATATCATAATTCCACTCTCTAAATCTATGGTACGTCCACTGTTTCAATACTGCCTGCAGTTCTGGTCAGTCCATTTCAAAAACATCTATTAGAATTGTAAAAGGTACAGGGAAGGGCAACAAAAATGATCAAGGATATGACACAGCTTCCATATAAGGAGAGATTAAAAACATTCAGACTTTTCAGTGTCAAAAAAAGACGACAAAGAGGGGGGATATGACAGAGGTCTATAAAATCATGACCGGTGTGGAGCAAGTGAATAAGGAAGTGTTATTTACTGAATCACATAACACAAGAACTAGGAGTCACCAAATGACATTCAGAGGCAGCAGGTTTCAAACAAACAAAAGGAAGTATTTCTTCATGCAGCGCACAGTTAACCTGTGGAACTCCTTGCCAGGGGATGCTGCGAAAGCCAAAACTATAACCGGGTTCATAAAAAACTAGGTAAGCAAGGGTGCACTCACACATCCCCTGGAGGAGATGATTCCCCAGATCTGTCATGGAGTTAACCTGATGATCAGCTTCTATTTTCCCTTCTTTAACACTTTCCCATAACTGTTGGCTATGTCCCCACATTCCACCCTAATCAATTCCCCTGCCTTCTTGTTTATGACCTTCCAAAGCCTGGGCACTTATCCTGTCTCACATCTCCTGAGGCGCCCATTGGTCAAGCTAAACATGTTTCCTGGAGCTCTTTTCATCTCCCTGATGACTCAACCCCCTCTATTTCTGTTCTCCTTCCTTCTCTGGCCAGCCTCCAGTTTGTCCTGATTTTTCTCTCTGACTAGCCCTGGGTGCAATAATTCAGGTGCTATAAACCCAGAGTCACGCATATTTCACAGCAAGCTGGAGTGGATTCCCCTCCAGTTCCCAGGCACTTGAACGCAGCAGACATTTTAATTAAAAAAAAGCAGCAGGTCAAGGAATTCAATCTGATCATGACTCATGCAGTCAGTACCCTGGCTCCCTTTGCAATTTTTTATGCCAGTGAATTCTGCTCGGGGGATGGAGGGTAACTGAAATATTTCAGCCAAAACCGGAACACTTTTGAGGTTTGGGGCATTTGGATTTTAGACGAAATATTGAAATTGTCTGCAAAAAGCAGACACGTTTGGGCCTCTCTTGACCCCTCAGTGATCTAAAAACTGGAGAGGAGTCAGATATTGACCATGGGCAAGCCGCTTTACCCCTGCACTGCTTGCCCTAGTGCACATCCTTTCTTTCCTCTGCTGAAGATGCTACTAGACATTTGCCTTTCTTAGGGCTGGCTGTGGAAGGAGAGCCAACTGACAGCAATATTTCTTGCATTTTTTTCCCCATTTGCTCCTCTTATCTCTGCCCCTTGCAAGCCTGAAGATGCTGCTGCTACGAGAATAGAAATGGTCGGTTTCTAATGCTCTAGACTAGGCATCCGTGCGTTGCCAGAAGCAACGCTGAAATATTTGTTTGTTCTTTCTCTCTCTCTTTTTCCCCCAAGTCTGTCAATCCTCTCTAAGTTCCGCAGGGGGAACAATTTCATGGCTGGACGAGGGATGGCAGCTAAGCCATTTCGCCTTCCCGTGCCTTTGATCAAGATGTAAGTTACAAAGCACATGCCAGCTTGATGGTTAGACTCCTAGATTTTAAGGTCGGAAGGAACCACTGTCATCCTCTAGTCTGACCTAGTTCTTTCCCCACTGGTAGAAAGAAGCCTCTCTTGTAACTTGGGTCTATGAATTTAACCCGTGAAAGTAAGTAAACGTTTATAAAAGGGTAGCATACGCCACAACGCTAAACGTGAATGGGAAAAGAATAAGATACAAAAGGAAACCAAACAAACCAAAAAAAAGAGCTACTCATATCATTCAAGAATGGAGATAAAATCGTATCTGGTGAACAAGGGACAGATGAGACCAGTAATCAACAGACCCAAACTGGGGTGGCAAAAACAAAGCATAATTGGTAAACCGAATAATAAGGGGATGGATGATTTCGTCCATCTGACTGGGGTCCTTAGAAGAAAAGAGGCTGGAAGAAAAACGAGGAGGGAAGTGAACTTAACTGCTGACTGAAAGAAGGGCAGAGACATGAGCCATTCTGCCTCCCTCCCTCTGCCACTGGGCCCTGCGACACTGGGTCCTACTGTAACATTACTGGGCCTTTGTCATCCTGATCATGAAAAATGTCCTGACCAGACCAGGCCAAAAATGACCTTGCTACCTCCACCCGCTTTGACTAAATCCCAACCATCCCCTGCAACGTAACATTCTGTCACATGTACCCTCATGTATCCTTCCCTGCCTTATTTCTTCTCTTTCTGATCCCTCTCCTTTTTTCCTTCTGTCTAATCAGAATCTGTTGTCGCTGGCCAAGACTGCCTCTCTGGTCCCAGGCTTACATCAGTGTTACAAAATACTCAAAGAAAAGCAGCGACCAAAACAGCTCCATGCTGCTCCAAGTTTGCTAGGTTTTAGAGTGGCTGATGATACCTACACTACGCTTATGGTTTTCCAACATTGAGGCCATGTCTCCCCCTACCAGAGGATCCACGTGCCAGCAATCAATCTTCTGGAATTTGATTTAGCGGGTCTAGTAAAGACCCGCTAAATCAAATGCTTCAGGTGTCTCCTATTGACCTCCCACTGTGGAGATGGTGCAAAGCTTGGCTTAAGGTACGTTGACTCCAGCCATGTTATTTATGTAGCTAGAGCTGCATTCCTTAAGCCGACCTTCTGGGTGTAGTGTAGACCTGATAGCCATTAAAAGCAAGAGATACAGAAGCTGCATTTTCTATCTTTGCTGTTCTTTTCTCTCCCCTCCTGTGTGTGTATTATTCTCCCTTCTAGAAAACAGGATAAGATTAACAGCAGCAGCAAGAACAATTCAAGTCCAATTCAACGATTTTTTTTTCTTTTCTGCAAAAAAGACAGTTTTTACCATCTTTAGTACCATCTAAAAAACTGTCAAACGGGGGAGGCATTCCTTTTCATCTTTTCCCCAGCTAATAGGAAAGGGAACAAGAGATGCTGTTAGAACACTCAAGTTTCACTAAATACTTTACATTTCAAATGATTTTAACTATTTTCCTTCCTCTCTGTATCTTTCATAAAAGGTTTAAAAAACGGTAACTTGTTTGCCATGGTACTAAACAGGCTGAGCTCTCTGTATACCAAACCCTGAACCTTGCCTAAAACTGTTTAATGTTGGACAACTTCAAAGTCATTTTAACACGTTTGGGCCCATTTATTCCATCTAAATTAAAACACAACCCCTACCCCTTTCAAATTGTCTCACTACAATGTCAGCCTATCCTACCTTCTTAAAACTGTCCCAGTGCTAAAGGCTTTCCCCCCATTTTTGTCTGCTTTTATTTCCCTAAGCTTTTTGGGTCAGTGACCATCTTTTCTGTCATGTTTTTGTACAGCTTGTAGCACAATGGGGCACGGGGATTCTAGGTGCCACTTTAATAAACAATAATAATAGTGATTGCTGCATTGTCTTTATTAAAAATTATGATCCTGGAAAACTTTGGGGAAAATATTTTTAAAATAAAAATCTACCTCGCGTAAGAAACAGCTTTCCTGGAATTCTTATGACGTCAGAAGAACTAGAGTAAAACTCACGTGTCGCTGATTATCTAACTAAAATTCTTGAAATCTCCCTCTCACGGAATAATAATTTGAAACAAACCAAACTATTTTCCTGTTTTCTCAGTCATATTTATGTCACAATATGGTTAGTTACAATGTTATCAGCTGCCACACAAACCAGACTACCCAAATACAACTATTATCTAACTCAACTCCTGGAGTTTCAGCTTTATGGCATTCTAAGCCTCTTAGAGAAGCTTTGAATGGGTTCTTTATGAACACAGGCCTGATTATTACCTTAGCTGCACTGGATATTAAGTAAACAGGAAGATTTGCAAGAATAGCCATTTTCATTCATCAACCTTCCATCTACGCAGGTTCAGACTCATGAATAAACACAAATAACTACCCCTAGACATGTGAGCACAATTCCCATGGACTTCAAGCGTGCAAAATAGGAGCTGTATACATATAGGAGAAGGCAAAGTTGGGCACTATAATATGAGCCTAAGACCACGGACACTAAGGCCTTGTCTACACTTATTGGGAAATCAGCGCACCAGGAATCGATCTCCGGGGGTTGATTTAGTATGTCTAATAAAGACCCACTAAATCGATTGCTCATTGTACTCTCCTCAACTCCAGTACTCCACCAGATGGAGAAGCATAAGGGAAATCAACAGGAGAGTTTGTCCCATTAATTCCCCACAGCGGATACGCTGCAGTAACTCGATCTACGGTATAACCGGAGTTGCGTACCTTAATTTGACATTGCCCCCAAGTGTAGATCTAGCCTTGCATAAGGTGATTGACAACCCTCAGTAGGAGAACTGAGCATCTGGGGACTTAAAAATCAAGTGAAAGTTGCCACAGATTTGGTGACTGCGAACTCGCTGCTAACAGAGCACAGAGCATTCAGTCATATTGCTTACTTCAGATGCTCTTTCTGAACGGACTTGTGACAAAACCACCTTTTGGTCCATTTCTTTTCCATTTTAAGGATGCTTTCAAAACAGCCTGGTTATTGCTCCTGTAGCCCTCGTGGCATAGGCTGAAAAGAAGCAGATCAGTAGTTTTAAAGGTAGGAACACTTGAGTTTTCCCATCAGGCGTATTTTGAAATGGGATCACTTTAGCAATCATGCCATCTTGTTACTGAAATTCTTGTCCTTTTGGCTTATGTATATTCCTCAGCTGTTATCATCTCTTTGGAGCAGGGTTTAAGTGATTGCAGTAAGTGATCAAAACCGACACCTAATCATCATATTCATAATAAAACGGGATAGAAAAATTCTCCAGAACAAGTGCAAAACTTGCCGACAACTTTCAAATGGCTTGGCTGGTTTAATTCAGGCTTTGCTTGAACCTTAGATCTTAATGGCGCTAAAGACATTTCTAGCTTCATTCGTGTTTTAGTGGTGGGCCAGAAAGCGCTTTAGTTCTAAGTCCTGCGTGAGGACTGACACATTATCACACCAGGCCGGTACCCAACTATTAGCTAATGCTTTTCCACCAGCAGATCTCAAAGGGCTCCATTTTAAAGATGCGGAAAACATGTACAGAGAGAAAGTGACATGCCCAAGGGCAGCCAGAGGCAGAGTCAGGAACAGAATCCCTGGCTCCTATGCCCTCGTCTCCTATGTTCAATCCACTAGCCATACATTTTCCACACAGTCTCTATGCACTGTACACTAGTTTAATTTTCCCCTCTACTAAAGCTGCTGGCTCAACTCTGCTAGCCAACACTTGTAAGATGAATGCTTGGGAGGCCACGGGGAGCGATTCAGGTACTTCCCAGTTGATTGGCAGAGCACCCACAGCCAGCAGTCTGTGTTTCTCTTGGTGGTGCACATCTGTACATGCATTGGCGCACAAAACAAAATTTATTCCACATGCGGGTGGAAAAATTAAAGGAAAACTTTGCTCCCAACCTACTCGTCTCCGTGTTGCCCATCTGTTTGGTAAAACAGTCATGGACAGGCAGCCTTTGCTGTTCTCCTTGTGTCTGGACTGGGATGCAGGGAGGGAGCCCTAACATGGAGAGCTGGATTAAGGCAAGCCCCCTGTGGCTCCGTGAGAGCACAAAATGTCCTCTGAAAACGTGGGGGCCGGAGGAGGCTTTATTTCTGCTGGAATAACTCTAAAGTGGCTATGCCAGCTTGGCCCAAACATTTTCAAAAAACACACCTTTGGGCTGCAACCCAGCATGGAAGAATCAAGGCAGTCAGGGCACCTGAAAAAAAGGTGTATGTGGCTGGAGGTGAGCATATAATCTGAGCTGGAATTGTGAACTGCAGCAATGCTGTTAGGCTTCCACTGGAAAACGAAGCATAAGCAGCTTGCGTGAGCTCTGACCCCAGCTGGAGAGCCCAGAGATAAGGGGATGTGCCTCCTCTTCCCAGAGTATTTCTTAGCAAAGACATAACTCCATTTTCCCACACTCGCAGCCAAACGCACCGCTCCTGCTCACCCCACGCCCCTTTCCTTGGCAAGCAGGACTCAGCGCGGGGAGGCCCTGTTCCCATTTGTAAAACAGCGTGTTTGGTAAATATCCGAAGCAGACCAAAGGGAGTGGGAGCCGCCTCATTCCCCGAGCTCCGATCCCGCCGGCGGCAGGGAGGGGAGGAGGAACGCCGAGCCAAAGCACCGCTAGGATTAAATCCGAGCACTTAGACAAAGACCCCCCCGCCCGCTCGCTGCCTGCCGCTTCCCCTGGCACATTTTCACCTTGCACAAGCCTGGAGCGGTGGCACGTTGGCCCGACTGCAGCGGCGCTAATTTAGGAGGCGCGCCTCTGACTCCAGCGGCAGCGGATCAGCGCCTGATCCCCGCACCAGCGGAACAGCCAGTGGGAGAGGCGAGCTGGCCTCCACGCCCCCTGCCCGCCCCCCTGCAGAAGGGCGCCCTCCCAGCCGTGCCTGTGCGCTCGGGAAGCCGGCTCTGGCTGGAGGCGCGGGGGATTAGCGCTGGCAGCCGGGAGATTCAGGAGAGGACGGTGACCCGCCGCGCCCTGTAAGCGATTTTCAGTCCGAGGCCCGCCGCTTCCTGGCGAAGGGGCGAGTTTCTCTCGGTGGCTGCAGGTCAGTCCCACGGACAGGATGTGGGGCTGCAATGGGAGAATCCCCGCGCGCAGCCCAGTACCAATCATTGGGGTGTTCCAGCAGCAATTGACGCAGGGTCAGGTCACACGTGCAGGGACATGAGGGGGCCCATTAGTCCTTTGTGACTGATCGCCATGCTGGGGACAGCAGCCTGGGCATAAGGAGGAAAGTAGATTCCTTGGCTGCTCCGGGCACGTTCCCTTATTTCTGCCCCCACTCCATGCTAGTCCCTTCCAGTTAGGTAGAGCTGAGGGTAAGTAGGAACCGGGCTGGCACAGATGGATCGAGGAGGCAGGCGAAGGACCACGCTGATGGAATGATAACCTAGCCCCTGCCTTTGCTCGTGGGGCGGTCCAACCACGGGGCTGCTCCTTGCGCAGGGCAGATCACAAGGTTGATAGTCTCCCTTTCCTTAGCAATCAGGACCCAGAGGCAGGAGGCTCAGTTCCAAGCGATGGAACGTGCATGCTGCCCTTTAAGTAAAACAAATGTGACACAGACCTAGGAACTAGGCTGGTGGAAACCTTTTAGCTAAAATAAAAAGGGAGGGTGGGGGTCTAGAATCTTATAATCCCAGGGCTGGAAGAGATCTCAGGAGGCATGGAGTCCAAACCCCTGCCCAAAGCAGGACCAACCCCAACTAAACCATTAGGGCCAGGGCTTTGCCAAGCCGGGACTTAAAAACTTCTAGGGATGGAGATTCCACCACCTCCTTAGGGAACCCATCCCAGGGCTTCCCCACCCTTCCAGGCAAATAGCTTTTTCCAAAGATCCAACCTAGACCTTCCCCACTGCAAATTGAGACTCCTTGTTCTGTCATCCTGAGAACAGCCTCTCTCCACCCTCTTTGGAACCTCCCTTCAGGTGGCTGAAGGCTGCTATCAAACCCCCCTCACTCTTCTCCTCTGCAGACTAAATAAACTCCCTCAGCCTCTCCTCATAAGTCATGTGCCCCAGCCCCCTAATCTCTTCATAAAAAAATGAAAAGTTTCAGGAGAAATAAATTTCAATATATTTTTCAAAATAAAATTGAATTATTTGAATTGAAACTTTTGTCTTGAAATAGTGGGGGGGAAAGCCCCACACATATAATTTCTTTTTTTTTTTTCTTTTTAATTCCCTCCTCCCCCGGACAAAAAGGGAGAAAGGTAGAAAAGCTGAAGAAAGTGTAGAAAAACACACTGCTCAATTCATTTACTTTTTCTCATTCAAAAAGTTGGGGAGAAGTTTTGTTAAAAAGTCAGTGAAAGGGTGTGTGTGTGTGGGGGGGCCATAACACATCATCACACTTTCAAAATATTTCCGGTAGAAAAGTGTGATAATATTAAACAGTGAGTGTTACTTTCTTTCAATGTTTTACACTTTCCCTTGATGTTTCCAGCTTTGTTAGTGTCAGGGCTGTATCAAAGTACAAGTGAAATATTTGAATCTCATTCTCCCCTCAGTTGCAGTGGTGTAAATTAGGAGTACCTTCCTTGAAGTTAATGGTCTTGCACCAAACTAAGGGTGATGATAGCTCTTTTATCTTTGGGAACCATGACATTTCTCTGGCTTGTTTTGAGATTAATCATCTACATTGTCCCTCGGTGCAATTAACAGCATCATTTTGCAATTCTAGTGTTTGATAAATTCCATTCCACTCCCCTCCCTCCATTAGCAATAGCATTGTCTGTATTGTGGCAAACTTTATTACCTTCCACCTCCACCCATTTCTACATTTGCCAGCCCTATAAATCAGTTTGTGCGCTTTGTTTTAACCACAGTTCCCCCCCCATAACATTATTTACATTAAGAAGTTCCAAGATTCAAATCCAACTAATAGTTGGACTGAGTCTATTTAGCTCCAAACATGAAGATTCTTCTCAATCTGATGACGACAATTATCTGCATGTGAAAGGGAAACCTGGCAGTGTGGGGGGATATACACAGTGAGAACAGCACAACTGCAAAGTATTTAGAGTTAAGGGGCACATTCTTCCTTTGTCGTGTCCCACGTATCTCAGATTTTCTTGTAATTGGGCAACTCATTAGTTCAAATTTCCAGAGGCGGGTATTCTTCCCCCTTGAATTTCATAAGCAGGAGGGGATTTATGTATGGCAGCGGAGGGACTGTACCCTTCTAAATACGGGCTGGGGCAGCAGAAAAGAAATTAATTCCATTTGATTGTACTCCAGTTTGATGGGTGACATACGGCCTCGTGCAAGTGGTATTAACAAGGTGTGGGAAGAGCTAGGTCTCCATCAGACTATGCTAGATGGAGCTGGTAGCATCATCATTTTGTGACACTCTAGCCATTTGGGCTGATTTTTTTTATGCCAGATGCCTGCCTCAAACTATTTCTTTTCCTTTTGAGGGGGGAGAGGGAGTTGTAGCTAAAATATCTCAGCTGTTTGCAAGAATTAGATGAGGGACAAGTATGTTATCTGGACCGTATTAAAAAAAAAAACTTTCATCTGTTTGGTGGAGAAGTTCTTGCTTTACAGCAGCCACTTGGAATTTGGCAGAGCGGTCCGTGTGGTGTCACGGAGGCACCTTTTGCTATTCCTGGTAAACGCCACCCAAATTTGGCCACGTTATATAGGCCTTTGAAACATCCCAGCTTGCATATACTCAGTGGAAACAATCTGGGGTTCAATGGCTAAATTCTCCCAAGATTCTGAGCACGCTCAAGCCAAGGACTGCAGGGGGTAAGGGGCAGAGCAGGATTTTCCTTGTAATCGTTGTAATGCCAAGCGCTGGAATCACGAGCAGGGAGACCAACTCCCCTGTGTTCTCAGGGCTCCCCCTGAAGGCATCCAGGAGCAGGAAGGCATTGGAGGAGCACTCTCATTCATTGCCAAAGGGGCACAGAATGGAGGCAAGAGCTGGACCAAGAAGAGGGGTCAGAGGGAGTAGATTGACAGGATTTTGTTACTCCCAGTTGGTTTGTTATTTTAACCCTAGGAAATTACACACAAAACCCCTCCGACATTTAAGGTTGCAAAGTCAAGCTCTCAGAAGTTAGAAAATGCAACAGCCCATGCATTGAATGAGGCAGGCATCTAGGGGAAAAAACCAATATGTGCTCATGTCATTAAAGATGGTGTCATAAGGAGCACACACACAAGGGGTCTGAGTCACGGTTGCACTGCAACCTCCGTTAAAACATTTCCTAACTTACGAGTCCTTGATTTTGCAACCGTAATGTTCTCTTAACGGAGTTGTGTGTACGTAAGGGCTTACCTACGTTTCGTGTCATCTCACTATGTATTTTAGAAACTTCGTGTCTCTGTCCGTCTGAGTCCATTTGTTCAAGAACTCCTCCTGAAGTTAATGGTAAGAGTGAGGATCCCCAAATGTGCTATTCAGCTTCCTCTTGCCCTAACTTAAAGCAAGGGCAGGGTTTGGTTGTGCCAGGACAATGGGATGCGCCTGGACTGCGACTGTTTCTCATTAAATGGAAAGGGAGGGAGTTTGATAGCAGGGACAGTTATGCTCTGCAAGGACCACAGTGGGGCAGCAAGCATGGGGGACAGTTATACTGCAGAGTGACCACAAGGGGGCAGATGCACCTATAAGAGAGTGGCCAGCTGGGGGCAGGGCCCTGCATGTGGTCAGACACTGGCCCAAACCATTCCCCCTGACCCTCAGCCCCAGTGCCAAACACCAGGGATGGGGGGAAGGTGCAGTGGTTCCTCCAGGGAGCAGCTGCTGGCTGGGGCAAGGCAGCACAGCTCCCACCACGGTAGCCCCCCCAGGGAGCAGCCACTGGCCAAGCAAGGAAGCCCCGGCTGGCCTCAGGGCTGCCCTGATTCCCCCCCCCCCACCTCCCTGCCCTGATTCCTGCACCTCCCACACCCTGCCCTGAGTCCCCACAAGCAGGGCCGGCCCACAATATTTTGGGCACCTGACGCGGGGAGCTCAAATGACGCCCCTGTGCCCCCTTTCTTGGGTCAAAACTTTGAAAGGTCTCAATGCTGCCTTCTTCCTGTTCTACTCCTCTCATGGTATTGCTCAGCTACCTACCCCAATAAAGGAGAACTAACAACTTAAAATGCCTTGTTCAAAAAGTGTGAACTAGTGGCACCCCACCCCCCAGTCTGGCGCCTGAAGCGGCTGCCTCAATTCACCTCATGGTAAGGCCGGCCCTGTCCACAAGTACCCAAGCAAGGCCGGGTAAATCCTCTAATAAAGAAACGCTTTAGAAGCGGATTAAGCTAAAGAGGAACAAGGCACTCTTGTTCCAGAATAAGAATGTCCACATGCGGCATTATGAATCCAAATTAACTCAAGTGCAGCCAAGCCCTAGTTCTGTAGAGGCGCTCATGCTGCCCTGAGCGCCTGGGTCTGAGGCGCTTGCTGTAAAGGTTTAAAAGCTGGCCCCCCGGCTGCCAGCGAGCTCGCCAGAAGATTTGCCTTGACACAATCAATGTGCACGGGGAGCAATCGGCCGCTGCGCCGCCTCAGGCAGGGAGCTCCCCAGCAAGCTCAGCCAAGCGCAGGCACAGTAAACCACAGCTGAACTCTGGCTGGGTGACCGGGCTGAGGCGTCGCAGCCCCTTGCAGGCGAGAGGCAGGGAGATGGTATTCGGAGCAGAGCGCCGGGCCCCTCCTCCCTCCTCACTTATGATTTTATAGCCAATAGGTGGTGAGGGATATTTGCATATTTCCATTCACATAAGGGCCTGAAGCGGTGACAGGAGGGGTCCCGCCTCCTCCTCTAGCAGACCTGCTGGCACTTTTTGCACATAAACTTGAGGGAAACTGCACTCGCCTGACTAGCTCCGGACCTTGGACCAGGGCCACACCTCCAGAGATGGCCAGGGGAGCCCTGCTGGCAGCCCTGGGCCTGTGGATTCACTACCTCACTACTGCTGGCACGGCTGCTGCTGCCACCACACAAGCCACGCTTGTCCCAAGTGAGTGAGAGTCCATGCCCCGGGCAACACAGGGAGCAGCAAGACAGGAGCACATTGGCAAACCGCAACTGGCACTTCTCGCTGGGTGTCGCTTCAGCCTAAGGGGGTGGGACTGCTGGGGTCATGCACAGGTGGAGCGGGTGGGGGGTTCAGACATGCCTGGTGGTGGAGACCAGCTTGAGGGGCTTGGGGCCCACACAGGTGGCTGGGAGGGGTGTGCATGTCAGAAAGAGAGGATGGGTTGGAGGTACCCAGCCGTATGAGTAGTGAGATGCAGGGGGACGTTGGGTGCATGCGCAGGGAGGAAGAGAGGCACCAGGGCATGCACAGAGGAGGGGTCTGGAGGCACACACAGGGGAGGCTGAGAGGCAGGCAGGAGAGGGTTGGGGGCATGCACAAGGGGAGGCTGTGGGACAGGCAAGAGAGCATGGGGCATGCACAGGGGTGACTGCAGCAGGCAGGAGGGGCATAGGGCATGCACAGGGTTGGCTGTGGGGCAGGCAGGAGAGCATGGGGCATGCACAGGGTCGTCCGTGGGGCAGGCAGGAGAGCATGGGGCATGCATAAGAGGAGGCTGTGAGGCAGGCAGGAAGGGCTGGGGCATGCACAGGGTTGGCTATGGGTCAGGCAGGAGAGCATGGGGCATGCACAGGGTCATCTGTGGGGCAGGCAGGAGGGGCTGGGGCACACACAAGGGCGGCTGTGGGGCAGGCAGGAGGGGCTGGGGCATGCACAGGGTCGTCCATGGGGCAGGCAGGAGAGCATGGGGCATGCATAAGAGGAGGCTGTGAGGCAGGCAGGAAGGGCTGGGGCATGCACAGGGTTGGCTATGGGTCAGGCAGGAGAGCATGGGGCATGCACAGGGTCATCTGTGGGGCAGGCAGGAGGGGCTGGGGCACACACAAGGGCGGCTGTGGGGCAGGCAGGAGGGGCTGGGGCATGCAAAGAGGAGGCTGTGGGGCAGGCAGGAGAGCATGGGGCATGCATAAGAGGAGGCTGTGGGGCAGGCAGGAGAGCATGGGGCATGCATAAGAGGAGGCTGTGAGGCAGGCAGGAAGGGCTGGGGCATGCACAGGGTTGGCTGTGGGGCAGGCAGGAGAGCATGGGGCATGCACAGGGTCGTCTGTGGGGCAGGCAGGAGGGGCCGGGGCACGCACAGAGGCGGCTGTGGGGCAGGCAGGAGGAGCTGGGGCATGCAAAGAGGAGGCTGTGGGGCAGGCAGGAGAGCATGGGCATGCATAAGAGGAGGCTATGGGGCAGGCAGGAGATCATGGGGCATGCACAGGGTCAGCTGTGGGGCAGGCAGGAGGGGCTGGGGCATGCAAAGAGGAGGCTGTGGGGCAGGCAGGAGGGGCTGGGGCATGCAAAAAGGAGGCTGTGGGGCAGGCAGGAGAGCATGGGGCACGCACAGAGGCGGCTGTGGGGCAGCCAGGAGAGCATGGGGCATGCATAAGAGGAGGCTGTGGGGCAGGCAGGAGGGGCTGGGGCACGCAAAGAGGCGGCTGTGGGGCAGGCAGGAGGGGCTGGGGCATGCAAAGAGGAGGCTGTGGGGCAGGCAGGAGGGGCTGGGGCATGCAAAAAGGAGGCTGTGGGGCAGGCAGGAGAGCATGGGGCACGCACAGAGGCGGCTGTGGGGCAGCCAGGAGAGCATGGGGCATGCATAAGAGGAGGCTGTGGGGCAGGCAGGAGGGGCTGGGGCACGCAAAGAGGCGGCTGTGGGGCAGGCAGGAGGGGCTGGGGCATGCAAAGAGGAGGCTGTGGGGCAGGCAGGAGGGGCTGGGGCATGCACAGGGGCGGCTGTGGGGCAGGCAGGAGGGGCTGGGGCATGCAAAGAGGAGGCTGTGGGGCAGGCAGGAGAGCATGGGGCATGCATAAGAGGAGGCTGTGGGGCAGGCAGGAGAGCATGGGGCATGCATAAGAGGAGGCTGTGAGGCAGGCAGGAAGGGCTGGGGCATGCACAGGGTTGGCTGTGGGGCAGGCAGGAGAGCATGGGGCATGCACAGGGTCGTCTGTGGGGCAGGCAGGAGGGGCCGGGGCACGCACAGAGGCGGCTGTGGGGCAGGCAGGAGAGCATGGGGCATGCATAAGAGGAGGCTATGGGGCAGGCAGGAGAGCATGGGGCATGCACAGGGTCAGCTGTGGGGCAGGCAGGAGGGGCTGGGGCATGCAAAGAGGAGGCTGTGGGGCAGGCAGGAGGGGCTGGGGCATGCACAGGGTCGGCTGTGGGGCAGGCAGGAGGGGCTGGGGCACGCAAAGAGGAGGCTGTGGGGCAGGCAGGAGGGGCTGGGGCATGCAAAGAGAAGGCTGTGGGGCAGGCAGGAGAGCATGGGGCACGCACAGAGGCGGCTGTGGGGCAGGCAGGAGAGCATGGGGCACGCACAGAGGCGGCTGTGGGGCAGCCAGGAGAGCATGGGGCATGCATAAGAGGAGGCTGTGGGGCAGGCAGGAGAGCATGGGGCATGCACAGGGTCGGCTGTGGGGCAGGCAGGAGGGGCTGGGGCATGCAAAGAGGAGGCTGTGGGGCAGGCAGGAGGGGCTGGGGCATGCACAGGGGCGGCTGTGGGGCAGGCAGGAGGGGCTGGGGCATGCAAAGAGGAGGCTGTGGGGCAGGCAGGAGGGGCTGGGGCATGCAAAGAGGAGGCTGTGGGGCAGGCAGGAGAGCACGGGGCATGCATAAGAGGAGGCTGTGAGGCAGGCAGGAAGGGCTGGGGCATGCACAGGGTTGGCTGTGGGGCAGGCAGGAGGGGCTGGGGCATGCACAGGGTCGGCTGTGGGGCAGGCAGGAGGGGCTGGGGCACGCAAAGAGGAGGCTGTGGGGCAGGCAGCAGGGGTTGGGGCACGCAAAGAGGAGGCTGTGGGGCAGGCAGCAGGGGCTGGGGCACGCAAAGAGGAGGCTGTGGGGCAGGCAGGAGGGGCTGTGGGGAGGCAGGAGGGGCTGGGGCATGCAAAGAGGAGGCTGTGGGGCAGGCAGGAGAGCATGGGGCACGCACAGAGGCGGCTGTGGGGCAGCCAGGAGAGCATGGGGCATGCATAAGAGGAGGCTGTGGGGCAGGCAGGAGAGCATGGGGCATGCAAAGAGGAGGCTGTGGGGCAGGCAGGAGGGGCTGGGGCATGCACAGGGGCGGCTGTGGGGCAGGCAGGAGGGGCTGGGGCATGCACAGGGGCGGCTGTGGGGCAGGCAGGAGGGGCTGGGGCATGCAAAGAGGAGGCTGTGGGGCAGGCAGGAGGGGCTGGGGCATGCAAAGAGGAGGCTGTGGGGCAGGCAGGAGAGCATGGGGCATGCATAAGAGGAGGCTGTGGGGCAGGCAGGAGAGCATGGGGCATGCATAAGAGGAGGCTGTGGGGCAGGCAGGAGAGCATGGGGCATGCACAGAGTCGGCTGTGGGGCAGGCAGGAGGGGCTGGGGCATGCAAAGAGGAGGCTGTGGGGCAGGCAGGAGAGCATGGGGCATGCATAAGAGGAGGCTGTGGGGCAGCCAGGAGAGCATGGGGCATGCATAAGAGGAGGCTGTGGGGCAGGCAGGAGAGCATGGGGCATGCACAGAGTCGGCTGTGGGGCAGGCAGGAGGGGCTGGGGCATGCAAAGAGGAGGCTGTGGGGCAGGCAGGAGGGGCTGGGGCATGCACAGGGGCGGCTGTGGGGCAGGCAGGAGGGGCTGGGGCATGCAAAGAGGAGGCTGTGGGGCAGGCAGGAGGGGCTGGGGCATGCAAAGAGGAGGCTGTGGGGCAGGCAGGAGAGCATGGGGCATGCATAAGAGGAGGCTGTGGGGCAGGCAGGAGAGCATGGGGCATGCATAAGAGGAGGCTGTGAGGCAGGCAGGAAGGGCTGGGGCATGCACAGGGTTGGCTGTGGGGCAGGCAGGAGAGCATGGGGCATGCACAGGGTCGTCTGTGGGGCAGGCAGGAGGGGCCGGGGCACGCACAGAGGCGGCTGTGGGGCAGGCAGGAGAGCATGGGGCATGCATAAGAGGAGGCTATGGGGCAGGCAGGAGAGCATGGGGCATGCACAGGGTCAGCTGTGGGGCAGGCAGGAGGGGCTGGGGCATGCAAAGAGGAGGCTGTGGGGCAGGCAGGAGGGGCTGGGGCATGCACAGGGTCGGCTGTGGGGCAGGCAGGAGGGGCTGGGGCACGCAAAGAGGAGGCTGTGGGGCAGGCAGGAGGGGCTGGGGCATGCAAAGAGGAGGCTGTGGGGCAGGCAGGAGAGCATGGGGCACGCACAGAGGCGGCTGTGGGGCAGCCAGGAGAGCATGGGGCATGCATAAGAGGAGGCTGTGGGGCAGGCAGGAGAGCATGGGGCATGCACAGGGTCGGCTGTGGGGCAGGCAGGAGGGGCTGGGGCATGCAAAGAGGAGGCTGTGGGGCAGGCAGGAGGGGCTGGGGCATGCACAGGGGCGGCTGTGGGGCAGGCAGGAGGGGCTGGGGCATGCAAAGAGGAGGCTGTGGGGCAGGCAGGAGAGCATGGGGCATGCATAAGAGGAGGCTGTGAGGCAGGCAGGAAGGGCTGGGGCATGCACAGGGTTGGCTGTGGGGCAGGCAGGAGAGCATGGGGCATGCACAGGGTCGTCTGTGGGGCAGGCAGGAGGGGCCGGGGCACGCACAGAGGCGGCTGTGGGGCAGGCAGGAGGAGCGGGGCATGCAAAGAGGAGGCTGTGGGGCAGGCAGGAGAGCATGGGGCATGCATAAGAGGAGGCTATGGGGCAGGCAGGAGAGCATGGGGCATGCACAGGGTCAGCTGTGGGGCAGGCAGGAGGGGCTGGGGCATGCAAAGAGGAGGCTGTGGGGCAGGCAGGAGGGGCTGGGGCATGCATAAGAGGAGGCTGTGGGGCAGGCAGGAGAGCATGGGGCACGCACAGGGTCAGCTGTGGGGCAGGCACGAGGAGCTGGGGCATGCAAAGAGGAGGCTGTGGGGCAGGCAGGAGAGCATGGGGCATGCACAGGGTCAGCTGTGGGGCAGGCAGGAGGGGCTGGGGCACGCAAAGAGGAGGCTGTGGGGCAGGCAGCAGGGGCTGGGGCACGCAAAGAGGAGGCTGTGGGGCAGGCAGGAGGGGCTGGGGCACGCACAGGGGCCGCTGTGGGGCGGGCAGGAGGGGCTGGGGCACGCAAAGAGGAGGCTGTGGGGCAGGCAGGAGGGGCTGGGGCACGCACAGGGGCGGCTGTGGGGCAGGCAGGAGGAGCTGGGGCACGCAAAGAGGAGGCTGTGGGGCAGGCAGGAGGGGCTGGGGCACGCACAGGGGCGGCTGTGGGGCAGGCAGGAGGAGCTGGGGCACGCAAAGAGGAGGCTGTGGGGCGGGCAGGAGAGCACGGGGCACGCACAGGGGCGGCTGTGGGGCAGGCAGGAGGAGCTGGGGCATGCAAAGAGGAGGCTGTGGGGCAGGCAGGAGGGGCTGGGGCACGCAAAGAGGAGGCTGTGGGGCAGGCAGGAGGGGCTGAGGCATGCAAAGAGGAGGCTGTGGGGCAGGCAGGAGAGCATGGGGCACGCACAGGGTCAGCTGTGGGGCAGGCAGGAGGAGCTGGGGCATGCACAGGGGCGGCTGTGGGGCGGGCAGGAGGGGCTGGGGCACGCACAGGGGCGGCTGTGGGGCGGGCAGGAGGGGCTGGGGCACGCAAAGAGGAGGCTGTGGGGCAGGCAGGAGAGCATGGGGCGTGCACAGGGTCAGCTGTGGGGCAGGCAGGAGGGGCTGGGGCATACATAAGAGGAGGCTGTGGGGCGGGCAGGAGGGGCTGGGGCACGCACAGGGGCGGCTGTGGGGCGGGCAGGAGGGGCTGGGGCACGCAAAGAGGAGGCTGTGGGGCGGGCAGGAGGGGCTGGGGCACGCACAGGGGCGGCTGTGGGGCGGGCAGGAGGGGCTGGGGCACGCACAGAGGCGGCTGTGGGGCGGGCAGGAGGGGCTGGGGCACGCACAGGGGCGGCTGTGGGGCGGGCAGGAGGGGCTGGGGCACGCAAAGAGGAGGCTGTGGGGCAGGCAGGAGAGCATGGGGCGTGCACAGGGTCAGCTGTGGGGCAGGCAGGAGGGGCTGGGGCATACATAAGAGGAGGCTGTGGGGCAGGCAGGAGGGGCTGGGGCATACATAAGAGGAGGCTGTGGGGCGGGCAGGAGGGGCTGGGGCACGCACAGGGGCGGCTGTGGGGCGGGCAGGAGGGGCTGGGGCACGCACAGGGGCGGCTGTGGGGCGGGCAGGAGGGGCTGGGGCACGCAAAGAGGAGGCTGTGGGGCGGGCAGGAGGGGCTGGGGCACGCACAGGGGCGGCTGTGGGGCGGGCAGGAGGGGCTGGGGCACGCACAGGGGCGGCTGTGGGGCGGGCTGGAGGGGCTGGGGCACGCACAGGGGCGGCTGTGGGGCGGGCAGCGCGGTGTTTGTGGGCATGGCCGGGAGTTGTGGGGGCGGGCGTGGGGCGCAGGAATGCCTGGGACGCGGGCCGAGGGGGCGCGGGGCGGGGCGCGGGCGCAGCCGGGGAACTCTCCGCCTGCCCGCCCACGGCGGTGGCCGCTGCGCCCGGAGGCCGGGCGGGGCCAGCGGCGCAGCCCGCGCTGCCGCTCGTACGGAGCAGGCGGGGGCTGCCCGGCGGGAAGCGCCTGGCCCCCGCCCCGCCCCGCCCTGCCCCGCGTGTGTCTGGGGCTGCCCCCGCGCTGCGGGCACCAGGCAGCGGCCCGGCCTTGCTGCTGATCCGCCCCGGGGGGAGAATCCGGGCCCCGGGCAGGGCACCGGGGCGTTCCGGACTGTGGATCCGGCCCCTGCTGCCTTGCCCCTCATGGAAGAGCAGGTCCCAGCTGCGGTTAGATCCTGCCCGCGAACGAGCAGAGCGCTGCAGTTTCCCTCCTGCCCGAGCCACGGGGCCCCTGATTGCCCGCCGAGCGAGAAGGGCAACTCCCCTGTGCTGCGGCCGGCGGTGCCACGAGTTGCTCATTAGCTCACAGGAGCCGGGCCCCACTTCTGGGTAGTGTCCTGCGAGTTCAGTGGCCTGGCCGGCTGCACAATAAGGGAAGCTGGAACATTTTGAACATTTCATGTCAAAAACACAAACTGCTTGCCACATGTAATAATAATAACAACAACAACAATAACAATAATATAATAATTACTGCCTTGGTGTTGCAACTGAGGCCTTTACAATAGATGAAGCAATTAGAGTTAGTCCCTAACTTTAACAACAACTTAAAAAAAAAAACAACAAAAACAAAGAGCAGTCCAGTGGCACGTTAGAGACTAACAAATGTATATCTATAGTGCCATGGGCTGTGTGGGCACAACCCACTTCCTCAGACGAGATGATCTCAACACACATCTGAAGATCGTCTCACGTGAGGAAGTGGGTTTTGCCCACAAAAGGTCATGATACTATCTATATATTTCTGTTAGTCTCTAAGGTGCCACAGGAGTAGTTATAATCACACAGAGGATATATACATACATAAAATACACAGGGGTGTGTGTGTGTGTGTGTGATTGTAAATAGATATATCTCAATCACACAGTATATAGAATAGAATAATACATTGCCAATAGTAGAATTTCACTTATTTTCACTTTTCTAAGCCACAAAACTAGTACATTTTCACCAATCAAAGAACCTTGCAACTGACCTCTCATGGAAGGCAGGAGAGAGTTGAATGCACTTTAAAAGTCTAAGCAGTTAGGAAAAAGTTTGGACACACCTGTTGCAACCACCACATGCAGCTACTGTGGTAGCTACCTAAGGCCCAGACCCTCAGCGGTTTGAGGATCCAGGTCTGTACTTTTTCTCACTGTCCACCACCACTTTGGAGGGAAGCAATAACAAGAAAGGGGATGAAGGGTTAGAATGACAAGTAGGGGGACCATGTTTCCCAAAAGGAAAATGGCACACTGGGCCAGTGTGAGTGCCCACTGGTGCCAAAAAAGCCAGGATGGGAGGGACAAGGCTTAAAAAAGGGACTGCCCCAGCTGAAACGTGATCTATGGTTGCCTTAGGCCACAGTGAAAGGAATATAGTCTGACCTAGAATCTAATCTTATTCTATTGGCAGTTATTCTAGCACCCCCATCATGGGCGGTGGGTGAGCCCGTTGCTTGGGGAGGCAAACCCCCAGCACTACCCCTTCTGCCCAAGGCCCTGGCCCTCTGCGCCCACCAGAGCCCAGTCACCTCCCCTCTGTGGCCGTTGATGGCCCCTGCCCAGTCCCTCCCCCATACACTTTAGCCACTGGCCCATGTCCCCAGCCCCAGGGTAGCACCCCAGCCTGGGATAGCATGGCCCCAGCCTTCCCTGACCCCAAAGCTCCAAAGCGCAGTGTGGCTGCAGCTTGGTGTGGCCCTGGAGCTCCAAGGGGCAGCGCGGGCCCAGCCCCTCTCGGCTCCAGAACACCAGAGAGGAGATACGGCTGGTGCAGCCTCCCTGGGCTGTGCCTGCCGGCTGGACCCCTAACCAAGAAGCCCCCACAGCCAACACGCCAGCCCCAGCGCTGGGCGCCAGAGAGGCTTCTGCGCTGGGAGAGCAGGCGGTGCAGCCCCCAGCCTCTGGCACAGCAAAAAGCAGGCTGGAGGAGGAGCCTTGGGGATTCCTGTGGAGTGTAGGTGGGGCCAGGTGAGGCAGTTTGGGAGGGCATCACCTTCCCTTGCCTCTGCTCCCTGCTGGCACCCATCACAATAATAGTGCAGTGACATGGAATGAGGATTCTCTTCCCTCCCAGAGCAAACTTGCCAACCTAGTTCTTCATTCCTACAGTGTTAGTTCTCCCGACACAAAGACAATGTGGGAACGATGTGTGAGAACACCTCAGGGGCAGCCAAGCCAGGAGGCTGCTGTAACACTCCTTTAATATCTCACGGAAGTCAATGGGTGTTTTAGGAGCTGGGGAAAGCAGGCTGTGGGCCCCGGGAAATGTCTGAATCCTTAATAAATAGAACAAAAAGTGTTCAAGGGAAGGTGAAATTTACAGGGCTAACTGCTGATCTCAGTTTCACCAGTGTAATTCCACATCAGTCAAAGGTGTTATGACACATTTACATTAGTGTAAATGATAGCATTTGGCCCCCAGCTTGTAATATGACAGGTTGAACCTCTCTAGTCCAGCGCTCTCTGGTCTGGCAACATCTATGGTCCAGCATGATTTGAGTTAGCTGGATGTCCACTTATTGTGGGTGTGGCCAAGTTTCCTGTGGTCCCACAAAGTTTGTTTACAGCCACCAGTTCTGGCTCTCAGTGGTCTGTGCTGTTATTTAGCTCTAATTTACCCCTCAATGTCTTCTAAGAGCCCAGCAAGCAGTGGAAGTGTTGGTAATACTGCTAGACACTACTGATCTCTTGTGGTTCGGCAGTGGTCAGGTTCTGAGGGTGCCGGACTATAGAGGTTCAATCTGTAGTAACTAAAATATAGGCTCTTTGGGTTCACTGGGCTTGATGTGTAATTTTGGTCAAGTCCTCTAACCTCTCTGTGACTTTTTATGTAGCGTTGTGGCCATGTTGGTCTCCAGACTAACTTCTGTCCATGAAAGAGACAAGCTTTCCGGCCCCACGGAGCTCTTCATCAGACCTGTCATGGAGCTTCAAAGTTTGTCTCTGTCACCAACAGAAGCTGGGCCAACAAAAGATACTGCCACGCCCACCCTGTCTCTCTCAATTTGACTGACAAACAGTACTTATTTTTTTTCAGGTATTTGTCAAGACCCTGAACTCTTTGGTGAGAAAATGTCGCAGTGATATTTATATATGTCATTGTAAATAAAATACATTTTTTGGCTAGCAGTACTCAGTTTCCTTTCTGTAAAATGGGTCTGTGCGACATGTAAGCCCTTTGGGTCAGGAACCCTTACTTTGTGTATATACAGTACCTAGCACAACAGGGTCCTGATCTCAGATGGCATCACTTGTTCTGCCATAATACCGTGTTATGCCACTGTATAAACTTTCCAGACAGATGGCATACCGGAGAGCTAACCGCACAGTGCAGTCTTAGGATCCTGATAGATTTATTGTGTGTGAGAGAATCTCATGTTTGGAAAACTCTCCTGTCTGTAGACTCCCTTAGGCATCAATAAAAAAAAGGGCCTTTGTATTTATTATTGTAGAAGACTCCCCACAGCTGTATCAGTTCAGCTCTGTCTTAAAGAGTGAGTCTTGACAGTGTTTTAGGGTGCTGGGACCGCTGAGCATTGTGGACGGTTGGAGAGACGCTCCAGTGCATCAAAAGGGTGAGAAAGTGCTCCCAGCGTATAGTTTTACAAGCATACCAGATGCACTTGAGAGACACTATCATTCCACAGGCTCCGAGCCAGCATGTGCGCCGACATTTGTGCACACAGGGAGTCCGGCTGAGCCCCAGGGAGCGCTGTTGTAAGTGCTGCAGTTAGCTCAGCTCTGGTTTATTGCAGGATCAAGGCCACAGAGTTTTTGCCTCCCGGGATAAATAAACTAAGGTGAAGCTCTTACACAGTGTAGTTAAACAGTAGCTGCTTTATGGGTTGTTATGTGGCGTTGTAGCAGACGGTATGATATTTTTATTATTTGAACCACTCTTCTCCATCCAATGATGATTTTTTGTCTTTAGGCCGTGCAAAGGCATTTCGGGTGTCTGATTTACGTAGTTAGGGAACGTGTGCTGAATTCTAAGAAGTTTGGGGAGGGGAGAGTATTCAAGGTGACTGATCTGAGATGTTCTGTTGTGCTTTGGGTTATCTCACCAGAACTTTCACTGTTGTTTGTGTAAATATTTGAGCATGTGTGTGTTGATTTCAATGGAGCTGGGCCAGGCCAGGATCTAACCCATGACGATTTATGTATCTAGCAATGTGAATTTCCACATCTGTGTACATAACGTGGCAAAGGATGAAATTCCTGTTGATCCAAGATTCCGTCCTTAAGCTGCAGTTCAAATCCATTGATTCATAGTGGATAATTATTTAGATCTTACAATGCTTTATATCCCACACCTAGATGGGGGTCGTTCAACTTGCTCAAAATTCAATTCTCAATTCACCTGACAGTAGCGATACAGTCAATGAGGCTACGTCTAGACTGCAGGCTTCTTTCGGAAGAGGCTTTTCCGGAAGAGATCTTCCGAAAAAACTTCTTCCGAAAGAGAGCATCTACCCTGAATAGATGCTATCTCCCATTTAAGCTGTAATTACAATGGACAGATTGACCACCAGGGCTCCTGTGCTTTTTCCTCTTTCCTCTTCTTTCAAAAGAACTCCCTCCTCCCAGTCCACACACGCCTTTTTCCGAAAGAGCTCTTTCAGAAAAAGGCTTCTTCCTCATAGACACAAGTTTACCAATGGCAGAAAAATGCCTCTGTTCTTTTGATTTTTTTTTCGAAAGAACGGGATTGCAGCGTGGACGTAAGTGAAGTTTTTTTGGAAAAAACCCCAACTCGGTAGTGTAGACATAGCCTGAATTAATTGCTGCTATTGAAGTTAATGGTAATTTTGCCCTTGACTTCAGAGGGAACAAGATTTCTAGGCACTCTGCACTTGGGCTGGTATTTGTAACCCTTCTCCTTCCTTCAATTTCAAAAAATAAAGTAAGTAAAACATTGTAGACTATGCTATTTTGATTGGCTCCCAGACAAGTATTAAGATTAAAGGTGTGCAATAAAAAGCCCAGAGTGAATTTCAGGGCAAGAAAATTGAGTTTCTTTATAGTGCATCTTGCTAGCCCTACCCCAATAACAAAGGCCAGATAATTATATTTTGTAACGGTCTGGGCTTTAAAGATATGTCAGAAAGATACAGCTTCCATACCTTGCTGAATCAGGACCATAGCACATATTAATTTTTAAAAAGGAATCATTTTGCTTTTAAAGAGCACTTAAGTCACTAGTCCCTATAAAAAGACCTTGTCGAAAAAGCAAAGATGCGCCCTCTTACCTTTAATTGGTGGATACTTCATTTGATTGAAACCTGACTTCTATCCATTTTAGTTCACACCCATCCTGTGCCAAATTCAGCTAAATTAATATAAACTTAGTCCTGTCTCAGTATGGGGTGAGGACTGGGTGGCCTCTTGAGGATCTTTGCAGCCTGTATTTCTGTGATTCTGAGTGTGTGTGGTGAGTTTGAATGGATACACACGTGCACACACGAGTTTGTGAAGGTAAAAAGGGGGAAGGAATAGTATTGGTAGGGAATTCTAGTTTCATGATGTGTTGCAGCCAAATCATCTTATGCTGCGATCAAATCAGATTTTGCATGCCAAACAAAGGGAAGTCCGGAAGATCTCTAATGAGCACCTCAGTAGTGCAGGAAGTAAATACTGGTGATCAGTGATTTCTGTAAGCTGTGCACTTGTGCAGCTGCTCAGGAGAGATACGCATGCCACCCAGTTAATTAGCAGAATGCCCAGAGCTAGATCTGTTTCTATGGGTGGTGCACATTCACACGTCTTGGTGCATATAAAATTATTCTGCAGATGGATGGAAAAAATCTGCCCAGGGATGGAAAAGATTAGAAGGAACATTGCTGGTGACTCTCACAAACATAATGTTCTCTGACAAAGTAAAGATCTAGCGTCTGCGGGTGTACTTTGCTGCTGAAGATGCTGTCCATCAGCTGAGTTGCTAACCATTTGTGGCTACTGAAGAGTCAACAGCACTTACTGTAAGTACAGGTTGCTAATGCAGGCAGTGTATCTGCATCGCTATTCATTTTGACTTCCTGGATCTCCCTCTGCAATTTCAGCTGGACACATCTTCATCTCCTCTCACCCAAGGCACGTTGCTTTTGCCTGGTTATATAGTTGATGTGGGTACAGAGGCGGCTGCATTTCAGAGGTGGATGAAATGGTCCCTATTTAGAAAGTTGAGGAGGCTGAATGTTTGTAATGCACTTTGAGCTCCTCCAGTGAAAGGTGCTACAGAAATGCAAGCTGAGCTCATTAATCATCATATACACTTCCGCATAACAGCATCCCTGGAAGTTAAGTATATTCCAGCCTAGAGGGTGTATTCCATGCAGTGGTGTTGTGTTGGCCCCAGGATATCAGAGACCAGGTAGATGAGGTAATATATAAAGTATTTCTTAGAGGGTATAGTCTCAGCTACAAACAAATAATAGCTTACATATGGGAAATGACACACTTCTAAGCAGATGCGCATTCGGTCTATATTTGGGATAACTATCAAATAGTCTTAATGCGGCAGGGAATTGCTATGTGGAAGCTAAATACAAGGGAAACAGTACAGTATAAAGGGAATACAGGTAGAGTATGCTTGTTTGCCTTCCTGGATGTAACAGGAAATTGACATATGTAAAAATTTTATGAGGTTCTTGCACGTTTCATGGTTGAAAAAGTGGCTTTTATTTCTTGTTACAACTGCATTGATTCATTACAGAGGGGAAAGTTAAACAGTTTGATGTTTAACTAAGAACTATTCAGCCTTTAGGGCTTTCTTTGCCTGGGCTGAAGGAAACAAAGAAAGAAAAATGATCCTAGTTACTCTCAGGAACTTTTTTTTCCCCAGAAAGAGAGTAATGGATTGAAGAGATGATTAATATTTGTGGGGAGAGAGTGAAATTCTGAAGGGGCTGTACATGCAAAAAAACAACCCACACAAAAACAAAACAAAACAAAACAAAAGCAAACAACCCAAGGGTGCAAATGATAAGGAATAAGTAAATAAAAGCTAAGTCTACATAAGCAACTTTTACTGATACTGCAATGTCAGCTGTGCTTTGACTTTTATTTAATGCTGTATACAAATGTTAAATGCCCTAGTGTAGAAGTTCTACTGCACTGAAAGTGATTTGGCCCATACTGCTAATATTGCTGGATCATTGTTTATTTGTGATGCTGGGTGCTGTCACCCACAGTCACAATAGTGACTGGACTTCAGGGAACATACACATCCTAGCCATGGATATAGCTTTAAGCACATGAGGAATCCTGTGAACTTCAGTACAACTACTCGTGTTTAAAGTTAGGAACTTGCTTAATTACCTAGCTGAATCAGACCATTTATATAATACATGGAATTACATATATAATCCATGACATTTACAGGTTGGCACCACTGAAAACTATAGATACCAGGCAAGAAATATTTTCATATTCTTAACATCTTTCTTCCAGAAAATTAACTTTCTGTCTTGGAAACAAAACTAAGCCAAAATGGCCATACTTTGTGGGTGTCTTGCAACAATTCCATACTCCCTGTACTTTTGTATTCCCTGCAGTGGCTCTGAGCTTTTAATGATTACATTCCCAGAACTCTGTGAAATCCTGCTGGGAGTAGTGCCAGCAAACACACAGGTGAATAGAACCGGGAGCAGCATTAGCCTCTCTGGGTTGAGATGAGGAGAAATCAATATTTGCTAACAGGGAATTTGCCAACAAAAGCCCCCACTCAGTAAAGCATTTTTCTCATGGGCCTACGTACATCTCTGCTCAGCAAAGCATGTATTTAATCACACGCTGAAGTGCTTTGCTGAGTTCGGCTTTGATACATCAAGGTCTAAAAAAGGGCCACACTATTAGTTTGCTGTTTTTAGGAGACTATTCTAAACAATTACTGTCCTAAAAGTAGGTTTTTTACTGTGCACTGAGTGTGAATTCCAAATCGCCCTCACTTGCCTCCTTTCTCATCTCATAAAGTGACATCCAATTTCTATGTTTATTCTGAAAGCAGAAGAATTTTTCCATGAAAGAGCTGATCTTTGCAAGCACCGCAGCCTACATGCTGTGTCATTACTGATATGTCCTTTTCCTTCCCTCGGATGGATATAGCCCTAGATAGAGAGCAGCTTTTCTTAGAAAGTTGGTTATCAGATTGTCTGATGCAATATTGCCTTTGAAACACGGGCCTCTCTTTTGTTAGCTCGCTTTAATTCCCAAGGCTGGCTTTTGACCTTCTCACTATTTCTTTTGTCTGAACAAACCCAGACACCCATGTTGCATAACAGCCTAAGTGAATTTGCTGCTACTAATGACTTACTGAATAATCATAGTTTGCTATTGCTTAAGAAATGATTTCCATGAAAACTATTGTGGGGGAGACACATCAGCAATCATATCATGCTTATTAGGAACTCACTGACTTCTCATTGTCCCTTTCCCCCTCCCTCCAATTTTGAAACCATTGGATGTTTGTCCACGATGCAGTGCTAATTGCTTTTCAGATCCACTTGTTTTAGCTCTTCTCCATTACAAGATTAAAGTAGTCGTGTTAGTAATTTTAATTTTAATCCTAACGAGTAGTCCTGTGGCACCTTAGAGACTAACAAGAATATATAGTATCATGAGCTTTCGTGGGCACAACCCACATCATCAGATGATAAAGTGGGTTTTGCCCACAAAAGCTCATGATACTATATGTTTTTGTTAGCCTGTAAGAAGCCACAGGACTACTCGTTAGGATTAAAATAAATGGCTAAAACAACTCCTATAATTGGCCATTATTCGGCCAAGGGAATGGGCCTTAGTAGGATGAAATTGATATTACTTGGTCTTCTGCCCTTTTTAGATCTGTGACCATTAAAATATTTGGTTGGGGTTTTTTTTAAATTATGCATTTGCCTAAAGCAGAACGTTTTCATGTCTATTCCCAATTTGCTGTCTCTACTACAGGAAGCACCACAGAAACAAAGAGAGACTTTGAGGGGATTGAGAGCAAATTCTCCTTAAGGACAGCTCATGAACCAGACGAGGACATCTGCTACTTGGTCCCTGGTCAGGACGACACCTTGGCACGATGCAACTTCAACCATACCAGCAAAACCTTTGTGGTGATCCATGGATGGACGGTAAGAGGGCACTTCTCTTACAGCTGAGCTGAACTCAGAACTCCTTCCTGATGTCCCAGGGCATTCCTTGCTCAGAACAATTGCAGCATCATACTCTGCAAGGAGCTACTTGCATAAGCCAGGTGCATTTCAGTGCCATCCAGTGAAATGCATTTCTGCAGAGTCCTGCGCAGACGCCAAATTTGGAGCCGCATCCGTATCTGCAAAAAATGAGCCACGGGTATCTCCATTCAAAGATCCGCAGATGTGGGTATCAAGCTGACATCCGTGGGTTGGCAGGGCTCCACATTCCTGAAACTTTAGCTGGCAACAGAAGTGTGTTTACAGGGAAAAGGTTTTACTTTTCTCACTGTACGGCTCCTTTAGCATTGGCAGGTGGGGTTGGTGACTCTCTCTCGCTATGTGGATGTGCAGCATCAAGCCAAATGAGTCTCCAATCGCAACAGAGGCTTCTAGGCTCAACTGCAATACAAACACTAATGCGAAATCTCTTTTCAGGTAACGGGGATGTATGAGAGCTGGGTCCCAAAGCTGGTGGATGCTCTGTACAAGAGAGAACCTGATTCTAACGTCATAGTTGTAGACTGGCTAAGTCGTGCCCAGCAACATTATCCGGTCTCTGCTGCCTACACTAAACTGGTGGGAAAGGATGTAGCAAGGTTTATCGACTGGATGGAGGTGAGCACTTGCACAGAGGGCTAGGGCCCTTGGAGTGCGTAAATGCTAGGAGCTGGAAGAGTTTAATGGTTCAGTTTAGCTTGCTCTATCTCCATTCTAGATTTCTTTCAAGAGTTCTTTCAAGAATTTCAGGCCATTCAGAAAATGTGTGTGATTTTTCTAGCTAAAGTTTTAATCTTAAGAATAGAGGGACAACTAGATACATGTTCCGTGTAGCGCGCACGCGCGCGCACACACACGCCCCCCCCACCCCCCCCGAACTCCTTTGGAAAGAACACCGCAGGGAGGGTATGTTCACTCGTCATTGTTTCAATACTCAAAAGATGCCGGTGAACCCAAGGGAATTCAGAGAGGAATTGAAAGTGGCGGGGGGGGGGGGGGGGTGGAGTCATCAGGAAAAGTTAAGAGTTTAGGTACAGCTAAGGCAGGGCACACGGTAAGAGGGACTGATGTTGGATCAGACCAATAGTCTAAAGGTAGGTGCCTCAATCTATATTTAGGCCTGATTTCAGAGTTGCTCTGCAACCCCAGTTCACAATGAAGTCCACAGAGACTCCACACCCTAACCCTGAGCCCCTGCTGCACCCTAACTTCTGCCCAGACCCCATACCCCCACCCCAGCCCCCTGCCCTAAGCCTGCTCCTGCACCCCAAACATCTCCTCACCAGCCCCACCCCATAGTCCACACCCCGAGCCAGAGCCCTCGGCCCTGCCAAACCTGAGCCCCCTCCCACACTCCAAACCCTATCCCTGCCATAGATCGTCCATGTGCAGAATAAAATTTGTTATGTGCATTAATATGGAAATGATATGTTGCACCTCATCTCCATATCGGTGCACGTAACAAAATTCATTCTGCACATGGTCATAAAAAATTTAGAGGGAACACCAACGGCCAATACAACATGCATTGGGAGAAGGTTTTCAGTGGGAGTCTATCTGCCCAGTGTGCCTCTGAACTGTAGAACTGCAGGGAGGGGCTGCAAAGATCATCCAGGCAAGCCCCCAAATCTGCCCTTAATCTTGTATACGGCACCTAATCCTGTCTTCACCGAAACAAACATCAGACCGTGTCTTCTTCAGCCAGGGACTGCGTAGGGTTACAGTACAGGGCGATCTTTCAAATAATTTTTCTGTCTTAATTGTTTTGGTTTTGCCCCCTTGGAATTTAAACTGAAGGAGAAACCTCTCTTCCGTAGGAGCAATTCAGTTACCCGCTCGACAACCTCCATTTGCTGGGATATAGTCTTGGGGCCCATGCTGCTGGGATTGCGGGGAGTCTGACCAAAAATAAGATTAACAGGATCACTGGTAAGGAAAACTGCTGTTCGTCAGTCTGTCTGTGCACTCACAAAGCGGGAACACAGGACCCGTTTCTCCCCTACTTCGTATATTGGTTTGGTTTTAACAATGGTGACTGTTCCTACTACAGTTTATGCCTTTTATTGTTGGGTTGCTAGAGCTATTATTGTTAATAGTTTGTGCGATGATGGCACCAGAGACCGGAGCTCCACCCTTAGGGATGTAAAATTTCGATTATTTGGCTAATCGAACAGTCGATGCAAATTGCATTGACTATTCGATTAGTCGATAAGGGCACTTCTGCCTTTGCTACACTTCAAAGTGTTGCAGGGAGCATGCGGCCAGCAGGGAGCTCAAGCAGTCCTGAGCTGACCCCAGGCTGCATGCAGCGCTGCCGCTTTGAAACACCTGGGGAGTCCTGCGCCAGGCTCCATGCAGTGTTTCAAAGCAGTAGCATCACATGGAGCCCAGGGTCAGTGGGAGAGTCCACAGCTGACCCTGGACTCCATGTGGTACTGCTGCTTGGAAACACTGCCTGCAGCCTGGGCCAGCTGGGACTCCCAGCTGGTGCTGGGATGCATGTGACATTTCAAAGCGGCAGCACCACATGGAGCCCGGGGTCTGGCCCTGTGCTCCCTGCAGCACTGCTGCTTTGAAGCACCCCCTCCACTTCTCCCCCCGCTACCTCTTTCTGATAGAGGCAGCAAGCAGGGGGAAAGCAGCTAGTCAACTAGCCTGTCGACTGTCTGATAAGCATTTGCTTAGTCGTCTAGTCATTCACATCCCTACCCACCGTGCTTGGCACTGGGCGTACTTTGACCTATAAAGTAAAGAAAATCCTTGTGCGTCTGCACTGAAGAGCTAGCTCAGTCTCTTACTGTGATATTGCCTCCAACCTCTCTCCTGTCCACCCACAAAACCCTCTCAGCTGAGTTTTGTGTTGCTTTACACATAAGTTAGTTGGTCCCGCTGGGGCTCTTGGTTAGATCACAAGTGCTGCTTTGACGTGGGTTGGTGACCCATCCACTTTGTCGCGAGGGCCACAAGCTAAATCGCTGGAGTGCCGATAGGCCTCCAGAGCCTTCCCACAATGCCATTCTCTCCTTACCCACTTGTGCCCTGAAAGACAGAACAAGACTTCTCACAGTTCACTAGGAGAGAATTGTAGAGCAGCTCAATTCACTGTAACACAAGGAATCCTGTTGTTGTTTTTTTTTTGGCATTTTGCTTTTAAAAAACCCTCAAAATCTTGAGAAAACAGGAAAACGTTTTGAGAAAAGTCTTTTCCTCCGAGCGATAAATACTGCAAACACACAAAAGTTGCAGTGCCTTATTTCTTAACACATCTTTTACACGCACCATATTCTCTGTAGTAATGAAGCACTAACGGCTGTATTTAGTGCTTTCGCATACATGCATGTGGGCTGTCATTAATGTATTGAAGGAGGCAGCGATGCAAACAAAACCACATTGAGACTGAGGCTCTCCAGAGTTTGGAGACTGTAACACAGATTGCATCAGTTTATTCCACTGCTTTTGGGGTTTTTACTCCCATGAAGGTTTAGATCCAGCTGGACCTAATTTTGAATATGCTGAAGCCACTACGCGCCTGTCCCCGGATGATGCCGATTTTGTGGATGTCCTACACACCTACACCAGGGGGTCTCCGGATCGCAGCATTGGGATACAGAAGCCTGTTGGGCATATTGACATCTACCCAAATGGAGGAGGCTTCCAGCCAGGCTGTAACCTAGGTGAAGCCCTGCGCCTGATTGCAGAAAAAGGCCTCGGAGGTAAGGCTTCTTTGCAAAAAGAAGGCTAAGTCCAAGGGATCTGGGGTGGGGGTGGGGGTGGGGAACAAGGCTTTCACCGGCTCTGGAAGGGCTGGGCTATGCTGCCTCTGGAAATGTGTGTTTCAATTCATATGTAAGCCATCTTAGAGTAACCAGGTCTGTGTGGGTGCTGGGATCAGTGTTCCCTCTCATTTAAGTTTATGTGCAGAATACATTTTGTTATGTGCACCAAGGCATATGTGGATGTGCACCACCAGTAGAAACACATGCTGCTGGCTGTGGGTGCTGTGCTAATCAGGTGGGCAGCATTTGACTCTCTCCTGGGTGGCTGCCCAAGGGTTCAGCTTACCGGGAACACTGTGAAGGGCAACTCATCTGCCTGGCCTCTACTTTATTTGTATCGAGCTAGCTTAAATCAAGGCTAGCATGCCTACGTCTACCTGAGCTGCTAATTCTTCCTCCAGATCCTGTGGAGATGAACCCTTGGCCACTATAGAGCAGTTATTTGATTCTCTTCCCTTCACAGACGTGGATCAGCTGGTGAAATGCTCTCACGAACGTTCCATCCACCTCTTCATCGACTCCCTCTTGTACAAAGACAAGACAAACGTGGCCTACCGGTGCAACGCAAAGGAAACCTTTGAGAAGGGGTTGTGTCTCAGCTGTCGGAAGAACCGCTGCAACAATCTAGGCTACACGGTCAACAAAGTGAGAGCCAAGAGAAACACCAAAATGTATCTGAAGACTCGCTCTCAGATGCCCTACAAAGGTAGGTGGCAGCCATGTCATTGCAGGAAAGAGTTTTTGTTTACACTGGGTCATGTGCGTGGAGAATGATGATCTTGCTTCTTTGCAAGCTGGTGTCACGAGTGGGTGAGCTACTGAAGATCTTTGAGTTTTTCCCTTTAGGAGAGGAGGGTGGGGAAGTTGATGTAACAAACTGCTAAGAGATCCAAAGGGAAAAGGGCCTGGCCAATCTAGTCAGTAACTCGGCTTGGAACAGTATGCCTTTCTGGATTTTCCCATCTCTTTCTTTTCCAAACCAAATCTGACTGAAGACGGAAAGAATTGGGCTTGTTTAGTTTGGAAAGGAGAAGACTGAGAGGAGACATGATAGCAGTTTTCAAGTACCGAAAAGGGTGCTACAAGGAGGAGGGAGAAAAATTGTTCTCCTTGGCCTTTGATGATCGGACATGAAGCAATGGGCTTAAACTGCAGCAAGGGAAGTTTAGATTGGACATTAGGAAAAACTTCCTAACTGTCCAGGTGGTTAAACACTGGAATAAATTGCTTAGGGAGGCTGTGGAATCTCCATCACTGGAGAGATTTAAGAGCAGGTTGGACAGACATCCATCAGGGATGGTAGTCTAGATCAGTGTTTCTCAACCTTTTTTTTAATAAAGTACCCCCTTAGAAAAAATTCACCTAGTACCCACAGTTTTCAGACACACACATTTTTTTTCTTCCATTGCAACACATTTGTTTAAACAACTTAATTGTAGCCGGGCGGGCGATGAAATTTTTGGGTGTAAAAAGTACAAAAATAATAAAGCGCTGTAAAACTTAAAACAAAAATTCAGTTTTCTTCAAATTTCAGTTGTGCTGATGTACCCCTCCAGACTTCTCTCGAGTACCCTTAAGAGTACTCGTGCCACTGGTTGAGAAACATTGGTCTAGATGGTGCTTGGTCCTGCCGTGAGGGCAGGGGACTGGACTCTTAAGGTCCCTTCCAGTTCTAGTGTTTTATGATTCGATGAATTCTTACTCATCCTGGAAAAACTAAATGCCAACCGAAAAGTGACTCATTCTGAGCTGAGCAGTCACCAGAGTCAATACAGCAATGCCTGTGCCAGGGCCGGTCACAGCAAGACCTACACTTTTTTTTTCTGATTGCCACAATGGCGGGTCTGAAAAGGAAATTGTTGGAAAGAATCGCACAGCTTTCAGCTAGGGGAGGAACAGTAGCTAGGTAAGCCTAGCAGCACTAACAGTCACATACAGGCAGTCCCTGACTTATGAATGGGTTACATTCTGAACACCTGGTCGTAACTCGATTTGGTCGTAAGTCAGAAATACCGTTAAACGCGCTGCCTGCGCTGTTCGAAAAACTTGACGTACATGGTTCTCAACTCGAAAATATTATAATGGGGTTAATGGGAAGTTGGTCGTAAGTACGGATGGTCGTAAGTCGGTGTGTTCGTAAGTCGGGGAGTGGCTGTATAGGAAGCGTCTGATTCTGGCTGTGCCACAAGCACTGGGTAAGAGGCAGCAGAAAGCAGCACTGCTGAAGAAGCAAACCAAGGACAAGCTGTTGTCCAGCGTTGATTTCTCAGGTGCGGCCATTGTTGGAGCAGAGGCTGGACTGGAATTTGTGGGGGTTTATAGTGCAGCAGTGGCCCACTGGGCCAGTTGCAATTGATTTCACAGTAGGGAGGTAAAAAGTCATTTAAAAAGTTAACTGGGTAACCGCTAAAAATCTGAGCAGTTCCATGTGCTGCGGGCTCTGCAGTACAAAGCCTAAATAAGCATTAGACTGCAGAGTCCACAGCGAAGCCTCCCCAGAAGAGGTGTCAGACTGGGCTGCAGTCAGGAGCAGCTCCTGCCTGCGGTGGGCCCGGCAGGGAGCTGCTCCAGCCCCTACCAGTTAATCGGTAAGGGGGAGGCTTACCAGTTAACCAATTAACATTTTATATCCCTACTTCATGGGAACTTTTTGCATGGGAAAGAGCTACTTCTTTTGAGTCTGGGCGTGCAGGGTTAGCCCCAGCACTGAGACACACGAACTTCCCCGTGAAATGGCACCACGCCTGTTCTGAAGCCCCAGCGAACGATTTATAATGCCTTTCCCAGGCTGAGTGGCGAATAACCCTGAAGTATCTGATTCTGCCGTCCTTGCTCCTCTGAAGTAATCCCTGGGTGTGTGTGGCGCTGCTCACGTCAGCAATGCATCAGCTTGAGCAAGGCGGGCAGATCTGCCCAGGGTTTTGCAGAGTTGTCGAGTTTGCTAGTCCCCACCCCCTTCTCTCTCTGCCGACTGGTTTCACTGATGAATTTTCCTTTGCTGTTCTTTCCTCCACCCAGTCTTTCATTACCAGGTCAAGGTTCACTTTTTTGGAAAGGCGAACGTGACCAAGACAAATCAGCCATTCCTGGTCTCTTTGTATGGCACTGTCTCCGAGAGCAAGAACATTGCTTTGGTACTGTAAGTATCAGTGGAAATCCATTCAGACACATGTGCATCCCACTTCCTGGTCTCCCGCTAGGCCCAAACCACAGAGGGCATGAACCTGCTCTAGCCCCAGCTACGGAACCTGGCTCTCTTGCCCAAGCAGTAGAGACTTATGCATCGAGCGCTCCTGGTGCTAAGATAACAGCTGTCAGCCATGCAGTACTGGGGCATATAGTTTCCATAAGAGCCACTTTGACCGACAGAGACGTGAACAAGAAAAGTCACATCTGGCTGGTGACGCATCACAATCCAAAATTCTCCAAGCCAAATTCACGACCTTATTGTGTCATCAGGCATTAAGCAAAGCTCCTTGCTGAAATCCACAGGGAGTTCTGCTTACACTAGGACAGCTTGAATTCGCTGTTATGCCAGAGTGGTGGGACTGTTTTCCCACTTTAGAGCCTTCATTTCATGTGCCCATGGAGTGATAGGCAAAGACTTACATGAAACTTCACATGGAGTTTTGTCGCCCATCGTGGGTCCATCAAAAGCCACACAGATGGGGAGATGTGTAAGAGCTGTCCAGTGCCAGATTGATGCAGAGATAGGAGCAAAGATAGATTATAAGGGCCTGAGGTGAAGTCAATGGGTAGGTGGCCACTGACTATAAGAACGTAAGAGTGGTCACACTGGGTCAGACCAAAGGTCCATCTAGCTCAGCATCCTGTCTGCCGACAGTGGCCAATGCCAGGTGCCCCGGAGGGAATCATCAAGTGATCCCTCTTCTGTCATCCATTTCCAGCCTCTGACAAACAGAGGCTAGCGACACCATTCCTACCCACCCTGGCTAATAAATATTGATGGACCTAACCTCCATGAATTTATCTAGCTTTTCTGATCCTTGTTAAAGTCCTGGTCTTCACAACATCCCCTGGCAGGGAGTTCCACAGGTTGACTGTGCTCTGTGTGAAGAAAAACTTCCTTTTGTTTGTTTTAAACCTGCTACCTATTAATTTCATTTGGTGACCCCTAGTTCTTATGTTATGGGAACAAGTAATTAACTTCTCCTTATTCACTTTCTCTATACCTGTCATGATATTATAGACTATGGTGGACTTTGGATCAGGCCTTGAGTGAAATAGAGCACACTTGCCCATCTCTGAAAATACACAAAGCCCCACTCACAGATTGTAACTTTTTTTCCCCATAGACCTGAAATTTCCACAAACAAGACCTACTCTTTCCTGATTTACACTGAGGTCAATATTGGAGACCTCCTCATGTTGACGCTGCAGTGGGAGAAAGAATCCATTTTCAGCTGGTCGGACTGGTGGACCTCCTACGCTTTCGATATTCAGCGGGTCCGAGTGAAGGCAGGAGAAACTCAGAAAAAGTAATTGAGCTTAAATTGCTTGCAGTGCAAATTGAAGGTCGGATTTCATGGGCAGTGGGGCAGGACTCTCCAGATACCTGGGGAGGGGGAGGGGTGGAAAGTGATTAGGAGCATTTGTCTGAAAAACAAGCCAAGGGTCAGGTTCTCCGGGGATGTACTAGTTGTTTGGGGTGCAAAGAGCTGTAAATCTGGCTCAAACAGCACATCGCCATAGCAACAAGAGCATCTCAGTGATCTGGTCCCATTATTTCCATTCAGCCATGCACTTAGGACTGTGGCTAACATTAAGGATTGGAGTAGCCCCGTGGCCGTCAGTGGGACTACTCATTGCTTGAAGTTAGGCACGCGCTTAAGCGCCTTGCTGAATCAGTGACTTTGATGGCATTTGCAGCCCCTCTCACCTGACCAGTTGGCAAATGACATTTTTCATCACAAAGAATGCACCTGGGAAGGGGCAGACTCCCAAACACCCTTCCACATTTGTATTCCCCCAGGAAGTGGGGGTGTGGCCACGTTGGAAGCTTTTTTTTCGCTTGGGAATCCTCTATTCAGGAGGGCAGCAAGGACAGCATGTGACTTTGTTGTGAATGAATACCACAGACCCAAAGCAGCATTCCAGGGTAGCTCAGAAGCAGAAGTACCTCCACAGAAACGGATAAATATATTTCAAATTGTGAACAATGGAGTAAATTCATAAAGCTTGAAGTGTGTTGGCAGGAAACCTGAATGGAACAAGGGACTACGTATGTCCAGTTGTGTGTAGTGTAATACATCCCGCTGTTGTACAGTAGTAAGTTTTTCAAAATGCATACTAATGACAGCTGGAGAAACATGGAAAAAAATATCAACCAGTAGCTTTGGCCAATAAAAGCAGCTGCTGGGTTTGGCTGAAATTGGCAACATACTTCATTCACAAAAGTTCAGGGGAGCAAGGTTTTTAACTAAGAATGTTTAGAGAAAGCAAAAGTCTCATGAATATTCATGTGTATCAACTCCCAGGAGAGTTTACACTGGAAGAGTAGTTCTTACAGGGCCTGCCGAAGACTTAGGCGATATATAGGTCAAATATACTTCCTTTCCCAAATTCCTCTCTGCTTGTATAGAAGTTCCTGATTCAACTCTCAAGAGCCTGAGGCTATGTCTACACAGCAGCTCTATTTCGGGATACAGGAGCTATTCTGAGATACCTATTCCGCATGTTTTGAGCGCGCCTGTTATTTCAAAATATAACAGGCTCGCTATTCCGATGTCCCTGTAAACCTCATTCCATGAGGAGTAAGGGGTGTTTTGGAATGGTGATTAAGTTCGAAATAAGTGCTGTGTAAACAGTGCCACATTTCGAAATAAGATACGCACTTTGCATAGCTTAAATTGCGTATTGTATTTTGACCTACAGTCCAGTGTAGACACACCCTGATAGAGCAAAGTGTTTAAGCAATAACCCTTTGGGAGTTGGGGTCATTCAGCATTTTGCAGAAAAGGGCTAATAAAGGACTTAGTTTTCAATCTAAGTGGAGTAGCCATGTGTCCATTTCAGTGCATTGAAACAAGTCAGTATCTTTTTTTAATCTCTTACCAATGAAGTGTCACTACACCCGAGTTCACTAGAAACTGGTTGTGCTGTTTGAAGTTTTACAGATTTTTTTCTAATAATATTACTGTAATGTTAAACAAATACAGGCTGTATTTTTCACGTAGGATATCTTAGTGCTGGTTAAATGGATTTTTTGATTTGTTGGCATTTACAAAAATTTTAGGTCAGAAATTTTAGATTTTTAAATGTTTTGGGACTAAGTAAAATGAAAGGAAATTTTGGAATGTAAAGTCATTGCAAACTGGGAGAGGAGAGTAATTTTGAAACTAAAACTCAGCAAAATTGACACAAATTGGTGAAATGTTTGTGTGTTGCCACAGCAACATTTTTTGCTGAAAAAATTTCAGCTGAAGTTTTCCTCCCAGCTCTAGCTATTCCTGATCTGATTTCTCATGCATTTAAGAAACAAATAATACCATCCTTGAAAAAGATACGTTTCAGTGCACTGACTGCATTTAAAGAGCTAAAATGGTCGTCTCTGTTCAGCCATGTGAAAATCCTTCTGTTTCATCTGCAGAATGGTGTTCTGCTCTCGCGATGGCATCTCTCACCTCAAAAAAGGAAAAGAGGCTGCAGTGTTTGTGAAATGCATGGAGAAGCCCAAGAAAAGAGGCCCAGGGTAAGTGCTCTACTGCAACATATGGGCCTACCCAGACAAATCCGTGATGACATTCAGGATGTTCTCAGTCTTGACTGAGGCAGAGGGAAAAATCTTGTGAGAAAATTTCATCTCAGCATGTGGAGATATACCTTTCTTGTAGAGCTGGAAGGGACCTTCAGAGATCATCTAGTCCCCTGCCCTCATGGCAGGACCAAGCACCCTCCCTGACAGATTTGCCCCAGACCCCTAAGTGGCCCCCTCAAGGATTGAATTTATAACCCTGGGTTTAAGTTAGCTAATGCTCAAACCACTGAGCTATCCCTCCCCAATCACAAGACTGCAGGATTGACTTCCCCAAAGCACTGCGAGAAATGACTTGCATTACTATGGGAGGTCTCTGAACGTTGCTAGAGATTATCAAAACTCAGTGACAGAATAGTTGGGCCTGGTTCTCTGTACAGCCATTGACCCCTGGGCAACGGGAAGGCATGGGTTTGTGTGTGGGTGGGGGGGGGGGGAGGGGAATGTAAAGCCCTACCAGCTTACATCCATGCTTTGCACATGAGAGCACAGGCCTCAGAGTCCAACTTTCTCCGGGATGCTCAGACCCCGCTCAGCCTCAGGCCCTGCGTTCACTCCACCCCTTGCCCTGAGCTCCCACCTCTGCCCTTTCCCACTCCGGCCCCGCTTCTTTCCCCCTCTTCCTGCCCAGTTCCTCCCCCTTCCCCAAGCACACCCTGTCCTTGTTCCTTCCCCACGCCTCCTGCATGCCACAGACCAGGCATTGGGAGGAAGGGGGAGGAGCTGATTGGTGGGGTGCCAGCAGATGGCAGGCACTGGGTGGGGGGAGTTGGCTGTCAGTGGTTGTTAAGCACGTGCTATTTTTTCTGGAGCACCCATAGTGTTGATGCTTATGCATCAGGGGGTCAGGTAGGGTGTAAGGTGATGCCTTCTAACTCCGCAGGAAGCAAGCAAGTGCCCCCTCCCCAGCAGCTGGCTGGGGTGGGGGGAGCAGAAGGGGTGGGGCCAGAGCTGGAAGAGAAGGGGCAGGGCCAGGGCCAGAAACTCTTTCAGCTGTGCTGCCTGGGATGCTGCCCGCAGAAGGCAGTCTGCTGCTGCTAAAGCCAGGGGGTAGGGAGAGCCAGAGCAGTGGGGGGTACAGGTAACGTGGGGTGGGGAGAGCATGGGTCCACAGGGTGAGGAGGAGTCATGTGGTGTGGTCACGTGTCCTCCTCTTTAGCTGGTGGTGGGCACCAGTCATTTGTGGTCCAGGGCTAAGCCCCATTGAATTCAATGCAAACTGCTGGCACTTGTCACGCCTGTAAAATTCAGGCCTATCTTGGGCCTCCAGAATTTGAGGCCATTTTTTAAAACATTGGCTAGTGCAACGCCCACTGAAGTGGATGGAAAAATCTTTCTAGGGGCCACAGTGGAAAGATCAGGGCTTTGAGCTGTTCTTCGTTTTGCTCTGACTCACCTAAGTTATTTTAAGCACGGAAGAGAGGGGGGTATTGTAATAATTAGCGGCCAGCAGCGATCAAAGAGTTGAGCAGCTAGTGTTACACCCAACAATTATTAAGACTTTTAAAAATCCCACAAAGACGACCAATATAGGTTTTCAAGGTCTTCTGTTTCTCTTTTAGAGACCTCGAGGAAAAATCAGCACAGGAATTTTCTGAAGAATGAAGTGGATGAAATATTTCTACTTCGGACGGAAAAATAATCCCCATTGTGTTGGGTGTTCAGAACTGAATGTATTGAAATATTTAGCAGCTGTAACAGTGCTGGCCCTTTAGCCTGCTATTCTTAGGTATTCTAGGAGACTCAGTGTCTCAGGACACACAAAGTGGTTACTTAACTACAAAGAATGTATTTACCAAATAGCTTAAATGCTTCTACAGAGAGTGTAACAGCTTGATTACCTGGAAGAATTAAGAGTTATTTTGCCTCAAAATATCACCTTGTAACAAGGTTTCTTGAGATAGTGTACTGTATAGCAAATTCCTAGTATTTATTGAAAAATTTCACATCTGGGCCTGTGTTTTGGCTTTTTTAAAACTTGATTTGTGACGCTTTAAAAGATTTTTCCAAAACCGGACAGATGTCTGTTTTTGTGGTTGGGTCACATCCATTTGTAAGGACTTTTGCTGACCTTAGTGTTGGGTGGTCTAATACACGTTTAGCACGTGTGTAAGTGTCATTCAAGAAAGCACACAGCTGCCCTTGCTAAGGCTGGTACTCAAAAGGTGCTCAAGACTGAATATGAATATGGAAAGAGAAAATGCTGGATAATAGTGCATTGGAGGTTACCTCAAGTACAACACACTGCATACCAATTTAGCCTAAGGTATGAGCTATTAATCTGTACTCTGTTAAATAGCTGATAGATGTTTCCAGTCATGGGCAATGTTCCCTCTAATTTTTTTCCATCTGTGTGTAGAATAAATTTTGTTATGTGCACTGAGCCATGTGTGGATATGCACCACCCATATAAACAAATGCTGTTGGCTGTGGGTGCTCTGCTAATCAGCTGAGGGGTGGCATTTGAATCTCTCCTAGGTGGCCACCCAAGCACTCAGCTTACTGGCAGCACTGGTCATTGCACAATGAAATTGCTAGCATCGCCTCAGATGATATTTTAACATGAATGGGTAGCCTCTTTTTCAAATAAAGCTATCTAAACCCTGATGTTGCTCCGAGTTAGGGCCTGCAAAAGCAGCCACCCACTGGAAACCGCAAGCAGCTTATTTTTGTCACCTGTTCACAACCGCACCCACCAATGCGAAACAAGGTGACAACCGTGCTCTGACACAGAGTTTCAGTCATTCGAGCCTCCTGTGTGCCTGTGTTTTCCAGAGGTGAAAATAGACATGCTGTGATCACCCTTCCCTTTGGTGATGTTCTTGTCTCCAAAGACAAGACTCTTGTTTCCTTGCCTGTGACATAGGGGTAGAAGCAGTGAGCTGCAAGAGGGTCGGCAAGGACACAAATTGCAGTAAGGTTCAGTATCTAGGCCAGGGGTTGTGAAGCTTCCTTGTCCTGCAATCCCCTTCTGACAACAAAAATTACTAGACATCCCCAGGAGGGCGACCAAAGTCTAAACCCTGCCAGCAGAGGAAAGAGCGAACTCCAAACTCGAGCCCCACCGTCCGAGCAGGGGGGGCTAAAATCCAAGGACTTCAGCCCCCCAGCAAGGGCCTGTAACCAGATCCCTGCCATCCAGGGCTGAAGTCAAAGCCTGAGTCAAGCTTTGCCTTGGGCGCCAGCAAAGCTAACGCCAGCCCCGGCAACTCCATTAAATTGGTGTCACCACCCACTTTGGGCTCCTGACCCACAGTTTGAGAGCCGCCGCGCTAGGCCATGCAAGGAACTGGAGAGTATTATTCACAAAACACAGTGCTCTGAGATCACTTGAACTAGAAGGGCCATAAGCATGCACAAGTACAGTAAAATTGAAGGCTTTTTTGAAATATAAATAATGTATATGTATTTTAGTGCCATGAAAAGATCAGTAGCCACCTTTTATTAAGCCATAAATAAAAAAACTGGGGAGGAACTACTGAGCTACGATATGATTATACCTTTGTTTTTTATAATCCTTGTGCTTATTACCAAACATACGGTGAAGGTGGCATTTGTGCTAAGCCATCCAGAACAAAAAGTGACGCCTGCCCGTAGGTCCTGTTTCAATCACCATGCCATTAGCAGATCAGGTGAATGTAGAGCTAACCCCGTGCAATATGTTGTAATGCCAGCAACTCACAAGGTGCTAAAATGTGATGTCTCAACACAACCCAGTGTGGCTGAGCGAGGATCCGAGTGTCGCGGGGTCCTGGAGCATGTGGCTCAAGTCCTCCAAAAGGAATAAAAACAAAATGATTCATATTTCCGGTTGGCATTGCTTTTCCTAAAAGATGAGCTCTTTGGAAAGAAGCCGCAAGAGCACATGCGTATTTTAGTACAGGATTTAACAACACGTACCGTACCTGCAATGCCCAGTGGTGAAGGTTTCATGAGGCCGCATGATTGAGCTTGAAATGTTATTTATAAGCTGTAAATATATATTTTTATATCTGTGTGTAAAGCTAATTTGTATATATTGCAGAAATTACCAAGATTCTCTCCACTTATCCAGTTGTGCGCTATCAATCCTAGAGATCTGGCTTTCAAGGAGTTACTTCACCGTGCCTATAAAATAATACAGTGTAATATGCATTTTCTAAGGAATTTTATACTGACTGGAAGCCCGAGGTTTTAATAAAGTTGTTAAATTAATTCCATACTTAGACTAGTTTTGTTTTGCAGAAATAAGCATGAAAACATTAGGGGTATTTTTAAAATGGACAGATCTTGCTGGACTCTGGGAACTGACAGAGGGAAACCTTTTCAGAAGTGACTGGTGATTTTTCAGCATCTCCAGTTTTGGTTGCTCTGTCTGCCTTGCCTGCCTGAGATGCTTTAAAGTGGTCTGATTTTAAAGAAGTAGGGGGGAAAATCAGACCTGTCTAAGATAGTTCAAGGTTGGCATCCCTAAATCAAGGCACCCCAAATTACTAGCTGCCCTTGAAAATCTTGGCCCTAAGGGGGAAAACAAGTAGTTTGTCAAGTTTGGAAGGCCCAAAATTTGACTCTGTCCATTTCTGTAATCTGTTCAAAGGCTTGTTTTATTTGTACCTTACATTACTAGGGCTACCAGACACATGACTAGAAACATGCTCATGGCTGAGTGAGCTTAGTACAGCCACCCTTCCCTTTGGCTGTGTGGAGGACAAAAATAGCTTTACTCCTCTTCACATTTGCGTTGATACCTCCTGGTCTAGGGGTTGTTCTGCAACATGATGGGAGGGGAGCAGAGCAGGGTCTAGGTTGGATATTAGGAAAATTGTTTCCCAAGAGGGTGGTGAAGCACTGGGATGGGTTCGCTAGGGAGGGGGTGGAATCTCCATCCTTAGAGGTTTTTAAGTCCCCGCTTGACAAAGCCCTGGCTGGGATGATTTAGTTGGGGTTGGTCCTTCTTTGGGCAGAGGGCTGGACTCAATCATAGAACACTAGAACTGGAAGGGACCTCGAGAGGTCATTGAGTCCAGCCCCTTGCTCTCATGGCAGAACCAGGCACCATCTAGAATGATCATCCCTGATAGATGTCTACCTAACCTGCTCTTAAATATCTCCAGTGATGGAGATTCCACAACCCGCCCTAGGCAATTTATTCCAGTGTTTAAACCACCCTGACAGGCAGGAAGTTTTTCCTGATGTCCAACCTAATGACCTCCTGAGGTCTCTTACAACTCTATAATAGTTCACAGGGCACAAGTTAGAGGAGCATGCAAGCTGCTGTAATTTGCAACATACCAATAATAATCAGGGAAAGCCAGAAAGCAGAGGAGCCCTCACTGAACAAAGACAGAGGGGTGATGTAGGAGCTATTAAAGCAGCCCTGTTTTTGCTGAGGCTTTCAATTCTCGAGGAACTGCTAAACTGGGACAGCAGTGGGAAACAGAGACAGGCTTATGGATGTAGAGGTGGGTGAATGTTTCAGTTTTGGTGCAATGGAAGCTATTTGTGAATTCACATCAAATTCAGGGGATAGTTTCAGCTATATACACAGGGTGTGTGTGTGAAATCAAGAGTCGAAATCAGTGCCCTAAGTCGTTTAAAAAAAATTAAGGATGAAAATCCCCTAAAGGCACAAGACCACCCCCACCGACAAAACTTCATTTCCAGGCTGGCAAAATATTCTGTTCAAACCATAACTATTTTTTTTCTGGTTTGGCTCTTAAAGTGAGGAAAAAAAAAAAGAGTCTCTGGTGGATGGTCAGACTCTCCATTTATGGAACCTGGTCCAACATCCAAAAATGAGCCTGAGGAGAGATGTAATTTGAGGGGCGGGCTAACGCGGAGTCAGGCTAACTACTCTTCTTGTAGCTGAGCCAGCACTCCCTTGTGTTGGCTGCTCTTAGCAAACTCTTTTGCCACTCCATAGGAGTTACACCTGGGCATTTCTCCCTGGTCGCACAGCAATGCTTATCTGAGCCCGTCATTCTTTCCAGAATGTTGCTAGAAGGAAAGGAAACCCGAGGTTTTCAAAGAAAAGAGGGTGGGTCGGATGGGAAAGTGAAATGGGAGGCAAAGAAGGAGCAGGAGAGAAGCAGCATTTGATATGAATATAGGATGCAAGAGGAACATTTCCATTGCAGTCCCTCTGTTGGACCTTCATTTTTTCCACCAGCGCTAAGAGAATCTCACAAACCAAGAGACAGGGGAGATTGTCCTACTCCTGTGTCACACTCCTCCTCCCCCATACTGAAAGACCTCAGGGCTGCTAGCTTTCACCATAATTACACAAAGTCTCATATTTAGTGGAGCCTTAAAGCAGCCAGGTCCTGGAGGCGAGAATTAAGTGAAGGCCTATACCAAAATAAGTGTGTAGCCTTAAGTGTTGTCAAGAAAAACTTGTAAACATGACACTGAAGGACTCAACTCCCCAAAGCTCCCTTTAAAAATAATTGCACGATTTTAAGCCATTGTGGAATTTTTGAGGTCCTCTCTTGATTTCTGAATGTTTGGAATGGATAGTCCTGAAAATTGAAAACCACAGGGTCAAATTCTGGCCCTCTGATCCTATATAGCATGGGAGCACTTCACTGTAGCAGGAGTGGAAATGGATTTCAACCAACTAAAAAAAATAGAAGAGAAGGTCCCATGGAGAGACCAATTAGGAAGAAAAAGGAGTTGAAGGGGACTGACCGTTCCTAAAAGATGTAATACAAGAGGCTCAAAACCAAGCTATTCTGATGCAGAAGACAGATAAGAGCCACCACAGAAGACCAACAGGCCTACACAAAGAGCTTTTAAGCAATCTAAATCCCAAAAGGGATACCCACAGGAAATGGTAGGAGGGGCATGTCACTAAGGAAGTAGACACGGGAATAGCATGAGCATGTAGGGATAAAAATCAGGAAAGGCAAGGCAGGAAAGGGTTACAACTGGCAAGGGATGTTAAGGTATGTTTACACTGTACAGCTATTCGAAAGAAGCTATTCTGAAATAGTTTATTTTGAAATAGCACATCTACACTGCAGGGAAGCCTCACAATTAGTTTAAGCAGGCTTCCCTAATGTAGACGTGCTAACTCAATTTAGAGCCCCAGGAGGCACTGGGGAGGAATAACTTAGAAAGGTCCCGGTGAGGGGTTATTTTGAAATAGCCACAGTGGAGCATCTACACACGCCTTATTTCAAAATAGCTATTTCGGAATAGGAGTTATTCCTTGTGGAATGAGGTTTACAGAAGTCAGAATAAGCCGTCCGTTATTTCAAATTTATTTCAAAATAACAGAATTGCTGTGTAGACGCTCCCATTGTTATTTCAAAATAATGCTAGTTATCTCAAAATAACAGTGCAGTGTAGACGAACCCTTAGAGAAAAAAAAAAGGGGGTTCCACAGATATGTCCAACAAAAGAGATCAAGGAGGTCAAAGGTCGGGTGCCCAGCGGAGATGAAGAACTGGGAATAAAAGAAGGCAGACAAAAAAATAACATGTGACCGGATGGTTAGTGAATTATCATAGACAAAGGGGAGGGATGCAGATGAGGATCAAGAAAGACCTCGTTAGTGATCTTGTGACAAATTTGAATGAATTCAAATCATTGTGGCCTGATGCTAATTCACCCGAGAGCACTGAAAGAATTAGCAGTAGAAATCTCAAAGCCACTGGTAAGAATATTTGTAAGCTCATGGATGACAGAAGTACCAGAACACTGGAGAAGAGCTGATGTATGGCCTATGGGTACATCTACACTGCACTCTGAAATCGAAATAAGATACACAATTTGTGCTATGCAAATTGCATATCTTATTCCGATTTTATTTTGAAATAGGCTATTTTGAAATTTGGTGCATCTACCTGGCGTCAAATTTCCAAATAAAGTGCTATTTTGAGCCATCCCTTGTGCAACGAGGTTTACAAGAATGGCGAAACAGCACATCTGTTATTTCCAAAATTATTTCGAAATAGTGGACACATTCCTTGGATGTGGGGTAGCTATTTTGGAATACCTGTGGTATCACGAAATAGCATTGCAGTGTAGATGTGCCCTATCTTTACAAAGGGGGAAGAAAAAACAACCTACAAAATATACAATTTTCAAATACCTGAAGGATGAAGGGGTAATCCCTTGTAGGCAACATGGATTTACCAAGAACAAATCATGCCAAACCAGCCTGATTGCCTTCTTTGACAGGGTAACCGGTTTGGTGGCTAGCAGGAATGCCTTGGACGTAATGTACTTGACCAAGACTTTTGACACAGTCCCAGATGAGTCTCATAAATAAGCTGGAGAAATGTAGGCTCGGTAGAGCTATCATTAAGTAGATACATAATTGGTTAACCAATGTGTTGTGAATACTGTAGGCATGCTTCTGCTTTGGGTGAATGCAGCATTATCTGACGAGTAGAGATGGAGGCCATCCAAAAAGAGATCCAAATATATTTTTCATAAAAAGAGAGACTGAAGAATGAAGACTCAATAAAATACGTATGCTTTTACATTTTACATAGAGACACCTCTCCGAAGCTCTAGATGCCTTAACATAATTAATTTAACTAAACCTCAGCAGAATTAAAAATCATCATCTGTGCTGCAGGAATTCAGCCAATATCTTCTAGGAAGCTCGCCCACAGCCCTCTTCTCCAAACCCTCCTAACAGATGCCCTTTGCAGCATGCCCAGAAAGTCACACATAAATGAAGGGATTTGAGGTCACAAGATGCACAAAGTGAACATGGGACGCAGAAGGGGAGGGAAAATGATTTTTGGCAGGGCCCAGTTTAACAATGTTCACTCAAGAACATGCTTAATTTTGAGAACGTGCTTCTCGCCGTTCACCTCAGCTCACTGCCGAACAGGGACGTTTCCCTGAATGGAGGTCTTTAATGCTTTCAGAGTTCACTCAGCTAGAATGAAGTGTACAAGTCGGGACAGCAGGTGCTCCAGGACTGGATGCAAACTGCGCTGGAGTCTTTAGATAATATAATTAGGGCCCTACCAAATTCATAGCCATGAAAAACGTGATATGGACCATGACATCTTTTTGCATGTGCATTTTTACCCCATCCTATACAGGTTTCCTGGTGGAGACCCCTGTTTCTCAAATTGGGGGTCCGGACCCCAAAGAGAGTTGCAGGAGGGGCTACTAGATTTTGAGGGGCCCTGTGCACAAGTCTTTTTCCTAATTTACAACAAAATGATCACGATTATGGCATCGAGGCTATTAACGCTACACTAAGCTGGCTTTTTAAATTAACAAAGCCATTCTGGGGTTACATTTTAGTCTTAAAACATGCAGCACACAGTTAATTCAAAATAGGCTACTTCTTACCTCACAGCAGTTGTTAGATTAGTTTCTTTCTGGGAGAGAGTTGTGGGGCAGGAGGGGGTTCTGACCTGCGGCAGGAGGTTGGGGTGCAGGAGGGGGTTCTGACCTGGGGCAGGGGTTTGGGGTGCAGGACAGGGTGAGGGGTGTGGGCTCTGGGAGGGAATTTGGTGCAGGAGGCAGCTCTGGGCTGGGGTGAATGGTCTGGGAGGGAGTTTGGTGCAGGAGAGGATTCTGACCTGGGGGTTGGGGTGCAGGAGGGCGTGCGAGGTGCAGGCTCCAACCAGAGGCACTTACCACAGTCAGCTCCTGGCCAATGACACAGTAGGGCTCAGGAAAGCTGCCCGCATGCCGTGGCCTCACACCATTCCCAGAAGTGGCTGGCTGCTGGCACGTCTCTGCCCACACATGAGGGGAGAGGGGTTGCAGCCCCTAAAGCCCCTGAGTTAATTCAGTCCTGGCCCACTGAAGAAAGTGGCTGTGAATGCTGCAGCCCCCCCGCTTTTAGGGCCCAGATTCGTAAATGGTGTTTAGGCACCAAACTCCTATTCAGAGGCCACATAGGTGGGGACTACCGAGGCCACTTTTTGACCAGTCAGACCTGAGTGGCTTTGCAACCAAATGTGCCAAGTTGCAATGCCACTTACTCAGATGTGGAGGGGGTGGATGTAGAGAAGGTCAGGCTGGCGTGGGGAGAAATACCTGAGAGGGGAAGAGAAGGGTCAGGCAGGAGGAGCAAATCTATGGTGCTCCATTTTAAATTTGCTCCACAGCTCACGGTCAAAGTCAAAGGAAGTTAACACTATGCACATGCTTAAGTTCCACTGACTTCAGTGGTATTTAAGCACACACAATAAACACATGCTTAATTACCTTGCCAAATGGGACCATATTGTGGTGAATTTGATTAAGAACTGCAAAGCTAATAAATAAAAAAAATATAAAGGAAAAGGGATGAGTCAAATGACTGTATAACGATCACCCAGATTACACAAATAACAGAGTAAGACACATACTGCATAGAAATAGAGAATAAATTAGTCGTGGCTACATTTGCAGCTGGTTAATTGTTAGGTATCTGAAATAAAGGTACAGGAAAATAGAGGCACGTTCTGCCTTAGCAAAATATTTAATCCAAAACACCCACCCACATATTTTGGAATTTAATCAAATTATTTATATATGCACTAATTTTTTAAAAATACGTATAGGCTAGACACAAAATGAAGCCAAATTTCCTCGTGAATTTTGGCCTGCAATTTAGAGAAGTGTGGCTTATTTTCTTTGCTCTGCAATCTTAATTTCTCTGATTTTATTATCTAAAAAGAGGACACAGGCCAAAGCTGGACCCAGGAAAAGGATGGCCCCATTTCAATCTGATTTTAAGTTTCGAGAGCAAAGAGAAGTCATGGAATACGGTGGATGTAGAAAGATAGGCCTGACTGGCTCAGAACTAAAGTAATACAGCCCGAGTTGCGTACGGAAAACAGCGAACCCTCTCCCAAGCTCTCTTTATAACTTCAGCACATTATAAAACCCACTGACACCACATGGAAAACTTTCAGATTTTTGCACATTTTTATATATTAAAATTAAATTAATTTAGATTTAAATTTGACAGAAGGGAGACTCGGAGGCTGTCATTTAAAGAAGCTATGTACCCACATCTCACTGAAGCTCAATAAAAGTTGAGAGCCCGCTCTTTTGAAAGATCCCACTCTTAGGCTACGTCTAGACTGCAAGCCTCTTTCAAAAGAGGCTTTTTCAAAAGATACTTTCAAAAAAGCCTCTTTCAAAAAAAGAGTGTCTAGACTACAACCAGCACTTTCGAAAAAGCAAGCCGCAGTCTGGATGCTCTCTTTTCGAAAAAGCACAGTTTGCATTACATAGCGCCTTTTTTCGAAAGAGCACTTTCAAAAAAAGGCATTCTTCCTCATAAAATGAAGTTTTCCGCAGTCGAAAAAAACTGCCGCGTTCTTTCAATTTACTTTCGAAAAGACGCGGCAGCAGTCTAGATGCAGGGGAAGTTTTTTTGAAAAAAGGCTACTTTTTTTGAAAAAACCCTGTAGTCTAGACACACCCTTAGGGTATGTCTACACTACATGGCTCCGTTGACGGAGCCATGTAGATTACCTTTGTAGACATAGGAAAATGAAGCGGTGATTTAAATAATCGCCGCTTCATTTAAATTAAAATGGCTGCCGCGCTGTGCCGATCAGCTGTTTGTCGGCACAGCGCTGTAGTCTGGACGCTCCGTGGTTGAGATTGCCTCGTGGGATGAGGTTTACCAGGGAGGTCGACAAATGCCTTTGATGTTGACCACAGAGCGTCCAGACTACAGCGCTGTGCCGACAAACAGCTGATCGGCACAGCGCAGCAGCCATTTTAATTTAAATGAAGAGGTGATTATTTAAATTGCCGCTTCATTTTCCTATGTCTACAAAGGTAATCTACATGGCTCCGTTGATGGAGCCATGTAGTGTAGACATACCCTTAATGTCCACTGTGCTTCAGAACTGTTAGGTGTTTCTCCCTTCTCACCAAGGTTTAACTAATGTACCACACACCCTCTGGTCCAGAATAGGATGACTACTGTGTGAAAAAGTTCCTCCTTTTTCCATTATATTTTTGTTGTGTGAGTAAATCACAGACGCTTTTCTGCATTATTGGATGGCGTTTTCAGTAACCTGGAGATGATGAAAGTCCTGCGGTTTTCTTGTCTGACATCCTAATGAATGCTATTGAGTAACACATTTTCCCCTGTATAGATGTATGTAGCTATTATGCTGTCATGCCTCTTATTTGATCAACCATCATGCATTAATATCAGGGGAGAGACTTTTATATCTTCCTTGAATTGTTCCTCTCTTCCTTCATTGTCACCACCTAGAAATGGCCCTGTGAGATACGATATGTCCCTCCTGACTGCTTTAAAGTGCTTCAGTTGTTCCTTTAAATCACTTATTTCATGCAACATTGAAGGGAATGTTTACAGAATAGAAGACTGCGACTTGTTCTTCAAGTTCCTGTCCCCCTTTCAGCTGTTTTCATGGCATCATTGCAGACTGATCATTGCCATTTTTTGAATGTTGAAGATGAACAGACTGTTCCAAATGAAGATGACCTGTGAGAGCAACTAGATGGTCTGGAGCAGGGATTTAAATCACCATGGCTGTATTGGACGTTGATGATAAAACACTGAAAGTGTGTCATCAGCAGGATGCTAGTCATCAGACTTATCCATATTCTGCGCCTTGCACTTGAATGAACAAGGCTTCATTCAATGGCACAATTGATTTCGAAGCACCCAAAGAAATCAGTTTTCTGCATAAATCCTTCCCCTATCTTAAATAGATTTTGCTTCAAAAGAATGACTTGTTTGCATTGCTTCAGTCCCTCTCTGTACATGTCCTGCCACTCCCTTCAACATCAACTATGTTGGGTCTTAGATGCACGCACTAAGGGTCAGTAGTCCGCAAATGTATCACTCGTTTGCAGTATTTATTAAACCCCCACTGGCAGCACTTAATCAGCAGATTTCACAGATAGAACAAGGAAAAGATTTCACCAGGAGGCTTTCATGTTCTGAAGACCAAAATCTAAACAAACTAGTCATCTTTAAATAGAACGACAATATCACGTGTCCTGTCCACCCTTCAGGGGTGATTCCATTAGTCTAGCCAATCAAGTCCTATTTACCACTTGACGGCTCCAACCGCTCTCCCGCCTGCTACCAGTGACAGTTCATATCATCCGTTAGCCACACTGATCTCTCCAATCGCTAGCCTCTCCAACCATTCCCCTTCCTCTCAAGGCTTCTAGACCATTCTAGAAGCATCTCATTCCCTCACCGCCTTGAAGGAAACAACAAGACTCTCAGTGTCTCTCATCCTTTCCCATTTCACTTTTCAGGGTGAAGTTTTCATTCACAAACCAAAATCCAAGCCACGCGTGTCCAGCCTCCGAAAGTTTTCATCTTTCTGCTCAGTTCACTGTAAACACTACACAAGGAATTGGGAACTAAAAATTGAATAGACTTGGAAAAACCCTAAAATATTTTTTTAAAAATGATAATAGTCTTTGTTGTCTCATTTCTGGAAAAAAAAAAGGCGGGGGGTGTGGAAACGGGAGGGAAAGAGGTCATTTCACAATACTAATTGCAACTCTCACTGTTATGTAAGGGCTGGCGGATAGTGGTGAAACAAACTGGCTTTTACCCACAGGACAAAGCATGCTGGCAGGTATATAAATAGAGGACAGGCCTTGATAGAAATCAGGCAAGTTGGCACTCTTCTCCCCGTTAATTTGAGGGGAAATCTTGATGAATGGGTTGCAGGCTCACAGATTTTTGCTGACCGTCCCATGTGGAGAGGCTGTCTTTGCCAGTTTGCCCATTGCATCTCTGCAAGATGTGCTACTAATTAGATGATTCTTATTTTAAAAAACGATCGCCCAGGAACACAGCGCTACTGCTCCATGTCATGCACACAAATCACTTCCCTATGCCAACTTATCTGCTCTGTCCCTTTCCCTACCAGGAGGGGTTAGAGGCCAGAGGGAATATCTTCCCTGCAGTTAGACACCTGGGGCTGGCCCCCGCCAGCTGCCTTATATTTGGGGGGCTTGGTCTGTGGGGTTGTTTAACTGCAGGCTAGACATTCTGCTGTAGCCCAAGCTCTGGGACCCTTTAAGCTTTCCAAGGCCGCAGTGCGCGGTGCAATTTCGTTTCCATGGGAGCTTTCACAAAACATGGTCAGAGGCATGGCCGAGTGGAGGGAGTGAAGCAGGGGAATGCTCCCCCCTTTGTAATCGAGGAGGGCACAAAACTCCGCCAGCCCTAGGGTTATGGAGGAGGCATAAAAGCTGCCCCTTCCAAAGCAGCGAGATTTAAATTAGTGCATGGGCCGCTGCGCATAGTAAATAGCAGAGAGGAGTCATATGAAAGCAAAGGAATCCCATGAAAGTCAACTCCCTCAGGAAAATTAAGGCTTCTGCTACCTTCAGGGGAACACAGCAGCTGGTTAACGTGAAACCAGCAGCTTCTCACCATGGTGAGCGTACCAATGCTTTCTTAGAAAAGCAATACTATTCATTTCCTTTCCAAAAATAAAGTAAGTTTGTGTTGAACTGCCAAGGTCCTTTTCCTACTTGATTTTCATTGAGGAATTGTCTATCCTGCCTGACAGCTACCCGCATGCCACTCACTCCCATGCTCGCTTGGAGAACCGCTGTGTTAAAACAATCCGCCTGCTTCAGGGAAGAAAGGTTACTATCGGGCAAATTCCTGCTGAGGCCGCAGGGCTGTTACTCGCGTGTGACTATTGCTGGCAGGGGAACAGACAGAAGGTTTGGCATTCGGAAGGACTCTGGGTCCTTCTTTTTGCTCTTTTATTTAAAGTGCACAGACCCAGCAGTCCAGTGACATAGGAAGTAGACAGTGTGGAAGGCTGTCAGTCCTGGGCCAAATGACTGAAGCCTGAGACTATTTTGAACAGCTTGGAACAAGCACACTTCAAAAAACAAACAAACAAACAAAAAAAAACCAACCTTAGTAATTATTATCATCATCTTAGGTGCTACATAGGACTTCACCACCATAGCCCCTGGTCACCTGGCAGTCATTCGGGGGTTGTGACTGGAGAACACGCTGCAGTAGGGAGATATTATTCATGCCCTTTTTGCAGACAGAGAAGATAAAATGAATTGCCTAACCTCAGTGGCAGAGCCTGAACTGAACTCCTAAGACACAACTCAGCCCCCCCATCCACTAGTCTGTCCTCCCTGCCTTGGGGCTTCATACTTTCAGCCTCCTGAAGAGCAGAACGGAGCCTGGTGGATCAAGGTGCAGTGAAATTATGCCCTGGAGCAGGGCCGGCCCACAACATTTTGGCACCTGAGGCGGGGAGCTCAAATGACGCTCCCATGCCCCCTTGCTTGGGCCAAAACTTTGAAAGGTCTCAATTCTGCCTGCTTCCTGTTCTACTCCTCTCATGGCACTGCTCTGCTATCTACATATGCACCAGCAGCTGACAATTTTCAATACTCTGGGTCCCAGTGGCGCCCCCCCACAGTCTGGCACCCGAGGCGGCCGCCTCAGTTCGCCTCATGGAAAGGCCAGCCCTGCCCTAGGGGGACGTAAGGAGAAGGCAAACACACGAGCGTGGCTGTCCCAGTTCATTAAGCAGGTATATTCTTAACGACACCACCACCACAAACTAGAGTCCCTAGCCGCAGATTAGCAAAGACAGAGACCCCCCCAGGCCCGGAGCTGGAGCTTTTGTGACACGTGCCCAGAACGTCAAAGGTATTTAGGCCCGAAACTCACTGATATGGAGCCCAAATGCCTTTGAGGACGTGGGCCACAGTCCATGTGCTTTGGAGGCCTACTGCACATCCCAAATCTGCGACTGGGCACCATCAGTGAGACCCGACCTCTTGACGCATCAATAACCAGACTGGCTGGCTAGGCCCATAATCAGCCCTTCTCCCGAGGCAGGCGCTGTAAAGCAGACCGGGTAGCTCATGCCTGCCAGATGCTCCTCCATTCTGGTTTCTGAGCCTTCCTTCCACCAGACTGCTAGACTGATGATAACGCTCCTTGGAGCCAGCCCCCTGAGTGCTGGCTCTCACTGCCTCTCTCTCTGGCCCCTGTGGGGAGCTGAGCTTCTAGGCCCAGCCATGGTGGAGAGAGCAGGGCCCAAGAGAGTAGGGAGGAAGCACAGACAGTGAGGAAGCCTGACTATGCCCCCAAAGCAGCTGACTGGCCACACAGCACAGAGTAAACGGCTGTGTGGAAGGGGATACTGGAGCTACCTCTTTCCCCCCGAACAGGGGAAGGACGTCTGTCTGTACATGGAAGCTACATTGGTCTCCTCATTCCGCAATGGGGACACTAGAGACAGACGCTGTCTAAGGGCTTTGGAATGCCTTGGCAGTCCCAGCGATGGGATGCAAGTGAAGCGCCTGAGGTTTCGCGGCTTGTGCCGGAGTGGGAGGACCCCGCCAGCGAATCTGCTTGTGTGAGGCGGGGAGAAGAGGCCGCAAGAAATGTCACTTGCTTCTGAGGCAAATCCAACTGTGCTGGAGAGCCTGGAAAGCACTGGCAAAGAAAACGCTTCCCGAGCCAAAGGCTAGGTGCTGTAATAGGGAAGGTGCCGCCAAGGCCCAGGGCTAGAGTCTAGATTGGCCAATACGCCCGAGTACGGGCCAGTGCGTAACTACAGATCAGGGCCTGAGTGATGACTCAGAGCCCCTGGCTCCAGAGGGGCAGTGATCTGTACCAGGTGACAGGGAACTGCTTGGAGAGCCGCGGCTTGTAAACACCAGTGACGCTCTGCTTGCAAACACTTCAGTGAGCGTTTTCTCCCCTCACAGCACTGGGCAAACACACACACACACACACACACACACAGTTCCTCAGCCCTTTATGCCAAGGGTATGGGGGGCGGGGGGCAGAAATCTCTCTTGGCTCTGGCTCTCAAAGCCTGAATCGCTCCCAATCTCCTCCCTTCTACTTCCTTCAAGTCCCTGTGTTCACACACTAGTTAGTGCTTTACCACGGCCCAGTCACTGCTAACCTCCGGCAGTTTATTCCGCAGTGATTTAGTTGGCCACAGAAACCAGAGGCAGCTGTCAGAGCAAATCAGAGGAAAGCTGCGTGTCACTACAGGGTTAACGGAGTTACTGGAGCCAACGGGGGAGGGAATCACACCACCTCTGCCTGCGGGGTGAGTTAAAGCTAAGTCCACACTGGCACTTTACTGCGCTGCAACTTTCTAGCTCCGGGTGTGAAAACACACCTCCCCTCAGCACAGCAAGCTACAGAGCCATAAAGCGCCCATGTATACTGGGCTACAGCGCTGGGAGCCACGCTCATTAGACACAGCAGTTCACTATGAGCTGGCTGAGCTCTCTCCCAGCACTCCTGCCATGGCCGCGCTGCTGCGTTACAGTGCTGCCGTGACAGCGCTTTGAACTTTTAAGTTTAGACGCAGCCTTAGATTTCTAATGTCCTCCTTTGCCTTTCACCCTGTGCTGAGCTTCGAGAGTTACAAGCTGCAGGGCCCCGATTCTGCTCCAGTGCCCATCAGGAGTCGCTCTTCGGATGTCAAGGAGTTCCACAGGTTTACTGTGCACCATGTGAAGAAAAAACATCCTTTTGTTTATTTTAAACCAGCTACCTATTAATTTCATTTGGTGTCCCCTAACATAAGAACAAGGGGGTCAACAAATGAAATTAATAGGTAGCAGGTTTAAAACAAACAAAAGAAAGTTTTTCTTTATGCAACGCACAGTCAACCTGTGGAACTCCTTGCCAGAGGATGTTGGGAAGCCCAGGACTTTAACAGGGTTCAAAAAAAGAGCTAGATAAATTCACGGAGGATAGACCCATCAATTCTTATTATCCAGGATGACCAGAAATGGTGTCCTTGGTCTCTGCTTGTCAGAGGCTGGGAATGGGTTACAGGGGAGGAAATCATTTGATGACTGCTTGTTCTGATCATTCCCCCTGGGGCATCTGGCAATGGCCACTGTCAGAAGACAGGACACTGGGCTAGATGGACCTTTGGTCTGACCCAGTGTGGTCAGCACAGCTATACTGGGGTCAGTAAGAAGAGAACCAGGCACTACGTATCACATCCACAAATGCTTCAGGGGCGTAAAATGGTGGAAGCAAATAAGAGGATGTCTCAGATGTCATAACTTGAACAAGCAGCGGCTTGGTCTTTTATCTGGTCAAGGGTCCCCATGATCACTACTGTTACGTGTGTGACTGCGTACACAAGAGGAGCACTTGGTTTGATGTTGCTCTCTCATGTGTTTCTCTTGGTGGGTTTTTGGATGTTTTCCCTTCCAGTGGCTCCTCCCCCAAACTATTTTGAGCCCTGACAAGGTGAAAGTGTTGCGGCTTTTTCTTCTGTCTGTCTCCAGCCAACGCCTTCTGAATGCCAGGTTTTTTTCAGCGCAGTGCCGCTGTGGGACATGAGGAGCCGTATCAGCAAATGTTTGCTTTGCTGATTGCAAGACCCTGGAACTGATTTGCAATAGAAGGCCAAGTAGGAGCACTAGTGATCTGCAAGGAGAAGGCGGGAGGTGAGCAGACAAGTGCTTTGTCAGCCATCTGCTTTAGACCAGACAGCTCCCGTCTCATCATTTCTAGCCCATTCGGGCACTGACTGGGATTACAATGTGCCCATATTGCTTGTCGCCTCTTTCCCACCATGTCAAATGCTGCTGCACTGTTATTTCACTCCGTCTGGACCTCAGTCTGCCCTCTCCCATTGGCTGCTATTTCAAGACATTTATAAAATGGGTGAAGACTCTGTCAGTGGGGACACAGCCTCTGAGCAGAGCAAACAGCAGCAGCACAGCCAGAGCAGACAGACAGAAGAACACGAGGGTGACTGGGTGATTTGAACCTTACCTCTGAACTGGTACTCAGAGGTTTGGCGCTGGGGAGGTCAGGAATCCTTCAGACAGCTCATAGTAGGGAAGGTGGGAGATGGAGGTGGCCTCCTCTATAAATGGCATCACTCTGCATCTGCAAATTCAAGCCTTTAAAATTGGTTAGCAGGCCAAGCCAGGCCAGGCCAGTGGTCCTTCTCAAGGACTGAGCTAGCAAACAGCCAGAGACTCCTTGAAATCTACTACAGGTTAAACCTCTCTGGCACTAGTCTGGCACTCTCTGGTCCAGCAACATCTGTGGGCCGGCATGATGTTAGTTGGCCAGATGTCCACTTATCATGGGGGTGGCCGAGTTTCCTGCAGACCCATAAAGTTGTTTACAGTCACCAGTTCTGGCTCTCAGGGCTCTGTGCTGTTATTTAGCTCTAATTTACCCCAAATGTCTTCTAAGAACCCAGGAAGCAGTGGAAGTGTTGGTAATACTGCTAGACAATATGGATCTTCCATGGTCTGGCAATTTCTCTGGTTTGGCAAAAGCCAGGTCCCAAGGATGCTAGACTAAAGAGGTTCAACCTGTATCCCAATTGCCGCGAGAGGCACAGCAGAGATCATGACTATCCAGGTTCAGGGAGAGGCAGGCCCTCCCACAAAGAATTTACCATCTAAATAGGCAAAAGCTGGGAGGGGACATATAGGTGAAGTGACTTGCCTACGCCACTGCCCAGTCCAGCATGGTGTCTACCAGACCATGCTACACCTTCCCTCTCCATTATTGCTGCACTCAACCCAACTTCAAAGAGTTACATTACTTCTTCTATAAAAGTTGTACAAGTGTCAATTTATAAAAGGTGCATACTACTATGTAAAGGCTAGAACACTATACAGTGCCTCTTATTTACTCACTTCTCCCTCAGATTCCTAACTCTGAGGGGAAACTCTGACAGCAGAAGGTCTATCACTCCTGCTGGCAAACACAGATGTTTCTAGTCTCAGTTATACGTGTCAAGAAATCTCTACACCCTAAGACAAAGGATTTAAATGGTCTGTAAAAGCACACACACAAATGCAGGGAGGGACCAGAGCACACTAAGGGTTTGTCTACATTGCATGCTTATTTCAAAATAATCTATTCTCAAACAGTTATTCTGAAATAGCTTATTTTGAAATAGCACATCTGTGCTGCAGGGAAGCCTCAAAATTAGTCTGAGGTAGGCTTCCCTAACGTAGACACGCTACCTCGATTTAGAGACCCAGCACTGGGGAGGAATAACTTAGAAAGGTCCTGGTGAGGGGCTATTTCGAAATAGCTGCAGTAGAGCGTCTACACACGCCTTAATTTGAAATAGCTATTTCGGAATAGGCGTTATTCCTCATAGAATGAGGTTTACAGATTTCAGAATAAGCCATATGTTATTTCAAAATTATTTCGAAATAACGGAATGGCTGTGTAGATGCCATTGTTATTTTGAAATAACGCTGGTTATCTCGAAATAATGGTGCAATGTAGACACACCCTAAGACACTAGGTATAGGGAGCAAGCAGGGAAAGGAATGTTCTTACAGGGATTTCACTTGGAGACAGACTGGTTTACACAAAAACTGGGATTTAAAGAGCCCAAGGGAGTTAGGTGCCAAAATCCCACTTTGAAAATTTCAGCCTTTAAAAAAAAAACAGGCCTAAATTCAGTCTTCCTCCATGTGGGAATATCTTAAGTATAATGATATGCATTCACATCCTCCCAGATATCATAGTACTTTATACATGTGGGTAAACATTATGATTGACATTTTACAGATGAGGTAACTGAGGTACAAAGAGACTGTCAGAAGTGCCAAAGGCACTTTGCTGCTCTGGAACAGGGCACTCTTCGACTTGCCCAGGACCAAACCCCATGTCCAGGGCAGATCTGGGACGAAAATGCTGTTGTGTTTGTTGGGTAAAGAAAGGGTCGTACTGACAGGAGGGAGAATAAACGACCCGCCAAAAAGAGAATGTCTGTTTTGGAACTTCAACCAAAACCAAGTCAGTGGAAAACGTGAGACTTCGCAGGAAACGCTGGAATTCGGGAATCCCATGGAATGAAATTAGTCAGGTTTTCCAGTTCCAGTCAACGTATGACATGAAATGTTAAATACCAAGATCGTAATTTAAACTACATTGATAAAAGTTAGGAACACTGTAAATCAACGGTGGGGAACATTTTTTGGGTCGGGGTCTACTGATCCCCAGAAGAATCAGTTGGGGGCTGCACACAAGTGAGAATCAAAGAAAAAACAAACAAGCAAACAAACAAAAGCCCTGACTGAGAAGGAGAAAGACACTCCCCACATTCCTCTTGCACACCAGAGCTTAGGGGGGCACAGGCTAGAAGATTTGATGTGCTCCAGCCTCGCGGGGGAATGGCAGGGAAGTTGGAGTGCCAGTGCAGGCTCCCCAGTGCTGGGGGGAGCCCTGAGCCTTGGGGGCCAGATCCAGCCTGCCGGGGGCCGCATCCAGCCCCCAGAGCTGAGGTTCCCCACCCCTGCTATAAATGCTTAGCTGATCTTTACTCCAAGAGGCAGACCTGTAAAGAGACTGTTAGTGTAGCTATTGGCACTACTGGCAAGGGAGAGTCCTTTGTATGTTTCTTTATTCCTACCCCTGGACAAAAGAGAAGGAACATGGGTGGGAGGCAAGGTTCCCTCTAAGATGCAGGGCAGCAGGGCCCTACAGCTGCTTAATCAGCCCCATCCAGCCCTGAGCCCCTGACTGAGCAGAGCCCTGTGCCCCTGATTGGGCAGAGTTCATTAAGCATCTGTGGGGCTCTGCTGCCGTGCAGATCAGAGGAAACCTTGGTGGGGAGGCCAATGTTCAGAATCATTTAGCACCAGCCTAATGCTGCTCACATTGAAGTCAATGGTAAAACTCCCACTGAGTTCAAATAATCGCCTCCAGAGATACCATTGATGTAGAAAATTGTGATAATTTTTCCAGCACAATGGGAGTTCTCTGCTCTGATTCACTGAAGAGGATGGTTTGGGGAGGTTTCAACACCTCCCTCGACTAGGAGATCCAGCAGTATCTAGGATGACCTTCCAGGCTATTTAGCCAAGTGCTTTCAGCTCCCTTCTCCGGGCAGGTGAAACAATCATAGATCTGAGTGTGAGGACAGCTGCACCCCAAACACTCTCAGAAAGGTCAGCATGGACCTGAAGATGCTTGTGAGCTCTTATTTATTGTGGCTGTGAGTGCAGAAGGAGGACAAACCAATCTATGAATTGAAATAAAATGTTCCCATGGCACCAGAACCTGCCCCATCACATCTGAGTTTTGGTGAATCCGTTCTAAGTGGTTTTAATTCCCTTACATAGAAAAGGAAAATACAAGACAAGGTGGATCCTGACAGTGAAAAGAGGATGGGAAAGCTGGTTAAGACTCCGGACTGGGCCTCATGAGATCTAGGGTCAGTCCTTGCTCTGTTACAGCCACGCCTTATGACCTTGGTCAAAGCTCTGAATCTCTCTGTGCCTCAGGAAAAGCAGGGTCAAATCTTACCCCGCTGGAATGTGGTGAGTGTGAATTGGTCCCTGGGAGGTGCTCATAGGTCACCTGAGAACAGGGGGGATCTAGCAGGAGAGAAAAGCTAAAGACTGCGGTTCTAAGCATAAAAAGGCCTCAGAGAAAAAATGAACACTACATTGTAACACTGGGGAAGCTTCTCAGCTGATGTAAATGTACCACTATACCATTTACACTAGATGAGGATCTGACCCATCGTTTTCCTCTAACTCAATATAATTATCACTGGAGAATATATTTTGAACTAGGCCAAATTACCGTTAAATTAGACAGCCAAGATTTTGAGAGAGACTGTAATTTGCAAAAAATCCCACCCCTTTCTTACTCAAGAAATCCATCAGACTTATCCTGCCCATGCCAAAGAAACCATGGAGTTTCTGGAGTATACTAGCATCGTGAGCCTATGCACAAAATTAGGATGTTGCTAAGAAACCTGTTCCTTTAGCAACGTTATGCCTGGAATGATGGAAAAATGGCTAATTGTGAGAAACAAACAAGTTTCAGTCTATCATACATGGATGAATTGTGACTGTTGGACTGCTCAGTTAGAGTAATGGTGGGGAATAGTTACTGTTTTGGATTGTTTGACTATCTTTGTCTATCTCTTCGTGATTTCTCCCACGTTGCCCCTTATGCAATAGAAAATCTCCCCATTAATATTCACAAAGCAGCCACTTTATGTTTTAAAGCCGTCGGTAAATCCTGCCTCTGCCTTGACTCCTATCAGGTATTTGTTAGGCAAGTGGTGATTTCTGCTTTTATGCTCAAGGTATTTTTGCATTACAGCTTCCTGCTAACATTCCACCTAAGTTTCTCAATTTGGCCGCCTGCTGCAGTCTGTCTAAATGCTAAATGGCGATTGGGGTGGGGGCTGTCTTCTTTGTCACTTGTTTGTACAGCGCCTTGCAAAATGGGCCTCCAATCCTTAGTTTGGGTTCCCACGTGCTTCCACAATAGACAATCATTTATTGGGATTGCCCCTTCTTTCAATGCTATAGCCCTGTTCTGATACCAACAATGCATGTGCCCAGAGCCCTTGCAAGTCAGCCTCCCAGTGGGAGAGAAATCAATGAGATGGGGGTCTAATTAAGCACTAACTATAACTTGCTTTACTTACTCATGTTCACTGGTTCTGGAGTACACAGCCTCTCTCTCTGGAACCTCAGTGCAACACTAATGGAGGGTCCCAGAGCCCAAGGCAGAAAGCAAGCTCTCCAGCTGCTTGCACAATTCCCCTTTCACAGACCACTGCCTCTACTAGAACCATGTGCAACAAAACTCACAACAGAGCATGTCTTCCCTAGGTGCCACTTTTGCTGGCATGCCATGAATGTGGAAGATTCTGTACCAGCCCCATCTGCTGATGCCTGTCATAATGTATTGAACGCCTGTCAGGGTGTTTTTTTTGCATCCGTCTACACTGCAGAGGATGTGAAAGAGATTCCTACGTCTGAGCTGTTTTTTCTAGGTGGGAATTGCCCCAGATTGAGGTGGCAAAATAAGAGGGTTGGGAACATACTGATAAACTAAACAGCAATAAATCACTAGGACCAAATGGGATTCACCTCTCTCCATTCTTAAAACTGACAGTGCAATCCCTTGTTTCCTGTCTTAATCTGTTACCGATCCATGAGGGGACCTTCTGTCTCATCCCATGACAGCACTCTTTGCTTAGAGCTTTTGGTGAGGAATGTTGTCAAAGGCTTTCTGAAAGTCCAAGTTTGCTATAGCCACTGGATCCCCCTTGTCCACATGTACGCTTGTCCCCCCTCAAAGAATTCTAGTAGACTGGTGATGACACCATTGAAAAAAAAGCAACAACATTAACAGGAGTGTTGTGAGCAAGATACGAGAAGTCATTCTTCCGCTCTACTCTGTGCTGATTAGACCTCAATTAGAGTATTGTGTCCAGTTCTGGGCACCACATTTCAAGAAAGATGTGGAGAAACTGGAGAAGGTCCAGAGAAGAGCAACAAAAATGGCTAAAGGTCTAGAAAACATGAGCTATGAGGAAAGGCTCAAGGAATTGGGCTTGTTTAGTTTAGAAAAGAGAAGACTGAGAGAGGACATGATAGCGGTTTTCAGGTATCTAAAAGGGTGTCACGGGGGGGGGGGGGAAATTGTTCTCCTTGGCCTCTGATGATAGGTCAAGAAGCAACAGGGTTAAATTGCAGCAAGGGAGGTTTAGCTTGGACATTAGGAAAAACTTCCTAGCTGTCAGGGTGGTTAAACACGGGAATAAATTGCCTAGGGAGGTTGTGGAATCTCCATCACTGGAAATATTTAAGAGCAGGTTGGACAGACATCTGTCAGGGATGATCATTCTAGATGGTGCCTGGTCCTGCTGTGAGGGCAGGGGACTGGACTCTATGACCTCTCAAGGGCCCTTCCAGTTGTAGTGTTCTATGAGCCTATGCCAGACTACCCTTTTCAAAAGCCATGTTGACTCTTCCCCGAACAAATCATGTTCATCCATGTGCCTGGTACTGAAATCAGGGGATCACTTCTGGAGCTCTTTCTCAGCATTGGCCTCATGTTTGCTACCCCCAGTCATTTGCTACAAAAGCTGAATTAAAGGCTAGGTTACAAATCCCACAGTGGGTGGTTCTGCAATTGCACAGCAGAGTTCCTCCAAAACTCTTGGGTGGAATCTAGCACAGTGCACCCCCGAATCAGGAGACTACATCTGCCCCAATTGTGGTATATGCTCCGTTAGGCCACAAGCCTGCAAATACTTCAACATGCGCTTAGTTTTACTACCGTGAACTTGCTGAGCTAAGCACAGGCACAAGGGTTGGCAGGATCTGGCCATACACATCCATCAAGTCTACAGGATGCTGCTTCTTGAGTGGTACAACATTATTACTGAAATTATGGCAGGGCAGAGGGTCTCTACCTGTAGCCCAGAGCTGTGGCCCATGTGACCTCCTCAGGGCCATACAGGTTTTTATTGGATGCAGCCCACAATAGTTAATAGGTTGCAAATCACTGTGGTGGGGCCTTGAAGATCCCATCAGAGATTAAGGCGCCACTATGTTATGCACTGTATAAACACATGGTAAGAGTGTCCCTACTCCAGAGTGCTCACAGTCTACAAAAATAAGACAGACAACAGGTGGTAAGAGAAAGAGGTGAAGTGCACAGCAGTGTGAGCTGGCAAAGGTTATACAGTAAGTCAGTGGCAGAGATGGGAACAAAATCCACGTCCCCTGAGCTATGCCTTATCCACTGAACTACGCTGCCTCTCAAGAATTACAGCAGTGGTGTGTCAGCTAAGCAATATCTAGGTTTTGACCATATGCAGTGTACACTCAATTATTTCTAATTTATCTCCAGATTATATTATCTCCTATTATGACTTTTTTTGCAGATAAATCCAAACAGACCTTGCCTATTATCTAGGTTATGCTCACAGATTCTTCTTCTTTGCTCCCAAGAAGAAAAACATTTGATTTGACTATCCCATCAGAGGAAAAAAGTCAGCAGCTTTTAAGTAGGTGAAAAACTAATGAAAAAGTGTGCGATTCTGCAATCAATATAACAGATTCACGAATATAAGGGGCATTAACTCTTTGAAATGTTAGGTTCAAAACACATCCCTGAGTAGCACAAGATCCTGCTGTGTTGGAAGGCAGCTGTTGCTTGACACACGGAATCGAAGTTCTGATCTCTTGTGGTAACCAAAAATGCAATAGCGCTTTCAATAAGAGGAAGTTTTGTTAATCCGAGAGACTTGCCCCAGGCTATCCTAATGACTATATGTCAAATGTAATTGGTGCACAAGTTTATAAATCTCCTAATAATATACGCCTTGTGCTGCCCAGTTGCTTTGATAGACAGACACCATGGTATCTCTACTCCCCCATTCTTGTATTATGCTCTAGCTCAACCAGACATTATGAGCTATCTTAGAAAGACAGCCCGACTTAATGTAAAGACTTCAAGGGATAAAGATTCCACCACAACCCCAGATAAATTGTTCCAAAAATTAATTATCCACATTGTTAAAGATGTGCATCTTATTTCTAGTCTCAGTTATTTATGCACCAGCTTTCAGCCATTGGAGCTTGTTATATTTTTGCCAGCTACCTTAAAAATCTCTTAGAAAGATTTTCCCTGATACGGTGCTTATAGATCTTGACAGTCACCTCTTAATTACCTCTCTCTTAAGTTAAGGAGACCAAGCTTCTATTACGTACAGACCATTTGAATCGGCAGCAACAGGTAGCTTTTAAGCTAGAGAGACAAAGACTTATTTGATAAAAGTCAAAGAATCCTAGAACTGGAAGGAACCTCCAGAGGTTGTCAAGTCCCATCCCCTGCACTCATGGCAGGAGAATATAAATAATAGCAATACAAATATAAATGAGGGTAATTTCTTAATGTCTGGTGACTCAAAAAACTGTAGGATGGAACTTCTTCAAACTTCTCTGCTGCCTTCAGAGCGAGCCTGGCAATTTTCAGACCATTTTTCATGCCAGAATTACAGGGTAGCTAAACAGAGCTTTAGAGAGGAAGCCTTTGGCAACCTTAACTTCGGAGCAGCCCTGGCCTTTTCACGTTATAATTGGAGCGGAGCACAAGCTCTTTAGTAGAAAAGGGCTTGGAGCCTTCATATTGCCCCAGGATTTAAAGTGGCAGGCGGTTACCTGACGGTGAAAGTCAGGGTGGCTTTATTGTTTCTCTGTGGGTGCAATTATTGCTGCTAATGCAGGGTGTTGTCGTTAGAGGCAAGATGGCGCTTCCAATGCAAGATCCTTTTCACTCCCTGCAGCCCGGGAGCTGAGATTCTGCTGACAGGGGCTCGGTTCATTCTGTGACTGTGTGAGACATCTGTGCGCCGCAGATGCAGCTTAACAGAGGGAACGAAGGGAACGCTAAGGCTTCTGACAGGAAGCTTTACTGACATTAAACCACTCGGCTGTGGGTGATTTTGGGGTCAGTGCCCAAGACGTGACAGAGCCGAGGGAGTGCTGGCATCTCCACCCTTCAGCCAAGTCTGCACATTTTGCTGCGAAACGCGTGGCCAGGATCCAGCAGGCGCTGTTTGGATTGTTGCTTTGCAAGGTTACAGAAGAAGGAGAGGCTCAACTGGCATTTTCCCAGAAATGTGCAGATCATGTTCTATTCCATTGCCCCTTTCTCTCTTGAAGCGCGCTGTTCTTTCTTGTGTGACAGTAGCACACAGAGCTCCCTGTTGAGATCAGGGGCTTGCGATGCTCGGTGCTGTACATACACTTAGTAAAAGAGACAATAGACAGGACTGACTGGTTGATTTTAAGGCCAGAAGGGACCCTGGTCTGATCTCCTGCATGTTGTAGGTCACCAGTGCGGGGAAGGAGAAGAAAGGCTGTATTACTGAGTAGAGACTCTACCAATTCAGTAGACCGCAATGATATTCTCATCAGTGGCCATCTTTAAGGGCTGTCTCAAGCAGTCCATCCCCTTGCTACAAAGCACTTAAGCACATGCTTAATCTTAAGGATGCGCTTCAAAGGGATTTTACATGCTTGGGTGTGCTTAGGAGCTTTGCTTATGAATCAGCCCCTAAACTAGTTCCTATCACTTCAGTGGAGTGTCCCACCACCTTAATCCGCCAAGCAGAAAAGAAAAATCCCCGCTTTGCTTGTTAGGAAGGTGGGGGAAAAGTCAGTCTTTCCATGAGCTGGGAGGCTTCCCAAGGTAAGAAGGACAGAACTACTGACAGACAACAGGATACAGTGGCAGGGTCCTTACATGTTTGTGTGGATGATGAGTGCCCTTTCCAATGCATACGGCATCCCTGAAGTTCTTTCGCCGCCAACCTTTCTATTGCTGCCGTCATCGCTCGCTGCTGTCCTTATCTCCTCCTTTTACTTCTCCGCTTATCTTGAAAGTTCTCGGAAATGGAACATTCAGATACTGTCCCAGACACGTCTGAGCCACAGACAAAGATCAAGAGTCATACAGAAAAAAACGTAAAGCTTTCCATTTGTATTAACCTGTTCACGTTGTGACATCGCTTATTTGCCATCGAAGATTGGACTCTGGCTTTGCCTTGCAGCAGTAAAACACTTAGCTGAAAAAAAGACAAAGGGATGGATTTTCAGAAGCGGGGCCGCTCCCATTTAGGTACCTTTGATTATTTATTTGCATTTCAGTCGCAGTGAAGCGCGCTAGTCATGGACGCGACTGCACTAGGCGCTGTACAAACGCACAACGGAAAGTCAGAAGCTCCTGTTGCTGGGTGCTGAGCTCTTATGAAAATCTAGCCATTTATTTAGGTGTCTAAATGGAAGCAAGTTCTTTTGGAAAAAAAATCTAGCTCAGAAAACTTTCCTTTTCACTAAGAAGATATTCATTCATGATAAAATAGGGGGGAGGGTTAAACTGGTCAAGAGGTTTGCTATTTGTTTTCATGCATAGATAACTTAACTCCTCCTCTTCCCGCAGCAAATGAATTTAAAAAACTTAACATGCTCACAAGAAACCCAAACCAAACAATCCATGCAACTGGAAACTGATGAAGCCCTCAGCAGAGCTGGTTGTGATAGCTTGGTTTTGTCTAAGCTGGAATCTTCAGCATGAAAACAAGGATGCCTTTGGAAAAACGGCATTTGCTCACGGAACTTTCCAAAGCTGAAGACACCTATTTTCTCCACGGTCTGCTTTAAAGAGTTGGAATACAACAGTGTGAGAAAGTAAGCTTTTCCCACACTTCCTTCCTTTCCTAGTGCAAGGGTGGCCAAAAAACTGGAATCCCCTGAGAGGAAAATTTTAAGTGTCCCTTCCTCCCCTGCCCCCCACATAATGAAAATTCCTGCTTGAACAAATCCCTGTTTTCTGGCCAGCTCTAGTCTCCAGTGACAGGTTTAAAGAAACTGATGGAGACTGGGGTCCCTGACTCTATCCCCACTCACCACATGGGTTGCAGGAGCCAGAGCGGCCTGGCAGCATGCTCTGCTCCACCATGCCATGCCATGCCATGCTGCCCTCCCGGCCCACTGCACCCCGCTTCTCCGCAACTCCTCCCATCCATACAATGGTTGGGGTGGGTGCTGCAGGCCGCACCACAAGCTCAGAGCCTGGGGCGGTCACCTCAAACTGTCTTATGGACAGGACAGCTCTGGCCAAGCATAAAATACATCCCCCTTTGCAGGAGTTCAAGAAACAATACAGTTGTTTTCAAAGCCTGTTCCTCTCACAGGTACTCCCAAGATGGGCTCCAGTGAAGCAGAATGACTGTAGTGACCCACATCCAGGGTGATTTGGGTCACATGCAAATCCTTAAAGGATAGCTAGTTAGCTAATGAGCAGGGGAAAGTCCATGATGCCACTGTTGCTTACCAAGATGAAAAAGAGGGGGAAGAAATCCAAGAAAGGGTGAAGAAACACTGCTGAAGGGCAGAGTATTATAGGGGCAGAAGACAGAGGAACTATAGAGAAAGAGAGAAATGGAGAGATCTAGAGAGGAGGAAATAGAAGGAAATGAGACGTTGGAATTGGAGAGAGTCAAAAGAGGGAAAACAATAGAAAGGGAGGGGGAAGAGTAAAGAAAATAGGGGAAAGATGATAAGGTCGGGTGGAGAAAGAGAGCATGAACTGGAGGGAGTGACTCAAATGAAACAAGGAAATGGAATGAGAAACAGGCCCCTGAGTAGCTGAATAGGGATGGATGGCTACACGTATTTTTTACCTCCATTAAACTGCAAAGGCACGAGTCTGAAACCAATGCTGTTTCACACAATGAGTAATGAGACTGTGGAACTCACTGCCACAAGATACTGGTGAGACCAGGAACTCAGTAAGGGTATGTCTACACTAACTCCCTAGTTCGAACTAGGGTGGCTACTGTAGGCATTCAAACTTGCAAATGAAGCCTGGGATTTAAATTTGCATGTTCCCAGGCAGGCGCCATTTTTAAATCCCCTGAGTTCGAACTGACTGCCCGCAGCTACACGCGGCAGTCAGAAATTAATCCGAACTAAGTCCTTAGTTCAGATTAACTGTTACACCTCATTGCAGGAGGCGCTCCCAGCTGACCCCAGGTTCCTCAGAAATGCCATGTGAAGCCTGGGATCAGCTGAAGTCCCCAGCTGACCCCAGACTCTGCACGGTGCTGCTGCTTTGAAACACCACAGCAGCGTTTCAAAGGGGCAGTGCTGCAAAGCTGAGCCAGGGATCAGCTGTGCTGTGCTGCCCCTTTGAAATGCCCCTGGGTGTTTCAAAGCGGCAGAACTGCACAGAGCTGACCCCGGGCCGCGCCACGTGGAGCCCGGGGTCAGCTCCTTCCGGTGCTGCTTTGAAGTACCCCTGTTTCCCCCCCCCCCCTTTGCTGCCTCTATCTGATAGAGGCAGCAAGGGTGGGAGAGGGGGAGAATCGACTAGTCGACTGACTATCCGATAAACATTTGCTTATCGGATAGTTGACTAGTCCTTAACATCATTGCTTCAGGAGTGAGGACAAGATGAACCACAGACCTGAGCCAGTACGGCAACTCCTTCTAGGGTCTGGCACTAAGTGAAGTCCTGACATCTTCAGGACTTCCATGCTTGGTGGACCTGGGCAAGGACTCACACATTACAGTTAAAACAAACAGGAAAGTATTTCCCCTTTGAGGAGAAGCCCAGGTTACATTCATGGAGGTCAGGGACTCTGAAGAAAATTAATGTTTTGGGGGAGCGGGGAGGAGAGAGGAGAACATTCAAGAGTTGATGGGAGCTCAGGAGTCATTTTAACAGCCCCTCCACTGTCCCCTGCCAAATCTGGGTTCCTGTTATTTCCACTCCAGCTTCCAGCTCATCTGAGGAAGTGGGTTTTGCCCCCGGAAAGCTCACGATTCTATCTCTATTTGTGTGAGTCTCTAGGGTGCCACAGGACTACTTGTTGTTTTTAAAAGTTACAGACTAACACAACTACCCCTCTGAGACTCTATTTGGAGAGTTAATTGAACATGCATCAGTAATGCGTGCCACCACGCTTTGTTCCTCGCATCTCACGTTCCTGCAGGGACCGCTCTCTCGGGACATGTGCTGAGAGTTTCTCTCCCACTCAGGAGATTCCTGTAAAATGATGTGTCTTCTGTGCAGTCTTTGTCAACAGACATCTGGAAATGCTCAGCAAAGTACATTCCCAGGAACAATGCCCTAGGAGGCTCATGACATGTGCGCCTCAAGTTGCACAGCTGTTCGGAGCCAATTCTGCTGCCAGACTTCCCCGATAACATTGATGAGCAGGGCTCCGACCCACAGATTTGCTTCAGGAGACAGGGAAGAAAGCACATTCTCAGCCCAGCTATGCAACCCTTGCTCATGCTGGTCAGCCCCAATGCGTTCTCCCTTGCACCATTCCAGTCAGGGGCCCCACAAGTAGGAAATTAGTGAGGCAGGCTGCACAGCTGGACTCTGTTCCTGGCTCACGCCTGACCTGCTGTGTGACTTAGGCCAGTCTCCCCACCGCCTCTCCTGATTTCCCACTCTTTATTTTTTTACCACCATAGTAGCTGGGAGACCTACACATGGCCTGGGGCCCCTGGCGGCGCTAGGTGCAGTACAAATATGGACCAAAAAGACAACCCCTGCCCCAAAGGGATTATTTAGTCTGCATATGCTGCAAGACAGAGACTCTCTCTTACTGTGTGTGCATAGCCTGCACCACTCTTGAGTGCCCCCCCCCCCATCTCAAGGGTGGTACAGTCCCTTATTTCTCCTTTTTCTGGGCTGTGGTGACCCATCATATGACGAATATGATTCTGGGTTCTTCTGTGTTGCCACCAAGTAGCCAGGTGCATAAACTAATACACAGCCCCTGTGATGTCTTGGTGATTATGGTTTATAACATCGGTGGGTGGGGGGGGGGGCGGATTAAGGACCAACAGAGCACAATAAACAGCATATTTCCCCCCATCCCAAAATAACAACAGTAAGAAAATAAGAACAGCCAGGCTGGGTCAGACCAAAGGTCCATCCAGCCCAGTGTCCTGTCTGCCCACAGTGGCCAATGCCAGGTGTCTCAGAGGGAATGAACAGAACAGGGAATCATCAAGTGGTCCCTCTCCTGTCATCCAATTCCCAGCTTCTGACCAACAGAGGCTAGACACACCATTCCTTACCCCTCCTGGCTAATAGCCATTGATGGACCTAACCTCCATGAATTGATCTAGTTCTTTTCTGAACCCTGTTAAAGTCCTGGTCTTCACAGTGTCCTCTGGCAAGGAGTTCCACAGGTTGACTCTGCTCTGTGTGAAGAAAGACTTCCTTTGGTTTGTTTTAAACCTGCTATCAATTAATTTCATTTAGTGACCCCTAGTTCTTATATTATGTGAACAAGTCAATAACTTTTCCTTATTCACTTTCTCCACACCGGTCATGAGTTTACAGACCTCTATCATATCTCCCCTTAGTCTCCTCTTTTCTAAGCTGAAAAGTCCCAGTCTCTTTAATCTCTCTTCTCCCTAACAAAGAAGAAAGGACCAGGCAAAGTTATGTGAGTTATTCCTCAGTCTGCTCTTTCCTACAGTAACCAATCCTAGACGCCTACAAAGGCAGAGAAGAGGGTGGGAGAGCCACTCCGAAGGCTCCCTGCAGGCCTTACCTGGGTGGTGGGTTGCAGCCCCGTGTGAGGAACTCTCTCAAGCCCTGGCTCCTAGAGAAGCAGCCAGTCTTCTCGGGTGAAATGGAGTCTCCAGTTCTCTGCAGCAGAGAGCAATTACATTCTTCGCAGCTGTTCTCATCCACCTCCCTGCAGCCAGCGTGCTGCCACACACACTGCCTCCCCCTGTGCTCAGGGTAGTCCCGGCCCCAGGCAGGCTCCCTGAGGCCTGTGGTAGGTCACCTTGACTGTCAGTCAGGTTCTTGGGCTGGCCGCTATAAGCTAGGTATGTCCCTTGAGCAAAGGTGAGGCAGGCAGACTCAGGGGCAGGCGAGTTTCCTCCCTCCAGGCTGCTGTCTGCAGGAGCTACATCTTGCTAGGAAGGCAGCTGTGTGTAGACAGTGCCTAGCACCTAGTGCCATTTTGAGCTGGGGTGGGCTTCTGCACCAGCCTCGGTGGGGAGTTATGCTCTCAGACTACACAGCAGCACCCTCTGGTACAACCCCCAACACAACTGCGGCCTGTAGAGAGTTTTCTAGGTGAGCTATCATGGCGTCTTCAGTGGCAGGGGAGAAACGATCGAGTATGTGGATTTCAGGCCAGATCGAGTTCCTCATTTTGCTTTTAAAGGAGCTTGGGCCTTTCTTTGCCTCACTGAAAGACATTTTCAAGGGTTTCCTCCTGCTAACCTTCAAACTCGGAGGGGTGTGTAGTCTGGTCTTCCCTGGTTTTGCACTTCTTGCAGAGTCTCAGAGACCAGTTGATATGAGTGATTAAGACAGACATTATATCTCACAAGCGTTCTTCAGGCAATTGAGTTAATTAGGCACTGACAAACAACCACGGATGTGGGACGTGATCCAGCAGGGATGCTGTAGCATCTCCGAGGAGAGGCAGTGACTTTCTCAGGTGTGCGCAGCCTAGGGTTGAACTGGCTGCACAAGGTGGTCACGCTATGCAGCAAATCTGCGAATGCTAGCGGTGCTATTCAAACGGCATGGCTCTTAGCTCAGGGGATCTCTAGGGTTATCGCTCCTCTCAGCGGTTTACACCGTACCACCCGATTTGTGCAGTCACACAATCTCTTGCAAGCAGCTTGGATATGCACTGCAAGGAAAGCAAAACGGAACAAGGAATGCATTTTTGGAGAGTCTGTCTGGAATGATCTTAGCAGCCAGCCCCCATTTGTACCTGTCTCCGAGTGAATCCCACCCCCAGACATCAACACACAGAGCCCTACATGCTCGGAGGCAGTGGGAATGGGTTCCATGCGCTGTGTTGCTTTGAGAAGCTGCAGCTGGCTCATCTTTGCAGAATGGTTATGTCCGACTGCTGAGACGGCTTGTCCTAGAAGTGACACCACCTTGTGGCCAACAGTGTCCGGGCATGGCAAAACAACATAAGCCCCCGTCGTTCGTTCCCTGGGGATTTGATGTCTGGAGCACATGGGCACACGGAGATTAGAATCCTCCCCTCCGTTGCCATACTCTGAGCAGAGTTCAGTGCCCTCAGATTGGGACAGACCCATTGCATGCGCTCTGCTCCCCAAGGTTTGGGTCTGCACATGTAACAGCCTGAGCACGACAGAAGAGTTATGATGCAGGAGGGGAAATAATGAAAGTTATTATGAATCCTCTAATTTCTGGACCTCTCATTTATTGCAAGACATCCCCCTTTGGCAAACACGCCCAATGTTTTGCGTAAGCTGCAGCTCTCAAGAGGCACAGCAGGAGGGTTGCATGTGGGAAAAAGGGATGCAGGTTGGGAGGGGCACATGCCTCCTCCCCCCACATTTGCGGCTTGGCTTGCGTGATGAAGTGGGGTTTGGTTTATTCCCCGTGTTCTGTTGCGTGTGTGTTGAATTGTCCAATGCTAACCCTGTGTGCGCGCCTCAGTTTCCCTGGGTACTGCTCCCGTGCCTAGATGGTGATGAGAATTTGGGGTGTGACTTCCATGGAGGGAGGCTACCCTGCTGCCTGCTCATAAACAAGAGATGCCCTTTGTAACCAGAGCCCAGAAGGGGGTTGTGTCCAGGGGACACCTTTTGCCGGGGAAGTGAGACAAAGGCTGGAGGAGCAATGGCTTTGGCTTTCTATGGGACCGAGGCTTAAAAGCGACTAAGCCATTTTGAAAATGGCTCTTGGACACCTAAGTCCCTAGGCCTTACAACACACAGAGCAAGGCGTAAACAGCTTTCCAAATCTGGGTCCACAGACATCCTCTGAAAAGGAGAGAAAGGCTGCTAAGTCTCTCAAGCCCTGTGACCATGTTAATCTACCCGGGTTGTGTGTAGTGTTGTAGCCCTCTGGGTTCCGAGAGAGACAAGGAGGGCGAGGCAATCTCTCTTACTGGACCCCCTTTCTGGCGGTGAGAGAGGTGGTCCGAAGAAGAGCTCAATGGAAGCTGGAAAGCTTTCCTTTTTCTCCACCAGAAGCTGAGCCAATAAAAGACACTGCCTGGCCCACCGCGTGTCTCCAATTTCCCGGAGCGCCCGGGCTATGCTTTGGGTGCAGTTGGGAACTGAACGTCAGAAGCTGGCGGTGGGTGGCTTTGTGTGAGACTTGAAAAGGTGAGAATTGCGAAGTTGCCAAGTCTGTGATGGCGTTTGGGGGCGAGGCATGAGACGTGAGGTAGGTGTGAACACGAATGTCAGTTTCACTGGTGCTTTCCCTGCTCTGTAGTGATGTCTTTGCTAGGAAACGCATTAGAGTTCTGAGTCAACAGCTGTTTGCCGTGTGTGTCTGTGGGGGAGGTGTAGAAATAAAAGTGTCAATCTGCTGTTCCACTGAAGGCAAGAGGCACACCTCCCTGTTTGCCCGAGTGGCAGATCTGGCCCCCAAATCATGTTTTCCTTCCTGAGAGCCAAGTGTTAGCACAGACAAGATAACACTCAAGGTTTGTTTGAATTCTTTCCCAAAGGCAAGACACAGCACAACAGGGGATATTTCAGGTTAACCTTAGAATATCCAATCCCCTAAACAAACAGGTTTTCAGATATGAAGTCAAAGTCCCGCCTGGCCTCCTGAAAGTTGTTCTCACTGATCCTTTTAATAAAGCCCCTCGATCAGCCAGCCTCCAGGCTGAGGGTCGGGTGCATGCACGGGTACAGTTAAGATTCTGTTTTTTATTAAAATTCATGGGCGGAACGTGGGCAGTAAATAACAAATCATGGGAGTCCCAGCCCTGCGCCCCCAGGGGCTGACAGCCGGAGTCATGTTGCTGCACAAGGCTCATTGCCGGTAGCCCCTCTGCTGTACTGGGCTGGCTGCCGGACCCTGAGCCCCGAAGCCCAGGGCTGACGCCAAAGCTGGAAGTCACGGAGATCTGTGACACACTTGTCTCCTTGCTCACGAGCCATTCTGAGGGAGTCGGGGTGACAAGGCACCCGTACCAAACAGCTGATGGAGAAATGTGGATTTTGCAGTGCAAGTGAAACTGGCCAGCTTTGCGCCAGTGGTTTCCACGCGGGTTCACACGTTTAAATCAGCGCTTTCCCTCAGGACGTCTGCGCAACCTTTACTCTTTGTGAACTGACCGTATTTCTCTGAGCACAATTCCCTTGCCAGTTGTCTCAGTTTCTTTCCCAGTTCCCCTCCGCACCCAGAAGGGGCGGGGCCTCACATGGAAGGGGCGGGGTCTGGGACAGACAGCCCTCAGTGATGTCCAGGCTCCATGGCCATTTTTTGAAGCAATGACTCTCCAGGTCTTACTGAAGTCAGTGACTCAGCCCCTATTCATTTTGCCATCTCAGGACCAGGGAGGCTGACAGAATTGCCAGGCCTCTGAGCAAGCAGGGGGGCAGCTCCACGCTCCCAGAAGGGTGGAAGGGCGGGGCTGCGGGCCCAGAGTGTACTGTGCAGGGCCCCAGCATTGATATAAAGGGTCAGGACTCCAACCGTCTTTGCCTCCCCATATCGGCAGGCCTGGTCAGGACTGGTCCTTTGGTTGTGACCTTCTCAAGGCAGGGATCTCCTTTGCCCATGGTTGTTTGACGCTCGGCAACCTCAGTGACATGCCAGGAGACGTGAAGGTGATTCAGTGGGCTGTGAGTGGGAATGGAGGGGGGTGTAGAGAGATGCACAGAGCTCTTTCGAGAGGTGGCCGCTGCTATTAACATCCGCAGCTTTGCCTGGCCACCCCAGGCCCTTGGCATGGAGCAGTAATCTGTTCCTATGAAATGCGAGAGCTTCACTGATCCAGCACTAACTCCTAGGGAGCTGCGGGAGAGGAGCTCCGGGCTTTTCTGGTCATCGGAAGGTTGCAGGTGTCCAACCCCCCCTGGAAGAGCCGGGGGTGAATACAGTCCATGGAGAGGGAGCAGACTACGTGAACACAAGGTGGGCTGACAAAGGCAAAAGAAGAACATCGTTACCAGGATGGGCTGGGTTCCAGCCGGCGACTTTTCCAGCAGGCGGAGTTTTTAAATTGAGAATGAATCTCGTTCAGCAACATCGGCCGCAGTTCAGTGGACTCGGTTCGTGAGTCACCAGGTGACAATCTCGGGCCTGTCATACGCAGGAGGGCAGACTAGCTCTGTCCACAAGGGTCCCTTCTGGCCTTGCAGTCTCTTTGGGGAAGCAGGCCGTCCGGCACCACGAGGAGGGGGAAGAACGGTTGTGCTCTGCACTGCAGAAGACAGGGCAGGGGGTTTCATCAGAGAAAGACACAGTGCGTGAGGGGACGTCTGGAGGTCATGAACATCCTGTCCCCAAATTCTGAGCTCATCCATTTGCAGGGGCAGGTCCGACCCCTTCCATGAGCGCCTGGCTGCCCAGGTTGCATGCCCATGTGCAGGGGAGCTGACAGCCCCTCCTGGCCCCTGGGTGAGGTGTGGAGGGGTGGCTCTGCATTCCCAGAAGGGGTGGGGCCTCAGATGGAAGGGGCGGGGCCTGGGACTGACAAGCCCGCAGCGATGTCCAGACCGCAGTGTGCCCCTCCCCCCAGCACTGCCTGGAGCATGCCACATGGCACTCTGGTGCGCATTTAAAGGGCCCAGGGCCTGTTTGAGTCACTGCGCCCCGGGGCAAGTTGCCGCTTTTGCCCCCGTTGGCAGGCGGCGTCACTCTGCTTGAGTGCGCTGTGTCATTTTCAGGAAGCATGGATCAGTGTACTGTGCGCGGCCCGGTCGCTACCGCCCATTAGCCTTTCCCACAACTGCCTTGTTTCATGCCTTTTGAACCCTGCTTCCACAGGAGGAGAAAACCTTTCAGCAGCATTGGCTGCAGTGCCCTGTGCTCTGTACGGGGAGGGTTATGAAAGTGGAGACAAGACACTTGAGAGCCTGGAAGCAGAGCAAAGGGTGCGAAGAAGACATGGGCATGCAGTTTGTACCTCGTGTGCCATCTAGTGCCCAGTTACAGAACTGCGATAACATTGATTTCCTACAGCAACATCTCAGGCCAGGCCTACGCTGAAGGGGAAGGGTGAATCAAGATGTACAACTCCAGCTTTGTTATTGATGTGGCTGGAGTCGATGTGCCTTGTTTCGAGTTTCCCCACTATGCCCACAGTGGGAGGCTGATGGGAGCAAACGTTCCCATCGGCTTCCCTTACTCCTCGCAGAAGTCTGCTGAGGGGGCGCCCTCTGAAGTCGATTTAGCGAGTCTTAACTAGACCCACTAAATAGAACTCTGAAAGATCAATCGCGGCAGCGCTGATCTTCCATTCAGTGAAGGTGTGGCCTTAGTCAAAAACAGGCCCACCCACAGTGGCAAAGGGGGCAGCTGTCCAGGGGCCCCGCAATTCAAAAAGGCCCGGGGTTTGCGGCCACTCCTGCAACTGCTGCAGGAGCGGTGGTAGCCGGAGCCCCGGGCCCTTTAAATTGCCACTGCACAGCACACTCTGGGTGGCTCTGAGGGCTGCTGAGAGGGGGAAGGGGAAGTGCTCCTGGTGATGCTGAGGGCTGGTTGCCTGCCCCAGCCCTGCCCCTTCTGCCCGAGGTCCTGCCCCTTCCAGGAATGTGGTGCCGCCTGCCCACCTTTCCCTGGGGACCAACAAATCTGTCGGCCCCCTGGTCAAGAGCCGAGTGTGCTCCAAAAACAAATGTGTTTAAACAAGGTTGTGAAACATAACGGAGGGTCTGCGCTGTGCTGTATGCATTCTGAAGCCAGGCAGGCCAAAGGTTCAAGGCCACAGGGAGGCCCGGGACATGATGAGACGCAAGAGCCGGCACAGAATGTAGCCCTGCTACATTCTCAACCACTCACCCATCACAAAAAAGGTTCCACCACCAACTTTGGGGATGTCAGCAACCTGTTGGCCTGTGCAAACCCAGGATGTGCCATCCAAAAATGTTCCTTCAACTTCATGTGTTGCCACTGACTGCCTGCCATTGAGCTGCGATCGTCACATGTAGGGTTGCCAGTTTTGGTTGGATGTATTACTGGCGGTTCCATCACATGGCATAATCTTTAATTAGAGATTAATCTTTAATTCCTAGAGGCTCCAGGACAACCCTGTAGTCTCATATCCTGGCTGAGCAGTTATTTACTCAGATTCCCAGAGCCTGCTCACTACAGATTTTCACCACGAGTGATTGTTGTTAGGTGATTTCCAAATACTCTAGAAAGGGCCTATAGTCTAAGGGCCAGCAAACACACAGAGGTTAGCAGAGGCGAATCACAAATAGGCCATGGATGCACATACTGCTTCTCAGACAAACCAGGGGGGTGAAAACATAACAGGATGATAATAATTTGCCAAATCAAGAGTTGTATAATTCAACCCTGACATCTGAGTACTTTCCAGTTGGGAATGGTCTGTTTTTAAACTCTTAGATGAGAAGCAAACATTACCATGTTCAAATTTTGGACCCCACTACTCACCTCCATCAGCTGTGTTACCAGCCCTGGCAATTTTACTGGAAGTCTCATGAGATCTGACATTCTTCTTAAAGTCCCACCTCCTGGAGTCAAGTTATTCTGTGAAAAATCTCAGCTTTCATTAAGTCCTGGCCCCTGAGTTTCTAGCCCTGATGTCACATTTTCAAGCTTTTCTCTACAAATCAAAGTGCACTCTGAAGCCTCAGAAGACAAATAAAAAGAAAGCAGGAGCGGCCCTAGACGAGCTGCCAGCAACTGGCACCCTAGGCGAAACGTGCGATCGGCGCCCCCGCCTCCAAAGCCCTCAACGGCCGTTTTTCTTGGTGCCCTAGGCGACCGCCTAGGTGGCCTGTATTGATAGGCCGCCACTGAAGGAAAGCCAATATATTATTTCACAAAATCTTATGATTTGCAGGGGGAGGGAGACTGGCTCATGATTTTTGAATGCTCAGGGTGGGCAGTATTTCAGTTGTTTACTTGAATGCAATGACTTTCCCACTTACTGCATAAAGCTCTGTCACAGACGGAGTTCAAAACAAAAGTAGGATTTTTTTTCCACTCTAAACGTGGAACTTATTCACCTCTGCAACTATCTTTAATCATCCTGGTACTGGTCTCTGCTGAAATGAGTAAATGTGCCCCAATATGTGCCATAATAGAAAAAATTAAATTTACAGATAATCTACACAGGAATGAATTTTTTAAAAAACACTTAAATTCAGCTTCTGGTAACAACACAGTAGTTAAAGCTGGAGGGGCGCATCTCTGACAAATCCCTATCTGCTGGGGTATCAATTGCGGCGGAGTGAAATTCTTTATATTTGGTTTTAGCCCAACCATGTTTTTATTTGACAGAGATTGTGAAAACATCCATTTGGCCATTTTTCAGTTTTCCACTGTTGAAAACACCTTTCCCTTCTACTTAAGAAATGTTGGGACATGTTTCACACTCGTATAACTCAAGAAGAGCTTCAAGCGCCTGTCAGGACAGCAGTTGCATTTCAGAGAGAACATTTGCCAAAGAAATACCAGACATTTCCTAATCTAAGTACAGGGGGCAAACGAGATGCTGAGGTACTGTGACTTTTTGCAGACATTACCATTTTGCTTTCTCTTAGGGTTACCAGGTAGTCATAAAAAAATACCGGACACGCTTCATGGGGGGAGGGCAGGAGGAGGGACTGGCCGGGAGAGGAGTGGTGCTGGCTAGGAGGGGCAGGGGCGGGAAACAGAGCTAACGGGGGGGCAACGGGGCTGGCCGGGGCAGATGGGGGGGCCGATGGGAAGCAGGGCTGGTCGGTGGGGGTGGGGGTTGGGCGGAACGGGGCTGGCCATGGGATATTCGGGGGGGGGGGGCGGGAGGCCGGCGGGGGCGAAGCTGGCCGGGGGAGCTCAGGAGGAGGAGGAGGGGAGAACTGGCCACCGGAAGCAGGCCTGGTGGGGGGTGCAGCGGGGCTGGCCGGGGAAGATCTGGAGCAGGAACCGGCCAGTGGGAGGCAGAGCTGGCGGCGGGGTGGGGGGAGGGGAGGAGGAAGAGACTGGCCAGGGAAGACCGGGAGGAGAAGTCGGGGAGAATCAACCAACTGGCCGGCTAGGAGGAGGCGGGGGAGTGAATCAGCCGGCAGGGAGCAGGACTGACCCGGGCTTTGCAGATTCCAGGGCGCTCCCATCCCACATGAGTCAGTCCGGCTGCGGCTCCACCACGTGCTTGACCAGCACACAGGAGCATGGACTGGGCTGCCCCTCCTCCTCACACACAACCAGGGCTCCCAGTGCTGATCACGCCCTGCCTCCCAGTCACTCCCCCCACCCCCGCCAGGCTTCCGTCTGGCACCCAGCCGGAAAACCAGGAAATACCAGAAACTGCACATATCCGGTATTTTCTGGATTTTTTTACCGGGCAGAGGACCCAAAAACTGGACTGTCTGGTAGAAAACTGGACACCTGGCAACCCTACGTCTCTCTTAGGCAGGGATCTTAATCTCTCAGCCCAGGGGCTAATCCCAGCCAGAGCGATTGCACAATCCAGCCCGGGACTCCTGGTGGGCCGAGGGGGGCCCGCCTGTCTGTTATCAGCCCCAAGCTATGCCCCTTCCTGCCATCATCCTGCCCTCTCCCCCATGGCACCCAGCTCCCAAGCATGAGACTTTGGGGATCACCAGGAAGGCCTGGCACCATGCAGTGGTGACTCCCAAAGCCACATGCTCAGATACCATGGAGAGGGACTGGGGGGGGGGGCAACTGTGGGAAGGGGCAGAGCTTGAGGCCTGGTAACAAACAGGCCCCCCTCCCGGCCCACCAGGAGACTGGGGCTGGATTGCGCAATCACTTCTGCTGGGACTGGCCCATGGGCTGGGAGTTTGAGACCCCTGATCTTAGCTATTTATATGGCCCTCAGTGCCGTGGTAGCTCAGTGCCCACTGACTTTATTGTATTGATCCTTATAACACTTCTTAGCAAGAAGGCAAGGGCTCTTATCCCCAGTTTTACAGATTTTGCATAGAGACAAAGGCCCAGATTTTTAAAGGTCATTAGGAGCTGCTGTACTCAACTCCTCACTGATTTAGAAGCCCATGTCTCATTTTCATACCAGAGTCAGGCACTTAGGAGCCAAGGTTGGGTAGGGGCCTGCAAGGGACCAAGCCATCAGCCTCACGGACAGAGGGGGCAGGGGACTTGGCTGCAAGCCTCAGCTGTCAATCCTCAGGGCAGGGCTCCAGCACTCTAACAACGTTGACCTAAGTGCTATGCCTGATTTTTTCAGGATACAGCTCACCCAGGGTGAGGAGAAGCTGCAGGGATCCTTTTGGGGGCAGCCAGATGCCACAGCCAGTTCTCCAAGTATGCCAGAGGTGAGAGCAGACTTTGCTGGCTGTGCACAAGGCCCCAAAAGTGCCCATAGCCCTACTGTCACCAGGCCAGCTCCATCTGCATTCAGGCCAGGACCTGGCGGCCAGTGCTGGGAGAAGTGCATAGGCCCTCTTTGAGAAAGGGTCATCAAGTTCTGCTTTAGCCAGCTAGCCCCTCCGCCTCCCTGGAGTCAGTCTCCCTGTTTCTGTCTTCCTCCCGCCCCCACTGCTACTTGCACCTGAGTACACAGACCCAGGGCTTCTGCAGCTTCAGAAAGCAGAGCGCTTGGTCTAAGTGCAGGGCTACTCAACACGCAGCCTGTTTGTTTGCGGCCCGTGGGTGGGAGCCAAAAAAAAAAGTAGTCATAGAATCATAGAATATTAGCACTGGAAGGAACCTCGAGAGGTCATCGAGTCCAGTCCCCTGCCCTCATGGCAGGACCCAGTACTGTCTAGACCATCCCTGGTAGATGTCTATCCAACCTGTTCTTAAATATCTCCCGAGATGGAGATTCCACAACCTCCCTGGGCAATTTATTCCAGTGTTTGACCACCCTGACAGTTAGGAACTTTTTCCTAATGTCCAACCTAAACCTCCCTTGCTGCAGTTTAAGCCCATTGCTTCTTGTTCTATCCTCAGAGGCCAAGATGAACAAGTTTTCTCCCTCCTCCTTATAACACCCTTTTAGATACCTGAAAACTGCTATCATGTCCCCCCTCAATCTTCTCTTTTCTGAACTAAACAAACCTGATTCTTTCAGCCTTCCTTCATAGGTCATGTTCTCTAGACCTTTAATCATCCTTGTTGCTCTTCTCTGGACCCTCTCCAGTTTCTCCACATCTTTCTTGAAATGTGGTACCCAGAACTGGACACAATACTCCAACTGAGGCCTAACCAGCGCAGAGTAGAGCAGAAGAATGACTTCTCGTGTCTTGCTCACAACACACCTGTTAATGCATCCCAGAATCATGTTTGCTTTTTTTGCAACAGCATCATACTGCTGACTCATATTCAGCTTGTGGTCCACTATAACCCCTAGATCTCTTTCTGCAGTACTCCTTCCTAGACAGTCGCTTCCCATTCTGTACGTGTGAAACTGATTGTTTCTTCCTAAGTGGAGCACTTTGCATTTGTCTTTATTAAACTTCATCCTGTTTACCTCAGACCATTTCTCCAATTTGTCCAGATCATTTTGAATTATGACCCTATCCTCCGGATTAGTCGCAACCCCTCCCAGCTTGGTATCATCTGCAAACTTAATAAGCGTACTTTCTATGCCAATATCTAAATTGTTGATGAAGATCTTGAACAGAGCCGGTCCCAAAACAGACCCCTGCGGAACTCCAATTGTTATACCTTTCCAGCAGGATTGAGAATCATTAATAACTACTCTCTGAGTATGGTTATCCAGCCAGTTATGCACCCACCTTATAGTAGCCCCATCTAAGTTGTATTTGCCTAGCTTATTGATAAGAATATCATGCGAGACCGTATCAAACGCCTTACTAAAGTCTAGGTATACCACATCTACCGTTTCTCCCTTATCCACAAGACTCGTTATCCTATCAAAGAAAGCTATCAGATTGGTTTGACACGATTTGTTCTTTACAAATCCATGCTAGCTGTTCCCTATCACCTTGTCACCTTCCAAGTGTTTACAGATGATTTCCTTAATTACTTGCTCCATTATCGTCCCTGGCACAGAAGTTAAACTAACTGGTCTGTAGTTTCCCGGGTTGTTCTTATTTCCCTTTTTATAAATGGGCACTATATTTGCCCTTTTCCAGTCTTCTGGAATCTCTCCTGTCTCCCATGATTTTCCAAAGATAATAGCTAGAGGCTCAGATACCTCCTCTATCAGCTCCTTGAGTATTCTAGGATGCATTTAGTCAGGCCCTGGTGACTTGCAGGCATCTAACTTTTCTAGGTGATTTTTAACTTGTTCTTTTTTTATTTTATCTTCTAAACCTACCCCCTTCCCACTAGCATTCACTATGTTAGGCATTCCTTCAGACTTCTCGGTGAAGACCGAAACAAAGAAGTCATTAAGCATCTCTGCCATTTCCAAGTTTCCTGTTACTGTTCCTCCCTCCTCACTGACCAGTGGGCCTACCCTGTCCTTGGTCTTCCTCTTGCTTGTAATGTATTTTAAAAAGTCTTCTTGTTTCCCTTTATTCCCGTAGCTAGTTTGAGCTCATTTTGTGCCTTTGCCTTTCCAATCTTGCCCCTGCATTCCTGTGTTGTTTGCCTATATTCATCCTTTGTAATTTGTCCTACTTTCCATTTTTATATGATTCCTTTTTTATTTTTAGATCATGCAAGATCTCGTGGTTAAGCCAAGGCGGTCTTTTGCCATATTTTCTATCTTTCCTACGCAGCAGAATAGCTTGCTTTTGGGCCCTTAACAATGTCCCTTTGAAAAACTGCCAATTCTCCTCAGTTGTTTTTCCCCTCAGTCTTGATTCCCATGGGACCTTACCTATCAGCTCTCTGAGCTTACCAAAATCCGCCTTCCTGAATCCATTGTCTCTATTTTGCTGTTCTCCTTTCTACCCTTCCTTAGAATTGTGAACTCTATGATTTCATGATCACTTTCACCCAGGCTGCCTTCCACTTTCAAATTCTCAACCAGTTCCTCCCTATTTGTTAGGATCAAATCTAAAACAGCTTCCCCCCTGGTAGCTTTTTCAACCTTCTGAAATAAAAAGTTGTCTGCAATGCAATCCAAGAACTTATTGGATAGTCTGTGCCCCGCTGTGTTATTTTCCCAACATATATCTGGATAGTTGAAGTCCCCCATCATCACCAAATCTTGGGCTTTGGATGATATTGTTAGTTGTTTAAAAAAAGCCTCATTCACTTCTTCCACCTGGTCTTCTGTCGATATGCATTTTAGTAGTTAAATTCCTGGACTGTCATTGCTCATTAAAAGTGCTGTCAAATGGGTGGAAATTGGGTAAATATTGAATTTTATTACTAACAGCAGAACTGACTTAAATGGGGCCTGTGTGTTATGTAGTCTTGCCTTAATCTTAGTATTCATGCCCATCAGTGTGAAAGAAGCTATTTGCATATATATTTGCATGGATATGCAACCACACTTAAGTTGCAGCCCTCGGCATGTGCTGTGAGTATCATTGTGGCCCCCAGGGCTTCCGAAGTTGAGTAGCCCTGGTCTAGTGTCTTTGAAAAGGTGGGAGGAGGTTACAAAATTTGTAAAAAAAAAATTCTGCTGTGTTTGACTGCTGGATAATAATGCCTTCCCCTTGAAGAAATGCACAGATTCCCACTCAGCCACATTTTGGCAACTGCTTAGGTACCGTTTTGGAGTTAGTCCGCATGAGAGTTAGCTCCCATTTTCATCTGAGTTTACTCCAGGTAACAGGCAATCTCATTTTTCCCCCATGGCTGTACACAACAGTCTAGATGAGGGACAAGTCTTTATTTCAGGACACAGGACACGTTCTCTTGTTTTCCAAAACATTTTGGGGGAGTTTCTCGACTGGTACTTGCACTTTGGTTCAGGGCTGGCCCACAACATTTTGGCACCTGAGGCAGGGAGCTCAAATGATGCCCCTATGGCCCCTTTTCTCCTGCCTGCCTGTTATGTCTCTTGTGCCCTCCTTCCTCCAGCACAGCACTCCACCATCTCTGTGAATCAGGAGCAGAGAGAATACATATGCACCAGCAGCAGACACAATTTTCTACACTCTGGGTCCTAATGGCGCCCCCCCACAGTCTGGCACCTGAGGCGGCTGCCTCAGTTCGCCTCATGGTAAGGCCAGCCCTGCTTTGGTTAGTTTACGCAGGTTAAGCGGCAGTCAATTTGCCGGCGCTAACACAGGGCCATAGACTAGATGAGACACATTCCAGTTGGTTCAGGGTGGGACTGTCAATAGCACTCAGCATTGGCCTAAGTTTTGCTGTCCTTAAAGCCAACACCAAAGCTTGCATTGTCAATGGGAGTGGAGTTGGTGATGCTGTGTGCTTGCAACAACCCTAAAGTTACCCCTGTCGTGGGGCGTGGCAAAGTGCTTTGAAGTCCTGTAGCTTTTTCTAGCCCTTTCCCCATCTCTCCATAAGCAGACCAAAGACAGTAAATATCAAACTAGGCCTAATGTACTGGTAAGGCTAGAAAAACCAGCCTCCATTCCTTAGGCACAGTTTGCATGTAGGCACTGGCAGGTGGTTCACAGTGGGATTTCCTCTTGGAGACAATCCCTGCTAATGATGTTGCCAAGCAACGGTTTTCCATAACAAAAGTCCGGATCTATTAAAGAACGCCCAGTTTCTCCTCCGTTTTCAGTGGAAAAGCCATGGCCCTGTTGGCCAAAATTCCAAACAATTATATCACCTGTAAGTAAAGCGAGAAAACAATAATCCCGCTGCATTGTCCCGGTGCCCGTACGAGCCGTCCTGCTCCCCAGTGTGGCAACAGTGGGATTACTACAGATTACACAAGAAGAGAATTACTAATCCTAGGGAGCAAGGCCTGGTTCCCACCCACAAACAAACTACTTTGCAGTTAATTCCAGGAAGTTTCTGAACGTATAAAATGTATTCGGGGCAGAAGAACCTCCCCATGTGAGCTTAAAAAAAAAAAATCACAGCGAGAGAGAACAAGAAAGAGAAAACCCCTTTGCAAAACGAGGAAAGGTCTTTTTTAAAAAACATTGAGAGAAACAGATACATGCTGATTTCAACTATTTTGGTGCTAAAAAGATGGCAGATACCACTGTTCTGTCTAGAGATTTTCTAAGATGGCCTAAGTCTGCTCCCTCGAAGAGCTGTGCCAATATGGACAGCCTTTGAAACTTGCTGTTAAGTTCCAATCACTTGGCTGTGCAGCCCAATGCTTGACTGCTCACCTGCAGGGAGCTTCTCAGCCTCCTGGGATTTGTCTGTCAAGCAAATGACCTCGCGCTTGTTTATTGGGGGTAGAATTTGTCAAGGTGTCACGCTCGTGAGTGACAGCCTCAGGGCAGATTGTGACAAACCAGGGCACCAACGCCAAACCAGTTGTGAGTTCCATGCTTAGATTTCACCAACTAAGTTGGAAGTGAGAACTCCAGAAGCACTGATGTACCAGGGAGTGAGTCAGTTCCGTTGGGTACTCTGGTCTATTTTGCCACCCAAGAAAGCCACCCGCTACCTTTAGATAGTCCATGAAATTGAAAATCACAACATTTAGGGTATCCTCAGCCCCATGTGGTCCATATCCCTGGTCAACTGTACGTTAGCTCTCCCAGCGGAGTGGGTTTTACCCACGGAAGCTCATGCTACAATATGTTTGTTGGTCTCTAAGGTGTCACAGGACTGCTCATTGGTTTTCAAGTTATAGACTCACGCAGCTGCCCCTCTGAGTCTGTTGTCTTTGTTCACCATGTTAATCAGCCTGCTGGCTTGCTTGGATAAGCAAAGCGAAATGTAGGTGGAATATTAAAAAAAAAAAATCTCCTCAGCCGTGGCATATGTGAGGCTTTGAAATAACCTCCCCAGGGAAGAGGTACAGGCCTCAGCACCCTGCACATTTAAAACCAGCCCTCCTGTAGCCCAGTCGTGCTGTAAGCAGAGCACGAATCCAGGCGGCCACCCCAGGCCACTTTGGGAGGCCCCCTGGAAGCCCCCCCCTACCATCTTATGGACAGGAGGGACCCGGGGGATTATGGGGCCTGGCACACAGCAGCAGCAGGTGCCACCCCCCACTCACCATGTGGGCAGCAGGAGCTGGAGTGGCCGGCAGCCTGCACCCCTCCGCCCCGCCTCTCTCTCCCAGCCCACTGCTTGAGGCTTCTCGGGAGTGGTGGGAAGCAGAACGTCCCACCCCAGGGCACTTTGCTTCCCGCCACCACGGAGAAGCGAGGCGCAGTGGGCCGGGAGGGTGGCATGGTGGGGCAGAGCAGGCCGCTGGCCACTGAGGCTCACGCTGCCCATGTGATGACTGGGGGCGGGGCGAACCCTGCTGCCACCATGCCAGGTTCCCATTAAGGATGTTAACTAGCAGTTAATTGACTAGTCGAGTAGTTGACAGGCACTTCCGCATTCCTCCTTTGAAATGTACAAGAGCCCCCAGTTGGGCCCTTGTACATTTCAAAGGAGGAATGAGGAACTCTGCGTGCAGCCTGGGGCCAGCGGGAAGTCCTTCTGACTCTGGGCTGCATGTGGGTGACAGCTTTGAAATGGACAAGAGTCCCCAGTGGGGGCTCCAGAGTGGCATTTTAAAGTGGTAGCGCAGCATGGAGCTCACTGACCCTGGGCTCCATGCTGCGCTGCCACTTTGAAATGCCACGCTGGAGCTGGGGTCAGCTGGGGACTCCTCAGCTGACCGCGGGTTCCGTGACAATGCCATGCTGGAGCCCGGGATCAGCTGCGGAGTCCCCAGCTGATCCCAGGCTCCACACATGCCATGCCACACAGCTGAGCTCAGGCTCAGCTGTGCGGCGCTGCCACTTTCAGATACTCCCTCTTCCCTCCCCCGGCTTTGCTGCCTCTATCTGATAGAGGAAGCAAGGGGGGAGTGAATCAACTAGATGACTAGTCAACTGACTATCCGATAAGCATTTGCCAGAGTAGAGATCACAATGGTTATACAGACTCCGATTCAGCAAATCATCCCTGTTCAGCAAAGATACTTAAGTGCTTGAATACACAAAGAACTGTGTCCTGTAATTTCTACACCAAGTCTAATACATGTTTTTGAAGTAGGAGCAAATCTTTTAGATAGTCATCTAGTCCTTGAACATAAGACTGTAATTAACCAACTACATGCAAATGAAATTCAATTAAGCCATGTTCTGCTACAGGGGGATTCGTTTCTATGCACAGGTCAGACAACTTGGCGGAGCACTTCCCACAACCAATATCAGAGTGCTAAGTAACAAGAAACACTTCCCCCTTTATGCTAGAAAAAGCATAGTTTTTCTTAAAAAAAAAATCCAACCCATTTCATTTAGTATTTTTAATTTCCCCCCACATGTTCCTTCCATAAATGCCATGTAATAACTTGGCACAGTTAAAGATTAACCTTCATTTACTGTACTGAAAACTATATTTTTACAACAAAATCATATATTCTGTGGTTTTGTTTTTTAAATATAAAATATTCATTTTCCAGAAACCTTTGCTGCACACGGGTGAATGAGTGCACCAATACAAAAACTCCCAGAAAACATGCAAATCCGAAAAGGAAAACCTAAAGCTGAGGAACAAAATGGAAAGTGTTCAGTTCAAATTTCCATGAAAAGAGAAGGAAAAGGCTTTGGAGGAATTGAAGTACAATTGGATTCTCACTTCTGAGAGACCATTTTTAAGTGGAAAACATATAGCTTGAAAAACAGTGACTGACTTTGTCTAGAATTAGAAGACCCAGTTCTGGACCTTGCTTAAGCTCCCTGCCCTTCTTTGGTCTGTAGCTTTGGGACCTAGGCTCCCAGTCCAGCTCTGCTACTGGCCTGCAGGGTGACCTCAAGCAAGTCATATTGCTGCTCCGTGCCTCAGTTTCCCCAAACAGAGTAATGATACCAATCTCTTGTGCTAAGCACTTGGAGGTCTATGGATGTTAAGTACTATAGACCAGTAGGGCATTATTGTAACTTCCATGCATGGCACATCCTATTGACTTCAGATTTAATCACGTGCTTCCAACCAAAATTTCAAGGGAAAAACATTTTTGTGATACTGTTGCTATGTTCTACTTGCTCACTGCAAAAAAATGCCAGTTGCAGTTAAAATATTTATTGTGTTTCATTGCCAGGCCATGCGGTGGAGGTTCAGCGCAATTTTGCTGTCTAAATTATACCCAAATAGGAGCTGGATTTGTGTCTAAGCATTGGTGTCATAAAAACAGCCCCAGTAATGATACACATGAGGAAAAAACCTGACTGAGCCTTAAAAATAACTGCCTAGCTAAAACGATAGCCCTGATTCAAGTGGATTATTTCTTTTAATTTATGAGGAATAGTTAGAGAATATTACAGAAAGCAATGTTGTCTGAAAATCCCTTCTCCAATTCCTAGACGCTACAACCAAGCAGCATTCCGCAAACACCAGTGTGGTGCACTAGCTTCGTTTTGCTTTGGAGTTTCACTGGGTTTTTTAGAATATGAGTTTCTCCAGTGTTCAGCCCATGACAGGAGCCGTTAGCCAACAGCAACCTGAACAAGCCTCAACCTCCATCTGTTTACCAGCAGTTTTGTCCCACTATAACACCAAGAAAAGTCAGGCCCGAAGTCATATTTCTTGCTACAGTTCAGTTTGCTTCTTATGAGTATTGTGGTTTATATTATGACAGCCCCAGTGGTTCCAGCTGAGATCAGGACCCTGTTGTGCTATGTGCTGTACATACACAGAGTAAGGGTTCCTGACCCAAAGGGCTTACATGTCGCACAGACCCATTTTACAGAAGGGAAACTGAGTACTGAGAGCCAAAAAATGTATTTTATGTACAATGACAAATATAAACATCATTGCAACATTTTCTCACCAAATAGTTCAGGGTCTTGACAAATACTTGAACGATCATCAGCACTGTTTGTCAGTCAAATTGAGAGAGACAGGGTGGGCAGTATCTTTTATTGGCCCAGCTTCTGTTGGTGACGGAGACAAGCTTTCAGGCTCCATGGCGGGTCTGATGAAGGGCTCTGTGAGGCCAAAAAGCTTGTCTCTTTCATGGACAGAAGTTGGTCTGGAGACCAACATGGCCACAACCTTAAACAAAAAGACACAGAGATGTTAGAGGACTTGACCAAAATTGCACATCAAGACTGTGGACCCAAAGAACCTATATTTTAGTTCAGTGGGTTTCACCACAATCCCTAGTGCTTAATACAGGTTGAATCTCTCTAGTCCAGCATCCTTGGGACCTGACTGGTGCTGAACCAGAGAATTTGCTGAACCATGGGAGGTCAATATTGTCTAGCAGCATTACCAACACTTCCACTGCTCACTGGGCTCTTAGAAGGCATTTAGGGTAAATTAGAGCTAAAGAACAGCACAGAACATGGAGAGCCAGGACTGGTGGCTGTAAACAAACTTTATGGGACCACGGGAAACTTGGCCACACCCCTGATAAGTGGGCATTCAGCTAACTGAAATCATGCTGGACCACGGATGTTGCCAGATCAGAAAGTGCCGGATTAGAGAGGTTCAACCTGTAATACCTAGTGCCGTTTTTGTTTATAGAACCCAGAGCTGTTCACAAAGGAGGTCAGCTGAGGAAACTGGAGCTAGGGTGGGAATGGGGGGTGGAGCAGGAGATGATAACTAGCCCAGGATTGCACTGCAAACTAATGTCATGCAGAATGGAATCCACATCTCCGGAGTTCCAGTCTAACCATATATACAATAGCATTGTTCCCTCCCCCCATGAAAGCCCCAGCTCTGAGACCAACCTTCCTCGCCTACAGACCAGGTGGAAGTGCACCAATATAACGTTTATTCAAAATACTGGTAGCTGCGGACTAATGACATGTGTTTTTAATTCCTGCTTGTATTCCTAAAGAAGTCAGAAAGTGTAGGTGGAACTAGATGTATTCTAGGAAGAAAGCAGGTGATAGACAAATTCAAAGACTAGATTTTTCTTTTGCTTGCATTCATGGTTTTTTTTATTTGACTGTTCACCCATTTATTGCAAAATGTTTATAGCAAAGAAACTGCTCTTCTTCCAGTGTATGAGGAGCAAGACAGATTTTTACATGACGAACGTTGCATAAGACTTGTGGCTATGTCTAGACTGCAGGCTTCTTTCGGAAGAAGCTTTTCCGGAAAAGATCTTCTGAAAAATCTTCTTCCGAAAGAGAGCCTCCACACTGCAAAAGTGCATCGAAAAAGCGATCTGCTTTTTTGACAGATAGCGTCCACACTGGATGAACTCTATCTCGCATGTAAGCTGTGATTACTATGGGCGGAATGGCCACCAGGGCACCTGTGCTTTTTCCTCTTTCCTCTTCTTGTGAAAGACCTCCCTCTTCCCAGTCCACAAATGCCTTTTTGCGGAAGAGCTCTTTTGGAAAAAGGCTTCTTCCTATAGACAGAGGTTTACTAGTGTTGGAAAACCCCCTCAGTTCCTTTGATTTTTTTTCAAAAGAACGCAATTGCAGTGTGGACATAATTGAAGCTTTTTCAGAAAAACTACCGTTTTTCTGAAAAACTATAGTGTACACATACCCTGTATGTTGTACCAAGGGTAATAGTAAATCTACCTACCACAAGAGCTTGGCCATTCTCTCTTCCTGCCTCCCTCCCAGGAAATAGTAAATTTGATGGTCAATGAATTTTTCAGGGCACCAAAACAATTTGCAAATTCAGAGCGAATTCAACAAATAGTTTTGGTTCACATTTTTCTTTTGAAGAAACTGAAGTGGTGTCTTTTGAAATGGTCTGGTTGACTTTTCACTTTCAAGTGATGCTTTGTTTTGAAATTGAACTTTACTTATTGAAACAAAAACTAAACATTTCTCTCTCCTCCAGCCCAGATACAGTACAAGGAAGCACTGAGAAAAAACTGTTCAGATAGAAAACAATTTTGTCTTTTGTGTGAGCAAGGAAAAAAAAAACCAATTAGCTTTGGTTTATACTAAACTGAATTTTATTGATAAGTCATTTTTATTTGGTCCTGAAATAAAAGAAATAAACAAACCAATTATTAAAATGGAGCTAATTAGCATATTAAAACCAAAGGGTTCTGTTTCCTTGTCTCCCCACAATGTTTTGTTGTTGTGGTTGTTGTTTGGCAAGAATACTGGGAGAGAGATCAAAATTTCAGCTATGTGGGGTTTTTCCTCCTCTAATACAGTTTATCTTTGCCTTTTACAAAGTCAAAACATTGTGATGCCCCAAAAATCCACATTATGTTAAAATATTTTTAATCGATACTCAGTGCGAATAGAATTCTTTTCATACACTCTAGTTAAATACACTGCATGCATGTGGCTAAATGAATGTGACGTGTTTTGTCTACTCAGTCTGTCTCACCAATCAGAGCATTGTGCAGATTTAACTGATGTTGGCTAAACAACCACAGCTTAATTAGCAATGTATTTTTTTGCAGATGTTTCCAATTATCATCGCACAATGGGGTCACAGGTAAGGAGGGTGGTTTACGTCTTATAATCTAGGATATCCTTGCCATTCAGTAGGGTTTCCAGTTGTTTGTGCTATTGAAATTGACAGTGATGCTTTACCATCATTTCTACTTTTTTTACACAGTGTACTAGTGAAGGTTCCCATCCAAGAAACAGAGGTCATGTGACTGGGCAATATGGTATAACTTCTAGGATAAAGATCAAATGACTTCTCCTGTAACATTGAGGTCCCAACCGTCTAGGAACTGTGTGTCTGACTACACAATGTGTGGAAAATTTTGGGGAGTGGGCAGCAAGCACCCTATTCCTTCAGATAACCTTATTTGCACGAGAATACGTGTATTTTCATAAACAGCAGCCAGTCCAAGAGTTGTACAGCCCAAACCGGCTTCATGCTAATGTCTGTAGCTAATCAAACCAAGGGGAGCATGAAATGAGCAAGTCAGAGATCAACAGAGAAAGTGCAATTAGTAGGACCCGTTTCTGGCTGCTTGACCAGCTGTTGTATAAATACACAATACTGCCAAGGTTCTATCTTCACTCAAGATATCTTGGATTTGGTTTGATTTGGACAGTACCAGTAAGTTCCTGATAACTTCCAAGGCTACTGGGAAGAGAATTCAGGGCTAACCAAATTTTCTGATGCCTACATTTATTTCAAAGTCAATCACGATAAACCAGTACAAACCTACAATGTGAAGACCACTAAACTGTTTTATCTCTTGTTGTAATTGATACACCATTTGTAGCAATGAACATTGCAGAATTAAGTTAAACTGATTAAATCAGTCGAAGTGCACTGGCAGTAGGGAGCTGCATTAGGTTAACGAGATCAGTTTCAAAAATTGATCTAGTTAAACCAGTGCAATTTTTCTAATGTACACCAGCCTAAGATGCTGATTTTAGTAATGAATGGCTGCTACTGGCCCCAGAGAAAGAATTCATCCCATCTCACTGTTAAGATTTTCACATCTTTGAAAGGTAAAAAGAAAATGTCTATGCCTTGATCCCAAACTCTGGGATGGTTTGAGGTTAATTCTTACCAATGGGTTTGATCAGAAGACACAGTCCTCCCGAAAACGGCCAGTATCAATATTTCTCCTATTTCTGAGAAATACTTCAATTGTCTCCTAGCACCCTCACTATGGCAGTACGCCTGGCTCTCCTGGAAGCAGCCAATCTAAAGAGACAGCCTGCTGCTGGCCATTCATAACTCATGACACTCTTCCCAAAAGCAAAGGAAGCTAGTGCTGGAATCCTGGCATAATATCTAGCGTCACTGCATGTTGCTTCTCCAAATTAACCTTGTGCTTCCAGCTGGATAGGGTGCTTTCTTCCTGTCCTAATGCCAGTAGGGTGGATTGTGCTGTTAGAAGAGGTGATAAAACCCCCTCCAGCAGCAGCTGCATTTCAGCAAGGGATGAAATGAGGCAAACCTGGGAATCTCTGCAGTGATTGCTGTGGCTTAGGCTGCCCACAAACTTCTGTTATAGAAATGAATATTTGTACTTACCCAGCTCTTAGGACAAGCAAATTATCTGCAGTGAATAATTCATTTGGAAATGACTCAGAATCTCTGGGGAAAAAAGCTGGTCTATGAGATCAGTTTCCTAACAGAGCCAAATGCAGGCTCCCAGGCAAACCTGTGGTGTGCAGGGGTTATAACTTACGAAGTCTGGTATTATGATTTGAAAAAGGGAACATAAGCAAGGCAGTGTAGTCTAGCGGATAGGGCTCTGGACTGCAACTCAGGAGAGTTGGGCTAGCCCTGCTGCATGAGCTCAGGCACAGCATTTCTTTCCCCCTTACTCTTTTGTGCTGTCCATTTAGTCTGCAAACAGCTCAACACCAGGCCTTCCCCCAGGTACGTACAGCATCAACGTTCCCTCTAATCTTTTCCATCCACGTGTGGAATTTTTCCATCCATGTGTGGAATAATTTTTATGAGTGAATGTGCACCACCAATAGAAACAAACCCTAGCTCTGGGCGCTCTGCTAATCAGCAGGGCAGCATTGGGATCTCTCCTGAGTGGCCCCACAAGTGCACAGCTTACAGGGAGCACTGACATCGGGGCTTGTCAAACGGCACCTGGACTGAAAAACCTGCCAGGTGGCAACCCTAGCGGCCAAATGTCAACCACTGAAAACAGGAAGTACAAAGCGGAGGAGCACATCACCTGTCCAATTTAGTGTTATTGCTATCTTTAAACAATGCCTGACGCACAGTAACTAATGTGCTCTCACAGAGCCTACAGAATGCTTGGAGAACTGCACAGAACTGCTGTTGGACAAATTTTAACATATTCTTTTTGCAAAACTTATACTTGGGTCAGGTGCAATGTTACCTTTATTTTTTTTTCCATCTGTGTGTGGAATAAATTTTGTTATGTGCACCATAGCACATGGAGATGTACACCACCAGTAGAAACTTGTTCTGCCAGCTGTGGGTGCTCTGCTAATCAGCTGGGTGGCATTTGAATCTCTCCTTTGGCAGCTGCCCAAGCGCTCAGCTTACAGGGAACAATGCACAGCACCTGCTGCAACAGACACCGTATCTCCATGGCTCCTCCAGCTGCTACTGTAAAACCAATACAGGGACCAACTAATAAACTAGAACCGAACAGCCTCACCATGAATATAAACTGCATCTTTTCTAATATGTTACTAATAATTCCCGTCTTAAGATCAGAGTACCATGCTTATTAGTTGCAATACCTGTGGGCAAATGATTTGCCCGAGAGACTCAATTTGCCTCCATTATTAAATTGATCTCCCAGCCCAGCTTTTTTCCCCCCCAGAGAGAGAGTCACTGAACTTACACGTGTCTTACTTACATTAGATGAAATCTTTTTTGTTTTTTTTCCGCACTGCCTCTGCAAGATGTAGCTGCCCCAAGTAACATTAAATCTGTGGAATAGCTATGCTTGTAATGCCTGCATAAATAGCTCAGGAATACAGAGGGACTCGTTTACTTAGATGGGAAACTTTTTTGTGCTGTATTTGTATAGTTGGCTGGCTGTAGAGTTTTTCAAGTCCTTTTACACTGCCCTGGATTTTCCTTGTGGTATAAAGGGGCCAGGGTGGGGTGCAAAGTTTTCACCCTGTAAATCTCCATCTCTCTCTCTAGGCTACATCCACCTGCCTCCAAATAGGTATTTGCTGTGTCCACAAGATGGCACTATGTCACATTCCTTACTGTGCTTCTATTTATCTCAGGTAAAAACATCAATACATGTCATAGGTCTTCTGACAACTCTTCTTTTTCTACTAATAGTGAAAACACAAGGATCGCCCGTAGTTAGAACTCACAACCTAGGTGCTGAATTAGAACCAGGCAGAATTCCTGCCTACCAGGGGATTCTCTTCTCCCTTAGAATTAGAATCTGGAGAGAAGTCGGAAGTCAGGTGGGAGGTCTGATTTCAGAAAGGTCTGGCAGTGCTCATCCTAATGCCTGGCATTGTGCCTCAAGTCCTCAGAAACAAGTGGTCTGACCAGTTTCTTCTGATGACACCTTGCTCCCTCACAGAGGTCGAGTCCAGATTGCTCTGCCAACATAAAGCTCAGTCTCCAAAGTGAAAGTCACAGCTCCGGGTTTTAGTGGTTTTAGATGTCTCAATTTTGGCGTGTCTAGCTTGAAGAGCATTTAAAAGTGCTTGACTTCATACTCACCCCCTCTGAGAACAGGCAGGTGTCTCATATTTAGCATGCAAACGCAGAGCACTCAAAATCACTAGCCATTTTTTGAAAAATGAAACCGTACTTTTAGGCCCTCTGTATTTGATCAGAATCTTGTGTTTTCTCTTTATACCCTTGCTGGAGTTCATGTACAGCACCCGTAGTTATGCTATTGGGTGTTCGGCAGGAAAGAGAGCGGATTTCATGTGAGAAAAAGCTTTTGTGGGGGGTTGTTCTGAAGCTGCATATACAATTGAGCCATATGCCACTGGGACTTTTGGCAGCTCTGTTTTCTAGACCTCTCTCTCACTGTTAGCTGCTTTGAACAATTCACAATGAGAAAGCTCTTTCCATCACTTCTCGGCTAGCCCAGGCAGCTCTTATGTATTGGAGCCCTTAGTCTTCAAAGAATTTTTCAGTGAAGTTCCTCTCACTCCGCTGCTGCTACAGAGACAGCTGGAGCTGATTTCTAAGGGGGAGATTAAAGCTGGCAGGCTATAGGTCACCGTCAGACAGTTCAAGAGAGAGCAATATGCCAACCTAAGTCAAGAAGGCGTTGCAGTGAAGAGACTCGCTGCTGCTGTTGCACAGCACAACTTGGGGAGAGAGATGGCCTTGGTCTAATAGTATGCAACACCCTTGTAAATAAAAACATAGCAGCTGCCGGGCCCAAGCAGTTTAACTGGAAATGATTCCTTCCTGCTTTAAATCCCTCATTTTTGTACAAAGCACACAAAGACTCCATTGAGTTATTTCCCCAAATATGTTTCTGGTTAAGCACCTGAACCCCTTCAGTAGAACAATTGAACTGCTGAAATCAGCAGACTGATGATAAAGCACCGCTGGCTGGAGCAAACAAAGCACAGGCTAAGGAACATGAGTAGGCACAGCCTTTGGTTGTTTTCAGATATTTTTGCATAATGGTAAATGAATGTTTCAGGGACTGGGTTCAATTCTTTTTCATAAACTCACCCTCCTTAACTAATTCACATGGAAGTTCAGAGAGTTAAAAGTGTGACTGATGCTACAAAGAATCATAGATGTGTAGGACTGGAAGGGACCTCGAGGGGTCATCTAGTCCAGTTCCCTGCAGTGTGACAGAACCAAGCATTAGCTAGGCCATTCCTGGTGGGTATTTCTCCAGCCTAGTCTTAAAAATCTCCAGTGATGGAGATCCCACAACCTCCCAAGGTAGTTTGTTTCAGTGCTTAACCCCCTGACAGTTAGGAAGTTTTTCAGAATGTCCAACTTAACCCTCCCTTGCTGCAGTTTAAGCCGAGTGCTTCTTGTGCTATCCTTGGCAGATAAGGAGAATGATTTATCACTCCCATCTTTATGACAACCTGTTACATACTTGAAAACTGTTATATTGTTGTCGTTCCGCCCCCCCCCCCTCGCGTTCTCCTCTTGAGAAGCAACAAACCCGGTTTTTTCAGTCTATCCTCACAAGTCATGTTTTTTGGACCCTTTTGTTTCTCAGCTCTGGACTTTCTCCAATATATCCACATCTAGTGTGGTGCCCAGGAGTGGACACAATTCTCCCATTGAGGCCTTATCAGCATGGAGCAGAGCAGAAGAATGACTTCTTGAGAGTTGCTTACAACACTCCAACTAATACATCCCAGAATGATGTTTGTTTGTTTGTCAGTCACGGGGAAGTGTGTCAAAAGCCTTACTAAAAATCAAGATGTATCATGTCTACAGCTTCCCCTAACCCACTAGACCACTCACCAAAGACCTTCTGAAAATTCTGTACCCAGGGTACCAGAATTAGAAGACATACTGGGAAAAGAGCCTATTAAAAGAGTCTCAGGATGCATCTACACTGCAGGCCTTAACTCGAAATAAGCTACACGAATTGAGCTATGTCAATTGCGTAGCTTATTTCAAAATAGGGAGCATCTACACAGCACTTATTTCAAACTAAAGCCCTCTTTCTCCGCCTTCCCTTATCCTCACACAATGAGGGTTACAGAAGTCTTACAGAGTAAGAAATCCTCCCGCTTGACAGTATTTTGACACTATTTCGAAATAACTGCCTGCTGTGTAGACGCGGACTAAGTTATTTCGGATTAGAGCTAGTCATTTTGAAATAGTGTTGCTGTATAGACGTACCCTGAGATTTCTACCAAACGAGGAATTTAGTAAGGATGTGTCACTAAGGCAGGGTCTTAAGCAAAGTAAATTGGTTTCTCAAGAGAGACAGGAATAGCTGTCTGTTAGGTAACTGTATGCATTTCAGAGGGGTAGCCATGTTAGTCTGTTTCAGCCAAAACAATGAGGAGTCCTGTAGCATCTTAAAGACTAACAATTTTATTTGGGCATAAGCTTTCGTGGGCTGGAGCTCACGTCATCAGATGCATTACTAGTCCTCAGCATAGTAATGTAACACTCCTATCTATGTATCCCTTCCATACTGAACTTTCCATTTCATGCATCTGACAAAGTAAGCTCCAGTCCACGAAAGCTTATGCCTGAATAGAATTGTTACTCTTTAAGATGCCACAGACTCCTTGTTGTTTGGTATAATTACAGAAGAGGCTAAGTGTTTAAAAAAACACTACGGGTTTACACCTCCTATACGTGGAATCAATCCAAAAGTCCTGAGCACTTTTCCATTTGCAGTTATTAGCTGTCTTGAAAATGATCAGACATTTGGGAAATCAGTAAATCTTTAGCTGTGCATCATTATCATTTTTATGAGACGGTCAATGAAATCACAGATGCTACATGCTGTTTGTTTAGTATAATGGCTCTGTTTGCATGAAGCCAGGAAATTGGAGCATAATGAGGCTAATTTATTGATTTTTAAAATGAAAGGCACTGTCCTCGTGTGTTAAAATCGATTTTAAAAAAATCAGCAGGTTGAGCAGGCAGATGTGGCCAAAACCTTGTCAGGAATTGGATTTTGCTTTAGAACAATTAGATGGTGGCAAAAATATTGATCTAGTAAAGTGGATATACATTTCTAGGATTTTTTGTCCTGTCTTTAGGAAAGATCAGATAATCCTTCCTAGAGGTCTTGACCCTGAAAGGGTCTGAGCATGCTGGCACTAATCCAGCAAAGAACTCAAGGGCCAGGTTTTCGCAGGTAGTTAGGCTCAATAGAAGCAGAGACATGTCTAATAGGATTTTCAAAAGCACCTAACAGACCTTGCACAAAATTAGGCACCTAGGGTGCTTAGGCACTTCTGAAAATCCCAGTGGGTGTCCATCTGCATCTTCGGGAACCTAAATGCCTTACAAACCAGTCCCTTAACTCCCTGCTGAACTCTGAGCCCAAAAAGTAACTGAAGCCAGCGGAGCTACTCATGTGGCTAGAGGTGTGTGCTTCTGCTCCAGCCTGAGTCAGGGCCTTATGGGTAGGTTGACACAGGCCAGCAGGGCTCACACTAGCGCTCCAAAAATAGCTGTGTAAATAATGCTTTGAATTTGTGGCTCGGGCTGGAGTGTGTGCTCTGAAGTTTTGGGAGGCGAGGGGGCTTACGAGGCTGAACCACAATGTCAAAGTGGTGCTCGCATAGCGGTTTTTAGAGCACCAATGCTGGTCCTCCTAACCCAACTCTACCGATACGGGCTGGGAGGCTCACTTCAAAATGCCAAATAGATAGAAGAGGAGTGTCTGTTGCATCAGCTGGAGTGCCAGCAGAAAGAGCAAACCCACCTGGCCAGGATGCTAGCTTCACATCTTTTTGCTACTTCTCCTCTCCTCCATTTCCTGAAGCTCAGCTGCATGCAGAGTAGCTTCAGGTCTAGAGATGAGCAACTGGATGAACTTTGGAAGAGAACTGGGTGCTACTAACTCCATTCAGCTCCTATGGAAAGACCAGCCATGCCTGGTGGGGCCATTAAAATGAGCACAGTTCCCTTTTCACAATACATCCACTTTGATCGATATCATGGAACAACAGCTGTTTCAGAATATCGCCATGGAATGAGCTCTCTCTTTGCGGCATGTCTGCTTTCCCCTGCGTTCTGGGAAGGGTGGCATGCAATTCCTTTTGAGAATGTGCTTTAGCAGAGGGGAGACAGCTTTCTTTCCATTACCAAACTTATTTGGGGGTGGGGCTGTGTGTGTCTTTATCGATCGCCTCTCCTTTTTCTAATTGCAGGAGAACCCAAGTGGGTGCATCTGAACTGAGCAAGATATCCAGCTGGGAAGGCACTGATCAGCCTGCCTTCTTTTTATGCTTTAGAGGGGCACATGCCACTTCACATCCCACTTACGCCTCACTAGCATCAATCTGTAAAACAAGGAACAGGAAAAGCAAGGTCGTTGTTTTGCTATTTGGCTATATTGGGCACTAATTTCATTTTCACTGCACAACAGTACAGCAGCTTAGGCAGCTGTTGAGTCTGCATGGTAAATTTGTAACAGCACTCTGTTTAGAGAAGCATTGCTTATGAGTGAGTCAGGCTTTCTGTAGTCCTCCACCCTTTTTACCAAGCTCACCGAGGCCATGTCTACACTAGGACATTATTTTGAAATAGCTTATTTTGAAATAATAGCTCCTGAAATTACAATTTCAAAATAGCGTGTCCACAATACAGGAAGCCTCAAATTAGTCCGAGGCAGGCTCCCTTATGGTACATCTATATTGCACCATAGGTCGAAATAAGAAATGCAATTTGAGCTACGCAATTTGTATCTCTTATTTGGATTTTATTTCCAAATAAGTTATTTCAAAATTTGGTGCTGTCTACAAAGCACTTAGAATCATAGAATCATAGAATACTAGGACTGGAAGGGACCTCGAGAGGTCATCGAGTCCAGTCCCCTACCCTCATGGCAGGACCCAGTACTGTCTAGACCATCCCTGATAGACATTTATCTAACCTGCTCTTAAATATCTCCAGAGATGGAGATTCCACAACCTCCCTAGGCAATTTATTCCAGTGTTTAACCACCCTGACAGTTAGGGTATGTCTACACTAGCTCATTAATTCGAGCTACGTAGGCAAATCAGGCAACCAGAGTTGCAAATGAAGCCCGGGATTTAAATATCCCAGGCTTTATTTGCATGTTCCCGTCCGGCCGTCATTTTTAAATCCCCCTGAGTTTGAACGAACTGCCCGCGGCTACACGCGGCAGTTTAAAGTTAATCCGAACTAAGTCCTTAGTTCGGAGTAACTGTTACTCATGGAATGAGGTGTAACAGTTAATCCAAACTAAGGACTTAGTTCGGATTAACTTTAAACTGCCGCGTGTAGCCGCGGGCAGTTCGTTCAAACTAAGGGGGATTTAAAAATGGCGGCCGGACGGGAACATGCAAATAAAGCCCGGGATATTTAAATCCCGGGCTTCATTTGCAACTCTGGTTGCCTGATTTGCCTACCTAGCTCGAATTAACGAGCTAGTGTAGGCATACCCTCAGGAAGTTTTTCTTAATGTCCAACCTAAACCTCCCTTGCTGCAGTTTAAGCCCATTGCTTCTTGTTCTATCTTCAGAGGCCAGGAAGAACAATTTTTCTCCCTCCTCCTTGTGACACCCTTTTAGATACCTGAAAACTGCTATCATGTCCCCCCTCAATCTTCTCTTTTCCAAACTAAACAAGCCCAATTCTTTCAGTCTTCCTTCATAGGTCATGTTCTCTAGACCTTTAATCATCCTTATTGCTTTTCTCTGGAACTTCTCCAATTTCTCCACATCTTTTTTGAAATGTGGTGCCCAGAACTGGACACAATACTCCAACTGAGGCCTAATCAGTGCAGAGTAGTGTGGAAGAATGACTTCTTTTGTCTTGCTCACAACACACCTGTTAATGAATCCTAGAATCATGTTTGCTTTTTTTGCAACAGCGTCACACTGTTGACTCATATTTAGCTTGTGGTCCACTATAACCCCTAGAACCCTTTCTGCCGTACTCCTTCGTAGACAGTCACTTCCCATTCTGTATGTGTGAAACTGATTGTTTCTTCCTAAGTGAAGCACTTTGCATTTGTCCTTATTAAACTTCATCCTGTTTACCTCTGACCATTTCTCCAATTTGTCCAGATCATTTTGAATTATGACCCTGTCCTCCAAAGCAGTCACAACCCCTCCCAGCTTGGTATCATCTGCAAACTTAATAAGCGTACTCTCTATGCCAATATTTAAATCGTTGATGAAGATATTGAACAAAACCGGTCCCAAAACAGACCCCTGTAGAACCGCACTTATTTTGAAATAAATTGTTATGCCAAAACATCCCTTACTCCTCATGGAATGAGGTTTACAATGATGTCGGAATAGCGAGCCCGTTATATTTTGAAATAACAAGCATGCTCAAAAGACATGGAATAGCTATTTCAGGAGATCTCGGGTATCCCGAAATAGCACTGCAGTGTAGACGTAGCCTTAATGTGGACACGCTACCTTGACTTAGAGCCCCAGGAAGCACTGGGGAGTAATTACTTTGAATGACACTGGGGAGTAGTTATTTCGAAATAGCAGCAGTGGAGCTTCCACACCACTGCTATTTTGAAATAACTATTTCAAAATAAGTGTTATTCCTCATGGAAAGCAGGAGTTATTATTTCAAAATAAGAGGCTTGGTAGTGTGGGCACTCCACTGGTTATTTCAAAATAAGGGTGTAGACCTGGGTCTAGAGAGGAACAGAACAGTGGTGGATTTTTGCCTTTCATTAAAAACTCAGAAATTGCAGGATCACAAAGTAAATTCCAAGTGTATAAGAAAGGAGGGGGTAATCGCAAGAAAAGGCGATAAATAGTTCAAGGATATTTCTCAGGCTTCTGCAGCTGAAGGTAAAGGATAAACCTCAAAGAAGCACTGCATTACAGGGAAGAAACTATATGTGCAACACTTTGCTGATCGATATTGTCTAACAGGAAGACTTGACACACCGTCCTAGACTCCTAGACTCAGGCATATATGAGAAATACGCACAATCCCATCTGATCTGAGCACATGAAGGCTAGGTGACAACCAATTGCTTCACAGAGCCTCAGATAAGTAGAGACAGGATCACTTAAGGGTAATGAAATAAGAACTTTTCCCATTTGAGTCACTGCCTCACATCCAGCCCATAACAGGCAGGGATTGAAAACTCAGATATCTCCATCCCGTGGATTGTTCAGTGGCTTATGGGAAATATTGATGATTTCCATCGAATACCTAGATGATAATTGTCACGAGGTCACAAAGCCCATTCCCGACAAGGGTAGCTTCATGGCCCATGTTGTGCGCACGGGGAAAATGAAACCCAGAGAGGCAAACTGATGTGCCCAAATTCACCAGTGCCTTTCAGACAAATGTCTGCCTCACAAGAGCTGGGGCTATTTGGCTCCTCAGTGGAAGGTGGAGAGGCCAAGAACAGAATGGGTTCAAGAACTGAACTAGTCTCCGAGGAGGGCTTGGCAAGACAGCATGGAGGTCCATCTGCAGGGCAGGGTACTGTCCCCACCATACCTGTTGCCCTTTCAGTGCTGTTATCAACTTCCAGGAGGTCTGCTTTGATTGCGTTAGCCCAGAAGCTCCAGGCAAGGCTCTGTGTATGCAGCAGATAAGTCCTACATGTTGGCCAAGGCCCCCTGGCCTGTGCATCTGGCTGGGGAATCCGTGGCAGGTTCAAGGAAGAGGAGTAAGGCAATTGGTGTTATTTTGATACTCACGCCAGTTTTTTCTGTTACCCCATTTTCTGTCATCAGTTTTCCCGCTGGTCACACCAAACAGCATGTGACTTTAGCCTGCTCCCAGAGAAGTTCATGCCAATTGTAGACTCTTATCGCTGAGAGCAGGGCTAAGCCGGCTCTGAAGGCTTGATTCTCTTTTGCCACTTTACTCTTCTGGAGTGGTGTACACGGGCTGCAGTGTAAGTAAGAGTCGAAGCAAAACGCTTTAGAAAATCCAACCCTGAAATGCATCCCCCCACTGAAGTGAATGAATCAATTGCCAGCTCTCAGGTCCCTTTATTCACAAAGCCCCTTGGCAGATGAAGCATCCTACAAACACTGAAATCCAACAGCAGATGGAGGGAGAATGCAGAGTGTGGAGCCCTAGGACAGGCCTCACTCATATCTCCTACTGGGGGACCCTGGGGTTAGTCAGGCTCAGGGCTGCCAACAGGGGTTGGAAAAAAGGGGCAGCTGCCCTGAGGCCCTTTAAATTGCTGCTGGAGCCCCGCGCTCAGCAAGCCAGGCAGTGCTGAAGGGCTGGCTGGGGGAGGCTAGCCCCTACCCCGCCCCTTCTGTCTGAGGCCACACCCCATCTAGGATCCTGGAGCCGGCCCCCCCCACTTTGCCTAGGGGCCAGGCAATTCTGTCAGCAGCTCTAGTCCTGCTCTTCCTCAAGCTGGCCTCTCCCTGTGTGTTTTCCACACAGCACCCAGGCCAGCCAATAGCTTCTTATCCTGACATCTGCTTACGCCTGCTAAGGCTCATACATATGCAAAAGTGTTCTACCCCCTATTTTCTTATCTGTACTTCTACACTCCGTTAATTGAGGCGTGTCCTATTTCTGGCTGGTCATCCGCTCAATTCCCTGTGCTCACACAAAGAGCTATGTCAGCGAGTCACCGACACAACTTGATGATATTACAAAATCCCCCGAAATCACAGAAATGTTGGACTGGAAGGGCCCTCGATAGGTCATGTAAATCCAGTCCCCTACAATGATGCAAGGCTCATGGCTGTAAGCCGCTCCAGATACCTTGTCAATCTAGACCATCCCTGACAGGTGTCTGTCTAACCTGTTCCTAAAAACCTCCAAGGACGGAGACTCCACAGTCTTCCTAGATAACTTGTTCCAGTCCTTAACTATCCTTTCCATTCAGAAGCTTTTGCAAATGTCTAACCTAAATTTCCCTGGCTACAGCTTAAGCCCATTACTTCTTGTCCCATTCTCAGGAGAACTATGTATCATCCTCTTCTTTATAAGAATCTTTTATGCACTTGAAAACAGTTATGCCACCCCTCCATCTTTTCTTCTTTAGACTAAAGAAAGATTTATTTCTCAATCTTTCCTCGTAGGTCATTTTCTCTAGACCTTCAATCACTTTTGTTGCACTTCTCTACACTTTCTCCCATTTGTCCACATCTTTTCAACACATGGTGCCCAGAACTGGGCACATTACTCCAGACAAGGCCTTATCAGTGCTGAGTAAAGTAAAATAATTACTTCTTGTTTCTTGATTACAACACTTCTGCTAAAACATCCCAGAATGATCTTTGCTTTTTTTGCAACAGTACTATATTATTGACACATATTTAGCTTGTAATCCACTAGAACACCCAGATCCCTGGCTGCAGAGCTCCTTCCTAGGTAGTCATTTCTCGTTTTGTTGTTGTGCAATTGATTGTTCCTTCCTAAGTCAAGCACTTTGCATTTGTCCTTATCGAACTTCATCCTAAACAGACCATTTCTCCAGTTTGTCCAGTTCTTTTGGAATTCTAATCCTGTCCTCCAAAGTGCTTGCAACTCCTCCCTGCTTGGTATCATCTGCAAATGTTATAAGTGGATGCCTGTGTCATTATTTAAATCACTTATGAAGATATTGAATAGAATCAGATCCAGGACAGGCCTCTGTGGGATTCCATTCAACGTGTCTTTCCATCTTGATTGTGAACCATTGATAACTACTCACCATTACAGTTTTTCAACCACTTGTGCCCCCACATTATAAAAGGGTCAGCTGAGACGATATTTCTCTAGCTTGTTCAAGAGAAGGTCACTGTGGGACCTTCCGACAGTGCAGACTTCTGGGACTGCCGGCAGTGCAATGCAAAGCCTTACTATTAGACAGTTTGCAATCTATTACTGCATAGATTCTGGACCATCAGCATTTAAAATATCTTTTACTATAAAATATAGCTTTAGTGGCACAGGATTGTCTTTTGGTCAACTAGTCATGCCAGGTCTAAGCTTTGTGTGACTAAGTTGAATATCATACCTGCCTGAGACCTGTAGACTGTGGGCTACAACATAATTAATACTTATATTTCACCTCTCTGTCCTAAATATGCTTAATTTTTATTCTTGGGTACATACCCTGCAAGTATCCTTTATTGCATAGTCTAGAAATAATGAAAGGGAGACCTATTGATGAAGGAAAAATGTGCATTCCCAATTTTAATTGGAATGAGGGGAAATGGTAACCTCACAGAGAAAGTTGCAAAGCAAGAAAGGAATAGGGGCTTGGCAGCTTTTATTTAATAGATGAGCCAGGCAACAACAAACTCTTTAAAAAATGGGGACTATTTTTTATTACCTGCACTCATACAGGAGAGAAAAATCTGACTTTTAATGTTTATTTTTTAAACAAAGTTATTTAATAGCAACAATAATTCCAGCAATGTTTGGTTCAAAGAGCAGCTGGGTTTAATAGCCTGAGAATTTTTTTTTTCCTGTAAGCAAGCAGCTTTCCCCATCTGGTCATTTAATGTGCAGGAAATGCACTCTGTCTTGTAATTGTTTAATTAATCAAATGAACTCGGGGCTACAAAAATGGTGTTGTTGGACTTCTCATTTCAGGCAGCTAATCCTACCAGGCATTTCAGCAAAGCCTTTCACCAGTGCTGACTTCAGCCCTTGCTAATTAAGCACTAATTTTGTTTTGACTTCAGTCAAGCAAGGTAGGCAGTCGATTCACATCTACAGTTAAGTGATGCCTGAGCATAAGGTTATCTAGCACGTTTCTTGTCTCTCTCAGTGATGCTAACCCAATAAGATTGATAGTTTACCAATTATGGACCCAACCTGCATGTGGAAAGGTGTGATTTGATTTGAGACACAACAAATTAGAAATAACATGCCTGCACACATATGCCTGCACACAGCTTTCATTAAGGGGGTGGAGAGGGTATGATTCTGGCAGACTAGATGCAGCTCTTGCTAAGCATTAAGCCTCCACTGAGGGCTGACAAATGCGCTGCTGGAAATGAGTCTGTTAGTATGGTCTAGATAGGAACTGGGCTTTTAACAATAGGGTCAGACTTTGTGAAAAGTTTGGAAGTTGCTGCATGCATTAATCACAGGCATCATCACATAAGGCAATATTTAAGTATTTGCTTTGTACATGTAAAAAAAAAAGAGTCTGATGAAACGGTGAACTCTGTCAGGAGCAACCATCTCCTGCCCCTCAAGAAGGCCTAGTCAACACTAACTGGGCCATTGTGGGACAGCACAATATTAATTGTCTCCTCGGGCCCATGAAGGGCAAAAGGGCTCATCCCATCAGCTTGAATTCTGCCCCAGCTACAGGCCTCAGCTGGCCAGCCCCGAAGCATGGGGCAGGCAACGCGGCCCAGCCCCAAAGGGAGCGAATGGCAGTTGCAGAAGCTAAAGGGAAGCCATGTCATGCCACAGGGCTTCAGGGAGTTCTTATGGGGAGCCAGCTCGAGCTGCTGCTTTTTCATGGGCTGGGCGTGCGGTGGTGGATGCTGCAGGTAAGGGAGAACCATGGGCGGGCCTGAATATGAGCCATATTTGGTCATCCTAAGTCAGCTACGTACTACTGGCTGCCGTTGACTTTCCCAATGTCACGTCACTCCTGCTGGAAGTCTGGCATTACGAACAGGGATGGTCTACACGACCCAGGGAGGTCGAACTAAGTTATATAACTTCAGTTACATGAATAACGTAGTTAAAGTCGACATACTTAGATTCACTTATGGCAGGGTCTTCACTGCGCTGTGTCCTGGCACGTCTCCTGGTGGTGGAGTACCGGAGTCGACGCTAGGGTGATCAGCAGTTGATTTATCATGTCTATATTAGACTCGATAAATTGACCCCTGCCGGATCAATCACTGCCTGTCGATCCAGCAGGTAGCGTAGATACACCTTTGGAAGGAGCGTGGTTATGCACGCATGTTCCCTAGCCTTCTGATTGTCACTAGATGCTCTTCCCCTAACTCCTGCCAGGAGGAAAATTTTTTTTTTTTAAATTCATGTGTTAAGGCTGTAGTAATGCATCCTGGAAGCAGAGATGGAACTGGGGAGGCAGGGGGAAACATAAGTACTCTGTCAATCCCTGCCCACAGTGTCCACCGACTTGAGGCAAAGCGAAACACCATTCATGGTAAACTCTGCAGTTCTTTGTAGAATGGATCCTCACTATTCTGTGCTAGGATCAGCAGTGAAATGGTGAATGTAGTTATTTTAACATGTCACTTCTCATGAAGCACCTAAACTCACAGAGAGGACTGGAACAGGTTACACTGCCATAGGCAGGAGTAGGAGAGACATGTGGCAGTGATTTTGGGGTTAAAAGTTGGTGTTCTAGAAAGCAAGGTTATTTTATAATTAGGTAGTGAAGTTCATCTCTGTTTAAGAAACTCACTGCTTGTATTCAAGAGTCCTCTTCTTGAACTCCACCAGCCTTCCCATTCAATTATTCAGCTGGCAAGGCCCATTTCCTGCATTAAGTTGATGTATCCGTGAGTGTCAGGGATTGCATGTATGTGACCACAGTTCCTCCAGAAACTAAGAACAGAGAAGGTCATTAGGCAAATTCACTCCGGTTGTTTCACCTGCAGAAGCATGCCACGTCCCGGAGCAGCTCACATGGACTGGTCCAAAGTGCAAGCTCTGAGACCCACAGACCAAGAAACGATTTTGGAATAAATAGCCTGAGTTTAAAAGGACTCAGGATCTGCTTTCTGCTCCAGCAAATGGTCAGAGCCTTCTGCTCCATGGGGTCCCTTCCTTCCTGGGAAATGGGGGAAAGAATTTAGGCTAGTGGGACTGCACATGAAGGAGAGGACCTCGAGTAAGCTTTTTAGCACGTGCACAGGAACTGTGTGTTTAAAAAAAACAACCCCAGTTCTCTCTCTAATACGTTCACCTTGTAAGCAAGTCTCTTCAAGAATAAAGATCCGTGTGGTACGTTTGGACCTCTCAGCAATGGCACTATTCATAGCCTTGAAGAGAAAGCAAAGCCCAGGTGCTGGCCTGGTTAGGTCAGCCGGCCTGCTGGGTCTATCACTGTAGGCAGAGAATGCAGCAACCAGCAAGGGGAAGAGAGAAAGGTGTGTACCCAAGGGAGGGGGCACGTGAGGTGCTGCCAGCCTCAAGTAGATACCCTCGAGGAACCCTGACAATGCGGAGGCCTTGAACTGTGACAAATAGCTTAGTTCAAACCAAGCCCTCCACAGTAATAGAAGACAAGCACTTAAACCAGTGTTTGCACGGGTCTCTTCATTTTCCAATTTGATATACTCATCTGGGACTATCGTACAAGCTGCATCAAGCCTTCAGGCAGCTGTTATGATTGCTCTACTTGATGGTGTTTTCCTAAGGTCCCTGATTACACAGCTGTCTGCCAGTATCCAGAGCACATAACGGATGCACCTCGACGCCACGCTAACCGACGAGTTGTTTCTCTGAATCCTCTACACTCCAGATCGTCACACAGGTTTCTTTCCCAGCTGGAAAGAAGGTTCTCCATTCGCAATGCAAGTTTCCCTCCGGGGATTCTAGCCACCCACTCACCAACCCCTTAGCAGGGGTGGGTGGGACAACCTCTTAGTTAACGCCAATTCCAGGGAGGCCTGTTTGGAGAACGAGACCAACTCTGTGGCTACAGTAGCATTCTCATTCTAGCCCACTTAGTAAGGGCCACAACTGCACAGGAGCAGCGGAGGAAAAGAGGCCAGAGACAAGCTGTAACAGGCCAGTACACGTGGAAGGGGTGGGGCAGATAAGCCTGAGGGGAATCTCCCCTTCTCACCCAAAAGTAAGGGAAGATGGAGGTGGACATGGTCCAGAGTCTGTGACATTATAACTGACTCAATGGGATGCTCTCTCCCTCTCTAATGGCAACCGGGCCTACTTTATCCTGGGCTCACCAAGCTAGGGCTGATTTGCTTAGACAGGAAAAGCTCATGTCACAGGTTCATTCCCTGCTGCAGGTGACTCCCCAGATGTGTTGCAGTTTTAAGCCAGAAGTGGTTCTGCTATTCAAAGTGATGGTGGTCCTCAGCATGGATCCTGGTAGCTCCAACTCTCTGGCTGCTCTGCTAGGGCAGTGCCCTGCTCGAGTATTACAGCAGGACAGCTCTCCCGCCCGCTTAACCATCTGGCACGGGTACAGACGTGGAGTCTGCTGCCTTTGACTGCATCTTCCCAAGAACGCTGTCACCCTCAGGGGGCAAAGGCCTTCTGGCCAGCACTCTGGACAAGGTCTGTAACCAGCGGTGTAAGGAACTTAAAATTTCTGACAGGTATCATCCTATTGCAACCTGGCTGTTTAAATTGCACCCCACTGGCTTTTGCCGCAGCTCAGCCAGCTCTTCCTGGAGCTGTGCACCAGGGTGCCCCTGCTTCCTGTCACCTCTGCGCTGTAACTCTGAATCAGTGACTCACAGCCTGTCTACCATCGTAGGCCTCATATGGGGCTCTCAGTGCCTTAGTGGGTTGAATTTGCACAATATATACACCACTTGTATGCCCCTGAGGGTGTCACATGCACCACAGCTGCGTGCTGATTGGGCTGCACCTTGAGAATCGCTGTTTTGACTGGCTGTTGCTGCCGAAACGACCCAGACTCAAAGTCGACATTTTCTGGAACGGCTCTCCAAGAGAATAGGAGCCTCACCTAAACTCTGGCTGTATGAGGAGAGATTTGCTTGGTCACCCTGCCATTCCCCTTGTCACAAGGCTCCTCACTGGGCCAGGAAGCTGGAGTCCCAGCAGAAGCACCTTTGCTCGATGTGCTTCTGGCCCCACTGACTTTGTCTGCTATGCGTGGCCTTGTTGCAGCAACAACACACTCTCACCAGGCGAGGCAGAGTAACAAGGTATGGCCAGAACTCAAGCCCAATGCAGAATCCATTTCCCTGCGCTGGAACGGGTAAGGCCAGGAAGCCATACTGCTTTCCTCGCGGGAGCCGTGCGGGTTTATAATTATGCGAAGCATCAAAGGAGTTCAAGCTGTTCTTAAAAAAAGATAGAAGGCCACCAAGCCCGCCCAGTAAATTCAACACATGACTCATTAAGCAGCAAGTGCACCCAGCAGGCGCCTTTATTGCTTCACTGGCAGCAGTGGGCGGGTGACGCAGCCTTGCAGTCCCACATCAAGGATCACGGAGGAAGTTCCCCTCCAGCTCCTGGCTACCAGATTTTAACTCTTGGTGTCTTCTCCTGCCCATGCACAGTGTCAGTGTCACCACCACCCGCTTGTGCTACCAGTGGGACACAGCAGGGACGGGCCTTCCCACGATTCACAGGATGCCAGTCTCTGTTCTGACGTCCCGTACAGAATTCAAATTGCACAGAGACAATAGCAGCGCACGTGGGTAAACGAACCTTTCAGAGCAGAGCGAACGCAGTGAGCTGCCCTCCCCAGAAAGGACTCTGTGAATTGGGGCCCAGGTTTTCATGACTGTTCAGCTCTCAGCATTTCCCATCAGTGTTCCTGGTAAGCTGAGCGCTTGGGCGGCCACTGAGGAGAGAACGAAATGCCACCAGCTGATTAGCAGAGCACCCACAGTGCCCACAGCCAGCAGCGCGTGTTTCTACTGGTGGCGCACATCTGCACATGCCTCGGTGCACATAAAATTTATTCCACCCATGGACAGAAAAAATGAGAGGGAACACTGCTTCCCAGGTAGAACAATACCCTTCCCCACACTCCCCCTGAAACCTCACTGAGAACAAAGGGAAGTGCTGGTTGGTGCTGAACACTCTTGAAAGCTGCCATGTCATCAGGGTGCCTGATTTTTTGATACCCTGCCTGGGCATTTGGTTACTTTCCTGGCTGTTGTCTCTGGGGAGCTAATATCTGGCTGATACCTCAACTTACAGCATGTTTTAGTGACAACCATGCAACACAAGCTCAGGACTTCATATGCACATGTATAGATGGGACAGTGGATTTCGACTGTTCATAACCTTCCGCTGATACCTCGCATGGCATATCTCAATTACATACAATGGGGATTGTGGGGGTTACAAGGTACTCCCCCAAGGCAGAGAATGTCACCTGTGGAGTACAGTCATTTGATGGGAACATGAATATGCTCCTACCTGTGGGTGGACAGCCTGCACCCTTTATTCCATGCTACCTGTCACTGAACAAAGAATTCTACAACATATATTTCTGCCATGTGGGCTGGAGCAGCATTGCTATGAAGTCAGATAACACTGGGGGAAGATGTATTATCAGAAGGAACTAAAACTCCTTTGTGTTGCCTTTAATTCTGGTTTCCACAGGGCTCTTAGGGTGCGTCTACATAGCAGCTTTATTTTGGAATAACTGATGTTATTTCGAAATAACAAAATGTGCATCTATATAGCAAGCCCTTATTTCAAAATAATGGCGAGCTGGAGGACTTCTTACTCCTACTTCTGTAACCCTCATTTCACAAGGAGTAAGGGACGTCGAAAGAAGAGTGTTCTTCCATCGACTTCTTGCTTTGTGGACAGCGCCAAAAGCTGAATTAATCTATTTTGACTTCAGCTACCCAATTGATGTAGCTGAAGTTGCGTAGCTTATCTCAACTCTTGCCCTGCAGTGTAGGCATGCCCTTAGACAGCCAGTACACAGCATTGCTGTAGGCTTGGAATGCTATCCAGTCTTCATTTGCAAAAGGATTTTGATCCAGGAACTGAAATAAATAAGTAGCACCAATCAATGAGCCGTGCAGGGCAGAACACTGAGAAGGGGCAAGACTTACCCCTCAAACCTAACTTGCTTTTTCCAGTCTAAATTCAACCTCCTCCCTCCTTCTTTCATCTTTGCCCTTAGGCCTCAGGGATCCTTCCCATTTTGCAATAGGCCCTTCCAGGACGAGTGCCTTCTTGCATTTTCGGATGGTCAGTCAACCTCACTGCATGAATCTTCATAAACATGTCCTTAGAGGAGAGCCAGCAGGAAGGGGCCAGGAAAGAATCTGAGTGCAGATAATAGAAAGGCTGCCCTTCCCCGTATCCACTTCCTTGTGCACATGGAGCCAAAATGCCACCTCCTTTAACTGGGTCAGATTTTATAAGCCAAGTAGCGTTAGGTCTGGATAGTTCTTGGCTAGCGAGCCTGTAAGGAAAACACAAAATGTGGTAGCTACTCAAGATGCTTCCCTGCCAGGAAAGCAGCGTCCTAGCAAGGCACTGCTCTGTCTGGAAGGGACCATGGCGAGGCATAAAAAAAGGCACTGATTGTGGTAAAAATGCTGTACCGAAGAGATGTCTGTATCTGTGCCAATAACAGGTTTGCCAGTAGATGGCATTCAAGGATATGCAACATTATTCAGAGGTTTGGTAGGACCAGTAAAGACTGCCGTGCACTGCAAACAGCCCCCGGTGCGCAGTTCAGCACATGCCCCTAACACACATGACGTGTCACGGATGATACTGTGGGGATCTGAGCACAGTCTGGCTGGGAGCCCTCCTTTCCTACGGATCTACATGCCTACCAAAAAGGCCCAGCATTGCAAACGGCTCTGGTCCGTTTACAGTCCCGTCCTTAGCGGTTAACTAGAACCGCTGTAGGCTCTTGGCGAGCAGATTCCAGGTGACATGGGCACACGTCAGTACTGGCTAAACTGGCTCCAAAGCAGAGGAAGCACTTACAGGCCCCACGGATAAACTGTGGCTGATGGGTGCACGACTGAGTTATTGCAATTCTCCAGAATAGACCCCAGTTACTTTCAAGAGCAGTAGGGTCAGAAGCCTTATTTGAGATGGAGGAATCACAGCTGGGCCTGATCCCCAGAGAGGCACAGATGACTCCCACTGAAGTCAGCCGGGATTGTGGGTACTCAGCACCCCTGAAAGTCATGCTCAGGGTTATCCCTCATTATTTTTACAATCTTAAGTCACTCTTAATGGTTGGGCTGAGGGATCACCCCCAACCAGTGCACCCCTCCAAGCCAGGCCCGGGGTAGCAGCGTCTGAGACTCTGGACTTCTTCAAGCTTGTGGTGGTTCGCACCATCTCATAACTCAGTCTTCCAGACAGGTTGCCTACAGGCCCACCTCTCCCAGGGTGATGCAGGCCAGCAAAGACAAGGACCCTGTTCCCCATGCTTGGCTCAGTTGTCCCCACCCCCTTGCATCAGGAGGGCGAGGTAAGGGAATCCAGACCCACTCTGGGTTCCAGCCCAGGGTTCCTTTATCAAGCAGCTAAACCAACTCTCTGCTACCTCCCCAGGTCCCTTCCTACTGCCATTTAACCTTAGGCCCCAGCTTCTGCCAATGCCGGGCATTTCTAGCTCCTTACACCACTTCCTCCCAGCTTGCAGCCAGTGCAGTACTCCTCACCCTCTCTGTGTGAGCTGCCAGCTCTTATCCTAACTGCTGCTTGTCAAATAAGGAGCCCCAGGTGGGGAAGTAGGCGCTCTGCCCATTAGCCCCTTGGTGGCTGTTGTGACCAAGGTCTATAAACCTGGAGCCCTGTGGGCATACGGTATTGGAATCCGCATCCCCATCTGCAAAAATGATCTGTGGACCTCTGCAATCATAGGTGCCACGGGAGGTCGGGGGTGGGGCTTGAGGGATCAGGTGCACCATACACCATAGGTGAGAGGGGCCAGCCAGCAGCCAGTGGGGAGACGAGCAGGGAGGTTCTGGTGCCCGCAGCAGGAGACGCCCCGCCCCCCACTCACCCGCAGAGGTGGGACAAATAGAACAATGGCTCCAGCTTGCTTCTCCAGCTGAGACGCTCAGGGCAAGGGCGGGACTGCCCCACCATCACCCGCAGGAAGCAGAGTGACGCGGCCGAAGGAGCTCAGTGAGCTGGGACTGTTGTTCTGTTTCCCTCAGCACAGGGTGAGTGCGGCGGGGACAGATCCCTGCTGCAGGTGCAGGCCCCACTAGTCCCCTGGGTCACATTGCTCAGAAAAGGGGGAAGAGACTGGGGGGTGGTGGTGGTGGAAGCAGAGCAGGGTTGAGGCAGGGGTGGAGCAAAGCAGGGAGAGGGTGGAGCCTGGAGTGGAGGGGGGTTGTCTCTGCCCTTCCCAAGGTGTGTGTGTGTGTGGTGGGGGGGGTTACGTGGCTGGTGGCCTCCCCACCACCCTTCACCAGTCGCCTCTGCATCCACATGCGTGAGCATGGATACCGGTGTATATAAAGCAGATGTCCTCAAATTTGTAGGGCTGTACTACAAAATTGGTATCTGCATCTGCAAAAAGGAGCCATGGATATCCGCACCTATATCCGCACATGGATATAAAGTGAGTATCTGTGGATTTTTAGGGCTCTCTATATACCCCCATCACAGATCATCACACTATATTCCTAACCTCAGCTTGGAGCATTGGGTGTTGCTTTCATTAGCTTTCCTGAGATCTGGGATCAGAAATATTTTTATTTGTCTTGGTTGGAGCCTGGACTCATGACGGCAATTCTAACAATACATCTTAAAATGATCAGCCCTAATTTGTCTGCCTATCTTCCCCTTAATTCTGATGTTTCATCAAAGCGCAGACACTAAGACGGACCCTTCAACAGATCGGCTCCATGCTGCTTTAATAGAGCTGCCTGCTGACAAATAAAACTGTTTCAGCTTTTCACCTCTTGCCTTTCCTGTGTCATTATGATTAAGTGAGGAGGAAGAGCAGAGCAAAGAACCTTAGCAATGCAGCCTGCCAGCAATGTGTGGAAGATTTCACCCTGGGAGGTGGGAGACAGGAAAGAAGTGACTGTAATAGTTACAAAAAAAAGAGAACCACATACCCTCAGGAAAACAAAAACAAAGCCCAGGGCCAGACTCTGACGTAAATCAGTAGAGTTCTAGTAAGTCAATGGATTGATTTATATTATCTGGCCGTTTGTTTCCAGGGGATTTAGTATGGGCAATACACCTGCGATGCTGTGTGACACCCATTCGTAACAGTGAGTCGCTACAATGGGAAATTGTGACCACACACTGTGGTTTTCTCCTGGAGTCACTGCTTTCATCGACTGGTAAAAAGCTCTGCTTTATAAGACATTTTTAGAGTAGGAGGGTTTATAATAGTCTGTCAACCATTACTGCAAGGTTTCTTGAACCTTCCTCCAAGGCAGCCGGCCTGGCCACAAGACACCAGTCCTCACATCCTATATTCATTATTGTGGGCAATGGCAGACTCAAGCTTTTGTATTTCCTGTTCAAACTTCACTGCTACGGTTCAGCCCCTAGATTCATACTCAGGGAACTTTGGGGGGTGGGGGGTGGGGGGCTGTTATGTGCTCAGATCTCTGGAAATCAGGCCACTTAAGTAACCACCTAAAATCTGGATCCTGAGACTACTTACACAAGTGCATAGTGTTGCTAGGCCCGTGTATATGTGACCTAAGAACCTCATAGGTCCAACTGGCAAGGGGCACAGAGGGGTACAGAGGAGACTCTCCTAGGTTTGATATGAGCTATCTAGTTCACCACAAAGTGGCATGTGAGGAAAAGCCAACATCACACTGCCCATCGATATCATTGTGAAACACGTGTACGGATGCTGGATAAGGAGTTATGTGTATACCCTGAAAAATATGTTCTTAAAAGCTGGGACTAGCCACCAGCAAAGGTGAAAACCAGGCTCTCACTCAGACATGCCATGTTCATCTAGCTGGCTGTTTACAAATATCGTGTGTTTCACAATGGGACTCTATCACCAGACTGAACTGAATGCTAATGCAGGATTGTGGGAAAACTTCAAAAGAGAAAAGAGAGAGAAATAAATAGCAGGGGATTAGGAAAGACCAATGTTCCCTCTATTTTTCCATCCATGTGTGAAATCAATTTTGTTCTGTGCACTGAGGCATGTGCAGATGTGCACCACTAGCAGAAACACCTACTGGGAGAAACCCAGTGGTCCCCCAAATATAGTACATCAAAGGTTTGCTCTACTATATTTAGGAGGATCATAAAGACACCATGGCATCCTTCACCTAGGGAGTAAATGGACAGTGAATTCACTCCATGACAGTGGGATCTCAACCAGGCATGGTTGAAAACTCCAGTAAGAACTTTGGGTGAGCTAAGCATGTTTAGACAAGAGGCTACCTTGTTAGCTACGTTTAGTCTCTAGAAAGTTTGTTATGATTTAGCTGTACGTGCAACCATTCATTTCTAATCCCTCACCATCCCTTGAATCTCTGATCTTAGATAAAAAACTGATGCTTCTTTTCACTATAAATACACCTGCTTGCTGCGGGGTTAAATAAAGCGAGGGCCCTGAGATGGATCTAAAACTGGAGCATACTGTCCCTAAGTTCAGTAGAATCAGAACTGGATACTGCAGGGAACTCTGCATGGACAAGGAGGTTGATAGATGCCAACTGCTACCTGTACTGAGAAAGGGAGGCCTGCAGAAGGCTGGAAGAGAGCACATGTGCAGCCAGCGGCTGGTCGTTTCAGGGATCTGATCCACAGTAGGCACATACAAGACTGATACTATTTAATTTTCCAGTGTCTACCAGGTCTAAGCACCTAAAGTTTCTTTGACCCCCTCTTTCTTCCCAACAGAATTATATTGCCACTGTGGGAGCTTTTGACAATGGCTCCAGCGAGGAGAACTCTTCAAAGTGCAGGAGTTTAAAACACTGGCATCGTTTGGAAACTAGATGAGACTGTGTCTCAGTAAAGCTGAGGGAGGAAAAGCCCTGGCCCCAGGGACTCTCTTCATCATCTCCCTTTGAATGGGCAGAGGCTTCCTTTCAAAAATAAAAGGGAATGCCAGGGCCTTGTAGAACTTTTCCTCTTGCTCCCCCACCAAATCGCATTGGTGCACTGCACTTGAATTTGGTGGCAAGGAATTCAAATGCCAGGCTGAATGAAAAGGGGAGAAGAGAGAGCAACTTAATCTGGTGCCCCTTCCCCAAGCAAAAACAAAAGAGTACAGGCTGTTAGCAATAAGAATCAGCATTGATTTAGGATAGTGCGACATGCTCCTGGCATAGCCAGTGTTATGAGGTACCCCCGTCTTCAGCACAGCCTTTCCCTCAATATACACTGTAAATACAGGCAGTAATCACTTCCCATTCCTGCTGGTTATTGATTTCCCAGCTGTATTTGCTTGCAGTCCTACCCGACACAATTCTCAGGTTTCAACTAGAGAGATGTCCATCGGCTGCATTAAACCCCATGTATTCCTAAATCATTTTAATCAATGAATTGTTCTAGATGCTCATCATTCTTATCCTTTTCCCCCACTTCCCCACCTTCTGTTGAGGCTGCTTATGTCTCCATATCAGACATATGGGCCTGGTGCAGCTTCAGCTCACTTTTTCAAATCCTTAGTCTCCAGTTTTCCATAGCGGGTACATACGTTATATTCTCAAAGAGGCAGATTTATTCTTAACTTGGGAAGTAACATGTCCAGTCCTTTGGGATTAGTACGATTTTCAGTGCTCCTCGTCATATCTGAGTTGGGTGTACAGGTGGAAGCCCGCAGTTGGGTTACAATAAGTGAACTTTGTTTTGGTTTCTGTGTAAACCAGTAAGGTTCTGTAGAAGCTGATTTGTGGCTAGTTTGCTGGGTCTGGGTATTGGAATAACCTGTTTTAGGGATTATCCACCCCATTCTTTGCAGTTTACCCTAACTGAGTAATCCAACTGTGGCTCCTTCAAACGCTGCTCACATAAAGTCATATTTAACAGTTTGCTCTGTAACTGCGAACGGATTTGCTCTGATCTGTACACCTCAATAGTCAGCAGAGACCCACTACCAAAGGTGAAATACTAGCTTGCCACATGGACTTTATCTCTTGTCCGACAAAAGCTGACCCACAGGCACCAGACAAACCGTCGTGGAATATCAGAGGGAAAAAGACTTTGTTGATGGCTCCCCACGTGCCCAGGAAGAGGAGACATGCACGTGAACCAGTCCCAACACCTTGAGCTCTGCAGGAAGGGAATAAAAATCCCCGAAAAGAGCAAACTGAATCTTTTGGCTGTTTGAATTCTGAAGGGCCAGAGGCTCCAACCTGAAGTCAGAGAGCCCCCGGGCTGCCTTCTGGGGCTGCCCGGAAAGACACTTTGAATAGACAGATCATGACAGCTCTGTCCCTCTTAGGCATTAGATAGTAACTTGTTTGTGTATCTATGTTTGCTCACTTTAAGCTGTAAATAGCTCTCTTACTCCCTTTTCCTAGTTCATTCACCTTGAGATCAGTTAGTGCAGGGCTGGTGACAAGCGCTGTCTGTGGTGTAGGATCAAGAGAACTAACTGATTTGGGATACGGGGGCCTGGAAGCCACCTAACTGTTGTGTGCTTTTTGGTGTCCATGTCCCGTTATCACTAAATCCAGCTTGAGTGGGTGGTAAGAGAGTGTGGAGAGCCCAAGGGGGATATCTGTGACTCCACAGTAAGGGTGCGTCTAGTTTATATTCCTCTTTTGAAAGAGGAATGCAAATGAGGGAAATCAAAAATGCAGATGAAGCATGGATTTACAAATCTTGTGCTTCATTTGCATAATCATGTCCGATCGCTTTTTCGAAAACGTTTTTTCAGAAAAAAAAGCAGTCTAGATGCAGTTCTTTCGAAAAAAATCTGCTTTTTAGAAAGAACCCTGTAAACCTCATTTTTTCAGGAATAAGGGTTCTTTCAAAAAAGGTTTTTTTCCCAGAAAAACTGCATCTAGACTGTGTTTCGAAAAAAACCCTTTTTCGAAAAAGTGATTGGATGTGATTATGCAAATGAAGCATGAGATTTGTAAATCTGCGCTTCATTTGCATTTTCAATTTGCATTCCTCTTTCGAAAGAGGAATGTAGTCTAGACGCACTGTGACAGTGATCCAGGAATTCACATGTGTCCCTGGCTTGGTGAGATCTAAGTACAGAACACACCAGGAGCAAGCGTGGTTCTGACAGCCTGCCCCAAGCCTGGTTACCAGTCACACGGTAGACGGTGAGACAATCACATCCTGGGATTCTGAAATCTCATTTTTCTATTAACCATTATACCATCCATCTCCCCCAAGTATAGCTCAGCCAGGCCAGCCATACCATGCCACCCAGCAGGCTCGCTGGCAAAGGGAGTGGGGGGCAGGGAAGGCAGAAGGGACTGGTGCTCCATGGCCCGATGATTCAAAGGTTCCAGAGCTCCTGGCCACCGCCAGAGTCTCGGGCCCTTTAAATTGCTGCTGGTGTGCTGCACCATGCACTCTGTGTGGCCCTGAGTGCTGGGGAGTGGGGGGGGGAACTGCCCCTGCCAGGAACATGGAGCCAGGCCCACCTCACCTTGCCCAGGGGCCCTAGAGGTTGTTGGCTCCCCTGCCACCCAGCCAGCACTTCGAGAGACTGCTGCTTCCTTTAAGAGCTTATGTACCTGCCTTGGGATCGACTAGCCGAGTCCTTACTGTGACTTGGCTGACTTGGCTGACTGTCCCAGAGGTCTCATCACCAGGGCTGCTAGAAATCCGTTTGCCACAGGAAAACACCGAAAGTGCTTCCTTACATTTGTAAAAACACAAATGCTGGAACCCCAATTATCCCATCTAATTGGGATGGGGCCAGATCGGGTCCTCAGAAGACCAGGCAGGACTCGGGCTGTCAGGTGCCTTGGCTTGTATCGTCAGCTTACAAATTGTAAATGTATCAACAAAACAGTGTGTTCAGCTGATACCCAGAGAAAATAAAGTCCAGAATTTCATTTTAATGATGGAAAAACATATAGATTTTTATGGGGGAGGGGGTGTTTTTGGAGAATTTAGGGTTTTTATCACTGAAAACCAGGACCCTCAGCTGGCTCCTCTACTCGCTGGCTAAGGGATGACTCATCAAGAGTAAGCAGGCTGAGAAGTAACGCAGGGATGACTCAGCACACAGCGGGCCCTGGCCTCTAGGCTGTACCACAGAATAAATTAAAACAAAGCCAATATCTATGGAGTATTACCTTGTCTCAGCTCATTATCACTTAGAAAGGAGATAGGGTCATTCTGTGGTAACAAACTCCTCCATAGTACCTGATCCTTTCCTTGCTCATATCCAACAGCAAAAACTGCCATTGACATCAAAGGGAAAGAGACTGGCTCCCTCCTTCCCACTGGACTTGGTGAGAGAAGATGCGGACTAAAGGACATAGGCAACAATAATAAAACATTTCCCTGACTTACAGCTGATTTACTTAAAAGCATGCATCTTCAGTCAGACTGAAACAGATGGAAAGTTTGAAGAGGTCAGGCCAGGTTGAGTTTAAACTACAGAGATACAAAGAAAAAGTTAGACTCAAAAAAAGAGAAGATATAAAGTTATAGGTGGCAAAACTAGGAAAGCTGGTTGCAGCATTCAGCATGGAAGAAAAGCAATCCCTTGGTTTCTCTTGTTAGAACACCACAGCCATTTGCACAAGACCCAGCTCTTGTTTGATTTTCCCTAAAAATGGAAATTACAGGCAGTAGTAACAAGAACTGATCCATCTTCTCGGTTACAATAACTTGAAAGTAGAGTTTTCAATTATTGCTAGTTGTATTATATATTTACATGCATATGTCCACTTGGCCACAGGAGGGGGTAGTAGAATCAAATTTAAACCAAATGCTCCCTACCTTGGTGAAAATGCAGCTAATTTAGAAGCACATTGTTAAATGTGTTAACTAATGCTGGGGAGCGCCAAGAAGCAAGTATTAAATTCTAACAAAGCATCCTAGCTTGATTGTTCACAGTTCATATTCCTGGTTCACACGCTATTTTTTTTTAAATGAGAATTTTTTTCCCCTGTTTCAATCATGCCATGTTCCAACTTGGCAATGCACTCACAAAGGCAGTCCATTAAACTAAATACAAATGTCTCTGAGTCATTCTACAAGTTGAACCTCTCTAGTCCGGCACCCTCAGGACCTGACTGGTGCTGAACCAGAGAATTTGCTGAACCACAGGAGGTCAATATTATCTAAACAGCATTACCAACACTGCCACTGCTCACTGGGCTGTTAGAAGACATTGAGGGGTAAATTAGAGCTAAATCACAGCACAGAACACTGAGAGCCAGGACTGGTGGCTGTAAGCAAACTTTATGGGACCGTGGGAAACTTGACCACCCTTATGGTAAGTGGACACCTGGCTAACTAAAATCATACTGAACCACAGATGTTGCCGGACCAGAGAGTGCCAGACTGGAGAGAGTCAATCTGGAGTGCCTTGGATCCGGGAGTTTGTCTTCCTACATGTTTGTGAAACAATATGCATCTCCCCCCAGTGAATAAAGAGGCCACCTGGGCAAAATTACGCCAAATTTACATTTGGGCCCCTAAATAAGTGGAATGATTTGCAAAAGTGCTCAAACCCCCTGCTTTCATTAATGTGAGTGCCAGACGCTGGTTACTCAGCATCTGTGACAATAAAAACACTTTGCATGGGTGCATGGATATGTTCGCATCAGGCCTCCATTTTAAACAGAATGCTGGTGTAACTGTTTCTTCACTATGAAGGTCCCTTTTCTTAGACCCAAATTTAACTCAGGCCATGACATCTTGCTTTCAGGGGCTGCTTTGAGCACAGCACCATTTCAAACCACCTTTAGCACTGAAACGAGCAACCAAATTCTACTTCCGAGTCCCAAGCAGCAAGAAGAGTTTGTTCACAACTTGCAACTTACATTAATTTCGTGTAGCCTCACAAAACAGCAAGGGGAGGCAGTGTGGCCGATTTGATGGAGCACAAGACCGGAAGTCAGGAAACCTGGGTTCTTGTTCCTTTCTTTGCTGTTTGACCTGGTGCAAATTGCTCCACTTCTGTTTCCCTTTCTATCTTTTGTCTTGTCCATTTAGCTCGCAAGCTCTTTGGGAGACAGACTCTCCCACGACTGCCACGTGCAACACAGGCCAATCTTTGTCGGGCCATTGAGGGGCTACTTTAGCATAACATGCTATGACACATAAGGACAGAGGCACTTCAGCAATCAATTCAACCCTCACCTTTCCAGGCTTAGTGTGCAGAACCCATGCCAACTTGGTTATGCTGATGGGAAAATGACCCCACCAATGGCTGACATCTTAGGCATACTACAAATTCCCCTTTTCATTCGCGCCGAGGGGCCGCAGTTAAAATGATTGCATCTGGTCTCCAGTAGCACCTCCAAAGATGCTACGACCAGTGATCATTCCCTGGTTATGGTCAACGTTCTCCGGAGCTGGTGGTTCATGAGGCTGAAGCAGTTAAGGCACGTGAGTTTCATAGCCCAACGGCACACAAAGCGGTGACTAGCATCATGCCTGACCACCTTTCACTGCCTGAACCCGATGGATCAGGTACTGAGTTTGCAACTGGGTAAAAGCGGAAGAGGCGTTGCCATGTGAAATCAGGTGAGATGCACACCCACAACTTAGAGGACTGTAGGTGTGCACTGTAAGCATTCAGCCACTGTGCCTGGAAGCGGTGAGTGAGAGCATTTCTAGCAGAAGTAGGGCTCTATGTGGAAGAGTATTGGGATGGGTGGGAGGTGTTGGAGGATGTGACTAAGGCAGGAGCTGCCAAACCTTTTAGCAGGAGAGAAGAGTCATTGCTAGGCTTTCCTATTGGCCCAAAATGACAGAGGGGAAGTTTCATAAGTGCTGGGCTAATCTACTTCCATGGATGTTGTCATTAAACCTCCCATTAGCATAGCTCTGCTCTCATCGGTAAAGTTCCCATTGTCAGGCTGGTACTGAGTTCTTTTAAAAATCCCACCCTACAAGCAAAAGCAGGCAGCACCAGCAGTGAGATGATAACGCCTAGCTCTTACATGCTCTTCATCCAAAAAATCTCCAGGTGATTTGCAATGGAGAGCAGCAGCATCCCCATTTCACACATGGGGAAACTGAGGCACAAAGCAGGGACTGCCCAAAGTCACCCTGTGGGCCAGTGACAGGGCCAAGACTCTGGGACTCTGCCACAGCAGGTGTTCCCAAGCTGGGCTAATTATGGGGTAGGGTTGCCAACTTTCCCGACTGGATGCCATTGCTGCAAATGGCATCTGGTCCATCTTGTGAAAGTTGGTAACCCTATTAAGGGGGCAGGGCTTCAGGAAGAGCTCAGTGAGGACAGAGCAAAGGGGAAGCTGCATGGAGCGCTGAAGAAAGCATACGACTGCTCAGATAGCAGAAAGGGAGAAGGACGGTCAAGCTGGAACTAACTTGTTTGGAACTTTCTGTTAATAAAGAAACCAGCCACTGAGAAGGGCTGTGATGTGTGAGCAAGACAGTGTGGAGCATTGTCTAAAGATCTCTGGAGAAGGGGAAAGCAGGAGTCAGGGCACTGCAGAGACAGGCTACAGGGGGAGTGCTTGGGTGGCAGCCCCCATGTAACACATCCCATCAAAATACATCTGAGCCTTCCCAAAGATCTCAGCTTGGAGAAATTCCATTCATTTCTCTGCAATGCTGCTCTTGGAGATGACCTCAAAAGATGAGCAGTGAATCGCTACTTCATCGGAAGTGGTGCCTGCAAAACTCCATCCATTTTCTTTGTTCAGCAGCCCTGGGCCACTCGCTATCATGGGTCTTTTCTTTCTCTCTTGAAAACGACAACCGCTTGGCTCCACTGACAGCGAAGCAATTATGAATTCCTCAGACTCCAATTAAAAACGGGATTGGGTTCCAAAACACTATTAAAGACACACCAGGGGATAAGGATTTCAATTTATGGCCATGAAATATAAAGCGTGACTCATTATTAGCCGCAGAACAATGAGGAATAAGTGTTTCTTCGGCAAATCTCTCTTTTTAACAACGTAAAATAAAAAGTACCCCTACTTCCAAAACAGTGGCTGCAAACAGAGCTTTGTTTCACTTGTCCTATATCTAAATGACATGAATCATCACTAAAGAGAAATGCAGGCCCTCAGATGTTACCTCCTGAAACACGTTGCAGATGTTACTTACTGCTTTTGTTTGGGTCCATTTCACGGGATTTCCGGGGCTCGATTTTTCTGTAAAGCCCAGCACCCAACCCCCCAAATAAAGGGCCAGATTTCCAGAAGTCCTCAGCACCCAGCAGCTCCAGTTGCTCTCTATAGCAGCTGTATTGAGAACAGCCAGCCTGTGGTCAATTAAAAACATGACTTTTTTAAACACTTCTGAAAAGCCCACCCTAACGCCTCTTCCTCTCTTGGCTGGAAGTAGATGGGCAAGCCCTCTTCAGAAGATGATGCAGAGAGGGATCCTGCTGGAGCAGCAACAGTTCAAATAATCGCAACATTTGCTTCTTCTTGCTGCTACTCATTAAGACCCCGATTCAGCAAAGCACTTCACTACGTACTTAAAGTTATACATTGTATGTGCCTGGCCCAATCAGGGCATCAAGATCCAATTACTCCAGGAACCTTTCACATGCATCTCTGTATATAGCTTAATCAGACTCCTCATAAGGGTCCTGCTAGCAGAGCCGCCCCTCCCCCCCCCTCGCTCCACACACACAAAAAGGGGAGGACAAAAGGTCTAATCTTGGTACGAAGACTTTGGATAGAAGACAGAATCCTCCTGCATTTGGCTCAAAGACATAATGCGAGGCAACTGGTACAACAGCCCATGGAGAATGGAAAGGTGAAAGGATAGCTCAACCGGGACTCCACTTATGTAAGGTTTGCTTCCTTGACCTCTTTCTACCCAGACACACCCTTTGTCAGCTAGGTCAATGGAGGGTGAAGTCCCAAAGTTCACACTAGAGCGTGGGCCGCCTCATACCAGAGAGAGCTTCACAAAGAACTCAAGACGGACTTGGTGTTTGTTGTCAGTTGTTAGTTTACCTCGTTGACAAATGCATCCGTCACATTGGCAAGATGAGCTTGAGACATGTTCCTCTTCTCATCCAGCTGCAGCATAAGGAATTGCTCTCTACACCTCTGGGACTGTCACTGGGAAGAAGGAAGGAGAACAGACAGTGGTTCAGAACTGTGTGCAGCCAACGGTGAAATGCTATATCACCACCATTTGGTGTTCATGTTTTCATTAGAGATTTGAGAGACAGAATAGGAGAATGAGGGAAGAGCATCACTGCTGAGGAACAAGACACCTTGTCAGGAATTGGGCAAAGGGGAACACAATCTTCTGTGCATATACTAAATAAAAACAAGGAAACTGGTATGGTGAGTCAGTGTTAAAATCCCCATTCATTCTGAAGGGAGCGGCGTTAAGTTCAATGTTTTGGAAGCATCTCCCCCTTCCAAATTTAGACTCCTAGAGGTAGGACTGGATCACAAGAATCCATCCAATTCTTTGCCACCTCAGCGGTGGAGAAGAGCAAAGCTCACAAGAAAACTATTAAATGTCAAAAGGACAATGTTAAAGTTTCCATGGCAACCGCCATGGATGGGAAAGGTTTGTTATTTTTTTAAACAACAAATCTAACACATCGGCACCATGGACATTTTAGCCAGACCGTCAAGGCCAGAAAAATTCCGACTCAGTGGCAAGAAGAAAATGACTTGTTCAAGATTCAGCGTAAAAAGGCAGTTCTGAGTCACCGAAGCTTTACCTATTATTTGCTTGAGAGCCTTCTAGTACAACCAAGACAAAAAAAAAAAAAAAGAAACCCAGTGCAGGACCATGTTGAAAAGAGCAAGCTAGGAAAGACAGATGTTGACTTCTCTTCCACCCGCAGGAATCATCCTCCCAGTTTTATTGCTGAGTTCTGCCCATCTCAAACAATACGTCAAAAGTGCTGTCAGAAATGTAAACCCTGCGAGGCCTCTTAAAAATCGTCCTCGGTGAAACTGAATATACATGGAAAGCAACACACACAATGAGGCAGTCGCTCCCCGGGACCCGGCTGCCTTCTAGCGAGCTTTGCCTTCCAGTGTCTCAGAACATTTGGAAAGAAACGTGAGGGAGGGAGGGGAAGAGATTTCCCGGAATAGCTCTGAAGGGTAAAATTGACACCACACCTCCCCACAGCAACCATGTCTCCCCAAAAAGACAATGCCAAGATTTTCAAAATCCAGGTGCTTCAGTTTTGGGATGCTTGACTTGAGACCCGTTAGAGGAACTGACTTTCAGTGGGCAGGGACTCAAAACTGGGTGAAAATCAGCCTCTGTTAAGATGGCTTAAGTTGAGCATCTAAAAACCAAATTGTTCATCACTTTGGCCTTAATTTCTGTAACATCCCACAATGCAGAAGCCATGAACATGCTGGAAGGGGTCTTTGGGGACACCAGGGAGCCCCTTGTTAAAATGTCTCTAAATGGAAGAAGGTCTGGGGCAATTTCCTTGCTAATGATGTTCATCTGCTCTGCAAGCACTGCTAAATTATCCATGGCTGCAAGTACTCATCCTTTAGCCCACAAATACACTTCCCCAAGAGCCCCGGGTTGCACCAGAGAAGGGCGTTCCCAGGACCCCTTGCAACCTCTTTATCTCTGCTGCATTTCTTATTGCTCAAACTGAGCACCATGTAAATTCTCTGTACATTTCCAGGGCTGACCTGTAAGTCTTTCCAGCGACATTGACGCGACATGGCTTTGATAAGTGATGCTTTCTCCTCTTTGTCCATGCATATGAGAAAGCATCAGAGGCGTAGCGAGGGTGTTGTAGCGAGGGTGTTGTAACAAGGGTGTTATGCGCCTGGGGGAAAAGGCAAAATTTGTGCCCCCGCCACATGGCTGAGCCCGACCTTGGGAGGAGGGGGTGGAGCTTGTACCGTGTCTTCCCCCCCCCTCCAATTTGGGGCTGTCCCCTGTATGCACTAAGTCACCGGCGGAGATAGAGGAAGGTTGGGCTGGGGGTGGAGAGGCGGGGAGGAGGAGCAGGCGAGCCGAGGGATGACAGGGGGAGTGGAAGGGGACTCAATTGGCACTCCCCTAGCGTGGCACCTGGGGTCAACTGCCCCCCCTTGCTATGCCACTGGAAAGCACTGGGGAAATAAATGAAGAATGTCCCCAGTTTTGCCAACCCTCTTTGCCACACGCTCTGACACTTGGGCATGTGCCACCAAAGGCATGTTGTGCACGTGCTAAGAAGAATGGCTCAAGGGAGGAGTTTATGGACCCCCCTCCAATTTGTTAAATTGTTGGATTGGTGCTTGTTTTGATGACTACTAGACTGGAACCAGCCACAGCAGTAGCAATACAAATGGTCAAGGATTTCCCCATAAGCTGCCACCTTAGGGTGCGTCTACACTGCATCTTTATTTCAAGATAACTAGCGTTATTTCAAAGTAATGTGAGCATTTACACAACCATTCTGTTAGTTCAAAATAATTTTGAAATAATGGACGGCTTATTCCGAAATCTGTACATTTCATTCTACGAGGAATAACGCCTATTCCGAAATAGCTGTTTCGCAATAAGGTGTGTGTAGATGCTCCACTGCTGCTATTTCAAAATAGCCCCTCACCAGGGCCATTCTAAGTTATTCCTCCCCAGTGCCTCCTGGGGCTCTAAATCGAGATATCACGTCGGCATTAGGGAAGCCTGCCTCAGACTTATTTTGAGGCTTCCCTGCAGTGTAGACATGCTGTTTCGAAATAAGCTATTTCGGAATAACTATTCTGGAATACCTTATTTCGAAATAGGTGTGCAGTGCAGACATACCCTTCACAAACTCTACAGGAGAGACACCCTGGGAAAAAAAGGAGAACCCAGAGAGCAACCTTATTGGTCGGGCAGTGCTCTAGGAGAGCCTACAAGCATAGGGAGATTGAGATGCTGACCAACACCCCTGAGAAGGGAAACAAATTCCAGTTACAGCACTATCTGTGACTGTGACCGTAATAAAAAGCAGATTTTTCATGGAAGATCTATGGGTATCCCTTCAGGGTGGATCTTTATAATGCACAACTGCAACTACAGCCCCAGCTACACCAGCAGATGGGCAGGGATGACCTGAGCAAGGGTTAAAAATGTTGTGGGTTTGTGTTCTGTATTAGGAACTTGTACAAGTCCCATCCCCAAAGTATCTAAGCACCCCCAATCTTTAACATATTTATCCTCACCACACTTCTGCTGAAGTAAGAAAGTGCTATTAACCCATGGTATGGGGGGGGGGGAAGGGGCGGAATGAGGTGCTGTGCAGCTAAGTGACTTGCCCAAGGTTGCACAGAGGGTCAGTGACAAAGCAGAGAACTCAAATCACAAGCTAATGCCCTAAAACAATAGATCATCCATCCAGGGACAGGAACACATCATGAAGTTGGTCCTCCTGTTTGCTGCATGGCAGAAGTTACTTCCCCAGAATATGAGAGGCTATGGAAATGTACTGCATGGGCATTAGGGCAAAATTTTGCGTCTTCATATAACTTGGTATTTGCTTGCTCTCTAGGGCTGTATCATGCCTATCCAAACTGGAGCCCTTTTCTTCTCTTAGACATGAAGTTCACATTCTGCAGGGGAGCAGATATCTGATGCCCTGATTAAGATACATTTCTTGCCAATTGAAGAACTCTTGATTATATTTTATGAAAGGAATCTGTTGAAGAGGCAACTTTTCCTGTGAGATGGCTTTGCCATTTCATTATTGTCAGACATATTCAAGACCTTTACTAACCTTCACTGCTTACTGGTTCAAGATACTTATAATGTGATGTCAGTTGAAGTTCATCACTAGAAAACAGAGGTAAAGACATAAAACCATGAAGCCATATGAATCGAGATTGCTGCCTCTTCTCACGAGCAGAGATTCTGTGAAAACACCATCTGCTGTCTTTGCGCTTTAAAAACACTTCCCATCCTTACAGGGATTTTTGTGCTGTGTAAATTCCACTGAATAACCTTCCATTCTTTTTTTAAAAGCACTTGCTTCCTTCCAGAAAAAACAAAATTTTCCAAAGCAGAGCAATTTAAGAAGGGGTTGTGTCAGCTAATATTTATTGAACTGCTAGTCGAAATTTTTTGTTCCAAACATATTTGATGAAAGAGACTGGCAGAAATTTCCAGAGAAATTGTACATTTTTATTACAATGTTCAGGTTTTCATGCAAAAAACCCCCTGAATAATTGAATTCAAATGTTGACACATGCACCCCAGTTTTTGGCAAGTATAAATCTGAAAATTTTGGACAAAATCTGAAAATGTTCAGTTTTGTGGTTTTTAAAAAACAAATACCAAAATGTTTGAAAGCAAATGTTAATGGACACAAAAACACGTTTGTTTAGTAAGCATTTTCACAGGGACAAAACACATTTTCCAGACAACTAACACATTGCAAATAGTTGAAAATTTGGTAAAAAATTTTCAGTAAAATATTAATCCCCCTTTTGTCAAAATTTGTTAAATGTCTATTAAAAATACCCTCAAATTTCAAACATTTTCAACTTGTCCCAACAACCACACTGTACACACCAGCCTTTGGCATTTTGGGGATTTGCACAGCAGCCTGTTCTTTGGTGCAGAAGTGAATGCGGAACTCAAACCGACCCGTTCCATGTGAGTAATGGATAGCAAATTGCTTTGCTAACTAAAGCCAATTAAGGGCATTAAGGGATAAACATTGCTAAACAAACACAAATGCACATCAAAACAAAATGTCAGATCCTGAATTATGGAAAACTCACACTGAAACGAGTGCACAGGCATGGTGTTATCTGCCTTTACGGAGACCACTGCAGTCTCTTCTAGGACACCATATAATCTACACTCAGCACAAACTATCTTTCCATTTGCTCTCATCCCTCTCAATGCCCTCCACTCCCAATGCCCTCTTCTCCCCACGTGCAGGCCTTGAACCTTCCACACTGCACTCAAACTGAGGAACAGTCCTATCTGAAGCATTTCCCACAATGATCCCACAAACTAGGATTCCATTTGTTCGGGGTTTCCACTGGGAGAGCTGTTGGACAGCGAGCAAGGCTGGTTTGCAGACTTCCATCTAGAACCTCTCTTTGGTTTTACTTGAGACTCTCTGGAGTCTCCCTTTGAGTTGCTGAGATGGGGGTGGGGAAGAAAAAGGATGAGATCACAAGTAGCTTGTTGGTTGAGACGGGAGGTGCAGAGACTAGCTTTAATGGTGCCTTGCATCCACTTGTGCTATTAGGTAGCTGAGAAGCCTAATTTTCTTCCATCAGACTCGCAGATGGAGGGGATGGAAAGGGAGCAATTGCCCTGGGGTCCAGCAATTGAAAAGGGCCCATAGCAGCAGCAGCAGCAGCAGCAGCAAGAGCCCATGGCTCTTTAAATCACCACCAGAGCATGCAGCGTGGCACACTTTGGGGGCTCTGAGGGCTGGGTGCCCCCAGTCCTGGCCTTTCCACCAGAAGCTTTGCTCCCTCCTGAAGTAGGGATGTGAAGGACTAGTCAACAGGCTAGTCAACTAGTCACTTCCCCCCCTTGCTGCCTCTGGGTAAGTCTATACTACAGAGTTTTGTCGGAAAAACACTTGTTTTTCCGACAAAACCTGAGTTATGTCCACACTGCTATCACATTCTTCCAAAAGTAAATTGAAAGAATGGAGGGGTTTTTCCAGCATTGGTAATCCTCTTTCTACGAGGAAGAAGACTTTTCCTGAAACAGCTCTTTCGGAAAAAGCCGTGTGTGGACGGGGAGGAGGGAGTTCTTTCGAAAGAAGAGGAAAGAGGAAAAAACACAGGTGCCCTGGTGGCCATTCTGTCCATAGTAATCACAGCGTAAATGCAAGATAGCATCCATTCAGTGTGGACGTTATCTTTTGAAAAAGCAGATTGCTTTTGTGCGCGGACACTCTCTTTTGGAAGAAGTTTTTACAGAAGAGATCTTCCAACGAGATCCTCTGAAAGAAGCTTGCAGTCTAGACATAGCCTCTATCAGAAAGAGGCACCAAGGTGGGGGAAAAGGAGAGGGTACTTCAAAGCAGCAGCGCGCCACATGGAGACCCTCTAGCCCTAGGCTGCACATGGTGTTTCAAAGCAGCAGTGCTACATGGAGCCTGGGATCACCTGGGGACTCCCCTGCTGACCCCAGGCTCCATGCAGCGCTGCTGCTTTGAAATGCCGCGAGGAGTCTTACGCTGGGCTCCCTGCGGTGTTTCAAAGTGGCAGTGCCGCATGGAGCCCGGGGTCAGCGGGGAAGTCCCCAGCTGACCCCGGCCTCTACACAGCACTTTTGCCTAGGGCTATTGTTAAACTTCACAGATGGAGGCACCCTATCGATTAATCGAATAGTCAATACAAAATGCATCAACTATTCGATTTGTCAGTTACTCGCAATTTAACATCCCTATCCTGAAGCACGGAGCCAGACCCCCTCCTTCCCACCTCACCTAGGAACCTAGCAAGTCTGTTGGCCCCATGGTCTTCTATAAAAAAGCATCTTCACTTCTCATGCCTTCAGAAGCAAAAATTTGAAAAAGAAAGCAACCGCCCCCAACCCACGCCCCTCGCACACAAGCTAATAATGTATTAGTTCCATGGGAAATCTATTTCCCTCAGAGAGAGGATTTTCACTTCCTAATGTTGCACAAGATGAGCAATAATATAGGCAAGAACCAAATTGCTCGTTCCCCGATCTAATAAATCATCTAAGTCTACAGCCGCACGCACAGCTTCATTGCTACCTGATGGCAGGCACTGCAACGGTAGCAGGAAGGGATAGTGGAAAGGAGGATATATTCAGACAAATGATCTTCATTCTTTGCAAAACAACCGCTCAGGATTTCCCTTCTCCGCCTCTTTCAAGCTCCCTCCTTGCTACCTTGCTCACAGGTCGTTTGAAATGTGTGCATGTGGATGTCTGTTGTGCAGAATAATGCGGTGATGGACGTAATGTTTATAACACCATGGAGTACGTGTCAGTTATTCTGAAAACTCAGCACTGTGGGATGGGAACTTCCGAGGAAAGCTCTAAACTGAAGCATGATTCTGTAAAACTCCAGTTGTGAGGTCCTCCTCATGTAATGAGATACGCAAACACATGCCTAACTTTATGCCTGTAAGTGAGGCTGATCCTGAAAGGTGACTGTATTTACTTCCCCATCAGTCAATTCAAAAAATTTGCCCTCAGAAAATTCAATCAAGAAAACCATATTAACCTGAGATCTCAAGCCTTCATTGCAAGCTTTTTAAAGAAAATGCATTCTTCCATTAGTAATCTCCTTGTTGATGTGGAGAAGTGACACTGCATTACATTGCCAGCTGTGAACGTTATGGGGTTGTGCTACATCTTCATGATTGGTACTCGTAAAAAAGATGTGGGGAGGATGTGGCCTTTTTCCCCCTCCCTTCACAGATGCAGCATGCACTTTCAGGGAGAAGATGCTTCTATGCAGTCATATGGCTACTGAGAACGCATGTTTTAATTTGCCTTAGTTTCTCCTAAGCTGTGGAAACACACTTCAGTGACTTTTAGGTAATGCTCTTGGGTTGGTTTGTTATTTGTTTTGCTCTACAAAGGAAATCAGTGGAACGCCACATCACCCAGTGTAACATGGGGGTCTACTATTAAACACTCCCCTCCAGGCCAGGGGTCAGCTTCGCAGGCATCCTGCCCCTGTTAGTCACAAGAGAAACTGGGGGCCAGCCAAGAGGGGGCCAACAGCTCCCCCACCTGGCACCTGAGCTTAATCACAGAAAAGGTTTGGAGAGTCCCAAGTCCTTAATAACAAATTGGTTCATACAAGCTGCAGGAAGTCTCCCAGATAAGCCCATAATGATATCACTGAAGTTCATCCTGAGCCCTCATTCTTCTGCCACACTGTCATGGGATGCCTCAGCCAGAAAGGGTAAATTAGGCCAGTAATTTATAGGCTGCACCTGGAGGAAAGCCAGGGTGTGCTTAGGACTTATTTGATGAAGTCCAGCTAGGAGGAGGAGCCAGGCTGGGCCGATACAGCTAGGAAGTTGGCAGCAGAGACTGACTGCATGGAAGTAGGCTGGGAGTAGGGAGTTTGAGCTGGTACACTTGGGGCAGAAGGGCCAATAGCTGTAGCAAAGAGCCCAGTGAAGGAGCAACAGTGTGTAAGCAAAAGCAGACCATAGTGGCCAGGTCCAAGATCCCCAACTGGAACCTGGAGTAAAGACAGGCCTGGTTTCCCTACTAGCCACTGGGGAAGTGGCACCATCAGAGCAGTGCAGGAGAAGGCATCCTGACACCAGGCTCTGGTACTCCAGAAAGGGGGAGGACGCCTGGCTGGAGGGCCAAGTCATGAACAGGAGGCCGCAGCTCCAGGAGTGAGAGGGGTCCGCAGGGCAAAGAGAGCATGGTGGAGTGCAACCGCGGGAAGGGGAGTTGGCTAGGCAGACTCACACACATGCCAAACCTTTTCTTTGGGAGTCTGTTCCACATGAAGCCACCAGTCCCTGCCCGATCTGCTTGGGACTCAGCCCTCTGCCCCGACTTCCTTCTTCTCTCAGGGTCTCCCTGGTTCTGAGGCTACATCTAGACTGCATCCCTCTGTCAACAGAGGGATGCAAATCAAGCACATCAAAATTGCTAATGAAGCAGAGATTTAAATATCCTGTGCCTCATTAGCATAAACATGGCCACCGCTTTTTTTCAAAATGGAGTTTTTTCTAAAAAAAACCTGGCAGTCTAGATGCGGATCTGATGAAAATAAACCCTTTTTCGACAGATCCTGTATTCCTCAAAAAATGAGGTTTACAGGATTTGTTGAAAAAGGGTTTATTTTCGACAGATCCGCATCTAGACTGCTAGGTTTTTTTTGAAAAAAATCCATTTTGAAAAAAGCGGTGGCCATGTTTATGCTATTGAAGTAGGGGATATTTAAATCCCTGCTTCATTAGCAATTTCGATGTGCCTAATCTACATCTCTCTGTCGCCAGAGAGGTGTAGTCTAGGGTATGTCTACACTACATGGCTCCGTCAACGGAGCCATGTAGATGAGGGTTGTAGACATAGCAAAATGAAGCGGCGATTTAAACAATCGCTGCTTCATTTACATCAAAATGGCTGCTGCGCTGTGCCGATCAGCTGTTTGTCGGCACAGCGTGGTAGTCTAGATGCTCGGCGGTTGACATCAAAAGCCTTTGTCGACCGCCCCGGTAAACCTCATCCCACGAGGCATAATGGGGCGGTCGACAAAGGCTTTTGATGTCGACCGCCGAGCATCCAGACTACTGCGCCGTGCCGACAAACAGCTGATCGGCACAGCACGGCACCCATTTTGATGTAAATGAAGCGGTGATTATTTAAATCGCCGCTTCATTTTGCTATGTCTACAACCCTCATCTACATGGCTCCGTTGACGGAGCCATGTAGGGCAGACATACCCCTAGACACACCCTGACTTGAGGGAGAAGGCTGTCTATATAGTGCCTTCCTTCAAAGAGTTCCTCCTGATTGGCTGGAAGAGAGAGGAACCCTGCCCCATTCTATACAACAGGGGTCTTGCTCCTGGACTCTTAAAGAAACAGTGTCCTAGGGTCCCTCCCTGTGCCTCATTCCCTGAGACTGCTCCCCCTCTTCCACTGCCAAGCCACTTAATGAGTCTTTGTTCCATCTCACTTCCTGGAATGCGACCCTATGGCCCACTCCACTCTTACAGGGGTGCCATACCCCATCCCCTCAAACTATGCCAATTCCTATGTACACTTAGCGCATGTGCTGTTCTTTTCATTCCAAGCAACAAGAACTCGCTCTGAGCAGCTATATTATCTGTATTCAAGCATGACCCAGCACAGAAACCAGGGTGTGCTGTAAACTGCCACCTGCCACTGTCAAATCTGCATTCTGCACCCAGAGCTGTGCCTTCCACAATGGCCTCTGCACACACACCCCACCTCCTTAGGCCCGGTCTCCAAGGCCTGTCTCCAAGGCAGCTGCTCCACCCGGCTAGGTTACATTTTCCCATTTCTCCGGCTTTCAGTGCCAAAGCTGCCTGACATTCACTAGAGGAGAGTATGCTCTGTGCTGTCAGTCAGGGAGAGTTCTCAAACTCTAGGGACGGACAGGGGTCCTTGTGGGACAAAAAACCGCAGTAGATCTGCTCACCCGTTACTCCCCTAGGAGAGTGTGAGTGACAAAGAGAAAGAGGCTCATGTAAATTGAAGCACGTCTCCGATAGGAACGGATTGAAAAGGATAGTGGCACATTTTGCCCCTGCTGTGCCTGGCATATTGTTTTGCAATTCTTTTCTTCATTGGGATTTTTTTTTATTGCTTTGCCGAAGTGACAGATTCACTGCCTGGCCAAGGCTGCTTCCGTCCACCCCAGGACACTAGCTGCAGCAGAACTGTGGCGCAGCATGTGTGTCAGCCTGTCTCCAAGACCACACTGTCCGCACCAGCATTTGGGAGATATGCACAGCAGCCTGTTCTTTGGTGCAGAAGCGAATGTGGAACAGAAACAGACACATACCATTTGAGTAATGGGTAGCAAATTACTTTGCTAACTAAAGCCAATTAAGGGCATTAAGGGATAAACATTGCTAAACACACACAAATGCACATCAAAACAAAGTGTTAGTTCCTTAATGACTGAAAACACATGCTGAAATGAGTGCACAGGTGTGGTATGATCTATCTCCATGGAGACCACTGAAGTCTCTTCTAGGACCCTGATAATCTGCATCCAACACAACCTATCCTTTTCCTAGCCTCCCTTCTCAAAGACCACTTCTCCCCAGGAGCAGGCCTAGAACCCACAACACTTAGAGCCCATTTTTGCTGATCCTAACATAGCCAAAGTTGTCACCCTGCACCAGAGATGCTGGCTTCCACAGCAAGCTGTATGAAAGATTTATTTATTAAATTGAGCAACATCGGAGGAGAAGTCTGGCTTTAGTGCAAGCAGTTGTCAGAGTCGCTGGGAATCTGGGATGGGATTTTGTCACTTTGGAGCCCATCAGTGGGTTCACTTCTCAGGCAGTTGTGACTTTTTCTGGCACCTTGAGCATATCATATAATCTTGCTGTGCCTTGGTTCTCGTCTGTAAAATGGAAACAATGCTTCCCTACCTCACAGGAACAAGGTGAGCAAGGCAATCTCTGTTATTGGACCAACTTCGGTTGGTAAAAGAGACAAGCTTTCAAGCTTCTTACCTGAAGATGTTATTGCCTCACCCACCTTGTCTCTCTAATACCTGAGGACCAACCCAGCCTACAGTGGTAACAGCTTATCACAGAAAGCTTATCACCTTACAGGGGCACGATGAAGCAAAACTCACACTGAGAACCACTAGGCTATGCATCTATTTCAGAAGCAATTAAATAACCTCTATGGATTTCAGGGATCTCCTGCCTCTGGGGATATTCAGGTTTATCTCCTCTAACCCTATGTCTATGAAACAAAATGCTATTTATATGGTTCTCCAGAGCCTCTTCTCCAGAGCTTTTGTTTCTGTCTGTCTCATTGCAGTAGACTGAGCACATTACGTATTGGCACTTGGATCACACTTGGATGGACTTCTTATATTTGGTTTTTAAACTAAAGCTTCGATTTTACAGAAGCGGATCAATTTCACTGGGACACGGCCTTCTTCTTCCCTACCCTTCACTGCTAAAGAGTGAAATGACATCCCATACCTGGAAGAGATGGCCCATAATCTTCCATCAAAAATGATTTTTCAACAGACAATGTAGTTTCCACAAAAATTTAAAAATTGCCAATTTCATGTTGCTCCGGTGGAATTGTCATTCACCTGTTCCATTCCCTCAGGATCTCCTATGGGAAAGCCTGGCATCCTGACTAGACTACAACAGGGTGCAACAGGGTCGACTCTCTAATGAAGCCGCATAGGAGTGTCATCACTACAACTGTCTCCAGGGCCTGGCAAAGCAAGACATACTGTACGATAATCCCTGGATAATATAAAATACTAGGAGAAGAAGAGTATGTGGGACATTTTGGCCCCATGAAATGGCTGTAAGCTAGCCTGTGGAACATGTAAATACAATTAAAAATACAGAGTTGCCCCATTTCCTTGGGTTTTCTGAAGAACCAAATGTACAGCCTGCCTGTTAATGAAGCTGTCCCACACATATGCATGGGGATATTTGTATAACAAAGTACTCAGATATTCTCCATGGAGGTTTCGACCTTTCCTTAAGAGCTAGTTTGATGGAAGTCAAATACATATTACTCTTTCTGAAAAGCCTTGGCCTTTATATTGCAAGAACAGTATGTGTAAAATGCTGAGACATTGGTTCTGGACCTCTGTAAGGGACTCAGATAATGGCACTGCTATATTGAGACTGACCATAATACTCATGCTTAAGAGAGTACATTGCCCCGCTCATAGAAACAACACAAATAAAAAACAAACAAAAAATTGACTTCGCAAAAGTGGAGCAGGTCGTTTTGCCATTTTGGAGTCATCATTTGTTTCATCTTCCCGTTCATTCATTTAGCCCCAAAATCAGCATCATCGAGGGATTTTAAGGTAAGCGAATAATCCCACTATAATCAAAGTGCTTAAAGTTAGCCACATGCTTACATACAATACTAAATTGGGGCCTCTTTGGGTATGTCTAGACTACAGGCTTTTGTTGACAGAAGTTTTGTCAACAGATACTGTCGACAAAGCTTCTGTCAATAAAGAGCGTCTAGACTACATCCAGTTCTGTTGACAAAGCAAGCTGCTTTGTCGACATGACAGTGTAGACGCAAAGGACAGTGTAGATGCAATAACGCCTTCTGCTGACAGAACTCTATCGGCAAAAGGCATTATTCCTCGTAGAATGAGGTTTACCGCCCTTGACAAAACTGCTGAGTTCTGTCGACGTTATGTCGACAGAACTCACCGGCAGTGTAGACGCAGGTATAGTTTTGTCAACAAAAGTCCACTTTTGTCGACAAAACCCTGTAGTCTAGACACACCCTTTGGGTACATAGTTTCTCTAGTGTTTTTCCCCCTCATCTGTAAAATGGGCTAGAATATTTATCCAACTCAGATGTTATAAACAGAAGTTAATGTCTGTACATTATTTTTAAAGGTATAATGATCTGTGAAAGTGCTAAGTATTATTTGGGGACTGAATTGAAGTAACTCGTGTTGGCTGAACAAACTGTTATTTTCAGGAAGGAGTTCCCATCTTGCATTCTAAAAACCTAAGCTTTAGTTGAAAAACAAAACAAAACAAATCAAAACCAAACCTTTCTAGTCCCTGCAATAGCAAAGATGACCTTGGAAACATGAACCAACTAGAAACTGATGCCATGCTGTCTCCCTGAGTCTGCAGACATCCTGAAATAACTGAAGTATGACCTGCCTCCTTTCACCTAGGAGGATGTTACCACTGAAGGCTAATGGTGACAATTTAAATGTCAACACTGTGAACTTTGGTGCTTTGAAGAGCAACAAAACACCAAGGAAAAAAAAGAAGGGAAATCATTTTATGAAGTTCTGGACTATTTACTTTGCGTGAGCTGTCATGGTCGGTGGGTGAAGCTTGGATTGCGAGTAGAATACTTTGAAAGGTCAGCTCCTCACAGAAGGCCCTTACAATCAAGCTTACAAAAACCACCCAGCTTACTTTTGCAGGCCTCCTCATGTGCTATAATCCAGTTTGCCTGAGAAGGACCTGTCTGGGCTATAAGGACCTGTCTGGGCTTCGTACTTGTGGAAATAACTTGCATAGATACACATAGTCCAAACCTTGCAACCTGAAACACTATGTGAAAACCAGAGACTGTTTCGTCCTAAAATATGATTATTGAAAAGAAAAATTGCTGTATAGCAATTTAAATCTTTAAATTTAATCTTTACAAAAAGATTCCCAGTCTTGAAATAAACATAGTGATTTTACAAAAATAATTCTTGAAATCATATCCTAAGAGTTGAGAAGATGCTAAAATAAATGGCAAGGTTTGATTTGGGTTTTATAACTTTAAAGAAAAATTGATGAAATTCAAGTCGATCCACTAGTTTGTTTCAATCACCCACTATGTCTAGTCTTTTAAACTGTAAAGGCAGAAACGTGGAGGCAGAAATTGTAATTTATTATGTGTTCAGACAGCACCAGCAAAACAAGGCCCTGAAATGTGTAAGGTTGGCATATGTTTAGTATACATTTATAAGTGATATTTCCATTTTAAGCAAAGGGAATGGAAACATCATTAATGGTTCATATAATTAATGGTTTACATAATGGTTAAAAAGATTAAAGAAAACTTTTAAAAGATACACGCTGTAAGTCACTTATGCAATTTTTAGATCTAGGTCAGAATTTGTAACTGCGGGAAACAAGAGGAAGATAATGTAGCTAAAGAATATTTTCCCCTGTAAAAGCTGTTGAAATTATTCTGATTTAAATACAGGTTAAATCTCTCAAAACCGGGACTATGGTCTAGCAATATCCATGATCCAACAGGATCATGGATGTTCATGGACCAGAGAGCCCTGGTGGCTGGGAGTCTGGTATCTGGCCAGAGGGCCAGGCTGGTGTCCAGCCGCAGCGGACCAGTGGCCCAGCTGGGGTCAGGAGCTCTTTTGGGCCAGAGCAGTGGGGTGGGTAGTGATTTCCTCTTGTCTGGCTAACTCCCTCACTCAGGATTGGTCAGGTCCTGAAGATGCTGTATCAGGGAAGTATTGTTGCAGTGAAGTGATATGGATGAAATGAGCTTATTTGGGATATAAATTAACTGCAGGAGATGATTAAAATAGTTATCTTTGTTCAACCTTTTAGAACCATTGTTGCTAACTCTGTAATGATGATACATGGGCTTATTTATTATTGCTTGATAAGTTATCCCACTGCATTTTACACTGGTCAGAGGAAATTTACTGGATTTTTTTTAAACTTTTATAGCTCTAGCAACTCCAGGGGCTAAAAAGCAACAAAGCACAAGAAAGAAGCTTCTTCAAATTAACAAATATTGTATATCCAAGATTTTTAAAAATGGCTGCTTTAAGTCTGGGGAAGCTAAATACATGGCTTGATTTTCAGAAGTGCTAAACACTGAGCAGCTACCATTGAAGTGGATGCAATCCATCTGGATTTGCAACAGAGGATTGGTTTACATGCTGAAATTGTACCAAAGTAAATCAATTTCTAAACTGATTTAGTTAAATCACTGCAAACCCCTTGCGTGGATATAGACTTTTTAATCCAGTTTGTTACCAAGTTAAGCTAACTCAAGGTCACTCTCTCTACAACTGATTTATGAGGCTACACAAGGGGGAACACACCATTTTAAGTAGATCAACAAAGAAAACTAATACAGCAAATGGGAGCAAATTGCATGTGGATGTTCAGCACCCACAGTTGGATCTAACTTGGCAAAAGAGCTCAGTTATCACTTAGGGCTGGTCTATACTATGAGCTTAGGTTGACGTATTCAGAGTTAGGTCGAATTTGTAATGAGTGTGTCTACACTGCCCAGTCCCTCCCATATACTGAAAGTGCTTTTAAAATCAACCCTGGTATGCCACCTGAACAAGTGAAGTAAAGCCCGAGGCGAGATTCACACCGTGACATGAAAGTAATGTTGAAGATGGCAAACATACAGGAACCACCTCGCAATAGCAAAGAAAAGTACTGAAGGGGAATTCTGCCTTGTGACTGACCTGGCCAATCCTCACCATTTTTTTGCTAGGAAGAGACAGTCATCGAAATCCTAGGGTGGCATTTAAAAGCATAGCTTCCATTGATCTCAGGCACTGCTTTCTTAATGCCACCCACTGGTTTGTAATGGATTTCAGCTAGATTTGGGCAATAGATGCATAACACACTGCCTCGATGTCAACCATCATTTACATTAATCAATGATGTTAATTAACCCACACAGAGCAACTTCAGGCTGTATGCAGTTACAGTCTTGACCAGAGGAGGTCTTCCTTTTATTATTCTGTAATTCACAGAGCAGAGAAGACTGTTGTGCTACTTGCAAATAGCTCACAAGCTCTTTTAACATGTTTAAATGTACACTATGAAGAGTGTGCTAGCAGCATTTCCTTACAATGTGTTAGTGAAAACACTTCAGCTGGGATTCAAAGGAACCTAAAGAGGCCAAGTGCCCAAATGCCATTGATTCCCCGCCCCCCAACATAATATGGATCTTTAGATCCTCAGGGCTGCAGTGAGCTGCACCTATTGGGAATTCTCCTGCTCACCTCAACAGCTGAAGGTTACTAGGGCACAACAAGGCTCTTTGCTACTACCTCTTTCCTAGCAAGGCCCCTAGGCTGGCAGCTGTGAGCCAAGTGTGGCTAAGCAGATTCTGGATTTCCTTTTACCAGGCAATCCCCGCCTGGCAGTTTAAGTCAGCCTAGTGGCCCATTTATATTGGCAGAACTACCCAAAGCAGCTGGCAAATCAGTCCTGCTGCCTCTTTCAGGCTCCTTCTCCACAACTGCATGATCTCACCACTTAGCTGGGGGGTTATCTCCTGTCACGCCTCTGCTATTGTCAGTGCAGCCAAAGGCTGCAGTCTTTGCTGCCTTTCCACTGCCACCAGCACTTTCTTCCTTGCACCTTTACTCCTCCCACGGTCACTCAGTCCGCGTTCCCACCAGCCCCGGGATGTGATCAAGTCAGTGGGTAGAAGGGAATATAGACTGTCCCTCAGATCCTGTTTGTTCTCTCCTCCCCACCTCTCTCTGCTTTGAGGAGACAGCAAGATAAATTGACTCTTAACCTCTGAAGACTCGTTTGCAATAAGCTGCAGCATATTAAGCAGTTTGAACATCTCCAAAAATTCAGTCTTTGTGGCCAACTCTTGTACAGTAAATAAATCTCTTGGACGGTTAGTGCTGCGGATAGAAGAAAGTCACTCAAGTTACACAAGAATGAAATGAGCTCTGTCTCTGGGGAGGATGTTGCATTTCCTGTTGCTAGCAGCAGAACAAAGAGCAGGCTCCCTTAGGTGGGTTTGTCCCACTACTTGACTGAAGTGCTGTAGAGTCAATAATAGGAGCTGAACAGCAAAGATGCTGGTGACTTTTAACTGTTTGCTCTGAGGCAGGTCTTGCCTTTTACACAACTAGCTGTAGCTCTTCCCTGCTAGCCACAGATGAACAGGGAGATGTTTGAAGGGGGTTCTGGGAAGTCCCTTGCTAGAATACTGTCACCCCAGAGAATGCAAATTTGGGGTGATTTCCCTGTCTCTGGTAGAATTCTTTTCTGGGACTGTGCCTCCGTAGGTCGTAACTGAGAATACCAAATTCAGAACCAACTACTGAGAAATAGGGCAGACACACCTCAAAGCTGGTGGCTATTCTCCCATAAGATACACCACTCCAGCAACGAAAGTAAACTACTGTTTCACCACACTGGTTAACAAGAAGTCAGAAAAGCAATTGCGTTAGGTATTCCAGACCTTGCATCACCACCAAAAACACTCAACTTAAGAATGGGTGGTTATTTAAAACCAATTTCACTAAACACAAAGGTTCTTCTGATCCCAAATGACCAGCCACCCCCCAGGCCAATATACAACTCAGATTTTACCCAATAATCACATGGTTGCCAATCCTTTAGTATTGAATATCTAAAGATTTATTTATAAAAAGGAAAGGTGAGAGTTAAAATTGACTAAAGATATCAAATACATACAAATTGCAAAGTTCTTGCTTCAGAATTAGAGCAGTGATGGAATAAGGTACTGGCTTGTTAAATCTTTGGTTGCATCCAAATTTTTGGAAGGTCCTCTGTCCATAGTCCAGAGGTTTCAGCAGGAAAGAGACAAAAGGGTTGGCGTTTCCATAGGAGCAAAGGGTACGTCTACACTGCACGGCTATTTCGGGATCATAGAATTCTTGGGCTGGCAGAGATCTGAGGAGGTCATCGTGTCCAGCTCCCTGCCCAAAGCAGGAACAACTCCAACTAATCAACCCAGCCAGGGCTTTGTCAAGCCAGGAAATATCCTGAAATAGCTACCCTGCATCTACACAAGCTGCCTGTTATTTTGAAATGTTTTTCGAAATAATGAGTGCGTTATTTTGGCATCCCTGTAACCCTCGCTCCACGCCAAATTTCAAAATAGATTCGAAATAAGATACGCAATTTGCGCTATGCAAATTGCGTATCTTATTTCGAGTTTAGGGTGCTATGTAGACGCACCCAAACATTTGAAACGCAGGCAATGTCAGATAAAAAATGATATATGCATACAAACAATCCTATTCAGCAGGTGATAACTTTTCTCTTGACACCTTACCTGACATTCTCTGTACAAGATTTATTGCAATCAGAACAGTGGAAGCAACAGTGCTCTACCTGGTAATATTTTAATTAGATAAAGTCACAACCTCCCCTCCAGATATTCTAGCTGTGGGATTAATAAAAATACCAAAGAGCAATTCTGGTGCATCCTTCCACTAGGTTTCAGATATTTTCAAAATAGTTTCCCACTAGAAAATAATCTCAGGAGCCCTCTTATGAAGAAACCAGAATCTCAGTTAATGGAAACCAGCACAGCTCTGAAGTCAATGAGCTAGACAGATTTACACCAGTTTAAAATCTGGCCCTGAGACTATAACTGGCCAAAAATCAGGTCATATCCAAAACCCCTAGCTTTCCTTGCCTGACCCCATAGATTAGTATGTAACCAAAAGAAAAACAACTGCTTTATAACTGTTTCTTGAGAGGGAGGGAGCAATTAATGGAAGATACAGGAACCAAGCAACGTTCAGGATTGTTCCTAATACAGGACACTACATTAGCATGTTCCCTTAGAGTGCATCTACACTGCACCGTTATTTCAAGATAACCAGCATTATTTCGAAATAACAATGCAAGTGTCTACACAGCCATTCTGTTATTTCGAAATAATTTCAAAATAATTTTGAAATAACGGACAGCTTATTTCAAAATCTGTAAACCTCATTCTACAAGGAATAACTCCTATTCTGAAATAACTATTTCGACATAAGGCATGTGTAGACGCTCCACTGCTGCTATTTCGAAATAGCCCCTCACCAGGGCCATTCTAAGTTATTCCTCCCCAGTGCCACTTGGGGCTCTAACTCGAGATAGCACGTCTACCTTAGGAAAGCCTGCCTCGGACTAATTTTGAGGCTTCCCTGCAGTGTAGATGTGCTATTTCAAAATAAGCTATTTGGAATAACTATTCTGGAATAGCTTATTTCAAAATAAGTGTGCAGTGTAGATGTACCCTTAGTAATGAAGCATGAGTTCAACGGAACTCCTCACATTTCAAGTTAGGCAGGTGTTTAAGGAGCTTGTAAAATCGATGCCTTGGGTCTTTATAAGAGGGCTGCTCACTATAGGATATCACATAGCCTTGCACTGCATTTCTGAGGATTACACACATTATTGGAAGTTTTAGCGCTAGATGCTTTGCAGTTTTAAACACTATATGGAAGAAAGATTTCAAAGACTGTCCTCTGACAAAAAGCATAAAATGCATGTATGGGGCAACTTCCGTGCTTGAAGGGTCTAAGGGGAAAACTCCCTGATCTGCTGGGCTACCCAAGGCTCCCAAAGGCAGCAAAGATGAAGTCCCAAAAGCTACAAGAAAAAGACATTGGAGGGTGACCATACATCCCGTTTTGGCCAGGACAGTCTTTTTTTTTTTAAGCCCTGTCCTGGCCATCCCATCTATTTTTGGCAAAACTGGGCATTTGTCCTATTTGCTTTTGCCAGCTGATCATCAGGGGCATGGTGCAATGTGCGGGAGCAGGACAGTGGCCATGTGCAGGCAGCAAGGGGGCTCGGATCTCTCTGTGTGCCCAGAGGAAAAGGGGCTTCAAGCTGGCTTGGTGGCAGGGAGGGCTGGGGCAGGCCCAGCGCAGGAAGGGGGCGGATCTTGGGACATCCCAGGGATTGACCCATTTGCCCTTTGGGGAAATATGGTCACCCTGTCTTTAAGGCACTGAAGAACTCTACTCTTAAGTTAATTTCTCTTGATTATTCCATTTTCAAGACATGAACTGGGCTTACAATGATCTTGCGGTGTGTGTCTGTAATGACCTCACCTAACAGAGTAATGCCACATACTTTAACTGTTCAGCTTTCTCCTTTTCACAAGGATTCTTTGGGTTTTATTAGCCAGGTAACTGCTTTCCAGGAACAATTACTAGCATTGGAGCAGGTCAACTGGATGCCTTAGAAACATTCAGCATTACTGAATTACAGCAGCACAGCAATACTTCAGTCACTCGATTCTCCACTCATTTGTTTTCCTCTTGTAACTCTGTCCTTACTTATCTCAACAACAAATTCTCTCTCCGTTTATTTTGCAGAGCATTCAATCAATTTGCCCACTTTCAATGAGAGAGATGTTGCTCCCAATTTGTTTGGAAAGGAAGTAATATTTTTAGAATCCCATTAAAATTTGGAATGCTGGGCTGTCTCTGAAAACAAAAACCAGCCAAACAGACTATTTTCCTGAACTATTCTTTTAAAGCCTCTCGAGATTAAACATCTTATTAGAGAAAGAAAGAAATAATGAAACCTGAGTATTTAAAGAGCAGCACGCAGGATTAGGATTCACTTACAAAACCTTTAATACAAGTTCTCTTTTCCTCCAATCAATGACACTGGTAAGCAAAAGTCTTTTTAAATTATGTTGTAGCAAATCTGTTATTTCCTTGTGCCCGCCTCCCTACTGGGGGAGAAGTTGCTGAGCTAAGCTTGTGATTATGTTCCAGCCCAGAGCCAGGGAGGAACCCTGCTGTAACTGCTGCTGTTTTAAAGAAATATTGGGTCACAAAAATATGATTTCCAGGCTTGTGCAGCTGCCTGCTGGGTTTAGATACACTCCTGCAGGATTCCTCCGGCTGACATCATGCACGGAAGACAGGCTGATTCCCTGGAATATTTAGCAGCCTTCATTTTGCTGCAGACACTGAGAGGGTGAGGGGCAGTCCAATGTGTAACATTTTCTTACCGGATGTTCAAAGTTTAATAAAACAATCTACATCATTGTTCAGTGGTTAAATCTCTCGACAGTATTCATTTAAAAGACGATGTATTTGAAGCAATTCAGTAGAAGCAATTCAGAAGTAATATACAATTACTTTGTATATTACAGAAGCACTCTGAGGTCTCTCCAGAATGAATGAACACGAACACGAACACACACAGTCTACAGTTGAAAACTTTCCTGAAGTAGCTCTGCTGGTTGTGGGTATGTGGGTTTACTTTTTACCAACATAGCTATTCCAGTAAGACCCCTAGCATAGATGCAATTATACAGTATAATTGAGCTTATCAAGGTATAGTTTATGCCAGAGTGTGTGTGTGTGTGCGGGGGTGGGGGGGAGGGTGAATTAGCATAAACTATAGAACTGGTTTACACTTAAAACTTTTGCTGGCGGAGCCCTGTCAGTTTGGAGCATTAAAAAAAAATCACAAAACTGTCATTGACAGTTATACCAGCAAACGCCCTATTATGAACAGGGGGAGTGCTGACCAGCACCCGGTGACTAATGGGTTAACTCAGGTACCTAGCAAAGGTGTCGGCCAGGGGGCTGAGAGAGCCAATCGAGATAGAGGCTTGACATTTGAATTGGATATAGGTTCCCTGCCTGCTTTCTTTGTGTGGGAGAGTTAAACCAGGAGTTGAGAGAGACAGAATGATTTAAACCCAGGCAGGACTGCCATGCTTCCCCGCCCTGCAATGGAATTCAGGGCATGGGAACGGACTGAACCAAGAGAAAATTGCAAGTGAGTACTAGGGAAATGTGAGTCTAGTCATGTTCAGGGTAATTTTTCTTTATTTTGTGGTTTGGTTTGAACTGTTCTGTGTGATTCTATGCCTCCCCTCCCCCTTTACCATCTAAGCATTGTGCCAGAGATGTTCTCTGATTTTTTTAAATGTTTTCCTTAGTTGCTCTGTACATCTAGCAACCAAGTATGCTTTATCAAGTTTATCTTTTGTTTTTTAATAAAAATCACTTCTTTTAAGGTGATGATTTGATTCTTGTGTCCTGGAAGGTCTGTCTGGGTGTATCAGCATGCCTCTGAGTGAGGGGTCAGCTACCGGAGACTGTAGCTTGTTTTTCTCTTTTCTTTTTCAAGCACTTTTGGGGCAAAAGAGCTTGGGGTATCCCTGGGGGTGGCTTCAAGTATTCACCCCTGTTTTTTTAGGGATCAAAAAGCATTTGATGGAGATAGCGAAACAGCCTTAACACACCCTAATTTAGTTACAGTGATCCTGGCAAAATAGTGCTTTTGCCCATATAGTGGATCCCTGTATAAAATAAGCTAATTGGTATACCAGCTAAAAGACAGTCCACGAAGTACAGTTAGACCAGTACTGCTACATCAGTGCATCCTTTGCAGCCCAGACAAAGCTGTACTGATATAAGCTCTCTTATACTGTGATATCTGTATGCACACCACTGTGTTCTTCCAGTTTAACTGTGCTAGCAAAACCCGCCTCATGTAAACAAGGCTATAGTAAGTGACATTCCCTGCCCCTAGAGGGCTAGCAATCTATTCAGACAACACAGTTAAGAGAACAGGCTCAGAGAGGGTAAAGTTACTTGCACACACACACACACAAAAAATCACACAACAGGTTAACAAAAGAGCAGGAAGAAGAATTAATGTCTCCTGACTCCCAGCCCGGTGCATTATCCATTGCATCAACTGCCTCTCAGCAAAGAGCTTTAACTCCACGATTTTCATAACTGTCGTAGTGAGAAAGGTCACAGTTTGTATGCGAGAACTCACAGCATTTGGTGCCATCCCTTTACCCTAAGCATTGAGACACAGGCAAAAAGAAGTTGCTCCCCCAGTTGTAAATGTGTAAGAACATCCTGGTTCTATGGAGCAGTGAGATCAGAAAGGCAATGGGTTCTAGCCAAGAGGCAAATAACCCTGACACATTTCTGAGGTAACTCTTTTTCTTTTAAATTTAAGCTCAGCATTATGGAAGTCAGTGGGAATTTTAGCACTGACCACGATGGAAACTAATTTCCATGGGTGTCCAGTGAGACACCGCAGGGAGACATCTCCTGGGAACTCCAGCTCCCTGATAAGGCTTTGCAGGTACTAGAGTCTTGGCCAGGCAGACAGGCTGGTGGGTCAGAGAGCTGACCCACAGCTCAGCAAAAGCAAAGCTCTAACTTGCTGAGGCAGAGGGATAACACACACTGGCTTAAAACTCTGGGTGTTTGGAGAAGGGCCTCACAGTATTTTTGCACCTTATACCTTCCTGCTGGCCTTTTGGGAGAGCCACACAAGGCATCTGTGGTTCTAACCTTTTGTTTGTTATGCTGGATTCACAGATATCATGTCTTTCTCTCCTAGTGGATGTGAAGCTGTTACCACTCGGTGACTCAGTGCTGAAAGATAGATAACAGCAGTTCTGAAACAGGTCCCCTGCTGGGTTTAGCTAGGGAATCAGCTGAAAAAATATCAGATTGTGCTCTTCAGAAATATATATTTCCTTGCACTCTACAGAAGGCAGGGACTTTTAAAGACACACAGAGTATTTCCCACTGGCTTTCAATGGGAGATGGGCATGTATTGCCCATTTGTGCCTTTGGAAAATCTCCTTTATTACTTATTTTGAAACATGCTTTGAAGTGTTAAGCCAGCCCATTTGCCCTCTTCTGTACAGTTCCACCCACTTTTGTACACAGTCACCCAGTCTGCACAGCTTGAGGTCTCCAGAGACACTGAACGGACTCTGGTCCAGCTGGATTAGACATGAAGGATGGGGCCTACATATCAGAATGGGACTTGTATAGGCCTATCATTTGAGTCTTCTCTGGGACTGGAAAGACAGGGCAGGGTTTCAAAAAGATATAAGGAGGAAGTTGGGTTTGAGCACGACGTACAAGCTTGGGTCCATGAGGAGATTTAGGACTGTTATGCGGAGAAAAGGCAATGAAGCTGTGTGACAGTCTGGTGAGTGCAGAGGAAGGTTCCTGATTTCGGTCACAGTTAAAAGAATGCTCCTTTTAATTCTCTCCATAAGGGCTGGCTTCCTCTGGGCCTAGGGTGTGCTCAAACCCCAGCTCTGCCCAGGTTCCATGCTTACCCAGTGCTGAGCACATACTATTCCTGTTCTTCCCCCTGCTTCACAGAGCTTTCTGTATGTCATGAAACAGCTGACTGCTGCTGGCAGGAAGCACTGGGAGGGAGGGAGAACAGGCTGTCAGTGGGTGCTTTTCTATGGGTGCTCCAGTCCCAAAGCACCCACAGAGTTAAAGCCTGTGATTCTATCACTCCTCTTGGAAAACTTCTGGAATGTGGACTGAAAACCTGGATGTCTCATCTGAGTTGAACATAGTCACTCAGGAGTGTCAGGATTAAAGATGGCCACATTTAATTTCAAATTATTGTCATGGTATATACACATTTAGCACAATCCCTTTCCCTCAATCCATGGCAGAACTACTGCTGCTGTCAAAGGGGAGGTTTGCACAAACCTCAAGATACAGACTGGTCTTTATTTCATTAAAAACTGCTTTAACCATCATCACTATGCTGATGACTCAAGTCTGACTCTGCTCCAGCTGTGTCCATCCAGACTGAAATCTCAGGATGTCCTTGATAGTGCGATGTCTAGGAGGAAATGTTCCATTTAACTCTGTACGTGGCCAAAGTGAAGCTTTTGATCTTTCCCTCTCCCTCCTTTCTTAGGAAATAAAACCATTCCTGTTCAGCTTTAAAAAAAAGTGTCCTGGGAATTCATTGGGTTTTACCTCTGGGAACCACTGGTAAAGCCCCAAAATAGAGGGCAGTGGAGGGTGGAATGGGGAAGGCTTGCTGGTGCTGCTGGGGATAGTAGGTAATCCCTACATGGCTGTTGAGGAAACTTTCCACTCCTTGCAATGGTTAGGAGGTGTCAGCTGCCAGGACCCAGTTCCCTGCCTTTCTTGCTCCCCCAGCATGCAGGGAAAGCAAATAAGTATGTTTTGAAAGACTGGGGTCAGGAGGGGAGTAGAAGGCTGCACTCCATGTGCACTGATTCCCTCTCTGAGCTTCCTCCTAACCCCATGAGCCCTTCAGTGTCTTTGTCCTCTACAAAAAATTCCTACATCTCAAGAAAGCCAAAATGTGAGTGATAAACTGATAAAACCCAAATATTGGCTTTTTTGTAAAAACCCAAAGACTTTGGGATGGGGAAGACATCATTAAATACCGAGAACGGTGGGCCTTAGTCACAGTGGGCAACATCCTGTTCCTTGTCATTCAGGCCCATAAACTGGTGGTCTTCTTTGAGGCAGACCTCTTACTAGACCCACTCTAACAGGATGGCACTCACCTCTCCCGAGCGCCCCCGTTGGCCAAGTGCACGTGCCTGCACTCTCTCACTTCTAAAAGCCTTTTTGGAAACTCAGCTCTCTGGATGAGTCACACGCCCTGTATGCAGTGCACAAACCCCCATCCAGGGTACACATTTAACAGGGGCCCATCTCGGTGCTCTCTGTATAGCATCGCTGGGTCCATTCCCTCATTCCATTCCCCGCTCCGGAAAAAGTGGTGCCCCAGTGCTTCTTCTCATATAGACAGCTTCCTCGCCCTCATTTCAGGGCTTTATCTCAGGGCAGAGTCCCCTGGTAGCCCTGAGAGCACAACACAGAGCTGTCCATGGTGCTGTTGCTCCCTCAGCCAGCCAGTCACCCAGTCTTCACAGCTTGAGGTCTCCAGAGACACTGAACTGACTCTGGTCTTGTAGCTCCTTTTATAGGGCCTTCCTGGCCCTTGACTGGCTGCTTCCTTTGCAGCCACTCTATCCTGCCTGGATTACTTCTCTGGGGCAGGGAATGGCGGACCACAGGACCTCTGGCAGGAGGGGCCCCAGGGCCTGGTCCACCTCGTCACACCCACACATTCGAGAAGCATAGAAATCTTGCTCCTTCAATACTCAACCAAGCTCTCATCTGGTGTCCCAGTTACTGCAGCCTTCCTCTTCCCGAGAATGGAAAAATGCCACTCACATCCTCTTTCAATTCACTGACAATGCTGCTGGAATGACAAGGGTCCCAACCTTGATGCTCCAAACATCTTTCCCACCTCTTGGCATTCTTTCATTAGATGCCTCATGGCCACATCACCTCCTGGCAATGGGAGAGGTGGGTGACTACTTGCTTTGGCTTTCAAAATAATTCACGGCCTATCTCTGCTCTACTTTTCTCTTATATATTGTCAAAGCTGATGAGTTTGGCTGGACTTTGTCCACGATGCTAGGCTATAATACTCAGGAGGCAAATGGCAACATTGGTCAGGCTGTTCTTCAATCACACAGCTCAGGTTTTCACCCGCCAACAAAGATGAGGGGAACATTAGCTCCCAAGAGGTGGAACTAGTGGTGAAGGTCAGTGAAATTTTCCGCTACACAGATGCTCTAAAGCTGCACCTTCACTCAGTGCCCAGTCAATGAGAATTCTGCTTATGCATCATGCAGTATTGGGCTGTACAGTGTCACTCTATGCCTGCCATCTAAATCCAGTCTTGCTAGGTAGACAGAAGATTTGCAAAAGCCAATATCCCGTATCAGAGCAGACCTGAGTGGAGGGATGGAAATCTCATCACAATTTAGGCCTGAATCCAGCAAAGCACTGACTGAAGCATGTGTTTAAGTGTTTGTTGCAGAGGGTAGCCCTTCCTCCATGAGTTTCCAGAGCAGCCACATAGAGTTCTAAATCACTCCTTTACCAAGCATTGTCCCAATGCTGATCTCATCTTCTGCAGTGGTCTTTGGGGAAAAAATAGGCAGTAGCAGTTTTGCTTCCCCTCACCTTATTTGCTTGTGCTTTACAAGGCACATAGTAGTGTATCTAAGACACTAAGATACTAGTGTAGCCCTTTAACCTGTCCCCGCACACGCTATTGTGGCTGACCAGGGTGTTGAGCTTCCCTTGTTAAATAAGCATCCCCAGTTATATAGATGCTGATTTTTCTATGACAGAGCATAAGCTGAACCAGCCTCTAAGCATTATGGATCGGATTTCAGGATCTGGACTTCATAACCAGGAGGTTGAATCATCTCAGAACCCATTAGCAAATTTGAAAGTGATTATATTAAATAAAAGTAATCTTATTTTTGGTAAATATATAAAGCTGCAAGATTAACCTACTGTACATTTTAAGATGGATTTGTTTATAATTTGCTTGTGAAGTAGTATTCTGCACGGTGGCAACTACTCTTATTTTTTTAAGTCAGGGACTTAATATGATGAACTAAGAAGAAGAAAGAGAGTATGGCCTTTCTGTTATGAAAACAAATGACTCTGACTGGACAGATTCTTCATCTTGCGGCAGCCCAGTTTAGCTATTTCTGTGATGTGCTGACGATGACAATTTTTGGCCTCACGAAACACGGACACAGCAGCAGCAAGCCATCTGACTGATCATACTGCTATAGGTGGTAAGTTATATGGCCCATGCTTCATCAATATTCAGGAATATGGGCCCACCTCCACTAATGTTTGGGCTTATATTTTCAGAGTCATAGACTGACCAGGGTAACCATCCAGGGCCCTGCTCTTTGGGGAACCCTGTGTTTTAAGGAGATGTGGGTCCAGGGTGGCCTAAGGGCTAGCAGGGGGCCTGGCATTGGCAGCAGCAAGTGAACTGGCCTGAGGCCAACCCTCCCCCACTCACTCCTACACTGTTGACTTTTGATCCATGACCTGATATTTGGAGATAGACAGCTTATAGCTACCTATAGTTTATAAAGCTGGTGTGCTAATACATGCTAAAAATATTGATAAGGAAACCAGTTAAACTCTAATGCAAGTAGGGGAAACAAATATTCATAATAGTGTTTAAAATAGGCCTTTCAACAAGTGTGAGGCCTAGTAAGGACTGACAGTTTGCATGAGGTTAGCATATGTGTTTGACCTAGGATATAAATTTACAGGGGCCTTTTGCCATATGTGCTCTGCAAAAAACAAGTAAAACAACAGAACAAAAATCAATTGTAAGAAGATTTTTGGAATGCGTAACCACTAGGTTTGCCACACTGACATACTGTAAATACTGGGAAATGTGCTGACCCACATAGCTTATGTCACCAATCAGAACCCCACTTTTGGTTCCCTGGAATGCAACCTACGGAGAGAGGACTGGGAGGCAATATAAATAAGACTGCAGGACATGGCTGGGGATATGAAGAAAAATCTCTACAAAAGGGGTGTGTGTGTTATATCCAATCTTCAAGGGACACTTTAGATTGACAAGATGGCCGACACCTGTGTTGCCACCTACCACTTATGTTCCCCACTTATTGTTTTCTTCTGCCTTTGTTTCCAGCTGTCTCTAGGGTGCCATGAATATGTCAGCACTGGGAGTTGTTACATTCTGTGGATCTGTTTTCTGTCTGCTAGCGGTCAAGCTCCATGTAGCCTGAAAGCTTGTCTCTTTCACTTACAGAGGTTGGTCCAATAAAAGATATTACCTCACCCACCTGGTTTCTCTAGTATCCTGGGACCAACACGGCTCTTCCACTACCACCACATAATGCCAATTTTGGAATTATTTCGGTATAAAGTCAAGTTTTCGTGTGTGACCCACCAATCTCACAATAATAATAATGAATTCAAATAGCTGCCTAAGTAAAGAACCTGGAATAATTTGTGTAATTTTCACTCAAAATTAATAGGGGTGTTACAGCCTTAATTGAAACACCTGGGTGTTCAAAAGTGCTCAGCCGCCAGCAGCTCCTACTGCAAATATCATTTTAGTCATCTGCTTATATGACATACCCAATCTAAATAAGGGGCAGAGGTGCTAGCAGAAACAGTGATCCAGGATCAGAAGATGGAGAATGGGGAAGTTTCAAAAGTGCCCAAGTGACTTAGACTCCCAAAACTCACTGAAAATCCATGAGACTTAGGATCCCAAGTGCCATGATTTCAAGAAAATTAGGCACTTAAATACCTTCAAAGGATCTGGTTCCTAGTAGGGATGTGAATGTTTAACATTACCCTTACCGGGTATGGTTATTAAATGGGATTTTACATCCCTAGTTCTTCTGCAGTCTTAAAATTTTATCTAATGTCTCCTCATTGACAACATAGATATTGCTGCTATTTAGACCCCTGAAGTCAGACAAAATTAAACAAATACAAATTTATTGTAATACTATGGAAGGGATAGGACCCTGCACAATGCACCAATATTTGCCCAACAAAGATCAGAAGTACCTTAGCAAATTAACTGTGGCTACTGGCCCTTCTTGCACTGACCAATGTGTTGAACTCTTTCCCTTAATTACTTCTCTAGGTCTTCTCTGCTTGTTCTATCCCAGAAGTTCTTGTGTTTGGTATGATAACCTAAGAGTTTCTGATTTGTTAAAAACAAAACCGTCTGTGTCTTCCAAGTGTCTAGTGAGCTGGGGAGCCCACTGTAAGACACTTTAAGGCATCTGATTGCAGAAAGGAGACACTCAATGCTTTCCAAAAATCCAGAGGGGTGTAAGACATGCTTATTTTTTAAGTTCTTATTCAACAAGTATTAAAATATGTGCTCCCTTCCTTACAATCCCCTGCTTCGATTCCTTACTTGATTTTATCCAACTTCCAACCTGGATGGTGCTGAAGGCAGGGCTTGGGCAGCCAGCCCAAGGCCCCACCCCTACCAGGGGCACAAAGCAGCCACTGTGCCTTGCCTATGGGCCCGGCAAGGCTGTTTGCCCCACTGGCCCTAACTGGTAGCTCAAATGACTCTTCCACACAGACTGGATTTTTAGTGGTTATCCACTCTTCAAAGGGTTCATTAACACTGAAAAAAGGTTTTCCTTTCGATGAACCAGTTATTTGAACCTGCAGAGGCCAGAGAAACATTTTGGCCTGACACCTCACTTGCACGTAGTGTGTCTACATTGCAACCATCTGGCATGACTGCAGCACACGCAGACATCTAGATTTAGCTAGATCCAAGGTAGCTTGTCTGCACACACTGTAATCAATCACACCTTCTGGTACCTTCCAACTCCTTTTCACCCCTCCAGCAATGCACAGGGGCCAGGGTGGTGTAAACGAGAAACAGGTCTATGCTGTATATGCTGTTTGGTGGGGAACCTTTCAAGCTCTTTCCCAGCTAGACAGACAAAACCTGAACAAGCCTACATTCCAGCAGACAAAATACAAGACAAGATCAACAAATCTGGAAAGCATCCATTCCAATGCTCCGTTGTCGGAGGAAAAGGTAGGGTTTACTCTGTTAAGAAGAAACCTCTGACTGCCATGAGAATGATGCCAGTTCTACATTCCATCTCGGGAATTCCAAATGTCGGAAGCCAGTAAGGCATCCTGTACTCTCTCAGACTGTATCTCATGGTGCCGAAGGCCAACTGTGTTAACTCTTTCTCGACAGCTTGGATAGACCATGAGCCCTGACTACTTATGATGTATCTGCCACCTTATGCTATCAAACCACTGAGGGAAGATTTCACACAGCAAGAAAGACTAATGCTAAGGATGTGAAAAACCAAAGCAAAAATAATTCAATAGAGCATTCTACAGCTCAGCACAGATGGAATCCCCAACTATATGCTTCCCTACAGTGCTCTACCTAGGCTGCAGAGATCAAAATCTAACCCTTTGTGAATCTAAGAACATTCCATTTTAATGAAGTTACTCTGGATTGATAGTGGTGTAACTGGGATCGGGTTCTGGCTCCTCGTTCTACGATAATGGGCATTTGCCCTATAGTTTGAACATAGTTTCAGCACCATTTTTACTTACAGAGTTTCATTTTTTAAATGACAGTTTTAGTATATTTTTCACTAAGAAATTGTGTCTAATGACCGTTAATTATAGTACAGGTTGAACCTCTCTAAGTCTGGCACTTTGGGATCTGACCATTGCTGAACCAGAGGGTTTGCCAGTCCATGGGAGATCAATATCAACACTTCCACTGCTTATTGGGCTCTTAGGGGTAAATTAGAGCTAAATAACAGCACAGAACACTGAGAGCCAGGACTGTAAACAAGTTTCATGGAACTGCAAGAAACTTGGTCACACCCATGGTAATTGAACATTCAGTTAACTAACATCATGCCGGACCACGGATATCGCTGGACCAGAGAGTGCCGTACTAGAGAGGTTCAACTAGTAAATAGGAACAGAGGACTTGCCAGAATGGATCAGACAAACTGTTGGTTTCATTTAATCCAGTATTGTGTCCTTGAGAGTGTCCACTACTGGCTACTTTGGAGAAGAAACTACTAGACGTTTTAGAATAACTTGTCCCCTCTTATTCATTTCTCCAAACTAAAACTTTGCAATAACCTTTTACACTGAACTCTCTGAGCATGGCAATTGCCTTCTCAGAGTTGCCCTCTAGCCCTGAGAGAGTATCCAGAACCCAGCGTTCCAGGTCGGAGTACTGTATCAGAGGAGTAGCCGCTTTAGTCTGAATCTGCATAAACAACGAGAAGTCCTGACAGATTTATTGGAGCATAAGCTTTCATGGACAAACACCCACTTCAGGTAGGAGTACTATCATTCTCAGAATGTTTCCTCTCATTCTATTCATTAGGGATCTTAACAAATTCTCAAGGGTGTTTAGTGGCCCCTTGTTTAACAAACAGATTGCCTTTTCTATACTCCACTAACAAATTAAGCTTACTGCTCTCCTCTGCACCAAATTTCTTGTTTAGATACCGGTGTATAATGCCCTCACCATCACTAGACTATCCTTCCATACCCTTGCAAGCCCTCTAATGTCTCTCAGCTTGAAATATAGGCAATCACTGAATTAAAAGTGTGTGTAGCGGGGTGGTTCCCTCCCCTTTGTCCAAGACCCTCTCCCGCCTTCTCATGCTCTCTGCCGCGCCTTCACCCGGACGTCCCCCGTCGTGCAGCGTGGGCCATCAATGTCCGCTGCCAGGCCTGTCCGGGTCGCCCGGCGGCCGGTGGGTAGCCCCTGAGATCTCCCTCGGGTGTCCCGCTGTGGTCAGGGCCCCTCCTCTGGTCTCCTGGCGCGTCGGGTGGTCTCCGCTCCCTCCTTGCAGAGTCTCCGCCTGTGGGGGTCAAGAGCACAGCCAGCTCCTGTTCTCCCCCCCCTGCTCCTCTCCACCTCCTCCCTTTTGTGTGTCCCGGCTGGCATCTTGCCCACGCATGCCGAGCGTGCCGGCCGCCCTCCCCTGGGTCCTGGGGTCCGCCGCTTGCCGCCCGGACCCTCCAGTGCCTGCGCAGCCGGCGCGCCGCTTGCCTGCCGCTGCGGCCATGGCCGCTCCCGCTTTCCCAGCGCTGCCAGCGCCCGCCTGCTCGTGGGCGCCTGTGCGGGGTTCAGCAACCCCGTCACAGTGTGCAATTACATAACAGTGCTGTGTACTGAGGCAGTAATATTTACAAACTCCAGGTGTGAGCAATAAGGCCCTCTGTAACAGTCTTTGCTTACTGGCCTTGTGTTAAGCAACTGGGCAATCATTGTTGGGTAAGCAAGCCTTTCAGTTATCAGAGAAATATTGCTTCATTGTCAACATTTTATCTTGAAGAGTGTATTTTCTTTTTAAGCCAGGTCTCCCAGATTTGGCACAGTTGTGCGCACAGCAATTGTTGTACCTCAGAGTTTATACTGCACTGGAGGTTTTAGGAGATTTCTCTTGCAGGTTCTTCTGGTTGAGCTACAGACCCTTCCATTGCATTCTACATTAAGCTAATTGAGCTCCAAGTTTGTGCCATGCTGTAGGTGAAAGTCAGTTCAGCTGTGCAAATACTGCAAAGTCATCAGCCTTCTGTACAGCATTAGGACACCTAGTACATTAATCCTTGCATTCCTGCATGGCAACAGTCCAGTGAAAGGAGCTGTTCTAAGGATTTGTCTTGGCCTGGAGCACCAAACTGCTTTTGCAGCCTTTGGACTAGACATCGTACACAAGCCATCAGGAATAAAAAAGCGTCAGAAGAACTCCATCTACGTTTCTTCTGCAACTTTACCAAACTGTGGGAGTCTCAATCCCACAGGCATGGCTGCTCCATTTTAAAGAAATGCCCAGGAAAGAGTTCTGAGAGGATAGGAAAGTCCACAAGCAGCTTCCATGGAGATATTCTTGCATTATGTGCAGTGTATAGGTTGAAACTCTCTTGTCTGACACTCTCTGGTCCGGCAACAACTGTGGTCCAGCATGATTTTAGTTAGCCAAATGTCCACTTAGCATGGGTGTGGCCAAGTTTCCCGTGGTCCCATAAAGTTTGTTTACAGCCACCAGTCCGGGCTCTCAGTGTTCTGTGCCGTTATTTAGCTCTAATTTTCCCCTAAATGTTTTCTAAGAGCCCAAGAAGCAGGGGAAGTGTTGGTAATGCTGCTATACAATATTGACCTCCCGTGGACTGACAAATTTTCTGGTTCAGCACCGGTCAGGTTCCAAGGGTGCCAGACTAGAGAGGTTCCACCTGTAAAGGAATATTATCCAATTCCAATAAAGATTTTGTGAGCCTTCCTTTAGCCCTCACTCTGTTTGTAGAAGTTGCCTGAAACCAGCCAAAGCAGAAGTGCATACATAGCTAAGCCTTGCATGTTTCCAGCTGCCTAGTAAACATGGTTATTTGGGACCTAACTGAGCCGGTGATGTGTCTTTGTATTGCTTTTATTATGCAAAGAGCAAAAAGTAGAATACTTTACTCCCCTCTCCTTCATGGTTCTACCTTCTGCGGGGGATTCTTGCTGCAAACAAGGATTAAAGCCATAAGTCTACTGGCTAAACAAATTCTGATTTTTAAATCATTTTCTCAGCTTGTTTGCATCTCAAACTATTTCCTTCATCTTGATAAATACCTTTGAAAATGTATGTCGGCAACAAGGCCTGACTTTGAAAAGGTGGTCAGGGACAAGATGGATACTGGAAACAGATGCCACGAAAGCTCTAAGAAGGGACTATTGAGCAGCACAAATTTCCTGACACTTCTGGCATTTTTAAGACACCAGCAGCCAGAACACAATCTGGGTCATTTCACTCAAAGTAGAAGAAAGTTTAAGGCTAGAAGGCGTGCTGTGCAGGATAAAATTCTGCAGAGATAGAAAAGCATCAGCAAAACACTGCAAGCAAGTACCGGGACTCTCATGACTGGTGCCTCAAACAACAGAACTGCGCTAATTACGGAGTTTGTTAGGGCTGGCATTGCTTGTGTAAACCCCCAAAAGAATTGCGTGAAAGCATGGAATACCGGAGAATTCTGCCACTATCCAGCATGAGACAGATTTCCAGTACCCACAACTGGGGTGAGATTTTATGAGAGTTTAACAGATGATAAAAAGAGGCCAGGTTTGTCAAAGGTTTTGCTCAGCTCCCAAAATGCCCAACAGCTACAGAAAAACCCTCTCCCATACAAACATCTGGCTTCAGCTTTTACCTACAAAAAACAAACAAAAAAATCACTAGAGAGAGAGGCAGACTAAGCTGCCCACAACTAGCACTAATGTAGCTTGTTGATCTAGATGTGAATGTCATGTTGCATGTAGGACAGCTGGGTTCAAAACCCAGACAAGCCCTATTTTCTGGGATGGACCATTCCATCCCTCACCTCTTTCAGGACAAAGGATCGAAATCTAGAAAGTCAGAGTATGTCTACAGTACAGCACTAATTCGAACTAACTTAGTTAATTCGAACTAAGCTAATTCGAATTAGTGCATCTAGACTTAAAAACTAGTTCGAATTAGCGTTTTGCTAATTTGAACTAGCATGTCCACATTGAGTGGATCCTGAACCGAAGTTAAGGCTGGCCGGAACCAGTGCCGGCAGGGCATCAGCTTAGGACTTAGAGTGTGGAGCTGCTGCCTCAGGTTAGCCGAAGGCTGTGCTTAAAGGGACCCGACCCCCACCCCGGACAGACAGTTCTCAGGGTTCCCTGCTTGCTTGTCTACCTCAATGAGGGACAGCAAAGCAGTCCTGTCTTGGAGTGCCCTGAGTGCCCACCCTTGGCACATCACAGCACTCAGCCATCAGCCCGGCTGCACTTGCCGCAGGCTGCCATCCGGGGGGGGCCATTCGGGGGGCTGTCAGGATCCAGGAGGCCCTGCAGGAGAGCTTCCACCCTGAGGAGCCCGCAGAGCCACCCCAGTCCTCCCCATCGGGGGCTTGTGCCCCATTCCTCCCTCACCTCCTTCCACTTACCCTTCCCTAGCCCCCCTTCCTGATGTAAAAAATAAAGGACACGTGTGTTCAAAAATAGAAACTCTCTTTATTTAACAAAACTGAGGGTGGGGGGGGGGGATTAACCTCTGGGGAGACTGGGAAAAGGAGGTGGGAGAGGGGAAGAGAGAGGGTGGGAGAGGGGAAGTGGAAACCTGGGAGGAGGGAGCTGGAAGGGGGAAGCCAGGGGAAGAAGGAGGAGGGGAAGTCTAAAACTATGGTATGCCATATCTTCAGTATTGTGTAGAGATGGGGTCTCCTCACCTCAAAAAAGACATTTTGGCCTTGGAAAGAGTTCAGAAAAGGGCAACTAAAATGATTAGGGGTTTGGAACTGGTCCCATATGAAGAGAGGCTAAAGAAACTGGGACTTTTCAGCTTAGAAAAAAGGAGACTGAGGGGGGATATGATAGAGGTCTATAAAACCATGAGTGGTGTGGAGAGGGTGCATAAAGAAACGTTCTTCATTAGTTCCCATAATAGAAGGACTAGAGGACACCAAATGAAATGAATGGGTAGCAGGCTTCACACTAATAAAAGAAAGTTCTTCTTCACAAAGCAAATAGTCAATGTGTGGAACTCCTTGCCACAGGAGGCTGTGAAGGTGAGAACTAGAACAGAGTTTAAAGAGAAGTTAGATAAAGTCATGGAGGTTGGGTCCATGGAGTGCTATTAGCCAGGGGGTAGGAACGGTGTCCCTGGCCTCTGTTTGTGGAAGGCTGGAGATGGATGGCACGAGACAAATGGCTTGGCCATTGTCTTTCGTCCATCCCCTCCGGGGTACCTGGTGTTGGCTGCTGTTGGCAGACAAGCTACTGGGCAAGATGGACCTTTGGTCTGACCCAGTATGGCTGTTCTTATGTTCTAAGCTCAGGGTCGGGGGTCTCACTGGACCAACTTGTTTTCATGCAACCCTGCTCCTGGGTTCACATGTGGCCTTTAGTGGCCAGGCTGGCAGCTATCCTGCCCTAGACGGCCACTTTCCTGTGCCTAGTGCAGAGATTGTGGACGTTGGAGGCCTCCCCCCAAACCTGGATGAGGTCCATGATCTCCGCACTAGAGCAGGCGGGCGTCCGCCTCTTGCGGCCCTGGGCAGGCTCCTGGGAGCCGCCAGCCTGGTCCTGGGAAGAGGGGGAGGGCTGGGTGGCAGCGGGGTGCTGTGCCAGGTGCAGGGTCTGCTGGCTGGATGCTGGCAGGCTTGCACCTGGCACGGGCACCGTAGCCAGACCGTGGCCCTTTAAGGGCTCCGGGGCCGGGAGGGGGGCAGATGAGTTTCCCTGGCTTGGCCCAGAGTGGCCACCAGGGCAACCTGGGAAGGGCTAGCCTCCCACTAGTTCGAATTAAGTGGCTACACAGCCCTTAATTCGAACTACTTAATTCAAACTAGGCGTTAGTCCTCGTAGAATGAGGTTTACCTAGTTCGAATTAAGCGCTCCGCTAGTTCGAATTAAGTTCAAACTAGCGGTTTGCGTGTGTAGCGCCTATGAAAGTTAATTCGAACTAACAGCTGTTAGTTCGAATTAACTTTGTAGTATAGACATACCCTCAGTTTCCAAATCCAGATGCCAGCACTAGAGAACAAAAGGAATTTAATTTAGATCACACAGGGCCAAATCCTCCAATGGTGTAAATTGCCATGGCTCCATCCACTCACTGCTATACAGATTTAATTCTTACATTTCCTGTTACTAGACAGGCAGTTGCCCGTGTACATCTATATTTCTTTGTTCGTATTACATGACCTTAGTGATAAGTCAGAGGGAAATCAGCAGCTTTGGTTTTAGGGGGGCTGGTTGCTTCCCAACAAACACCAAGGGAGAACAGGTTACAGCCTCGGCCTGTAAGGGTTTGAAATGTTTGCTTTTGTACAAGCCAGGAGAAAACCACTTCAGATAACCTCTTTCCCAGAACGGTCACCTTCCAATATCAGAACAATTTAAGGTGAACCTATTAATCCAGTGTTTAATCAAGTCCGGTGGCTGTGTACCTTTGGGATAATTATTATTTGAATTTAAGACATCTAGAGCGGTATGTCCTTCTATGCAGGGTGGAGTCTAATGAGCCACAGCTGCCCTAATGAAGCAGAAGTAATTAGCCAGCATGATTCCATCACCTGGAGCAAGAGGTGACTCCTTTCACTCCTTTACAGGCACAGGCCACTTGATCACAATGAGCTTAATCCGCAAATTTGCTCCACCGGCACAGCTCATAGGGAGCTAATTATGCTCAGTGATAATGAACAACTTCTGTTTGACTGTGACAATATTAACTAAAGTTCTGCTAAGACACAGAGGCTAGAGCACCCCACTGTGAACCACCAGTAGCCGTCTAGCAGCACCATGTCTAGTAAAATCACACTGGGGTATTGGGAACAGTGTGCTTGAGGGAACAGCTACCCGGCCAGCACAGCTGCCTACAGCAGCCTCCATGCTCCACGGAGATTTCCCATGCCAACACGGACCATATTTAGTTTAACAAGTTTGACAGGAGCACACTGAGAAACATGTGACATGGGTGACAGAAACTGGGACAGGGCAGATTGGCTTAGTGGCTAGAACCAGGCACCCAGAGAGAGAATTAAGGGTTAGGACCCAGGAGGCAAGCTTAGCATCAGAGCAAAAAGCCACCCGAGTGAGCCGGGGCTGGAGCAACGCAGGATTAGGGCTCAGAACACAGCAGTCACAGGTCCCAGCTGTGAGGATAAGCACTAGCATCCTGCTGCTGAATTTAAATGCAGACTGCCTGCAAGAAGCCACCCGACTGGGTGGGGAAACCAGCAGAATCAGGCAATTTGGCCACAGCCCTGCTGAGCTCCAGCCTGAAGGCTGAGCTGTTAGCCCCTGCCTCAGCGGAGGAAACTCAGACCCCTAGTTTCCGACAGTCTCCCTACTACAGTGGCAGCATTAGCCAAGGTACAACAAATAAAATGTCCCAAGCACACATTAGAGCACCATGTAAATAATAAATGCTACCCAGGAGCCGATGCAAGTGAAACACAGGGCTTTGTTTTAGGGGGCCTGCTTACTCCTCAATAAACAATGAGATTTTCAGGGGTGAGCAAAGGGCAGGAGCAGAACCGGTGGCCATGAGGCTATCTGGTTCATCCATGGTGGATGACTGTTTAAGCCTCATACCGCTGGATTTAGCAAACGTTTTCACCCCAAGCCTAAGCTTCCCAGAAGGCGGCTTGTATGAATTCAAGCTAGGCTCCTGGTGCAAAGTTTGCATCTAGCTCTGGAATCTGACAAATCTGACTGTTCAGGGTGTTGGGACCTGGAGGGCTGGTTTGTCCCATTACAAAGAAGGGACCATTTGCATGATTTGTCTCTGGAGCCAAGCAGGATTTTAACAACCCCTGAACACTGAAGGTGTTCAGAACTGGGAACTTGGGTCAAGCCCAGGATCAGAGACAAAAATCAAACTGTTTTCCTGCCTGCTGCTGAGCATAAAATTTCACTGACAAAGCAGAGTGCGCTGGCCACAAGGTGAGGATGATCCTCACCCAACCCACAACCTCTTAATTCTGATGCCTTTGCAGGAGTACAACAATAATATTCTCTTTTAAAGGGAGCAGACCCGAGTCTTCTGGCCCAGCAAGTCATAAAACTAACAGGCTTGTGATAGGTCCTGGTTTACCCCTGTGACCATAGGTGCCCCTGCACTCACACCCTATACACTACCACAAGCATTTGTGTACAAAATATGCCTTGTGAGTTATCGTGTGAATTGCAAGCTGGTTATTCATGCTGTGAAATGTACATGTTAATATTATGCGTGCCATTATGAATTCCCTCTGGTGTGATGTTACTAGAACAGAGAGGCCAGATAGCCTATCCCAAAGGGGCAGGACCAGGGCAGCCAGCCCTCAGCACTTCCCAGAGCATCTACCCCGCCCTGAGCCCTCAGAGGCACCTGGAGCATGCTGTACAGTGCTCCGGCAGCAATTTAAAGGGCCTAGGGCTGTAATTCTCTCTGCAGGGGAGGATGTGAGTTCTAACCAGGAGCCTCTAGGTTTAGTCCTGGCAGTGGCTGCAGTTTTGTCCTTAAGCTTCTGCTTGCTGCTCGCGTCCCATGCAGCCCAGCTTACATGGCACACTGTTTAGCCATTTGCAGCACGTCCCAAAATGTTTAATGCAAGGGGGTGAAATCCTGACCCTATACAAGCCAAGGGGAAAGTTTCCCATTGACTCAGAACAGAGCCAAGATTTTGCCCACAAATGTGAAAAACACTCTGTAATGGGATGAACTTAAAAAACAACAAATAGTCTCGTGGCACCTTAAAGACTAACAAAACATGTAGATGGTATCATGAGCTTTCGTGGCAAAATCCACTTCTTCAAATGACAGGAGTGTTAGAAGTCCAGATCCAAGAATAAATAAAGGAAGGAGGGGGGAGGAAGAAGAAAAAAAAGGAGGAAAAAAAGGGGGGGAGGGAGGAAGAAAAAAAAGAGAGACAGCGAGTAGATAAGCTTCAGAGGGGTAGCCGAGTTTGTTGGTTTTTTTAGTTTTTCCTGTGACAGGCTAATAGTCTAGTAACACCTTAAAGACTAAATAGTTACAAGAAGTTGGTAAGAACCGCTAGCACCTTAATTGTCTGTTTGGTTAAGTCATTAAGATGTGGAAGATAATGTGCAAGCCATCTGATATCCCGGTTCATATCATTTGCATAAGAATTAAACTTGTGAATGAAATTAAGTTCCAACCCTTCTCTGTGTCTTTGGCTTGTGGAATTGGTCTGAAACAAAATGGCGACTTGGAGATCCATTCATGAGTGTCCAGACAGATTAAAATGTTCTCCAAGAGGTTTTTGTGTATTGCCCTTTCAGATATCTGATTTCTCCATTAATTCCTTCCCGTAGAGACTGTCCAGTTTGGCCAATATACATGGCAGAGGGGCACTGCTGGCATTTGATGGCATAGATCACATTAACGGATGTGCAGTTAAATGAGCCTCTGACCTGGTGGCTGATGTGGTTGGGTCCAGTGATGAAATCGCTGGTGTAGAGGGGTGGGCAGAGTTAGCACTGGGGCTGATTGCAGGGGTGGGTTCCTGGATGATTATGATGGAGGTGTGTTGTGTAGTTACTGGAAAGAATTCGTTTGAGGTTAGGGGGTTGTCTGTAGGCGAGAACTGGCCTTTCCCCCAAGGCCTTTGAGAGTGAGTGGTCATGTTCCAAGATAGGTTGTAGATAATGTGTTGGACAGGTTTAAGTTGTGGGTTGTAGGAGATGACAAGTGGAATTCTGTTGTTTTCTCTTTTGGGCCTGTCTTGAAGTAGCTCACGTCTGGGTACGTTTTGTTTCTGTCGATCTGTTTTTTCACTTCTCCAGGTGGGTATTTCAGATTTAAGAATGCGTGATATAGATCCTTTAGGTGTTTGTCTCTGTCTGTGGGATTGGAGCAAATCTGGTTGTATCTTAGGGCTTGTCTGTATACAATAGATTGAGAAATGTGTCTGGGATGGAAGCTAGAGGCATGAAGGTAAGTGTAGCGGTCAGTAGGTTTCTGGTATATGGTGATGGAAATTTGTCCATATTTAATTGTACTGTAGTGTCAAGGAAGTGGATTTCTCGTGTGGACTGATCCAGGCTGAGGTTGATGGCGGGATGGAAGTTGTTGAAATCCCTGTGAAATTCTTCAAGGGTCTCTTTCCCGTGGGTCCATATGATGAAGATGTCATCGATGTAGTGTAAGTAGAGTAATGGTGGTAGGGGGCGAGAGCTGAGGAAACGTTGTTCAAGATCAGCCATAAAGACATTGAACTCGGCTACCCCTCTGAAGCTTTTGTAATGGGATGGTCACTTATTAAGCACCCCCTTGTGGCCACGAGGTTGCTTTACAGGCTCCCTGCCCTAATAGCTCCTTCCTACAGGCCCCTGAAGCACTCCAGATGGTTTCTTGTGGTTCCCAGCACCCCTTTCATGGGTCAGTTGAATAGCAGACAGGAGTCACACAAACCTCAAAGTCCTTAATGGCAAAATGGTCCACATGGTGCTCAAAGTCCAGCATCTCAGATTGACCTGGCTGAAGCCGCTCTCAACTTCTCTGGCCGGAGCTCAGCCCAGCCTCCATACACACTAACCCCCTCATCTAGTCACCCCACTGCAGCCTCCTGCTAGCTTTTATATCTTAGCACCTGATTCAACCCAGGTGTGGCTTGTACAGTGGTCAGGGCTGGCTTGGCCCTAAGCTCTCCCACCCAGGGCAAGCTACCCTGTTATGCAAACAAAGCCTGAGACAAGTGCAATTTGTGATTGCTCTACCTTTTAGAAGAGCTGTAGGTGCTAGTCCAACATCACACTTAAGCACATGCTTAAAGTTAAGCATATGAACAGTCCCACTGGCTGTAAGGCATTGGAAACATATATTTCTATTAGAGTTAGGTTTAAGTCATGTGTGACATAGTTTATAATCAGATGCCATTAGGCCATATTAAAGTTGAGCTCACAACCTGCACTGAGCTTGACCACAGCAGATGTGTTATATAAAGATCAACGGGTCCTACAGCTCCTAACAAACCATTTTCACCAGCAAAATAAACAGAATGATTTTTCTATCTCCACTTTTGTGGATTCTGTCTATTATTAACATGCAATTTAAACACTGGTAATATTATTCTAAATACACAATAACTAGTTTTAATGTAACTACATTTTAAGATAAAATATGAAAGGCTCCCACAGCCACTTGCTGTTCCTTTAGGCCTTTGACTGATGTGTCTGCCTTCCCTTCCTCCCCCGATTACAGCAGGTACAGATTCATACCTGTACCTGGGTTTCCTTGCAATATGTGAGAGGTTTGCATTGTGCCAAATGAAAAACTGGGTATTTGCCTTAGTCATGGGTTAGGAAAGTTACAGAGAATAAAAATGTTTTAGTAACAGCTAAAGAAAATAAATGTAGCGGCCTTTATGATCTCTGCAAATGGCAATGTTATGTTTTATTGTTGCCAATCTGCATTTTCAGACAATAGTCTGTATAATGAATCAGTCCTTGTGCTGTTTGCTACACTAAATAAAGAAAAGGATGGGTTTTCTGCATGACAACAATAAAATAGTGAATCATGCATAACACAAAATACACTTCGGGTCTGAGTCTCATGAAGACAAAAGCTTCTTTACACTGATCTGGCTGTGCCAATGGGCCAGAAAGAGAATACAAATGTACATTACACCCAAGCCTGAGCACACAGAAGAATGAAATCTTTCTTTAGAGGGTGTGTGGCATAGTGGGGTGCAATCCAGACCAGTGGGGGGTTGTTACCCTGGCTTTGCACCCTTGGCCCTGCCCCCCCTCTCTTTGACAGTCCAAAGAGACTACGGCTGTTATTCCCTTAAAGGAATTACACACACGCACCACTTGACACCCTAAATGAAGTTTTCCAGGCACTTCAGTTTAAGCACACTGGATTAGATAAAGCAACAAAACCAAGTTTATTAACTACAAAGATAGGTTTTAACTGAGTACGAGCAACGAGGCATGAAAGCCAGAAGTTAAAGAAAGGTACAAGAAAATAAAGATCAAATTTAACAAAACTATATTAGATTAAAAGTACAGTTTCTCACCTCATGCTTCCATCAGCATTACTGGCCAAACTTTTAGGTCAGGACCCCTTCCCCAGAGCACAAGGCTGCTTGTTTGGTCTTCAAGTGCAACAAGCGAGATGGACAGGGAAAGAGAGTAGGGGTATCTCAGGGTGTCTGCTGCTCCTTTTATAGTTTCAGTCCCTCCCTGAAATGCATTTCCAGCTGAGAACCAAGAGACGGGGGTATGGTGGAGGAAGGAGACCTCATGCTGTTTCTTTGCCTATGCCCCTTTTTCTTGCCAAAGAGTGGCCACTCGACAGGTGATGGCCCATCAACTTTGGTTACACGTGGCTGGGGCACCATCATGCCATTTGTCTCTGAGAAATTGGTTTAGTTGCTCCCCAGACTTGTCCAGTAAAACACACCTGAGCCACAATTTCAGCTCATATTCAGAACTTTTTGCTACTTGCATTTTAACAGGATGTTATGGATCAGCCAGTTGCAGGTTTTCAAGTGGCACCTCACAAGTTATACACACGATTATGGTACTTTTTGCACAAGGTAAGGTATGAAAACAGGGGTTCATTCCATCAGTGTTGACACACTACAGCAGGGGCGGGGAACTTTTTTTGGGCCAGGATCCGCTGGCCCACAGAAAAATCAGTCGGGGGCTGCACAAGTGAGAAACAAAAAATGAAAAACAAACCCTCACTGACGTGGCCCCTGACTGAGAAGGCGAAAGACACTCCCCACATTTTCCTTGCACGCCAGAGCCTAGCAGGGCCCAGGCTAGTAGATTTTGTGTGCTCCAGCCCCACGGTAGGATGGTAGAGGGGCTGGAGCTCCAGTGGAGAGTCCCCAATGTTGGGGGTAAGCACTGAGCCTCAGAGGCCGGATCCAGGCAAGCCGAGGGCTGTATCCGGCCCCCGGCCTTAGATTCCCCACCCCTGTACTACAAGGACTATACTATAGTTACGGTACGATATAGTTATGCCAGCATAACCCAGTCACATAGCCACAGCCTACACCAACAAAAGGGGCTTTTCTGTTAGTGCAGGAATCTCACCTTACTGAGCAAGAGTAGCTAGGTCATCAGAATCATTCCTCCATTGACCAAGGTGCAGCTACGCTGGGGGCTACGTTGTCAAACTCACAGCACTCAAAAGTGGTGGATTTTAACCCCTCTAAGTGACTTATTATATGTACCTAAATATTAAGTGTAGTCCAGGCCTCAGATCTAAAGCTGGGAGCATTAAATGAGTCAAGTCAGAAATACATGTGCAAACTCCATTTTCTGGTGGCATGTAGCACATGAACAAAGAAATCATGTGCACACTTTTATAAGACTCGAAAAGAATGACTGTGCAGTCGCCTCTGATAACTTTGCTTTTGCTCGTATGCTCGGCTTATAAAGCTTCCTTGATTTTATCAGTGCACCGAGCAATAAGGCACCATCCACCTTTAACAACTTCGAGAAAAAAAATTTCTCCAGGGGGCATTCACACCCTCCTTAATATGTAAATACTCCACTTGCCTGAGACGTGGCTCCAGGGAAATTCATTCAGAATGGAGTAGTTCAGAAAAGAGGATATGAGCTTGCAGAACTATAAAAACACAAATCACCCAACATTTGCTTCCATATGTATTCAAACAGCAGCTGCAGATTTGTCATGGCACAAAAATATGCTATACATACACCAGCCAACAATGGTAGCAAATTCTAGTGTTTGCTGGCATATTCTAGTGATTGAAAACAAAACGTTGTTTTAAATGGCTGAGACAAGACACAAAAATTGGAACTCTCACTGACTCACTCAAATCACAGAGAGACTATTACAAAGCCAGATTGTTCTTCCAATTCCAAACCACAATTTCCTTACAAACAACACATTTGCAAATATGACAATCTTGTGCCTTAGTTTCAATGATAAAAAAGTGTGTCTATTTCTGATTCCCCCTCCCCCTTCCTTTATTTTAGAGTGGTTTTTAACAAAGCAGATTGTCTTGGGCATAAGGAAATTTTGTTGCTTTTACATCTGGTTATTTTAGAGTGTTACTGTCATGTTAACTTTTCCATGCAAGCTTATGTCATTTCATTCTTAGATGTGTTAATGTAACACTTAATAGCCCCGAGGTTAGGGTTCCATGGTGCATACCTTAATATATTTAGATTTCTTGTAAATATAACCTTCGACTGATATTTCCTGGATTTGGAATGCTTGTAGTTGGAATATTTTTTGACTCAACGTTAATAATTTGTCTTTTGTCAGACCCCTTAGATTTTTTTAAGTCAGTACTGATTTCATACATGAATGAGAAATCCAAAAGAGACCGTTTCTAATGGTCCTTAGAAGTGAAAACATGTTAGCTTAGAGTTGGGTCATATTCAATGGCAGGCTGTGGCTGCTTCCTGCCCCACTGTAGCCGTGCAAAGTAGCCAGAGAACCCTGGCTAGTGAAGCTGGGGTTTACAGCTACTTTACATTGCCAGATCAGTTTGGACAGTCTATGCTATTCCATTACTGAGATTAGTCCGGACAAAAAGGTTTGGCACAGGGCAAAAGATCCCATTTTTAAAATTGACTTTAATGCATGAATCAGTTATTGGATTTACTTGTAAGTTTTCAAGATGTTCATGCCAAGCCTAAAGAAAAAGCGCTGTAGTTCTGGGGAGGAGATGCTGTATTCTCCTTCTCCATGACGGTGAGACTGAATCTTTGCTTTAAGAGGGAGCGCCCCAAGCCACAAAGAGGAACCACTGGAGCTCCTAGCACATCTCCTAGCATGAACAAGAGACGGAAGGGGGTGTCAGACTAGGTAGAGCTATTGCCCACGTGCAGCCACAAGGAGGCAACCCAGCCATGAGCTGTGACAAGGTCCTTAACCTGCAATTTCCCAGATTACCCTTACTGCCTTTGTAAATAGGCTAGTACATTCTGTGCCCAGCTCCAATTCTCCACAATGGTGCTTAATTGTACCGTTTCTTTCACCAACATAGGGCAGCAAGCTCACCCACTGAGAGGCAGTAGCCTTGAATCCTCCCAGTGCCTTTTGTCCAATCTTTCATGACAGAGGGGTGGACTCCTCTGTTGACTTGTCTTGGCCATTCATTTGGGCTACGTCTACACTATGGGTTTTGCTGGAAGAGGCAATGCAAATGAAGCGCTGATTAGCATTTTCTCACGCTTCATTTGCATAATCTCTTCCGATCCGTTTCTGTGCAAGAGGTTTTTGCAGAAAAACATGCAGTGTGGATGTTTCTGTTTAGCACAAAAACGGAAACGTCCGCACTGAGGCAAAAGGATCTTGCGCAAAAAGGGTTTTGCATCTATCCTCCCCTATTCCCCCACTGCTTTCATTCCTCCGTTGTTTCTTCCTCTTGGTACTTTTCTTCTGCTCTTAGGCCTGGCTCCAAGACAATGTTGTCTCTTTGCTTCCCGCCTCCAGATGCGTGGTATGAGCCAAAAGAACATGAATTTGGAATATCATATTCCCAGTAAAGGCCACAATACACCCAACCAAGAACTAGTCACAGAAACAAGTAGAGCTAAGGGGAAAATGGAAATTCCATGTTGGTATTCTGACAGGGAATGAAACCTGAAAACTTAAAAAACAAGCAAGCAGTCCTCTGGCACCTTAGAGACTGATAAATATATTATAATCATGAGCTTTCATGGGTAAAACCCACTTACGACGTGGGCTTTACCCACGAAAGCTCATGATACAATATATTTGCTAGTCTCTAAGGTGCCAGAGGACGGCTCTCTGTTTTTCGAATTATAGAGTAACATGAGTGAACAGGGTGACACTGTTGCAAAAAAAGCAAACCTGATTCTGGGATGCATTAACAGGAGTGTTGTGAGCAAGACACCAGAAGTCATTCTTCTGCTCTGCTGTGCGCTGATTAGGCCTCAATTAGAGTATTGTGGTCCAGTTCTGAGCACCACATTTCAAAAAAAATATGGAAAAATTGGAGAAGGTCCAGAGAAGAACAACAAGAATGATTAAAAGTCTAGAGAACATGAGCTATGAGGGAAGACTGAAAGAACTGGGCTTGTTTAGTTTGGAAAGGAGAAGACTGAGAGGGGACAAGATAGAAGTTTTCAAGTACTGTATCTAAAAGGGTATAACAAGGAGGAGGGAGAAAAATTGTTTTCCTTGGCCTCTGAGGATAGGACAAGAAGCAATGGGCTTAAACTACAGCAAGGGAGGTTTAGGTTGGACATTGGGAAAAACTTCCTAACTGTCAGGGTGGTTAATCACAGGAATAAATTGCCTAGGGAGATTGTCTCCATCTCTGGAGATATTTAAGAGCAGGTTAGATAGACTTCTATTAGGGATGTTCTAGATGATACTGAGTCTAGGACTGGACTCGATGACCTCTCAAGGTCCCTTCCAGTTCTAGTGTTCTATGATTCTATGGCTACCCTCTGAGCCTGAAAACTTGGAAATTCTCAAAGAAAGATGATTCTGGAGAAAGTGTTGGGATTAAAATATTTTGTTTTCACCTGTTATAAAAAGTTAAAAACTAAAATGAAAAACGTTAAAGTTTTGTCATTCCAAGAAGAAAAATAGAAAGAAGTTTTATTTCAAAGGTCTAAACTTCTTGTTTGAATAGTGTTGAACATTTCCTTTCCCCCCTCCAAAACAAGATTTCAGAAAAATTGACATAAATTCACAAAATATTGCAGTGTTGGCAAAGCTACATTCAGATGGAAAACTTCAGTAAAATTTTTCCAGACAGCCTTAGAAATGAACTGGCAAAGCACCAAGACTGAAAGAAATTCATGTTCTGTTTTGGATCACTTGTTAGTAGGGAAAAGAGATGCAGAATTAATCAGACAAACTGTTTGTTATGAACTCTTCCCCTGGCTATACTAAGGGGGAATTATAAGGATATTGAGGCTGGCAGGAAGGAGGAAAAAAAGTGAAAATGCTGGGCTCAAATGGCTAATTATTCCCAGTAGGTTATTGCTAGCGAGTGGTGCAGGATAGAACAATAGCAAGGAAGAAAAATTCAACAGCTGTGGTGGGGTTAGAAGAATTAGGACCAGGAGAATTGTATAGCTGCTTAGTGGGAGCAGCTGTCATTTCTTCCATGGTCAATGCCTGCAGAAGTCTTAGCTTGAAAGGCAAATTTCTACTATTGCAATGGCGTTTCCTGCAACAACAAGTCCGCAAATAAAACAGATATGCATTTTCATTCTTACGCTTTAAGATACCAAATGCCCAGAGACAAACAGATAATGCTGGGAAACAAAAGAACACATTTTTTAGCCCTGTAGAAATTCTTTAGCTTCACACGCTCAGATGACGGATATGATGGTTTGCATGTCTACAGTACTGTTCATGTGAGGATCTGACAATGCATTACAAATGTTATTGCATTATTGCTGTTGGACAACTTAAAGTTCAAGCAGAAGAGTACAGGGCCCTTCTTAAAATGTAATCCTTCTTAACCTGCCCAAGTCACACAGGAGGTTTGGGACAGAATTTAGAGTATAACTCAGATTCTGTGACACTCAGCTTTAATCATAAGGCTATATTATCTTTCCTCACTCTACAACAAAAAGCTGGCACTCAGATTGAAAGACCTTAATAGTTTCCTCGGCTAATCTGAATAGAATTCAAATAGTCCTGATTTCATGGGATATAACTCTTAAACATTACAAAAGTGTTCAAGATAGAAGGGCATGTGTGTAAAGACTGTGGGTTTGGGGAATTAGCAAGGAAAAGCCCAAAGGCTAATTCAGTGGAGAGCAGCATGTAGGAAGTAGGTGCTTCCCTTTTAACTGTCTCCCACAAACATGAGCAAATATTTGACTTTAAAAGCCAATCCAATTCAGGTGTCCTCCAGAGACTTATTGTTTAAGTTGCAGGACTAATTTCATCTCTGAATAGTAATAGAGATGTAGCCGTGTTAGTCTAGTCTAGCTGAAACAAAAAACAGGACTATGTAGCACTTTAAAGACTAACAAGATGGTTTATTAGTTGATGAGCTTTCGTGGGCCAGACCCACTTCCTCAGATCAAATTCAGTGGGTCTGGCCCACGAAAGCTTATCAACTAATAAACCATCTTGTTAGTCTTTAAAGTGCTACATAGTCCTGTTTTTAATTTCATCTCTGTGTGAGGAACCGCGAACGGTCTTGAATTCAGCGCAGAATAGCCCCACGTGGGAAGGAGAACCGAAATGCGCAACTACAAAATGAGGAATAACTGGTTATTGCAGAAAGGGACCTGGGAGTATAGGGAGTCACAAATTGAGTCAGTGATGCGATTCAGTTTCAAAAACTGCTACTATTCAGGGGCACATTAACAGCAGTGTCATGTGTTGTACACGAGGCAATGGTTCGACTCTACTTGGGATTGGTCAGGCCTCAGTCAGAGTACTGTGTCCAGTTCTTGGCACCAAGGGCAACACATGGGGGGCGGAAGGGTTGTGCCCCACACACTGCAGGGTGACAGGAGTAAGGGGCCGGCCAGCAGTTGGCAGGATCAGAGCCTCTGGGCAGCCCAGGGGCTGGTGGGAGTCGTGTGGCACTTGCAGCAGGGGGCTGCCCCTGGCCCCCCACTGGCAGAGGAAGCAAGCAACGTGACCGCTGTTCACTTGACTCCTTCAGTCGTCTCTCTTGGGAGAGGGGCAGATCTGCCCCCACACCCACTGGCAGGAAGTGGAATGATGCGGCCAGGGGAGCAGAAAGAGCTGGGGTCCTGTTGCTCTACTTCTCCCACCCCTGCTAGCGAGTATGGAGGGAGGAGGGGGAATCCGTGCTGCAAGTGCCAGCCCCTCTAGTCTGCTTGAGAGAGGGGGATGGGGGAGAGGTGGGGTGGGGGCGGAGTAAGAGCAGAGAAGAGGCAGGGGGGTTGTCCTGGCCCTTTCCGAGGCTAGGGGGTCACATGGCCAGTAGCCCTCACCCCCTGTGTGCCCTCTCACCACTCACCCCCGCCGGATGCCAACCCTTTGGGACAGTTGTGGAGAAACTGGAGAAAGAGTCCAGAGGAGAGCAACAAAAGTGATCAAAAGTTTAGAAAAACTGACCTATAGGGATCAGGTAAAAAACCAAACCCAGAGCATGTTTATTCTTGCAAAGACTGAGGGACCCCCTGGTAAATCTTCTAACATGTGAAGGATGGGAGAGGACCGATCAACTCTTCTCCCCATGCACTGAAGGTAGTACAAGTAGTAACAAGGGGGATTTAGGCTAACCTGACAGTTTAGGAAGTTTTCCATAATGTCTAGTGTAAAGTCTGAACAGGCTTCCAAATAAGACTGTGGACTCCTCATCTTTAGAGGGTTTTAAGAACAGGCCAGACAAGCCCCTGTCAGGGATGGTCTACGTGTATTTGCTCCTGTGGGGGGCACAGACATGGAGGTGGGGATGTCCACCTGACAAGTCACAGAGATTTAATAAATTGCTTTGATCCCTTCACCTGACCTGTGCCAAGTAATCCATCAGGACTGCTTTTAGCCTTCCAATCATCTGCGCGGACTCAATGTACCATCTCAGCTATTGTACACTGCACCTCTCCTCTCCCAGCCTCATTTCTCCAATACCTCACGCCGCATGCTGGATTCAGCTCCTGCATTGGTACCGATAGCACTGGCTTCTTACATGCCAATGTCTTAGCTAGTGTCAGACCTCACCTCCCAAAAACCTTGAGTGGAGCTGGTTGGAAGGAAGGGGACAACATTTTAGGATTTTTTAAAAAAAATTTCACACTATATCAATCCCATCTTTTCAACATTTCCTAATATGTCGATTGGCTCAGAGTTAACTGTGGAGGGGGAAAGGGTTTGTTATAAAAAAATAAAATCTCAATTGATATTAAATTTCAAGATTTGAAAGGGCAACAATGTTGACCGGCTCTACACTGTGCTAATCAGCTGCTGGCATCTCCTGCTGAAAACCTCCCTCCAGAGCTCAGCGAAACAAGACTTGTGTAATCTGGGAAGCGTGTCAGTTTTCTGCAATCCTGGCATGGCAGTTTGTGACAGACTCTGCAGTCTGCATCCTAGGTGCATTGAAGGAAAGGAGATAACTGAGCCTGAAAGGGGAAACTGAACTGAGGGGTACTGAAAGATTCAGCTGGCTGTTTGCTCGCTTGTTATGGTTTCTGTTGATGAGATAGACGGTCTAGGAGTCTAAGATTTTGTGGGGACAAAAACACACACATGAACTAATCAATGTAATCTTGAACAACAACAACAACAACATTTTGGCCTGTGGGCTTATGTATTTATAGTCCTGTAATTACAATGATCAAGCTTCTGTTCTTTCCCTGCCAACCTGTGTAAACATTGATTAGTGACATTGGGCATTTGCTCAAATAAATCAATTAAAAAGGAGCACATTTCATCCATGTGAGCTACAAAAATCCTTTCCATCCAAAAGAAAATGCCAACCCTGCAATTTCCCCCACAAAAAAGTGATCATGAAAATCCAAGTGGTCAGGTCCAGGTAAATGTGCTCTTTTGTCATGACCAAGAAAAATAAAAATCAAGTCACACAGCTGAAACCACTGCCCTCTGCTACTTGGTGTGTGTTCTGGCTATTTGTTGCATTATAGTACTGCTTCTATTTGAATTTCACGGTGCCTTGAATAAATACTCATCCCATGCAAGGATCACGTTTTCCCTTATGTGGAGGACCTGCGTAAAGCCTGTACTTAAGTCTCACTGAGGCCTGGTGTATACTAGGCCAGCCAAGTTGGCTTAAATTATGCCATCCAGCTATGCAAAATGCATAGCAGGAGTCAGCTTACTTAAGCTGAGCCATGGTGGCATCCACACTGCAGGAAGCTGACAGGACCATGCACTCCAGATGGCTTCCCTTACTCCTCACAGAACAAGGAATACCAGACACTGATGGGGGCTGCCTTCAGCTTTCAATTTATGAGTCTACCTTAGAACTGCTATATCAAACACTAGAAGATCAACCTCTGGAGGGTCAATCTTCTCTGTAGTATAGACATGTCCTGAAGGCTTAAGTCAGACTTAACTTGTGCTGATCATCTGCACAGGGATGAATTTCACCCCATGTGCAACCTGAAAAAAAGCCAAAATTTGATGACTCTAGGTCGGTATGATGTAGAGTTGGATTTAAAAAAAAAGTTCTGTCCTGAGAAATGGAGATTTCAAAATTGTTTTCCTTCCAAATTAGGGCAAAAAAAATCAATTTTTCCCCTTTCAAATTAGGACAAATAAATCATATTCCCCTCATAAAACAGCTTAACATAATTTTCTGCAGGTCCATTGAAATGTTTTATTTAGATATTGCATCTTTGTAAATGTATGTAATTTTTTTTAAACAAGTCATTTTGAAATGCAAAACTGAATAACGATGTCGCAATGAGACACTAACATTTTCAGAAGTTCCCCCCTCCTCCATTTTTTTTCTAAATTTAAGGGTCAAGAGAAAAGTTTTTTGTGATATGCTAAGTTTTCATCAAAATCATGTTTTCCAACATAGACTTTTGATGATTTTCCAACTAGCTCCAGTAAATTGCAGAGCAGATTCTTTCATCATTTTGCTGTAAAAGGCAAATCCTTGGACAAGCATATTAGGTAACTTGGAAAGTCCAGAAAACCTGTTTCCAGAGCAAAGAGCAGAACCTTCAAATTGAACTGACAAGTAGCTCTTGTCCACATGATTAGTCCAATTGAACCCATGCATAAGTAAGTAGAGTCTGGATCCTTTAAATGCTTTTTGTTTAATTCTTACCTTCTACTGAAATCAATGGCAGTTATGAGCCTAAATATCATTAAGGATCTGGATCTCAGATGTTTGCAGGATTGGGCCCTAAATAATTTTCTTATTCCCCGTGCCAAAGGAATTTCTCCCTGAAAAGTGGCAGACTTACTTCAAATTTTCCAGCTACTGATCATGTGTTTCATCCTAAAGCTACACCATGTATTTCCAGAGGAAGGATTAAACCTCAGGTTATGCAGGGAAAGGACATTTTATTCCTTGCATGTATTTCAATCCAGGGAATAAGATGTCATCTCAAAAGCCATTCTGTGTCTAATCGGCAGACCATGTACGAAATAACCACAAACTCATTGGTGGCAAACTTGTACAGGGACTGGAATAAATAGCCAGGCTCTCTCCATACTTTATAAGACTTTACTTTTAGACCAACATACAACTGATAAATGGTTTAAAGTCTGCTTTAAATAACGATACTTTATGGGGCCAGATTCTTGGCCTTACCATACTTTCTTTGCATCACTTGAGCAGTGCCATGCGAGCAGAGACTGCCTGTAAATCCTTAGCTGAGCATATCTTCAGTGTGGGAAGAGCCCTCAGCAGCCATTTAATTGGCTCCTACAACACGTTTCCTGTGGACCCCAGGGACATGTCCAAAGCAGTGAAGAATCTGTCAAGGATGGGGAGGTGTGTGAATGTCCACTAACTGGCACAGATTAGAGCTGCCCTAACCTGCTTCAAGGATGCACCGGAGAGTTCAAGTGGGACGAGACAGAGTCACCCTCCAGTTGCTTCATTCTTGCCTCTGAGGGATGTAGGGGAGTAACTTGGGCTATTGCTCTTCTGTTTTGAAGGTTTTCCCTCAGGGCTCTCCCTTGCCGCTCACTGTGACCACCGGAATCAAGAAGACGACCAAGTGGCATCCTACAAGCAGGTAACAGGATTAGCTAACACAGGAGTGAATGTTAAGGGGAGATTTTAAAGTCCCCGATATTTGTTGGAAGACTACTACAGCAAAACATAATATGTCCTTCAAGTTCTTAGCGTGTGTATGGGACAACTTTCTGATTCAGAAAATTTAGGAAACAACTATGTGGTCATCCAGTTGGGATCGGGTTTTGCCCATCCGGGATGAATTAGCTGCAAATGTGAAGGTGGCAGGGAACTTGGGAGGAAGTGATCATGATCTGATAGTATTTGAGATCCTAAAGAAAGGAGGACATAAGAACAGCAAAACAAGGACAATGGACTTTGGAGAAAGGCAGATTTCAGCCAGCTCCGAGAAATGGTAAGCAAGGTCACATGGAGAGACCATTCAGAAGAGAAAGGAGTCAAAGAAGGGCTGGCAATTCCTAAAAGATGTAATCGTAGAGGTCCAACATTAAGCTACTTCGGCGGAGAGGAACGATAAGAAAAGCCATAGGAGGGCAATGGGAATACACAAAGAACTTTTTAGCTGTATAACCCCCCCAAAGAGATACATACAGAAAATGTATGGGGGGGGGGCATATCACCAAGCAAGTATACATGGCAAAAGCACAAGAGTATATGGAAAAAAATCAGGAAAGCCAAGGCAAGGAATGAGCTACAGCTGGCAAGAAATGTTTGAGACAACAATAAATATGTCAGACAAAAGAAAGCTCAGAGATGGGGTGGGCCTGCTGCTCAGTAGAGAAAATGAGCTCGTAATGGAAGATACGACAGCCGAGCGGCTCAGTGCCTGCTTCGCTTCTGTTGTCTTCTCACCAAAAACACCATGTGACCGAGCTACTCGTGAAGTTACCCTAGACAAGGGGGAAGGGATGCAGCAGATCAAGATAAGTAAAAACCATGGCCAAGACCTTCTGACTAATTTGAATGAAAGTAACTGAGGCCTGATGCTATTCACCCAACGTGCTGAAAGAATCAGCTGAAAAAAACTTTTGGAGCTACTGGCAAGGATATTCGCAAATTCATGGATGACTGGAGAAGGCCCATTGTGCCCATCGTGAAAAAGGAGAAACTGGAAGCTATAGAGTACCAAGGTCAAGGTGACTACATTGATCTAGTAGTTTCGCAGGTATAAAATATTCTGTTTGTGAATGCCTGGAGAATAAAGGTGTAATCACAAACAGCCAGCAAGGATTTACCAAGAACAAGTCAGGCCAAACCAGCTTGATTCCCTTCTTTGACAAGGTAAGTGATTTGATGGGCAATGGGATTGCAATGGACCCAGCATACCCGGACTTCAGCAAGGTTTTGGACATAATTCCACAGGACAATCTGAGAAGTAAGCTGGAAAAATGCAGAAATTATGTCAGATAGGAGGAAGGTTTCAAGTAGAGTTCCACATGAATTGGTCTGGAGTCTGATGTTATTTCAACATCTTTATTAATAATGTGGCTACAGGAATAGTTTGCATACTGATCAAATTTGCAGATGACACAAAGCTCGGGAGAAGGGTTGCCAATACTTTGGAGGCTAGAGTTAAAATTCAAGCGATCTTGATAAAATTGGAGAAGTAGGCTATAGACATCAAAATGAAATTAAGCAAAGACCAGTGTAAGGTGCTATACTTTGTGCATTTGTTTTTTCTTCCCTAAATACAGACTGGGGGATAATTGGCTTGGCCATGTCATGGCTGAGAGGGAGCTGGGAGTAGTGGTGGATCACAACCTCAGCATGAGTCAGCAATGTGATGTTGTTGCAAAAAAAAAAAAAAAAGGCAAATGCAAGATTAGATTGCATTAACAGAGGCATCACATGCATGTCCCGGGATGGTTCTGCTCTACTTGATTAGGCCTCAGCTTGAGCAGTGGGTCTAATGTTGGTCACTGCTGGATTCAAAGGATGTAGTAAAACTGGAAAGGATCCAGGGATGAGTAAAAAAGTTGATCAAAGAGATGAAATGTAGCCATATGACCAAAGGCTGAAAGAACTGGGTAACGTTAGTTTGGAAAAGAGGAGATTAAGGGGGAGGGAGACATAATAGTCTTCAAATTCTTGAAAGGCTGCCATCAAATAATGGAGAAAAATGGGTGGTTCTTGCCAAAAGAGCAGGACAAGAGGCAATGGATTCAAATTACAGCACGGTAGAGTTAGTTATATCTCAGGAACTAACTGTAAGAACAATAGGACAATGGAACAGACTCCTGGGGAAATCCCTGGAGGTTTTCAAAAGGAGGATGAACAGCCATCTCTCTTGGATGGTTTAGTCCCAACAAGTCCTGCTTTCTGGCAAGGGGTTAGACTAGATGAGCCCTGTAGTCCCTTCTAGCCCTATGGTTCTGTGAATGTGCCTACAGAACTGTTAAGGATGTATCAGCTATATTCATTTATGCACTGTGAAAATCTTCCTTCACTCTTATACAATGTTTGCACCAAACTCCTAACCTCTCCCAGAGCCAATAGCTGCACGCTAACTCATTGAGGGTCAACACTGGCTACCAGCAGCACAAAAAAATATAGCAATAATTTCTGTCACCCCGTGGGGAAAAAAATCCCACTGTCAGCAGCCCACCATAGCTAGAACAAGGACAGGGGCTTTGCAGAAATTTACATTTTCCACTCCTCACACATAGAGTAGTCACATGCTGGCTTGCAAAGAAATAAAGCTCTGGGACAGTAGAAGTCTGTAATCTTCTGGAATCTCATGCCCATATCTCAGGCCTTCCAGAGTCATCACTGACCTTGTCAGCTCAACAAAAGGCTTAATGCTCAGCATTCCAAATGACCCTTTTGTCCTAAAACACCTTTCCCCTACCAATGTGCAGGAGCTCGGTCACTTTGAGTGCATCTACGCTGCACCGTAGCTTGAAATAAGATATGCAATTTGAGCTACACAAATTCTGTCTACACAGCGCCAAATTTCAAAATAACCCGCTATTCCAAAATGTCCCTTACACCTCATGGAATGAGGTTTACAGGGACGTCAGAATAATAGGCTTGCTGTGAAGACGCGGGATAGCTATTTCGGGATACTCTGGTATCCCAAAATAGCATTGCAGTGTAGATGTAGCCCTTCTGGGCCCCTTGTGCTAAAAGTAGTAAGAGTTATCTAAAATCTTGGGTCTGATTCCTTCTCATATACTTCCCAGTGACTATGTAGTATGTGCATTCAAGCTATTGGATTTACACCAGTAAATTGACTAGCTTACATCTTTTCTGGCAGCTGGAGGGATAATTATATCAAAGTGGGAAAGAAAACAAGCATCAGCCAGAGAGAATGTTTTACTTAATGCAATTGGTTTCCAGGTAAATTATTTCTCCTCTTTGGGGAAATGTTTTATTGCTGATGGCATGAAGGAATCAACACATTGAACAGGAAATAAGCTGCACTATAGATCAACATGGCATGGAGACATGACTAATGATAAAAGATTTATCTCCAAATATGTATTTGTTGTTATATTGGGGGGGAAATGTTGCCTGTTGTGTCAATGGAAACAAAAGACGTTTCCAGAAAAAGTAAATTATGTTCTTATCTGTTACCTTATCAATTTAGTTTTCCATCAAGAAAAATACCACTGCTGTAGCCTATTTCTACAGCATCTGTAGCTAATTTATTTCCAAATGTCAATGTGACACAGTAGCGTTACAAAAGCCTAATTTTTCAGAAAAAGTACTGTGCAGAGCAAGGTAGCACCTGAATGAAGTGCATAGATGTTTTTCTAAACTGGTTCTGCTAAAAGATTTGTACCTCTGGATTTATTATGCTGGAGCAGAGTTCAAATGCCTGGCTGGGGTGATTAAGAGGTCATTCTGGTCTTGAGGTTGTCAGATAAATAGGGCCTCTCTCAATGTAACTGTTTTAAAAGATTCCATCAGATCAGAAGTGTCAAATTTGTAAGGACATTGGGCCAGATGGTCACCCTGTCTACATGCCCATGCAGTGACAGTAAGAAAACAAAAGCACCCCTTTGCTTGCTTAGATTCCAGGTTGTGGGGAGCAGAGAACAGCAAGATCTGCAGGGGCTGTTATACCCCTTCCTGCACAAATGGTCAGAGAAAGGAAGTAAGAAAAGACTTGGTACCACACGCCAAGAGGTGTCGTTTGCACCAAGTATAAGGCTGGAAGTACAGCTTGCTACCCATCTACAGCAAAGGGGAAACTAGGGACCAGACAAGGACTTGCTGTGTGTGGTCTGCTCTGTCAGGAAATGTACTGCCATAGAACCCCTCACTCAGGACTTGTGACAAAACCACCACTGACAGATTACCATTAGTATACACACATATCCATATTATATCCATCGATTCACCTAGATTAAAAAAAAAGTCACACAAACCTTACAAGGATGCTGCTGAGTGAATAGTAATGTTTTTTTACAACCATCTCTGCATGCACTACCCCAGGAAATACAATCTCTCCCATTCTCTATTTGCAAAGAACCATCCTTTCTCCTCCATTTGTTCCCCCTACAGCACAGGTCAGTGTGGGTTTTTTTCTCTAGCTGCCTTTTTCTTTCCCTCTGTGTTAGGAGCCAGGTTGCAGCCCACGTGGCTGGATTCTAACACAGACTCCTCACTTCTGGCATACGTTACCCTATGGAAGGCAACAGCACGCTTGTGGACTAGGATGCTATTCAGAGTAAAGGAGTCAGAATCTGGCCCTTGGTGAAAAGCTTTGGGTGGGAGGCAGAGTGGAAGCCTCAGAAAGGGACGGTCTTCTGGAAGGCACAGACCTATTTCAGCGCCTTCTGAGGCAGTAGAAATACCTATATCGTGCCAACCCTTGGAAAGGCCCAAAGAATACTCCATGGCAGCAGGACATCTCCACTGACCACTGTGGAAGGTGGCAGGGTCACAGCCCTTCCTGCTTCTTGCCCCCCATTCCCTTTAAGGTAACTTGCAAGGCTGGCGCTGCTACCAGGCAGGATGTAGGTAAGCTCTGGTATAGCAAGATACTTAACAGGAATAACTTCAAGCATCTGAATAGTCCCATTATACACGTTTAAAACTAAGTATCTGCTTAAGTACCTGTCTGAACCAGGGCATGGGAATCCATTATAGAAATCCAATATTTCTATTGACATGCTAAAGTTAAAGTTAATGTAATACTAAATGTCTAGTTCCTCTCATCTGTTTTTACCCATATATATCAAAGCACTTTACAAAAGAGGTCAATATTTTACAGCAGGGGAAACTGAGGCATTAAGCAGTTAAAGTGATTTGCACACAGCTGCTGAAGCAGTTGTATGCTTGTTACTGAGAAATGATAGCATTTTTACAGCCCCCTTTGAAGTTATTTAAATTGCACAGTTAGAAGGAGCTCCTACACACTACAGGAACACACTTCTGCATAATGAAAAATCCAATTATGTTAATGGCTATGTATTTGCTAATTATAGAACATGTATTGTACTAGTTAATATAAATAGAACATTGCGACAAGAAAAATTTGCTTTCATTACATACTGGTAAAACACTTCAGTGCACTGAGGCCCTGATCTTGTAACGTTCTGCCTGCAAACAGACTGTTATACATGCACGGATTTTCATTGTCTTAAAGATTCAGTTTTGTCCTGGCTCATGTTTTCCATTTCCGTCAGAAAGAGAAACAACGCAGGAAAAAGAAAATCTGCCCTTATGAAACTTTAAAATGATTTCCATCAATAGTTTTGTAATGTTTGCATAATAATACATAACACTTTTCATGAGGAAAGTGTTTTGCAAGCTTTAATTAAATTATAATAAACTAAGGAGGTAGCAAAGTTGGTTGTATTATCCCCATTTTATAGAAGGTGAAATGTAGGCAGTGAACTACAGCATTAAATCAACAACAGGAGTCCAACCGAGAACTCAGTTCTGATTTCTAGGCCTATGCTCAAACCACTAGATGAGCAAAATATCAAAGTGTCACACTGTAAATCTGGACAACTAAATACAGAAGTGATGCGTCAGTTGTGTTTTCCGCCCCCCCACATGTCACTTATTAGATGTTTCTCATTTCACAGCAGCTAGGATACTTTATTTGTTCCATCACAGTATAAAATTCACTCATATGCAGAGAACCAGCACAACACTTGTACATTATATAAGCCTGGAGGACTTGATCTAACACCTACTGAAGCAATGGACTTCAGTGATGCATAGTCCTCATGCTGTCCATGTGCACCTTCATTTGACTCATTTAATACTCACTCATTCCTTTATTTAGAGTTACAAGCTATAAGCCTGATTCTCATTTACACTAACGCCTCTTTACACAATTGTTAAAAGCTATCTGCCCTTTTATGTTTGGGATTTTTTAAATTACTTTAAAACTGTTCTGCTTTAAAAAAAACAAATTAAGTTTGGGCATGCTGAAGGTTAAATGCATGGCTGAGTGCTGGTTTATGTATCTGCATACAAAGTACAATTTATTTAGAGTCAAATGTCGCACTGCTAATTGACAGGAAGTTAGTGTTAAATATAATAAACAAGACATAAGAAGTATAAATGGTTTTAATTAGTTGCAGAGAATGTTTAGGGAGAAAAAACCCAACAGATTTCTAAATAAAATAAAATAAAATAAACCTTTCTGGTGTGGTGTGTGTTCTAAATATACCAGGAGGATTTGACTGAGCTTTTTCAAATATGTCAATTAAAATATACTATGTTAGGGAAAAAAGACCCATCTTTTGTTTCTAGTCTGTCTGAACCATTTTAATATTTTGCATGATAAGGAGGTCTCTGAGTATTGGTTGTGCTTCCTTGTTGCTATTATAACCCACTCACCTACTGGGTGTGGTGTACTGTCCCATGTAGTGGCACTTAGACCACTGACAGAGAGAATGTATACCTCTTACCCGTAAGGCAGGAAATCACATATACTGGGTCCAGTGCAATAACTGGATAGCACCTGCTCTGTAGCTGGATTTCTGCCTGAATTCTCTTGATATCCAGCAGCCTCCTTTTTTTCCCCAATGGGTTTTGTTTCTTTCTCTCTCTCTCTTTTTTTAAATGGCTAGAGGCAGTTTATGGCCTTAAATCTAGAGAATTTAAGAAAAATTATCAGGGTACACTCCAACTGTAGGCAGTGCTAAAATTCACTATTCCAGGGCGGGCGTGTGTGTGTGTGTCTTTGTCTTCTTCCATTGGTTGATCCATAAAGAGGTTAATGAGCCTGCTACTACCTTTCAACTGAGAGATGGCCTTGTGTTTGAAGTCATAGAGTCTCATGCTTTTAGATGGAGAGGCTGTCTCCACAGGTAACACAACTAGGGGACATCGTAGTTTACGTACTTTTGCTTCCTGGGGAAGCTCCTCCTAATCATCAGTGGCCCACAGCAGTTCAAAACCCTGATATCTGTAGCTGCATTTAAGTAGGTCAGTAGCCAGGTCACTTTTAGGAACTGAGGCCCTGACACAAGAATCTGCTGCTTGAGCTACTGGGGCAATTCAATTTGCTCAAGCACAATAGTAGACCCATAAACCTGTACCTGTTGTAAACCTGTACTTGTTGTCTAACCACTATTGAGAGCCTAAGTCATAGAGGTTTCAGTAGCATCTTCTGAGGTCATGGTACCCTGTAAGTCTGCTCCATTGTATCAAAATAGTTCCTATGGGAACCAGTATTCTGTTATCATGACGTAACACGTCATCAGTCAAACATGAACATTGAAACCTATGGCTGTAGCATACTTAACACATTTAATATCACCTGAAAAACATGAACTTTTTAATCCTTTAAAAATTGCCCCATGCAACACATTGGAAAACTTTCAAATGTTGGCCCAAACAACTTGAGTTAGTTTTATACCTGATACTGTTTTACTATGATCTAAAATGAGGTCTACAGAAGCAAAGAGGCAGTGCGAACATTGTGGTGACATGAAGCCTTTTCAAAGTTATAACTTAACTCAAATTGTTGGTTATTTAACCTGGGAAAATGCCCTGGAAAATTTAAGCACTTAAAGAACTACATTAAGCCTTTCAAATTCATCCCCAACTCCACATACACTTTGGGAGCTTTATTGCCCTCTGTAATTAAATGAATATCCTGGCATAACTTTAGGTCGTCCCTACTTAGAGCAGTTTACAATCTTTTTGCTTGGATCAATGACTGGGGGCCTATGGGTGCTAGTGCAATATAAACAAATTCAAACTGATTGGAAAATGAAATTTCTCTCTGGGGAGAAGTTCCTATATTTTGATATTTGTTTTCAACCCAAATCAGGATGAAATGTCAAATATCAGGACTTTTTGTGGGACAAAGAATTCCAAAAATGGATTCAGAAATGTTGAAATATTTTATTTTGACATTTCACATCAAAATGAAACATTCTGATATTCCCAGAACAAACTGTTTCTTCTCAGGTCAGGTCAACGTTCATCTCTGCATTTGTCTGAGCCACTGAGGTGCCCCTGTGGGAGTTTTAGTTCCAGGTTCTTCCACACCCTACTCTCCTCTGTGAGCTTGGCTTCCCAATTGGCCTACTTCTCCCATGATGCACCACAATCTCTCTCTGTGGCGGAACTGCTGCAGGGCTTCCTGGAAATCCCATTGGGGAAGAAAAGGCATATGAAACCTGGAATTAGAATTCTGGGAGGCATCATAGCAACTCACATGTAGCTTAAAATGCAATATTGGCTTTGATTGACCTGATGGAAAATTGAGCCAAAAATCTCTTTCTTTTTTTTAAAAGCAGAAAATATTGTTTTGAAAAATATATAAATCCTTTTCCCGTATTATGTTCAAAAGTTTTCAACCATCACTAACAACCATCACCTTTGCTAAGACAGCATCAGGCCAGAGGCAGACTTCGTGATCACCACATGTTCCACAGAAGTTTTATCTGACCAAAGCACTCAAACATCAAGGCACCTGGAATTGCACTGTAACGATGCAAGCATTTACCAACTAAGGAAAGTTTAGCCACATAGGGTGCATCTACACAGCAGGGCTTAACTGGAAACAAGCTATGCAAATTGAGCTATGTCAATTGCGTAGCTTATTTCGAAATAGGGAGCGTCTACACAGCACTTATTTCGAAATAGAGCACTCTTCCCCCGACTTCCCTTACTCCTTGTACAATGAGGGTTACAGGAGTCAGAGTAAGAAGTCCTCCAGCTTGACAGTATTTCAACATTATTTCAAAATAACTGCCTGCTGTGTAGATGCGGACTGAGTTATTTTGAAATAGTGTTGCAATGTAGATGTACCCTATATAGAGTAGAGCAGCAATGGGGTAAAATCCTAATTCCTATTTCCCTGAGTTCTGCATGCTTAAACGTTGTTAGGAGAGACCGTCACAAAGGTGATAAGTATCAGAGGGGTAGCAGTGCTAGTCTGGATCCGCAAAAACAATAACAAGTTCTGTGGCATCTGTGGAAATTATACCATTAATCTGGGTTTCAATAGGGATTAGAAATGGCTGGCTCACCACAAAAGCAATTTTCTCTCTTAGTATTCATACCTCTTCATTAAACTGTTACGATTGGGCCACATCCACCCTGACTGAATTGGTATCATTAGCAGTACTTCTCCACTTTCTAAGGGGCCTCCTTTTTTTTCATGTTAGTATATTTATGCCTGCCGCTGTTGTTTCCACTCCATGAATCTGATTAAATGGGTTTTTGCCCAGGAAAGCTCATGCCCAAATATAGCTTTTAGTTTTTAAGGTGCCACAGAACTCCTCATTATCACAAAGATGACCCCTCTCCTACCTTCACCTTGTAAATATTGCCCAGACTCCCACAGTCGTGCCATCACCGGGTCTTTTTATTTCATTTTCCTGACACCAATCTCAGAACAGCACTTACGCAACAGCCACACAGCCTATTTACAATAGTCGGCTGGCTGTGGGCCTTCTCACCAGGGCCTGAGGGTAACAGAGGCCTCCCTGTTCTGAGTTGACTCAGCTAGCCTCCTTCGCCTTCTCTCCTACTAGCCACCCCATTTCTTTCCTGTGCCACCGCTTGTCAGCCCAAGGCTGATTGGGTGATAATCTGGCTGAGCCAACCTGAGTACTTACTCTCCTGACCAATCAGCTTCCTACTGGGGAACTAATTAATATTAGAATGTTCAGAGTGCTAGGTTCACCTGCTTGCACTCTGTCACAGGGACTCAAATTGCTTCTTTTCTTAGGGCAACATGGCCCTTTACTTCCTTATTCATCTGATAAAGTGGGTTTTACCCCAAAAGCTCATGATTCTATATATTTTTGTTAGTCTGTAAGGGCATGTCTACACTATAGGGTTATTTCAAAATAACTCCCGTTATTTCAAAATAAGATGAGCGTCCACACAGGAAGTCAATTATTTAGAAATTATTTTGAAATAACAACCCCTCATTCTACAAAGAATAGCACCTATTTCAAAACTGCTATTTTGAAATAGGATTAGTGTGGACACTTAGCTGCTGCTATTTTGAAATAACTGCTCCCCAGAATAATTCAAAGTAATTACTCCCCAGTGCTTCCTGGGGCTTTAAGTTGAGATAGCGTGTCCGAGGGAGCCTGCCTCAGACTAATTTCGAGGTTTCCCTGTAGTGTGGGATGCACTATTTTGAAACAAGTTATTTCAGAATAATAACTCTCAAAATAACTATTTCAGAATAACCTGATAGTGTAGACATAGCCTAAGGTACCACAGGACTACCCATTTTTTTCAGTCACTTTTCAAATTTCCCAAGTGGTGATATGCCATTTGATCTCCTTTCATTGCATAGTTATGGTGGGACACAGGCATTGAAAGGGTGACAATGCTGCTCCCCTTCTTTTTTGTTCCAGAGAGAATCTGCCAGTTTATGTGCCACTTTTTCTCAATGGTAACTGAAGCCATCAGTTTATTGTTATTTCAGGGCACTGCCAGTTTTTGAGCCAGAGACTAACTCCCAGCACTGCTTGCCATCAACCATACAAAGCTGAAACTAGGTCTCTGCCATTTTCTTCAGTGGAGAATTCCTGCTCATAAATGTTATCAAATTAACATGTACGCAGTGTAACTCAAACCATGTCATTTTCAGGATATTAAGAGACAAGGTGGTGGATGAGGTAATACCTTGGTCCAATAAAAGATATTACCTCACCCACCTCGTCTATTAAGTCAATGTGTCACAGCGATCCAAATGAGCAGATGAAGATGACTCTGAACACAATCTATACACTAGATTTTGTCCTATGGCTCTGGAGATGAGCAGCACAGAAAACACAACGGCACAATGGGGGAAGGAGGGGGATTTCTGACCGCCTCAGAGACAGCTTTTATTTATAGCAGCCTCTCCTGGGCTGCCTATCGACTGGGCAAGAGCTCAGAATCATTATAGTACTCAACACTATAAACATCTCCTGCTGGCAGCAGGCCTGCCCCAAAATACCCCCTCTCCACCAGGGCTCGCAGAAGGAAGGGGCATGCACCATAGGGCTTCTTAAAATGACAGTGCTGCTACTGCATTAGTGGAGCTCTTCTCTGGCTCTTTGTGGATCCTGTATGGTCCCTATACAGCTCCTGAGCAGCACATAGGAAGCAGCATTGGACCCACAATCTGGAGATTTTGTCATATAACTTGAGGTGATGAGCAAGCAGAGTGCAGCCAAACCACTGAGCATCCTTTAATGACAGCTTACATTCGATTAGGGGAGACAGTCAAAGAAGTCATTGCTCCATATTTCTGCAACAATCATGGCATTCACAAACATAAGGAAACATGAGGAAGATCTAGTACATGAGATTGAGTGTTAAAGCTAGTCTAGAGATGTAAAATCCCATTTAATTGGTTAACCAGTTAAACATTAGGTTTAACTGGTTAACCAATTAAAGAGGGGACAGGTGGGGGACAGCAGCCCCTGCTTGCAATGTGCCCAGGCTCGCCATGGACAGGCATAGAGCTGCTCCAGCCTCCACCAGTTAACCAGAATGGGTAAGCATCACCTGTTAAGGTACATTTTTCAGGGTGATACTTACTGGTTAACCAATTAATCTTTCACATCCCTAAAAGCTACTGGTTAGCCATCTTCAAGAACAACACTGAGCACATTATAGAGCTAATTCATGCTCTAGACAGCTTAGTAACAATTTATGCAGTCTTGGAGATACAAGAGGACTCTGTCAGTAGCTGTTTGTTTCTTTATGCTTGCTGATTAAGCAAATGGCTTGCTAAGATGTACCATCATAGTCAACATGGATTCTTGAAAACAAACTGCCAACCAGGCACACGATGGGTCTGTTTGCTAAAAATCTTGAAAGCTCATCCGCATGTTATTTGAAGCTCTTTGAGAATTTAATAAAAGACAAACCTGAGATCAAAGGTTTCCCATTACATGATCCAAGTCACTTACTACATGGACATCCTGAAAGGAGCATTAGACTCAAGACAGAAGCATTTACATTCACAGTACAAATGTGAGTGTTCCTATCTTCCCTCCCAGGGCATTTTTTTAACTTTACTAAGGGTACGTCTACACTGCATGGCTATTTTGGGATACTGGCGGTATGCCGAAATAACTACCCCATGTCTACACAAGTTGCTCATTATTTCAAAGTATTTTTCGAAATAATGAGCGTGCTATTTCGCCATCCTGGTCCACCTTGTTGCATGTGGGATAAGGGATGGCTCGAAATAGTGCATTATTTCAAAATTTTGCACTGTGCAGATGCGCCAAATTTCAAATTAGCTTGGAAATAAGACACACAATTTGCGTAGCACAAATTGCATATCTTATTTCGAATTTAGGGTGATGTGTAGATGACGCACCCTAAGGTGAAATGCAAATAGTTTGGTTTTTGCTTCCGACTAAAGCCCTTATGCACAAAAGCACTTTAAGCAAACACTTAGGACGTAAGTCTCATCTTAAGTGCTTTGCTGAATAAGCATGGATTTAATCACAGACTTAAAATAAAGCACATTCTTAAGTGCTTTTGCTAAACTGGGCCTGAAAATATAAGAAAATACTAACTGCAATAGGAGGTTGGTGGTACTCATTATGGAATTAGTGAACAGATACTGGCAATAGGGAGCCAATTAACATACATTTTTAATGCAGATGAGACTGGGAAACCTAGGAGCACATACTTCTATCAAAACTTCATGCATTGTATCTTGACATCCTGAAGCAGGAAGAAGAGGGAGGTCATTAAAATAAAAGAAAAGGCTCTTAGAAATGGAAGACACAGGAATCTGAGGTGTGCAACATTCTTGGTATAAAAGCCAGATTTCTGCACAAATGTAAGATTGGGGATGATCTCAGGGAATTTAGATCAGTGCCACAAACTGCCGGGTCAGTATGCCTGCCTCATTGAAGACAGTGTCACATAAAGGGAAGTTTTAGAACTTTACTGTCTACACAGCAGAAAACAGGCAAGCTGTGATGGCTAGAAACATGCCATTACTAATCACAGATTTCAGCGTCAGACCTCGCTGTGCCACACAAATCATGGAGTCATTTAGGGAACTGAAATTCTCAGCGGAGTTCAATGATGATTCTTTTCTTCTTAATTGCTAAGGGCTCAGCTGTGGTCACTCAGTTAGGGTGAACTTCAAAGAATGGAACAATGAATCCCGCCAAGCTAATGGTTATTCCAATATTTAGATTTACCAAGCCAGCATAAAACAGCCTCTGTAATACCTTACTAGTTACCCAGGGCAAACAACAGTCCCCTGAAAGCAACCCAGTCTTAGACTTCTATCTGGATACCCAAGTCAAAGTTTGACCAACCTCAAAGGTTATGGCACATTACTTCCTAGGTCACTGAATATTCTATTTCTTACCCCATATACATGCTTATACCCAATTCTTATTAACGCAACTAAAATTTATTAAAAATAAGAGAGTTAAAAGGTAAATATACATACAGACCTGAGTACAGTTCTAAGATCACATTCACAACAGAGATGGTTAACTTTGTAGATGCAAAAAAGTTTTTAAATTTAGTCCAGAGGTTTTAATTCAATGTTCAAAATCATAATCAGGGTGTACCAATTTAGGACTGGGATCTCAATCCTTAAGGCTTAGGCTTCCCCTGCATGAAACCTTACACAGATCTGCGATAAAAAGGATCAGAACTCAGGGGGATTTTATATAGATTTCAAGCATCCTCTTGACCATTCAGTCCTGGTTTAACTATATGCCTTGATGTAAACTTCTGATCTTGGCTTGACAAAGCCCTGGCTGGGTTGATTTAGTTGGGATTGGTCCTGCCTTGGGCAGGGGGCTGGACTTGATGACCCCCCGAGGTCTCTTCCAGATCTATGATTTTATGATTCTAAACTTCTGTTTCCCAAACATAATGGTAATAAGCATAAGATAATTTATCCATTAAACAGCTACCACAAACTTTAAAGAGACATGTAGACAGTGAAATAGTTTCACTCAAGATTCATTTAAATGTTAATATTTCCTTTGATTTCTTAATCAACAGCTATAGTAATATACAGGAACTGTCTGTTTAAATGGCTAACATCTAACAAGATGCTTCAGGGGGTAGCCAAGTTAGTCTGTACAGGATAAACTTTAAAAAACAACAAATGGTCTGGTAGCACTTTATAGACTAACAAAACATGTAGATGGTATCATGAGCTTTCATGGGCACAGCCCACTTCTTCAGATAACCGGAGTAAAATTACAGGTTTGCATTTCAAAGTTCTAGCCTAACTAGCCTAACTAGCACTGAATGGCCTTAATTACCATTTACATATTTTTCCAACATGCCTCTACAAGATGACACTGGGTCAGTTAACCTGTAGGATGCTTAACTCTTTCTGGCCATGTATCATAGGTGGCATAAGATTTGTTGCAACTACAGGAACAACATTAGCCACTGCCAGTCTACTACTTTGCATATGTCAAGAGAGGGCAGGGAGTAATTGGGCAGCAGGGGGAAAAATGGGTGGAGCCACAACTTGGCCATCAAAGCAGAAGGAAAATGGCCACTCCAATATATTTCCCTGTTGGAATTCAAATTTGTTTTGGTTTGGTATTTTAAATAAAGATTCCTAGTCTGCATGGTTGTGAAGACAACCTTCTGAATATGAACAAAGAGTAAACAAAGCAGCTCTTTCTCGTAACTCTGTAGGCAGTTAGCAGCAGTGCCTCTGTTGTTGCTTACAGTTTTTCTATTTTGGAGCAGAATGAAAAAAAATCAGTTAAAATCTTATCGGTTTGCTCAACTGCTATTTAAAATTCTGTTGGCAGCTAAGAGGCATATTCTACAGTCTGCTAGCTATAGGGTACATTGCACAAGCCCCATTTAACATTGATGAATTTCAGCTTCATCAGCTTTGGAAAGAGAAGAGAGTGTCAAAAGTCACCCATGTATTTTTATATATTAGTTTTACTTGTAAAAAGCATAAACAATGAAAAGATGACACAGATGTGAGAGCATTTTGGAGGAGGAGATGTAATCTAGGGGGTGATTCATTAACGTAGAAATCAGGAGACTTCTTGTCTTCCCAATTCTGCCACAGGCTTGCCTGTATGACTATGGGCTATTTGTTTCACCTCTCTGGGATTCTGTTATCCTTTGGTTACGGTGCCTGCTTAGCTGTTACCCCATAATGAGTTTTCAATATGTCTCTTAGGGTGCATCTACACTGCACCCGTAGGTTGAAACAAGATACACAATTTGAGCTACACAAATAGGGTATCTTGTTTTGATCTAATTTCGAAGTAGCTTATTTTGAAATTTGGTGCGGTCTACACAGCGCCAAATTTCGAAATAAAGCACTATTCTGAAATGTGGAATGAGGGTTACAGGGACATTGGAATAGCGAGCCCATTATTTCAAAATCTATATAGAAATAACTGGCTGGTTCAAAAGACACAGAATAGCTATTTCGGGATACCAGAGGTATCCCAAAATAGCACTGCAATCTAGACGTACCCATACTGTATGCACAGATCATCTCTAGGGCTGACCATACCAACAGGAAACAAAAATAAATGCCTCTGAATTTTTAAAGGGCGGGGGAGCAAGAGCCTTACCCCGAATACTTTGGTTGTTAGGACACTCACCTGGGATGTGGGAGTTAAAAGTACAAGTCCCTGCTTTGAACCAGGCGGAGCACTTAAACTGAGGACTGAAACCTACTCTGAGGAGTCAGTCTCCTTCTGAACTGGTGAAACCATCAACAAGAATTTTAACTGAAACGAACACATTTTCATGAAAAATTCTGATTTTGACCAAAAGGTGTTTTTTTTCCTCCAGAGGAAAAAGGTATAGATGAAAAATATGATCATTTCTTTGTTTATCATAACAGGATCTTGTGGTTGGGATCTCTAGTTAAAAGTAAAGTAAATAAGGAAGTATAATTTACTTGCTCCCGTAACACAAGAACTAGGAGTCACCAAATGCAATTAATAGGTAGCAGGTTTAAAAGAAACAAAGGGAAGTATTTATTCACACATAGCACAGTCAACCTGTAAAACTCCTTGCCAGAGGCTGTTGTGAAGACTAAGACTATAACAGAGTTTAAAAACAGAACTAGATAAATTCATGGAGGATAGGTCCATCAATAGTTATTAGTCAAGATGGGCAGGGATGGTGTCCCTACCTTCTGTTTGTCAGAAACTGGGAGTGGGTGATGGGGGGTGGATCGTATGATGATTACCTGTTCTGTATATTTCTTCTGGGGCACCTGGCATTAGCCACTGTCAGAAGACAAGATATTGGCCTAGATGGACCTTCCGACCCAGTATGGTCGTTCTTATGTTCTTTTGTTAGTTGCTACTGAAATATAAAAGATGTCATACACACATAGCATTTGAGGCCAGAAGAAACTGCACCTAGTCTGACCTACCACACAACACTAGCTCAGAGATTTCAACTACTGTTTCAGGAAAAGCTACTATTTAGTGAAACTTTTACCATGCATTTAAAGATCCACTTCAACTAAAAGATTTGTTCTGTGAACCATGTCTAATTCAATTTATTTTAATCGCAATCAACCTATATGAAACTAAATAAGGCCAGGTCTATACTCATAGGCAATATCAAATGAAGATATGCAATGCCAGGTACGTTAATTACATAGCTGGAGTTGATGTACTTTGTTTTGCATATCCCCACTGTTTCCACAGCAAGCACTCCCATCAGCTTTCCTTACTCCTCACACAAGCAAGAGTACCGCCAGCCAGCGGGGGCGTCATCTGAGTTTGATTTAGTGAGTCTTAACTAGATTTGCTAAATCAAACTCCAGAAGATCGATTGTGGCAGCATTGATCTTCCGTCTAGTGAAGACATGGCCTAACATGTTTACATTGAGTAAATATTACTTCAAGTGTGCTCTGCCTGAACTACATATTTTTGCATCAGGGGACTGAAGTCAAACAATGTCTAATGTACTTGCACTTTAGACTGCCCAGGATATTTTGATTTCTCTCTGCATGTGTCATTTATAGACAGTTTTACTTCTGTTGCACTAAATAATCAAGTTGTCTTGCTTCTAGAAATTACATTGTTAAATGCAAAACTGTTACTTTAAACACCATAAGAATGCATGTAACAAATCACGAAATGGAAAGGTTTTTTTTTCCAGGATGGCTCTGAGCCACATTACTTGTGTGTGCTATTTTTTATTCCTCATATTACAGGTCATTTAACTGGCTGAGCAGAGCAAGGATTTGTAATCAGCTTGATTGCATTCCTGCTTTTCTGTCTAAAGCACAACTGTTGACAAGGAGCTACATTCACAGAAAAGGTTTTCCTCCTCCTAAAAATGCCCCTTGCCTCTCCTTAACACTGTGTTCTGCACTTATACCATAAAAAGTGTGTGTGCGTAAAGGCATTTCAGGGTACGTCTACACAGCAATCACAGGGTGTGATTGGAGGGAGCTTGTGTAGATTAACCCACACTACCTTTAACAAAGGTAGCTCAAGTACCTGAGCAATGATTTTGTGACAGCATAAGCTTCAATACCGGGTAGCTACCTGAGATTACACAGTGTGCTTGTCTGATGTCACTCCAGTAGCCAAGCTCAACAGATTAAAGCTAGCTCAGATACGTCTACACGAGCAGCAAAGCGCACAACTACAGTACAGACATACCCTACATGTACATATGTGACCATGCCAGTCTGTGTGTTTGTCTATAGCCCTCTATGGCCTCTTATGATGTCACTCCCTGCATCAAGCACCCTCACCACCTCCATGCCTATTCAACATAATGTACACACAGCATCCACATTGTCATCCTCCCTCACCTAGCCCTCTGCTGCAAACAGCTGCCAAGTTTTGTGCAGCTCCAGGTGCGGCATCCCTGGAGCATCTCAAAGGCACAAAGGCAATGGCTACACATGGAGAAGCAAGAGAGAGCAAAGCCAATGACGGAGTCTTGAGGGAGACAGGAGGGTAATATAGCAACCCTAAAAGAATGAGATGGGCTATTGAGGGCTGCAGTAAGATGTGCATATTACTAAGTTCCACCCATACTAATGACATTCATTTCACGCTAAAGTTCTTTAAAGGGAAGAAAACCAAATAAATGGCAGCTCCCCTACTTTGGAGTAGTAGTTGCCATGTGTTCTTTGTAGATGATTGTCAATGGAGACTGTATCTGCTATACACAGGGCTGGCCTTACCATGCGGCAAACTGAGGTGGCCGCCTCAGGTGCCAGACTGTGGGGGGGCGCCACTAGGACCCAGAGTGTAGAAAGTTGTGTCTGCTGCTGGTGCAGCGAGGGAGCATGGGGGGGTCATTTGAGCTCCCCACCTCAGGTGCCAAAGTGTTGTGGGCCAGCCCTGCCTTTACAGGCATCTCTATGCATACTATAAGGCTTAGTTCCTGTTTGTGCAGCTACCCAGAGGGTAGGTGTTATTCAGGCACTCACTACCAGTGTGTCCTATGGGAAGGCCTTCAGTATTATTAATGAGTATTAAGGATTTCTACCTTTTCAAACACAGACCTCTGGACTCTGCCTCTGCCTCTGCAGACCTAAGTGAATTTTTTGTTATTGCTCCTGCTCTGCAAAAGTGGAGACTAGAGGAAAGGAGTGACAAAGAGGAGACACTTGCTCCACCCCCACACAAAAGTGACATATGCATTTCTTTAAAAAACAAATCCCACTTTAAAAGAATAATAAGGTTGCAAAATCAAACACCCAATAGTTAGAAAATGCCAGAATTAAGATTGCCTGCAAATTCTTAATTTGGCCTCGTGTGTTTATGTGATGTGACAGCCTTTAACTTTATATACATTCTTTCTGCAAGACCCCGCCTCCTTCAATGCTCAAGATAAACAGTGCTCACTGAATGGGTAGCTATTCCATATTTCCTTTTGGCCTCATGATTCAATCTGTGGCCACGTACAGTATTTACTGTGTACCATCCCAAACCAGTATGGAATTTCCTCTTATGTTTTGCTACTGGTTCGTCATTACAGTATCTTAGTCCCTGACACGCACAGTAATGAATTAACCATATCACCCCTGTGAGGTGTGGTAGCATTATTCCTATCCTTGTTTTATATATGAGAATCTACAGAAATCAAAACCAAGAATGTCAATATAAAGTGTAATATGGGCCCTCTGTCATTCAGCACCCCCTTGCGGCAAGATGGGATGCTGTACCTGGCTCCATCTCTTTTGTGTTACCGCACCCAATTCTGCATTTGCAAGTCCTTCTCATGACCTGCACTCTCCTGGCTGGGTCCTCCCTAATCTCTGTTCCCTTCAGGATGGTAGGGACTCAGAAGTGCGGTAGCTCTAGCAGCCTTAAGTCTCCTGTGTTTAGGAGCTTCTCCTCCAAAAGCTCTGGCTGGAGTAAGTAGAGGAACCAGGCCCTTCATCTACTGAGTTCTAGCTCAGGGCCCTTGGTTGGAGCAGCCACAATCAAGCCCCTCATGCCCTTGCTGCTCCATGAATTACCTCCTACCTCTCCTCCTGTGTAAGCTTCCCACTCTTCAGGGTGTTGGCTTTTTAATAAACTTCTTTCCAGTCTGCTGGACAGATTCTCTCACTGCAACTTCTCTGTCAGCTGCCTTTCCCCTCAGGAATTTCTCTCTCTGAGGTTCATAGCCTTTTGTTATGTCTAAGTGCTTCACTGCCTCCTTGACTGCCTCCCAATTGCTCAGTGAGTTAATTACTCCCAAGGTGAACCTGAACTGCTTCAAGCCCCTTTGTGGAGCCTGTGAGAAGAATCTGAGCCCTCTGCCCTTCAAAAAAGGAGGAGCATTGGTGGTGTAGTGGTTAGTATCACTATCTTCCAAGCAGCGAGGTGGAGTTCAATTCTTAGCTAACACAGGGTCTGGTTCAGCTCTTCCCTTCAGAGAACCAACTGTAGGCCTAAATTTGTTCTTTCTCCCAGTGTAGATCTGACTCCGCAAGACTCATTTATAAGGAAGGGAAAAGAATAGAAGATGACATTGGATGGGTTTATTTTTGGCAGAGATTTTTTTAAGAGGATTTGGAGGGCTCAGCCCAGAAGCAGGAGCTGAGGGAACATAGTGGATGTACATTATTTTTAGAGGAGAAAGGGAGTGTAAACATCATAACCTGTACATAAGGGTGTGAACTCTGTAAGGCCTAGAACTATTGCACTGCAAGTTTCAGCTCATTTATTAGTGCAGGTTACACTGCATTTGGATACAGCCATTTGGTTTGGGCAGAGAATTTTGGAAGTTGAATGCCAGGCTCAAGTGAGTGGGTGGAGCAGGGGAAAGAGGACTAAGTTTTCCACTTCCTTGTTCAGTTAAAGGAATCTGAGACAGTAACCTGGGCGTATCCCTTTTTGGTGAGTTAGTGGTTAATGGGAAGGAGGAAATAAAATGTTTCTCATGAGTCTTGCCAAGAGCAGCTAGAAAATGGAGAGATACTGGCTGTGCAGGGAGAAGGTGAACTGTTTGGTGCAGCAGAGGAAGGAAGTTCAGGGGAATAAATAGATAAGGGAATGGTAGAGTTAAAAGAAGTGTTGCATTTGTATCATCAAGAGAGACTGCAGATTCTCAAGCAGTCATGCCTCATGGGAAGGATCCCCTCACAGCCCTAGCCTTGACCACACTCCCAGTCAAGAACGCAAGAAGTGTTTGGAAAGTCAGGGGTAAGAGTGACAATCCCAGGATGGGGAGTAGAATATCAGCAGCCTTCCTTTCAGGGTTAAGATTAAAAGTAAAGGGAAAGTAGCTATGGTAGAGGAAGAACAAGCACCCAATGGCACCAGATCTTTCACCTATAAGAAGAGGAAGCTGACTAAGGACATGTAGGGGCTGCAAAATGCAGAAAGGAGCTATACTGGTGACCCTGAAGAAATACTGGATGTGATGGAGGTTTATCACATTTGATGCAATTATTTGATGCAGAAGAGCAACACCAGCAGACATTAGTACAAAGGAATGGGAAAGCATGGGTGGCATTCTTGGATTCTTGTATTAGTCCCCAAAGTTACAGTAGAACTGTAAGAAAATTTGTGCACTGGGCCCCTATTGAGTGTTAGGAAGTTTTAGAAACAAAACAAGATTTAAAGAAAGGTGCATCCCCAGTTAGAGATGGGCTGACAGGTGAATTGCATCAGACTTTCCCCAGAGATTTTTGCTCAGATGTTGGCAGACGTCTTTAAGCAGGCATAGGTAGGAAGGAGTTGGAATGATCATTTTAATGAGGGCGTATTGATCCAACTGAGTAAAGTGGGGGGCCCAATGTGGTTAAAAAACTGGAGCTCTCTCGTCCTCTTGAATACAGATTTTAAGAATTTAGCAAAAGTGCTCTTGAAGCAGCTTGACAAAGTGGCTCCAGTGTTGATCCATCTGGCCCAGGCTAGTGTAGGAAAGGGGAAGGTGGCTGTGTGAACTTTGGGAGGTGTTTGAGGCAGCGGCAGACAGTGCCTGGTGAAGGTACATGTATTCCCTGGATCATGTTGCTTGAGGTATTCCCTCCTCAGGGTCTTCAGCTTCCCCAAGACTTACCAAGTTCGGGGGGAGAGATGATGGTTGTAATGATTAGTGCAGATCCTTACTTGCTACCCAGATTCACGTATAAATGATTTGCCAGAAAAAGGGCCAGGCGCAGCCTTAGGACCACACAGCGGTCTTGCCTCTCACCCTCATTTGTAAATGCTGTCTGGGGTAGGTTTTGACATTGATTGTCTTCAGAGGAGTGGCGTAATCTTCCATCACAGAGGCCTGAAACACCATGTATCTGCAGACAGTCCAAGAGTCCTCCAAGTTTTGTCTCTTGGACCATCACTGGTACTATCAACTTAAAATGGCCAGGTTTCTGCTGTCTAGTCCTGCATGTATTTGCATTCCATAAGAGGACACTCCCCCTTTGTGTCCTGTCTGTTCATAGGACTGGGAGATATTAATGGATTAGTGTCACCGGCACCTTTCTGAGATGGGGGTGATACTGGTTGTGGGGTAATGGCAAGACCCTGATTTGTGAGTCCTGCTTCAGTTGTTTGAGGTATCTGGCACTGATAGTACTATATCTGCACCTATCCCCCTTATGTCTTGCACTATCCTAAGGGGTGATCTGATCCTCTGAGACGGTGACTTCTTTGGGCTCAGGCCCCCCAGAGAGTGTGTTACTGATTCTGGCTCACCCTTCAGATCCCTCACTGTTTTATTCCCAGCTCTGTCAATGCCCCAGGGTCATCATCCAGCCCCATCTTGGTTAGCTTCACTGTTACTGCCAGGGAAACCCCCTCAGCAGAAGCATGACCCAGTAGGACTCCTGGGGGGAGTAGGGCTGTCATTATCTGCTGTATTATTTATTTTTCAAACTCTTGATGCTGGGCCAACAGTTCCCACAACAGCTGTTACTCTTGTGTATCCTGAACTTGCTGGTGGGTGGTCCACTGTTGCAGTAATTCATGCTGAAACTGCTGTTGCTGAGCAGCTAGCTGCTGCTGCGTCTCTGCTACCCACTTATACCACCAATCCGGTTCCATCTTGCATGCAGCAGCAGAGATCTATCCCCTCTAAGCCTTTTATTTTTAAATCCCTTTTGTCAGGCATAATTATGCCCGTATTCATCAGAACTTGTGGGGCATAGGGGTTTTCCCAAGTCCTATCCAGACCCCACTACAAGTATCCTTCCCCCCCAATTTGTAGCATCGGAGGGGCTCCTCTAAGTAAAATAGACAAAAAAAGATCCTTTCCTCTCTTCTTCCCTTGTGACAGACAAGACTTCAGGTGAAAAGCAAAGGACAAAGCTGACCTGGCCCTTTCTGGATTCAGCTGCTTGGGCATAAACTATCAGTAGGTCTATTGTCTTAGTAGGATCCACCACCAGCCCCCTCTTTTTGTACTGTCCTGCTGTGCAGCTGCGTCTGTGCTGCTTTGGGAGCAGTTGAGCCTGGAACTATCTCGCTCTTGGCTGATTTCTTTCTGTAGTCAGCAGACTCTGAGATGGAGCAGCCCTCCATTCACTGCCCTTTCCTATGGCAAATGCTACCTTTGTAAGCTCCCCCACTACCCAAAAGTAGAAGTCTTACAGATACACCTGCTTGGTTGTTTCCTCTCTGCAAGTGTGAAGGCATACCCCCTCATAACCTCCTCTGCCACACACAGTGAGAAGTGATGGGGCTGGCTGGGTTACAAGAAGGGGATACTTCTGTGTGATGGCGTACACTCACCTCTCGTGAGCATCTCCTGTCAGTTGGATGTGAACCTGCACACTGTTTCTCTGCTCCTGGTGTCTCTGTCAGCTGTTAACCTCATAAGGTGAATCTTCAGCCGTCCATCCCTCCAGCCGGGTCTTACAGTCAGTATGTGAACATATAAACCCTTTGTAAGGTAACAAACATCCAACAGGGCCTATCACTATGCTTTGATTGGTATCACAGCCCTGTCTTTGGGATCTGTCCTCAGCCCTTTCTGGGCTAGCATTGCCTGTCTTTACCCTGGAGCAGTGCCCCCTGGCTTCCTCCCTAGACACTTTGCCTTATCAGTTCTTCTTACCCCAGCTTTCCAGCCTGGGTACTCCTTCATGTTTGGTCCCCTTCCTGAGGTAACAAAGTAAATCAAATGGCAGGCCCCCTGCAGGGTCTTCAGCCCCATCCGAAAACTCTTAAAGTTCCAATCTTGGGTTGGGTCTTTACACAAAATGTGTCCCTCTTCTCAGGGCTTTGGTCACTTTTCCAGCAACACTGCTGCTCCTTTTTCCCTGGGCCACTTCCCATGGAGCTCCTTCCTCTTCACTCTTAGCTCAGATTTCTCTGGCTCTTCACCAGTGGAAGAGGTGACAGGAGGGGACACACACACACACACACAGGCAGTGAGGGGAAAGGAAGAGGTGACAGGAGGGGACATACACACACACAGGCAGTGAGGGGAAAGGAAGAGGTGACAGGAGGGGACACACACACACACACACACACACACACACACACACACACACACAGGCAGTGAGGGGAAGGGAAGAGGTGACAGGAGGGGACACACACACACACACACACACACACACACACACACACACAGGCAGTGAGGGGAAAGGAAGAGGTGACAGGAGGGGACACACACACACACACACACACACACACACACACACACACACAGGCAGTGAGGGGAAGGGAAGAGGTGACAGGAGGGGACACACACACACACACAGGCAGTGAGGGGAAGGCAAGAGGTGACAGGAGGGGACACACACACACACAGGCAGTGAGGGGAAGGGAAGAGGTGACAGGAGGGGACACACACACACACACACACACACAGGCACTGAGGGAAAGGCAAGAGGTGACAGGAGGGGACACACACACACACACACACACACACACACACACAGAGGCAGTGAGGGGAAGGGAAGAGGTGACAGGAAGGGACACACACACACACAGGCACTGAGGAGAAGGCAAGAGGTGGCAGGAGGGGACACACAAACGCACACACACACAGGCAGTGAGGGGAAGGGAAGAGGTGACAGGAGGGGACACACACACACACACACACACACACACACACACACACACAGGCAGTGAGGGGAAGGCAAGAGGTGACAGGAGGGGACACGGACACACACACACACACAGACACAGGCAGTGAGGAGAAGGGAAGAGGTGACAGGAGGGGACACACACACGCACACACACACAGGCAGTGAGGGGAAGGCAAGAGGTGACAGAAGGACACACACACACACACACATACACACACACAGAGGCAGTGAGGGGAAGGCAAGAGGTGACAGGAGGAGACACACACAGGCAGTGAGGGGAAGGGAAGAGGTGACAGGAGGGGACACACACACACACACACAGGCAGTGAGGGGAAGGCAAGAGGTGACAGGAGGGGACACACACACACACAGGCAGTGAGGGGAAGGGAAGAGGTGACAGGAGGGGACACACACACACACACACACACACAGGCACTGAGGGAAAGGCAAGAGGTGACAGGAGGGGACACACACACACACACACACACACACAGAGGCAGTGAGGGGAAGGGAAGAGGTGACAGGAAGGGACACACACACACACAGGCACTGAGGAGAAGGCAAGAGGTGGCAGGAGGGGACACACAAACGCACACACACACAGGCAGTGAGGGGAAGGGAAGAGGTGACAGGAGGGGACACACACACACACACACACACACACACACACACACACACACAGGCAGTGAGGGGAAGGCAAGAGGTGACAGGAGGGGACACGGACACACACACACACACACAGACACAGGCAGTGAGGAGAAGGGAAGAGGTGACAGGAGGGGACACACACACGCACACACACACAGGCAGTGAGGGGAAGGCAAGAGGTGACAGAAGGACACACACACACACACACATACACACACACAGAGGCAGTGAGGGGAAGGCAAGAGGTGACAGGAGGAGACACACACAGGCAGTGAGGGGAAGACAAGAGGTGATAGGAGGGGACACACACACAGGCACTGAGGGAAAGGCAAGAGGTGACAGGAGGGGACACACACACAGGCACTGAAGGAAAGGCAAGAGGTGACAGGAGGGGACACAGACACACACACACACAGGCAGTGAGGGGAAGGCAAGAGGTGACAGGAGGGGACACGGACACACACACACACACACACAGGCAGTGAGGAGAAGGGAAGAAGTGACAGGAGGGGACACACACACACACACACACACAGGCAGTGAGGGGAAGGCAGGAGGTGACAGGAGGACACACACACACACACACACACAGGCAGTGACAGGAAGGGAGGAGGTGACAGGAGGGGACACACACACACACACACACACACAGGCAGTGAGGGGAAGGCAAGAGGTGACAGGAAGGGACACACACACACACAGAGGCAGTGAGGGGAAGGGAAGAGGTGACAGGAGGGGACATGCACACACACACACACACACACACACACACACACTGGCAGTGAGGGGAAGGGAAGAGGTGACAGGAGGGGACACACACACACACACACTCCCTGAGGGGAAGGGAAGAGGTGACAGGAGGGGACACACACACACACACACACTCCCTGAGGGGAAGGGAAGAGGTGACAGGAGGGGACACACACACACACACACACTCCCTGAGGGGAAGGGAAGAGGTGACAGGAGGGGACACACACACACACACACACTCCCTGAGGGGAAGGGAAGAGGTGACAGGAGGGGACACACACAAACACAGACCCCGAGGGGAAGGGAAGAGGTGACAGCAGGGCACACACACACACACACACACACACCCCCCCTGAGGGGAAGGGACGGGCCGGGGGCGCGCGGGGGCGGCCGCGCGAGCCACGGGAGCACATGGCGGCGCCTGCCGGCGGCTCGGGCCACGCCGAGCCCGCCAACTCCGCCTCCCGGCCCCCCTCAGCCCGCGGCGCCGCAGCCTGGCTGGCAGAGCGGCTGGCGGAGCCCTGCGCGCCGGCGGTCCCCCACCTCCGCCGCCTCCCCAGCTCCATGCAGCGGCGGCGGCGGCGGCGGCGGCAGGCGCGGGCAGCGGCAGCAGCAGCTCAGCCGGGCGGCAGCTCCCCGCCGCCCCTTCCCCGCCGCCCCAGCGCGGGCCGGGCACCATGCGCTCGCCGCCCGCCGCCCGCCCGCCGCCGCCGCCGCTGCCGCTGCTGCTGCTGCTGCTGGGCACCTCGGCCCTGGCGGCGGCCCCGCCGTGCTCCCCCGCGGGCTCGCTGCAGGAGCTGGCCCGGCGCGCCGCGGTGGTGATCGAGGGCAAGGTGCTGGCGGGGGGGGCGGCCGGCGGCGGGGCAGGGCGGGAGGCAGCGGGGCAGCCCACCGCGGCCGCGCCCTCCCCCTCCGCGCCGCCGCCCGCCTGGCTGGCGCGGGTGCGGGTGCACCAGGTGTGGGCGGCGAAGGGCGGCGGGCTGCGGAAGGACGCGCTGCTCTGGCTGCGGGGCGAGCCCGGCGCCGCTTGCGGCCGGCCGGCGGCGGGCAGCCGCTACGTCTTCTTCATGGAGCCGCTGGACGCCGGCGCCGCGCTCTTCCGCGCCGCCTCCCCGCCCCTGGAGAGCGGCCGCAGCCTGAAGCGGGAGCTCGGCCGGGCGCTGTGCCGGGGGTGTGGTAAGTGCGCCGGGCTGGGGCAGGGAGCGGGGGGCCGGGCTGGCCGCACGCCCAGCAGAGGGCTCCAGAGAGCGGCGTGGGCAGCCCGCCAAGTCACCCGGCGGGGGGCCGGGGGCTCCGGGGCGATGGGCTGTGCCTTGGCAAAGCTAGGGCGGTGAGAAGAGGCTGGTCGGGGGTCCCCTCCAGAGGGACCGGGGTGCTGGTCAGTGTTCCCGCTCAGCTTTTCCCAGCCATGTGCGGAATAAATGTGGTCCGGTGCACCAAGGCATGAGCGGATGTGCACCACCAGGAGAAACACGCGCTGCTGGCTCTGGGCAGGGCGGGCGCTCTGCTAATCAGCTGGGCGGCCTTTGAGTCGCTCCTGGGCGCCCGCCCCAGCGCTCAGCTTACAGGGAACATTGGAGCTGCTGGGGCTGTCCATTTCACCCAACACCGGAGTTGGATGCTCCCCCATCCTCCCGAGAAGGAGGATTTTGTGTGTGTGTGGGGGGGGGGGGGGAGTCACAGCGCGGAGGAGTTGCTTTGCTGTGTATGTTGCGAGTTGGGCTCATCAGAGGCGATGACGGAGCTTTACCCCGAGGGCCATGGAGAAGAAGGAAAAAGCAGCCCAGGTACCAATCAAGGGGTTTTGCAAGGTTGGCCCCGCGGCTAGGACAGGGCTTTGCTTTGCTTTGCTTTGCTTCGCGCCGGTTTGGCCGCTCGGATAAACGGTCTTGGCCACTACATTGTGTGGACAGCAGCGTGGCTATTTCGGTCCTTTCCGCTCGACTCAGATGGCGCTCATCCCTGCAAAGTAATCCTTGATTTACTTTATCGCAGAAAGCAGGGGAGATCTCTCCCCAGCCCCCGTATTGCCATGGCTGCTCATGACAACACTCTCTCGAGCCAAATAAGCTCGCCGAGAGCCTTTAGCATTCAGCCGCCCCATGTGAATGGTTTGGGTTAACTGGGTTGTTTTCGACTCTCTGCCTTGTCCTGTTTCGTAACACCTGTAATTTACAGCCTGTCACTCCTCTTTAATTTGACTGTTTCAAGGTGATTCTGTCGTGTGGCTGGGGCACGAATGGTTGCTCGAGCCCCAACTGCTAGAATGAGGCACTTTTCAGCTTACCGCCTGTATTTTTCAACTTTTTCTTTTTTACAGTCCAACTTGGGTTTTTTTCTCCTTCTCCCTCCCTTTCAGCAGAGTAATGTAAAGCTGCCCCAGTGTGCAGAGGGGAGCTGTTCACACGCAGTGGTGCTGAGCACAAGTGAGTGAAGTTGGGATTCCCCTGCTCTGGCTGATAGATGTCACTGTAAAACAAGGGAAACACTCTTCAGGGACCTGTCTTATTAGCTAACATAAAAGCTGAATAATGCTACACAGCAGCTTGTGTTCTCCTGTTGTTGAGTTTGAAGGCATGCCTGTTTAATCCTCTGTAATAACAACTCTGATACGATTAAATACATACAGAAAGGATTTTGTTTTAGTCACACACTAGGCCCAGCTGAGAACTGCATGTAGAAAGTCCATATTGCTATGAAACTTGTGTGGTAAGAAACACTGTGTAAATATTTGCCCACAGAATCATTTTGATTCTGAACATTATAACAGTGTCAATGTCTAAAGAGTTTCAAATTTGCATGTCAATTTCCTGCAAGCCTTTAAGGGCTACTTGAAACATAGAAACATCTCTTCAAGCATTATTGTGCTCAGAAGCACAATTTAGTTATTTAGTTGAGCACTGTTCTGTGCTTATATTTTCTAATCATAGCAATTCTTAGTTGCAGAATACTGTAAGCAGCTCAAACTATGAGCAGCCAGTAAAAAAAATAAGGTGATACAAACAACAAATAACATAGTAGTTCAAAACAGTCATGGATCTTGTTGTTTCTACTCTGTTTCCATGAAATGCGCGTGTATATTTACAACATTTGTTTGCAGGCTGCAATTTGGCAAATGCAAAGTAAATTATAGGTTTCCTTCTTTTGTTGCAATTTGAACTTAATAAAATGTCTTGCGATGTCTGCTAAAATGTACATATATTATTTTACATTTACTTAAGACCTAAATTGTGTAATGAATAAAGCTGCTGCTTTGGAATCAAATGCTGCTTCGGTGACTCATGTGAGTAACCTCATTGACTTTAGTGGGATTACTCCGAAGAGCAAAAATATAGGGTTGTTCTCTTATTTATGAAACCTTTCTCTTTCTCATATTTGGTGCTGTTTCCTACAGTATTTAGGCACTGAAATACAGAAGAGAGAGAGGCATAGTATTCCATGTAGAAGTGAGCTCAGATCATACCTTCTGTGGTTTTAGTACTTACCTTTGATTCTTAAAAAATCTGTTTTCTCTGTGGTGATGCATACAATGTGTAGAAGACATAGTCAGGCACAGGTCTTTACACCTGGCACTACCTTTCTTTAAGCTGCGGACTGGGGTTAATAGTGATACTGTATGAGTGCATTTACGCAGTAGAGCAAACGTTGAATTAAGCTACACAATTTGAGCTACGTCAATTGCATAGCTGAAGTCCAAATAGCTTAATTCGGGTTTTGGTGCTGTCTCCACAGCAGGAAGTCAAAGGACTAAGACTCTTCCTTTGATTTCCCTTACTCCTTGTGAAATGAAGGTTACAGGAGTCCGAGTAAGAAGTCCCCCAGCTTGCCATTATTTCGAAATAATAGCCTGCAGTGCAGGTCTCTTTGTTATTACAGAATAATGTTAGTTATTCCAAAATAACGCTGCCGTGTAGACGTATTGTTAGTGTAATAAATAACAGTACATAGCCCAGAAATGTTATGAACTACAGGAGGTAGGAGTAAATTGCCTGGCTAAGAAGTTACTCAGTGATCAGCAAGATTAACAGGGAATGGAAGGGGCATTCCAGGTTTTAATATGTATACAAATAAACCACAAGAAGTAATATACTGTAGCAATTATATGGAAATAAAGATGATCTGTACTGGTTTAAAGATGGGAGACTAATTTAACATTATTATTTAAAGATATTTCTCTCACCTTTTGGAAGCAATGGAGGGCAAAATCTGACAGGGCAAAACCCCTGTCAAGTTCAGTGGTGCCAGGATTTTAATTTAGTGTTTTTCAGTTTCTGGGTCAGATTCTTAGTTGATGTAAATTGATATAGTTCCATTTACTTTAATAGTGCTATACTGTTTTACACCAGCTGATGTAACTGGTCCTCTGGTTAGTTGATACTAAACTGCTCAAGATAATTAAGACCACAGAGCTTTGAAAGGATCTCACAAAACTAGGTGACTGGCAACAAAATGGCAAATGAATTTTAATGTTGATAAAAGCAAAGTAATGCATATTGGAAAACATAATCCCAACTGTACGTACAAAATGATGGGGACTAAATTAGCTTTAACCACTCAAGAGAGAGATCTTGGAATCATTGTGGATAGTTCTCTGAAAACATCCACTCAATGTGCAGCGACAGTCAAAAAATCAAACAGAATGTTAGGAATAACTAAAAAGAGGATAGAGAATAAGACTGAGAATATCTTATTGCTTCTGTATAAGTCCATGGTATATCCACATCTTGAATACTGCATACAGATGTGGTTGCCTCATTTCAAAAAAGATATCTTGGCATTGGAAAAAGTTAAGAAAAGGGCAACAAAAAAGATCAGGGGTTTGGAATGGGTGCCATATGAAGAGAGATTAAAAAAACAGGACTCCTTAGAAAAGGAGGAGACTAAGGGGGAATATGATAGAAGTGTGTAAAATCATGACTGGTGTGGAGAAAGTGAATAAGGAAAAGTTATTTAATTTTTCCCATAACATAAGAACTAGGGGTCACCAAATGTAATGAATAGGTAGCAGGTTTAAAACAAGCAAAAGGAAGTTTTTCTTCATGTAGCACACAGTCAACCTGTGGAACTCCTTGCCAGAGGATGTTGTGAAGACCAGGACTTTAACAGGGTTTAAAAAAAGAACTAGATAAATTCATGGACATTAGGTCCATCAATACTTATTAAACAGTATGGGTAGGAATGGTGTCCCTAGCCTCTGTTTGTCAGAGGCTGGGAATGGGTGACAAAGGAGGGATCACTTGGTGATTACCTGTTCTCTTCATTCCCTCTGGGGCACCTGGCAATGGCTGCTCTCAGAATACAAGATACTGTTCTGGATGGACTTTTGGTCTGACCCCATATAGCCATTCATATGTTCTTAAGTTCTTATATCCTTTTCTTTTACTTCAATTTTGAAAGCTACACTGCTTTTTCTCCTTCTGATTCTCGTTCACAATGAAATCAATAGCATTTTCCTGTACTTCAGTGCAAGAAAAACTGAGTGCCAAGTGCTTTTGGTTCTGGAAATATCTTGAAGTGTATTTATGAGGGGCCAACCTCTGCTCTTTCTCATACAAGTAGCCTTTGCTCATGTAAATGCTCCTGTTGCAGTCCGGTGGAACTACCTACATGGGTAGTGTCTTGACGGCTGGTCCGCCAGTCTCTAAAACCTAGATCCTCAACATCAGGGGTGGGGAACCTTTTTTTCATTGGGGGCCACCCACCCACAGAAAAATCAGTCGGGGGCCACACCACAAGTGAAAAGCAGCCTAATGGAATTTGTGTGCTCCAGCCCTGCGGTGGAGTAGTGGGGGGACTGGAGCACCAGTGTAGGCTCCCCAATGCTGGGAGAGGGCCATGAGCCTCAGAGCCTGGATCTAGGCAAGCCAGGGGCTGAATCCAGCTCCCAGACCTTAGGTTCCCCACCCCTGCTGAAAGGTATTTAGGCACCTAATTCCCATCTACAGATTCTGGGGACTTTATTCATATGATTAATTATTACGCATACAAATTGCCCCATTGACTTCAAAGGTAAAGACAAACTCACCTGAGTAGGGGAGCCGCTTGGCCTTCTGTAATGGTAGGGGAGGAAAGCTCAGTCAGGAACATTTGGTGGTATTCAGTTGGTCTGCCTGACCCTGGTGATATGACGAGCCACGTGGAACCTCCTGGAACTCTGCCGATCCCAAGGGATCAACAGGAGACTAATGCCCAGAGGCCCTCTACCTCTGCCCTGGTGCTATGCCCCCCAAATACTCCCCACCTCCAATTCTCTGTCCACAGGTCTCACATGGGTCCATGTTATCAGGGAATTCCTCAGACCAGACTTGTTTCCTTACAGGGGTATCCCCGTCATAAGTTGCTTGATCTTTCCTAGATAATGTGACAGGCACTTGTAGGGAACAAAGTGGAGCCCTCAATGTGGGGCCATGGAACAGTGTGTATCCCTCATTCCTAGCCTTGGGGCCATTTATCCCTCATTCCTAGCCTCTGTCCGTTTCTCCCATGAAGATGCCATGAATGTCTCACCAGGTATTTCTGGGGAAGGGTTGGGATTTTGCTGTCCATTTATTATAGGGGTACAGTCTGGCTGAGGGTTAGTAGAATTGTTGTCCATGTGATCTAAGGAACCCCTCTATATACTTCATTTCAAACACATGCAAGATGACTTTCTATTTGGCCAAAATGTTGTAAATAAAGCTAGGATCTCCTCTTCTTACAGTTCATTTTTATTTGTTTATTTATTTAGGAGCTCCTAAAGGTTTACAAATCATTGACATGTAATTATCAGAGACAAAACAATAATCATTGTTAACAGTGAGCTTTTGTTTAGAGAAACATTATGCATACAATGCAATGTACTATCTTCAAGCCGTTGCTACAGTATACACACACTATTTTTCAGTATAATTTGAATGTATATCAGCTTTGTATTCCTGTATGTCATGTGTAGAACTATGTTCTCATACATTCTGAGATAGTGTATTCAATTTATAATATATAGCATTCAACAATTTATATGTGTAATGCCATTTAAAATATATTGACCATAAGCAGATATTCACAATACAATATTGGTGTGGGGATTTTCTGTTCAGCATTAAGGAGATTTTTACAAAGCTATATTAAATGATTAGCATTAAGAATAGCAACAGCTTACATGTAAGTATGCACAAATGTAATATGTCAAAGTAATTTGCCGGTCCTCACCAAAAATTACGTTTAAACACATAAATCTTGATGTCTAAAATCCATCATGTGAGTGAAGCACATAGTTTACTGAGAAATGTAACTTTACTAGTTTTTATATTCAATACACACCAAAATAATTTCTCATCTGAATTCACTAAATAAAACTGAAATAGTCATATGGGAAAACACCTCAGAATATAAACAATTTAAAAACACACTTGAAGCTGAGTTAAAAATAGTTGCTTTACTGTTTACTCACACATGGGAGTATATTTTGCTCTTTATACATTAGGTTTAACACAGTCTAGTTTAATGGACATTACATATATACCCTGTTTACACAGAGATTAGATACAGTCCCTAGGGGTGTGAACTATTTCAATGAGATTAACAGCCCTGTCTAAAGAACCAAAATAATACATTGTACATATCACTGGCCTTTACATGTTTGTAATTAAATAAAGGAGCAAAGGCTATGCATATCTGTTTTGCACTTTAAATATGTTGTCCATTTACTATTTAAATTGATTCACATTATTGCAATTCCACTTTACGCAAAAAGACTGAAGTTTAAATAAAGTCAGATTTAAAATGTATATACCTGGCCCTCCCTGGTACTTACTGTTGTTTTAGCTATTCTTGGAATAATGGAAAATATTAAATATTCATTTTAAATGGTGATATGAATAAACATCAATTTGTGGCTGGATAATATTAATGATGTGTTCCTTTAAAGAAAGAAGATATATATTACTACCTGGAAATGCTTGTTTGGAGTTCACATGCTTATTTATTTTGCTGTATTGAGGCTACATTCATTTTTATGTGTTCAGTTTCTAATGTTTATTTACATAGCAACATTATACCTATATAAATGATTATTTTATATCATGTGTATGTATATAGACAAATGGACTTACACACACATACACACACAACAATAAGTACTGTGCAAATCAGATTTCATAGACATTTAAAATCTGATTTTTCTCTTCTCTTCAGTCTGTTTGATTCACATTATTCCGATGACACTTTAAAACATCTAAATAATACCATATGCTAAGTGTAAGATAGATATTCATATCCCTCCCTCCATCTCTCTCTCATATCTCTCCCTCCCTCTCATATGTGATTATTATGTTATGGGCAAGTTACATAACACATATTTAAAGCTCAGTTTTCACAGTGTAGTTCTTCATTGAATTTAGATCAAAATATAGAGTCAAGTAGTGCTAACTCTGTTTACTTTACAGAGACTTTAAGATCCCCATCATTTTGTTATGGAGACTGTGGAAAATTCTCTCAGGTTGCTCCAAAGGCTTACAGCCACAGAAAAATTTAGCAATTTGTGTCAAAAGCTGCTTCAAGTCCTCCTTGCAAACTAACATTTCCGACAGCAGCCCATGACACAAAAAAGTGGTCCTATGCCTAAGAACCTTGATCTGCAAATTCTAGAAATAACATGTGATCTGGAGAAATGAGGGCAAAGTCAAAATACCATGGGTCAGATTGTTACCCCCGCTTTGACATCTATGGTGGAGACTATAAATAATGGGTTATTTTGATTGTTTATTGAGACATCAACTGGTAAGCTCAAGTTTGGTTTATTAATCAAAGACTAGAAGCAGCACAAATAGAAAAGGTTAACTCATCAGTTCTGGGGCAACAGTCTGTCGCTCATCTTGTTCTGAATTGTGACAGTTTCAGTGTCCCTTTATAGCCAACGTGTTTTTCCCATGCAACTATTTGCAGTTTTTACTAGGTAGGTTCAGATCAGTCAATCAATAGCAAAGGTAGATGGTTACATTTCCATTACCCTTCATATTTTCAGTGACAAAGAATACAAGAGCTTCAGGCTACTTTGACATGTTCAAAACAAGTCTTTAACCAATCATTATTAAATGCCATATTTTGTCATGTTTGCCTTTCTTTGTTTTTTCCATTTTATTATATTTTTATCCACTTATTCTTTTCTTGTGGTTTTCATTACAACTTTATAACTTACTCTTCCAGTAGTCAGAATCAATCATAACCACAGAAACAACTTAAAGTAGGCTGAAAAGATGGGTCACAGACAGGTCATGTGTTTCCCATCTATAAAGCAACAGAAGTAAAACATTCTGTGTCGTACTGACTTTTAGTTCCTTAACATAAATTGTGCGGGGTTTTGGGAGCTCTTAAGTCATTTAGAGCTGTGTAGAATTTGGGAAGGGAGGGCATCTGCCACTGTGGTGCAATATGTCCCTTGTAACGTGGGGGTATACACCTATGGGGAAGGGAAAGGCCAAAACTTCAAAATACATGTTTCTTTTCAGTAACGTGACTTAGAAAGCTTTCAGATTCTGAAAGCAAGGTTATGTTAAATGTTTGCCTATGTTTTATTAGATATATTTGGCCATCATTCTGCAACTTTTTCTCAGGCAAAATTCTGCTGAAATGGTCTGTATTTCGATTACCTGTCTTTCCATTACCTGTCATCATGCATTTCTTTACCATGTTATCAACAAATCTGTTTATGGCAGTAGCCAAGATTCCTTTATAAACTACCTACTTTCTACAGTTATCTATTTTAACGGTTATCTTACTATATATTTTAGAAACATGCATCTGTCTGTCTGTCCGTCTGTGAATCCATTTAGTCAAGAACTCCTTCTAAATGGTAAGAACTAGGACCACCAAATTGGTTATGTAGCTTCCTCTTATCATATCTTAAAGCAAGGGCAGGGTTTGGTTGTGCTAGAAAATGAGATGTGTGTGGAATTCCATTGTTTCACATAGAATGGAAAGGGAAGGGTCTGGCTGGAGGGACAGTCATACTGTAGAATCATAGAACACTAGAACTGAAAGGGACCTCGAGAGGTCATTGAGTCCAGTCCCCTGCCCTCATGGCAGGACCCAGTACTGTCTAGACCATCCCTGATAGACATTTATCTAACCTACTCTTAAATATCTCCACAGATGGAGATTCCACAACCTTCCTAGGCAATTTATTCCAGTGTTTAACCACCCTGACAATTAGGAAGTTTTTCCTAATGTCCAACCTAAACTTCCTTTGCTGCAATTTAAGTCCATTGCTTCTTGTCCTGTCATCAGAGGTCAAGGAGGACAGTTTTTCTCCCTCCTCCTTGTAACACCCTTTTAGGTACTTGAAAACTGCTATCTTGTCTCCTCTCAGTCTTCTCTTTTCCAAACTAAACAAATCCAGTTCTTTCAGTCTTCCATAGTTCATGTTCTCTAGACCTTCAATCATTTTTCTTGTTCTTCTTCTCTGGACCTTCTTCAGTTTTTCCACATCTTTCTTGAAATGTAGTGCCCACAACTGGACACAATACTCCGATTGAGGCCTAATCAGTGCAGAGTAGAGTGGAAGAATGACTTCTCATGTCTTGCTATGTTAATGCATCCCAGAATCATGTTTGCTTTTTTTGCAACAGTGTCACACTGTTGACTCATATTTAGCTTGTGGTCCACTATGACCCCTAGATCGCTTTCTGCCATACTCCTTCCTAGAGAGTCGCTTCCTGTTCTATATGTGTGAAACTAATTGTTCCTTCCTAAGTAGAGCACTTTGCATTTCTCCTTATTAAAGACTGACCACCAGGGAGCAGCAAGGAGCCAGCAGGGGGCAGAGGTGGAGAAAGGGACAGCTATCTACTATATATTTCAGAGAATTTGTCTGTGTGTCTATCTGTCTCCCAGCCAGGGGAACATGCACTACTCCTCTAGCTGTGCCCTCAGGAGAGCCAGTGGCCATGGAGAGGTGCTTCTCACCTGGCCCCAAGCTGCTGTGGTGAGAGAGGGCTGGGTTGTCCTCTCTCCCCAGGACAGCCTGAGTACTGGATCCCTCATCCCCAGCCCCAGCCCAGCAATGATTTAAACAAAGAACAAACTTATTTGAGTTAAGGACCTGAGCAATCCTGGGTAAATCATCTAGCACGGGGTGGGCAATAGTTTTTGATGGGGGGGCCACGCTAAGATTTTGGAAAGTGGTCAAGGGCCGCACCCTTCCGAGATATTAATGGAGGAGATGTGGGGTCTGGGATGGAGATTGAGTGCAGAAGGGAATTTGGGGTAAGGGATTGGGGTACAGGAGGGAGAATGGAGTCCTGGAGGGAGTTTGGGTGAAGGAGGCGGTTGTGACCTAGGGCAGGGGACTGGAGTGCAGGGGTTTGGGATGTGACCTAGGGTAGAAGGGGATTGTGATCTGGGGAGGACGTTGGGGTGCCAGATCTTGGTGGGGGTATGGGTGCAGGAGGGGAGCAGAGAGTTTGGGTATGTTGATTGCGGGGATAGAGGGTAGGGGCAGGGAGGGGCTTGGGTGCCAGAGGGAGGCTCTGGCCAGGAGACTTACCAGCCAGCAGCCAAACCTGCAGAGCTAAAGGCTTGCAAAGCTTAAAAAGTTTCACAGCCTTGTTGCCCAGCCATGTGCTTCAGTGAATAACTGAGCCAAGAAGAGGAGGTGTGCTGGAGGCAGGGGCAGCTCCTGAAGCTTTCCCCCCTCCCCTCCAGTTTTGAAACAGAAATGGGGCCCAGCAGCTGCATTTCTGAGAGTTGTGCTGGGCTGTGGGGCAAGCAGGGGAGTCTGCTGGGTCTCCCCGCTGCCTCCGGGGGCTAGATCTGATGTCTTGGTGGGCTGGTTGCCCAGGGCTGTCCTAGCATATACATGTTTGTGCTTCCTTTGTGCAAAAGAGCACTTGGTAGTAGAATAGAAGAAAGGAATCAGATTCAGAATAGTGAATATGGAGTCAATTAATTTTTGCAACAGCTGTCTAAAACACAGCCAGTCCTTTTGTAAGGCTGTTCCATATACTTGATTGTTACATTCTGTTTCCTTCTCATCTTTCACATTTGTTATTTAGCCATGCTAAGCTGTCTTATTAGAAACTGCTGAAGAACAGTTAATTCTATTGTCCTCAAAGTTGAAAGATATATAATTATTGAAAATGTACTGACGTTAGAGTGTATCTACCAGTGGAACACATCAGAATGTATTAATATCTGCCATTTAAAATACTTTGCAAAAAGCAACTGCTGCCAGTGAGAACCTTTCAATAACCATTGTGTTTCTTAATGATCATTTTTCATTTATATTATGTATAAAATATTTTCTATACTGATTTTGTAATAGGTAGATTTACTACCAACTGTATTGGAACCAGTAGGTTATGGGCAGGACATTACTAGTGCACCAAAATGAAGTATGTGTTACTCCTTGTATAATTACTCTATGAGTAATTGTCTTAATATGCAAATGAAGACAAAGGCAGAATTCTTCTCCCATTTCAAGAAACAAAAGCAAAAAACCCCACATTATTTCTAGTGATCACCTTGGGCTTGGTTATTTTAACCTGATAAGTTTTTGAAAGCGTTTGAACTTCTAATTGACATTAGGGTCTGCTCATGTCTCCATTGATGTCAGCGGCAAAACTTCCAGTGAGTTGCATTCGCAGCAGGAACAGCTTTGATTACCATCCAGCACAAATTCCTTAAGAAAACGGAGTGGCCATTTGTGCTATATTAATGAACATGATTCTGAAATTATTTTTCTCCTATCACATTGGAACATTGCATTGCTGTATTTTTAGATTTCTGTGTAAAGGGGCATTTTATTTTTTAGAGCAAAGAGTTTTCACCATGTTCAATAAATATTTTAACATATAGATATATATAAAATAAAATAGAAGTAATAATAATGTATATTTCCTGTAAGGTGAGCCTGTGTTTTACTATGAAACATTAGTCTTCAAAAGGAAAAAACCCCACAGAATCTTTCTTTTGACAGTAAGTTGAATAATTGTTAAGGTTACTGAAAGTCATCAGTTACCTACTTGCAAGTATACTGCCAGCTGGCGATGAGATTCTGAGACTGAGTTTCCTTTTACATCAATTTGAATAAAAGAAACATGGAACAAAAATAAATAAGAGTGTTTTCTAGAGACACGGTATGTTTATGACAAAGTTACTATATTAGAGACGCTGTTGTGAGGGTCTCAGATGATTAATATTTTCCAAAAGATTGATTAAATGGGAAAAGTGATACCTTTTTGCAAGGTGAACAGATCATTTGCTAAAGATTAGGCATTTGACATCATATTGATAAATACACAGTTTAAAAGACCCTGTGTGTGATATTTAAGGAGACATACATCTTACCAAAAGTGTCAACATCTGGAAAGCAAGATATTTTCTCAGGTTATGGCTACACAGCAGGGCAAAACTTGAATTAGCTATGCAACTTGAGCTACATTAATTGCATAGCTGAAGTTGAAATAGCTTACTTTAGCTTTTGGCACTGTCTACATAGCAGGAAGTCGAAGGAAGTACACTCTTCCTTCGACTATCCTTACTCCTCATGAAATGAGGGTTACAGGAATCGGAGTAAGAAGTCTTCCAGCTCTACATTATTTCAAAATAGTGGCTTGCAGTGTAGACATGCTCTTTGTTATTTCGGAATATTGTCAGTTATTCCGAAATAACACTGCTCACAGACCTTCTGAACACCAACAGCATAAGGAGAATAAACATTTCAGAGGGTTATTATTCTAAACATTGTGCTGAGATTTTCAAAGCCACCTAGGAGATCTGTATGCTCAGTTTTCTTTAAGACTCCTAGTTCCAATTAAAAAATGAATGGGAATTGGTAGTCTTAATCCCTTTAAGTGGCTTTGAAAATTCCACCTTTATTTGCTAAAGCAGAGAAAAGTGGAAATAGCTTGCAGGTGACTGGCTGCTATTAGTGGCCACTTTCAACTCTCCTGACCAAAACAACTTCCCAGCTAAGGAATTGTTTCCTGTGCCTGTTACAAATGCGTAAACAGGAAGAACACCAATGATATCAATAGAGCTATGCTGATTTACACCAGAGGAGGATCTGGCCCAGGAAATCCTGGAAGGACTTTTTTTTTTTTCAAAATCAGTGGAAAAAGCATAAAATACAGCAGAAAATAACTTGGTTCATGGTTTGCACTCAAGTATCTTTCTTCATCTTGGATGAAATCCCTGCCATATTAAGATCAATGGAGGTTTGCTTTCGCCTTTAGTGGAATCAGGATTTCAACCCTTCTGTTTATTTGAGATCTTCTGAAGGGTGTTTTTCCATTATACATGTGAATATTTGAATTTACTGACCATGGATGCTTGCCTAAATCAGAGCTTTTGAGAGCATGTAGAGAAAGAAGTTTCCTTTGCCACGCATGGCTAGTTTTTTGTTCGCTTGTTTGTTTGTGACTCAACCTGGCTGATTATCTCAAGGGTGTGACTCATAGCAAAGATTTATAAGAAAGATATATTTATTGAAGGACAATATAGTCTCTCATCTTCCTCTTTTGTGCAGGGAATATTTGTTCTCATCACTTCTCTTAAGAAACTCAATAGTTGCGCTAATAATACAGAATAACCATTGACTTCTGGGCAGAGGTATTGATTTCAGAAATCCCTTTGAAATGTCACATTAATCTGTGTAACTTCTAGACCTTGCTTTGGAGACTCAGAAGAACCTTCTGACCATTCTCAGATGTGTGATCACCTTTTCTCTCTTTAAATTAAGGTTTCACAACTTCCTAGCTTTCCCTGTGTTCCTGAATGAATCAATCTACCATAGTGGTTTAATGGCCCCTGAACTTCAAGAATGGTGACGTAGCTCCACTTGTTTTCACTTTGTTTCAGCTAGCACAACTCCAGGTGTATGCTTGTGTGTTCTGAGACAGAGCCTTGAACCTCAGTGAAGCTATTTTAAAATAATTATTATGAAAAATCAAATACTGAATTTGAGTAGCACATGACTTTCCAACATTTATAACTTGATATACAGTACTTCTTTTTGAGTGTACATCCTTCATAGGTAAATATATACACATAAAATACACAGGTATGGACATTGGCTTTATTATTATATGCAGATAATAACATAGATACTCTCTTTCCACATAAGAATAAACAGAGGCAATTGATGCAGATGTATACACAGCTATTTGGTGAAATACTGTTATAGATGGATGAATCTAGAAGAAGCCAATGTAGAATTTTTACTAAACATGTAGATATATGCCACGGGTGTTTAGTGCAGCATGTAAATACTTGGTCAGAAAGGTGTAATGGGAGATTAATTTCTTTTTAGGATGTAGCTGTAGCTCAAGGTCATTATATTTTGTTTTTGTTTCTTCAAGGTTATAACTAATTCATTGATTAAAGCCCAATGCTTCTCAAACCTACTTTGTTTCTCTCTTACTCCTGTTTTGTTTTGCCAGGTATGGTAATGCTTTGATTGTTTCTTGTGGTGATATATTTTTCCTGCTGTTATTTAATATTCAGAATACAACTTCTCATTTACTGTTTTGCAGATTTTGGGGGCGAGTCTGCCAGAACATAACATGCTGGCTTTCTTTTTATACTTAAATGTACATCAAAGGTTTTTTTCTGTAAACTTCCATGATTGTATGACTAAAATAGTGCCTTTATGCATAGTCTCTGATAATGTATGTGTTACAAACCGCTTGTCTTTATTCTCTCAAGCAAGGGTTTTAGTTACTTGAGTTTGTTTTGCTGATGTTGTAGACGCTAGCGTATATTCACGTATCGTTGGAATTCATTCCATTATAGTGAAGCAATGGTGGTTTGTGAATTCAGGAGGAAGTTTATCCAAAAGACATCTTTTATGGTACCATGGAATTCTGTTTACCAGATTTGTTTTAATGTGTTGTGAGTTGTCTATTTTGGCATTACTCAAAGTTGTGTTTAAAATAGTATTAGATTATTAAGTCTACTTGCTTTTCTAAGATTTTGCAGTTCACTTGCATATTTAGACTAAGGCAATTCTGATAGGCAGGTAATCTTGTACCTATTCATAAAAATCTGATCTTTGAAGGTTGCAAAGGTAGCTGGGAATTATAGGCTTGATTAGCTAATTTTGATCCCAGGCAAAACAATTAAAAAGCTGATACAGGAACTGATCAATAAAGAATTAAAGGATGGAAGTACAATTAATGCCAATCAGAATGGTTCCATGGAAACAGGTTCTGTCAAATTAACTTAATATTGTTCTTTGACTAGATTGCAAGTTTGGTCAATAAAAATAATTGTGTTGACATAATATATCTAGACTTTTGTAAGGCATTTAACTTAATATTTCATGACATTCTGATTAAAAATGGCACTATACTAAAGCAATACAGTACATATTAAAAAGGTTAAAACCTGTCCAACTGATAGGTATCAAAATCTACTTGTTCATTTGGGAATCATCATTTAGCAGGGGTGAAATTTCTAGTGGGCTTATAAAACTGTCGGTCTTCAGGCCAATATTTATCAATATTTTTATTAATAATCAGAAAGAAAATAATAATTGCTGATGAGTTTTGCTGATCACACAAATATTAGTGGAATGATAAATAATTACAAAGACCGACTACTGATACAGAGGAACCTAGATCATATTTAAGCTGGGTACAGCTAAACAATATGCATTTGAATACAGCCACATGCAAAGTCATATCTAGTGTGAACAATTTAAAACACTTAAAAAAGGATGTTGAAAAAAATTGGAAAAAAGCTGCACTTGTCTTGGGAGCCAGAAACATGGTTTATAATGAGAGAGTGAAGAACTTTAGTCTACTAACCTTCTCTTCTAAAAGCAAAGAAGTAACTTAATCTTGCTCCGGAAGTATAGGAAGATTTCTGGTAATAAAAGGCCCTTTTATCTACAAATATTCAATGGCTAGAAGCTGAAACTAGAAAAACTCAATGTGCATGTAGCAGTAAGGATAATTAATCATTGCAACAAATTACTAAGACATGTAATGGATTATCCATCACTTGCAGTCTTTAAATCAAGACGGGATGCCTTTCTAAAAGCTATGCTCTAATTTAACCACAAGTTATTCAGCTGAATGAGAAATCCCTGGGTGAAGTTCTGTAGGATGTGCTATACCGAAGCTCAGCCTAAATTATCACAGTCATCCCTTGTGCCATAAAAACTGTCAATCTCCTGTTGAGTGAGCTGTTGACGTGGCCTCAAATTTGAAATATGAAAGAGACGATTTAAGCGGGTGTATTCTGCTTGCACCCAGCTGTTATCTCCTGGGTAAAGCCAGGCACGTACTCTTGGATGTTTAGAATGTTTACATTGTGAGTTTACTTGATACTACATTTGTATGTGTTTCCAAATAGTTAAGATCTGTGTGTCTTGCTCACATCCTTCCCTGGTAGGCAAAACTAGATGATCTCTATGAATGTGTATACAGTGACCAGATATGTCTCTTCTTTTGTTCTGTCCAAAGGCAGGAGAGATTGGTCAGCACTTCACTTAACTCGTCTTGTCCTTTTATGTTTTTTCCATTTTCCCTGTCTCCACAATTGAGAAAGCAGATAGTGTGGCGAGTGGGTGGAGGGTTGTGTTTGATGAGTGCCAGAGAATGTGCACTATGGGAAATCTATATCAAAAAGAGGATTTGCATTTTGTCTTGAAGGTGCTCAGATCAAGTTCATTGTCCTCAGTTCTTCTGCCAGGTAGTTCCACACTCTGGCAAAAAATTCTTTGCATACTTTTTCCTTCTGACTGTTGTGAGTTTCATTGTTCCTATGGGCCATGGCCACCTCTGCTGGTTGCAGAGGGAGGGGCCGTCTCTGAGGTCTCTCAGTCCCACTCCATGGAGAGCTTGCCAGACTAAGGCTATAGGTAACATTTTCAAAGTGCCTGCATAACTTACGAGGCTTGCATCCCATGTGATGTAGGAGCCTAAAGTCCTATTGAATTTCAATTAAATTTAGACTCCTGAATGTAAAGTCACTTTTGGAAATGAGATGTAAGCTCCTAAATTACTTAGCAACTTTTAAAAATGTGTACCCCCAGGCTTTAAATGTGATCTAGTATTTGAGGGTCAGCAAAGTGGAGTGCTTCATTACACCAAGAGGAAAGAGATTCTGGTGGGAGAAGAATGCTAATCTGGGACATGGGAGACCACAGTTTAGTTCCTTTCTTCTCCCATAGACTTCTTGTTTCCTTGGAAAGGTCACTAAGGGTGTGTCTAGACTCCATGCCTCTGGCGACAGAGGCATGTAGATTAGGCTACCCGGCATAGGAAAATGAAGCGGCGATTTAAAGGGGTTGTTCGGTATTTTTGGTTCAACCATCTGGCAACCCTATCTGCAGTTGCTTTGCTTTGAACAGAGTGAGTTGGAAGGGTTGGCATTTAGAAATGAAATACATTTTTGTTCTAAAGGGAGGAGACTTGGCACAAAATCGCACAGCACAATAAACGTGGAACCATACAATGTCATTTTTTTTTAGGGACAAATCTGTTTTACTTACTTGGACTATCAATCTGACTCAGGTGAGCAAATCCACTATTCCACTCATTGAGCAGTAAACTAAGAATAGATAAGGAAAATAAAAGGAGTGACCTTTTCCAGCTCTCTTCCTTGCATTGTCATGTTCATGGTAAGCACTTGAAGGGCCACAGTGTAGCAAAGGCTGAGGCTTTTTGCCATCAAAAGTCTATCGTAGCCCAGACCAAAAAGAATCATCAAAAGGAAGAAATTCAGCCACAAAGAGCTTCCTAGGAGCACAAACGTCTCAATTAAAATACAGCAGCATGCCGAGCTTTTCTTTTCCCATTAGTGTTATTGATCACTTAACTAGGTTCCTTGTTAATTTTGTAATTTTTTATCATAATTCTTTGGCATTGCTGTTTGCCTGAGGAGGTTTCCAGTGGTGTGACATCTGCCTAAATAACAGTGAAAAGTGGGATACAGCTAGTAAATAACAGAGAGGTATTTGGTCGGATCTCCCTCAGTCGTGACTATTTTCTGAGTGGATTATTTTAACCCTAGCATTATCTCTGAAATACATAAATAGGGATTATCTGGCTTTGCCGAGTCTCCTGTTTTCAGTCTTCAGTTCCTCCCCCCTCCCCCCAGCAGCTTCCTTGGGGACTCTGGGTTTTTGTTGTTGTTGTTATTGTTTAAATACCTATAGGTGATTGATGGATTGGTCTTGCCTTTAGCTATTCTATGTAGCTGCATTACTTTAATGGCTTAATATGATCTGTTGCTCCCTTTTGTTTAATTCTGTTAATTTGTTCCATTTTTAAATTAGGTTGCGACGCAGCCAGATACCAAAAGCAGCAATGGTAGGATGTATCAAGCACTGGACAAAGAACCTTGTATTATATTTGCAGTGCTGTAGCCCTGTTGTTCCCAGGATTATTGGGAGAGATGGGAGGGTGAGGTAATATCTTTTACTGCAGTGTTTCTTAACCTTTTTTTATAAAGTACCCCTTTTAAAAAAAATTTATAAATACCCTGAGTTTTCAGACACACAATTTTTTTTTTACCGTTGCAACATATTTGTTTAAAAAACTTAATTGTAGCTGGGCGACCGATTAAATTTTTGGGTGTAAAAAGTACAAAAATAATAAAAATGCTATAAAACTTAAAACAAACATTCAGTTTTCTCCAAATTTTAGTTGTGTTGACGTACACCCCCCCCCCCAGACTTCTCTCGAGTACCCCTAAGGGTACTCGTACCATTGGTTGAGAAACACTATTTTACTGCGCCAATTTCTGTTGGTGAAAGAGTCTGTCACCAAAAGATAATACCTCACCCACCTTGTCTCCCTTGTATGCTGTGTAACCCATTTCCTTGTATGTTACTTAACTTGCCCTGTAACCCATTGCCCATGATAGTTTGGGGTCATGTTCATGTCAGGTCCAATTCATAGTTTGATTCTGAAAGATTACCACTTAAAGATATTTTATATAAAGAAAGACCCCCCCGGAGAAAAACAATAACCTGCTTTTCCAAAAAAAGACCTTTGAAAAATATAGTAAATAGAAAATCTAGTCAGTATTATATTGGTTGTGTATGTCACAGGAGTGCTCTAAAAATGAGAGATGTTTGGGATATATGAAAATAGTGAATTGATGGTGCTCAAGAATATGCAGCATTGTTGCTAGTTTCTTAGGACCATCAAAATATTCTCCTCACTATGCTCTATAAATGGCTCCTCATGTACAGAACAGCTGCATTTAAAGAGCTGCAATGGTAAGACAAGCTGTGACAGACTTGTTTACAAACTATAGAACAGGTTTATGTCATTTTCTTTCATGTGTTTATTGTCATAACATAATTTATTGGTAATTTAATAACCAGCCTTAGGGCCATTGAAATGTTTCCTGATGGGAGAGTGGCAGCAATGCCCTGAGTAAGGTTGGACATAGTTTTTTCATTTAAAGCAGGGATTCTAACTTTATTTTGCATGAAAAAAATATGGCGTATCCTTCTCCATACATAGACACACAATTCATGAGTAAAGATCAAATTGTCTGAGGATTTTCCAGTAAAGCAGTGACTCAATTTATGAGCTACACTTACTTTAAAATGGTCCTTCAAAGACAGTTGACATTTGAAATCATGGAATTTTTAAGGTCTCTCAAGGTTAAAATCTAGAGACCCTAGAAGTCAGAAATGTAAACATAAAGGGTGCATCTACACAGCACAGTTATTTCAAAATAATTGACGTTATTTCGAAATAACAATGCAAGCATCTACACAGCAATTCCGTTATTTCAAAATAAATTTGAAATAGATGGCTTATTCTGACTTCTGTATACCTCATTCCATGAGGAATAATGCCTATTCTGAAATCGATATTTTGGAATAGCTGCAGTGTGGACATTCCACTGCTGCTATTTCGAAATAGCTCCTCCCCAGGGCCATTCAAACTAACCAGTGCCGGCGGGGGCTCTAAATAGAGATAGTGCATCCACATTAGGGAAGCCTGCCTCGGACTAATTTTGAGGCTTCCCTGTAGACGTGCTATTTTGAAATAAGCTATTTCAGATAGGGTTGCCAGGTGTCTGGTATTTTCTGATTTTTTTTTTCCCATCCAGGGTTTTTTTTTTTCCCCTGGGGTTTTTTTTGGGGGTGGGGGTGTTTGGTATTTTTGGTTAAACCATCTGGCAACCCTAATTTCAGAGTATTTCTTCCGGAATAGCTTATTTTGAAATAAGTGTGCAGTGTAGATGTGCCCAAAGAAATTTAGGTTTTCTCTCTAGAACATTTTATTAATTTACTTATTGGTTGCAGGATTTCTGCTAATGCTACAGTGGCTTGGCTCCTTTGTGTGCATGCCGGTGTAACAGTTAAGGTGGAAGTATGGGGAATACATGGTGTATTTCTTATGTGGCCTAAGGCATGGTGGAAGGTTATAGGGAGGTAGGTCATATAGTGGCTGTGGTAACAGTAAGCATGCCCGTGGCATGGAGTTTTCTGCGTGAGCAACAGCCAAAGAGAGGCAGCTATCACTTACATCACATCACCACTTACATCACCATTGCATCTGACCCACTCTGCTGAAGGAGACCACCTTTCAAATTCTGTGATGTACAAACAGCAGAGGCATTGATTAACATTGCGAAAGAATGAGTCCAAGCCACAAAAATTGGATCTAGCTTTTCGAACCCTTCAGAATTCAGGGATGCTGAGATCTGGGTGTTGATTCTGGACCACATCTGCTTGCACTATTTTTCATGAGAGTAAATCAGGAACCAAAAAGGAAAAGAAAATGATAATCAGTAAATATACATCTATCTATTTCTTAGAGCTAATAGCAGTTTACCAAGGCTACATATTCCGTCAGAGTTAGTTGGAAGAATACCATGAGCTGCTAATGGCACATAATATGCCAAACTCCTCATGGCCCATAGATGAACAAGGAAAACTAGGGCACTGTCACTTAGAAATAAAAGAAAAGAAGTAAGAAATAAAATTATTTCTTTATGAAGTGAAAGATCTTTAATTTGCGGACAGCCAGACATATAAAAGGTGATGTGAATAGGTACATTGATTGGTTTTCATTAGGCAGAGTGGGCTCTGTAGTACTAGGAGATATTTGATTGGATCACACAGATGAAAGGATGCCTGTAAACACATCTCTCTGAAATCTCTAGGAACACAAAAACATCTTTATTTTAGCTTTATAGAAGCGTACAGCAGAAATCTATGGAGTGATGCCATGTTGTAGGTTAGGTCAAAACATTTAATATATGTTTCTCCCCTCCTATGCCTCCTTGTTCTGATGAGGATACTGTAGAGAAATAAAATGCTGGACACATGTTATATTGAAAATGCCAAACTGGCCATTTTGGTTCCTGTTTTCAATGCTGGGAGTAACATTAGAACTTCTTTCTCTACCTCTTATGAAGAGGCAAGATTGTCTGGGGCTCACTTCAGTGAAAATCTTCCATCTTAAATAGGTTAGCTTAGCTATTCAAAAGAAGGACCGCATCAAAAGAAGATATTCTGAGCAGTGTTATGTTTCACAGCATGCAAACAGGGAAGCTAGATAAAAGAAAAATACTCCTGCTCAAACTAAAGGCATAGGTAATGGGAGAGGAAAGAAAGAATGAGAGCCCCATGATGGAGAAAGATATTTATATTTCTACAAGAAAGTATGCAGATTGGCATGGTAGTTCTTCTCAAGATTTAAGTGGTATCTTTCCTCAAAGTACTTTAGAGCAGACAGAATCCTTCTCATTTTGCCCCCATGCAATTCATTTTAGGGAAGCTTAAAGGGTAACCTTAGTTCTGACATTTTCTAACTGTTGAATGTTGACTTTGAGTGTTGACTTGCTGTTATTTTAACATGTTTTTTTGGTATGAGATAAAATTAAAGCTAATAATGGAAGGTGTAAACTGATCTTGGTTTATGGGGCTTAATTACTTCCCTCCCTGTGTATGTTGGGTAATTTCTTTTATATAATGTTAGCCATTAACAAGTCAGCTTTTTACTTACCATTACTGCTCAATGGTATCCAAAAATACTGTAGCTCTTTCCTGTTCTAACATAATTGGGGTGTGTTGGAGTAAATGCTTACTTTTGAATGGTAACTGCTGTTTTACTATTCCCTGCTGACTGATTAATGGACACAATGAAAGAGAAAAGAAAGTGTCTGTTACGATGCGTTATAACATCAGATATTTTTTTCCTAGCAGAGCACTTGTAAAGAGGTCCTTTCATATGGGATGGTTATGGTGGTAAATTAAAATTTCCCCAGTCTCCACATTTCACAATCCTTGCTGTGTCACGAAGGATTGGTGTCTATGCTCCTGCAGAGAAAAGAAATGATCAGGTTAGAGCTAATTTGGGGCTTTCCTTCATGCAGAAACTTTATGGAGTTTCTCTTTCTTCCATCCAGAACTAGCATTATTCTTTCATTGATCACCAGTACAATGGGATATGAGCATTTTGTAATAATAATGACAATTTCAAAACTTCTAATTCAGTTTAACCCCTGTTCCCTATTATTATCCATATGAACAGTGCAAGTGAATTGTTTTTATATGCATGAATTGGGCATAGTATGGCAACTGCTACATAAAAACAGCTTTCATTGTTGGTATTGCTACTTTCTGGTAGCACCTAGAGGATACAACCTGGACAAAATCTGATCTGTTCACAGGGAGGCAATTATTATGGATCACATATTATTTGGCTATGTCTACACTACAGTGTTTTTGTGCAAAAACCCATGGAGCGTCCACATCTCAAGCATGTTTTTGCACAAGAAAATTTACAGTAAAGTGGCAGAACAGAGGGCTTTTTGCGGTGTAAGTATACCTCTTTCTACAAGGAATAACTCTTTTTTGCGCAAGAGTTCTTGCGCAAAAAGGTGTGTGTGGATGCTCCACAGGGGTTTCTTGTGCAAAAAGAGCCTATCAGTAAAAGTACAGGTACTCTGACGGCTGTTCTGTGAATGGCCATCAGAACTTTCTTGTGCAAGAACTTCTGTGATGCGCTTTTGCACAAGAAGTTTTTGCGGAAGATCTCTTTCGCAAAAAGCTTCTTGCGCAAAAACCCTGCAGTGTAGACAAAAGCCTTTGTGCATACTTCCACTACAGTCCATGGCATTACCTGTGAGAATAATATATTATCCATACTACAGTAGCACTTAGCATCCCCAGCTCAGATTTGGGTCCCCGTGTGCAAGGTACTGTATGCATCCATAGTAAACAACTGTTCCAGTCTCAAAGAGTTTACAATCTAAATAAATAAATCAGACAAAGGGTGGGAAGGGAAAACAGAGGTAAACTGGTTTGCCCAAGGTGACACAGCAGATGGGTGTCAAAGCAGGGACTAGCATCCTGGTGTCCTGAGCCTACTGGCTGTCTACTGCAGGGGTTTTCAAACTCTGGGTCACAGCTCATAAGGGCAAGCCACTAGCTGGCTGCAAGAGGCTTTGTTTACCTTACCTGTACCTCTGGAGGCATGGTGAGCACAGCTCCCGTTGGCTGCGGATCGCCATTCCCAACCAGCGGGAGATGCGGGAAGTGATGTCCCAGTCCACACTGTTTCCTGCAGCTCCTATTGGTCGGGAACGATGATCCATAGCCAATGGGAGCTGCACTCACCATACCTGCGGAGGCACAAGTAAACACAGCCTCTCACAGCCAGCTAGCTGCTTGCCCTTACAAGCCACAACCCAGAGTTTGAAAACCTCTGGTGTACTGAACTACATGACCTCACCCCAGCTCATGTGAGTTGTTTTAGGGCTAAATAGCCCTAAACCTATTTAGGGTTCATTTTCCATATCTTGCAGGATATGAAGACATTTACTTTAAGAAATAAATTAGGGCTGTCAAGTGATTAAAAAATTTAATCGTGATTAACTGCGTGCACCTCCCCTTTGATGCGCCACCACGGCGTTTCAACGGGGCAGTGCTCCATGGAGCCCGGAATCAGCGAGAGTCCCCAGCTGACTCCAGGCTCCATGCAGCGCTGCCCCTTTCAAGCACTGCGGTGGTGTATCAAAGGGGCAGTGCAACACGGAGCCCAGGATCAGCTGGAGTGCCCAACTGATCCTGGGCTCCGCATTATACGGCCCCTTGGAAACGCCACCCCGGCACCTCAAAGGGGCAGCATGTTAGGAGCCTGGGATCAGCTGGAGTGCCCAGCTGACCCTGGGTTCCGCTGCCATGGGGAAACCAGGATCAGCTGGGAGTCCCCAACTGACCTGGGGTGCCACAGCTGCCCCTTTAAAATGCCGCCTCTGGCGTTTCAAAGGGGCAGCTGCCATGGAGACCGGGGTCATCTGGCGACTGCCCAGCTGATCCTGGGCTCTGTGGGAGAGTGGAATCCGGGGTCAGCTGGGGGCTCCGAGGTTCTGGGGAAATGCCGCACAGAGCCCAGGATCAGCTGGGGAGTTCCCAGCTGACCTCAGGCTCCAGGGCTGCCCCTTTAAAACGCTGCCTCTGTACGCATTTGAAAGGGGCAGCCTTGGAGTGCCACATGGCCACATGGCACTTCCCTGGAACCTGGGGTCAGCTGGGGACTCCCCAGCTGATCCCGAGCTCTGCATTGCACTGCCCCTTTGAAGCACCGGAGCGGCACTTCAAAGGGGCAGTGCAGCATTAACGCCTGCGATTAACGCATTAAAAAATTGAATGCCTTAATCCTGGACTGCGTTAATCGCAGGTGTTAATGCATGTCAATGGGCAGCCCTAAAATAAATGTCAATGAGCTGACATAAAAGAACAGAAAAGAGGAAGGCAGGCTGCTCATCCTTCTCCTTATACAAAGAGATTACATTTGCATAGATTATGGTAAAGAAAGCTGTGTTTGTCCATCTTATGTTGAAGATGGTTTGGAATGCTTTGCCCAGTTAAGTAATTATTTGGTTAGATACCTTTAAAAACTTATTAATGCAGTAATGGAAAAAGCTTTCCAAGCTGGCTTATTACGGATATACTTGGGATCACAAGAACACTCTTCTATAAAGAAGGGAAAAATTGCCACCAGGGAGGAATATGTTGCGTAGAAGCTGAATAAATTTCAATTCTTGCTCTTAATAAGGTAATATCAACATTATTTTTTTGTCAAGAATGGCATTCAGTCAAAACACCACTTCTCCAAGTATGCAGCTCAGGGAAAATTATCCTTAAAATACATGTCTTTGAAGGCAGCAGCTTAGGGATATGCTATTCTACATCACAATTTATCATCATTTATTGGAATTGTCAGATAGTTTCATGAGGCACATGCTTCTTGCCCTGACTGCTTTATTGCTGCCTCTGTCGCTCAGCTAACTAATTTTGGAGAATTGCAAGCTCTTCCTGAACTTTTTTTGGGGCTGATTCTTATTTATGCTACCACTCATTTACACCACTCTGTCTGTGTACAGGGGCCTTCAAATGGACAGAAGTTACATTTACTCTCATATTAAGGCCTTTTCACACTGCCAGTCATGTAAACAGAAGCCTTAGTGTAAATGAGAAACAGATCCACTGACTCTACATATTTTTCTTGTTACTTTTTCAGAATGAATGATATATTGTAGATCAGCCATTTTTTCTTTGCAGATTGTCCAATTTAGATCTTGCTAATTCATTTGAAAATACTGTAAGTCACTTTGCAAGAGTTTTAGGAGATCTAGCATTGGTTACATGGTACCTTTAGGAAATGAATAATTTTTACTCTCATTGAAAAACACTAATATGAACGAAGAAGATGAAAACTTGGCTGTAGCAAAACTGATGGTGAAACTACCATTGACTGTTTTGGGGCTTGGATTTCATCGTTAAGTGAATATTTGACTACTGGGAGGCACTCAGCGACAGAGAACGTTTGTTATGGGATTGACTTCACTTGCGTAGGGAGGGAAACAAGGATGGAGAAGTTTGCACAACTCATCAGGTCTATTTCAGGAGAGGGTAGGTGAAATTCTGTGGCTTGCAATGTGCAGATTATGGGGGTCCCTTCTGCCTTTAAAGTGTGTGAGTCTGAGTTTGATTTATGTAATATATACAGACTAAGAACGTTGTGTGATTGCTAAATTAGTGCTCTATTCCTTTGAATCAAAGATATCATCTCTAATTCAGATGGCACTATTTTCTGCCATTCATCAAAAAGTCATCTTCAAATCTGGATATCTCTTACTTTTGCATTGGTGGAACTTGAAAAAAGAATAAGAAATAAAACAGGCATGTTTAGCAAGATTAAGTAAGCAACGTGTTACCTTGTGAAATAGTCATGAATTGAGTGAAGTTAGTGAGAGTAAATCTAGGAGAATAATTTATGCTCTCGGTGTGACATGCTGATCTTGACCTGTCCCGTCAGCTCTCACTAATGGAGTTGCACCTGTGCTGGGAGAGCGTTTAATGAATATATAACTTCAGAATAGCTTCTAAAGGAAAAAAATCTCTCTCCAGTCTGCTAAGTTGTTTGCACAACATAAAACAGGGGATAGAAGTGGTTTAGTGAACATAATTTACTCAAATTTCCAAAAATCAGGGTAAACAACAAAGTATTCTCTTGGATGTAAACTAGTTCAGTCATAGAGGAAAAAGAGTCATTGTTGATAGCTGCTTCTCAAAGTGGACAGGAGATAATGTAGGGTTAGAGTCCTTTAATTAAATATATTTATGAATGATTTAGAGGAGGAAATGAAGAGCATGTTGGTGAAATTTGCTGATGATTCTGATCTCTTTGGGTTAGTAAGGATTATGGAGAATTATGAGAAACTTGTGATAGCCTAACGATATTTCAGGATACCAGAGTATCCCGAAATAGCTATCCCACGTCTTAACAGCAAGGCCATTATTTCGGGCTTGCTGTTCCAACATCTATAAACCTCATTCCATGAGGAGTAAGGGATGGTTCAGAATAGTGCGTTATTTTGAAATTTGGTGCTGTATAGACAGTGCCAAATTACGAAATAAGCTATTTCTAAATAAGATCAGAATAAGATATGCAATTTGCGTAGCTCAAATTAAGTATCTTATTTCGAACTACAGTGCAATGTAGACGTAGCCTTAGAGACATGGCATCAAAATGACAGATAAAATTCAACTGCAATAAGTATAAGGAATGAACATTGTATAACTAGTGTCAGTTTCTTAAATATACTGATGGGTCTGAAATTGAGCGATCCTCTGGAGAAATCACTACCATGAGTAACTCTATGATATATCTTCCCAGTGAAGTAAACCTCAGTCAAGGAATAAAATTTAAAAAAACAGCAAATAGAATGGATGGATGTATTTTAAAAGGGATATTAAGGAAGATGTTGTGATGACAATATATCACTGGTTATCCCTTATCTCAAATACTTTACTCACAGTTTTGGTTTCTATGCTGTAGGGAATATGTTGATACTAATAGTCAAATGGCCTGGAAAAGTAACTAGGGTTATTTAACCTGCAAAGAAGTTAGCGAGGACATAGGGCCTGACCCAGATCACATACTGGTGTAATGGTATTCAATTCACTGGTGTTACATCTGTAGGCATGTCTAGACTATCCTCGGCTTCTGAAAGAAGATATGCAAATTAGGCACAAATTTGCATATCTTCTTCCGATCTCTTTTTCAGGAAAAAAAAGCAGACTAATGGGGTTTTTTAGCGCAAGCCCCCCTTTTTCGAAAGAACCCTTATTCCTCAAAAAATGAGGTTTATAGGGTTCTTTCGAAAAAGGAGGTTTTTGCATGAAAAACCCTATCTAGATTGCTTTTTTTTCCAAAAAAACCTCTTCTGAAAAAAGGACCGGAAGAAGATATGCATATTTGTGCCTAATTTGCATATCTTCTTTCGGAAGCCGAGGGTAGTCTAGACGAGTGAAAACTAGTATGTCTGAGGCCACTGATATTTAAAATTTTGAAGGATATTGTGAAAACTGATCAGTCCTTTTCTGTTTGTCCTTATAACATAAGAACAATGAGTAGGAGATAAAATTAATGGTTAGTAAATTTAGATCAGATACAAGGGAAATATTACTTCACAGAGCATGCAGTGAACCTTTAATTTGATGATCCCAAGCAGTAAACATTGTGTCTGGAACTGGAAGAGGACATGAACATTTTGTGACCACAAACAATACTTTAACCACAAAAGCTAAAATAAGGGCAACGTACTCTGATAATTCAAGGTGTACAGCAGTGGTCTCCAACCTTTTTAACCGCAAGATCACTTTTTCAATGTAAGTGCAATGTAATATCTACCTCAGACCCAAATACCCTTGCCCCACTTCCTTCCCACCCCTTCTTTTAGGCCCTGCCCCTGCTCCATCCCTTCTCTGAGAACTCACCCTGCTCACTCCATCCCTCTTTGTCCCCCATCCTAACTCACTTTCACCAGGCTGGGGTAGGGGGTTAGGGTACAGGCTCTGGTCTTAGGCCAAGAGGTTTGGAGAGTGGGAGGGGCTCGGGCTTAGCCCAGGGTGTGGGATTGGGGTCTAGGAGGGGTTTCACCATGTTGACCACCTTAGATACCCACCTCTGTATCTAGTTCTGAAAGGAGACGTTTTCACCTAGTCCTCCCAGCTATATCCAGCTGCAGAGAGGACCCCCCCATGCCAACTGTCCAGCTGTTGAGAATTCCCTTCCCTCAACTATATCCAAATCTATAGAATGGGCCAAACTGATTCCAATGAGGTTAAACTGGCACTGCTATGGTCATATTGAGTCTTTCAAAGGCCTAAACAGGGAGTATTAAAAAAGCAGAATAGTAGCTTGCAATAAAATGTAATTTTAAGAAAGCAGCAACTGTGAATTTCAGCCTGGCTTTTTGGCTACCAATAAAACTGGCTTGGTTAATTTGGCAGTCATCCCTATATCAGTGATGGCTTAATTGCTGCGCAAGATGGGAAGAGAGCTGTACTGTTTGGAAATGCCAAGCTAACGTTGAATTGGCTCTCTTTCTATATAGAACTGTAATACATTGCTAACACCACTCCTGAAATTAGTTTTGCAAATTTCAGATCAAAGCTTAAAAACTGATTCTCTCTTTCTCAAGCACATTTTTGACTAATTTTCTCAGCACTTGCAATCAATATTTAATATCAGAGCAGGCCACAAAGCTCAATACTTTCTCATCACCTGGTCTCAGATTGGAGGTCTCGGCGTGAAACACAAAATAAAGCCATAACATGAACAGGTAGCAATTGTAAAGACGTTTATGGTAGTGACCAGAAAGGTGGCTTGAGTAAATAATGCCAGCTTTTAAAAATGGAATTAGATTTGACCAAAGGCTAAATGTAATGGAGGTTTTATTTTGGGGGACATAATATTAATTAAAAATAATGGATCCCGACTGCTTTAGTATTTATACTGTGGCAATGCCTAGAAGCCCTGAGGAAGAATCAACACCCTCTTGTGCTAAGTGCTGCAAACATATAAATAAGTCCACTCTGCCTGTGATGGGGTGTATCAACCCTGCACTGGGCAAACAGGCCTTAACCAGTCACTTGGGGCCCAAGAGGAGACACCCTTTTGCCTTTGGTGCACGTGATCCAGGTGGAGGGAGCAGAGAAAAGGAACGTGGTCAGCTGACAGAGGAGGTGGATGGATGTGCGCCACTGGCTTCTGCTGAAAAACGGCCAGTTGTCCGGATTGCTGAGGCAGGGATCCTGACTTCACAAACACACCAGCTGTGGAGACCAATGGGGATGCCAAGCTAATGTCCAAGCCCAAAGTTGACTTAAGGGTAGGCACTGACCCAGGAAATGTAATGTGAGCCAATACCTGAATCCTGAGAAGGGTTTCCAACTCTGACAGAAGCTATTCCAGGACATTTTCCCCTCGACATGACTTAGTGTCATTTTCTTACAATAGTTTGGGCTTACAGGGAAAACAAAACCATTTACAGGTTGTTACCTTAAGTACCGGGCCATTAACTTTCCGAGCATCCATACTGGCCCACATTAGCAAATGTAGAATTATAAAGAGATCCACACTTCACAGTTCTGACTTCACATACAAGAATGATACCTGCACAAACATAGAATAGACACATTCAACAGATTGTAACTTTTAAAGTAATCTGTTACATGAAACATTTTGCCTAAAGCAGCTTCGAGTTATGCATATTCCTATTCATAAGCCACTCTTCATAAAGCATAGGGGTGGGCCCTGTAGGCTACATCTACATTGCACATTCTTGCACAAGAAGATATGCAAATGAGGCATGGCAATGAATATCACCACGCCCATTTTGCATACCTAATGAGCCACCATTTTTGCGCAAGGGGCTTTTGTGCAAGAAGAAGCAGTCTATACTGCTTCTTGCGCAAAAAACCTCTCTTGCGCAAGAGCTGTTCTGCCTGAAAATAAGCGGCAGAACGGGTCTTGTGCAAGAGGGGATTTTTGCGCAAGAAGGAGCCGCGTAGACTGCTTCTTCTTGTGCAAAAGCCCCTTGCGCAAAATGGCGGCTCTTTTGCATATCTTCTTGTGTAAGAATGCGCAATGTAGAGGTAGCCGTAAAGACTGATGCAGATGCTTAATTTTTCACTACTATGACACCGAACTGTGCTACGCCAGAAGGAGCCCAGGCAATGAATTGTGGCTCACGCAGGTACAGCTCCTTCCCTACTCCCCCTTTACTCTGGGGTGAAGTAATGTGCTACTGTTTTCATCATCAACCTAGCTGCGCCTGGCTGCCATGCTGGGAAGGCAGAACCACGGGTCTGCCCATTTCTCCCTGTTCCCATTGCATAGGAGAAGAAACTACTCATCACGCAGCCCCTCGTCTTACCACCAAACTTGCAGTAGTCATGTAGGGGACCAAGCTTGTGTGTAGTGTAGTATAGTGTAGTGTAGTCAGGGCCACAGTCTGCCCCTATAGTTATTGTGAGGGATAGAGGCCTTATCTGATACACGACGAAGAACAATTTAAAACACAGTGTAGCCTCAGCCACTTGCACAGAGAGAAAAGCTGGTTTCTGGCTTGTTCCTGGCACTGATTTAGTTCATTGCAATGGGATACCATCCTCCCCGGATAGCAATTTCATTCATGGCATTTACTCCCTGTTATGGGCAGCTCAACACAGAAGAGACAACGGCATCTGTCTGAGGAGAATTCCACGTGAAAAATTAAACATGTGCTTGTCGCCAAGAAAGAAAGCAGAGTTGTTTTTCTATTCTTTGATGCAGGTAAGTGACACTAAAATGATCCGCCTTAGATCACAGAAGCAAGCAGAAAACATGACAGCGAGTAACAGCAATGTTTCAAGTACTATGGAAAGCTCTTAAATGCTTAACCTCAGAGAATGAAAATGTAATTGGATCTGATTTTGCTATCACTTGCACTGGAGCAAATCGTCAGTAACTGCAGTGAAGTGAATGGAATTAAGCCAGTATAAAAGTGATGTAAATTCTCTACCCATTTTGTTTAGGGGGGCGATCTCCCCATTCACTAAAATGTGTTCTCTCTTCCTTGTACCTCACTTAGCCCTGGCATATCACAGAATCATAGAAATAAACCCCAGATGTCATCAAGCTGGTCTCTTGCACCGAGGCAGGAGCAAGTGAACCTAGACCATTCCTGAAGGGACCATTGTGTTATCTAGTCTGGTCTGGTCTGTAACACAGGCCACAGAATTTCCCCAAAATAATATCCTGTCCTCCAAAGTGCTTGCCATTCCTCCCAGCTTGGGCTATGTCTAGACTACAATGTTTTATCAGAAAAAGGTACGCTCGCAATTTGCGTATCTTTTTCCGATAGTTTTGTCGGAAGAGGCTTTTTTGAAATTGGCCCATCTATGCTGAGCCAAATTTTGGAAAAACCTCCTCTTTTGGAAGAGCCATTCTTCCTCGTGGAAGGAGGAAGACAGGGCTTCTGAAAGAGTGTGTCTGCTCTTCCGCGAAAAAAAGCAGAAGAGCAGATGCGTTCCCTGGACGCGGCAGAGTTTTTCTGGGATACCTCTAGTATCCCGGAAAACCCCCATAGTCTAGACATAGCCTCAGTGTCATCTGCGCATTTGATAAGCATACTCTGCAGTCCATTATCCAATTCAGTTATGAAAAACTAGAACAGTACTGGACTTAGGACTGACCACTGTGGGACTCCGCTTGATATGTCCTCCCAGTTTGATAGAGGATCATTGAGCATTACTCTTTTAGTACAGTCTTTCAACCCATTGAGCACATATTTCATACTAACTTCATCTAGACCACATCTCATGAGAATGTCATATGGGACTATCAAAAGCCTTACTAAAAATAAGATATATCAAGTCTACCATTTCCTCCCTCTCTGCTATGTCTGTAACTTTGCCAGAGAAGGTTTGGTTTGGCATGATTTGTTTTTGACAAATCCATGCTGGCTATTATAACCCTATTTTTCCGTGTGGTTGCAAATTGATTGTTTAATAATTTGTTCCAGTTAGGGCTGTTGATTAATCAGAGTTAACTCATGCAATTAACTCAAAAAGTGAATCACAATTTAAAACATTAATCACAATTAATAGCAATTTATCTGCATTGTTAAACATAGAATAACAATGTAAATGTATTACATATTTTGGATGCTTTTCTACATTTTCAAACATTGATTTAAATTACAACACAGAATACAAAGTGTACAGTGCTCACTTTATATTATTTTATTACAAATATTTGCACTGTAAAATGATAAAATAAATAGTATTTTTCAGTTCCCCTCATGCAAGTATCATAGTGCAATCATGTACATGTAATTTACAAGTGTCGATTTTTTAATATATAACTGCACTAAAAAAAAAGCTTGTAAAACTTTAGAGCCTACAAGTCCACTCAGTCCTACTTCTTGTACAGGCAATTGTTTAGAGAAATAAGTTTGTTTATGTTTATGGGAGATCCTGCTTCTTATTTGTGTCACCTGGCAGTGAGAGTAGGTGCTCCCTTGATACTTTTATAGCTGGCATTGCAAGGTATTTTTTGGCCAGAGATGCTAAATATTCATATGCCCCTTCGTACTTCAGCCACCATTCCAGAGGACTTACTTCAGTGCAGATGATGCTTGTTAAAAAATTAATGCCTTAATTAAATTTGTGACTGAATTCCTTGAGGGGAGAATTGTGTATGTCTTCTGCTCTGCTTCACCTGCATTCTGTCATACATTTCATGTTATAGCAGTCTCGGATGATGCCCCAGCACATGTTTGTTTTAAGAACACTTTCATTGCACATTTGACAAAACACAAAGAGTGTACCAATGTGAGATTTTTAAAGATAACCACGGCACTTGAGCCAACATGTGAGACTCTGAAAATGCCTTCCAAAATCTGAGAGGCACTAAGTGTGAAGCGTGCTCTCAGAAATCTTAAAAGAGCAACACGCCAACACAAAACTATAGAAACTAAACCACCAGAAAAGAAAATCAACTTCTGCTGGTGGCATCTGACTTAGATGATGAAAATGAACATGTGTTGGTCCTCACTGCTTTGAACCATTATTGAGCAGAACACAACATTAGCATAGACATGTGTCCTCTGGAACGTTGGTTGAATATTGAAGTGGTATATGAAACCGTAGCACCTCTGGCACATAAATATCATGTGATGATGGTTACAGCTATGCCGTGTAAATGCCTGTTCCCACTTTTAGGTGACATTATAAACAAGAAGTGGACAAAATTATCTCCTGTAAATGTAAGCAAACTTATTTGTCTATGTGATTGGCTGAACAAAAAGTAGGACCTAGTGGGCATGTTGGCTCTAAAATTTTACATTATTTTATTTTTGAATGCATTTTTGTACTTAATTCTACATTTGTAGGTTCCATGTCAATGATAAAGAAATTGCACTAGAGTACTTGTAATGGGAGAACTGAAAATGACTTTCTCTTTGGTGTTTTACGGTGCAAATATTTGTAATAAAAAATAAATGCGCAGTGAGCACCAGGGCCTTTGCATTCTGTGTTGTAATTAAAATCAATATATCTGAAAATGTAGAACATCCAAAATATATTTAAACAAATGATATTCTATTATTGTTTAACAGTGCAGTTAATCACACAATTAATCATAATTAATTTTTAAATCATGCAATTAATCATGATTAATTTTTAATCGCTCGACAGCCTTAGTTCCAGGATCTTTCCAGTTATAGAAGTTAGGCTGACAGATCTATTATTCCCTGGGTCCTCTTTGTTCCGCATTTTTAAAAATAGCATTATGTCTGCCCCGCTTCAGCCATCTTGACTATAATTACTAGAAGGAAGGGAATGTTCTGTTCTGAGAAATAAGTATTTGTCATGTTCACTTTTCCCCCCTTGTTTCTGAATGCTTTGTGTTCAATGTCTTGAGAGTGACTTTAGCCTGAGCTTTAAAATTAAGCATGTGCTTAAATGCCCTTCCTGAATAGAGAAGTTTTCCTGAATTGAGGCCTATGTCCATGATGATAAGCTAGTAAGTATGGAGAAGATCTGGCTGCTTACAGGGAACATTCACTTTCCGAGGGCAGTCGGTATAAAGATCACACTTCTAGAGTCCTAAAATCATAAATTAGTCCAGGAGCAGGCAGACTGATCAAATTTCATTATGTGGCTTGCTGTGCACAATGAACTAAGCTCAACTCGCCTTGCTCGTTTGTGTTAGAATCTCACTGCATTGCCAGCTGTGGAAACCTTAGCATCACAGTTCTGGGCATGATCCCACTACAATGGCTATTTTTCTCTGGCTTGAATGGGAGCAGGATCAAGCCCTTTATGAGATGAAGAGAAAAAGGTGACTTGTATTACCCTGATTACCATCATTTTGACTTTTTTCTTTTCTCATTGTGACATGTTTTCTGTAATCCCCAAACCATACACTTCATGTCTTGACATTTAGGAAAGAGCCATCATCCAATTCACCATCTGACTGATAGTAATCGTATAGTCCATTTTTGGGATCTTGTCTCATTCCCATTTAGCTCAGTGGAAGTTTCAGCCCTTGTGTATTGTGGTGTAAGCAGGATCATGTCCAAGACAGTTGGCGTAAGAGTTATGCTTCCCCTAAAGTACATGTATTATAATTTATTTGTATTCTGGCATTAATTAGAGACCCCCAACAAAAATCAGATCCTCATTCCCAAATACTATGCAAACACACAATATTGTGTTAGGTCCACTGGCCCAGATCCACAGAACTATTTAGGTGCTTAAATCCCATTGATTTCTACATGCATTTCTATTTTTTTCTGCAGGAAACAATAAAAAAGAATCAGATGTTAGGAGAGATTTCAGGGTTGCACTACAGTTTTGTATTAATATATGTTGTATAGTTAATTTTTGTTGAGACATCAGTATCTATTGGAATTAGGTTTTGGAAATGAGCAGTGGAGAAGGGGCCCAGACAGGAGTATGGAAGGGCTGGCGCTTTGCCCTGCTCCTCTCCTTTTGTCCACTTGGACAGTGAAAAGGGAGCGAATGTTCCCTCTAACTTTCTTAAGTGGAATATGAGTGTGGTAAGCAGCCAGATCTTCTTCCTACTTACTGGTTTATCACCACAGACTGTCTGCATCCCCTCAGCTGGTGATTCCCTCAGCACAAGTTTAGATCTTGCTATGCTGCCTTCCCCATAAGTTTCCAGCACAGGGTTTGTGTCAGGGTGGGCAGTGGCAGTAGGGAGGGACTTGAGTATAAAGCACTACAGCTGTGCTAAGCTGGTGGACAGTTCCTATGGGACTGTTGTCAGCAGGCACAAGTTAGAGAAGCCCCCCAGCTTCCTGCCATTGTAACCCTCACACCTAGTGTGGGTCACTGTCCCATGCAGTAGCACTTAGACTCGGCCTGGGCAAAATACAGCCCACGGACTGGATGTGGCCCACGAAGCCACCAGATCCGGCCCATGGAGGCAGCGGGGAGCCCCAGGCAGACTCCCCATCTTGCCCCGTGTGCCATGCAGAAACGCGGCTGCATGGCTCTGTTTCTGTTTTATAACTGGGGGGGAAGTTTCAGGAGCTGCCCCACCCCCAGCACAATCCCATTGGCCGGTTTCTGGCCACAAACCCAGCCAATGGGAGCTGCTTGTTTGAATAACAGGCAGCCAAGAAGAACCATGACCCCTCTCCTCATCTCAGTTATTCAATGAAGCACATGGCCAGGCAAGCAGGCTGGCTGGCTGGCTGCGAAACATTTTAAGCTCCGCAGGCAGGCAGGCTGGTTTGGCTGCTGACTGGTAAGTCTCCTGGCCACAGCCTGCCTCTGGCACCCCAGCCCCTCCCTGCCCTAACCCTCTGCCCCCCCCACTCAACATACCTAAATCCTCTGTCCCCCTCTTATACCCATACCCCCTCCCAGATCTGTCACCCCAATCTCCTGCCTCAGATCACAATACCTTCCTACCCTAGGCCACATCCCAAACCCCTGCACTCAAGTCCCCTGCCCTAGGTCACAACTGCCTCCTTCACCCAAACTCCCTCCCAGACTCCAGTCTCCCTCCTGCACCCCAATCCCTTACCCCAAGCTCCCCTCTGCACCCAACCTCCATCCCAGACCCCACATCTCCTCCATTAATATCCTGGAAAAGTGCGTCCCTCGTCCACTTTCCAAAATCTTGGAGTGGCTCCCCCCCCCGTCAAAAAATATTGCCCACCCCTGACTTACACCATTTGCAGTGAGGGGTAAGAACAATGGAGCTCTACAGCCTAAGCTGAGAGTCAGCTACATTTGTTGCTCAAGTTGTAGAAGCTCCTATGCTAAGCTCCAGAGATCCTAGCTTCAGATCTGCCCAGTGGCAGTTACACCATCTTCCCACTCATTCACCAGCGCTAATAATATAAGGGTATGTCTAGACTACATGGCTCCGTCTACGGATCCATGTAAACTAGTTTACCCAGCATAGGCAAAGAAGCGGGGATTTAAATAATCCCCGCTTCATTAAAATAAACATGGCCACCGCGCTGTGCCGACGATCAGCAGATTCAGCACAGCGCAGCAGTCTAGACACGGATCTGTCGACTGGGGGAAGCCTTTGCTGACCGATCCCTTATGCCTCGTGAAAAGAGGTACAGGATCGGTTGGCAAAGGCTTTCCCTAGTTGACAGATCCGTGTCTAGACTGCTGCGCTGTGCTGGATCTGCTGATCGTCGGCACAGCGCGGTGGCCATGTTTATTTTAATGAAGCAGGGATTATTTAAATCCCCGCTTCTTTGCCTACGCCGGGTAAACTAGTTTACATGGCTCTGTCGATGGAGCCATGTAGTTTAGACATACCCTAAGTGCCCAGATAGTAAAAGCAGCCTGAGTAACAGTCATTTCCTTCTGAATCAAGTTTCACTTTCATAAGTTTTCTGATGGTCATGATCCTATAAATTCTCCAGCTCGCCATAGAATATCGCAGGAAAAACAAGATGGAGAAGACCTGAATTTCTAATATAAAACCCAAAGAGAATTTAAAAAACCCCCAAAACTTCTCAGGCTTTCTTTGTATAATCAAGAACGTTTTCAGTGCCAAACTGTGGCATTTAGTCACTGGTTTACAGTAATGCAAAGCGGACCCATCCTAGAGGAACTTCTGTTGGTAGAAAGGGGCAAGAGGTTGTGACCTCTGGGAGGTACAAGTCTGTCCTTTTGCCCTGTGGGCGCAGCTCCAGCCGCTGACCTGAATGAGAAGATCATGCAGTGCCATGTGAATGCATTAGTATGGTTGTGAGACCTAGGTCCAGCAATTGTAAACCCAGGTCTACAGTGGATTGTGGATGCTCAAGCGCAGGCTTAGAAACACCAGTCTACAAGCCTAGGTCCCACTGACGCAGGTTTACAAAGCAGTGCTGACATACCTCATTGAAATCTTAGTAGACAAGACCCCTTCTTGGCACCTTTCAGGACTGGGCCTTGAGTGGTAGAAATGCTGCCGCCTTCTTTTGAGAACCCTTTTAATCTCTTACAAAATTTCTTCTCCGTCAGATTTGGGTAAAATGTTTTCCAGAGAACTAGAAGACAAGGTTACTGGAAACCAAATGGACCATTTCCCGTTTTTGTTAAAACATTGCAAATGATAAGTGGGATGAAGAAAAAAATATACTTTATGGAATTCCTATTTAAAAAAATACTACAAAAATTAAACAGAAAAATTTTAACAATCTTTATTTTAAGAAATCTGAAATAAAAATTAACCTCATAAAAATAAAACACTGTATCTTTGAAAAATCCAATAAATTAAATAAAGCATGTCCATTTTCCTTTTATTGTCCAAAATAACCCCTAAAATGAGTTAAAGATCCAAGCAATGCTTGGTAAATGCTAGTTTGCTAATACTATAATGTATTTTTTAAAGTTAACAGTATATCAACTTTTTTTTGTCTATAGACCCTCAATTATTAATGGTTTTTAGCATGACCATAAAACGTTGCTGGAGAGGAAAATATCTTCTTAGTTATTGTTAAGAATGGGTAGGAATAGTGCCCCTAGCCTCTGTTTGTCAGGGTGTGGAAATAGATGATAGGTGAGGGATCACTTGATGATTCCCTGTTCTGTTCACTCCCTCTGGGGCATCTGGCATTGGCCACTGTTGGAAGACTGGATGCTGGGCTAGATGGTCCTTTGCTCTGAGCCAGTATGGCCGCTCTTATGTAGAAACACTAGTAGCATTTGGGTATTTCTGTATAAGCGCATACCCAGGCTTCCAGGTGGATTTGCATTGCTAGCCTACACTGCAGCTGGGCCCCTATGTCTTCCATACTATTTTTAGGTGTATTAGCTAAATTGAAACTAGCAAGGGTGTGCCTGTGTGAGCTGCAGTTACACCACTGATGGCAGTGTAGACAGGCAACATATGGCAAGTGCAAATATTTTGCTTTGTTGCAGGTGCATAACAGGAATAAAACAAAAGTTCTCCCATTAGGTGAGCCAGAAAGCAGAGGCTGAGCTTTTATAAGGAATAAGCCATATGGAAATCTCGAGACTTGATTATTCGACAGGGTACTCAGTTGTCTCTAAGGAGATAGAACTCGAGCATTTATTTAGAAAGAGATTGCTGTGATGGTGGCATAACATGTCATTATAAATGTCTACCACATGCGTATGAAAAATATTTAAGACATTCAGTAAATGACTGAGGATTAAAACTTATTTGAACCGACTCCTTTTTGTTTCACGTGCCTGTAGGGCAGGGGTGGAGAACCTCAGGCCCTGGGGCCAAATGTGGCCCTTGGCTTGCCTATATCTGGAAAGATTTTGTGTGCTCCAGCTCCATGGGGAGGCGCGGGGGTGAGGTGGGGGGGCTGGAGCTCCAGTTCAGGCTCCCCAATGTGGCGGGAGGGGAGGCTGAGCCTCGGGAGCCAGATCTAGGAAAATCCATCGACTAGTCAATTAGTTAATTAACCTATATTTAACATTCCTATCCTGCTTGCAGATTTGGGGGCTATATAGAGAAGCCTGAGATCAAAGTGGATCTGGAAAGGCAAACTAGAACCAAGGGGCTTGAGTTGTGTCTCCATGCCTTTTGGAGCAGCTTGCTCTCTCTCTCTGTTTTTGGTTAATGTGTGGTGATGGTTTGGATTGTGAGAAATAAATTAGTGTTATGTTGCAACCCTGCAACAAGAGTATTTGATGTTTTTCATTTAGTTTCTCCGTGTGTATGATGTGAAAGATAATAGTACAGCTGTGTATGTTGTAGTAATAATGTGCTGTTTAGGGGAAAAGCAGTGTTCAGTTTAGCCATTGTTGCTCCTGCACATAATTGCAAAATAGTGCACATTGGAAAACATAATCCCTACTATATGTATAAATGGTGAGGTTTAAATTAGTGGTGACCACTCAAGAAAGAGATCTTGGGGTCATTGTGGACGGTTCTCTGAAAAACATCCACTCACTCTGAAGTTGCAGACAGAAAAGTGAACAGAATGTTGGGAATCAGTAAGAAAAAAATAGAGAATGGGACAGAAAATAGCACATTGCCTCTTTTATAAACTCATGGTATGCCCACATCTTGAATACTGCATGCAGATCTGATTCCCTCATCTCAAAAAACAATATATTGGAAAAGGTACAGAAAAGGGCAACAAAAATGATTAAGGGTTTGGAACGGCTGCCATATGAAGAGAGATTAAAAAGACTGGGACTTTTCAACTTAGAAAAGAGGAGACTAAGGGTGGATATGATAGAGGTCTATAAAATCATGACCGGTATGGAGAAAGTGAATAAGGAAAAGTTATTTCCTTGTTCCCATAATATAAGAACTAGAGGTCACCAAATGAAATCAATAGGTAACAGGTTTAAAACAAGCAAAAGGAAGCATTTCTTCATGCAGTGCACAGTCAACCTGTGGAACTCCTTGCCAGAGGATGTGGTGAAGGCCAAGACTATAACAGGGTTCAAAAAAAAGAACTAGATACATTTGTGGAGGTTGGGTCCATCAATGTCTATCAGCCAGAATGGGCAGGGATGCAAAACCATGTTCTGAAATCTCTCTAGCCTTTGTTAGAAGCTGGGAATGGGTAACAGCAAATGGATGTCTGTTCATTCCTTCTGAAGCACCTGACATTGGCCATTGTTGGCATACAGGACCCTGGGCTGGATGGACCTATGGTCTGCCCCAGTGTGGCCATTCTGATGTTCTTATGGCACACTAATAGCATGTTTACCCGCTGATAAAGCACCACTAGGCTCACAGTGCACTACCAATTGCCATTGCCAGAGCACCTGTGTTCAGTGTGATGCTGTAGCACATCATGACGCTACAACAAGCTGTGTCTCATTGGCTATTTATGCGGTTTTGCTAGAAATCTGTATTGTTAATTTCACTGGGAATCTGCTCAGAGTTAGCATTTAGGGCCAGAAGGGATGGCCAGATCTAGTCCGACCTCCTGCACATCAAGACTGCCCAGCCACCTGTACACCAACCCAAACCCCAGGATTAGGCCAAAGGATTACAGCCCACGGGAGACAGGAGCAGTGTGCCTTCGGCAGAGACCCGGTGGGACTGAGATACTAATGCTCATGGCCCCTGCAATGAGCTACATCCTGATGGTCCTGGCAAGTGACCTGTGCTGCAGAAGGTGCATAGGGGATACCCTCTTAACTGAAAGTCTGTAGAGCTAGAATATAGAGAAGTAACGATCAGCTTTTGTTCATGATTGCTACTGTGAGCAACACTATTTCTCATCTGTGTTCTTAAACCCGTGCCCTACCTTTTTTCCTGCTGCCACCCTACGAGAGTTAATTGTGGGGTTAATAGGATTGCGATATAAGAAAGGACATAGCCAAATGTTACAGCCTAGTTAACACATGCTCTGGTTCTGTGACTTAAGTTGCTTAAGGTCTTTTTATTATGAAGTGAATGTCTCTTCTGAGGTCCCCCGAGGCACAACCCTGAACTGCTTTGAGGATGTCTACCAATAAGTGTGAGACTCTCAGTGGGCATAAATTAGTGTAGCTCCATTAAAGCTGGTGGCACTATATTGTTTACACCCACAGAGAATTTCGAGCCTTCATACAGCTAGTGGCCCAATCCTGCAGAGATTTGTGTGAGTGCTTAACTTTTATGTGCTTGCAAGAATCCAGGAGTCTCAGAGTGTGTCAAGCTGATCACACACAAGGTTGGGGCCTACATTTGTTAGTACTCCAAAAGAAAAAATAGTGCTTGCCGGCAGTGTTTCCTTTAATTTCTGATATCCATGTGTGGGATGATTTATGCAATGGGCACCAATGTGGAGGTGATGTAGCACATAACAAAAGTCATTCCACACACTGACAGAGTGTGGTGGGGCTGGGGCTCAGGGCTGGAGCAGAGGGTTGGGGTGCAGGGTGAGGGCTCTGGCTGGAGGTGTGGGCACTGGGGTGGGGCTGGGGATGATGGGTTTGGGGTGCAGGCTGCCCCAGGGGAGAGGGGACCACCCAGCTCTTTTTCACTGTAGCAGCTTGGGGCCGGGTGAGAAGCGACTCTCCATGACTGCTGCAGCTCCAGTGGGCACAGCCAGGGGAGAAGCAGGCAGGATGGGAGCCAGGGAAGGGGCACCAATCCCCTGGCAGCGGCGGCTCTGGGTTGGGCACCATGGCCGGGGGAGAGGAGCGCTCCTCCAGCCCCACCACTCAGCTATTGTGGCCTGGGGAGCTGCACCCAGGGGAGAGGCACCCTCTCCAGCCCCAGCACAGAGTTGCCATGGAAAGATCCTGGAAACTTCAGCATGCCCAAGAAGCTCTGGATGCCAAGGATGCAGGTGCTCCAGTCCTGAGTCTAGTTCACATTACACCACCCCTGGGCTGTTCTGGCTGCTGGAGTGGAAGGGTGCTTTGATTTCACATGGGTTCTTCCAGCAATGTGCCACCTGGGAATTCCCCACCGGTGGCCATCCCGTGTAAAGGGGCTTTCATCTGTGCTGGCTGTTTAACACAAGCATTATATTAGCCGGGCCATGCACTGCCATCTGTGGAACATCATTAGTAACAACAAATCCGTTAAACGAGTAGCAGGATTATGTTTTACTCTCCACACGGAGGGACCCAACGCTGCATTCTCTCAGTGCTCCAGACTTCCGCTGCTGTCTGAGTATTGTGGCTGTGTAAGGAACGGCAGGTGAAGCCCTAGACGAATGATCTATAGGTGGATATCTGGTTTCCACTAGTATCAACGCATCACACATCGCATTCTAAAATATTTTTAAAAACACAACCAAGGGTTTGCTTGTAATGAGATGCACTGCTAAGAAAGTTAAGGTTTTCTTGCCTTGCCTATTTTTACTCAAAAGTCATTTTTGTAACTTGTGACCACTCCACGATGCCCAGAGAAGGGGGGGGGGGCATGGACCAGCCTTCATGCTGCACTCCTGTCTGTGCCCAGGCTGGGGAAGCTAGTGATGCAGCCAGGTGACCAAATTTGGTGATGAAACCTGCTTATGTGGCACATTGCACGTATGCTAAGAAGTTGCCCGAAGGGTCTGGGTTACAGAGCACAGACAGATTAGCCTACTTTTCAGGGACATTGAACATTGACTTCAATAGGAGTGTTTTTGAATAGCCAGTCCCTGGCTAGGGGATGAGCTTTCCCAAAGCCCTCACCACTGGCTGAGTTCTGTTCCCACTGAAGTCTGTGATTAAACTCCTGTTGACTTCTATCAGAGCTGAATTAAGCCAATGAGGGCTGTTGAAATTCCCACCCGCCATATGACAAGGCAGCTGATGCATTCAGGGTTCACTCTGTTGTTCCCAAGGGAGGCAGGGGGTGCCAAAGTCATGGATGTGGGAGACAGACACTGTAGCTGGATGCAGAGCTGTAGAAATATCATACTCTGCATGGCAAAAATAGCCATTTGCATGGCAGCATCCAAAGCTGTTAAATATTCATGTGCCATTATGCATAAATGTTGTCTCTCAGTAGCAAATTACTATATGTAGTGTAACTTGGAATGGTTTTTAGTGGCCCAGCAGTGAACTTTGCATTGCTCCCGGAGGGAAGTTGGCTGGCTGGCCAGAAGTCATTTTAACTCTGTGAGGGAAGGTTCATCGGGAAGCATCAGAGAAAAGCAGAGAACTTCTCTGGCCCCGATCACACAATTTAATCTAGGCAGACTGAAGTCTTCAAAAGGGCCCCTATAAATGTGGCGGGGGGTCTCTGCCTGGATATAATTACTGGACTAGGTGAAGAGCTATGTTTGTTCTCTTTCTACCACAATATTGTTATTTGTATTACAATAGCAGCTTAACAATCCCAACCATTACCAGGGCCCTGTCAGGTTTCAGGCTGGAAATAAAGCCTATATTTTTAACATTGACCGTCACCATTGGAGCAACTCACAGAGGGCCACAATGGATTCTCCACCACATAGGTATTTTTTCCCAAAGATCTGTTCTAGGAATTATTTAGGGGATGCTGTGGGGATTGTATGGAAGTTCTGCTGCCAGTAGCAGAGACTAAATGACAGGAGATTGAAGTTGCCCCGTTCTAGTCATATCTTATGATGCATCTGGCATTCGCCACTGTTGGAAGACCAGATACTTGCTGGGTTAGATAGATCATTGGTCTGACCCAGCATGACCGTTCTTATGTTCTCGTGTTGTAAAGGAGGTCAGACTAGATTGGGGAGCCGACAGCCTCGCCAGCCCTCTGAGCAAAGAGTGGCAGAGGATGGCTCCATGCTCCTGGAAGGGGCAGGGCTTTGGGCGGAAGGGGCAGGGCCAGCCCACAGCACTGCCCAGACTGCAGTGCACCCTCCTGCCCAGCTCTCAGCTGCCCAGAGTGTGCCACGCAGGGTTCCGGTGGTGATTTAAGGCACATGGGCCCTTCTGAATCTCTTGGCCTTTGTGCAATTGACCTGTTTCCCCTCATCGCCCTGCCGCTGTCAGTGGGCCTGGACTAGATAATCACATGGATCCCTTCAGGCCTTGGAGTCTGTGAATGGTACAAAGAGATAGTAAGAGACAATCCCTGCCCCCAGAGAGTTAACAATTGAAGTAGACCAGAGGGACAAAGCAGGAGAGGGGATGTGACAAGTTGGCAGAAACAGAACTAGTCCTCTAGTGCTGCATCCCCTAAACCACTCAGCTCCTTTACAAGTCCGTGTGAAGGCAATCCCTTCCCTTTGCCATCAATAATAATAAACTGCAAATGAGATTCGCCTTCTGCTATGTATTGAATCTGTAATATTGTACAGCGTTAGATTCATTTGGCAAACGATGATTCACAATCAGGAGCCTGGATGATTTTAGAAGTAAATATTTACTTTACATTTACTGAGATTCACAAATCGTGAAGTCTTGTGTATGCTAATTTTTAAAGAATCCCTTTAGTATTTGGCCAGTTTTAATTTACTTTCCAATTTGTATATTCGTGTTTGCATTTGTGCATGTGATTTTTTTTTCTTGGGAGTCATCTGCTGTGTGAAATGTTTTCTCTCCCTTACTACCACTAATTACTGTTTTGTGTTATGGTAGCATCTACGGGGTCCTCTCTGCTAAGCCCTCTAAGTATATAGCTAGCAATTGCCCCTGTGCCTAATAATTGGAGTCCAAATGGACAAGGCAGGGAGGAGAAATGTCTTGCCCAGGATCACATGACAGGTCAGGGACAGAGCTAGGAATAGACCCCTGCTGTCCAGCTAGTACCCCATGCAAGGGACCACACTGTCTAGGCTAGTCACCATCCCATTTTACTAGACATATCTCCGACGTGGGAAGACTTAAGAATGAAAGCATCTGTACTAGGTTCTAGGAATGTATAGTGAAGCTTTGCCATCGATTTGTCTTCATGCAGAAATCGATTTGTTTCAGTCATGGTCCTCTCCATATGCCTGGTGTCTGCAGAGCCTGCGATGCGACAAACTCGAATATTATTTATCCTCTGACCACCGATTCTTCTCTTGATTTTCTTCTTATTTGGATTTTGTTGCCTTTCGGGTCATTTCTGCAGGTTGTAGTGGGCTACTATTTTTATGTATTTAAAGTTTTCTGAGAGTTTAGGTACAGTTGTATAAATATTGATTGTGTGCTTACTGTGGTAAAATATTATAGAGAACTTTATACAATCCGTTTCATAATTTATAATTTCATGCAAAACTTGATGAATGAGAGAGGGTGGCATTCTTAGACCACAACAACACAATGATATAGCCATGAAATGGATAGTAAAGTTGCAAATATGTTAGCACTTAAACGGGGATGTTTTCGTAGAGCACTTACACTTCCCCATTATAGGTGTTCTGCTATAGGCAGCATTTCCTCTGGAGGAAGAGAGAGGGGTCTGGATAGAACAGAGTTCCTGTTTGCTTATCTTGCTTGAACTGTTCCTCTGCTTTCCAAAAGTGTTCCAGAGAAAAATTCCAACTGAAAACAAAATAAATGGGTGTTTACTGTTCTAAGGTGTTCTGTACACATGAGCATAATAACTTCTAAGGAATGGATGGCCCTTCTCAGTAACACCTCATCAAATATTTAGCTCATCATACATTTTTAAGGATGTTGCAGCTGACTTTTTTTTTTTTTTTTTTTTTTTTAGGAGAGTTTTTGTGTTTTGCTGTTTTGCTGTTTCTCCCTTGGCTTTTTCTCCGCACGTTACAACCAAACAGTGTTCCACAGGTGGCTCTGATGTCACAGGTCGTGGTGACTGAGGTGAAATTAAACCCAGGAGGGGAAATTGGGAAGGGAGCTTTCCTTTTCCTGTGCAGAAGTTCCTTAGGTGCTTTCACTGCCTTCACGTGTATTGATTTTTATGCTCTTTTGAAGCCTTTGGGGCACAAATTAAAAGTTCTGAGGGGGTTTCACATGCCCCCCCGAGATTTCCTGGGGTGCCTCTGGTGTGGATGCCCAGATGTGAGGAGGCAGCCTTCCAGCTCTGTGTGTCTGGCCAGCCCGGGGAAGAAGGAAGCAGCAAGGTGGCTTGGAGCCTCAATCATGGCTAGGCACCGGCTGCTAGCTGAGCTCCTCTACTGCCACAGGGAGCTGCTTCACGTTCCCTGGAATCCCACACCTTGCCTCTGCCTCCCCTTCCAGACTCAGCACTCCCTGGCTCACCCCGTGGCAGGCAACAGCACTGGGAAGGGAAAGCCACCCCCTTTGGTGGGGGGGGAGCTCAGCTGGCAGCCAGTCACCATGACCCTGCTGCTTTCCCCGCCCCCTGGGCTGCAGGGCAACAGAGAAGCACTTCCAGGGAGTGCTGCCTCATCGCAGCTGGGCATCCCTGCCAGAGGTGATCCCACAGGCCCCCCTCCCGCCCTCTGTGCGCCTTGCTTGAGCACTGCTGTGGCTGGAAGTGAGGCGTGAGTAAAGGCCGCAGGATCAGGCTCCTGGGGCTGGATTATGTCCTTTCAGCACGCACATGTAGGGTCCTCCCCTTCCACCGGTCTCCCTTCGTCACGCGGAAAGGGGGGCACCGGCTTCTGCAGCCATCGTCTCTCTTCCCACGGTGGTCTCCCTGGCACCGGCGACCCGATGCCGTGTAAAGGAGCAGGTGGGGACGGGTGGCAAAGATCTGCGGCAGAACCACAGATGACGTTACGTTTCCCCGGCCCCACCTGCTTTCCCTGTGCCCCGGGGTGCCTCTGGCAGGGCGGTTGCCATGGCATTCCAATGCTGTGGAAGGGCCTAGGACTCAGTGGCGCCCATCCAAGTCCCTGTCCCCACAACCCCTGCGGGACCCCATTCTGGCCCCCATTTATCCCTCCAGGTCTCCCTTGGCTAGAGAGTCTTCCCTGGTTCCCCTCTCCCCCGCTCTCCTTAATTAGCCCCACTGCTAAGCTGACTGCGAAGGTGCTGGCAGTCTGGGCAGATGGCCATGTATTCCTGCGGATCCAGGGATATCCTTGGAGTATGCGGGCCAGACCTTTGTTTTCTTCTGTGAAGAAACCTAACAAAGTTGTCTGCACAGCTCCACAGATAATGGTAGGATCATGCTCGGACCCCATTCTTGTCTCTCATTTATGTGTTTTCCTACAGTGTTATTGTCATGCTGCGGAAATACAGTTGAGAACCAATTCCAGCTATTTCAGTGTCTCGGGGAGTTACACAGAGAATGAGGGAGGGAAACATATTTTCCTGGGAAAGGTTCTAAATGCTCTTTTCTGAAGTCTCCCAGGTTTTTTTTTTTTTTTTGCCTGTAAAATAGCAAGGCAGGTGAGAGGAAAGATTGTAGAGCAGGCTGTGATGAAGAGCTGTGTATTTGGTGCTTCACCAGATGACATTGATTAAGCTGCCTGCAGGAGAGACTATCAAGTGCCATATTGTGGTTCTAAATCTACACCACCTGTCAGAGGAATTAAACCTGATAGATTCTTTTAGCCCTGTGAGATGCCGAGAGGAGAGTGGCTCTGTGCCTTCTCCCTTGCAGCAATGTCATGACAAACATTTTCTTTTTAAAGTTGTTTTTGCAGCAATGGAAATAAACAAACCCTCTCTCTGGCTGGCAGGCCGTACTGGTTTGGTGGAGTTTAACAAAGCGTCAATCATTTCATGCAGGGTACTATAAGTCAGTCTTGTGCTGAAAACTGGAACACTCACAAACAGTGGGTGAAGCACAGAATTCAGCTGAAGGATATGATACAATATAAGCATGTGCTTAAATCCTATCAACTTCAATAACACTTAAGCACACGTGTAAGTGTTTTCCTGAGTCAGATCCTAGTACAGCTTGAACCTCTCTAGTCCGGCACCCTCAGGATCTGACCGGAGCCAAACCAGAGAATTTGCTGGACCACAGGCTGTCAATATTATCTAGCATGATTACCAACACTGCCACTGCTCACTGGGCTCTTAGATGACACGTGGGGTAAATTAGAGCTAAAGAACAGCACAGAGCACCGAGAGCCAGGACTGGTAGCTGTAAACAAACTTTATGGGACTGTGGGACACTTGGCCACAACCCTGATAAGTGGACATGCCAGACCAAGAAGGTTGCTGAACCAGAGAGTGCCAGACTAGAGAGGTTCAACCTGTAGAACTAAGTAGACCTGAGTTCAGGGTAGTGAAGCACAGTGTTCTTGTCATGGGGTGGACCGGGCCTTTTAAAACCCACTTGTGTCTGATTAGCAATCTCTTGATGGTGCATAAGGAACAGGGAACAGGAGGAGGAAACTGTCAAAGGCACTGTTTCAGGAGGGCAAGGGACACTACTTGCTCTTCCTCCCATTCGCTTTACTATCAGGGAGTAAGGAGAAAATACAGGGTTTGCATGAATTACTCCTCTGCCCCCTCTTCTCACCAGCGGGGTTTTAGAAGAATGCACACAAGGGCTACATCTACACTGCAGAGTTTTTGCACAAAAACAGCCGTTTTTACGCAAAAACTCGTGGAGCGTCAACACTACAAGTGCATTTTTGTGCATGAAAAAGTACAGTAGATCATCAGAAGACGGGGCTTTTTGCGCGAGAGTTATTCCTCTTTCTATAAGGAATAAGCCTTTTTGCACAAGAACTCTTGCGCAAAAAGGCGTGTATGGATGGACACCGGGGGTTTCTTGCACAAGAAACCCCTATTGGAAAAAGCACAGATGCTCTGATGGCCATTCTGTGAATGGTCATCAGAGCTTTCTTCTGCAAGAGCGTCCATGGCAGTGTGGATGCTCTCTTGCGCAAAAGCACATGGCAGTGTGGACGCACTCTTGTGCAAGAACTTTTTGTGGAAGATCTCTTGTGCAAAAAGTTCTTGCGCAAGAAACCTGCAGTGTAGACGTAGCCACGGTGTATACATTCCTCTCACTCCCTACTAGGGGAACCAGAAGAAGAGCAAGCAGCCTCCTGGTACACATGGCTGCATCCCCCCCGCTCCCGAAATGGTGCCCTTGGAGACTGGCAGCAATTGCAAGTTCCTATAGGAGATCCTTGATCGGGGGAGGGGTTGGGCCAGGGCCTGGAAGCTAGCGCTGGAGAACTAAAGAAGATTGAGAGCCAGGAAGAGCACGCCTCATGGGAGCAGAGGGACCCCACATAGGTAGGGATGAATGTGCCCTGCCAAGACAGAGGAGACCTGCAGGGAGTAGGCTCCAGGAGGAAAAGGGAGAGGAGAAGCACCAGTGCCGTGTCTTGAGCTGTATGTCAATAAACTAGGCTCTGGGAGAAGGGATGACCCAGGGAAGCATGTGTGGAACCTGAGCTTGGCTCTTCACCACTCTCCCGCACGTGCAGTCATTTATTCCTGTGAAAAGTGGCTGCAAAATCACTGCCCAGTCAGACTGATTGTGTCTTGCGTCCACTTTGGCCTGGTGTACATGACTGTGCACAGTTCAGGGGGAAGAAGAATATGATGCCTATTCGCTTGGTAACCTTGTTAATCCTCTGTGTTTTAACAAGAACAATATAATCTAATATTTTATTTTTGATCTTCTTGAAGATTGGAGGATCTTTTTAAAGCTGTAGCAACTGCCCTTTATCCACTGACATTTAATTCTTTTCATTATTAGATATATTGTGCTCAAGTTTTCCCTGGTGCAAATCCATGGAAGCCAGTGGAGATACACCAGGGGTGAATTTGCCCCATCCTGCTGATATTTTCTGCTGAAAAATGCTGCCTGGGGGCTGCACTTGTGTTATTTTCTATTCTTAGCACCTTTTGCCTAGAGCAACACCCACGATATTTGAAGGAAATGTCTCAGTAAGGAAAAGGGAGTGGGAAGGATAGATAAGTAGGAGGCAAATCCTGCCCTCTCCCAATGGGTACAGGAACTTCTGGGCATACCCTCTCTGCATTACAGACAGAGCTCTGTTCTGAAAGGGGTCTTGTCTCTGAAATGGGCTTCCCTGGGGAGGAGAGGGAGCGAGGCTAGTGGGTGCATTGGAAGCTAAAAATTGTGTCTCATAGACTCTGGAGCTGGGGAGTAAGGAGAATCTCCCTATCGCTCTGCCTACTTAACTGGGCTGTACTGAGGCCAGGAACAGCCCCTTAAAGGCACAATGAGCTTGTATGTTGGTACTGGGGCATGTCGCTGGATCGATGAATTCCAGTAATAGAGCTCTGCTGGATTCGAGATGCTCTCAGCATTTTCAATCTGTTTTCCATGCCTACCTAGTGACCTCGCAGTCTTTGCATCTGTGGCAGTGAATTTCCAGGGGAAAGACCCTAATGCTCGACACAGTTCCTTTTTAACAGAGGTGGGGCAGAAATGGGAAAATGCAAGCGCTTCCCACTACTTCAGAAACAGTGGTATCCATGGATTAGGTGCTCCAAGAAAGATACAAGCTCAAGAATAAGAATGGGGGCAGAGGTAGTGAGCAATGGAATTACAATTCCGTTTAGAAAGGGAAAAATGTATTCCTGCTAACTGCACAAAGCTGGAGGGAAGACTGGAAAAAAGTGCAGATTAGTCTATGGCCCAATTCAGAAAAAGCACTTGAGTGTGCTTAACATTATACACCTGTTTACATCCCATGCATTAATGAGCTATGAAAGTTAAACTTGTGCATAAGTGTTATGCAGAGCTGGGTCATATTGGTCAAGTCCTGTGACTCTTACCCATTTCCCTAGTATTGTTATCATCTCATCTAAAAAAAGATACCTTATCATTGGAAAAATTTCAGAAAAGGGCAACAAAAATAATTAGCGGTTTGAAACGGCTGCCATATGAAAAGAGATTAAGAAGGCTGGGACTTTTCAGCTTACAAAAGAGGAGACTAAGGGGCGATATGATAGAGGTCTATAAAATCATGACTGGTGTGGAGAAAATGAATAAAGAAACATTATTTACTTGTTCCAATAACATAAGAACTACGGGTCACCAAATGAAATTAATAGGTAACAGGTTTAAAGCAAACAAAAGGGAGTTTTTCTTCACACAGCACACAGTCAACCTGTGGAACTCCTTGCTGGAGGATGTTGTGAAGACCAGGACTTTAACAGGGTTCAAAAAAGGGCTAGATAAATTCAGAGGATAGGTCCCACAATGCCTATTAGCCAGGATGTGTAGGAATGGTGTCCCTAGCTGTTTTCTTGTCAGGGGCTGGGAATGGGCAACAGGGGAGGGATCATGTGATGATTACCTGTTGTGATCCCTCCCTCTGGGACATCTGGTATTGGCCACTGTCAGCAGACAGGGTACTGGGCTAGATGGACCTTTGGTCTGACCCAGTATGGTCATTCTCATGTTCTTATGTTAATCCCAAGCTTTCAAAAATCATGAATCAGACCCCTCCCACTCTACCAGTGGCAAAAATAGGCTTTAAAATCACGAGACTTTCAAAAAATACACAGGTGGGAATTTTTATTTGTGTTCCAAAGTTTGTAGGTTACATTTGAGTCACGTGATCAAGCTTTTTTCCATAACCAAAATGGCTAAAAACATAATGCTTTTCATATGAAAAGCTGAGATTCTCATATTCTTGACTCCAGGAGCCAGGGTTTTAAGAAAAAACAACTCTCACAAGACTCGCAATAAAATCAGGAGAGATGATGACTGTTCCCTAAGTAAGGAACATTTATAAGTTGATATGTGAGTTTTCACAGAAGGAAAGAGTTCTGAAACAAAATGCTAAACTTAATAACAGAGAGAGAGAGAATGAAAAGGGGCATCTGGGTAAAGGAAGAGTTCATAAATACTGAAAAATCCAAAGGTTTACTGTAATACAGAGCAGAGAATGCAAGTGTAATAGGAGCTTTGCTTGGTAAAGCATTAATAATCATATATTTAAAAAGATGAAGAACATTGTTTGACTCTTACAAGCAAATCAAGTATCTGGTTTTACAGCAATGACTGAAGACAATATTTTCTTAACATAGTGTTTGGAGACTTATTTATAAACAAAACAACATTGTTTCAAGGGCAAACATTTCAAGTGCATCTATTAATTTTGGCCACCTCATCCCAGCTTGAGACTCGTAGGGCTTGATCTCTCCAGCTGCTGACTTCCCATGTCTTCCGTTTCAGTCAAAGGAAGCTGGAGATGTTCCTTGGTGCCCTAAACTGGGCATCCAAAAATGGGCCCACTTTGAAAATGGCAGCATTTCATACATGACATGAATTCACCCAGTTCTGTTGCTGCTATTTATTACTAAGACTGAGAACAGTGATTGTCATTTCACTATAGGGAAGTATTTTCAAAATAACAAGGAAGTGGACTGAAAAGTTCAAGCTTTTGCTCTTTTTACATGTTAGCTGCCAGGGCTGGGATAAAGGAGAAGAAAGGACTCCAGCACCCATACCCCTCAGTGAATAAATACCAAGAGGATGGAATCCAGAAGCTGCCAATGAAATGATATACAGGCCCAGCAGAACAGAATTCATTTATTCTATACCTAGAGAGCTGTTGTAATGCAGGGGTTTTGCTATGAATGCCATTGGCGGTTATGAAAATATGAAACTGTCCCAAACCTTTGGCCGCTGAGCAAATGTAATCTGAATATTTGTCCAGGCTTGGCCAGTCTGAATTAGGGATGTAATAGTGTACTGATTAATTAACTGATAAGCAAAAGCTAGACTTATAGACTACACGCATTTTCCTCCCTGCCCCCTGCTAGTAAATTTTTTAGCAGGCTGGCCAGCAGCCTGGCTCAGTCCTGGCTTGCGATGGGTCTGGAACCTACCCCTGCTGTGGCTCTGCATTTAAAGTGTATTAGGAGCCAGGCGGGCAAGCAGCCACGTTCAGTCCTGGCTTGTACTGGGTCCGGGAGCTCAGTTCCCCCCGGACAGGGGCTGCTGCCACCCTGCATTGCTGCCTCTGTATCAGAGGCAGCACATGGGGTGATAGGCAGCTGGTCCATGAGGGGAGCTGGTTTTTAAACTAGCTCTCCTCGTGGACCAGCTCCTGCCTGGCATCCCACGCTGCTGCCTCTGATACAGAGGCAGCAGCATGGAGTGGCAGGGGGCTGCCAGCCCCACCCCCAGCGACTATAGAATAGTTGAGTAACTGATAAGAATTCATGAGATTAATCGATTATTCAGTTAACTGATATTTAACATCCCTAGTCTGAATATCCACTGCGAAACCGTAACCACTGCCTCCCAACTTTAATACCCCCTACTTATTCCCAACTAGAGATGGGCAAAACATTTCAACTTTTAGTGAAAAATGCAGATTCGGAGCCACTGAAGCATTTCACACATTCATGATAGTTTCACTCAATTATTTCACCGTAATAAAAAAAAGAAAACATCTATATGTATTTCTCTTCAGATATTTTTGGTTTAAAATGGCTTTTCATTTAGACATTTTTTAAAAAAAATCAAGCAAAACCATTTAAAAATGGTCAAAATGGAAACAGAATGTGTTGATCTTGTTGAAAAGAAACATTTTGCTCAACCATGTCCTTTCGGTGGCTCCTCTTTAATTTTTGCATAATCCCGAGGTTCACAATAACACTGCTGCTTCCATTATTCATGGGGGTGCCTGGGCGTTTTTCCTTCTTGCATTGCTGACACATTGCTCATCTTTCACAAAGCCAAGATGTGTTAGTACTCAAAATATGTCTGTAAGTGGGACGTGAGCTAGCCCTCTGCATAGGGGTGCATTTCACTCTACATTAACACGGTTTACATGTTGGTACATCACATAGAATCATAGAAATGTCAGGCTATCGATTCACCTCCATTTCAGAGGTGTTCTTTGCTTGTAGCGGAGTGTGGGAAAGGAATACTCTGAACGAACAAAAGCCCAATTATCTTAAGTGGCTAGGGAAGCCTTTTTATTATTTATGATTGAAAAAGCCATCCAGGATTTTTTAAGTCCTACATGCCTTCAGGCAAGACAAGTGACCGGCATGAGCTTCAATCCGTTCAGTGCCCAAGTTGAATAAAAAAGGCCCTTGATGAAAAACAAAGGCTGCCTCTAAGTTGAGCTTATTTGGGGTAGGTGGGGACCCTTCCTGTAAATGTGATATTGATCTCGACAGCTGCTTTCTAGTCGAGAGAAATTCCTGTATGCTACACAGTTGATGCCCCTTAATGATCTTTTGGATGCCCATACTCATGTGCATCTGGTAGGGTGGCATAACGCCTACTTTACAACTTTCACAGACCCTGGTGTAAGGACGAAGGCGCCAGAGAAATATGGATTCATGCACATTCGTTAGGTGCAATGCTGCAAGCTGCAGCAGTTTATTACAAAGCTGCTTTTTGGTGTCTGCAATGAAATATGCTTTTACAACATTTTTTATTCTTGGGGTGAAGGGTTGAACAATGATGATACATAGATGCTTAATTTTTATGACCCAACAGACCATTTTAATCATCTGACGTAAAACTTTCCCAAACACCTAAGTTGCTCCTGTGTGCCTAAGTCACATTTGGAAAGTGGGAGTTAGGCTCCTAAATCACTTAGGCCCTTTTGAAAATGTTACTCTTAGTCTGAACTCAGGCACAGCATAGGACACAGGATTTTACCCAGTGATTCAAGAGAATTAATTTTCCCCACTTCATCCAGGACCACTATTGGGGTTGATTTAGAGCAGGCCTGGGCAAAATACAGCCCGTGGGCCAGATCTGGCCCGCCAAGCCACTGGATCTGGCCTGCGGAGGCAGTGGGGAGCCCCAGGCAGGCTCCTCATCTTGCCCCGCAGACCCATGTGCTGTGCAGAAATGTGGCTGCAGAGCTCCGTTTCTGTTTTAAAACTGGAGGGGAGGTGGGAAGTTTTAGGCAGGAGTGGCCTGAGGCCAGCTGCGGCAGCTGGCACCCCAGGCGGAAGGCGCGATCGGCGCCCCTGCCTGCATGGCCGTCAATGGCCGTGATGTAATCACGGGGCGCCCCGGTGCCCCATGACATCATCATTGGGTGCTCGGGCCGGCGGCGCCCTAGGCAACTGCCTAGTTTGCCTAGGCTCACGGGCTGCCCCTGGTTTTAGGAGCCGCTACGCTCCCAGTACATTCCCATTGGCCGGTTTCTGCTTGTTGGAGTAACAGGCAGCCAAGAAGAATCATGCCCCCTCTCCTCTGCTCAATTATTCAAGAAGCACATGGCTAGGCAATGAGGCAGGCTGGCTGGGAAACATTTTAAGCTCTGCAGGCAGGCAGGCTGGTTTGGCAGCTGGCAAGTAAGTCTCTTGGCCACAGCCTGCCTCTGGCACCCCAGACCTTTCCTGCCCCAACTCTCTGCCCCTCCCCACACTCAATATAATCGAAACCCTTTGTCCCCCTCTTACACCCATACCCCCTCCCAGATCTGGCACCCCAATCTCCTGCCCCAGATCACAATCCCCTCCTCCCCTAGGCCTAGGTCACATCCCAAACCCCCGCACTCCAGTCCCCTGCCCTAGGTCACAACTGCCTCCTTCACCCAAACTCCCACCCAGACTCCAGTCTCCCTCCTGCACCCCAGTCCCTTACCCCAAGCTCCCTTCTGCACTCATCCCAGATCCCGCATCTCCTCCATTAGTATCCTGGAAGAGTGCAGCCCTCGACCACTTTCCAAAATCTTGGAGTGCCCCCCCCCGGTCAAAAATTATTGCCCACCCCTGATTTAGAGTATGTCCTGTAGAGGGACATCCAATTTCACTTTAAAAGAAGAAAGCGATGGAGATTACATCACTTTCCTTGGCATCACTTTCCCAAGGATGGGAACTCACTTAAAATGCTTCAGTTTATTCCTACTCTAGAAGGTTTACCCAGCCATGCTGGCTTTGGAACATGGACCACTGTCATAAATCAGTACACTTCCTGTGAGGGCCAAGTCCGTGAGTTAGATTTTCTTTGTAAATAACACCAGGACCTCATTCTCCGTGCAGGGCAAGCAGCTGACCATTCCGCATTGTTATCTTTAGCCATGTTTGAGCTTGGTGTCACCAAAAGGGGATCTTCACATTTTCTTCACAGGGGTGGTCTACATTTTCACTCCTGAATAACTCAAAAATGGCAGAACTGATCGTTCCCAGACTTTGCCTTTCAGCGAGGTGCACACAGGAAAGATTTCAAGCCCAAAGGTGTCTCTTTCTTAAACCTATAATTAGGAAAAAACAAAGGGCTGCCTTGTAAGATTAGGAATGTCAACAACTAGTCGACACACTAGTCCACTACCGTATTTTAGCGAATATACCCCACATCCAAATATAACCCGCACCCGAATATACCCTGCGGTTTTTGCTATTTCAGTAAAAAAAAAAAATCTTGTATACCCCGCGCACGAGTATAACCCGCGGGGTATACAAGATTGTGCTGGGGGTATATTTATGGTGTGGGAGGTTAGGCTCCCAGCCCATGACCGAACAATGCGGGGAAACTTACAAGGGGCGTAGCAGCCGGGAACACTCCGGAGCCGGGGCAGAGGCATCCCCAGCAGAGGCGCAAGGCGGGAGGCTCCCAGCCCGGGCTGACAAAGGGAAGGAGCCCGGAGCAAGTTGCTCGGCGGCCAGCAGCAGCGGCGGGAGTCTGCAGGCGGCCACGGCTCACAGGAGCGGGGCGGGACATGGTGCTTGTTGCTTGTTGCTTGTTGCTCCTGCGCGATCCAGCCAGGCGCCCTTCCCTGCCTGCAGCCGCTGCCGTCGTCGCACCCGCTGCGCGCTCGCTTGTTGCTCCTGGGCCGGCACCTGCTCTGCCGCCCTGAACCACGCCCCAGCCCAGGAGCAACAAGCAGGGCATGGTTCGGGGCGGCGGGGCAGGCTCCCAGACTGTTGCTTGTTGCTCCTGGGCTGGGGCATGGTTTGGGGCAGCAGGGCAGGCGCCGGCCCGGGAACAACAAGCGAGCGCGCAGCAGGTGTGGCGGTGCCTGCAGGCAGGGAAGGGCGCCCGGCTGGATCGCGCCGGAGCAACGAGCAACAAGCACCATGTCCCGGCCCCACTCCTGTGAGCCATGGTCTCCTGCAGACTCCCGCCGCTGCTGCTGGCCGCCGAGCAACTTGCTCTGGTCTCCTTCCCTTTGTCAGCCCGGGCTGGGAGCCTCCCGCCTTGCGCCTCTGCTGGGGATGCCTCTGCCCTGGCTCCGGAGTGTTCCCGGCTGCTGCGCCCCTTGTAGGTTTCCCCGCGTTGTTCAGTCGCGGGCTGGGAGCCTAACCCCAGCCCGGCAAAGGTAGTGAAAGGGTATGGGGGAGTAAGGGATCCTCTTCCATCGAGTAAAAAAACCCCTATATACGCCACGCACAAGTATAGCCCGCGGAGGGGGATGCAGGGTTTGTAAAAACGAATATAACCCACGGGTTATAGTTGCTAAAAGACGGTAGTCACTTCCTTTCCCCTTGCTGCCTCTATCAGGAAGAGACAACAAGGGCGGGGGAGGGGGGAGAGAAGAGGGTGCTTCAAAGTGGCAGTGCCGCGTGGAGCCTGGGGGTCAGATGCTCCATGCGGTGCTGCTGCTTTGAAATGCTGCGGGCAGCGCAGGGCCAGGCCCAAACTCCACAGTGCTTTCACCATTCAAGTGTAGCAACAGCCCTGAGGCTATTGCAAACCTTCAAAGGCGGAGGCACCCTATCGACTATTCGATTAGCCGATTAATCTAAATGTAACATCCCTACATAAGATCGCGTGGCTGAGTAGATAGGATTAGTGTTGCTAGCGTTGGTTGGACGAATTCCTGGAGATTTCATCACATGACAATCTTTAATTCCTGGAGACTCCAGGCCAATCATAGAGAGTTGGCAAACCTAGGTAGAGTGTGAGCTCTGCTACCAGCCTACTGAAGGACTGCAGTCATTTCATCTGTGTCTGTTTTTCCTCCCATCCTCTGACTTGTCTATTTAGATTCTAAACTCTTGCAGGCAAGGCCTTTCCATCACTGTATGTTTGCACAGACCTAGCATAATGAGGCACTGATCTCAGTTGAGGCTCTCTTGGCACTACTGGAACACAAACAATAATAAGGGAAACCTTTTAACAATAGCAGGAACTACCAGTCCCTCCCTATAACAATATGCATCAGAGATCACACTAGGCATACTGATATATGCTACTGTGTTCATTATACACAGTTTGAAAATGCTTCCAAATGAAGCATTATTATAAATCCAGGAGGAGGTTAGGAAATACATTTGTTCTGTTTCTTTTTTTTTAAGCTCTTCCCCTCACCTTTTTTAATACATATTGCAATTCTCCTTCACCATCGCACAACTTTTCTTCTCTGAGAGGTAAATTACTGCTTTCATCTGGCGCTGACACCATTGGTGTGTAGCTCACCCTCTTCCCTATGAAGCTTCACCCCATCATGGGGCTATGTTCTGAAATTGATTTTTTTTTTTATGCAGAGCTCCCAACTGAAATCAATCAGATGTTCTGCTTAAAAACTGATTGCACAATGCACTCTCCAGTCTTGAATCTGCTTCTGGATGCTGGTCTGCCAATTAGTGCTCTTTTGCTACTGTCCAAAGAAAGTATTTCGTGTGTTTTCCAATATCTAATGATGTTAAACATCGTACTGTGGAGAGAGCAATTATAATAATACCATTTAGCTTTCATATGATGCTTTTTACCCATCAATATCCACACGTGATGCTAGGGAAAGCAAATGCTATTATCCCTATTTTACAGATGAGAAAACTGAGACAGACACTAGCAAAGTGACTCACCCTGTGTCACACAGCAAAGCTGGAAAATAATCCAGGGACATATACATTGACAGCACACCTTCTCCTCAAATGAAATGGAAGTTGTGGCTGTTTAGGTTAGTTAACCAGCAACATCTGGACTTACATGCGTAACTTTATGCATCCAGATTTGAAATTGTGGTCACCATGGACGAAGTGACTCATTGTACACAAGGCTTTGTATTATTGTTGGCTATTAATAATACTGGCATTATTACTGCAAAGATGATTAGATGATAGAACACTTAAAAATACAGCCACCATTAGCAAGAGCCATGATACAGTAGCTGCAAGCACCCCTTACAAGAAAAGCATTAGGAGCATTGCTTGATGTTTTGAAGTGCTCCCCCCAATGGAAGAGAAACACTTTGGGTGGGAGGGTTTCATTTGTTGTTAATATTACTGTATACTTAAAAAACCCAAACCTCATGCATGTATTTGCTTTGAATTCCAACATATGCTAACTTGCTGCTTTGGGGGTGCGTCTGTTAAACTTTTCCTTAACATCTTTTTCTCTGTATTTTCTCCATATGCGATTATAATGTATAGGCATGTATGTGTTGAAAGCACTGGGACTTGAGAATATGCTAAAGGCTAAAATATTTAGCTGAATCGGGGACTAGATGATTAACTACTATGCTGGTTTACTATAGCTTGCACATCTTGCCAAATTTAAATGACAAATGTACAGTTATAGCTCACATTCAGGCCCAGAGGGTTAGCGTTACGCACCACTTTCCCCTACAGGCTTTAATAGAAATAGGCAGTTGAAAGGATTAATACAAAATTTTGCTGCTTCATATAAGGATAAAATTCTTACTGTAGTCTTGGAGAGCAGAGATCTTTTGTGCTCAGTAGATTTGATTTTTTTCCACAGTGCCTGTCTATATTCCCTTCCTTTTATTTGCAATTGTCATGCAGTTCTGTAATATTATAGGTAAACTCTGTCAGTGCAATGTTTATGTGGTGGTAAGGAAATCATATAAAACTAGGGTATAAAAATGAACCTGTACTTCCATGAGAGAAATAAGACATCTTGGTGCAGTTGAATGAATATTATTCATTATGTAGATTTCCTTACATCTGAAATTTCAGAGTTATAAGGTCTGCAATGGGTTTAGTAGAAACATTTGCAGCTTAAGATATAGAAAAATGTTTGTTGTGTTGGCTATGATATTAAACAACTATTGCTAGCATATGCCTGAAATCTGTCAGAACTCCAGTTTTCTTTCTATCCAGCAAATGATGTAAAAACTGGTTTATAACTTAATGTATTCCAGCTCATCAGTAGAAAGATTTTGTAATGGTTTTTTTAAAGTGAAGATGATGAATCATGTATTTTAAGATGTCAGATATATTACAGACGGTATAATAAGTCACTCAATGGTTGATTCACCCAATTAATTTCAATTTTCCTTTCGAGTGGAATATTGATCTTTGGTACACTCATCTTCAGAAAAAACAAACAAAACAGATTTGAAGTTTGTCCTTTCAGCTAGATGACATCAGACCCTATTTGTCTGTTTCAGCCATGCAAGTACCTTGACATGTATACCATGGGTAACATTTTCAAAAATTATATTAATTTCTTCTGTGAGCTAGCCATTTTGGGCTGGGGCTTCTTGTGTGGGGGATTTAAAAGTAATTAGATTAAATTTAAGGAAAATCATTTTCACATACATTTCCATTTTCAAAAAAATCCATGTTTTGTCCAAAAAACCCTCCAAAATAACAGCTAGTTTTCAAACCTTTTTTTTTTTTTTAATATCATCTCTAGTCACAAGTCACCCGAAGACTCTTACACCATATTTGGGCGATGGATTCCCTCCAAGTTGTATTGTCTCATTAGCAGTCTAGGGACAAGTCACAGTTATGAAAGGACTTCCAAATTCTTAAACACCATCCTCAAGGGGATGGGGACCTACATATGGTGGTTCCATGCATAGGATGCTTGGTCTTTTTAGAAATTAAAACTCCATGTGCCCAGAAATTAAAGTTTGTGCCCAGGTTGGCTCTCTTAATTGTTCACAGACTAGGTTAGGGTGGGCAAAACCACAGCAGTGGTTCACCAGGGTTAGCCCCTGGAGGGCTGCTGCTGTTATATTTACATGCGTGGCCACAGGTACTGACAATTGCAGATCCTATTGGCTGCAGATTGCCTGTTCCCAGTCAATAGGAGCTGTGGGAAGCAGTAGCCTAGTCCGCACAGCTTCCTGTAGCGCCCATTGACTGGGAATAGCAATCTGCAGCCAGTGGGTTCTGCAATTGCCAGTTCCTGTGGCCATGCAGGTAAATATAGCAGTGGGGGACTGCCAGAGCTAATCCTGGCAGACCAGATCTGGCCCGCAGGCCACTATGTGCCCACATCTGGACTAGGTAGTAGCTTTGATTTTACTTTATTAAAAATCATGAGGCAGGTCTTTGTTTCCCCAGGCTCAATGTTAGACAAACCCCACTGAGTCCAGATATTTGGGAGGGTTTGGATAAATGTTCCAGTTTTGGCCCCTCTGTGTGGGAGCCCATCTTCATGTAGTGCTTGTTGGCTTGTAGAGCACAAAACTTTCTGGGGGCACGAAGGAAACATTTTGGTGGCTGTTGGTTGGAAATGAAAAAAGGCAGCTGTCTGTAAAGCTACTCAGAGGTTTGAAATGTTAGAATAAGTCCTGGGGGAGATGGGTTACTGGGAAGAGAACAAGTACAGCAGTGAGAGGTAACAAGTAGCATTTAGCACATACATGCCGCTACACCACATATGTGGCTTGGGAGACAGGGATAATCCGGTGGGCTGAGGCTGAGGCCAGAAGTGTTGCCAGACTAGGGGGCCGAGAGAGCGGAGCCCCATGGATGGTAGTGGGGCCACTGTGGGGGGGAGTTCGGAGCCACCAGTCGCTCGGGGGAGAGTAGAGCTCCTGGTCTCCACGGGGAGGGTGGCAATGGGACCTCTGGGGGAAGTACCAGATCTCCCCAGGTGACAGCAGAGCCGCTGGAGAGAGGGCGGAGCCCCCGCCGGGGGAGAGTAGAGCTTTGGGTGGCAGTGGAGCTGTGGGGGGAAAGCGGAGCCCCCGCCGCATTGACCTCCCCTGGTCCAGCAAATTCCCTGGTTCGGGACCAGTCAGGTCCCATGGGTGCTGCACCAGGGAGGTTCAAGCTGTACCATTAACAGGAAAGTTACAGTATTTTGTCATCTCTATCGATTGATGCACAATCTCCTGCTCTAAAGATGTGATTTGTTTACTTGGGCTCAGCTTTTTCAAATATACTTAGGCTCTGCTCTGCTCAGCATTACAACACCTGATTGATTTAGGACTCTAAATGTCATTGGCCAAAGTGACTTAGGCACTTAGGAGCCTAAATTCCATTACCAACTCATCTGTGCCTAAATCACGTTTGAAAAAAAATGTAGGCTCTTAAATCAAGTAGGCATTGCAATGCCGAGCACAGCAATGCCCATAAATACCTTTAAAAATCTGGGTCTCTGTGACTTAGCATAGTGCCATAGTTTTTATCAGAACGAAGGAACTAACTGATGCTCCATCTTTGTATGAAGAGATGAGATAATACAGAAATTCAGGAGAGCCTTTTTTCTGTAATCTTCTGCTCTCTAGCAGATTATGGTTCCAACTTGATTCCAAATTAGCCCTGACTAGGGAGTTATTTCGAAATAAGAAGCGGAGCGTTCACACTACCAAGCCCGTTATTTCGAAATAAGGGGCTGATTATTTTGAAATAAGAACTCCTGCTTTCCATGGGGAATAACGCTTATTTCACAATAGTTATTTCAAAATAGCAGTAGTGTGGACGCTAGTAGTGGAGAGTCATTCAAAGAAATTACTCCCCAGTGCTTCCTGGGGCTTTAAGTTGAGATAGAGCATCCACATTAAGGGACCCTGCCTCAGACTAATTTCAAGGCTTCCCTGTAGTGTGGACACACTATTTCAAAATAGTTATTTTTGGGAGTTATTTCAAAATAATTTTCTCGTGTAGGCATGCCCTCCCTTAGGCAGTAAACTTGCTCTGTATGCCTGGCATAGCCAAATCTCCAGAATCCTTATTAAACAGCAAATCTAGGGATTCAGGCCTCTTCTCCTAGTTTATTAAAGAAGAGAAGGATGATTGCCTTTAACGAGCTTTTCAGATTTACTGGCAGGATTACTATGGAGCTATTAACCCTGATGTGTTTCATGGGACATTTCTGAATTTTAGAAATACAAAGGAGAAAGGGGTGTGTGTGGGTTGTTTTGTTTTTCAATCTCACCATGAGCTTTTTCCAAAGGTAGTTTCTTCCTTTAACGGCTGGCAGTCTTTGCTCTGTGTAAAGTGGGAAGTCTGATTAGATGATGTTCATGTTCCCTTTTGGCCTTCAAAGCTATACATTTAAGATGTTAATAATGATCTTTACGACAGCCCTCATCGTTAAAAAGCACTGATATAAACTCCTTTAGCAAATCAGTGAGTGGAACACCATATTGTTAGTAACGCTTGGAGTTGTAATACCCTTTCATTCCCTTCCTTGCAATGTGATAACGTTTTTAAAGTCAGTATTGCTCCTTGATGATCAGCGCGCATGAAGAATGGAGCAGGAGATAATATTATGAAGCTCTGCAGTGTGTGGAGTGTTGCTTTGGTGACTCATATGGGCAAATGCCTACCTTTATCCCCTACTTTGACGCTAAGCCTATGTGAATTAGGCCTTTAAGATGGAACCTAAAGGAGTTGGCTGCTTGGTTCAAATGGCAGCCTTAGGGTCCTTTCAAAATCCCAGATGAAGTTATCATAGCTGATTGGTACTAGACGATTTACCTGGTGTTGCTCTGGTCCTTAACTCAATTAATTTTTGGTTTTTGGTAAATAAAATTAAAATGTACGTGCCTCATTGAAATCATTGCTTTGGGGTGGGGCTAGAGAGGGAGGGGTTCAGGATGCAAGCTGCCCCAGGGAGAGAGGACAGCCTCAGCCCCTCGCTTACCGCAGCAGCTAGGGGCCAGGTGAGAAGTACCTCTCCATGGACACTGCAGCTCCAGTGGGCACAGCCAGGGGAGGGGTGCATGTCCCCCAACTGGGGCAGGTCCAGGTTCATCTGTCCCCTGCAATCCGCAGCCAAAGTGAGGAATGCAGCAAACTGTGCCCTTTCCCCTCACTCCCAGGTGAAGGGAACAGCCAGCAATGTTCCGGTAGGAAGCTTCAACCCCCCTGCCCTTCTTAAAGAGTGGATGGGAGGCTCGGGGTGGGGGCAGTCCTGGATGAGAGTGGGGGTCATGCCTCCAGCCAGCCCCTTTCACCTGCTTGGTGATTCTGCCTCTTTTCTGTCTGGTTTTATGAGAAGCAATCCCATTCCAGGCACATCCCACTGCCCTGGCACAGCCAAACCCTGACCTTGCTGTAAGCTATGATAAGAGGAAGCTGTTTAGTGAATTTGGTGGTCCTAGCTCTTACCGTTTAGGAGGAGTTCTTGCATAAACAGACAGACTCTCTCAGATACATGGTAGAAGGGTTACCATAACTCTTAAAAGCCTGGGTGGTGGACCAGGAGCCCTTTGCACTAGGCACTGAACAAGCACACAACAAACAGATGGTACCATATGGGATGTTCTTTTCTGACATCGGGTGGGTTTGGGATCAATGTGGAGGCAACAGTGCTCTTCCTTCATGGCATACAGGACACAGCCTTCCCCTTTCTAGCTAATCTCTCCATGCCCACTGACAGGAGTAAAAATCCTTTTTTATATCTAGGCCACTGGGTCAGTGAATCATATACAAGAAAAATTACATGCTCTCATCTACACCCACGCACAATTAAAATAGCATCTTCGGGGATGGGAAACGGTCAACAAATGACCATACTCAACAATATGCATTGTACTTAAATAGACCCTTTGAATCAGATTGGCACTGATCAGCTCTCATTACATTCTTCACAGCTCCAGATGCTGTTATTTTTACTTCCTTTATGGGGTCCCATTAAAATCCTTTGTTTTCTGCCAAGTCATGGCAGGTTGGCAGATGTAATTATCATTGACAATAGCCCACGTCAGAGTCAGCACAAGACACAGTGCCATGTCTCCTGGAGTGCCACAGCAGCGCCCAGTGTGTGTGGGTAAAGCAGGGGCGTAGGAGTGTCTTTGCAGCACTGTAACACAGTTTGACTCACCATCGGGGCACCTCCTGCTGGCTATCCTGGGAATTAGCTCAGTCCACAGAGTGTGCCATGTTCTGGTTGGTATCCCACCACTCTCTGCCCCTACCTCCACCCTCAGGCTCTGGAACCATATCATTCCCCACCATGCCATTCTCGCCCCCTTCTGGGGGTGTCAGCAGCCATCCTGGTGTAGTTCCAGGGGCCTCAAAATTGGAGGATCTCAAATGCCTGAAAGTCAGGGTGCAGCAACCACTCCTGTGTTCCATGGGCCATAATAGCAGCTGTGCTAGTGCTTTCTCACCTTCCGGGGGAAAAAAAAGGTTGCCCTCTTTAAGGGGAGCAGAATGTTGCCCTAAGTGTGGTCCTGCTTTACACACAAGGTCTTGTTCATGAAATAAGAGCTATCCCTGTCCCAGCTGTAGAGAATGATGAGAATATTGTAATGGCTTATTCCCCCTACCCCTTTCCACGCAAATGCAGCAGCAATGCATGTACGTGCATCTAACTATCAGGTTGCTCTAACTTTTGGCATAATTTGACGAGTGTGTTTGGAAGAAGGCTGGGCTGGATGAAGAGGTTTTATTGAAGATCGCCGTTCACAGAAGATGAGTCTTTTTTTTTATACTCTTGGCTTGAATGACAAAGTGGAAATATTTTAAGAACTAGCTGATGTGGTGCCTCAATTTGGTGGTGGGTGGTTTTGGGGTGATGAATGATTTCAGTGTCACTACAGCAAAGACAGAGTAAGATTAGACTGGATGAAATTATTGTGTGACCAAAGGTTAGACAAACAAGTGTCAATAATTTAGAGAAAGGGTAGAGTTTTATGGGGACTTAGCACAGTCTCTCATGCAGAATAATTACGGTCTCCGCACTTGGGACAACAGTAGAAATACAAATAGTTTGTTCCTTCCAACTAGAACTATGCAAAGCCTGCCTATTCCAGTTCCCCTGGATTTCAGCACACAAGTTTCTCACACTTCACCCCACCAGGTTGGCGTTGTATTCTGTGTTCATGCAAAACTCAAACCTGCAGATGCCTCCAAGTTTGGAGAAGTTCAGTAAGAAAACAGTGGAACTCACTCTGACCTATCATCTCCAAGAATGCACCAACCGCCTCTGGTTCCTGTCTTCTTTGGTCCCCTGCTAGGATGTCAACCAATATATGGCATCCCCTCTCCTCCTTTCCAAAACATTGCAGAGGGCATCTGCTTGGTTGGTTCCTCAGCCCTTTCCTTCAGCTGCAAAGATCCATGCAGGAAAGCCCATTCCTCATCTGCCAGTATTTTCTCGGCGCATGTGAGCTGTCCACCAAGACGTTCCTCCAGCTCTAGTTCCACCTCTTCCCAGGGGTCTTCCATCCCTTTACTGCCCATGTGCCCCTGAATGCCCTCCACTCATGGACATGTGGATTAAAAGCTGAGGTAGTGTGAAAGCAGAGTTGAAATACGAGGCAAAAATTATTCATTGTAAGATAATGGAGTGGAGCAGGTGGCTGGTCCAGCAACACAGGAAAGCCCTTCACCATGCAAAGCTTTATTCAGGCGCATTGGATAACACCGGTTGTAACACACACAAAAGAGGTTTTCTTGCATGAAGAGACTCAAACAGAAGTAGATGTTGCTCCGGCTATATCCCGGTTTGGTCTAAACACCACTTTCCTCTGCACAAAGAAGCTGCCTGGTGACTGGCAAGCAGAGAGTTAACTCCTCCAGTAGCTGCAGCACTTGCAGGCACAGAGAGAAGCAGCTGGAGGCGGATGACTCATTCAGGTTCTCAGAGGGAACAAAGGAAGCCCTAGGCCAAACCCTGAACTGGCATAGTTCTTTCTGCTTTCTGTGGTTACTTGATTGATTGTGGTTCCTGGAGAACCTGACTGACATCATGGCCCCACGTGGTAAGAAACAGTCCTTGGGCCAAAAAGTAGAGACCCAGGTGCTCAAATGTATTTAGGCTTCTAGCTTCCATTGATCTGAACTGATTCATTTCTCAAGCCACCACAATATTTAGGTGCCAAATGTCCATTGATGTCACTGGTATGGAAATACCTTTGTGGACCTGTCCTTTCGTGTCCCGACAGGCCATGGGAAAGGAAAACAAGCAGCGAGAGTAGAAGGGACTTGTCTGAGGTCGTGCAGCGGATCAGTGGCAGAGCTGGGTGTAGACCTTACTGTGCTCGTTAGTCACAGTGCAACACCCTAGGCATGGGACATCTGCTAATCACCTTTCTAAACTGTTCACTCGCAAGCCATTCTCTCTACTGTCAGGTCATTAATGCTGCTCCAGCCAATTTCTCTCCCACCTTTTGGTGGATGCTGCTTGCCCCAGATCGTCCTACAGCTGTGTGCTCATGGTACGCGTATGCTGGTGTGCTTTGCCTGTTATCAGAGCCGTTGTTAGTAGTGCCAGCCTGCTTTTTTGATGCTTGCATCTCTAAGTGTATAAAGATCTAGATTTGTAAGGGTATGTCTACACTTGCTCCCTAGTTCGAACTAGGGATGCAAATGAAGGCTACCGAAATTGCTAATGAAGCGGGGATTTAAATATCCCATGCTTCATTAGCATGATCTCGCCGGCACGTTACTCCGCTCAACAGCTGTTTTGAAAATGAAAGTGTGCGCTGGGACGCATTAGTTCGAACCAAACCCCTTGGTTCGAACTAATGTTACTCTTCATTTTTTAAGGAGTAACGTTAGTTCGAACCAAGGGGTTTGGTTCGAAGTAACGCATCTCGGCGTGCACTTTCACTTTTGAAACAGCTGTTGAGCGGAGTAAAGCGCAGGCGAGTTCATGCTAATGAAGTGCGGGATATTTAAATCTCCACTTCATTAGCAATTCTGGTCGCCTACATTTGCATCCCTAGTTCAAACTAGGGAGCAAGTGCAGATGTACCCTAAATGGCCAGAACACTTTGGTCGCCTGTCTACATTCCAAACACACACATTTCAGCTTTAACCTTCATGCATATGAGTTGTGTCACCCTGATGCAACTCTAGCAGTTCAGATAATTATTGGTTTGCAGATATAATTTGTCCACAGTAATTGTGGGTATGCAAATTGTAAATACACCACAAGCGGAAGACATTAGAAAGCAATTAGAAAGGCTGGGGCAATTTATTAGCGGTGCTGTTCTGCAGGATTGTAAAGTTCATGAAAAGCAAGGACAGACAGCAGCTTACTATTGTCGAGAAGAGGGAGAAAGAGCCTGAGATTCTTGTGTTTGGATATTGCCAAAGGACGTTGACTAACAGTCTTGCGGGAATAGAATATATAAATAAGAGCGAAAGCATTTGAATGACTGCATTCCCGATGACACATTGTTGCAACTACTTTTCTAGCTTCCACCTCTATTGAATGAGCCTGAAGATACAAGTCTGCCAAAGAGTGGCCAGATTGCTGCTGAAAGCAGCATGGCACCGAAAAGCTGCTAGAGAGGTGGAGAGACAGTAGTTTGGTGTCTGCAGATTTCAGTGCTTTTTTCTGGGTTTCAGTAAAATATAAGAATGTGTTAAGGAAATCCAAGGGGAAGGGGGCTTGTAGCTCTTCTCTAGCTCTTTATATTTTGCTAATAATGATTTATCTGGTCATCCAGTGCAGGCACGTTTGTTTGGCCGATCACCTGCTCTGAGGCAAGACCAGTGCAGAGAGGAAGTGTATGTTCTGTTTGAGCCCAGGCAAGATGTAACTACACCCACCTCTCTGGCAGCAGGCCCCCTTTCATAAAGAATGCTCGGTCTCCAGTTTCAGAGGAGACACAGTGGCGGATAGGGATGTAAGGGTTTGACCGGTTAACCAGTTAACCGATAAGCTGATGCTTATTGGATCCAGTTAATGGTTAAATTCCCATGGGGCCAGCAACCTGCGAGGCTGGCAGGGCTGGTGGTGCTGGGAACCCCTAGCAGTGGCAGCCCCTAGAGCCCATTTAGCCAGGTAACTATTGGAATTATAATCGATTACACGATTAGTATTTTTAACTGTTTTTACATCCCAACAGGGCCCATGCCCAGGAGCCCTGGCCAATGAAGGGGCCTGGAAAAAGGGGTCCCTCCACATCCTGATTCACTCCACCCACCCAGCGCTGGCTGGGGTGCTCCTCTGCTTGCTGTGGTCCAGGGCCCCACGAAGAGGCAGCAGGTTTAAAACATACAAAAGGAAGTTTTTCTTCACACAGCGCACAGTCAACCTGTGGAACTCCTTGCCAGAGGATGTTGTGAAGACTAGGACTTTATCTGGGTTCAAAAAAGAACTAGATAAATTCACAGAGGTTAGGTCCATCAATGGCTATTAGACAGGATGGGCAGGAATGGTGTCCCTAGCCTTTGTTTGTTTGGAAATAGGTGATAGGAGAGGGATCATGTGATGATTACCTGTTGTGTTCCCTCCCTCTGGGGCATCTGATATCCGCTACTATCGGCAGACAGGATACTGGGCTAGACATACCTTTGGTCTGACTTAGTATGGCCATTCTTATGTTCTTGTAAATCCCTAATCTGCCTTTTTCTGATGAGACAGGCCACTGCAGTTTGGATCAGCTCCGGAGGATTCTCTGCATCTTGGGGTCTTTGAACCATCATTTCAAGGACTTCAATATCTGAGATATAGGTGAGAGGATTATTCTAGCAGTGGGTGGGTGAGATTCCGTGGCCTGCATTGTGCAGGGGGTCAGATTAGATGATCAAAATGGTCCCTTCTGACCTTAAAGTCTATGAGTCTATGAGTCTGGTTCTATGTGTCTTCCACTGATTTAAATGCAGTGCTGCTGATTTACCCCAAACAAAACTCTGCACATGTTCTTTTATAGGTTATACGAAAAAAGCAGAAAGGAAATAAAAATGATTTAAGCAACATTTGTTCTCTTCTCCAGGCTGAGAACACTTTGTGATCCCCTCTCAGGCAGATCTGATTTCCAAAGATCTGGGAGTCTTGTGTAAACAGAATTTAGTCCAGGAAGCATATATGTTCTGCCCCTCTTCCCCACCTTCAAATAACTGTCCCCCCTTTCTGTCAACATTATGATATTAGTGGAAATTTCTCACCTATTGGAGATTACCCCACACCTCTCAAAAAACTCTCCCAGCCCCAGGCATGCCACTGCGCATTCTTCTCCCTCTGGGGAGAAGGTGAAAGAACAAACACTACATGACAAATGTTAGTCATATTGTTTAATACACAGCTGACGGTATTCAGATTCTACGGGTATGAGCCTGGTATAAGACTGTATGGAGAATAGGACTACAGGGTTTCTCCCTCTTGCGCTAGCTTCTGTCAGAGATGGCAGGCTTTGGGACTAGATGAATTCCTGGTCTGATCTGGTCTGACAATCCCTGGGCTTAAATTGATCACTGTTTTTGTGATGTTGTTGCAGCACAAAGCACCTGGAACGTATCGATGAATCTACCTCTCAGTTCTTCAGTGTCTCCATCAATGCTGCATGTTATAGATAGCAACCCGCTGCCTTGGAGTTTGTTTTATTATCAGAAATGAACCTTTATCATATCTTCTCCAAAGCTACTTCATCATGGGATGCCTCTTTGACTCTGTTATTTTTTAACTAGATCGTTTTCGCAGGGTGGGTTTTCTGTACATTACGGCAGAGGCAGGATGAAATACTATGTACCACTCCTGTGTTTTAGAAACTTCAGTGCTTGATTGTGCTCAGTCTGATGGTGACTGATGCCAGCACTCCAAAGAAGCTATTTTCCAATAATTTTCACTGGCATTTTTCATTAGCTTGAGGTTGTTAAGGGTCACACGAGGAGAATAAAATAAACTGCTTACTTTACATGATTAATTTCTAGCCATTTCTATCTCCATTCAGAAGCTATGGCTGACTTCACCGTGGGGCTCAGATATCTGTACGTCTGTAGCTTACACACAGGGTATTTCAGTGTTTATTAGAGTTGTTTGGTTCCATGGCAGGTGGTGAAGGAGCATTTGCTGATGATTTTGGAAGAGATCAAGATTTCTGTTGGTTCTTCAGTTAATTTTCTCTCCTAGATATTTTTAAAAACGAAAACATATTTATATTCTTGTTGTTTTGACTAAATTGTGCTATTTTGGGCCACATAATTATGAGAATGTGTGTGAAGTGCTAACATGTTGTAACTCCTCCTTTAATCACCTCGGCAGTTATAAGCACTCAACCTTTCTCCCTTCCTGAGGTTAGGCTGGCAAGCCAGGCTACAAGGAATTCTTGTTTAGGAACCGCAGGAAGTGACACAAGGTTTGATCCAAAGCTCATTGGAGGCCCTGGGAGTCAGTTGACTTCACTGGTCTTTGGAGTAGGCGATAACAAGCTATGCAGAGACTGCAGAGAGCCATGACACTGAGCATTTTACATTAATCCTGCCTCCACAGGAGGACTGGACTAGATGGCCTCTTGGGGACCTTTCTGGTCCTCCACTTCTGTGTTTTTTTTCTAAGTATTGTGTGCGCGTGGACATGCTGGCAGTGCGCCAGATGCACCCCGAACTTGGGGCAGGCCTGGATGGTACTTGCCTGCCAGGCAGTGTGGACTCCAGGCAGCGGGGCCAACGGCCATCATGGCCCCCAGGGCAAGGTATGTGTGAGGGACCTGGCTCCGCACCCCAGAAAGGAGAGGGCAGGGCCGAGGACAGTCAGCTCTTAGTGTCACCCAGACCACGGTGTGCCTCCCCAGCCCTCAGAGCCATGCAGAGAGGAGCTCCAGCGGCAATTCAAAGGGGCCTAGGGCTCCAGCCACCTTTGCCAGAGCCACAGGACCCTTTGAATTTCTGGGTCCCCGGGCAACTGCCCCCTTTGCTCTCCCCCCTCCCCCCCGCCTGTCACTGAGCCTGACTCCAGCACTTGGTGGGGTCCCACCAAGAACTCAGGCACATGGCTCAAGCCAAAAGACTAGGCCTGGCAGAAAGGACAGCAGGATTCATGCCGCCCAGACACAGTGGCGAAATGGAGAATGAATCCTCAGTTGGGCCCTGGCACAGTTCACTAGACAGGTACGTGGGTAACTGAAACTTATGCACTTCCTCTGGCCTAGGATTTGGGAGCCCTTTTTATCCCCCCCACCCTGCATCAGAGGGAAATTTGGTATCAGCCGATAGGCCCCAACAGCCAGAGCTCGTCCCCGCTGGTGGTGGCTCCAGGGCTGGGGAGGCTGGGACTGCACGCCCCCCCACCTCCCGGTAGTGCTGGGAGAGGCGGGGGCAGCTTGGCTCCTGTGCGGGCGGGGTCTGGACAGAAGGAGCAGGGCTGGGGGCGAGGCTGGGGGCTTGCCTCTCCCAGCCCAACCTTCATCCACTGCCCACAGCTCCTAGCCTGGATAGGGATGTCAGCGACTAGTCGACTATCTGATAAGCGAAAGCTCCAGCTCCGTGGGAGGGGGCAGGGGCGCAGCAGCAGTGTCCCACCTTTGAAATGTTCAAGCGTCCCTGCTGGGGTTCTTGTACATTTCAAAGTGAAAGCGCTGCTGGAGACTGGGGCCAGTGGGGGACTTAGAGTACTCCACTGGCCCTGGGCTCCTCGTGGCATTTCAGTCTTTGAAATGCACAAAAGCCCCTGCTCTATTTGACTGTTCAATTAGTTGATTAATTTTAACATCCCTAAGCCTGAAACAGGCCTCTTTGCCCAACTGATGAGAAGAAGAGACCGGCATCTACTCTCTTTACCATCCTGCCCCACACCCCTGCTCCAGTGTCCTATGGAGAGAGTGGCGGGAAAGAAGAGTAAGCATGCTGCAGAGCCGCTCCATTACAATGGCTTTGCATCATAGGTGAAATTTGTTCCTGGTGAGAGGACCAGCAAAAAGACCTATGCAGGAATTCAGTCTCACTTAAGCCCTCAAAACAGGTATCAAGCGATGCACAGAGGTCTTGCATCAGGATGAATCACACGCTCCATGAGTAAGCTACCCTAATGGCTTGCTTTAAAACTGGCTTGAATTTCAAACAGGTAGTGTCTTTTGCCATCCATGTGCTCTCAGAGCCAGGTAGGACAAATGAATGACAGAGATCTTAGAATAATTATTATTTTTGATTTTACGGCACCCTGACATTTTCTGGGCACTTTATAGATCAAACAGAAAGTCAGAAGATTTTACAACCTAATATTAGATGTGATGTAATGAGGGAAAATCACACACAATTGTGGAGGACAGGAGGGAAGTGAAGGAAGTTGTTATAAAAGTGCTCTACAAAAGAGAGGTCTGTACATAGTTACTAGAAAATCTTCCAGGCGATGGCACTCAAAGACATGCAGCATTTTGATGTTTCCTAGGGATTGATGCAGTGTTCCCTCGAATCTTTCCCATCTATGTGAGGAATAAATTTGTGTATGTGCACCGAGGCATGTGTAGATGTGCACCATCAGGAGAAACACAAAGCTAGCTGTGGGCGCTTTGCTAATCAGTGGGGTGTCATTAGAATCTTTCCTAAATTTCCACACAAGCACCCAGCTTAGAGGGAACGCTGGATACATGCCTGATTATTAATGAAAGTAGCTATGGAAGAGGGCAGTTATGGCTCAGAGCAGAGATTATTTCAATGGCTATTTCTGGGTCCTGGTTTGCAATCATATTGAGAGGTGTTAATAACGTAAATAATATAAAGAGCCAGTATTTTCAGTGTGCACAGGAAAAACGTTGCATTGCGAAATCTGGATACAAGGCGGTGCAGTCTAGATCTTTCACCACATTTGAACAGTTTGCTGGGAAGCAAGTGGGGTATATACAGTTTTGACTGACAAAAGGTATTGATAAGAAAATAAATTGAAAAGATCAGAGAGGGATTTGGACCGGACATTGCCAAGTGTGTCTCTCTATGGATGCGGAAGGGGATGTACATCTTCAATTTGTGTAGCTCATAATGTCTTTTTCAAATAAATTACTACATAAAGAACATCTGATTCCAGGTTAGATGCATCATTTGTTTGCTGCGAGGGAGGCACTTCGTTGAGGCATTGCGGGGAAAGCAGAACATACCCATGTGGAGGCTTTGTCTGGGAATTAGGTGGTTTGGGGAAGAAATTAGTAAAGAGATTAGCCTTATGACAAAATGCCCGCTTCCTAGAAATGTCTTGACCTGCCTGCACAATGCTCCCGCAAAGGATACACATTTTAAATGGATGACAAATTAAGTCCTTGTTATTTCTACTGCTAGACTCGGCATTGTACCTTAGTGGAAAAATGTGACTTGTCTGCCAGTGGAATTATGCTTAGGATAACCACGCAGCAAGTGTGAAAATCAGGACACTTTATTTTTTCCAGGGATGGGGTTGGGTATAGCTGCAGATTCAAGACTGCCCTAATATCAGGATGGTCCCGATAAGATCAGGACATCTGGACACCCTAATTGTGGCACAGTAAAAGATGGACTACCTTTGTCATGGAAAAGCTTTCATACCCAGTACACATACAAGAGAAATGCCAAATGAGGCAAGGTGTTTAGAAATGTGGCCACTCTTTAAAGCATACTTAATGGAAGAGGGCTCTCCACTCGCAAGCCAGAATCCTTTGTCGCGTTCTTTGCATAGGAACCTGATTCTGAATAAGTACTGAACAATGTCGTGCTTTAATGTTTTATTGTCACTTTGCCTTAATAAAAGGCTAAAAAAATATGCAGCACCATTCATAGGCTTGGAAGGACCAATAAATGTTGTTGTGAAGGGTAAATGGCGCCGTGGCTGCAACTTTTTACATGCAGCTCTTAACAAGGGTGAAGAAGGGGCAAGGTATAAAAATATGATTGTGCTGTTACTCACTGTGCACGCATGTATAATTAAAATTGTTTTCTTTAAATGAAGATAATTAGAATTATTTATAGCACAGCCGCATGCAGAGGCCCTCCCTGAGATCAGGTCTCCTCTACTAACGCACAAGAGACAGCCCTGGCTTTGAAGAACATATTATTTAAAGAGATAAGACAGGCAAAATGTCAGAGGGAAAACAAAGGAGTAGAAAGTCAAAGCGATGTCCCAAAAGCCATGGGCAGCATCAGTAACTGAACACACATCTCCACAAATCTATCCCTATGGCCTATCCACTGGGCAACACAGCTTTTCGATAATCATTAACTTACTTCCCATGAGCGTCATAGACTGGGGGCTGATCTGCGGCTGGTTTTGGTTGCTTAATTTAATTGGGAGTCTATTTAAATTCTTGACATAAGCATGGTGTTGAGGATGAGAAATCAACCTTGACATGCCAGCATAAGGAAAACTGCCACAAGACAACTGGGAAGCTTATAGAGAGAGAGAAAAAAAAAACCAACTGCAGGGTAAAGATTCAATTTCCTAGTTGCTGAAGGATTGGGAGAGCTGAAATCAGTCTATTTGCCTGAGCTATGTGTTCCCCCCAAACCAGCCAGACGCTGGAATGAGAGAGAAAAGATCCTGAGAGCTCTTAACACAGAGAAGGAGTGTGTCACTTGCAAACAAAAAAGAAAGAAGAAAAAAGATAAAGGCTGAAAAAGAAAGTAGAAATTGTCTATAGCTGTGTGCAAGGAAACTCCATCGGGATTCAGCCGAACAGACCTGAGAGGGAGCAGTCAGGAATACAGGAGTGCTTTGAAGACACTGGTTTATTTAAATATAATTCCCTGTGCTGGTATCTGTAACAAGGCCTCTGGGACAGTGGCGCTCCTGCACTGAAGAATATGAGAGCTATGTATCTGCAAATGTTATACCAGATCACCAACTTACACCCGCATTCCTGGGCTGACGAGGGGGTAACATTTTCACACCATTGCAGATTCTGGTATAATTGGACAGCTCTGGAACAGAATTGGACAGCTCTGGAACAGATACTGGGCAAGAACTTAGTCACGCTGTACTCTGAGATTGTTGGTAATTGGCAAGAGAATCTGCATTCAAAGAAGAGAACCAAGAATGGAAGGGAAAAGTGGCTTCACAGTTTGTGGCATTCTTAGGAGGAGTTTGCTAACAGCTGTGTTACACAACACCATATGAATGAGTGTTTTACACAGTCCCTGGTCTCCAAGTCACTGCTTGCTACTATGGAGATGTGGAAACCACCATTGCTTTTGCCGTTGTTGCGAGGGGATTGCAAATACCAAATACACCTACAAAAGTGCACATGGTAGCAATACTTTCAAGCCAACAGGTAGGTAGGAGAGATGGTTAGTAATGTGGCAAGACCACATTAGTCACTAGAAGCAGCTGGGGAGCTGCGTGAGGCCCACTACTGAATGTGCTATCCAGCGGCAAAGGGCAATGCTCGGCCATTATGGTCTCTCAGACAGCTTGATAAGTGACAATGAACCCATATATAACGCACAAGTTCATTCTTTTACGGACATGAATGGTGAGCATCACGTCAAGTCAGCACCATTCCATCCAGCCTCCGAGAGACTTGCCACCTTACCATTTTCCAGTCAACTAACAGATTTTAAGAGCAGACAGGACCATAATGATCACCTAGGCTGACCTCCTGTGCAATCCAGGCCAGAGACTGTTATTCATGTAGTTAGCCCATTAAGATAGGATTGAACTGGAAAATCTTTTTTCTGGAAGGCATCTGATCTTGATTAAAATGCGCCAAGTGATAGAGAATCTAACACATCCCCAGCTAATGTATTTGATTGGTTAACTACCTTCATCATTATTCCAATGCTGCACTTTGCTGACTTGAATTTGTGCTCTTGTTAGGCCTTTGCTAAACTACAAATTTCCTCTTCAACCAATGTTTTCTCTCTGTTTGGGTACTTGGAGACGGTGATTAAGTTGTCTCTTAATTTCCTCTTCAATAAGCTAAATAAATCAAGCTCCTTTATGTTCACATTGTAAGGCAAGTTTTCGAGACCATGAAGCTTTGATATAGGTCTTATCTGAACCTTCCTCAATTTTTCTAAATGTCTCTTTTAAAATGGACACCAGAACTACAGGCAGTGTTCCATTATTGGTCTCACCAACGCTTAATATCGTCTCCTTTCTCTGGCTTATTATTTCCTCATTTATATCTCCATAGAGAAGGAACAGAGGCAGAACGCGAAGATCCAGGGGTATGGGCACTGCTCTGCTACTGACTTGCTGTGTGACTGTGGACAGATAATTCCCCCTCCTTTTGTCTTGTGTTTTTAGATTGTAAGCAGAGTCTGTCTCTTACTAGACGGCTGTACAGTGCCTGGCATCTTGCAGGGCCTTCTGATGTGACTGTAATTCAATAATAAAAGTACCTTGTTATTCCTTTTTGCCACAGGACCATGTTGGAAACTTCTGTTCATTTGGTTGTTTATCATGACCCCTAAGTCCTTTTCAGAGTAATTGCTTTCCAGACTACATTCTGTAAGGAAAAAGTCCCTTATTTTGCAAGGTATTCATAATTAAACAGATAGTTATTATTCTTCACAAGTAAAATAAGTAGTTCATAAATGCCTACCAGATAATTATCTTCTCAAAATATAGCACTTGCCACTGCAACAAACTTTATCACTTCTAGTATTTGGATGGAAGCAGGGTATCTGTCTCACTGAATCCTCAAAAACAACTAGGAGTCCTGTGGCACCTTAGAGACTAACAAATACATTATAAGTAGGTAAGACCCACTTCATTGGATGAATGGGAGTGCAAATTACAGATCCAGGGTATATATAACAGCAAAAGCTGTTACCTGTCAATTATAGGACCAGTGTGTGTGGGGAGAGTTGGCAACAGGGCTTGTTGTGTGGGTAGGTTCCTGGTAAGTGTTTCTGTGGTGTGGCTGCTGGTGAGTATTGGCTTCAGGTTGGGGGGCCGTCTGTAGGTGAGGAATGGCCTGGCTCCCGAGGCATGTGAGAGTGAGGGATCGTTTTCTAGGATAGGTTGTGGATTGTCAATGATGCACCTAAGTTGATGGCTGTAAGTGGTGACCAGCGGTGTTCTGTCATTTTCCTTATTGGGCCTGTCTTGAAGTAGGTGACTTCTGGGTACTTGTCTGGCTCTGCCAGTCTACTTCCTCACTTCCCCAGGTGGATGTTCTGTGCCATTGTGTCAGAAGTTCTTTCATTCTGATCATCTTGCACCAACTTTGTTTTCTGTGCTTTCTTTTATGCCTGTTTCCTGTGCACTCTGCTTCCCACTTCTCTCTACAACCTAAGAGCCAGTCAATAAACACCAAACCTCATTCTCATTGGAATGTAGAAGATATGTGAGAATGCCCTGCCACAGACTTCCTATGTGATCACGGGCAAGTCATGGGGCCATAGAAGTACCTATGCTAGATAGCTTAAAACAGAATCCTAAATTGTCTAGCCTCATATTTTTATGTAGTATGAGTCTACATTAACAAACAGGAGAGATACAGATTTTCCCGTCATGCAAATACACATAGAGACTTGCTAAGAACCTGCTTATTTAGAGAAAAGACAAGTACATGCACAAAACTGAAGAAAATCTTACAGATAATTAAAAAGCGGCAGTGTATCTATCATTTCTATTATCTTTAAAGGGGTTCCTCTTAAAAAGCTGCCAAAAGTAAATCCTCAAACTATAGAGAAATATATGATACACATGGGATAGAGTTAATGTTTTGTGGCAATTAGTAAGTGTCCAGTGGTGCCAAATAATTGAAATTTACTTGTTTAATTATAAGTAGAATTCTTGCCCCATAATTATAAGACTTGAAATCAATGGTAATCAATTGGATGATAAAGCAATGTTGCTATTATGCTATGCAAGTTATGGGCGGACTGAAACCATTTCTCATCTAATTGTCTACCTCTATAACATTATTTATTGTTTGACTATAATACAAGGATGTTAATTCACCAATTACTATTCAATAGAGCACCTGGAGTTTATTTTACTATGTGGTACACATACTAGATATAACAGTTGCTTATTTGCCAATGGAAGAAAGCTTACTCCATTTTACAGTGTGTTATTTTAATTAATCTGGTTTTACAGAACAGAGAATGATTCTTCTCCATTACCCATGCGTATATCAAGAGTAACTCTGCTGACATCACTGTATTTGCATGCAAGTAAATCAGATCAGAATCATGCCCGTTGACTTTTCTTCTTTATCTGACTGCCTTCTGCTTTAATTATCACTGGGAAGAAGCCTCCTGTTAAATAACACAGTTCTTAAGCATGTGGCTTGTAGTCTGAAAGCTGTATTTTGTTCACATCTTGGCATGAGATTACCAGCTCATCATCTTGCTTGACTGCAATTAAAAAACAGTTATATGCAAAATATTAATAAATTAATCTGACAGAATTTTGGGGAATAGATATTATTAATCAAGAATGTTTTAAAGAAAAAAAAACACCTCACCCTAGATGGGTTAGTAATTGGCATAAGAAAAATGGGCTTTTTCTGAATTAGTGGATGTTTTCATTCTTGAATTAAACATCTTTGGGCAGTTTTGACCCCCTCCTTTATATGACTCTTTCCTTTATTTTATTTTGGATGTCTAACAGATATATGACCTGTTAGAATTGGGAACACAATATTTTTACCAGATACAACATTCCCAATTTGTCTCAGGCTACATCTATACTGCAGCCTTCTTCCGCAAAAGCTTATGCAAATGAAGTACAGAGTATAATATCGCTGCCCTTCATTTGCATAATTAATTAGGGGCCATTTTTGCGCAAGAGGCTTTTGCGCAAAAAGGAGCTGTATAAATGGTTCCTTTTTGCGCAAAACCCCCTCTTGCGCAAGAGCCATTCTTCCTCATTTTTTCAGGAAAAACGATTCTTGCGCAAGAGGGGGTATTTGTGCAAAAAGGAGCCATCTACACAGCTCCTTTTTGCGCAAAAGCCTCTTGCACAAAAATGGCTTCTAATTACTTATGCAAATGAAGTGTGGTGATATTCTACTCTGCACTTCATTTGCATAAGCTTTTGCAGAAGAAGGCTGCAGTATAGAAGTAGCCTCAGAAAGGTAGCCATGTTAGTCTGTAACTGAAAATCTTCGAATGGTCCTGCAGCACCTTAGAGACTAACAAAAACATAGATGGCATCATGAACTTTTGTGGGCACAACCCACTTCTTCAGAGGAATGGAGTTAGGGTTCCAGAGGTACAAATATACAGCAGAAAAAGAGGGGATAGGGAGGGAATGAAAAGGAAAACAAATCTTGTCAATTAGGCAATTTGGAGTTTCTTAGCAAATGTGTATTACTCTCTAGAGGCAAGAGAAGTGAGATATCTTGGAAGGAGAGACAAAAAGAAAAATAAAGAAAAAAATCATCACTTTTCCCTGATTGTTGCACTATCCTTGAACTCTACCTGCTAAAATACTGCAAGTTTATTTATTCATTTTTCAGCTAAGCTCATCAGAAATTCTTTCACTTGTAACTTGCCACAGGGAGCCTTTTGGACAGGGAAAAAAATCTTTCTACATATATCACTTCCCAAGGTAGAATTCTTACTGTACAAATATCACTTGGTTATTGTTTTTATTCCTATTAAAGTGAAAGAAAATAAATAAAAGTTGCCATTTTTCAGTTGACTCAATTTTTTATTCATAAGGACTGTGCAATACATGGCATCAAAATAACATTTTTGCAGTTGACTCTTATTTAGTGCTTCATGATTTAGCAAGATGCCTTTTCTCTTCCCACGTGGGAAATATCAGAGTGATATATCCAGTAGATAGAAAATAAACAATTTTCTTAACCATTTAACTACGATTAAGAAAAATCATCCATATCCCTCCAATTCACATTCTTCAAGATTTTCAAAATTAACTCATTATTTTGGGTACCTATCCAGAAACACCCTAAAAGGACCTGATTTTCAGAAAGTTCTCCACTCCCACCCTCTGCAAATCAGCCCATTTTAAGGGGTCTCAAGTTGAGCACTCAAATATTGAAACAACTACCATCACTTGTTTCTGAAAATCTTTGCTAGCACACAGTGAACTGTGAATATTGTTTTAGAACCTACTGAAGAATGGTAGACAATTAGTTTGCTTATTTGTATTTTGATCAGGTTTACAAATATTTATTTATTTTAAATGTTATTAGTATTGCATGCCCTGAAATAATAATGACAGAATTCTGCCCCGAACTAGAAGTGGAACACAGATCCTCCCTGCTTAACTGAGGTCAAGTTCACTAAAGTTCTGGGTGAACCCAAAATGAATACATTCCTTGCTGCATGTTGTTAAGGACACGCCTTCACTCGCCGTGCTGGAGATTGCTCCTTTGGTGTTTGATTTAGTGGGTCTAGTTAAGACTTGTAAATCAAATGCTGAGGGCAGCTCTGGCCGATGCTGATACTCCTGGCAGTCCCAAGGAGTCAGGGAAGCTGATGGGAGTGTTTGCTCCTGTCGGGTTCCCTCTGTGAAGACGGCACCAAGCTCGGCTTAAGGTAAGCCAACTCCAGCTACATATTTTACATAGTTGAAGTTGCATACCTTAACGCAACCTTCCAGGTCTAGTGTAGACCTGGCCTGTGTTTCCTAGGAGCTTCCAAGTAAAGAGCCAGAGTGCAAAAGTAATCTTTGGTATCGGTGGATATTGACTGTTGCAGTGTGCCTTTCATGACCCTGATCCCAACTGACCAAGGCTTGGGACTTTATTGTAAGCTCCTTGGATTAGAAAGCATCTTATTGTCCTGTAGTACAGCACCTAGTTCAATGAAGTCCTGACCCATGACTAGGGCTATACCAAATTCACAGCCCATTTTGGTCAATTTCACATCCTAGGATTTTAAGAATAGTCAGTTTCATGATTTCAGATATTTAACTCTGAATTTTCAGTGTTGTAACTGTAGGGATCCTGAGCCCAAAAAGGGGGGTGGGGTGAGGATGGAAAGTTATTGTAGGGTGTTAGAGTATTGCCACCCTTACCTCTGCACTGCTGCTGACAACAGTGCTGTCTTCAGAGCTGGGCAGCCAAAGAGCACTGGCTGCAGACTAGGCTCCCAGCTCTGAAGGCAGTGTCACTGCCAGTAGCAGTGCAGAAGTAAGGATTGCCTGGTATAGTGTTGCTACCCTTACTTCTGTGCTACTGCCTTCAAAGCTGGGCCTTCAACAACCAGCTGTCACTCCCAGCCATATATTGTCACTGTTATTTCTGCCCTGCTGCTGGCCGTGCAGCCTTCAGAGCTGGGCACGTGGCCAGCAGCTGGCACTTTTCAGTCACCCAGCTCTGAAGGCAATGCAGAAATAAGGGTGACAGTACCACAACCCCCCTACAGTAACCTTGAACTCCCCCACCTCCCACAATGCCTTTTGGGTGAGGACCCCAGTTGAGAAACACTGGCCTCCCCTGTGAAATCTGTATAGTATAGGGTAAAGGTACACAAGAGACCAGATTTTATAGAGGAGCAGATTTCATTGTTCATGGTGCGTTTTTCACACCCATGAATTTGGTAGGACCCCACCCATGACTGAGGCTCCTACACAGTATGATTATACAAATAATAAATGACAACAATAATGACAACAACTTTTAGCTGGAGTAGGGAATCCAGTTATTTGGCTCATAACTGATGATCAGATCAATGCGAAGTTATTCTGAGAAAAGAACTTGACATTGTAAAGAATACTGGCCATTTCTAGTGAAAAGCTTCTCTAATGAACGTGTTATTAAGCAGAGAAAGAACTAAGATGAATCTAATTAAAATGCACAAACCATAAAGACAAAATTCAGTGGTAAACAAATAGCAGGGACCAAATTTGTTTGTAATAAATGTGCAGACAAGTGCAACAAAGTGTAAAGCACAAGCGATACAGTGCCGTACAAATAAGGGCAAATATTTTGATCCCACAGATGGAGGATAAAACTCTGAAGGGGATGCATGAAATAGGGGAGTTGATTGGTTTCTTTAATTTACAGAGAAAAGATCTATAACAGATTGTGTTGTGATACTGGAAATGAAGAAAAAGTGAATTTCAAAACAGATCATGGAGCCACATGTAATACCAACACAGTAAACATAAGCAAAATATTACCAAGTGCCAGGTACCAACATTTAAAACTAAGCTCATTTCATATAGTGGACACAAAATAAGACCCTGTGGTAAAGTCACTCCATATGTCTGTGTAAAGAACAAGTATCACTAAGCACTTGAAGTAATGCATGAGTAGGTTTCCATTTGTGCTTGGGTTGAATTGCAGTCTGTATAAGTGGATACCCAAACACATATATTACGTGCCTAGAGCAAGGTCTAAAAATACACCCTGTACAGTCCCATTGGACCTCAGAAACCAAGTGAAAGGTGACTTGACTGGCTGGAGTAATCAGATGTTGTGCAAATTCAGACACCAATTGATAGGGATAAATTATGGTCACCATCAAAAAACCAAAGCTTAAGATTTCTGTAGATCCTAAAGGAAGTATTTCCCCATTGGGATAGTTGAGCTGGTCATGTCTAGGGTTCATGATCTGGGAGAAAAGATTTAACATGCATCCTACATGCTCTGAGAAGTCATGTCCCAGCGACAAGCCACGAGAGATTGGTACCTCGTGGTCTTCATTTCAATCGGCCGGACAGATAGGGAATGTCGATATGGTCAGACTGAAAATGATGTGTCTGGACGTTGCTGCTAAGACATACCACAAATCCTTGGTCGTCTTCCTGAGATCCACATTCCCAGCTAAAAGCCTTGTGTGATGGGGTATACAAACCGCACATTGGGCCTGAGGTTAGCCACGCCTCTCGGAGCCTACCAAGCAGGTCCAAGTGGAGGAGCAGGTTAAAAGGGGCTGCTCAGCAGCCCAGGGAAAGGGTGATGGACAGGCTGCTGCAGAGAGGAACCATTCTCCAAAAAGTCAGGGGGAAGGACCACCGAGCAGCTAAGGTATCCCCAGGCCCAATGGAACCATTTACAATGCGTTCAAAGAGGATCACCTGCATACAAGGCATCAGACCTCAGTGGCCTTTTATAGAAGGCCTGTTGGGAGCTCAGAGTGTATGTGAGTCAGGAAGGAGGCTTCTGCAATTAACATAGGAGAGATGCAAATGGAAGTCTTTGTGTTATCTGGAAACTCCCACTCGTTAGACCATAGAACCTCAGAGTTACAAACACCTTGGGAAAGGAGGTTGTTCGTAACTCTGAAATGTTCATAACTCTGAACAGAACATGATGGTGGTTCTTTCAAAAGTTTTCAGCTGAACATTGACTTACTACAGCTTTGACACTGTACACTGCAGAAGAAGAATGCTGCTTTTAACCATCTTGCTTTAGAAGAAATAAGCATAGAAACTGGTTCCTTATCTTGTCAAATCTGTCTTTTAAAACTTTCCCTTTGTTTTTAGTTGTTTACGTTAAATTCGGTACTGTACTGCATTTGTCTTTTTTTTTTTTTGTCTGTGCCACTGCCCGGTTGCAAGTGAGGTATGTGGTTTACTGGTCAATTCGTAACTTGGTGTTCATAACTCTTAAGTTCTACTGTAGAATAATACAGGTTTTCCTCCCTCCTGCAGATTTTCACATGAAAGGGCACAGTCTAGTTTATTTCTCTGAGTAATAATTCATTCTCTTTTCAATTTCATGTTGCGTAAACACAGCTGAAGTTTTTACCTCATGTCAATGGAGTGTACATGAGGTAATAAAAATGGGGAGGCTGCACTGGGGAGGAGATGCCCATTAGAGCATTGGTAAGAATGTGTTAAGCAGTGTGCCTGGCACAGTGGGGCCCTCAGGCTACATCTAGACTGCAAGCTTCTTTCAAAAGAGGCTTTTTCGAAAGATACTTTCAAAAAAGCCTCTTTCGAAAAAGAGCGTCTAGACTACAACCAGTACTTTCAAAAAAGCAAGCTGCTTTTTCGAAAGAGAGCACCCAGGCAGTCTGGATGCTCTCTTTTGAAAAAGCACAGTTTGCATTACATAGCGCCTTTTTTCGAAAGAGTACTTTCGAAAAAAGGCATTATTCCTCGTAAAACGAGGTTCTCCATGGTCGACAAAACCGCCGTGTTCTTTCGATTTACTGTCGACAGACTGCGGCGGCAGTCTAGATGCAGGTAAAGATTTTTTGAAAAAAGGCTACTTTTTTCAAAAAATCCCTGTAGTCAAGACACACCCTCAGTGCCAGGTTGAGTGTGTCACACCTATCCCAGCCATCCCTCAGCACTGCCCAGAGTGTGCCATGCGGGGCTCCAGTGCGAATCTGAAGAGCCCAGTGCTCCTCCAACCACTGCTGTGGCCCACAGCCCTTTTGAAGTGTTGGACCCCAGAATAGTTGCTCCTTTTATACCCCCACCCCCATTGGTGGGCATGATCTGGCATGTCCATGTGAGTGGATTATACAAGCCATTATTATTTAACTGTGTGGTCTAATTTCTTTGGTTTGTCTTTAATTCTAAAGTATTTTGTGTACTACTCTACGTAAGCTACTAGATCATGGTTACATAGCTTTGGTCCGTTCTTTCCAGACAAACCATCTGCATTTAGCTCTTTGTAGGCCAGATTAAAGTCCCTCTGACTGTACCAAAGATGTATTTACAACTCCTTGCCTTAGTACTACACAAATACAGAATGGAAGGACATGCGTAATATTTATTTGATAGAATGCAGCACCAGACCAGCTTAGCTTATCAAATCCATGCTACATCTTTGCTACAGGACGGCCTCAGGGATGGAGATACAGAAAGTGACACAACGAGTGAAGAAATAGATAAGGACATTAGGTTACAATGTAGGTCACTCCTTAAAATACAGATCTGATTCCATGCACTGAGGCAGTCCAGATCTGGTTTTGTCCTTATATAACTTAAAATGTGTATTCTTTAGCAGAGGTGTTCTGATGTTTCCTTGTTTAAAAAAGAGGGGGTAGTAGATGGTTTTCTGAAGGTATACATTTATAAATTAAACAGTAGTAAGTATCTAGGACCAGATGGGGTTCACCATAGAGTTCTGAAGGAACTCAAAGGTGAAATCGCAGAACTACAAATTGTGATATCTAACTTATCACTTAAATCAACCTCTGTCTCAGATATCTGGAGTAGAGCTAATGCAATGCCAGCTCTTCCAAAAGGCCCCAGATGTAATCCTGGTGCTTATAGTCTGGCAAGTCTAAGCTCAGTACTCAGCAAATTAGTTGAAACTATAATAAAAAATGATCCGACATGATCCAGGAGACCCTGCAGCCAGTGGTGCATCAAAGAATGCGCATAACCACAGGCCTAGTGGAGCACCCTTGCAGACAGCATGGAAAGGATGGTGTGGAAAGGGAAAAGGTGCAGGAAAAGGAGAGGGATATGGAGCGAGAGATCCTTGCACTTCTCAGACAGCAAGCAGGACCTGCAATTCAACAATTCTGCGCTTGCCTCTCTCTGTAGCCCCTAAAGAAACTCAATATCGCAACATCCTTAAACCCCCTTGCAACATTCCACATGACCTCACGGGTCAGTGCCCCCAGGGGGGTGTTAAAAATAATCACAGCTTCACACACGCTGATTGTGAAAGCCATGGCTGGTGCATGTGTACCTGAAATGAAAAAGTTTATTCTTTCCTCTTCATAACTCTGTCCTTTTATTACATTTAAATGTTTTTTTAATGGCCTGCTTCGTGTTACAGAATAAAATTCTATTTTTGGAACAAAATTCATCTTTATTCATAATATGCGCTGTTTGGCGCTGATCATGTATGACACCAACCAATTTCCTGTAACTTCATTTTGTCACAGAACCCATAGCATCATTCACAGACAATATCAAGAGGCACACTGGCAATGTTGAATCCCTACACACACAGAGCTCACGCCAAGATTCATACTAGGCTGCAAAAGAGCATGGCCATGTAGCACACACTACAGCAACACACAGTGTCTTTGCTCACTATTAAAATGCTCTCTCAAAGGGTATGTCTACACTACATGGCCCATTGATGGAGCCATGTAGATGAGCTTTGTAGACATAGCAAAATGAAGCGGCAATTTAAATAATCGCCACTTCATTTACATCAAAATGGCTGCTGCGCTGTGCCGATCAGCTGTTTGCCTTGTGGGATGAGGTTTACCGGGGCAGTCAACAAGGGCTTTTGATGTCGACCGCTGAGCGTCCAGACTACCGTGCTGAGCCGACAAACAGCTGATCGGCACAGCGCGGCAGCCATTTTGATGTAAATGAAGCGGCGGTTATTTAAATTGCTGCTTCATTTTGCTATGTCTACAACCCTCATCTACATGGCTCCATCGACAGAGCCATGTAGTGTAGACACACCCAAAGTGTCCCTAAGCTGTATAGCTCTTCTAAGAGCCCTTGTATCTGTCTGTTCAGATTCAGCAGACAGCCACCCCACCTCTGCCATCAACCTGGGCAGAAATCTTTCCCCCTTTGTTGGGAGAACAGGGTGGGCACTTATAACCATTGGGGTATTTTTTCACTGAGGAGGGATGTGAGGTTTAACGGAATTCAGAAGAGAGGTGTGGAACCTTATGGGATGCAGATGAAATTGTGGGTTGGAGAAGACTGCATTATGGGAAGCCGACTCCCAGTCACCCCTGCATGACTCATTTCAGTCCCAGGAGGCATTGCCAAATCTTCACAGAATCACAGAACACTAGGACTGGAAGGGACCTCGAGAGGTCATCAAGTCCAGTCCCCTGCCCTCATGGCAGGACCAAATACTGTCTAGACCATCCCTGATAGACATTTATCTAACCTACTCTTAAATATCTCCAGAGATGGAGATTCCACATCCTCCCTGGGCAATTTATTCCGGTGTTTGACTACCCTGACAGTTAGGAACTTCTTCCTAATGTCCAACCTAAACCTCCCTTGTTGCAGTTTAAGCCCATTGCTTCTTGTTCTATCCTCAGAGGCCAAGATGAACAAGTTTTCTCCCTCCTCCTTATAACACCCTTTTAGATACCTGAAAACTGCTATCATGTCCCCCCTCAATCTTCTCTTTTGTAAACTAAACAAACCCGATTCTTTCAGCCTTCCTTCATAGGTCATGTTCTCTAGACCTTTAATCATTCTTGTTGCTCTTCTCTGGACCCTCTCCAATTTCTCCACTTCCTTCTTGAAATGCGGTGCCCAGAACTGGACACAATACTCCCACTGAGGCCTAACTAGCGCAGAGTAGAGCAGAAGAATGACTTCTCGTGTCTTGCTCACAACACATCTGTTAATGCATCCCAGAATCATGTTTGCTTTTTTTGCAACAGCATCACACTGCTGACTCATATTCAGCTTGTGGTCCACTATAACCCCTAGATCCCTTTCTGCAGTACTCCTTCCTAGACAGTCGCTTCCCATTCTGTATGTGTGAAACTGATTGTTCCTTCCTAAGTGGAGCACTTTGCATTTGTCTTTATTAAACTTCATCCTGTTTACCTCAGACCATTTCTCCAATTTGTCCAGATCATTTTGAATTATGACCCTATCCTCCGGATTAGTTGCAACCCCTCCCAGCTTGGTATCATCTGCAAACTTAATAAGCATACTTTCTATGCCAATATCTAAATCGTTGATGAAAATATTGAAGAGAGCCGGTCCCAAAACAGACCCCTGCGGAACCCCACTTATTATACCTTTCCAGCAGGATTGTGAACCATTAATAACTACTCTCTGAGTATGGTTATCCAGCCAGTTATGCACCCACCTTATAGTAGCCCCATCTAAGTCGTATTTGCCTAGTTTATTGATAAGAATATCATGCGAGACCGTATCAAACGCCTTACTAAAGTCTAGGTATACCACATCCACTGCTTCTCCCTTATCCACAAGACTCGTTATCCTATCAAAGAAAGCTAACAGATTGGTTTGACACGATTTGTTCTTTACAAATCCATGCTGGCTGTTCCCTATCACCTTGCTACCTTCCAGGTGTTTACAGATGATTTCTTTAATTACCTGCTCCATTATCTTCCCTGGCACAGAAGTTAAACTAACTGGTCTGTAGTTTCCTAGGTTGTTCTTATTTCCCTTTTTATAAATGGGCACTATATTTGCCCTTTTCCAGTCTTCTGGAATCTCTCCTGTATCTCATGATTTTCCAAAGATGATAGCTAGAGGCTCAGATACCTCCTCTATCAGCTCCTTGAGTATTCTAGGATGCATTTCGTCAGGCCCTGGTGACTTGCAGGCATCTAACTTTTCTAGGTGATTTTTAACTTGTTCTTTTTTTATTTTATCTTCTAAACCTACCCCCTTCCCACTAGCATTCCCTATGTTAGGCATTCCTTCAGACTTCTCGGTGAAGACCGAAACAAAGAAGTTATTAAGCATCTCTGCCATTTCCAAGTTTCCTGTTACTGTTCCTCCATCCTCACTGACCAGTGGGCCTACCCTCTCCTTGGTCTTCCTCTTGCTTCTGTAAGCAGGGTCTGAACTGCTGCTTCCTATCAGGCAGCTAAAAGGAGGGGTGGGTGTGCCCACTACAATTGCTTAGCTCTGCAAGGTAATTAACTGTTGATATGTAAATACAGCGCAGGAGAGAATACGAGGTGTGGCTATGTAAATCCCATTCAGCCAAGGCTGATGGAGGGTCAGTGTTGGAATGGAATGTGGAGAATTGTAAATAATTTGGGACTGTTGTGGGGGCCACTAATCATGCTACCCCTTAATGTGGGAACTGTAAAACACGCCACCAGTGCTTGCAGGAGAGACACCACCATCATGGTAAGAGGTCTCGGAGGAACAAGCCTCCTCCCTTCCAGAGTTGAGTTAACTGAGCTGGGGGGAAGGGTTAAAGGGCTGGAGTCAGCCTGCTTCACACCTGCCAGTTGTGAGCTGTAAGACTGGACTAACCTGCCCCCTTTCCCCCTTTGTTTTAAGGACAGACCTAAAGCAGACTCCATGAGGAGTCTTTTCTTTTGCTAGTCCAGTGGAAGCTGGATTCCTTTGCCAGTCCAGCTGGTGGCTAAAGAGTTGAAATCACTGAGAGCTGAAATCACTGGTTTGGCTGAGAGCCAGACCCTTTGCAGCCAGTGAAGTGGTGGCAACCAGCAGAGTGGCTGGTGGGAATCACTGGCTGGTGGCGTAATGTGGCCGGTAGGCGGGGCGGTGGGCGAGGAGCAGCGACCAGCGGTGTGGCGCGGAGCGGCGACCAGCGGTGTGGCGCGGAGCGGCGACCAGCGGCATGGCGTGGAGCGGTGGCAGGTGAGGAGGGCGACCACCGGTGGCAGCAAGCGAGGAGCAGTGGCAGGCGACCAGCAGAGCGTCCGGTGGTGTGGGACAAGACAGCTGGTGGAGCGTGGCAGAGTGTCGTAAGGTGCCCCCTATCTATCTCCGCCCCCCCCATTTCTACCCAGGTTGGGAGGTGAAACCCTGCGGGTGAACTTTGGGACTCTGGGTGGCACGGACCAGGGACAGAGACTCTTTGGAGTTCAGGTGATTCTTGGCTGGGGGGGGGGGCGGGCTTAGCTCATGTTTGGGTTATGAACTCTGTTTGTGGTGTTTTCCCCAAGTTAATGCCGTATGACTTCTCTCTCTGTTTCATTAAATGTTTCTTTCCTACACTCAGACTCAGTGCTTGCGAGTGGGGAAGCATTGCCTCTCAGAGGCACCCAGGAGTGTGTGAATTTCCCAGTTTACTGGGTGGGGACTCGAGCCGGACCTCAAGATATTGAACCCAGTCCTGGTTACTGCCAGGCCTACCCGGCAGAAGGGTTACACTTCTAATGTATTTATAAAAAGTCTTCTTGTTTCCCTTTATTCCCGTAGCTAGTATGAGCTCATTTTGTGCCTTTGCCTTTCTAATCTTGCCCCTGCATTCCTGTGTTGTTTGCCTATATTCTTCCTTTGTAATTTGTCCTAGTTTCCATTTTTTATAGGACTCCTTTTTTATTTTTAGATCATGCAAGATCTCGTGGTTAAGCCAAGGCGGTCTTTTGCCATATTTTCTATCTTTCCAACACAGCAGAATAGCTTCCTTTTGGGCCCTTAACAATGTCCCTTTGAAAAACTGCCAACTCTCCTCAGCTGTTTTTCCCCTCAGTCTTGATTCCCAAGGAACCTTACCTATCAGCTCTCTGAGCTTACCAAAATCTGCCTTCCTGAAATCCATTGTCTCTATTTTGCTGTTCTCCCTTCTACCCTTCCTTAGAATTGTGAACTCTATGATTTCATGATCACTTTCACCCAAGCTGCCTTCCACTTTCAAATTCTCAACCAGTTCCTCCCTATTTGTTAGGATCAAATCTAGAACAGCTTCCCCCCGGTAGCTTTTTCAACCTTCTGAAATAAAAAGTTGTCTCCAATGCAGTCCAAGAACTTATTGGATAGTCTGTGCCCCACTGTGTTATTTTCCCAACATATATCTGGATAGTTGAAGTCCCCCATCACCACCAAATCTTGGGCTTTGGATGATATTGTTAGTTGTTTAAAAAAAGCCTCATCCACTTCTTCTACCTGGGTAGGTGGCCTGTAGTAGACTCCTAGCATGACATCACCCTTGTTTTTAATCCCTTTTAGCCTAACCCAGAGGCTCTCAACACTATGTCCATCTCCACCTCACTCCAAGTGTGTTCATTTTTAATATATTAGGCAACACCTCCTCCCTTTTTCCCCTGTCTATACTTCCTGAGCAAGCTGTACCCTTCTATACAAACATTCCAATCGTGTATTATCCCACCAAGTTTCTGTGATGCCAACAATGTCATAATTGTACTTATTTATTAGCACTTCCAGTTCCTCCTGCTTATTACCCATACTTCTCGCATTTGTATATAGGCATCTAAGATACTTCCCAAAATATCTTGCTCTGGATGGTGGTGAGTTGCACAGTGGAATACCTACCCACAGTGCACTGATCTCTACATCTTACAAGCACTCTTGGGCTATGTCTACACTGGTGGCTTCTTGCGCAAGAACATCTTGCGCAAGGGTTCTTGTGCAAGAAGTCTTGCGCAAGAAAACGTCCACACTGCCATGTGCACACTGTGCTTTTGCACATGAGCTCCCATGGCAGTGCGGATGCTCTCTTGTGCAAGAAAGCTCTGATGGCCATTTTAGCCATAGGGCTTTCTTGTGCAAGAAATCCCTGCCGAGCGTCTACACTGCCCTCTTGCGCAAGAGCTCCTGTGCAAGAGGGCTTACACCTGATTAAAAAAGAGCATAACTCTTGCACAAGGAGCCCTCTCTTACCACACCGTACTGTACATTTCCTTGCGCAAGAGTGGGCGGGCAGTGTGGACGCTCTGCAGATTCTTGTGCAAGAACGGCCGTACTTGTGCAAGAAGCCGCGAGTATAGACATAGCCCCAGTGGGGACGCGCACAACCAACACAAGGCACTTAGTGTACATATAACCCACACACCTATGGGGTGTGGTTCACTGTCCCATGGAGTGGCACTTAGACCACGTTGGTCAAGAGATAAGAATGAGTGAGCTCTACAGCCTAAGCTGTGAGCCAGCTGGCTTTATAGCTCAAGTTGTAGCAGCTCCTACCCTTCACTCCAGAGGTTTCAGGTTCAAATCTAACTGCTCGTGCTTACATAAAGGCTATGTTAGGACTACACTGAAGGTTTGAAAGAGGATATGCAAATTCCTGGGAATTTGCATATCTTCTTCTGATCTCACTTTCCAAAGTGGAGCTTTCAAAAGTGAAAGTAGTCGGGATGCTGTTTTTCGGCAACCCTTCCCCCTTTTTCGAAAAGTTGCTCTTCCTCAAAAAATGAGGTTTATGCGGCTTTTCGAAAAAGGGGGAGGTTTGCCGAAAAAACTGCGTCCCGACTACTTTCACTTTCGAAAGCTCCGCTTTTGAAAGTGAGATCAGAAGAAGATATGCAAATTCCCACATAATTTGCATATCCTCTTTCAAAACTTCAGTGTAGTCTAGACGAGCCCAGAATTATAGAAAACTGGAAGGGACCTTGAAAAGTCATCAAGTCCCCTGCCCTCATGGCAGGACCAAGCACTGTCTGAATCATCTCTGATAGATGTCTATCCAACCTGCTCTTAAATATCTCCAGTGATGAAGATTCCACAACCTCCCTAGGCAATTTATTCCAGTGTTTAACCACCCTGACAGTTAGGAAGTTTTTCCTAATGTCCAACATAACCCTCCCTTGCTGCAATTTAAACTTATTGCTTCTTGTCCTATTCTCAGAAGCCAAGGAGAACAATGTTTTCCCTCCTCCTTATAGCACCCTTTTAGATACTAGAAAACTGCTATCATGTCCCCTCTCAGTCTTCTCTTTTCGAAACTAGACAAGCCCAATTATTTCAGTCTTCCCTCACAGGTCATGTTTTCTTGATCTTTAATCATTTTTGTTGCTCTTCTCTGGACCTTCTCCAATTTCTCCACATCTTTCTTGAAATGTGGTGCCCAGATCTGGACACAATGCTCCAGCTGAGGCCTAATCAGCACAGAGTAGAGCGGAAGAATGACTTCTCGTGTCTTGCTCACAACACTCCTGTTAATGCATCCCAGCATTATGTTTGCTTTTTTTGCAACAGTGTCACACTGTTGACTCATGTTTAACTTGTGGTCCACTATGAACCCTAAATCCCTGTCAGCGGTACTCCTTCCTAGACAATCGCTTCCCATTCTGTATGTGTGAAACTGATTGTTCCCTCCTAAGTGGAACACTTTGGTTTGCCCTTATTAAACTTCATCCTATTTTCCTCAGACCATTTCTCTAGTTTGTCCAGGCCATTTTGAATTTTGATCCTATCCTCCAAAGCACTTGCAACCCCTCCCAGCTTGGTATCATCTGCAAAAGTAATAATCATACTCTATGCCATCATCTAATTCATTGATGAAGATATTGAACAGAACTGGTCCATATATACACTGGTCCATACATACACACACACACACACACACACAAGTAATGAGATAACTGAAGTGGTGATATATCAACGGAACTTAGGTTGATATCATTTTGTAGTGAAGACATGGCCTGATAGGCAGGCTTAACTTCACTCACACACACACACACACACACACACACACACACACACAGATGGTCTTTATTGAGACTATTAAGTCCTATTGAGACCCTTTGTATGCCTAAGGTTGAGCAAATGCTTAAATATTTGTAAGATCCATACTTTGGATAAGGAAAGTAAACTGCATCAAATTGTGCTTTAATTAAAAGCAGAACATCCCAGAGAGGTCAGTCAGGCATTCTGCTTAAAAATGGATGCACAATATGCCCTGTTATTTTCTCACCCAAATCTCCCATCTTGGAAAGATGTACGCCCCTCCTTAACTTTATGCACTGAGACTAGTCCAGTTGACCCCAATCAGACTGCTTGGGTGTGGAAATGTCACATTTTATTCTCGATGCAGACTGTTTTTTAATAGGAATGGGACACTACTACAAAAAAGCAGCACTTTGATTGAAGATCAAATAGCTGGGGCCAAAGCTTTGCTTCCGCTCTGTGATTGCAACCGAAAATTAACTAGATGGTTCAATATTTTACTTTTCAAGTTAGATAAAGTTACGAGAATTTGTGCCTGTAATTAGGGGGATACAAAACATTTTGACAACTCTGCGTAGAGTTTATACCATACCCAAGGGTTGAGATTGGGCAGACACCTGCTACTGTTTAGTGTGTACTTTCACGACAGCAGACTGAACTGGCGCCTGTGAAAGTAACTGTCCTTGATTTAGTTACATTAAAGGGTCAAAATGATTGCAGCACAGAGCTAAGGTCATGACAGAGCCAAATAGCTGTGGGCACAAATCTTCCTTTCACGCACTGCTGGGTTCAGTAATCCCCTGAGGCCGTAGACTCTGATTGTGTTTCCAGATGGTCTACTCTGCTATAAACACCAGTCATGCTCTGTCCAACAGCCTCAGCTGCACTGGCAGTGAGCAAAGTGGTAGGTCACAGTAGCAGTCGAATGACATGGCAGATGCCACCTGCTGCAAAATCCAAGAGCCAGGTGTTTTCTGGTTGTTTCTCAGAATGCTGTTGTTGATACTCCTCAGTCAAGGGACAGGGGTTAAAAGACCAGGGCTGGGGAAGTCTCCGTGTGTTTTTTGTTTAAATGCTGCCGGTGTTCATTGTATGGCTGCCGGCAAGCAAGTGATACTTAGTAACTTGGATCTGAAAATCCACAGGGTGCCCTGGTCTCCCCAGGACAGTGTTACCCAAGTGAGTGTGTGGGGTGAGGGCAGTGCTGAGTCCACAGAGAATGTGGGTCCCTTTCACTTCTTACTTTGAGTCTGGCTCTTTAATAAATGCTAGAGTAGGGGAGGGCAAGATACAGCCCATGTAAGATGGCCTGTTTTGTAGCAATAGGCTATTAGAAGCTGAAAGTAAATACTAAAATACTGAATATCTAGAACATTGCTTTCTAAAGAATGCGCAAGAAATCAAGAGCATAACATCTAATAAACACACAATTAAGAAAAAGCAACAGAAATATGAGAGCAAAACTAATTAAAGCTTTTTCTCCAGCACAGCCTACATCAGAGATTCCCCCCGCACACAGACAGAGGCCCCTTCACACCTGTTGTCTGAGACTGAATAAAAAGCATCAAAGAATAGCTTCATGTGTTCTTCAAACCTGGCATGATTAGTAGAATGGTGGTTCATGTATTTATAGCTGCACCCCGCTCCCTAAACACAAACCTTTTGCCCTATGAGTACTAACAATTCTTTTGGTGCGTAGCCACAAAAGGCAGCTGTTCCAACTGGCATAAGCAAAAAGATAAAACTTGCATTGATTTCACTCTTGGGGTGCGTCTACACAGCATGCAAAACTTGAAATAAGGTACACAATTTGTGCTATGCAAATTGCATAGCTTATTTCAAGTCTATTTCGAAATAGCTTATTTTATCATTTGGTGCTGTCTACACAGTGCTAAATTTCAAAATACAGCTCTATTTCGAACTATCCCTTACTCCTTGTACAATGAGGTTTACAGGGATGGTGAAATAGTGTGTCCACTATATTTCGAAATATTGGACACGTTCAAAAGACACGGGGTAGCTATTTCGGGATACCTCTGGTATCCTAAAATAACTTTGCTGTGTAGACATACCCTTGGGTGGCTGTAGTTAGGGGGAAAGCCAAGTATAATTAAAATATATTGCTTGGGCATGTTTTCCAAAGCTCTCAATTTTCAAGGCACGTAAATCAAAAGCCAGAGGTACCCCACAGGAAAGCGTTTAACCCAAGAAAAGGTTGTTCAAAGCTTTATTAGTGTAAAACCCTCACACTGGCAAAAAATTGGCTATATTTTTCTGTCCATTATTTTTCTAGTCTTGTTTCTCATTTAGCAGTCAGAGCCATTCCTAACAGATCTTTGCATAGCATTGGATTAACATTTCCATTTCTCCTGCGCTCTGTTCATCACTGCCTCTCAAAGCCTTTTGCAGACAAGTCAATTATTTGCTGGAAAGTGAGCTCATAGCATGAATTCTATTTTAGACAACCAGGTTTATTTCTTGTAGTTGTCAATTAGCCTCTAGGAAACCCTTAAAGTTCTCTTAAAACAGCAGAAAAAGACAGATGCTTTTCCAGTTTCACATGCTAGCTTCTAAGATGTATGTATGACAAAACATCTCTCTCTAGGCCTGGGCTGGCAGGGTGTCTTCATGTCAACTAATTTGACAATACAGGACTTCACCACTGATTTTCATGTGGATTTTTAAAAAGGCAGCAGGAAAAAAACATTTAAAAGGCGCAGCTATTCTATTTTTATGAGACTTCAGAAAGAAAAGTCTGTGTTTCTGGGTAAGCTTAAGCAAAGATGAGAGAAGTATAATTTCATGTATTTTTAACTTAGTATTTTATAGACTTCAGCTTAAAGCTCGAGACAATGGAGAGATGGATGAATATTTCATTGAGCATCTTTAAAGTTGATTCAACTCACCCAGCGCAAGTTTCCCATGGCTTCCCTACTCAGCCCTTTCCCCTTCTATAATTCACCATTCCTCCGTGCCCTACCTCTTCTCTAATGTCATCTTTCCCTTCAGATTGGCTCTATCTCCACCATGGTCTGAGGCCACCTGGAATCCGTGGTGTGGTGGGATGAGGCTACATCTTGTCACAGGGCGGTCCATTCCCCACCCGCACCCCGAGGGCCCTCCTGCAGCAGGCTGCGGCTCAACAAATATACCTGCTTCGGTTTCCCTTCTCCAGCGGAGAAATAGTCCAAAGCATCTCCCCAAATATAAAGATCGCCTTCCTACAGAAGTCCCATTTGCATAAATCCTAACAAAGCCATCTCCAAACATTTCAGAAGCTCGGGGAAGATGCCGCTCAAATTGAGTTCTGTAATAGGAGCAGAGGTTTTGACAAAGAGGCAGGGCTCCATTCTTTTGACTTAAATCATTTGCCTATTGCCTGTGAGAACTTACAATTCCATTCATTATCTCATGGGTGAACGGCAAAGTGGCATCTCTGAACTCTGCATTGTGTGAGAATTACAAGGAGGGATTTTCAGAAGCACGAAGCATTGACTTCGCTCTGCTCTCGTTGGAGAGAAAGGTTAAACTCCCATCAGCTTCAATGGGAGCTAAGTCGCGAATGAGCACGTCTGACAGGCCCAGCCTATAACACCCGCAGTTTTAAGCACAAATTTCTGCCTTCAGCTCTCTCTAGTGAATATCCATTCTTGCATGAAGCTCACCCTACATGTGCCACTGAAGTCAAAATGGGCACTCTAGATCTTACACCAGAACTTTGGGTTCTGTTGGGGCACATGCTCTCTGAGCGTGGGGTTTTAGGCACTTTATAAAAGATGGTTCCTAAAAACTGCGTTTTATTTATTAAGTTTTCAGCGACCACTATAGAAACCAAATATTACCCCAAAACTTAAAGAATAAGAAGCAGTATTGCACAGTACCCCCCCCCAAGCCAAAAAAACCCCCAACAACCGGATTTTGTGTCCAGAAAAAGAATGACCTCGTTTAATGTTTTTATTGTTTAATAATAATCTTTGTCAGTGTTAATGAAAAGTCTGTGGAATGGACCAGGTAATTATGCATACCAAGCCTCCAGAGCACACTGTAGATACAGTGATGAAATTCAAGCATCATCTGATGAAGTAGATTTTACCCATGAAAGCTCATGATACTATATATTTTCGTTAATCTCTAAGGTGCCACTGGACTCCTAATTTTGAAAGCATCACAATAGTTATTGTGAATCAAACAGGAGTAACAGTGACATTCAGAAGGGGACAAGTCGGCCAACAGAAGGAATAAAAATAGTCGCAGGATACATGACTAATAAAAACTCCTGTGCCATTTCTCCCTTTACTTTTAATGCACAGTGTTTTTTAAATTAACTAACCCCAAGAGAAAACAGTTTCAAAAGACAAATTGAAGAGACATGCCTCTAACAATCCTTTTCCAACTCAGGATAGGGCACCCTCATGGACTGCCTCTTACTACAAGCTCATGACCAGCAAAAACTAGGTGCTGGGCTTTTCATGAGTGCTTTGTGAGTTCTGTTTTAACCCTCACAGAATTTTCTGTTCTTAGTGGAATTACAACAATAAAACCAGTGGACAAGAGACAAGCGTGTCAGGTAATTGGAAGGAAAGGGATCATCCCGGACAGATGAAAAGAGATGTGAGGGGATAAAGCTGACTGCAGTGGCAGCTGTCATTATGAAACCCGGGCCTCGTTACAAGAGGAGCCGGCACCTAACTTGTGCAGCCTTAAGGATCTTAGAGATCCAGAGTTATATTCTCCTTTCTCACTGCTTTAAAACATGTGTGACTCCATTTACTTCAACCACAGTTTGCTGTTGTGTTGGTAAAGGTTGGATCTGGCCCTCCTGTTGATCATTATTGACGTGGTATTGAGTCCTACGGAGAGGAGACTAATGTATAAAGTAGGATATCTAAAAATCAGCACCAAACCCACTGCTAGTGTTGCCAGCTTTCCTGACCATTCAGTCTGAATGCCGTAGCCACAAATGGTGTCTGGTCTGTCCAGCTGGGAAAGTTAGTAACCTGATTTCCACAGACCAACCTTCTGCCTGTTTGTATCAGCCTTGCGATTGATACAGCAGTAAATATCAGTAAAAAGGCCTAACTCCTAATTGTTTTTATTCCAGCTCATAAAGGCAGTAACGTCGCACTTGCAGTGCGATTTGTCTTGTCTTTGCTCATCTGAACCACGTGACCCTGAAAAAGAGAGTCAGGCAGGAGCTGAACTTAACTATTAACACAAATGGCAGTATTAAATATTCTCTCCAAGAGAAAGTACACAGGACAGGTTGAACCTCTCTAGTCTGGCACTCTCTGGATCTAACTGGTGCTGAACCAGAAAATTTGCCAAACCACGGAAGGTCAATATTATAGCAAGCGGGTCTCTTTTTATTTTTATTTTGCCAAGGTGAATAAATGGAACAACGCTTGCAACACTGCTTTTTTAACTTTCATTTTAGGCAAAAAACTTAAGGATTTGATTCCACTGTGTGCTGGTCTCTTAAAGGATGTATTTAGGGGTAAATTAGAGCTAAATAACAGCACAGAACACTGAGAGCCAGGTCTGATGGCGTGAAACAAACTTTATGGGACTGCAGGAAACTTGGCCACATGCATGCTAAGTGGACATCTGGCTAACTAAAATCATGCCGGAGCATGGATGTTGCCAGACTAGAGGGTACCTGACAAGAGAGATTCAACCCGTATTGGAATCATGTAATTCCAATGCAACCATGTAATTCCGTGTTTTCACTGCGGGTGCATCTACACAGCATATCTTATTTCAAATCTATTTCAAAATAGCTAATTTTGAAATGTCGTGCATCTACAGAGTGCTAAATTTCGAAATTTGTGCAACCCTTGTGCAAGGAGGGTTACCGGGATGGCAAAATAGCACGCCCGTTATTTTGAAAAATATTTTGAAATAACGGGGTGGCTTGTGTAGTTGTGGAGTAGCTATTTTGGGATACCTCTGGTATCCCAAAATAGCTGTGCAGTGTAGACGTACCCTCAAGAGAGTACGAGACCCTGTCATCATGGTCCTACTCTCTCTCTCTTCTCGGGGTGCTCATTGCTGGATGAATGTAGCAGAAAGTCTGAGACTTTCAGAGCTGCTTCGGGGATTTGTCCCCTCAATTCCCTTTAAGCTCAGCAGAAGGGTTGACCAATGATTGGGCTGGTAGTTAGGACTTGGAAATTGTAGCTTCCATTCCCTGCTGTTCCACAAAATTCCTGCAAGACCTTAGCCTCTCTGTACCTCAGCTCTGTATTTGTCAAATGAGGACAATGGCACTTCCCTGCCTCCCAGGAGCAGTCAGAGAGTAAATGCATTGAAGATTGTGTGATGCTGAGATAGCATGGTAATGGGGCCACATATATATACCTTAGATAAACATTCTCTCCTGACATTGGGAGCATACAACGCTGACCTTAATAAACAGCTGTCAATCTTGCTGGGAATAATATGAAATAATCTTAGCCTAACAGCTTTCAATAAGGCTCTTCTTCTCTTCGCTAGAGCTAGGGTGTATTTGAGGAGTCTCTTAGCTCAAAGAGTAACCCCGCAACATGCCTACTGAATTAAGGATCGTATTTTGTAAAGTTACTAGAGAGCAGGTTACATTGGTTTCTTTGACGGCTTTTGTTTGTTTGTTATTAAGGCAAAGTGTTACACAGTCCTATGAGTAAGACTGTGAGTAATTGAAACCCGGAGCCCTCTCTCTCTCTCTCTCTCTCTCTCTCCCCCCTTTATAGCTTGTTCTTATTCAGGCCTGCTCTGTTCTGTAGGAGTGGATTTTCTTAATCAATTTAAAGAGGATTGAGTTGTTGCCTTCCATGGTAAATTCAAGGTCATTAACCCTACTATTTATCTAATTGCATTTGGCTCCAAATTACATACACTTTTTGTGGATGGTGGTAAGAGGTTCTTGGCAGGAGCAGTAGAATATCAGGTACTCCGAGTGCTGCCAAGATAGGCCATCAATAAGAAGAAATTAAACAAAGCCCACTCTGTGTGTGTGTGTGTGTGTGTGTGTGTGTGTGTGTGTGTGTGTGTGTGTGTGTGTGTGTGTGGTAGTTGATGCCCAGTAACTGAGAAGGTTGCTGGTGGCAGTCTGCCTCCTCTTCCTCCATCAACCTTCTACTCTGTAGATGGATCATACTTTCAAAGAGAATAACTGGGATGCTGCGGTTGGGGGCGTCACAGTGTTTTGCCGGGAGATGAAGGAAATTGGCATGGAAATTCAGAGGGGATTTAATTTAGGGAGGCCTGATTGCCAGGGTTATATGGGAGATCAGTCCAGATGACACCAGTGGGCCCTACTGGCCTGGTTATCTACGGAACAGAAAGAGAAAGGAACATTCTCCCCTTTCTTCCACCGCTGCCCCTTTGAGGATGAAAATCTGGGGCACTTCACAACAGTGGTGGGCAACCTGCGGCCAGAGGGCCTCATGCGACCCATTGGGGTTTCCTGTGTGGCCCGCAAGACATTTTGTTCACTGTTGCCCATGCACAGGGTTGCCAGATTCTGCTGGCTTTCATCCACGTGGTTTTTTTTCCTACTGGTATTGCTAAAGTGACATGCACGTAGAGCAAGGACATGTGACATGAGGTGCGTGCTGATTGCACAAAACACTGATGGCGAGAGCCGTGCACACCCTCTGCAGTCAATCACAGCGCTGCTACGGTTCAGTCGGTGCACCCCGCACATTCTAAATATGCATGCGCCATTAGCAAAACTGCCCTATCCTAGGAGACCATTTGGTTAGGACAATCTTTCAGCCCACTGAGAGGAAGGAGGATCACTCAGGCAGCCCAATTGCTAGTCTAGGTTGCCCGTCACTGCTTTACAATAAAGGGAAGGATGGGAAACACAAACAATATTGATCATTCTTTGATTCCGTCAGTGTATTCACCAAGTCCCAAATTAGCTGATCTAGGTCTTACTCTACCACTCCCTCCCTGCTCCCACATCACCACCAGTTCACCCTCATCTTCATTCCCCATTTGACTTCATTTCCTCTTGAATGCATCCCAGCCAACCCAGCCTGCCTCATTCCTGGCTCCGAAATTCCACAGCTCCTACCTATTCAGAAGAGCCAACACACACCCATGCCAGCTCTCATGGTGCTATCTGAACCTGGCAATAGTTGATGTTGGACATAAAGACCCAGCTGATAGCGACAAGTGATGACGTGAGAATCTCTGGTGAAACAAAAGACAGGACTATGCAGCACTTTAAAGACTAACAAGATGGTTTATTAGGTGATGAGCTTTCGTGGGCCAGACCCACTTCCTCAGATCAAATTGTGGAAGAAAATTGGCGTGACCAATTTTGGCGTGACATCTCTGGTGTCATTTTAAAAAATAATTAACTTTCTAGTGTGCACAATTGTGTAGCAAAGCTTGAAAAATGACACCCAAGTGCTTCCTAAGCACTAGAAAGGAGAAGACAAATAAAAAGAGCCCCACCATTCTATGGAAAAAACCCTTCACGATTCTAAGCCGGTCTCCTGATTTGGGGGGCCCTGAATCATGGGTTTTGAATGTTTGGGGTTGGCAATATGGCACATGCACTCCTGTGAGAGTAAGAATCCCGCAGTACTGACTTCTGCCCGCCCCGCCGCCCTGCCTGACACTCTCAGGCTCAGAAAGTGTGCACACACTCACCTCTTCCTGCAGCTCCCCTTCCCTTTTCTTCTAGTGCTCCCCAGTACCTGCCCATGATTGTACCCCACAGAACTCTGCACCTCCTGGCTCTGAGCTTCCTGCCTCTGTAGCCTGCAGTCTAGGTGCTATCTGGCCAGAATTCCCCCTGGAGAGGCACTACAGCATCCCTAGGGCTAGACCAGCTCCCACCCTATGAGGATCTTCCAGTTGTGTTATGTTATACCACATGCTACACACGCTCCAGCTCATTGGTGGGATTTAGCTCCACAGCTAATGCACAGCTGGCCATATAGAAGTCAGCATTTGCAGGCAGAATTATTACTTAACATATTCACAGATCCACGGAACATGAAGCAGAAGTAAAAAAGAAACAACTTACTTTCATACTGCCAACTTTCCTAACATTTAATATGAATAAGATGGAGCACTTAGTAGTAGATCTCAAAGCCCTTTACAGAGGAGATCAATACAGACTGGATCTCCCTGGTCCAGCACCCTCGGGACCTGACTGGTCCCGGATGAAGGATTTTGCCGGACATGGGGAGGTCATTTCTGGCCCCTCTGCTGCCGGCCCCTCTGCTGCCAGCCCCACCCCTTGCCCTGCCCCCCATTCGAGGCTTCTGGGCTCACCCAGGCGGCCCCCCAGGTCGTGCGCTGGGCTTTCTGCCCTCCCTCTTCCTGTGCAGCTCAGCTGAGCCACAAACCGGTTCCCACCCAGCCCAGCTGAGCTGCATGCTGCCCCTTCTCCCCTGCAGCCCACCTGGGCCTCCTGCCACCACCATCCCTGCATTCCGCCAGATTCCAGGGCTTCCCACCTGCCACAGTGCGCTGGGACTCTGATCCTGGAACGTCCGTGGTCCGGCAGGTCCATGAATGTTTCCGTTCCAGAGTTCCAGTTTATAGAGGTGCAACTTGTATAATTATCCCCATTTTACAGATGGGAAAACTGAGGAATACAGAGTGACTCTGGCTTGCTGGAAGTCATTCCTTTATAGAACTAGAAAGCTGAAGCAACAGAGATACGTCACACACACACACACACACACACACACACAGAGGCCGATGGAGTCTCTTTCTATTGTTTTGTGTATCTGTGAAAGAGAGGCAAAGAAAGACCTAAGAGGTGGGGAGAGGGCAGCACAGAAGCACTACTGGCATAGCACTGAGAAAAATCTGTCAGAGAGCTTTTGGGCTGAGTGCTGGCTGGAAAGGGGCTTGCAGGTTGGAGCAAAGATACTATCTCTTGTCTGATTCCTCCTGTCTTCAGGGAGACAGGACTTTATACTAGAGATGTTAAATATCGGTTCATTAAATAGCCAAGTAACCTCATGAATTCTTATCGGTTAGTTGACTGTTCTATAGTCCCTGGGGGCGGGGCTGACAGCCAGTGCAGGGTGCCAGGTGGGATCTAGTCTGTGAGGGGAGCCAGTTTAAAAACCAGTTCCTCTTGCAGACTGTCTGCTTGTCACCCTGTGCTGCTGCCTCTGATAAAGAGGCAGCAGTGCGGGGTGGCAGCAGCCCCTATCTGGGGGGGAGGGAGGTTTGAGCTCTCAGACCCAGCACGAACTGGAACTGAGCCAGGCTGCCTGCCCGCCCGGCTCCTAATACACTTTAAATGCAGAGCCACAGTGAGGGTAGGTCACGGACCGGGTGTGAGCCAGAACTGAGCCGGGCTGCTGCCCAGCCTGCTAAAAAATGTACTGGTTGAGGGGGAGGGAAATGCATGTAGTCTATAGCATTAACCTATAAGCTTTTGCTTATCAGTTAATCGACTGCACTATTACATCCCTACTTTGTACATTCTTTGTAAATAGACTGGGTCGCGTCAAAGAAACACCTATCTTCAATTTCTCTCCCTGATAGAAACAATGTGTAGGGCCTCAAATTCTGGCTTTTAAAGGGAGACTTTTAACCTTTGTTGTTCCTTTAGGCCTAAGAGGTTAACCAAGACTTGGGACATGTGCGTTGTTTCCATTTGGAGGAGAAATTGGAGCCCAGTGTTTCTTTGAGGCCACCCTGACTATTTACAAAGAATGTACAAAGCCCTCTTTTCCAGATGGGATCTGAATTTACTGCTGTATACATACAATGATCAGTTCTGTTTGTCTTGTCTGGGGTCTCTTCAGCCTTCTTGATCTCACCCCCTTCTCTCTCTGATTGCTTTATTGTTGGGAGTTAACCCCACTAGTCCTCATGATAGCTGCCCCCAGGCAGATCAATTACCTTTCCTTCGTGTAGCCAAATTTTGGTGGTTTGACATTCTGATGCTTTTGTCGGTAAGTCTGGAACCCCTTTTCCCTGAGCAGCAAATAGCTTGTTTTTAAGCATGACTACAACCTCTCAGATCAGCCTGCATTCACAGATTGTGGTCTCTGGTCAAAACAGATTCTTGCAAAATTCCCTGCCTTCTGGTGTGCAAAGCCTTCAGAGTTAGTCTGGAACTGGAAAAACTTAAAAAACAACAAATAGTCTTGCTGCTCCTTAAAGACTAACAAAACATGTAGATGGTATCATGAGTGGTACAACCCACTTCTTCAGATGAATGGAGTTATTAAAGGTCCAGTTTCTAAATAAATAGGGGATGGGGGGAGGGAGAAGGAAAAAAGGGAAAAGAAGTAGTCAACTAGAGTGTCCATGCTACATGAAGCTGATGGAGAAGGTGCAAATTGTTCTTAAGTTCCCATTGTTTGTTTTTTTATGTCATTAGGATGTGGAATGTCATGGGCCATCCAGCCAATGTCTTTATTCATTCCTTTGTGATAGGAATCAAACCTGTAAATGAAGTTAAGTTCTAAGGCTTCCCTGTGTAGTTGGCTTGTGGAATTGGCCTAAAACAATATGGTGACTTTGAGATCCATTAATGAGTGCCTGGGCAGTTAGTTTGTCCCATCTTTCCACACAGGGATCAACACAAAATCCACCTAAGCTGCTAAGCCTCTGCTCGCTCGGTGCCCCTGCTAGGAACCAAGCCCTAGCTCAGAAAAACGCAGTGTTTTTTCAATTCAGCTGTCTTGAGCTTCAAATCACGTTTCAGTGTGAATGTCTTACCCTTGTTCATGGTAAGTTGCCCATAAGGGACAATCGTTAAGATTTTTTTTTTTTTTTTTTTTTTTTTTTTAAATTTACAAGTCCGGACTACTGCCCATGTCTACATGCAACAGGGACCCGGTAGTTCGAAATAAAGCCCTAGTTTGAACTACCTGTTATTCCTCCTGGAATGAGGTCTAACAGGTAGTTCGAACTAGGGCTTTATTTCGAACTACTGGGTCCCTGCCGCGTGTAGACGTCGGCAGTTAGTCCGGACTTGTAAATTTCAAAAAAAAAAAAAAAAAAAAAATGGTGACCGGCTGGGAAGATGCAAATCAAGCGCGGGATATTTAAATCCCGGGCTTGATTTGCAACTTCGAATGCCTACATGAGCCTCCCTAGTTCGAACTAGGGGGCTAGTGTAGACATACCCTAACAAATATATTTGTAGATGGTCATTTTTAGATGATATTTGTAGATGGTCAGGCTAATTGATGTGACTTGATTCCATTTTATTTGAGCCTGCCTGCCTTTCTGAACAGTGCAGCTTTGGAAAGGACATTTGCAGTGGGACGTCTTGATAGTACAGAATGAGTTTATATTGGAAAAGCCACCCTGGCAGAACCCGAGAAATGTTTCACGCAATTCTTGTAGGAGGAAGCTTGGTACCTTTGATTCATGAGTAAAAAGATTGAACTAATTTGTCACAAACACAGCTAAAGCTTTTACATTCATTCCTCTGCATTACCACGTCTCCTGTCAAACTGCAAAGTTAACATTTGGGCATTGCTTTTAATGGCATCGAGCAAATGACATGACCTTTGAAAATCTGATTTCAGTGAGCATGTGGTGAGCACTTTGGTTTCTCACTCCACTGTCCCTTCCTGGCCTCAGAAAGAAGAGGTGAAATTAAGGGGGAGAGCTAATCAACGTATTAACCTAAACACAGAACAACAGATCACATCAGTCTCACCCTGATGCTTCCCAGCTTGTTTATGTTAGTGCTGCTGTTCACCTTTTCAGATCTGGTAATGGTTGGCATTTCTGAAGTAAAATGTTCTCAGAATAAAATCAGAGATACAATCTATTGTATTTATATAGCTTTTTTCACATTCAGTTTCCTGCCAAGTTATAAATTAACGCGAGGATACACAGGGAAAGATTCTGATACAATACAGGTTGAACTTCTCTAGTTCAGCACTCTTAGGACCTGACCAGCACCGAACCAGAGAATTTGCCAAACCACAGGAGGTCAGTTTTGTCTAGCAGCATTACCAGCACTTCCCCTGCTTAGGGGATATTTAGGGGCAAATTAGAGCTAAGAGAACCCTTCAGGGGGTAGCTGAGTTAGTCTGTACAGAAAAAACAACAAATGGTCTGGTAGCACTTTATAGACTAATAAAACATGTAGATGGTATCATGAGCTTTGGTGGGCACAACACATCTACACGTTTTGTTAGTCTATAAAGTGCTACCAGACCATTTGTTGTTTTTAACAGAACACTGAGAGCCAGGACTAGTGGCTGTAAACAAAGCTCCTCATTTGTTTTTTTTTCTTTCTTGTTCTCTTAGGCTTTGTCTACACTACGGCTTTTGCCGGAAGAGGCAATACAAATGAAGCACTGATAAGCATTTTGTCACGCTTCATTTGCATAATCTATTCCGATCCGTTTCTGTGCAAGGGGTTTTTGCGCAAAAACAAGAAGTGTGGACATTTCCTTTTTTGAGCAAGATCCTTATGCCTCCCCACAGCATGCGTCCACACTGCTTATTTTTGCGCAAAAACCCCTTGCACAAAAACGGCTCAAATAGATTATGCAAATGAAGCATGACAAAATGCTAATCAGCACTTCATTTGCATAGCCTCTTCTGGCAAAAGCCGTAGTATAGACAAAGCCTCAAATGAGCACAGGACTAGCATCCTCCTCCCAGCAAAGGGAGATAGAAAATAGAGAAGAGAAGCAACAGAACACACATCTGGGCAACACTACCTCCTTGGTAACTTTAGAATTTGAGCTGGCCCATTTGCAGCAGGTCTTTTCAGCCGCCGATAGGTTGGAGGAATTTCAAGCAAAAACAAAACTGTCCTTGCTTTTGTTAAGGTTGTAAACTACAGATTGGACCTCCCTGATCTGGCACCCTTGGGATCTGACTGGTCCCAGACAAGGCAGTTTGCCAGATCAGGGGAGGTCAAAGCTCTCCCAGGTGTCACTGGCCTCCTGGGTAGCTCCCCTCCCTATCCAGGTTCAACCAGTGTTTGGAAAAGCCAGGACTGGTTATCAGCGTGGAGAAGAGATGGGCACACAGAGAGGCGCAGCTGTAGCAATGCCAAGGAGTTACCGCTCAGCTGTACATTGTGCTGCTGCGGAAGCCTCTCGAGTTAAAACCCATGTTGGCCATTCATGGGGGGGTTTATAATACAGTGAGAGTAGCTCTTGCTTTGGCATAAATGCAAGATCGATGTAGTTTAAAGAACATTATGGGCCAGAGTGTCAGCTTGCATTTTGGTCAGAGGAGGAGAAATGCTGCCTCTGGCCCAGATCACAGAGGGGATTGTGACTCACTCAGACTAGAGGCCAGGAATCTATGAATTCTCTCTCTTGCCCCTTCATCCACGGAGCAGTGATCTGGGCTGAGACTGCTGGCCAATGCATTGGAGGAATGATGCAGTTAAGATTCCAGCCACTTTTGCATTGGCGGAGAAACAGCCCAGCAACGAGGGCAGGGCTGTAAAGGGACACAGAATCCTAGAACTGGAAGGGGCCAGGAGCGGTCATTACGTTCCCTGCCCTCATGGCAGGGCCAAGCACCATCTTCTGTCTTCACTCACCCACCTGTGTGGATTAATTGTGAGCCTTGATCTACACTGGGGAGTTATTTCAGTATAACCCCCCTTATTGCGTCCACACTACCAAGCCCGTTATTTCGAAATAATGGGCTGGTTAATTTGAAATCGGTACTCCTGCTTTCCATGGGGAATAATGCTCATTTCGAAATAGTTATTTCGAAATAGCAGTAGCATGGATGCTCCGGTGCTGCTATTTCAAAATAACTACTCCCCAGAGTCATTCGAACTAATTACTCCCCCGTGCTTCCTGGGGCTCTAAGTCGAGGTAGCACGTCCATATGAACGGAGCCTGCCTCGGACTCATTTCTGGGCTCCCCTATAGTGTGAACACGCTATTTTGATGTTGCTGTTTCGGGAGTTATTAAATCGATTTTAGTTATTTTGAAATCGTTTCCAATTGTAGAACTAACAGAATCAAACCTTCGCCCCAGGGTCAGTGTTACTAGCTGTGGCATCTGGAGCTGCATCTAACGGCTCAGGGTGCCCACACTGTATGGAGGCACTGGGCAGGCTGCTCATTCTGGACTCTTAAAGAATACAGGACACCAGGGTTTTGTTTTATGTAACAGGCCCAATGCGTCAGGAGAGCCGGCTTCTGATTTCTGACTCAAAATGAGGAAGATGTTACGCCACAAGTAGCCCCGATTGAAGTCAGTGAGACGACTTGTAAAGTGGTGTGTGTAGAACATGTAGCAAGTGCAGCTGCCAAAGAATGGCCCAGTTCCCCCAGTACAAACTGGTGTGTCTCCATCAGCATAAATGGATCTACTCTAGTTTGTAGCCATTGAGGATCGAGTCCAGCATGGCCAAAATGGCCTTTTACCAAGGAATCTGCATAAACTACCAAATATCCACAAAGCATAGTCAAACCAGCACAAGAAAAAACAAACAAACAGTAGACTCCTTTCTGGTATTTAATTGAGCTATCAGATGTTATTTTAGGTAGGGCTGTCAGTGTATAGTCGTTTAAATGAGTAACCAATAAACCTAGACTTATTGGTTAATCCAAATGACTACATGCACTTTCCCCGCCCCCGCCCCCCCGCCCCCCCGCCCCCGCCCCCGTTGCCTCAGTATCAGAGGCAGCAAGGGAGGGGGAGGCGGTGCCCATGTGCATAAGCTCCTGCGGAGCTGCCTACCCCTTACCCCAGCACTGCTGCCTCTGATAGGGAAGCGGGAGCACGGAGGGTGAGGGGCGAGCAGGAGGGAGCCGGTATATGTGGGAAGCTGGCTTTCAAGCCAGCTCCCTGTGTGCATTGGCTCCTGCGGAGCCACCTGCCCCCCTACCCCGCGCTGCTACCTTTGATAAAAGCCAGCTCCTCACAAGCACCAGCTTTGCGGAGCCGCCTGCCGCTGTCCCCCTCCCCTGCGCTGCTGTATCAGAGGCAGCAGTGCAGAGAGCTCGGGCCCCCCGCAGACAGGGGCTGCTTCTGCAGAGCAGCTTCTCTCCGCGGTGGGCCCAGGCTCACCATGGACAGAGGTTGCTCCATGGGATGTCGGTGCAGCCTCTGTCTGTGGGGAGCTCAGCCCCGCTGCCTCTGTATCAATGTGGGGCGAGAGGCAGGAGCCGGTCTGCGCGGGAAGCCCCCCAGGACCATCGAATAATCGTGTAACTGCTAGGAATTGGCGCGGTTACACGATTATGAAATTAAGCAACATCTAACATCCCTAATTTTAGGTGTGGTGTTACTACCTCCTGATAGAAAATCATTTTAGTTGCTCACTGGACTTCCCTCAGCCCATGGAAAATGTCAGCCATAGAGCTATAGGAAACAGATACGCTTGTCTTGAGCTCAGCCGTTTGTTTCTAGGACAGAGTTGCCATAGAAGTGATGACAAATCCTCAGTAAGAATAATTTTAGTGACTGAGTGGGGCTTTTGTGTGTCTGTCACCCTGAAGGAATCGGGAGATTCCCTTGCCGGGGTATAGAGGAGGCACAGAAAATTTGTGTGCTGAGCCTACATGTGCTTTTAAGAGTCACAAAATTGACTGAGTTATAACTCAGTCTGGCTGCTTGTCATGGCAAATAATGGGGAAAGGCTTGTCTTTATGAAAAGGAAAGTCAGGCAATGTTTCCTTCCTGACGAGTTTTTCCAACCAAGGAATGCTAAATGCCTTCCATTCGTCCTGAAAGCATAAGGAGACAGCAGACATCCACTGAGGAGCCATATCTGACAATTCATTGACTTAACTTAGCAGCAGGCAGACCTATGTGTAACCCACACACCTAATGGGTGTGGTTCCTGTCGTATGTAGTGGCACTTAGACCACTTACGGAGCACAAGAATGAGTTTGCTCTACGGCCTTAGCTGCAAGCCAGCTGGCTTTTAGCTTTTGCGATAGAGGCTCATACGCTAGCCTCCAGAGGTCCCAGGTTCAGTTCCGCCTGGGGGTGTTACACATGCACAAGATACTGGGGGCTAGATCCACAAAGGAGACTTAGATCACATCTACACTATGAAATTAGGTTGAATCTATTAAGGTTGATTTCTGATTGCCCAGTTTCGCAGAGTTGAAGGTCCATGTCCCCACTGTGCAGAAAAATTCAGCATAGTTCGAAGTAACACATCCCCATTAGGGAGACTGCTATTGACTTTGAGAGCAATGCATTGTGGGTAGCTACCCCACAGTGCCTGTGGCACTTTGCATTCTGGGTTATGCTCTCAGTGCATGTTGGGACCAAAAGAGTGCAGTTGGTGGTTCTGGGTTCATGTCGTTAACATCCCATAATGCACTGATCTCCCCCCTTGCCTGAGATCAATGGGAAACAGACTTTTCATGCCTTTTTTTGGCCCTGGATACCCACACAATGGGTGTGCTCACTGGCTTTTCCTGTTCACCTGGAGAGCAGCAGAGTCACAAGTTCTGGCCAGAGCGGTCAGAGCAGGGCATTGTGGGATGCCTTCCAGAAGCCAAGAACATCGACTCTCACAATGCTGTGTCCACACTACCATGAATTTGACCAGGCAAAGCTGAAAATTGCATTACGCCTTGTGAAAAGCAGTGGTACCGAAATCAACTTCAGGAGCCCTTAAGGTTGATGGGAAGGTTGCTAGTGTGGACACATTATTTAGAAAATTGACCTTATGCGGCTAAATTTGATCTAAACTTTCAAGGGTCATCCATTATAATGATTTTGGGGTTCATCCAATACCAAATCAAATGAACTAGAAAGGGATAAAACTGTTAATAAAACAAACTGAAGAGCCTCAGTATAGAGCTGCTGCACACAGCCCTGTGCTGTCCCAACCCCCCTCGCCTCCAGAACAAATCTCCCAGTTCCCACATTAACAGCGCTACCCCTTATAAGGGAGCATCTCCAAATCACAGCCTTTAATAAACATATCTCTGCATCTTCTGTCTTAAAGCAAAATGAATCAAAGGGTGTGGGATGTGTTCTGCAGCTCTGTCTTGATCACTCAACTCATCTGTTCCCACCAGCCCCTCAATGGCTTTCAGTGCAAATGGTACCTCTCGACATGGATGGATAACTGGAGGTATGTTTGTTCCAGAATAATCAGTTACTTTTATTTTTGTTGGGCTCAGTTGTAGCCTCCCAGAATCTTGTTCAGACAGAATATTAATCTGAACTCCTGTGTCCAGTTCCCATGGAATAATTGTCCCACTCACTGAGAGGTGGGATCGATCCTGGGACCTCTGGAGCTTAGAACATGACCCTCTACCACGTGAGTAAAAAGCCAGCTGGCTCTCATTCTTCTCTCGATAAGCAGTCTTTGTGCCACTAGAAGGGACAGTGCACGACACCTACCAGCTGTATGTGTTGCAATAGGCAGTAAGAAGTCCTTCCCATCGGGTTTGCTAGATCCTGGTACGTCTATGACAAACTCCTCAACCAGAGTGCTTGTAGATGAATACACTTGACTTTTCTGCATCTGGGATCTGCAATATTTTGCAAAATGGTTATTTTCCCCAGATTTATAACAGAGTTCCCCAAAAGCAGCGCACTGGGGCCGTGCTGTGATCTACACCTTGCACAGGACTGTGTGTACCCAGACTTTCTCCTAACAGAGGTCTTTGTAGCAAGTGGTTCTGCTTTTTGATGTGGCCTATTCTGGCTATATTCTCTTTTACTTAGTGCCTGGATAGCCCCTTCTGGTGAGTCCATCTCTTTAGCTTGTGATTTCACAGGTCCTGCTGCCTTGCATTTCAGGAGAGCGTTCTCTAAAAGTAAAAACTTAAAAAACAACAAATAATCTGGTAGCACTTTCAAGACTAACAAAACATGTAGATGGTATTATGAGCTTTCGTGGGCACAGTCCACTTCTTCAGAAGCCTGGTCATCTGAAGAAGTGGGCTGTGTCCATGAAAGCTCATAATACCATCTATGTGTTTTGTTAGTCTTGAAAGTGCTACCAGACTATTTGTTGTTTTTTAAGTTTATCCTGTACAGACTAACTCAGCTACCCCCTGAAGCTCTAAAAGTAAGTCTCCCTCATGAAGCGCTTTTACTTTTTAACAAATTGTCTTTAATGCCACAAATGATTCTCTTTCTGACTAGACTCTCTGGGCACATCTACCCTGCAGGGCAGAAGTCAAATTAAGCTACGCAACTTCAGCTATGTCAATTGTGTGGCTGAGGTCAAAATAGTTTATTGGTCTACACAGCAGGCACTGTCTACACAGCAGGAAGTGGAAGGAAGAACACTCTTCCTTTGACTTCCCTTACTCCTCGTGGAATGAGGGTTACAGGAGTGGGAGTAAGAAGTCCTGCAGCTCCACATTATTTCGATATAAAGGCTTGTAGAGTAGATGCGCACGATGTTATTTCAGAATAATCTCAGCTGCTGTGTAGACATACCCTCTCTCAGCTCACTAAAGTCACACATTTTACTGAATTTTCTTAATTCTGTGGCATATTGCTCCATGGCAGGGGTGGGGAACCTCACCAAGGGCTGGATGCAGCCCCCAGCTTGCCTGGGTCTGGGCCCCGCATTTCAGGGCCTCCCCAGCATTGGCAAGCCCATGCTGGTGCTCCAGCCCTTCTGTTGCTCTCTGCAGGGCTGGAGCACACAAAGTCTACTAGGCTGAGCCCCGCTAGGCTCTGGTGTGGGAGGGGAACGAAGGGAGTGTCTTTCTCCTTCTCAGTCTGGGACCACAATGAGGGTTTTTACTTGTGTGTGGCCCCCCAACTGATTTTTCTGTGGGTCAGTGGCTCCCGACCCAAAAAAGGTTCCCCACCCCTGCTCTATGGAGTCATCGGGGGGGTTTTATGCCTATAAAAAACTGTCTCTCTCAAAGGTCTTATTCCTTGTGGACATGAAACATTCTCTGGTGTCTCCCTTTGTCCCAGCTTTCAGTTGCAAACACAGGAGTGAACTGCAAAAGGACCGCAGTTTCCTTGTTGTGGTTCAGCACTTCTGACACCACATAACAGTCTTGGGGCTCGTTAAATAACTCACCAAACGAATGGGAAAGGAGTACAGCTTTTAATAAAACAAACTGGAAAACTTCTATAGCGCCTCACTGCACACAGTGCTCTTAGGGTTGCCAGGTGTCTGGTTTTGAACTGGACAGTCCAGTATTTGAGCTTTCTGTTTGGGAATCAAATTGAGAAAATAGAAATGAGAAAATAGAAATGTCTGGTATTTTCTAAATGAGATGTAATGTAGATTGTGATGTAATGTCAAGTGTGGCTGGTATTTTTATTAAAACCATCTGGCAACCCTAAGTGCTGTTCCAACCCTTCCCTCCAGGGCACGTCTTCAAATTCCCACACTCGCAACACTTATGAGGGAGCGCTTCCAAATCGCTGCTGTTTATAAATATATCTCGCCACAAACCATAGGGATATAAAGCGCTTTTCCCTCATTAAAACAATTTCCCACCTTCCTCTCTTTGGCCAGGAAGAAGGGAGGGTCACCACCCCCAATCCCCTGAAAACCAAACAAACCCACCAACTAGTCCATGTCGCACTTTCTTACTTTTCCATGGGAGGCTGCAGAAATACCTGCCCTGCAATGCTGCAGCCTTCACACCAGTGGGTGCTGTGTAAAAGCATAAATAGAAGCACTTTCAAGCCCCCTTCCCAGAAAGCAAAATGGAATCTGGTAGCCTCAGCAAAAATACTGTCCTCTCCTGGATCCAGAGACAATGTTACTTTAAGGTATGACTGGCTGGGTCTCCTCTGTGAGCTAAGGGCAATTGAAAGAGGCTAATTGTGGTCTGCAGGTGGGCTGAGGTTTTCCTAGAGGCTCCAGCACTAAGTCATTCCATGGTGTTGTAATGCAATTAGGGCATGCTTTTGAGTTAACCTTTCCCCGATCTGTTTCTGCAACCGGGGATAGCTAGCTGTGTGGCCGGCACCCTAGCGCTGTTGTTCATACACACATCCAATAGCAAGCTTTTCTTTCTGGGCAAAATCATTCCAGGTGCTGCTTGTTCCTCATGCGGTGGTGCATCTGCTAAGCGGTCACAGAGTGTACCTCCTGTTGCCGTGGGGAGGGGTCTGTGGGAGGGGAAAGACTCAAAGGCCATTAGAGGACACTGAGGCAGTCAGAGCCATTCTTGGAGGGCTTCTTGGGGCCCACTGGCTGCTCAAGCGAAGTACAGGCTGTGCTAGTCCCCGCAAAATTCCAGACAAAGCGACTATAGAGGGCTTGACTAAGCAAAACTATTATGCTGTCTGTTACTGGGGATGTTAAAATGCGTTTATTCAAGTAAACGTGTATCCGCTGACAATTTCAGAGGTTACACAGTTACGTGTGAAGGGGCATGTGGCTCCCCGGGAGCTGGTGCATGCAGGGAGCCAGCTTTTAAGCCAGCTTCCTGTGAGTACCGGTTCCCACCTGCCTCCTCCATGCTGGTGTCTCTGATACAGAGACAGCAGAGTGTGTGTGTGGGGGGAGCTCAAAAGCTCGCTCCCCATGTATACCAGCTCCTGTCTGCCCCTCCCCGCCCTGCTGCCTCTGTATCAGAGACAGCAGCATGGTGGAGGGAGCAGGCAGCTCCGCAGGAGCCGGTACATGCGGGGAGCCGGATTAAAAGAGGTGCGCACCGGCTCCCGCCTGCACCTCCCCATGCTGGTGCTTCTGTTATAGACGGAGCAGCCCGGCGGGGGGGCAGGCGCATCTGTGGGAGTTGGTGCGTGTGCAGAGCTCAGGATCATCAGTTAACTGTGTACATGGTTACACTTTCACATCCCTAGCTGTTCCATGAATCCAGGACCTGGTCAAGCTATAATAACCCACCCGGCTTGGTACTGCGTACTAACCAATAGGCATGTCTACTTAGTGGTCCCTGTTTGTAAAGGGTAAAAATGCAAACAGAGGCCTGGAACAATTGACATTTGGAGTAAAAGGCACGCTCTCCACTGACTTCCCTAGGGGTTGGATTGGGCCCTACATGCAGCCGATTGTGTACTGGTCAGTGAGAAATTTTCAGCGTCCTGCTTTCTTTGGCTTCGTCGAGTCTACAAGGGGGAGTTGGGATTCCCTGTTCGTGTACGTGTACTCGCGCTAGCGCTCATTGAGCGAGCATGCGTAGAGATAGCAGCGTAGCAGCAGTAGCACAGGCAGTGGCCACAGAGGCATGGCTAAGCATGCCTGCGGCTGGCAGGTACACACTCCGCAGGGCTGAGCCACGCTGTGGCTATCACTGCCTATGCTGCTGCAGTGCCACTACTTGACGAGAGTGGGTGTGAGTACGAGTAAACAAGCCTGCCCCCAACCCGAAGCATAGACATAACCTGTGTGAGCGTGCGGGCTGGCGTCAGCAGCCTTCTGGAGGTGGCTGGGGAGTCCGTGAAACGTTTTTGTTGAACAATGACAGCAAGAACATGATGGATGAAAATGGGTTTAGCTGCAGCGTCTGAGCCGGGGAAGCAGTGTTGCCAGTTTTTGCCCTTTCATCACGAGTCTCCCAACGTTTAATGTTTTGTCTTAATACCCAGCTACTGGAGTCCCGTGACGTAAGTGAGGATATTTGCTTTTTGTGTGTGTGGTAAAGTAAGTGTCTTGTTCTCCTGGCTGGGGAGAAATCCAGGAAAATATGCACCTGATCTTTCAAGCATCAGAAGGCAAATTCCTGAGTACCTCACATCCTGTCAGAGTGTGCCAAGCAGCGTCACGGTGCAGGAGTGCGAGCGGCATAAGAGCATGGTGTACAAACCAGGCACGGAGAAGACTGGAGCGCTACATCCTCCATTTACTAGACTGAACCACTGAGTGCACAAGGTGTTAAATATTACGACACGAAAAGGCTTGTTCCACTGAACCGAGAGTTATTTGTCAATTTACAAACCCGAAGGGTTACTTTAGCCGCGTGTCCGTGGGGAAAACAGAATTCCCAGAGATCTGTTTTTCAAAGGTTTTACACAGCTTACTGCTGTCTTTCAGCTCTAGCTCTTCTCTCCTGGGCACGCCATCCTCCTTCGAGCATTGCTCTGTTCACCTCTTGCAAGCGATTCATCCATCCTCTCCGCTGGGTTTCTGCAGCCATTTCTAGTTAGACCCTCTCTGGTCATGCCCTATTACACTCCCTTGAGCTGTGCAGCTGCTGGTGTATCCTCTCTCATACCGCTGTCCTTGCCTCCTCTTGCTTACCTTGCCTGTTGTTGTTGTTCTCTCTGACTTGCTCTTCCCTCCTTGTAGGCACTCCCAGGCTACTGGCTCCACCGAGGCCGTTAAACGATGGTTATAAGGAGCACAGTTGAACTATTGGTGAGAGACCCCATTTATTAAGAAAACAAAACGGAATGGTTAGGCATGGATTACCAAACGGCCCTTGGGTAATCCTTCCGGGACCTTTTTCTCATGCTAGAGATGGATAATTAAGTAGACATGCAAATTAGTTAGTCTGCAGTAGTCAGCTGCACGGCTCATTATAAGATGAACTGTCCCGGATTTAATGGCCTCATGGGAAGGGTTTCACCTGAGGGAATGAAGAATTAATTTCTCGTCAGTCACTAGCGACGACCCCCGGGAAACACAGCTCAGTGGCCCTCTAAATTATAACCCTGGAGGGCAACTTTATTAAGAAGGCCAGTCTTTGATTATACCTGAAAATATGTCTCTCTGGGATGCACCCTGTGTTAGCCAAACTAAAGTGTTTGACTCAGCCCCATCCCAATGGTCATCAGATATGGAGCGTGCCTGGTGGGCTGTGGGAGCCACAGGAAGGGCAGGCTAGGGACTTCAACTCCACCTGAGCCTAAGGGAGAGTCTAGTCTAGTAAGGTAGGGTTCTCCTCCATTTTGCAGACTCCCAGGACAGCTCAGGAGAGAAGGAAAGGAGTGTACACTGTCAACCAATAGCCAGTGATGGGTCTCTGATTCTCTGCCTTTGCCCCAGAGCAGCAGCCTGGGGGCTGCCTTAACTTCTGCCCCTTGCTCATGGTCCTCCGGAGACCATCTGTCAGCTGGAGATAGGCAGAGTGTTAGGCACTCCAGCCAGTTCCCCATGTGAGGAAGTTGGTGTGAAGCCACTTTTATTAGCCCACTGCAAACTCCCTGCCCTTCCGGGAATCCCAACCAAGGGGTTTGCATGGGGATGGGAACGGGTGTGCCCCCTTGGCACAGTGCAAACCCAAGAGAATTTCTCCTCAAGCATTAATTGTGGCCTGTGTCCTATGTCTCAAGCTCTGGTAGGAAGGTTGGACATCACTGTGCTACACTAGGAAAAATGAGCTGTAAATATTGGAGTGGATCAAAAATCAGCAGGAAGTTCTTGGTATACAGAAATGAATGCGGCCAGTGCATGTGCAGCAAATAGAGGATGGAAAGGCACTTAGATATTTTGTTGCCGTTTATTCAATATTCACCCACGCAAATCGCAACTGAGGATTTTTTAAAATATTGCGCTAAGTATAATGAACTGGCTTTGATGAGTTAATTTGAGTCAAGACAGGAATTATTTTTCAATCTGACAAAATACCCAGTCTGTCCTGGACTGTGTTGTTTTTTTAATGATTCCCCCAACAAAGACGGCTGAGTTTTGTAATGGTTAATATTGTGTGTTTAGTGTTTGTAGGGTAAAGATTTGTAAAATTGCTCATTCGTGCAAAAAAAAAAAATCCTTTAAATAGCCTCCCAAAACTGCTTGCTCCCTGGAAACTGCTGTTGTCACATCGCTGCGGTGTCATGACTAATCCAGGGATCTTGAATTGACAGACGCTTTGATTTCAACTAATTATATTTATTGCTAATAAAGATAGTACGATGGGAGTCAGGAATCATGGGCTCCATTCTTTGCTGTGCCAGAGACCCGCTGGCTGTCCATGTACAGTCACGTAACACCATTGGGCCTAACTTTTGCTGCTTGTAAAGTGAGATTAGTTATAAACTTCAGAAAGAAGATGACAGGACTAATTAATTTTTGTGGGGTGCTTTGAGATCCTCAGATGAAATCTGTTACCCCTCAGCAGAGGTACAGTGCAATAATGTTATTGTATGTGCTTGTTGGCAATGCTCACCTGGGCTATGTCTACACTACAAGGTTTTTGTGCAAAAACCGGTGGCGTGTCTACACCTCAAGCGCATTTTTGCGCAAAAAAAATACAGTAAATCAACAGGACAGAGGGCTTTTGCCGGTAGAGTTATTCCTCTCCCCACGAGGAATAACTCCTTTTTCCTCTACAGCTCTTGCACAAAAAGGCATGTGTGGATGCTCTGCAGGGGTTTCTTGTTCAAAAAGAGCCTCTCCAAAAAAGCACAAGTGCTCAGAACTTTCTTGCGCAAGAGCATCCGTGCACTGTGGACGTTCACTTGCGGAAAAGCACATCACTTTTGCAATGTGCTTTTGAGGTGTGGATGTGTTTTTGCACAAGAAGTTTTTGTGGAAGCTTCTTGTGCAAAAACCCTGCAGTGTAGACAAAGTTCCTGTGTTTTCCTCTGACCCTGCACACTGTGGCAGGGCTCTTGTGGTATAAGGCTGCTTGCTGGCAGGGTATCTTCCATTAACATTCTTCACACTGGAACATGCTTGATGTGCCAGAGCCCAGATTCAGGAAAATACTTAATGGCTTGGTCAATTTTAAGCATATGGTTAAGTCCTGTGGATTTCAGGGGGGCTTATGTGCTGTCCCGAACAGGGGTGGTTTCCTGAATCAGAGCCTTCGTAAAACTTCAGGGCATGCTGCAAGATGTCTATTCTTCTAGGACTGCCCCAGGTCAGCAGCAGTGTTCCCTCTAATCTTTTCCATGCATATATTTTCCATCCATGTGCAGAATAAATTTTTATGTGCACGGAGGCATGTGTGAATGTGCACCACTGGTAGGAACAAAACCTAGCTGTGGGTGTGCTGCTAATCAGCTGGCTGGCATTTGCATCTCTCCTCAGTAGCCACGCAAGTGCACAGCTTGCAGGGAACACTAGTTGGCAGAGGAAATTGAGTAGGGAAGAGTGTTAAGCTGGGAGCGTTACGGCATGCACAGTGGAGGAAGAACATATTTAGGCCCCGCCCTTGTTTTGTGATCCAGACAAGAGGACACATGGGAGTCCCCATTGACTGGTTGCTCTGCACGGACATTTCAGTCCACCTGCTGGCTGTCATCACAGCCGCAAAGCCTCCACTAGCACACAGTGGCTGGATCTTTCAGAATTCTTGTTTCCTCGTTCTGCGTGCCTTAATGCGGTTACAGCAGCATGGCAGATAGCCCCATGCCTGTACCTAGATCCATAGTAGCATGACACGTCCCCAGCAATTACTGAGTTGTCACAACAGAGTTCTTATTTTTAGTTCTTGGGTCATTTGCCCGTATGTTGCAGCTCAGCCAAAGTGTGTATGGGATCAGTGGAAAGGTATGCTCCATGTAGACAGTTGTGCGGTAAATCTGCTGAGCTCTTGAAAACCATGGTGAAACAGAGAACATCTAGGGTTTCAGCCACTTTACATTTAAGACCTTAAGATAAGCAAAGTGCATGCTGGCTGGTTAAAAAGCCTCTTTGATTCACTCAACAGTGTTAAAGCTAGTGGCTTTGCAGTAATTGATACCCATTGGACCTGGATAAAACTTGTGCTGAGAATGAGTAAACTGCAGTTCACTGGGGGAGGGAAGGTGATATTCAGGATACAACTCAAGATTCATCTAATTTGGAATAAACCACACTTAGTCTGTAATGAGAGTACCAAGACATGTAGTTAATCAGGCATAGATCTTCTAGGGTAATTCCTCCCAGGGGCCAAGCTCGCAGACTGTGTTGAAAATTGTAAATAAAAATGAAAACCCACAAGAGGGTAAAATTTTCAAAAGCACCTGAGTGTCTTACAACCCTAAATCACACTGACAGTCAGTGAGATTTATGTATCTAAGTCACTTATGAAACACATGAAACTTTTATCTGCAAATACATGTTGTAGAGAACTTCTGAATAAAAAGGCAGGTGGGTTTTGCAAATCTTTGTATTGACAGTTTTGCTGTCCCCCTATTATAGGAATGAATTTGTTACTTGGTTGCACTATGCATTTCTTTCTACCTTAGCAGCCCACGCTTACCCACCTAAAAGCGCACACAACTGACTGATTTGAGTGAGATGTAATGGTGTATCTGAAGGGAAAATTGGATAGTGTCAGATCAGCGTTAACTGGCTGGTAATATATAAGAACAGCCACACTGGGATCAGAGCAACTGTCCATCTAGCCCAGTATCCTGTCTTCTGACAGTGGCTAATGCTACGTACCCTGGAGAAAATGAACAGAACAGGGAATCATCAAGTGATCCCACCCCTGCCAGCCATTCCCAGCCTCTGGCTAATAGCCATTGATGGACCTAACGTCCATGAATTTATCTAGTTGTTTTTTAACCCTGTTAAAGTCCTGGTCTTCTCAACATCCTCTGGCAAGGAGTTCCACAGATTGACTGTGCTGTGTGGAAAAAAAAACTTCCTTTGTTTGTTTTTAAACCTGCTACCTATTAATTTTATTTGGTGACCCCTAGTTCTTATATTATGAGAAGGAGTAAATAACTTTTCCTTATTTACCTTCTCTACACCAGTCATGATTTTATAGTCCTCTATCATATCCCTCTTTAGTCTTTTCTTTTCTAAGATGAAAAGTCCCAGTCTTTTAAATCTCTCTTCATATGGGACCCGTTCCAAACCCCTAATCATTTTTGTTGCCCTTTTCTGAACCTGATAGATGTCTTCCCTGCCTATTAATTTCATGTGGTGATGTCTGACAATGTTGTTCTTCACTATAGTACCATTTGGCCTGGTACTGAAGTCAGGCTAATTGGCCTGTAATTGCTGGGATCACCTTTTGAGCCCTTTTTAAAAATTGGCGTCACGTTAGCTATCTCCAGTCATTTGGTACAGAAGCTGATTTAAAGGATAGGTTACAAACCGCAGTAAGTAGTTCTGCAATTTCACATTGGAGTTCCTTCAGAACTCTTGGGAAAATCACATCTAGTGACTTCTTTCTTTCTTTTAAACTCCACGTCCAAGTACTGGGCCCTTAAAAACCTCAGCCTTAAACCAGGCATCATTTTAGGGTTGTTTTTTTTCATTCAGAATTTCATGCAAATTGATTTGGCAAATGCGGCTGTGACTGTCATAGCACCAGCGCCAACACTTTGCTGGGATTTGCATGGATATTTGCGCATTATCCTCTTTGCCAGGATCTTGTTGAGTCACAAGACTGGCTGCTTGAGAATAGCTCCCAATGACCAAAGGACAAGGATGTGACATGCAGCAAATGAACTTCCAATTAGCCATGCTAGGCCATGGCTTTAGAAATCCTTATGTCGTGGGTGACGACGACGCAGGAAGCAGCTCTTCAAATCGGACTGGACATTTTTAAAGCATCAAACTCCCACCAAGCAAGCAAGCTGGATTGCTTTTCTAGGTTTGAATGTTTAAATATGCTCTGTGTCATTTTTTAGTTGTAGGGCCAAAGAAAGCATCCAGCGCCCATATAGATCTCGATCCTGACTGTAGCAAAGACTAAAGGCTGTTCTGTTCAAGGGGATAGGTTTGCTACTTTTGCTCACTAGATAGATAGAGCAAGTGGGGCAGGAACATTTTTAAGAGTGGGGGTGCTGACATCCTTCTCCATTACCCCTGTCCTGCCACCACCCCCCAGCAGAGGCTAGGAGCAATGCCTTTGTGTGCAGGGAGCAGCTGAGATCTAGGGTATGGAGATGGCAGTAGAACCCACAGTGTGCAGGGCCGACAGCTGGGACCCCAGGTCCGAAGCTGCCAGCAGAGTCCCCAGCATGCAGGACCAGCAGTAGAGTCACAGGCATTCAGGGAGACAGTTGGTACCCTCAGTACTAGGCCAGAAGCCCAGGGGTGTTGCAGCCCCCACCCTTGTTCCCGTGCCTATGGATAGAGCCCTGCAAATCTGCAGATAGCCGCTTGTTATGGTTCACCGCCGACTGTTATAGTTCACAGCGGACCTGATAGTTCCAGTTCGTAAAAGAGCCTGCTCTTCGCTCTATCTGCCAGTCCCCTCAAGAGACCGAGGCGCCGAGGGGGAAGGGAGACCTGGGCCCGCCCTCACTTCAGGTCTCAGCCCAGGAACCTAAGAACAGGTTCAGCTTATCCCTGTTCGACCGGTGGGGGCTCGTCCCGAAACTCACCGGTCCGTGGGCCCAATCCTGCCCCGTTCTGGGCTGCTTCCTTCCCTCTCGGCAGTTACTCCAGTTTCTACCGCCACTCTCCGGTCCGGTCCCACTCTCTCCTTTTCAAAGCCAGCGCCCTCTCTCCAGGACGCTGGTGCCTGCACTCTCTATCCCTGCCCGGAGCGTCCAAGCTGGGACTCACTGCGCATGTGCCCGCTGCGGCTGCCAAGCAAGCCTGGCATCGCCGCTTGCTCTTCCCCGCGCTGGGGAGCAGTCCACGTTTAGTGCGGGGACTGGGGTTCTTCCCTTCCAGTCCTGCTACCCCGTCACACCGCTTTATAGCTATGGATATCTGCAGCTGTGGATGCTGATATCCGCCACTCATTTTTGTGGACGCAGATACGGTTATATATTTTTTGTATAGAACTTTATATCCGGGTACTCTGCTGGCATTTGTGAATGTGGCTATCCAGGGATCATTTCTGCAGATGCAGATGTGGATACTAATTTTGTACCCGTGTGGATAGAGCTGTTTTGAAAGGCTCTCGTCTTGCGTGCTGTGCCTAGTATTGCAGGGGTCTCATTGACTGATGGTTTTGGCATTGATGTATGTGGAGGGAGCTTGGGAGAGAGAATTCCAACAGTCCAACTCATCTGCGTGCAGTTTTGAAGGGGAAAATAACCTCATTTGGGCAGAGATATGCTCTGTTTGAACCTGATGTGAGGATTTATCATGAAAACATGAAGCGGGCTCCTAATTAAAGAACAGGAGTGATTTAATCTCACACTGTGCAGCCAAACAAGAGAGCAGGCCTGGCTTCTGACTGTACTAACTCTCCAGGTTGCTGTTTGCAAAAGATGCCCCTCTCTTGGCCGTATGTGGAAGTACTTGCCAGCTGCAAGGTTTGCGTGACTGGCCAGCGACGATCATGTGAATTCCAAAGAGTCTTTGGGTGAATGCGTGAGTAGGGAGTGTGCATGCGGGAGTCTGTGTTAACGATTAAAGTTCAGATCTAATGAAATCAGAGAAATCTGAGGGTTTTAAATACAACACCTAATCCACAGTATTACTTGTCACGCCTTTCCCCTTCTCACTTCCAGTCATGTTTCACTTCTCCTACTTTAAAGGAGGATCAAGGTCATTATTTATTTGTATTGTCGTTCTGGCCAGATGTTCCATTGTGCTGGGGCTGTACAAACATATAGTGAGAGGCTGGCTTGGTCCCCATAGAGCTTACACTGTAAATGGGCAAGGCAAACAAAGAATGCAAGGAAAACAAAAGTAACCCAAGTCCACACAGCGCATGAAGGATCAGAACCCCGATCTCCTGGCCCCCATGTCCATACTCCAATCACTAGCCCACACTGCCCCATGGAAGCTATCAGAGCAGTGTGTGTCGTAGTCGTGTGAGTGCTTGGTAACTATCATTGCCTCCAAGGGGGTTTGCTGTGGAGGGAATAGATTAATGCGCATGGGGGCCATGCAGTGTTATAGATGATTTGCTTCTGCACAGGAGAGCTCCCTACTGAGGGGTGAGCTCACGGGATTTCAATCCCGTTCGGTTCGGTGCACACAAGGGAAGGCGTTTTCCCCGGTGCAGGTGCAGGGAGAAGAAGGATGTGTGGGTGATACAGGCACAAGCTTGTCCCTGTCCTTTAGTCCTTTGGTGTAAGCACATGCTTATTGTGAAGCACCCGAGGAGGCCTGTTGGGGTTGTGGGGTTGCCCGCAGGGCTTTGCTGTTTCTGGGGCTTTGTCCTTTTCGTGTCTACCATGTTGGCATTAGCTCGTTTGGCCTTTCCGATCCTGACCTGTCTCTGCTTTTGCACATGTCGCTACCCCAGTGCAGCCGGGCAGCTGAGTTGGTTTGCACGGGCTCTTCCAAGTTCACGGGGGATATCGGCCCTGCCCCTGGGAGTATGCCCCTCAGCCTGGGGGGAACCCCTCGTGCTAGTTTCACTCCAGCTAGCCGGCTCACAGCAGCAGTGGGGGCCTGGTAGCACCAGCTGCCTTTCAGACTCCCTGCCAGAGCTCGAGGCTGCCCTACCTCCTGGGTCCAAGCTCCCAGCCTGGGCCACCACCTCTGCCGCAGCATCTGCATTGCTATTTTTAGTGCACGAGGTGGAGCAAAGCTAATGTCAGTCTCTCGCCTGTGCTGGGAGGGTCAGTCCCCGCTGCCGTGGAGACAGACCCAGGATGTGGAACGCGAGTTCTGTTTCCTGTGTGGTCCACCGCAGGGGAGGCGAGTCACGTCAACAGAGGAAATACCAGCAGATGAAGCTTTGCTGGGTAATTAGCTTAGGGTTTCAGCACACTGTATCTTAGTCACTGCCATGGCAATGTGCCACGAGCGTGGAGCTAGTGCTGGCAAAGAAACGTGTACTGCAGTGGTTACTGGAAGAGGGGGAAACACTGAAGAAAATACGGCGTTTCATAGGAAGGAAACATTTGGAATAAACCAGAACAGTGGGGCTATTAGGATTGATGCAGGAATCACTGAGTGAAACTCTCTGATCCGTGGCACTCAGGAGGTGGATCAACAAAATGATCCTTCTTTGTTATCTATGGGAATTAAGTACTATAACCACTAGGGATGCAAATACTGATTTAAAAAGTTAACCAGTTAAACAATATCATTTGAACGGTTTAACTGATTAACCATGAAGGGCTGCTGCAGAGCATCTGGGGTCCTACACTGGGGATTGCTCCGGGCAGGGGTCCCGGGCTGGCCCACCACACCACAGGGGCAGGAGGCTGTTTGGGCCTGGCCCGGCACTCTGGTTAATTGGTTGCTGGACCAGCATGCCGGTAAGGCTAACACTTACCGGGCAGCCGGTTAACTGTTTAACCTTTTCCATCCCTCATAACCATGAGAGTTCTTTATTTTCGTCCAGATCATCACTCAGACTTTTGACTTTGGCTTTCGTTATGTGCTTCTGCCTTCAAATTGGGATGCGTAGAAGGCACCGTGTGGTCACTTATTTTTCATTAGTGGAAGCAACAGTTGAAATTCTTGCTTAAGTGAAAATCTTCCAGCGGAGACTAAAGTCTTTAACTGGAAAAGTGTAAGATCTGTATGATCCCTGAACATCGCTGATTTATTGTAACACCACAGTCTGTACATCTCTTTCTCCATTCGTGCACTCAAAGAGTAAAATCTGACTCTTGTGATTTTTTTAAAAATAGTCTTGTTGGTTTCAAGATAAAACCAGGAGCCAGACAGGAAATCAAAGACTCAATGGGCCCTACCACTATATTTACCTGTGCTGCCACAGGTATAGGTGCTTGCAGCTCCCATTGGCCTCGCATTGCCGTTCCTGGCTAATGGGAGCCACCGGAAGCAGTGTCTCAGGCTGTGCTGCTTCATGTAGCTCCCATTGGCCGGGAACAGCGATCCACAGTCAACAGGAGCAGCAATCGCCTGTACACAAAGAGGTGCAGATAAATATGGTGGCGGCCTGCCAGGGGCTAACCCCTGGCAAACTGGATCTGGCCCGTGGACTGGGATTTGCTCACCACTGGTGTAATTAGTGCCATAATTCATTTGTATGCAGCAAGGTATTCTTCTGGGTGCCTTTGCATGGCAGGGATAGCCTGCAATCACAACAAGGCGTGTTTGAATTCAGAAAAGGGGCAATCTGGCAAATATTTCAACATCAAGGGTCGGAAAGGGGGAAGGGCCAGTGTACACTGGCTGAACAGCGGGCCCAATGAGGCAACATAGAACACTTGGCATTTTAGCGCCGTTTGCTTGTCTCATACACACTTCAGGGCTGGTGACAGCGTTGCCCTAAAATGCCTTCCTCACATACCTAACGCCGAGGAAACAGCCCTTGTTCTCAGACGGCTGTTCTCTTGGCGTGTCCCCAGGAGGAAGGGGTAGGGAGGAGGTCTTGGCCCACTCCTTACTGCTCTGCATTGCCTGGAATGGGTTAGGTGTGCGAGGAAGCCTGGTCCAATGGTTAGGGTGGAGAGACAAGGATTATGTTCCCTGCTCTGCCAGACTTCCAGTGTGACCTTGGGCAAGTCTCTCTGTGCCTCAGTTCCCCAATTGTACAGTGGGGATAACAGCACTGCCCTGCCTCACGGGGTGTTGCGAAGGTAAATCTACTAAAGCAGGGGTCATATGTTCCCAGCCTGCAGGCCAGTCCTGGGCTGTCTGTTACCGCGGGGAGGCGGAGTGCAGCAGAGCAAGTGCACCCACCCAGTGCGCTCTGCTTCCCCCACAGAGTGGACGGGGTGCCCCTCGATGATCCCCAAAGCCTCATGCTCAGGGGACGGGGTGTCATTGTGGGAGGGGGCGGGACAATCAAAGGAAGGGGCGGGACTTGGGGCTGGTAACAGACAGTTCCCTCCTCCCCGGTCCGCTGGGAATCCTGGGCTGGATTGCACCATTACTCTGGCCAGGACTGGCTCATGGGCTAGGAGTCTGAGACCCCTATACTAAAGATTGTGATACTACAGTAACTTGGGCTAGAGACACCCCCAAACGGGCGGCAGTCCGTGTCCTCCTGGCATGCCCAGGGGAGCATGTGATGGGACTTGGTCCTCTGAGGCCCAGTCTTTCTCTGGTGGCATGGCTTCATCCTGCCTGCAGCGCAGGGTTGCACCTTGAGACTTGCAGGACTAGTCGCGTGATTAAAACGGAGCCCCAAGAGGTAGAGCGAGGCTGGGGCCTCAGCGCTGTGCTTGACCAGGGTCCAAGTGCTCCATACCGCTAACCCTACAAGGTACTGTCTCGCCCTTAAAGTCCAAGGCCTCAGTCCCAAAGGGCTGTGATTGCAGAGGTGTATTCGCTGGTTTGCTCAGGTCCCAGTGCAAGGCAAGGGCCAAAAGCCGGCGCTCTTCCTTCCCACAGCATTATCTTATGCTTTTCTCAACTGCATTTATACTGCAGCATCATTGCTTAAAGGACAGATGCTTCCTGTTTCCAGTGCCCAATGTGCTGACGTCCAAGCAGTTGTGCCACTGCTCTGGGGACATTTTAGGGCTTGCAAATTAGCACTAAATCTTGCAAAGAAATGGTATCTGGTTTCCCTCCGCAAACTTGTGCAAGTTGGCTACAGTTCCACAGGCGCCCTGCAGTGCCTACAGTTGATGTAATCTGCCACCTGGCGTAGCTTATGATAATGGACTTGAAACAAAAAGTCTCCTTCATGAAATAGCATCAATGTAAACTGCTCTTGGCTTTGTTATTTATTTAAAAATTCATCTCCAGTGTCCTGAGCTGCTTCTCACATCTGCTGAAATTTCATTTTGAAATTTTCCTCTCTCTTTTATCATCATTTTTGACACTGCTTCAAATAAGAGTATTTCACGCAAGCCTTTTAGGAGCAGGGCAGCTTAGCCGTGTAGCTGACCCCCACAGTGCACCGGGCACAGAATTGGCCAACATTTTTGTAATATTTTAAACTGAAAAATGGGGGGTTGATCGCAATGAAATTATTTTTAAAAAATCATTTTCATATTTTGTTCTATCCACCAACATTTCTCAATAAAAATTTCCACCAATATTTTTGGAAATGTTTATTTCAGAATTGTGGAGAAAATCCCAGTTACACTCCCCAGCCCCCAAATTTCCCTCCTAGAAAAATTTGGGAAAGGGTAAAAATGTTTCTTTTCCTCACGATTTCTCTCACTTTCAGTCCTACCTCCTTCCTTCCACTTTTTCCTACCAGAAAAATATTAAAATCCTAGCCAGTGCAAAATCTCAACTGAAGAAAAAAAATACATGAAATGAATGTTGGGTCTGCTTGAGTGAGTTAATTTATGCGTGTGCTTAAGTATTTGCAGGGTCAGGGCCTAAGACCTTGTGCCACCCTTCCAATGGGCCCCAGACAACCAAAATTACTGCAGTCTGAGAGACAAAAGGCTTTAGCTGCTGGCCCAGTCTTTCCGTTGCTGCTTTCAAATAAGCAGTAGGTACCAAGCAAACTGTCCAATTTGTGCACAGAAACTAACGCGTGTCAGACTTTGCCTTGCCTCAAAGAATTATCTAACCCTTTGCACTTATGATGGGGCTTCTTATACCCCCAAAGTGCTCTCCAAATGCTCATTATGACAACGAGTACCATTTCAGGCAGAGGTCGACAAGGCTGTAGTATTTTTAACTGTTGTGGTGGTATCATTCCCTGTATTTAAATGGGCAGTACCTGAAAAATTGTGATGAACTCGATTGTTAGTGCAAAGGCAATTTATGGCATGGTGGGGCTATGGGCCACGGCCCCAGAGGGCCCCCTCCCCTTTTTTGCCTGCAGTTCTGTGCCCTGCCGAAGAGCAGTGGCAGGGTATCAGGGCTTTCCTCCCTCCATCTGCCCGGCACGTGAGCCAGGGGGCAGAGTCAGGGTGCAGGGGTTTGCAGACAAAGTCAAACAGCTGGAGGTACATTTCCAGGGTGGTGCATGGTGTATCGGTAGTTAATTTGGAGAGGAATATCAAATTCCATATCTGCATCTTGAAAATATATTCCTCAATTGGAAAAGCAACTTTGGGAGCCAATTTCTTTATCCTATCTAGTGTATCAGGAAAACGGGGAACTGGGACATGTGCAAAAAATGGGAGCTGCCGCTCTGGTTATGGATCAAAAGCTCTGATTGGTTATTGCTAAAATATCTGCAATTAATTTGATCAAAATCCACACCTGGAGTCTTCCTGAAATGTGGGCAAGTCTGCCTGCTAAGCTAAATTGGTGTCCCTTTCAGGGGGCCCTCCTCAGTAATGATACCAATGGCATAGGAGTAAAACAAGAAATGCAGCGAGGGGACCAGTGTATTTTCAATCATTGCTTTAGTAATTAAGAATTTACTGCCAGAAGTGCATCTCTTATCTCTGAATGCTTGTGCCTGTTCAGCAGATTAAAGATAAGCAAACTGGTGCTGAAATGTCCTCCATGAACAGTCAAGGTCAAAAACCTTAGCCACTGAATCTTGTGTAAATATTTCCAGATGAGATTAAACTCTTTGCAGAATTCACCTTTAAAATGGACTGACTCTTGGTTTTTTATGTTTAAAAAAAAAAAAAAAAAGCTGATGACTGATTTAGTGTAAGGAGGCACTTGGGATATGCCCATCCTTAAATTATGGAAGGAATCATGGTGTAAAATTATACAGCTGGTTATGCAGGAAGTGAGACTAGATGATCATAAATGCCTGTCTCGGCCTTAGAATCTAATAATATCCTTTCCAGAAAGAACCATTGGTTTTGCTGCTGCTGCTGGTAACCGTTCGGTGGGTGCAGCTCTGCTAATAAATTAGTTTGAGAAACATTTGCTTGTCCGTTTGGGATTGGCAGCACCTCTGAGCATCATGAAGACAATAGTACCGGTACTTGTCAACAACTCTAAGAGTAGTAATTTTCCTTCAGATTTTTTGGGGAAAAAATTTGGCCTGTCTTTTACTACAGCGCTATTGACAATGTTCAGACTTAGCCGGCTCAGCTGTGTGGGGGCAATGTAGGTAGCCTTTGAAACCTTGCACTAAGACTCAGAAATATCGCTGTGTATAAAGGCAGAGTTATGGAAGTGGTTTACATCTGTTATAGAGCTGAGAAAAAGTAGCAGGATCACCCTGAGAATTTGGGAAATGGTGATGGATTGGGCCACCCAAAAAGTCTTGGAATCAAGGGGCCAAGAGTTTCCAATGTGACTTGCTGTTTTGGGTGTCCAGCCAGACACATCTTTACGGAGAGGGGCAGGTGGACTTTCATACAGTGCTGAGAACCTGCTCTCTGAAAATCAGGGCCCTCCTGCTCTTGCGTATCAATTCAGATCCGTTTTACATCATTTCGTTTTTATTTTGTGTTCTTTCCTGCATTCCCCCTATGGAAATACATATGGTTCTCTCCATTTTTTTCCCATCCACTGGACCCATCTGTGACTTCAGTACTGGCACGAAGAAGGATGTCTTTTGTTTAATTGATGAGCTGGTGTTTGTAAAATGCTTTAAACATGAAAAGCACTCTATAAGTGCTAAGTATTATAATTATGTTGTCTTTCCCCGCAAGTGTATTGCTAGGTGAAAATATAATGCGGCTATAATTAATCAGATATAGTAACAGATGGAAGTTGTGCAGCATTTGGATGGTGTGTGGATTGCAGGATGCAGAAGCATCATTAGCTCCCCATGAGAAAAGCACTTAATATGGAGTGAGGCGTAACGATGAAAAGCGGCAAATAGAAGCATTAAAGGCACTCACATGAAATCGGGATGTTAACGGGTAACCAGGGAGCAGCTCTCTGGGCCCCCGTGCAGAGCTGTGGCTCCCAGCTCACGTGGCAGTATATTTTCATACCTGCAGTTTCAATCTCTGAGTTGACTAAAACTATGCATAATTTGGCTTTAGGCAGTGAACTAACGGTTCTCATGTTATAGCATGTTACCTCTGAACCTGATCCTGCCAGCCTTAATTATGTGAGCCTTTGACTTCAGGAAGACTACTTGTAAGGGAGGCTTTGCAGTCCTAGGCCCTGTGTTAAGACACAAAAGTTGATTGTGTTAGTTCAGAGGGCTATATAAAATCTCAATATTTCATTTAACGTAATACTCCCATGAAGCATTCTTGGGGTTCAGAGTGAGTGTATCTGTGTTAGTGATAAATTTCACTGTTACTCTCCATCCTTCATACTCGTTGGCTGCAATAGTCTGGAATCTGTGTGGTTTTACATACCATGGGGGGTTTTATTCTCTCAACGTGCAAGTGTCCCTGTTTTCTGTTAATGCCTCTGACATCTGTTTTCCTTACCAGCGTTTGTTTATGCATACACCTGCTAGGAACATTATTTTATCTTCAGACTCAGCCTGTGAGAAAAGTTCACAGGCAGTGAGAGCTGGAGGGAGTTTGCAAGTGGAGTTCCTCCAGGTCTGATCTTTGGGACCAATCTAATTTAACATTTTCACTCATGAGCAGTGTTCCCTCTAAACTGTGGGGCAGCACAGCTTCACAGGGGATTAATCAGCCCCACCCAATCTGTCAGAGAGCCTCTGACTGGGGGGGGCTCCTTGGAGGAGCAGCGTAGAGGGAACACTGCTCATGTCCTTGGCCCAAAAAGTGGGCGTGCACTAATAACATCTATGAGTGGCACAAAGTTGGGAGGTAGGGCCAATATAGAGGAGGAGGAGCAGGATAATCCTGCGAGAAGATCTGGATGGTTTTGAAAACTGGACTAATAGAAATGGGATGAAATTTAATTGTGCAAAGCACTAGGTCGTGCATTTAAGAAATAACAACAAGGGTGTTTGCTATAAGCGGGGGATTTACTCGTTGGAAGCCACAGAGGAGAGGAAAGGCCTGGGTGTGTTGGTCAATCACAGGATGACTCTGAGTTGTAGTGTGGAAAAAAGATAATTCCGTCCTGGGACCCACCAGGTGAGGTGTCTCCAGTAGAGACACATTGCCTCCATGTTGGTGCACGTAACAAAGTTTGGTCTGCACGTGGGCAGCGTGTGGCAGGGGTGGGGCCAAAGGGTTCGGCATATGGGAGGGCTGGCGCAGAGGGTTGGGTTGGGAGGGCTCTGTCTGGGGTGGCTGGCTCTGGGGCGGGGATGAGGAGCGTGGGATGCAGGAGGATGCTTCAGAGCTGCGGTGGGGAGAGAGGACTCCTCTCGGCCCTCTCTCCTTGCAGCAGCTTGGGGCCAATCGAGGGGCACTTCTCCATGGCTGCAGCCGTTCCAGCAGAACTCAGCTGGGGAAGGGGCACCAATACACAGGTGTGGCAGGTCCAGCTGCACTGGGGACAAGGCAGAGGGCCCAGTCCCCTGCCCCAGCCACGGCAGGTCTGTGTTAGGGCCGGGGTGCTTGTCCTCGGCTACAGCAGGTCCTGCCGAGGCTGGGTCGAGAATGTGGGAGGGGCATCCATCCTCCAGCAGCTGCAGGTCCAGCTGGGACTGGATTGAGGCTAGGGGAGGGGCCCCACGGCAGGGCTGACACAGGTCTGAGGCATCTCTTCCTGCTGTAGCCCTGAGCACCCATGTAGTGCTTCATAGGCAGCTGCGTGGTTACCCAGACACACAGATTAGAGGAAGCTTAGCCTGGGAGGAATTAATTGGAGTAACAATGTGTAATACAATGAAAATTACAAAATCCCTCTTGTTGTTGGTGTCCCTTTGTTTTGGTGCTGCATAAAGCTAATGGCAAAATATCAATAAAAATTAGAGATACCACTGAGAGCAGTGAGTCAGATAAGAAAACAGAATGGTTTAATGTGGCTGTGCATTGTAAAAATTCATGAATTTCATTTACTGTACCGTTAATACAGACAGTGTAATTCTAAGAAGTCATTGCGTTTATAAGTAGCTAATACCACTTTTCCTTTAGCTTTGTTCCTTATAACAGCACTGTGTGATGAGTACTGAAATTGGAGGAATTATATTTCTCACAACCCACTGCTTATTACTCAGTGTAATAAGGAAGGCAGAGTTGCCTAGTGGATAGTGCACTGGATTGACACTCAGGAGATGGATTCCATTCCTGGTTTTGCTACTGGCTTGTTGTATGACCTCGGGCAATATTTTTACTTCTTTTAGCTTCAGTCTTAGTATATGTAAAATGGGGATGAGACCTCCTTTGTAAGATGCTTTGAGATCTGTGGATGAAAAGTGCTGAATAAGATCTAGATGATACTAGCAGAGCAATGGGAAACTTGGAATTTCCATTTGGTGGGAAATTCCATTTAAAAAATTGCTTTTATTCCAATGAAATGTCAAAAATCAGGATTCTGAAATATGTTCTGAAATAGTTTGCTTTGGATCAATCAAAACATTTGGATTAGATTTGGATTATTATACCCTATTGTATTATAAAGGATGGAATAGAAAATAAAAGTCACAATGGAACAGTTGTTTCAAAAGAAAAAAGTCAAAATGCATCCTTTTGAGTTTTTCTAAATGAAATTTTATTAAAATCAATAGTTAAGAACATAAGAACGGCTGTACTGGGTCAGACCAAAGGTCCATCTAGCCCAGTATCCTGTCTGCCGACAGTGGCCAGCACCAGGTGCCCCAGAGAGGGTGGACCTAAGACAATGATCAAGCGATTTGTCTCCTTCCATCCTTCTCCAGCCTCTGACAAACAGAGGCCAGGGACACCATTTCTATCCTCTGGCTAATAGCCTTTTATGGACCTAGCCTCCATGAAATTATCTAGTGAATGTGAATAGTGGAAGTCTATTTCAATTTAAGTGGAAAATGCCATGTTATTCTATGTAGCTGTAAAGAATGCAAAATCCATATAGTATATAAACCAAGCTCAGATACGTTAAGTGTGGTTCATAGCTACTAAATTCAAGAAGATTAATTATACCAATACCAGATCTATAAAGCCCTTCATGGATGCAACATTTTGTATCCATATCCACAAAAATGAGCCCTGGATTTGCAGGGCTCTCTAGGTCTGAAATGGGCAAGATTAGTTAATAAGTCTTAGACCTAGCATATTATTATTTATACCTCAGCAGATCTTTAAGAGTTCCCAACAGAGAGCAGGACTCCAGTGTGCTAGGAAGTGTATAGACACAAAATAAGAGACAGTCTGCCCCAAAGAGCTTATGGACTAAATAGACAAAATGGACAAAGGGTGGGAGGGGAAACAGGCACAGAGAGGTGTGAAGTGGCTTGCCCAAGGTCTCACACTTAGACAACAGCAGAGCTGATAATACAACCAAGGGTCTACTAAGTCCCAGTGTATTGCCTTTAAGCAGTAGTGCCTATTACTCCATATAGCGACATGCCTGGTATATTTTGAAGCGTTATTAATTATAGGTCTATTTCTGTCACTTTAGATAAGAATGTATGGCTTCAATGACAGATTGCTGATGCCTTGCTTTGATCTCAGACACAGCAAGTGTTAAATTGACGAATTGCATATTAAAACCATTATAAACATAGCAATTGATGCAAGTAAATACGCGTGGGATGAAGCTGATCTACATGGACTTTCTCTTAGTTTTTAAAGTTAATCTATTTTAGGATTTTACCAATCATTTCTCCAAGTTGGAGACCCTCATGCTCATGAGAATATGTCCATGCACAGACATGTGTATGTGTATTTTTCCTTCCCTTCCAATGTGGAGGCGAAGTGTATAGGAATAAGGTAGCATTCCCCTTAAATATTTTGTGAGACCGCCAGTGCTCACTGTATTCTGTTTTTTAGAAGCTGCAGGAAAGCAGCCAGAACAGCAGTCTGTGTATGGCTAGGCCTGGCATCCATGCATATATTTAGTAAACATAGTTATTTGGCACCCAGCTGTGCCCATGTGAGTACTTCATGTTGTTTTTTTCTCCTTCAAGAGCAACAGACACAATATGAAACATATGAAACTGGTAATCAGGCAATATTAAAAACTGTATCAAAATAAGATTAGAAGGGGGACAATGTGGAAAAGTTGGGGAGAGTGCCAAGGAAAACCAAAGGAAAAAAAAAGAGGAAGGTTTAGTAAATCTGATCTATGAGGAAAGGGTAAAAAAATTATTGATAATTTTTGATCATGAGAGAGAGAAAGCTGTGGGTTGGCCCTGATAAGTCTTCAAATATGTTAATTACTAATATAAAGAGGATGGTGATCAACTGTTCTCCATGTCCAGTGAAGTTTGGCTCAGAAGTAATTGGCTTAATCTGCAGCAAGGGAGATTTAGGTTAGATAGCAGGAAAATCTTTCCAAGGCCATGTCTTCACTATCAGGAAAATGGATGTTGCCACGATCTATCTTTTGGAGTTCGATTGAGTGGGTCTAGTAAAGACCTACTCAGTCGAACTCAGGGGGTGCCAGTACTCCTGCTCCTCGCAAGGAGTAAGTGAAGCCGATGGGAGGTTTGCTCCTGTCAATTTCTCATTGTGGAGACTGCCCAGAAACTTGAATTAAGGTAAGGTGATTCCCATTACATATTTAATGTAGCTGGAGATGTGTATCTTAATTCGACCTTCCCCTGTAGCCTAGACCTGGCCTAACTATAAGGAAAGTTAAGTGCTGGAATAGGCTTGTAAGGGAGGTTGTGGAATCCTGTCATGGGAGATTTTTAAGTGCTGGTTAGACAACCCCCTGTGGGGGGATTATTTAGCTGCTGCCTCAGCATAGGGGTCTGGATTGGATGACCTCTCAAGGTCCCTTCCAGCCCTATATTTCTGTGATTCTATGATTTCTACAAAAGCTTTTTTTGTAAAATATTGTGGCATATAAGGAATATATTGGTTGGCTACTATGAGCTAAGTGTTTGCCTAGGACAGGTTGGTAGATGCAGCTACCCCATGTTTTGATAACCTTTAGAACACACCATCACACATTGTGTGCACTATATGCATAATTATAGCATTATGACCACACAATTATAGAATGCTCTAAAATAGCCCTTCTTCAGAGAGTGCCCATGGTACCAGGTCAGCAAGGGCTTGAAGCAAGAACTAGGAATTTCCCCTTTCCTCTAGTACAGCGGTTCTCAAACGTTTTGGTCTCCGGAGCCCTTTACATGCGTAAAAATTTATGTGGAGCCCCAGCGGTCCACTGATTGTATGTGTTGTACCTAACGATGTTTCTAGTTTGTCAACGTTGCAGAGCCCCTGCAGATGTCTCTTTGAGAAACACTGCTCTAATATAAAGCTCCCGTTTTTGCTTGTGAAAGTTTGGGACCTGTGGGACCATAAACTGAGCACTGGACTAAGACAACTGCTCATTCTATGCTTCAGAATGCTGTAATTTGAGGGTGTGTGCACAGAATGTCCTCATTTTTAGGTGGGCGGGGGGGGGGCGGGGGCGGGGGCGGGCGGGCGCAAAGGAAGGAAACAATGTTACGCCTGATGGTTTGATTCAGAAGTCGTTGCGCTTTTGCAGCTGCCCCAACCCTTGGAATGTTGAATGTCGTCTTCGTGGAGGAGGGGAAGCAGGTGAGGCCAGCAGAGGTGCAGTTTATCACCCGGCCCCACAATTTCTAGCTTCACAGCATGTGTCAGCCTCCCAGGCAGACTCTGCAGAGTTGGGGAGGAAGAGTGCAGAAACAGATTGCAGTTTGCTGTTGTCTGGGAACATATCTGGATCCAATCCTGCAAACGCTTCCTACTGGTACAAGACATTTATTTATTGCCTTGAGCAGGCCCACCGGAACCAGTGGAACTATGCTTGCTGATCAGTACTGCACATAATCTAAGGGCTACAGGACTAGCTCCCTGGTTTTTAAATTGAACTGGTAATTTACGTATTTCCCTTCTTGGCATGGATGAAAGGAAGCTCTACATATCTCTAACAAAAAACCTGCTGTGCTGCATGCAGTGTCATTGGACAGACCTGGGCCTCTGCATCATGCAGATGTACTCATGTGATGGAAGCAAAAGCTCTAAAATCTGGAATCCTGGATTAGTCATTAGTTCATCGTGGCCTGCTGTGAAAAATACATTCCAGCGCACGGACAGCTGCTTGCATGAAGTGCCGCCTGCTAAAAGATGATTGGTGCAGATGTGACATTTTATGTCTTGGTTCTGTTTTTGCAATTATGGAAACGGCGAGGGATCGAGTTAAAAAACATCCAGTCGCACAGTGCAAACTTGACATAGCCCATAATTAGCATATCATGTCGAGCTGTAAGAGTCAATTTTTCATTCTTAAACTGTGCTTGATATTATACTGGAGTATGATCAATCCTCTGTGCAGGAAGAGTGATATTCGTAAAAAGCAAAACTCAGCCGTGCTACACATCATCACTACAATGTAACTTACGCAGGTAAGTCTGCTATAGAAGTGCTCAAATACTAAAAAGTGGGGGCCAGAAAGCACTGACCTCGACAGGGTGCAATTCAAGAGGTGTGAGGTGTGTGTGTGGAGAGCAGGAAAGAGGCCATGTCCCTTATGACTTGCGGAGACACATCGGTTGAGATGAGCAGACAGGCTGGTCTGACACCTGACCAGAAGCAGGACCGTGAGGAGTCAAATGAGCTCAGGATTGTGCAGCACAGTACAGTGATTCTGCAGACACCTGTCAAGCATTTGGCCCAATTGGAAACCATCTCTTCTGAAACAAAAATAAGTGGTGCTCAGAAATCTTGACACACCACACCTGGACTTGGGATGTTAAAATGCGTTTAATTAAGTAACCTTGTAACCGCTGATAATTTCAATGGCTGTATACTTGCACTCGGGGGAGGTGGGAGAGACAGTATCTGCCTGCTCCCCCACGCTGCTGCCCCTGATACAGAGGCAGCAGCACAGGATGGCAAGTGGTTCCCTGGGAGCCAGTGTCCCTTAAAAGCCAGCTCCCCGCATGTACCAGGAGCCTGCATGTAACCATGAAGGTTAACCAATGAGCCTAACCATGTACGTGGTTACACTTTCACATCCCTAACCTTGACCCAATTTGTACTGCCACCAAATAATAATCCAGGGATTAGAACAGAAGAGGAGGCAAAGACAATCATCAGACAGCACCTAGGGGAACAAAGACATGAATACACGGGAAAGGCAACTGGTCCCTCTATTACAGACCTTGCAGGGGGCAGGGACTCCTGCAGACTAGCACAGACTTTTGCTCCTCTGCTTGTGCACCTGCAGGGAACCTTGTTTTTACCAGTATGGCCTTAGAAGGCCTTTCCTTTGACAGCTGTTGATGACAGCTGGCCTTGTATTGTATGCTTGTTGCCATTGTGGGTGGGTATATTGGGGTGTGATTTCAGGTGTGCTGCAAAGGTCCTTTGTTTGGGCTTGGGGTACCCTGGCTTGGTTGGGGTCATGAATCTCATGCTGTAGCCCCAGCTATTTTTAAACCCTAGTTTGTTTTCCTGTGCCTCCGAAGCTGTCTGGTCTGCGATGTTGCAGTTTCGCAATCACCTGGAACTCCAAAGAGCAGCCGTTTCCCCCGATGCTTTGCTCAGTGACTCCGGTGAATGCTTGGGCCTTGCTCTGAATACTTTATGACTCTCCATGGCCATGTTCCATCCGTATTTGATGTGCAGAGGCGCTGCTCTGAAATGCCATCTGAGCAAACAAGGAGAAGATTGCTGGAGCTGTCAGTCCAAATGACCCGCCTGAGCTGTGGGAATAGCAGATAGTGGAGCTGGTACGGAAAACCATGCGCGGCTCAAGAGCAGAGGTTGAGATTGATGCTTTGTCACCATCATGGTCGGTGGCTGGATACCTTGGTCCTCCCTGTTCCAGGGCTGCTCCTTCCCAACTTTTGGGGCTGCCCCAGTAGCTGGGTATAGCAGAGACTGCTGGCAGCTTGTGCTGCTACCGGCAGAGCCGTGGCCCTGGTCCTCTTCCCGTTTCTGTGAATGGAGGTTTCGCAGGCCCCTCGGCTCATCTTTGTCATTATTTTCATTTCCTAAGGCGATCTCTGTGATGAAATGATACAATGGCCCCAGATGGGACTGGGATAGGCAAGCTCCTGCTCGCCATTCATTAGCTAGTTTTAGTACTTGAGTTTTGAGCCATTAAAATAATTAAGTTTATACAAAGTCTAATGGAAAATAATCTTAATCTGCCACCTGCTAATGGGATATTCTAGCCATTTCTGAATTTGACTTAGGGGGAGACCTTCAGATCTCCTGCCTGAGCCCTGATGAAAAAAGAGTGTTAATTGTTAAACAAAAAAAAACCGAAGATCACATGACTATGGGACTAATTGGTGCTGACTTTGATCTGGTTTCTCATTAGAGTCCTGTAGATGCATTTCCATTATAACATCCAATGACCAGATGTTTATAACGTTAAAAAATGGAATTTTAAGCATGTGCTTAAATCTTAGCTGAACAGGCATGGTGCTGTGGAGTTTATGGACCCCACTTTGGGATGGAAAAGGTTAAAGGACAGTCCTGGGTCCAACTAGCTTCACCCCTCCCACCCTGCAGAGCATGCGCCCGTATGGAGACAGGGCTGGCAAGGGAGCCATCCGGCTCAGAAGGAGGAGTCGGTGGTGGAGCGAAGATGCAGGCTTGCTGCCAAAAGGGGACAGAATAGCCTGCCTGAAGGAACAGGATGGTGGGCGGGTCCCAGCTAGGGGTGGCAATTTGGTTTCCTTTTCTTTTTCTCCTTACCTGGGACCGGAAGTTGAGGGAGGGAAGCAACGGTCAGAAGCAATCCAGGGAAGGTAGCTTAGAGAGCCCCTCTTGGAAGCTCTATGCTGCTGATCTTCCCAGAGCCCTGGGTCGGAGCCTGGTGGAGTGGGCAGACTCCAGCCCAACCAGGCCCACCATGCTGCTCCACGGGGGAGCAGAGCAACCCAGCCCAGCCAGGCCCACTGCACCCCATCAGGCTGGAGCAGTCCCTCACCTATGGGATCCTAGTTAACCAGTTAAGCTTATGCCCTAATAAATTTGTTAGTCTTTAAGGTGCCACAGGACTCCCCGGTGTTTTAGTCAGCTGAGGATCTCAGGTGTCACACTCAGCAGTACAACAGTACACTCAGTAGTCCCATAACGTAAGAACTAGGGGTCACCAAATGTAATGAATAGGTAGCAGGTTTAAAACAAACCAAAGGAAATTTTTCTTCATTCAGCATACAGTCAACCTGTGGAACTCCTTGCCAGAGGATGTGGTGAAGGCCAGGACTTTAACAGGGTTCAAAAAAGAACTAGATAAATTCATGGAGGTTTGGTCCATCAATGCTTATTAAATAGGATGGGTAGGGATGATGTCCCTTGCCTCTATTTGTCAGAGGCTGGGAATAGGTGACAGGGGAGGAATCATTTGATTCACTGTTCTGTTCCCTCCCCCCTGGGGCACCTGGCATTGGTCACTCTCCGAAGACAGGACCCTGGGCTAGATAGACATTTAGTCTGACCCAGTGTGGCTGCTCTTATGTTCTTAATGTGCTACCCAGCTGTGGCAGTCTGCTAATCTGTGTCTGACTGATGCTAGCATACTAGGTTAAAAAGAAACTACGGCTGTCAAGGAATTCAAAAATAATGAATCCCAACACATTGGACTGTTACATAAAAATAGCATTCCACCCATTTAAATATGTTGGGATGTTTCCTACCTTTTCAAATACATTGCTTCTAATTGCACCATAAAACACAAAGTGCACAGAGCTCACTTTTAATATTTGATTACAAATAGTTGCACTGTGGAAAACAAAAGAATTAGCATTTTTCAGTTCCCCCCCCCTTAGGAGTCTTGCTGTGCAACCTCTTTATCATGCAAGGTGAACTGGCAAATAGAGAATGATGCACTAAAAGCCCGGCATTCACAAATAAAGCAATGGAAGACTTTAGTGACTGTAACAACTCAGTCCTACTCATTCAGGCAATTGCTCAGACAAACTTAATTTGATTACATTTGCAGGAGGCAATGCCGCCCGCCTCTTATTTACAATAAGCAAATGGTCTGGTAGCACTTCATAGACTAACAAAACATGCATAGCCCACGAAAGCTCATGATACCATCTACATGTTTTGTTAGTCTATAAAGTGTTACCAGATCATTTGCTTGATGTTTTTTTCTGTAACAGACTAACTCGGCTACCCCCTGAAGCTCCTTATTTACAATGCCACTGAAAGAGAAGAAGGGCTCTCACATGACACTGTTGTAGCCTGCGTCAGAAGACATTTACATGCCAGATGTGCTGAGGATGGAGGTGCCTCTTCATGCTTCCACCACTATTCCAGAGGGCATGCATCCATTGGGATGGTGTGTTCTGCTTGCTCACTGTCCAAAGCCATGTAGATCAACACGTTCATTTTCTTCATCGGTGGCAGATGCCGCCAGCTAAAGGTTGATTTTCTTTTCTGGTGCTTCGGGTTCTGTAGTCTGTGCATCAGAGGGTGGCTCTTTTAAGACTACTGAGAGCACACTCCAAACCCGGTCCCTCTCAGATTTCAGAAAGCACTTCAGAGTCTTAAGCTCTGGTTGTGCAATGTACCTATCTTTAGAAATCTCACCTTGGTGCCTTCTTTTGTGTTTTGTCGAACCTTAAGTGAAAGTGTTCTTAAAATGAACACATGCTGGGACATCCTCTAAGACTGAGCTATTTAGCAGGATGTGGGTAAAACAGAGGAGACCAAAATTCTCCCTTCGGGAGTTCAGTTACATAAATGTAAACAGACTTGTTTTTCGAAGTGATTGCCTGAACAAGAAGTAGGACTGAGTGGAAGTGTAGGCTCTAAGGGTATATCTAGACTACATGCCTCTGCCGACAGAGGCATGTAAATTAGACTTCCCGACATAGTCAATGAAGCGGGGATTTAAATATCCCCGGCTTCATTAAAATAAAAATGGCCGCCACGCTGTGCTGGCTCAGCTAATCGTGAAACGAGGTTTACAGGAGCGGTCGACAAAGGCGTTCCCTGTCGACCGATCCGCATCTTGACTGCCGCGCTGTGCCGACTATCAGCTGAGCCGGCACAGCGCGGCGGCCATTTTTATTTTAATGAAGCGGGGAATATTTAAATCCCTGCTTCATTGACTATGTCGGGTAGTCTAATTTACATGCCTCTGTAGGCAGAGGCATGTAGTCTAGACATACCCTGTAGTTTCACATTTTTTTATTTTGAGTGCCGATATGTAACCAAAAAAATCTACATTTGTAAGTTGCACTTTCTCAAGAAAGAGATCGCAATACGGTACTTTTAGGAGATGCATTGAAAAATATGATTTATTTTTTATCATTTTTACAGTGCAATTATTTGTAGTAAAAATAATATAAAGTGAGCACTGTATACTTTGTATTCTGTGTTGTAACTGAGATCAATATATTTGAATACATGGAAAATCATCCAAAATACTAATACATTCCCGTTGATATTCTATTTTTAACAGTGCACTTAATTTTTATCACCATTTTTGAGTTAATTGCATGAATTAACTGTAATTAATTGATGGCTCTAGATGAAACCCTATGAAGAAGAGAGGTGAAAACTGCATAAGGCAGAGAAACACCCTCCTAGAGGATATAAATATGAGTTGACCTTCAGCTATAAAAATAACATTAAAAAGAAATAAATCATCTGTGGATCACAGCAAACCAGGATAATCTTTTCTTAACGTTTCCCCATTTCCACAAGCAGAAATAATAATAAATTCCCCTCAGGACTCTTGAAGTTTGACAGGGCGATGATTCTTAGCAGGAGAATTAATTGCACCCAGAGTATACTATATAAATGGGCCACTAGTCACTACAACTTTTCAATACTCAGGAGGTCCGACTCTATCTCAGTGCACGTCACAGCAGACAATTTTTGCAGAAGTATTTCTTAGTCCATTCCTCTGCTATCAGAACTCTGCACTTCCACGCAGGGCCCCGGACAGGCCTACAGTTAATGGACTCAGTTCTGTGGGCCAGTTTGTATCAAAGGTTAAATAAGTTTCATCCTTTCCTCTCACGGGCCTGATTGGGAAGCCAGTTGAAATCAACCAGAGCCTTTTTATTGACTTCAGAGGGCTTTGGATCAAGCCCTAATGTGGGCTCCTGTGAGAGACTGTACTGTGTTATTCTGACTTTCTAGCAAGAAAACAGCGCAACTAATAATAGCTCAGATCATGGGGGGGAGCCAAGCTACTGCAAGGGCAGATTTTGATCCTGTTCCCCATTAGCTACTGAGAGATTTAGGGCACAATGAAGTGACTTAGCCCAGCTAGCAAACAGAGCCTTTCTGGGTGGGTCTGTGATGTATGTATGGCGTGGGATTTTCCAAAATGCTCTGCATTAGCCAAACTCCACTCCTATGGGACTTTGTCTACATATTTACTTTGGTGACACCATCACTGGACCTAACCATGTCAGTTATACGATCAAGAACACATATTCCTGTTCATCCAGAAATATAATGTATGCCATCATGTGCCAACTGCTATGTATATTGGACAGACTTCTCAGACACTTCGCCAAAGAATTAATGCCCACAAATCAGACATCAGACATCTTCACAAGGAAAAACCAGTTGCTTTTCATTTCAGCCTACCTGGACATAGTCTTAACGACCTTACTACATGCATCTTACTTCAAAGAGACTTTAATACCAGATTACAGAGGGAAACTTCAGAACTTTCTTTCATGCTTAAATTTGACACTTTACAAATGGGCCTTAACAAAGATGCTAATTACCTTAACCATTACAAAGATAGCTTCCCACTTATCACCCCTGATTAGCCATTCATTGACTCAAATAGCTATTCCCTCCCTCCCTCCCCCTCACCCCACCTTCTGTACTAAATCTGATTTGTCAGTTTAATAATGTGTTCACTTTTTTCATTGTATTCCTTTGGTATATATGGTCATGCCAATTCTCTTCCGGAATAAGATCTGAGGAAGCAGGTCTGGCCCACAAAAGCTCATCACCTATTAAACCATCTTGTTAGTCTTTAAAGTGCTACATAGTTTTTCCTTTTGTTTTAGCAAGATCAGACTAACATGTCTATCTCTCTATTCCTATGGGAGGGAGAATTTTACCAGTCATTCCAATATCGTTAAGTCAATGGTGACTGCTTTGCACAATCCCAGCCTGCCAACCTACATTCGGCACTGTTGTCACTGGGAAATTTTAGTGGGCTTGATTCTCCATGATGAGAAGGATTAAGTCTGGGGACGATCAGGTAGGCTGCAAACATCTCCCAGGAGCCCAGTGTAGAGCTCTGATTCATCTATTCTCAACTGATAATACTGTGAATGAAATGCCAGCTCAGTGTCATGCCAGGATAGTGAATAGCAAGTGCACAATTTGATTGCAAAACCAGCTCTTCTCCCCTCATCCTCCAGTGCACTCCATGTCTGTTCAACACACACAGGACTGTGCTGCTCACACCTTTCTACCCTGTAAGGCACGGGATCTGATTTGACTAGTATGCTGTGACTCCAAGAGAGTTGCTTATAAAGTGTCACCATATCCAGCTGGAATTCAGAACCAGGGGATGTAAAATTAATTCGCCTCCCGCCCCCGCAGCGATAATTCTTAAGGCACTTATCGAATCAAGTTTTGTATCACTTTGAGTTATAAAAGTGTCCAGAAAATGCTCCTGCCATCTGATTTTGTTCAGCAAACGCAACATTTGGCAATGATGAGTGTGCCTGCCAAATCGCTCGGCAGCTGCAGCAGGTGCTGTAAATCAATGCAGGATTCCTGTACTCCACAGAGGACAGAAACCTTCCAAGCAGATTATCTGCATAGATTTCTGGGTGGCAAACTGTCATTATGAACACACACCACTTGTATCCGTTTCCCCTTCACTTACTGACTGTGAGATGTTCAGCAATAGAAATTCATCATGCACGGGGGATAGATTTGCAGGAAAACTGAAGGGTAAGAGAGGCTACAATGAAAGTCATTATAAGAAATTCCTGAAGCAGCAGCATTGGGAAGAAGGAAGAAGATTTAACACCTCTGTAAATATACACCCATCCTTCCCTTATACAATGAAAAAACAACAACAAAGAACTCTTTTAGTTTGGGAGAAAGACAGATTACAAAACATTCCTATTGTATCTATTTAAACTCTCATTCTTCGAGGCAGAGATAAATGCTTTGTATTCTGTGCACACAAAGGATGCTGGTTGAATTCCTTATTCAGCACAGAGTTCTAATGTCTAAGGCTAGTGGAGATTAAGGGCCCAATTTATACAGCTTTCATTGACTTCAGTGCTCTGCACCCTTGCAAATAACACCTGAAGGGCCTGATTCCTGTCTTGTGCTATTAGATTTCAGTGGAGCTATTTGGGGAAAAAAAATTCCCACCAGGTTTTCACCAAATAATTGAAAAATGCCTTCGCTCCTGACATGCCATGGATTTTCTCAGCAGCTGGAATCAGGAATGACTTCTGAAATTAACAGTGATACCAGTAGAAAGCAGGTGCAAGTGAAAGAAGAATTGAGCCCAGAAGATGCTGGTAAAGCAGAAAAGTGGATTTTGTAGTTTTAACACTGTAGTGGAGTGGTATTTAGGCAGATGTCTTACATGAGTCTACATTTGGCATTCCCATCTCTGTGAGGAACCTCAGCACCACCGTGCATTCATCATGCACCTTTGACCATCTCACCATGAATCCATCTGTGCCCAGACTGCTAGAAAGGAAAAAGTCAGATGTTTGTATTGGGTGCACTTCCTGCCCTGAAAAGTCTTGAGGCAAATTTTGGTTAGTCTCTTAGGGTTTGTCTACACTACAGAGAAGATCAAAGTGGCCGCAGTTGATCTTCTGGGGTTCGAATTAGTGGGTCTAGTGAAGACCCGCTAATTCAAACTTAGAGGGCACTCCCATCGGTGCCGGTAGTCCTGCTCCTCAGGAGGACTAAGGGGAGTTGACAGGAACGTTTGTTCCCGTTGACCTCCTGCTGTGGGGACGGTGCCAAAACACGATTTAAGATACTTCGACTCCAGCTATGTAATGAATGTAGCTGGAGTTGCGGATCTTAAGTCGACTTTCCCCTTCAGTGTAAACTTGGCCTAAGGTGCCACACTTTACAGGGGAACGCTCCAAAACATTTCCGAGATAGCGTTTTGCTGCCTATCAGGTGGTGCTCCCAGAACTGCAGGTGGGACGGGGTGGTAGGAAGGGTGTGCGGCACATTCCTTTGGGTTGACATGTGTGGGTGGCTCTCTTGTGAATGACTGCGCTGTGCAGATCATCCCAAACGAATGACACAAGAGTTCGGTTCTAGTCCCTCTCTGCCGCTGACCTTGAGCAAGTCACAACCCTTCTGTCTGTTTCCTCTCAGTGCCTGTCATGCCTGCTTGGATTGAAGACTATTTAGGCCCAAGACTTCTCTCATTCTGGGCAACTAGAGTGTCTAGCATCGTGGGACTCTTATCTTGGGTGCAGCCTTTGGGTGGTTCTGCAATACAAGTGAACACTAATAATGACTCCAGGGCACACTGCAGTCCGGGCAGCGCTGAGGCTGTCTACCCTAGCCCCGCCCCTTCTGCATGAGGCCCCGCCCCTTCAGTGAGGACTGAGCCGCGCCTCCTCCACACCTTGCTCAGGGGCCCACAGAGGCTGTCACATCCCAGCATGTCCCTTCCTAATAACAAGGATCCAATCCCCCAGAAGGGTACCCTCTATGCAAGAGGATACCCCTGATAGCATCTGGAAGGAGGGTACAAACTATGGGATTGTTTCCCTCCGCTGACGATTGATATTCTCCTCCCCCAAGACATTCATTCATCCTCCTTAGCAGCTCTGTGGCAGTCAGACTGGGACTGGGACCGCTCACCTATGTCCGTGAAAGTCTGTCTCCCAAGTCCCTTAGCCTGTCTGTCTGTCTGTCACTGGCCTCAAGAGCTGTACTGCCTCTCTGAGGGCCATCAGCTCCTGGCTCCCTGCATTCAGGGCAATAGGCCCCACTCTGCTGCTGGACATCTGTCTGCAGCTGGGTATTAGGAAAGGGGTGGGGAGGTTAGGATTTGTTTGTTAGGTATATCAGCCTCTCACACTCTCTCTCCAACCTCCCTTTGAAAAACTCCTGTTTGCTAGCTCCTCTAGTCACTAACGGTACGTCTACACAGTGGCGCTATTTAGGGATACTTCTGGTGTCCCAAAATAGCTATTCTGCATCTTTTAAACAGGCCCCTTATTTTGAAATAGCTTTCAAAATAATGGGCATGCTATTCCAAAGTCCCTGTAAACCTCCTTCCACGCAAAAAGGATCAGAAGAAGATAGACAAATGAGAGCATGAGCTATGCAAATGAGTGCTCAATTTGCATTTTCTCTTCTGCATAAAACACACCGTGGAGACATAGCCCTAGTGTGGTTCACTGTCCCATGTAGTGGCACTTAGACCACATACAGCGAGAGAGAAGAACAAGGGAACTCAACACCCTATGCTGCAAGGCAGCTGGCTTTATAGCTCGAGCTGCAGAGGCTCCTACGTTAAGCTCTAGCAGTTTCAGGTTCAAATCTGCCTGTTGGCTGTTATGTAAACAAAAGAAATTCATTGCAAGTTGGAGAGGAAAAAACTTTTTAAGACATAATTCCCCTCTCTCAGCAAACAACCACTCACTAAAAACCACAGGAACCAAACTGTCTAGTGATAAAACACATCAATACTTTCGAGAAAGATATTGAAACTCAAAAAAGACCCACCCATATGAGACAAAATGAACTATTAGAAATTCTGGCGACTGCTTAAACATCTATCCCTGCATACCACACAGTTTCTACAACGGTGGGGAGTTAAAATGTATGGAAGCTGTGATGTGATTCAGGAAACCCTAGATGAAATGTGTATTGTGTCAGAAGCTGAGGCGGTAATTAGAGTACATTTCTCCTCCACCCTAACACTAATTTCAAAAGCAAAGACACAACATTTTTAATTCCCTGGGTTTTTTTTTTCTGATTTTTTGATGGTATTTGGATTGTTTCTGCTTCTTCAGCAATGCAGTTAAATCTCATCTGAAGCTGCAGAGATAATATCATGGAGAAAAATAATCGTCAGAACTTACTAGAGCCGCGTGAAGACCAAATGAAGATAGTCATGTGAATCTAAAGGGTCACAGGACTGGAATCATATTTACATTGTAATTAATGTGTGGCATCACTTTTAAAATACCCAACCTCTTCTAAATCCATTCAATTTGGTATGTCAACTTTGGTATATGCATTTGGTGTAGTAGCTATGCCATTCAATTTAAATGAAATGCAAAGTTAAGAGTGTTTTTATTCATATTTAGTAAGCTTGCAGCCTTTCCAATCACAATTTTCTAAGTCATTTTGAACAGGCAAGCTGACAGACTGACTGGGCTTAAGGGCAGTGGGGAGGGGCATCTCTGTGCTTGCAGAGGGGGCAGAGCCTCAGGCAAAAGGGGTGGGACTGGTGCAACCAGTCCTCAGTGCAGCTCGGATTGTGCCTCAGTGTTAACTGGAGTGCACTGCCCAGGGCTCTGCAACGGGGGACTCTGGTGGCAATTTGAAGTTGCCCTCCTTACCCCCCATCCTGTGTTCATGGGCCTGATTTCAAAGTAAGTTGCACACATGGAAGGGCTGTGCAATTATACCCCCTGTTATTCAGAATTGAGAAACTGTCAAACTGGATAGAGCTGGGGGACATTTTTTCATCTGAAATATTTTGACAAATAATGAATACTTGGCAACACAGAAGCATTTTCTGAATTCATGTCTCTTTCACCCACCTTTGTAAATAAAACACTCCAACATTTCATTCTGATATTTTCTGAACAAGCCATGTCCAATTTTATATTTGAAATGGCTTTTAGTTTGGAATTTCCCTTCAATTTTGTTTAAAACATTTTAAAAAGTCAGAAAGTCTTGTGACAAGGAGTTCCACAAATGAATTATGCATTGCACAAAATCATTTTTATCATTTTTGCCTTTCTGTTTCATTGACGGATCTCTTTATTCTTGTAGTTTGAGAAGTGATTTACAGGGGTTTTGTCTACACAGCATTCCTCTTTCGAGAGAGGGATGCAAATGCAGCCAAGCGAAATTGCAAATGAAGTGCAAATTTACAAATCTCGTGCTTCTTTTGCACAATGGCGTCCGGGCGCTTTTTCGAAATACCCTATTTAGAAAAACACAAACCCCGCCGTCTGGACGGGGTTATTTAGAAGAAAAAAAAACCTTTTATCAAAATAACCCTTACTCCTTAAAAAATGAGGTTTAAGATTATTTCCTCTCTTGAAAGAGGAATGCAGTGTAGACATACCCAGGGAAACCTGATTTCCTTTCTCAATATCTTTCTTCAGAGACATACATGGCTCCTGTTTCTCATCTCCTCTCTAAGCAAAAATATGGCAATCATTTTGGTCTCTCTTTTCAGATGTCTCTGCAAGCCTCTAAACATTTCTGTCACCTGTTATAATGTAGGAAAATTAAATGAGAGTTATTTACAAGGTTAAAGCCCATAAACATATTTACACTCATAAGAGTTCCAGTCTTAAGTTTCAAAAAATAGTAGAAGCTTCTATAATAAGTAGGGCTATCAATTAGTGGGCGTTAACGCCTGCAATTAATGCAGGGCAGAATTAACGCGTTAAAAAAAATTAACTCGTGTTAATCGGAGAGGGCAAACCAGCATGATCTGCTCCAGAGGCTGTCTCTGGTAAGGCACAGTAATACAAACCACCACCAGATGGTGCATGGAAAAACGAAGCAGCCAGAAAGGAGGAAAAAAAAACCTGAAGCCATGGTTCCGGCTCCAATAGAGAAGTAAACAAGAAAAGTAAAGACCCTGACACCTGTCCCTCTCCCCTCCCAGGTGACCATATTTTTTAAAATAAAACAACCCCCACTCCTGAGCCCTATGCCACCTGCAGTTGGGGGCTGAGCCCCCGCCCCCCCAAACTCTGGATTGCTCACGGCAGAGTCTACCCCCCTCCGGCCCTGTGCCGCGCACAGCTGGGGCTCAGCTAAAAAAGGACTTTTTTGAATAGGACACAAATATATTGATTATATAGAAGAATTTAAGTTCAGCTTTCATGACAGAATTTGCACTACAATACTTCAGTGAGGTGAACTGAAGTTTTTTTTTACAGTGTAAATGTTTGGTAATAAAAAATAAATATAAAGTGAGCACTATACACTTTGTATTCTGTGTTGTAATTGAAATCATTATATTAGAAGGTGTAGAAAACATCCAAAAATATTTAAATAGATAGCATTCTTATTGTTTTACAGTGTGATTAATTGCGATTAATTTTTTTAAATCTCTTGACAGCCTTAATAATAATCAATCTCTATGTGTCCTTTCAGGCTAACTAGGGCTAAGCACTGGGGATCTTTTGCTTATGCCTAGCAATCCTTGCCCCGCAGAGTCTAAGCAGCATAAGATACAGTTCCTTCTCTCTGGGGATTTTATTCCCTTCTCCCCTTGCACTTTGAGCTGCAAACTCAGTGCACGTTTCATCATCATCAGATGTGGGGAGAGCAATCAGCAAAGTATTTTTTGTATGTGTGCTCTTTCTTGTTCTGGATTTAAATTTCTATCTAAAATGTACAGAAATTAAATCTAGGCCATTAGAAAGATTGTGGCTAGCAAGTCAGTACGAAGTAAGGTTGTTCGAATAAAATAGAGAAATAGAAACCTGGAGGTTTGTAAGGTGTATTTAAGATGTGTGGGATGTTTTCCTCACCTACGTGTGACTGGCTTCTCAGTGCCGCTTGTGAGTGATAGGGTCGTATCTAGGCTGTGCATATAAATTACACAGCCTTGTTATCATTTTGACATTTCTGTATGTAAGCAAACAGATGGTCAAAGCTACATGAGACTTTCCAATGTGTAGCTGGCATAGATCCCAGAATGCAGTATGCTGAATCTTCTGACGTATAGTGAGAGAGACTTGGAAAGAGTGTCCTATAAACTATCCCCTGTTTATAAATTACAGTGAAGTTTCTTGTAAGTGTAAGTAGAACTAAATATATCAGGTATCAATGAAACTGAAATGATAGATAAGAATGTTTACTGCTGACTGTTGCATTATTCGGACATTTTTAATATTACTGAGTAAAATGTTGAGAGTTGAAAAAATGGTCAGCCACTATTAGGGTATGTCTATACAGCAAAGTTATTTCGAAATAGCAGCCGTTATTCTGAAATAACTTTACTAGCGTCTACACAGCCGAACCGCTATTTTGAAATTAATTCGAAATAGCGGAGTGCTTATTTCAAATTTGGTAACCCTCATTCCACGAGGAATAACGCCAAATTCAAAATAGCTATTTCGAAATAAGTGCTGTGTAGACACTTATATCGAAATAGGGGGCCTCCAGCCTTCCCAGGGTGCCCTGGTGGCCACTCCAGCCTCAACCAAGAACACTCCTCTTCCCCCTCTTCCCCACAACCCTTAAAGGGGTAGACTCTGGCCACAGTGCCTGTGCCAGCTCCAAGCCTGCCAGCCCTGACCCAGTGGCCCCAAAACATGAGCCAGCAAGCCACTGGCAGCCAGCCCTCCACCGCTCCCCAGGAACAGTCTGCCAGATCCCAGGAGCCTGCCAGAGCCCGGAGAAGGCGGGCGCCTTCTTGGTCCAGGGTGGAGATCATGGACCTTATTCAGGTTTGGGCGGGGATGCTCCCCGCGTCCATGATCTCCGCACTATACGGAGGAACGCGGCCATCTATGGCAGGATAGCTGCCAGCCTGACCACCAAAGGCCACATGCAAACCCAGGAGCAGGTTTGCATGAAAATGGAGTTGATCTGGAGAGACCCCCCAACCCTGAGCCCTGAGCTTCCCCTCCCCCTTCTTCCCCTTGCTTCCCCCTTCCAGTTCCCTCCTCCCAGGTTTCCCCCTCCCCTCTCCCACCCTCTCTTCTCTCCTCTCCCACCTCCTTTCCCCAGTGTCACCAGAGTTTCATTCCTCCCCACCCCCCAGTTTTGTTAAATAAAGAGAGTTTGTGTTCATGAAAATACATGTATTTTATTTGACATCAGGAAGGGGGGTTAAGGAGGGGTAAGTGGAAGGATGTGAGGGAGGAATGAGGCACAAACCCCTAGTGGGGCAGACCAGGGAGTCGCTCAGTGCTCCTCAGGGTGGAAGCTCTCCCGCAGGGCCTCCTGGATACTGACAGCCCCCCCGATGGACCTCCCGGATGGCAGCCTGCAGAAAGTGCAGCCAGGCTCACAGCAACGCATTCACGAGAAGCACCAGAATGCCCAGGAGCAGCTCTGGCTCCATGTTGCAGAGTGCTGTGGTGTCCTGAGTGAGGGCAACCAGAGCACACAGAGACAAAATGCTTTGCTATCCCTCATGGAGGTAGGCAAGCAAGCAGGGAAAGCTGAGAACTGGCTATTGGGGGGGAGGGGCGCTCCCTTTAAGCACAGGCCTCAGATAGCCTCAGGCAGCAGCCACACAAAGTAACTCCTGACCTGATGCCCTGCTGGACCTTGTTCCGGCTGGCCTTAAATGCGATTCAGTATCCACGCAGTGTGGACGCGCTATTTCGAACTAGCAAAACGCTATTTTGAAATGCATTTTGTGTGTAGATGCGTTATTTCAAAATAACTTATTTCGAATTAACTATTTCGAAATAACACTGTAGTGTAGACATACCGTGAGTTCCTATTCAGGTGAATTTTGATTCAGCTGAATAGGTGAGCCTTTTCCTTCAAATATCTGTGGGCTCTAGATGAGTGGTTCTCAACCTTTCCAGATGACTGTACCCCTTTCCAGAATGATTTGTCTTGCCTACCCCAAGTTTTGCATCACTTAAAAACGACATGTTCCAAAATCAGACAGTAAAATTCTTAAGTGTCACTACACAAACTAATGGTTCTTATCAGCCTCTTGTAATTATTTAGTCTTTAAGGTGCTACTAGTCTATTTGTTGTTTTTTAAGTCTTTCCTGTTACAGACTCACTCGGCTATCCCCCTGAAGCTTATGTGCTCACTGTCTCTTTTTTCTTCCTCCCCTCCATTTTTTTCCTTTTCTCCCTACCCCTACCTCCTCCCCTTCCCTTATTTATTCTTGGATCTGGACTTCCAACACTCTGGTCATCTGAAGAAGTGGGCTGTGCCCACGAAAGCTCATGATGCCATCTACATGTTTTGTTAGTCTTTAAGGTGCTACTAGACTATTCATAGTTTTTTAAGTTTTTCCTGAAAAATTGTTGACATTCTTATTTTTACCCTATAATTCTAGAAAAGAAATCAATTGGAATAGAAATATTGTACTTACGTTTCAGTGTATAGAGCAGTATAAAAGAGTCATTGTCTGTCTGTAGTTTAGTTTGTATTGACTTCACTAGTACTTTTCATATATCCTGTTGTTTTTAAAGTTCCACACTAACACGACTACCCCTCTGAGAGTGTAGTACCTCAAGTTACCTTTTTATGCATCTGCATTAGGTTTTGCGGTCTTAATGGCAAAACTCTTAATGGAAGTTACCAAGACTCAAAAAGTCATTTTCCACAGATAATTATAGGTAGAGTTAAAAGACATTTGCTTCGTTGGGTCAGCAAATAAGCCTCGCTTATTGGCAGTGGCACGAGTCCTTGAATTATCCAGATCACCTTCCAAAAAAATTATTTGAGTGGTTCTAATTATAGCCACAGTGGACTGAAAAGAAGTTGTCTGGTTTCAGTTTTAGGGCAAAAGGTGTCTCAAACTTTCATCACTTTTTTTATTGCATCAATGTCTTATAAGTACCATTTCTGCACCAAGAGATGATTCTAGTCAAAGTGACGCAGGCAGTGACAAAATTGCAACATGCTCAGAGTCTAAAAAGAAGTGTAATACGGCATTTTTTCCAATATCTAAGGCCTACCGATGGTTAATAAAACTTTGTAAGTAAGATTTAAAAAATTATGTTTTCCATGTAAAATTTTCAAAAAAGAAAAAAAAACATTTTCATTCAAAATTTTCCGTGCAACTTTTCAAACAAACAAACAAACAAAAAAGATTCAACTTAAATTGAAACAAAAAAAAAAAAGTATTTTCAGGGTTGTTTCTGTGTTCTGGTCTGCCCACTACATTTTTCCATTGAAAGGAAGCAGCATGCTTGTATCATTCTAAGAAGACATTTGCACTGAAAAAATCTTTGAAAAGCTCTACTTTGTAAGATGGTCTGTAACAGCCCCATCTAATGGCACTGAACAAATAGTAGTGTAAGCTTCTATAATAAGCAAGCTCTGTATGTCCTTTCAGGCTAACTTGGGCTAAGCACTGGGGATCTTTCGCTTATGCCTAGTGACTTTTCTAGTTCATTTTACTGCTGATTTGTCAAATCCAAATCTGAACATAAATGGCTTGTTTGTAGTTGAACAAGTGAACCTCATTCACCAGCGGACTCACGTCTATACATCAGCATCACTTGTCAGGGGTATTCTCATGAATGGTGTGGAGAAAGTGAATAAGGAAAAGTTATTTACTTGTTCCCATAATATAAGAACTAGGGGCCACCAAATGAAATTAATGGGTAGCAGGTTTAAAACAAATAAAAGGAAGTTCTTCTTCACATAGCACACAGTCAACCTGTGGAACTCCTTGCCTGAGGAGGTTGTGAAGGGTAGGACTATAACAGGGTTTAAAAGAGAGCTAGATAAATTCATGGAGGTTAAGTCCATTAATGGCTATTAGCCAGCATGGGTAAGGAATGGTGTCCCTAGCCTCTGTTTGTCAGAGGGTGGAGACGGATGGCAGGAGAGAGATCGCTTGATCATTACCTATTCGGTTCACTCCCTTTGGGACACTTGGCATTGGCCACTGTTGGCAGACAGGCTACTGGGCTAGATGGACCTTTGGTCTGACCCAGTATGGCCATTCTTATGTTCTTCCTGTTTTCTTACTGGCTTGCAAAAAGCAAGGGCTAGAAAATAGTAGCTAGAAACAAATTATTTGAATTCTTGTAGAACATACTGGGAGCTGCTGTCCGGTACTGAGATGTTTTTGTTTACCAATCACTGTGCACAATGTTTTTGTGTTTCTCTGTCTCAAAATAGCAACTGAGAACGTGGTTGTCCTTGTCCAGGGTTAAAAGTTCTCAGGGCTCCTTTTGTGGTGAAAGATTGTGTGCTCCTTAGATTTTAGACAGTTAATATCATAGGTAAAATGGACATACAAGTCCCCCTTTTCAAGGTGTGCATTATAGCAAAGCCAAACAGCAGATGTCTAGGAATGCACTTGCACTTTTCTGTTAGGATTCTGAGCTTCCAGTCGCAGATCATGGAGCCAGGAGTCTTTCCTTTTTAAAATCAAATTGTCCATCCTGGCTGGTTCCTGGCAGAACTCCTGATGCCCTGTCGCTTTTGGGGAAATAAGCCTTTTCCTTTGGCCTGGCCAGCAAGGAGAGTTTCTAGCAAGATGAAGAAAGGAAGGAACTTGCTTAATTGCTTGGATTTTAATAACAGACATTTCACGGCCTGTACTATTGCCTTCCTGTTTTCTTACTGGCTTGCTTTTTATCTGGCTTTGGTGAGTTGGAGGTTACATTCGCTTGCTCTTCGAATTGACGCCTCCGTAATGCCGTGCTCTGCTAGCCTGATGGTGGCAGGTGTGAGGGAGTGGCTGAGGTGGGCTAGACAGAAAATTCCGGAGCGGCTCCCCTGCCATGAGGTCCAACGGGTCTCTGTGGCCCTGCCTCCTGCTCCTCCTCAAGTAAGTGCCAGCCTTACTCTCTGCCCCCGAGGCCCCACCCTCAGCCGAGGTCAGAGTCTGGAAGCAGGAACCAGGCAGTGTGGGGTGGTTGCTTTGCTGGCTGGTGCCATGGTGTGGTCAGCTCCTCCATCTCTTGCTGCAGCAGCTGCCTTGGGCCCTACGCCTGCAGCTGATCCTCAGTTCCCTGCTGCTGTTCAACTGTTCACAGCTGGTAACAGCCGCCTGGCCAAGGGAACGCAGCTTCAGGGCACAGCAACTGTGGAGGGCGGGATCCAGAGACCCAGGCTGCTTCTCTCTCTACTCTGCCTTCAGAGCTGGGCAGACCTGGCCGCTCCCAGGGAACTATGGAGCGCAGGGTAGAGGCCGGCGTTTAGCACAAATTGTCACAGCCTTGTGTCCTGGTCAGTAAATAACGATATACAGGGACCCACCCACATGGAGAGCAGGCCTGTTGCCTTTTCAGGTCTCTCCTTTTCTGAAATAAGTAGACTTAGCATGCAATTTACTTGTGATAAAACAGCTTCACTTGTCACGGGAGATCCTTAAACAATCCTGGGCAACTGGAGGTATGGGCTTGCCTGGTATCATTATCTAAAGCAGCGGTTCCCAACCTTTTCCAGATGAGGACCCATTTTGACCATTCAGGAAGACTTGGTGACCCAATGCAATTCAAAAAAGGAGAGGGGGCAGAGCCACCTGGGGAGACACTTGGAGACCCTTTTGAAATGTAATGGCGACCCATATTTGGGTCCCGACCCATAGGTTGGGAAACCCTGATCTAAAGCCTTTCAAAGTCATCCTATTTGCTCTATATACAGGTTGAACCTCTCTAGTCCAGTTCCCTCGGGACTTAACTGGTGCCAAACCAGAGAATTTGCTGAACCACGGGAGGTCAATATTATCTAAGCAGCATTACCAACACTGCCACTGCTCACTGGGCTGTTAGAAGACATTGAGGCTATGTCTAGATTGCAGGCTTCTTTTGGAAGAAGCTTTTCTGGAAGAGATCTTCCCAAAAAACTTCTTCTGAAAGAGAGAGTCTACACAGCAAAAGCGCATCGAAAAAGCGATCTGCTTTTTCGAAAGATAGTGTCCACACTGAATGGACGCTATCTCGCATTTAAGCTCTGATTACTATGGACAGAGTGGCCACCTGTGCTTTTTCCTCTTTCCTCTTCTTTCAAAAGAACTCCCTCCTCCCCGTCCACTCATGCCTTTTTCTGAAAGAGCCCTTTTGGAAAAAGGCTTCTTCCTCAAAGAATGAGGATTACCAATGTCGGAATAACCCCTCTGTTCTTTTGATATTTTTTTTCAAAAGAACACGATTGCAGTGTGGACGTAAGTGAACTTTCTTCGGAAAAACGACTGTTTTTCAAAAAAAATCTCTGCGGTGTAGACATACCCTGAGGGGTAACTTCGAGCTAAAGAACAGCACAGAACACTGAGAGCCAGGACTGGTGGATGTAAACAAACTTTATGGGACCACGGGAAATTTGGCCACTCCCGTGATTAGTGGACATCCAGCTAACTAAAATCATACCAGACCAGAGTGTGCTGGATTAGACAGGTTCAACCTGTACACATCAGCTTGATCTGAACCTGAGAACAAGCTTCACTATGCCGTTTGGTTCTCTCGCTCTTTTTTTATAAACCTTAAGAGGCTACCCACAGCTGTAAAGAAAAATCCAGTCTTTGTTATCTATTTGGATCATCCTGCAATGTGTTAAGACAATTACAGCATCTAATCTTCCATATTTTCTTCTCATACCATCATGGGATAAAATGTAGCTCAGGATCAAGGCCAGCTCCATGTGAAAGACAATTTGGATAGGAAAATAATTAATAAAAATATAACACAAGATGATAGAATGACCCTCTTCAATATTAGCCACCACTATCTCACGGGTCTTTTTTTCATCACCTGTGCTCAAGGATTCATTCAAGGCTGGTCTGTTTCAGTTCTTGGAGACCACGTTAAGAAATATGGAAACATAAATTCCTTTGTCGGAAGTACTTGGTAGTGCCTTTCCCATCTCAGAAATGGGAAATTTCTCGAGAAATGGGAAAAAGAACTTAGCCTGCTGTCACAACAGAAACCCAGCAGGATATCTGGCTTAATGAGAGAGGTATTTCAAATTATTTATCCTTGTGATTCTTCTAGAACAGGGTATCAAACAGGTACTGCTGGACCTTAGAACGTTTCAGTCTAGATTGGCAACATCCAGCAAATGTTAGAGATGCAAACAGCCCATGCCAACGCACATCCCCCCAGCTGTCCAGAACAATCTGTAGTTTCTCCTTCACACACAGATTGGCCCAGTGAGCTCTCCAGTATTGCATTAGGAAAGGGTAGCAAAGGGGATGTTTTAAAGTGCCAGATTACAAGAATTCCATATGACATGAAGAGCGCACTGTGTTATACTCACAATGTCTTTGATCAGAAACATATGTTACAGCTTGGGTTGTGATGGACTTGTGAGACAATCAAATGCTTCCTCTTCCCCTGTTAACCTATTCCTTGGGAGAGGCGATCAGACAGCTGTGCCCAGATTTTCAAAGAGCGCAGCATGTTTGGGTCGATGCCGGGTTGAACTTTTTTTGATCATCTGGCTTTTACAAAGGGATGCTAAATTCTTTTGAAAACTGCCCTTGCCCTGTCAGTCCGTTGGATGTGCATGCGCATGTTGGGGAGAATTCATCCTGGGGGGAAACACAAGCATGGATTTCTCTCAGTGCATGTCAACTCCTTGGCAACCAGATCCGAAGGTTATTTACACTGTAGCTCCACTGAAGCTGTTGGAGTTTGTCATTTTATACCAGCTGAAGATCTGGTGTCTTGAGAGACTAGCTCAAGTATCTCACTGTGCTCTGTATTGGTCTGGTAACATGCTATGAGTACGCTTGTTCTCTGTTGAACATTACAAGTCATGAAGCACAGGTTTTGAAAGCGGGCTGGTTTTTTTTTTCTGCCATAGCACCTAACGTCTCTATTGTGCTAGCCACATATTGTGATAAACAGTCTATGCCCTGAAGAGGTTACAGCCCCTAGGCAAAAGCTGCAGGAGAAAGTCACAAGAACCAGAAGGATTTGCACACGGTCACGCAGCAGCTGGGTGCTGGAGCTAGGAATAGACCTCGGAAATCCCAGCCAGCGCCCTAGCCACACTGCTCCAGATTTCCCCATTTGAAAGGCATCAATAAAAACTGTTCCATCCATTCAGCGAGCTCCTGTTATGTCGGCTCAATACAAGTCATACCAGGTGTGCATGCACAGCACTGAAACCTGCACTACTGCACCCGGACTAATGAATGAAACAGTCACATGATGCTGCCCTGAATTAGTAAACCTCAGTCTTCCCTCAGCTCTTCCCTAAATCCGCCCTGTCCCACTGGGCCCTCAGAGAATCTTGAGGAGTCTCACCACTTCCAGCCCGGACCGGTCCCTTGACATGAACTATGTTTTGACTTGAAGCTGCCCCTAGCCAGGCATTTTATACTATTCCGTTCCCCAGATAATAGATGGCCCCTCGCACCTTTCAGGTCCCTGCATTTTTCGCCTCGCTTTTGGCCGGTGTGGAGAGTTTGCCCTCGAAAGCAGGTCAGTGCTTTTTACTCCTGTGGCGTTCGCTTTGCTGCTGGGAAATGCTGACTGCCAATTCCAGATGTCAGCACAGGGCTAATTCCCTGAATAGTACAGGGCATGTGAAAGGTGACCTGCAAAGCCCCTTTGGGAGCAACGCACAGGAAAGGAGGCAGGGCAGCCACTGAGAGGAGCCATGGCTCCATCATAGCTCCCTCCCTCGCGTGTGTGGAGGGGCAGGCTATTGATTCCATTGGAGGGAGTGTGGCAGGTTTACTCTCCCTGCCGTGTGTTGGGCACACCCTGAATCGCCTGGTATCTTTCTGAGGCGCCGCTCTGCCCCCCAGTGTCAAGCAGTGGCTAAAAGCCACAGTCGGTTGCTGCAGTAACCTCCCGTGAGTTAGGGCGTTTCCCATGGATTCTGTTGTCATTCAGGGACAGTTGTCGCATTCCAGGGATGTGGGTTATAGATGGATAGACTCGTGTACTTCTTGGACCATTTTGTAAAACAAGCCAGATCTGTTTTCCCCGTGTGGTGTGGATGAATAAATATCACCACGACGAGAGCTGTATTGCAAGACAGAGGACCGAGTTACGTGGTGGATCTGGTTTCTCCTCCACGGTTCCAGATTGGGGGGGGGATAGATAGAGCATTATGCAAAATGAGACTCATGTGCTCATGGCAAAAACTACCAGCAGCTCCCTGTTGTCCAGTGACTGCACTTCTGATTGTTATGGTCAATATTTAAAGTCTTAAATAACTTAGGACTGATCCTCCTGGGAATCATTTTCTGCCTCATGTCCTGTTGTGGCCACTTAGGTCCTAGGGGCTGGATGTGCTGACCTTTCTTTCTATATATAATTATCTTGAGAGGGAGAGTAGCCCCCTGTTGTCTTTTGCAGATGGACACAAGGCTATCTAGTCCTGGGAACTGGACACAGAAAGGCCACAGGCCTTTGAGACTGCTACGTTAATGAAAGGGCCATAGAGGTTGGGCATGAGAGAGAGCCTTCTCTGTCCAGAGCAGTGACATGGGTGGTTTCCTGCTTTGCCCCTTGCAGGGCATACCTGTGGATTTGTAACAGGTTCAACTCACTGACTGTTCAGAGAATTAGCTCTTCCTGGCTCTGGAGCGCCCTCTCCTGGCGGTGTCACACCTGGAATTACTTGCGTCCACCACACCGAGACTCATGTCCCTCCCAGACCACAGTGCACCTTCCCCTGGGGCAGACAGTATTCGCCTCCTCTCTGGGGAACCAGCTGTGCCTCGTCCCACCACTCACCTCAGTCACCCCCTGCAGTCCTTGGTCTAACCCTGACCCGCCGAGGCAAACAGCAGTCTAACTTGAGCACTCTCATTGTCAGCAAGGGGGTGGATCTGTTGCCTGTTTCTCCTCTGGCTGCCCCTATCTAGCCCGTGTACCCTCTGGGCCTTTGTGTCAGGTTCTCAGACTAGGAGATGGTCCGGCCACAGCTCCCCTGGCTCTTCCATACTTTCCCCAGTATTGCTCTGTCCATGGTACCTCTATATAGGCAGAGTGTCCTCCTCCCGCCAGAGCTGGAAAGAGATTAAATTCCCTCTGCCCAGCAGCTCTTCTTATAGGACCCAGCCTGGCCCTGATTGGCTGCTTTCAGCCTCCTTGTGATTGGCTGCTGCCACAGCCCTCTCCAAGGCCTGTTTTAACCCCTTATTTTCCAACCGCCCTGTCACAGGCATCCTTAGCGTTGGAAAGACAGGCTGTTTGTTTTGTAATTTCTGCTTTACTTCATTTGAGCTCTTGGATTCTTTATCCTGCACTAAAGATCGGATGCAGAGCCGAGTAAAATCAAGGGAACTCTCTAATGGTCTAGAATGGGATTTGGATGAGGCCCTCATTCATTCACTCATTAGGCTTTGTTACCATTATGTTCATAGTTATATTTTATTGGGTGCCCTGTAGCTACAAACGCACATTGTTCTTTACTGACTAGGATACAGGGCTGCTGTCAATTTGTGCTAATAACATCAGTGCCAGCCTCTTGTGACAAATAACTCTGGCAAGATCTTTTTTTCAAGGGAAGAAATGGGATATTCTTAATAACCTGGAGTGCCTTAGTTTTGCATGACTAGTCTCCTTCTGAAATGACTAGAATCATAGACTCACAGAATCCTAGAACACTAGAACTGGAAGGGACCTCAGGAGGTTATCAAGTCCAGTCCACTGACCTCACAGCTGGACCAAGCACCATATAAAGCATCCCTGATAGATGTCTATCCAACCTGCTCTTAAATACTCCCAGTGATAGAGATTCTACAACCTCCCTAGGCAATTTATTCCAGTGTTTAACCACCCTGACAGATAGGAAGTTTTTCCTAATGTCCAACCTAACCCTCTCTTGCTGCAATTTAAGCCCATTGCTTCTTGTCCTATCCTCAGAGGCCAAGGAGAACAATTTTTCTCCCTCCTCCTTGTAACACCATTTTAGATACTTGAAGACTACTTGTTGAACTTCTTCCTTGAGTCATCCTGGCAAGGCTGAATAAAGAAACACTTATAGACCATGTCTGTTCTCCAACAGAGAGAAGGACTCTTGATTTGATGGCTGCTGGATAGCAGTTTATTTCCAGTGGTTGCATGGGTGCATTTAAGGCCAGCCTATGGAAAAAGAATGGACTTTAATAGTCCATAAAATCTGAGCTTTGATACTAATTTCAGCCAAGAATGGAAACCAAAAAAGGCTCAGTCGGGATTGATAGCTCTGTCCTATGTGGTTCCATTTAGTGATCTAGTGGGCATCAGGCACTTTGCTTTTGTTCGTAAAGCACAAAGGTGATTCCTGACACCTTGCACCATATGCACATAATATATTCAGTTTTAGCCCTGTAGATTCTCGCTGCTCTTTTGACTATTCAACAGTGAAATTAACTGTTCAAATTCACTTGCCCTGGAGGTCACTTCCTGCCAGAAGAGAGTTTTCTTTTCAATTATATGTAGAACATAAGGTGTGATGGGGGAACTATGAAAGCACATTTCTAATAATAAAATACATAGACTCGTTAATATTAGAATGATTAAAAACATCATGAATCTTTGTGCTAGATAATTATTGTAATCCATAGGCCACCATCCTATGCTCTGAGCGCTTATTGTATGATTCAATGCAGGATATCAATAATGATGCAATATAAAGGACTGCTCATTCCAACTTTATAGCCCCAGGAAATACAGGGCACATAATAATAATATGAATTTATTTCATTTGTATTTTGGCAGTGTGTAGAGGCCCAGCTGGGATCAGTGCTCAGTGCTATACAAATCAGTGTCACCCTGGAAATGCTTACAAGATAAATATGCATGACAAAGGGCAAGAGAAATGAGGTAGCAGTCTTCCCATTTTACAGATTTTGAGTAACTGAGTCCCAGAGAAACTAAGGGCACAGCAGAAGCTGGCTGGGGGCGTGAAGGGACCGGCGCAGTGCCCCCACCCATTTCAGGAGCATAGAGCCATCCCCCCCACCTTGACCTGAGGCCCAGTAAGTCTGTTGCCTCCCCCCCGCCCTCAAATCCAAACCTTAGCTCATCCCTTCCCCTCAACCTTTGCAGCATGCCTTGAAAGGTCACAGACAAGGCTCTGGTGGGCCCAGGAGAAGGCAGCCTACTGCACCATGCTACAACAGTGTAACTGATTGAGACACGTCAGCTGAATGTCACTCCTTGCAGACCGGTGGATCTGTTCCACAGGGCACACTCCTAGGGAGAGAAGGCAAATAATTGTCTCCTGCTTTGTCACAGCCAATTAAAAATAAATCAATTAACAGTGATGTAGAGTTGTGTTTATAGGGCATCAATAGCTCAGAGATAGCTAGAATGCCAACAAAATATACCTGGAAAAAAAATCAGAATGGCCTATTAATGAATGAATTGGGCCCTTAGCCAAACCCCACTGCAAATTTGCCCAGTGCAAAAATGAATCAGGGCCCAATTCATGTATGATCTTGTCTTTTTTCATTGGAAGTTTAACAGCTCAGACCAGTTGTCTTATGGTATGACACACACTTGTCATTCTCTTGGGTAACTTGTCCTAACCCATCTAAGACTCTACAGATACATAACACCTTGACTCCCATGTGCTAAGTCCCTGGCAGCCAGGGCAGAGCCTGGAATACTGGCAGAGATCAAACCAGAATCACAGAACAGGGTCTTGGGTAAACATTTTCAGAACCACCCAGCTCCCATTTTCCAAAGTCTTTTGGGAACTGGAGTGCTATTGCACTTCTGAGCCACCTGAGCTCTTAAGTGCCTGCTGCTTCTGAAAATGGAATGGCCGCTCCTCAGCTGCTTGTGGTTTTTGCAAATTGTAGCCAATACAACTAATTAGGCAGAAATGTTCAGAAAATCATGGTAAACACCCCCTGAGCTGCCAGATTTTCTCTGGAACTCTTTATAGGTCTTCAGATATGTCTTTGGGTAGCTATCAAGGCTTTGCATTTGGCCGAGCAGCTTCAGTGGCATTACAGCACTGAAAAGACATTGATGCACCTACCTCCGTGGTCTTATGCTAAGATCATGTGCTAGTCCATTTCTCTTCCCCTTCACCATCCTTTTTTCTGGCACAGTTTCCATGGTGACTCTCTGTGGAATGACTTGGATGAGATACAATGTTGTTCATTAGCATTTTTTATCTCTTTTAGGAAAAGCATCAGTGTAAGGCCAGGGACATTTTGAGTGACTGAGTTTTGGTGATTGTTAAAATTATGAAAAAAAAAAAAGCTGCATAGAACCATTGTTAGCCTCATTCAGTGCCATCTAACATGCACAATTGACTCATAGGATCTGCATCACTGGAGGGGTTAAATCCCCACCCCACAACTTCCAGCCACCAGTATGAATTTATTCTGCAAATATATATTGCAAATAGTCAAGGCTTTTTTATCAGCATTTCAAAACTTTGTGTTCAGTCCCGAGGGCATGTCTGAATGCTTATAACCACTGCGCAAGACTTTTTGCAATGAAAATGAACCTATCCCTTTCAACTTGGAGGAAGGCACTATTGCAGGGTGCATTGACTTGAAGTGACTTAAACCACCAATTTTAGTCATGGTTTAAATCAACAAGCATGAAACCTTGATATAATTGCTGATTTTAATCTTTTATCTTTGTACTTCTTATTTTCCTAAAGATACCTTTTGTGGCATTAAAGCATTAAAACATATAGATTTGCAACTAAATATAACCTTCACTCAAGGTTTGATAGCTCTTTTTGCTAACCTGGAGGACACACTCTATATCTACAGACTTTTATTTAAACAGTTGTATAACAAAACTTATATTTATTCATACTCTTAATTTTTACATTTGTATTATGCTAGAGAATGATCATTTCTTACTTTCCAAAGAATTCATATTTTTAGTTGTGATTCGTGTTACATTGCATTGGGATGAAAATGGGAATTTAATTAAAAAGCACAAAACCAGCATTTTTAAATTCTGTGTAGTAGTTGATTAAAACTAGTACAAGTGCACTGATACATAAAGAAAAAAAAGTTCATCAGAATGTTTTTTTTAAAAACTGATTTATTAAACAAAGGAAATATATTCATGAATGAAACTGATTCTTAGACCTTTCCATGGCCTTCAAGATTTTAGATCTAGTAGAGCTCATCCTCTTGCATCTCCATTTTATTCGTAGATCGGAAGAGAAAAACAAGCATTCGTACTTTTTTGACTCCCAGTTGGTTTCTCGTCTTTGAATTAACAATTCATTGAACTGAACTAGTTGAATAAACTGAAATAAAAAAAAAAAGTATTCTGGCTGCACCTGCAGACAGGTCAAAAGCTGGATTAGTACTTGAACAAATTATGGCTCCCGGTGCTTAGCCTGCAACTTCTACAAGTTGAGTTGTTTGAATTTTAAAGAAACGTAGCAACAAATATGTACTACTTAATATTATTTTTAAAATCATTTAAAATATGTGTGTAGATTGTAGTAAATTTAGGCCTTAACACACAGTGTCATAATTTCAAATTTAATTTTAAATAGGTTGATTTGAAAAAAAGTATAAATTTAAATTTGAAAAATGCAATTCCATTTTTTTAAACTCCCCATTTTTAAAAATTGATTTTTATCAGTTGTGGTGCTGTGTGTATAGACTGCTGCTTCTAAACAGTCAGCTGGACAGTCTAGCAAGCTCTAGTGTAGACTCTCCCATGTATCACCAAAAGGAGTCCAGAGCATATTTCAGCCAGCAGATGTCACTCATGACAAAAGCTTCAGAGGGGTAGCCGAGTTAGTCTGTAACAGGAAAAACTTAAAAAACAATAAATAGTCTAGTAGCACCTTAAAGATTAACAAAACATGTAGACGGTATCATGAGCTTTCGTGGGCACAACGCACTTCTTCAGATGACTCCTGACAAAGACAGTCAACAAGGAATCAGGCTCAACTTATGTGAGGCAACCTTTTTTGCTGGTTTCTATTTTGTTGCAAATCTGAAATTTGCAGATTCACTCAGTTTCATGAAACTTTCCAGTAAACCTGGGCAGCATTGCAGATGAAATACACCAGTTTTCAAACAATGTCTCTATTTGCACAGGTTCCGGAGAGGAATTTATGAGATTAGGCTGAAAAGGTGTGAACCTTTGCTTGGCTGAACCTGAACCCAGGGAAAAATTGACACAGTAGCTAAGAAAATTAAATCAGGGTAAAAGGATCAATTAGCTGGTGATCTGAGAACAGAATAGACCTGTTCCTTGGGCCATAAGGCTAGCATGGACTCATATACATTAACATATACATCATCTACAAGCCTAGCCATACAGTTTTCTATTGTACAGTGTCCTGGTCATCCTCTTCGGGTGGGTTGGCTGAGATTATTATTATTTATTATTGAAGTAGCATGTAGGAGTTACCGGTGCAGATGTGGAATCCATTGTGATAGGTGCTGTCTAAACACAACGTAAAGATGGTCCCCGCCCCAAACCGATTACAGTCTAAAGCATAAGACAAAAGACAACAAGTGGTACAGAGAGATTGGGAAGCCCAAAGAATGGTGTCTTTCCTTTTAATTTGGAGGAATTGCACCAGGGTTGAATTTGACCCATTCTTTGTAAATGTAGTTGAAGGTGTCAGGGGAGGTGGCAGAAATTACTGGAGAAAGGCTCTGAGGGAGACGGGATGAAATTAAATGAGGACAAATGCAAAGTATTCCACTTAGGAAGGAGCAACCAGTTGCACACATACAAAATGGGAAAAGAGTGCCTAGGAAAGATTACCGTGGATAGGGATCTAGGGGTCATAATAGACCACAAGCTAAACATAAGTCAACAGTGTAACACTGTTGCAGAAAAATATAATTCTGGAATATATTAGAGAAATATTGTAAGCAGGACATGAGAAGTCATTCTTCTACTCTGCTCTGTGCTGATTAGGCCTCAGCTGAAGTATAGTGTCCAGTTCTGGGGGCCTCATTTCAGGAAAGATGAGGACAAATTGGAAAAAGGCCAGAGAAGAGCAACACAAATGATGAAAGGGCCAGAAAACATGACCTGTGGGGGAAGACTGAAAGAACTGGGTTTGTTTAGTTTAGAAAAGAGAAGACTGAGGGGGGACATGACAGCAGCTTTCAAGTACCTAAAAGGGTGTTACAAGGAGGAGGGAGAAAAACTGTTCTTAACCTCTGAGGATAGGACAGGAAGCAATAGGCTTACATAGCAGCAAGGGAGGTTTAGGTTGGACATAAGGAAAATCTTCCTGTCAGGGTGGTTAAACACTGGAATAAATTGCCTAGGGAGGTTGTGGAATCTCCATCGTGAAGAGCAAGTCAGACAAGCACCTGTCAGGGATGGGCTCGATCAGTGGTTCTCAACCAATGGTCCAGGTACCCCTAAGGGGACAATAAGCAGAGGCAGCCAAGCAGAATGAGTGTTACACTTGCTGGGGCCCAGGTTAGGAACCTTGAGCAACTTCACTTTGTGGGCCCCCAGTGGCATGGGTCCCAGGCAACTGCCCTACTTGATACCTACTAACAGTGGCCCAGGCTTTCATATGCACAGAGGCAGTTGTTGTGGCACAGGTGGGTGTATGGTTTTTATAGCATCTTGGGGGCTGGGGGAAAGGCTCAGAAAGAAAAAGGTGGAGAACCCCTGATCTCGATAATATGTAGTTCTGCCATGGGTGCTGGTGACTGTACTAGATGACCTCTTGAGGTCCCTTCCATGATATCAACATAGGGAGGTAATTTGGAACAGACTTGTAATGTGAGCACTGCCAAACCCAAGGGTACGTCTAGACTACAGGCTTTTGTCGACAGAAGTTTTGTCGACAGATACTGTTGACAAAGCTTCTGTCAACAAAGAGCGTCTAGACTACATCCAGTTCTGTCAACAAGCAAGCCGCTTTGTCGACATAACAGTGTAGACACAAAGGACAGTGTAGATGCAATAATGCCTTCTGTCAACAGAACTCTGTCGACAAAAGGCGTTATTCCTCGTAGAATGAGGTTTACAGCCATCGACAAAACTGCTGAGTTCTGTTGACATTATGTTGACAGAACTCAGCGGCAGTGTAGACGCAGGTATAGTTTTGTCAACAAAAGTCCACTTTTGTCGACAAAACCCTGTAGTCTAGACACACCCCAAGTGTTCAAACATCATGAGTCAGGCTCCCAAATCATGAGATTTTAAAAAATAAACATATAGAAGGGGCTGGGGGGGGTTTCTCTCTCATTTCTGAGTCTTTCAGGTGCATTCACTTCAATCTTTGCTCCACAAGAACTGGAAACTTTTGGTTTTTTAAAGCAAAAGCTGAAATTCTCCTGTTATTTATGGGAGCTTTAACAAAAATACCCCAATACTGTGAGACTCATAATGTGATCATGAGGGTTGCCAACATGATAAATCAGACTGGTGCGAACCCCATCTTATGTTCAAGCCATGCATGGACACTCAGGGGTTGCACTAATGCGGGTGTATCAGGCCAGGTCTACACTAGACCTGGCAGCTTGGTTTAAGGTACGCATCTCCAGCTACGTAGCATATGTAGCTGGAGTTGGCTTATCTGAAGCCTAGCTTGGTGGCATCCCCGTAGCAGGAGGCTGATGGGAGCAAATGCTCCTGTCGGCTTCCCTTACTTCTGGCAAGAACAAGAGTACCAGATGCTGGTGGGGGCACACTCAGAGTTCAATTTAGCGAGTCTTAACTAGACTCGTCAAATCAAACTCTGAAAGATCGATCGCAGCAGCATCAGTCTTCTGTGGAGTGAAGATGTGGCCTCAGTGTGGGAAAACAGGTGCCACACCTTCCCCACCGCACTGTAGATAGGGCCATAGCTTTTCAACGTGACTTGTTTGTCATCTGGGTTTGGTTTTTTTTCCTTTAGAGATTGCAGGAGCTCTAGGTGTCCTTTCACAGCATCGAGGAGCTATCCTAAAACCAGATGATGATTCCAAAAATAGGGACAGAAGCAGGTATTAAGAGAGACTTAAGAGCCAACAGTCTTTGAGCTGTCAGCTGAGTGATAGACTGAAATCAGCGGTAAAGGATGACATTGTATCTAGGACATAAGCACAATGGGAAGAGTCTTCAGGGATAGTGTCGTGACTATCAGTGTTTGTAGGAGCTCTTATCTCCATAACTGTGCTGAGTGTTTTCTTTGAGACAACTGTGTTCAATGAAGGAGTATTTTAAAGTCGAGCTCGACAGTGCCCCATTAGCTCTTGCTGGAATGCCAAAGCAGTCTTTCCGCAGGAGTTCTTTTCTTCACAGTCTTTTTAAATTCTGGAAGAAGCATCTTGGGCTAACACAAAGGGTGAAATTAGAAGCAAACAGACCCCGATGCTCAAAGATCTCAAGTTCCCAGCCCTTTTTAGGATTCCTTAAACATGTGCTAGGCCTAGTGCCAGCTCAGATTCTCTGTGTTTTTATGTCTCCAGAAGTTTTTCAGGAGGGTTAGGAATAGAAGAAGTACTCTGGGTTGGATCTTAACCTGCAACTTGTTTCTTTCCCTGGAATGCCACCCCCAAATGTTCAAAAATCATGAGTCAGACCCTGAAAAAATTCAAAAGATAGTTTAAAAATACCTATTGTGTTCATTTTATTGATCTTAAATGTATGCTCTGTTTCTATTTTCAAGCTTCTCTCCACACTAAGAAGGCCAGATGTTTTTTTTTCCTAATGAAAACTGGGATTCTCATGCCTCCAAAAGCTGTGGTTTTAACAAATACATCAAATATCATGGCTCATCATGAAATACCAAGAGATGGCAGTGCTGTTTTCCAGGCAGTGCAAAAGGCCTAGGTTTAAGCATTCATCATTGTTTGTGTTTCCATTAGGATGGCTGTCAGCTGAGATATACCTAAGAAGGGTCTACTGCAGATATTTTTGTATCAATTGTATGAAATCTGATTGCTAAGCACAGAGGATGGGGTGGAGATGTAAAATAATCTAGGCATGGCCTAGACAAATACCTACACAAATACTTTGCTTCCACCTCTCCCACTGTAACAATGATTTAGACTGAGCTTCATAATAAACAAAAGTGTTTTTATTAAGTACAAAAAGTGGGATTAAAGTGATTGCAAGTGAAAACAGACAGATCAAAGTAAGTTACTAAGCCAAGATAAACAAAACATGCCAGCTAATTCTAATACACTAAGAAACTTGTTATATGCAAATTCTTCCCCTGATGGTTGTTCTAAACATCTATTTCACAAGCTAATCAGCCTCCTAACTTGGGATCAATCCTTCCCAAGTTTCCAGCAGGCATCTTAGGTGGTAAGTTGAGGGTCCCCTGCCATCTGGCAACTTCCCCTAATGTTTGGTTCCCCCCTTTATATGCTCTTTTCACGGGGTGGGAAATCTGTGTGTTCTGTTCAAACTTGTCTTACCTTGAGAGGAAAAGTACCTGAGCTAAATGGATTTCAGCATCAGGTGGCCTGGCCACATGACTTTGTAGGAGCAACCTCAGTTTGGGCTTATAGGAAACACTTTTTTCCCCTCCACTCAAGCTCATCTGAAGAAGTGGGCTTTGCCCACGAAAGCTCATGATGCCATCTATTTTGTTTAGTCTCTAAGGTGCCAAGAACTCATTGTTATTAAAGTTACAGACTAACACGGCTATCCCCTCTGTGACTGGAAAAACAAACCTATTCACAGATTGTTGACTTGATCATTGAGCCATTAAGTTCTTAAAGTACCACTAATGGCTCTCATTAGCACACTGAGAATTAAAAACAGGTTCACACTCCATATTTCTGGCTTCATGTACAAGAATGATACAGGCACAAACACAGAATAGATGCATTCAGCAGATTGTAATATTTAAAATGATACATTACATGATGTATTTTGTCTAACACGTCTTCGAGTTATGCATGTTCCTTGTCAAAAGCCAGTTTTCCTAAAGCGGGGGGCATGACAAAGGGATTCCCACCCTCCATAGTTGTGAGGCATGGGGGGCCGGGGTTATCTAGACTTGGAGGGTGGGGATCTGAGATGGCACCTTGCAATCTCTCAAATGCTTGGCTGGCTGGTTTTTGCTCACATGCTCTGAATTTAACTGATCACCGTGTGCAGTGAGGGAAGAATTTTCCCCCAGACCAGACTGGTAGTGACAAGTGGTTTTTGCCTTCCTCTGCAGTGTGTGGAGGTGGGTCACTTAGCAGGTTTGGCTGGGTCATCTTCACTGAATCATGTCCATGAGGTATAATAGTTTGATCCAATTGCAGTTGCTGGGTTACGTGTGTGAGTGCTGGGCAGCGTTGGTAGCCTTGGCTATACAGCAAACCAGAGTAGGTGATCTTGGCTCTCTTCTGGCATTAAACTCTGTGATTCTATATTCACCCCAACAGCCATGGTTGAATGTAGAGAGAAGGACTGTACCAAAACAAATCAAAGAAAAAAAGTCCTGCTAGCACTTCAAGCCTTGAAGATTTAAATACTACAGTTTTTAAAGGGCTAGTTACAGAATGCAAATCTACACTGGGCTGATTCTAGCAAAGCCATGATCAAAAATCCAGAGTTGTGGCGGTCCCGCTCCTTCCTGATTCCTTTGTGAACTTTCTCTGAATTGCTACTTTCTGAATCTCCAAGATCTGGAGAGGTACGGTGACATCCCCTGGCAAGGGCTGTCTCCAGAAGCATGTAGCTGTCGAAATTGGCGATGAAGTCAAAAGGCCTCAGAGGAGGAGGAGGAAGCCGCTCATTTGTCATCCTGATGAGTGATTCTCTCCGAGCGAATGTGAGGGATAAACGTTGATCACAGCAGTCAAGGAGCTTACTTTGAAGACGGGACTGCCTTGTTCTCCTGTCTGCTCCCCAGAATGTCCTCCTTTCTGCTTAGTTTTTCAACCTGGCAGGGATTTATGCTCCCCCCAGCACACACAGATTTCATGCCTCCACCCATATCAAATTTCTGCCCAAGGTAATGTCCCCTTTGCCGAGGTCAAGGCAGGCGGAGGCGAGATGACATTCCCAAGGTCACACAAAGGAGTCTGTAGCAGAGGAGGGACTTGCTCTCCTGTCTCCAAAGCCTCAGACTAGTGAACATAAGAACATAAGAATGGCCATACTGGGTCAGACCAAAGGTCCATCTAGCCCAGTATCCTGTCTGCCGACAGTGGCCAGTGCCAGGTTCCCTAGAGGGGGTGGACTGAAGACAATGATCAAGCAATTTGTCTCCTGCCATCCAGCTCTAGCCTTTGACAAACAGAGGCCAGGGACACCATTCCTTACTCCCTGGCTAATAGCCTTTTATGGACCTAACCTCCATGAATTTATCTAGCTCTTTTTAAAATTCTGTTACAGTCCTAGCCTTCACAGCCTCCTCTGGCAAGGAGTTCCACAGGTTGACTGTGCGCTGTGTGAAGAAGAACTTTCTTTTATTAATTTTAAACCTGCTACCCATTAATTTAATTTGGTGTCCTCTAGTTCTTATATTATGGGAACAAGTAAATAATTTTTCTTTATTCGCCCTCTCCACCCTCTCCACTTGGCCCCTCCAGACACTCAACATGATGTTCACAGACTGTGATCAACCCCTGCACTGTAGGAGATCTGCTCTTCCGCGATCACTAGAAGGCCCTCTTCCCTCCCGAAGGATGCAGGGTGCACATTGGCTGCTATTCTCTACAGACCTACTTACGTTTTTATTTCATATAAAAAGCTGGAAGCACCCTGAAGTCGTGTACTTCGGTACTTTGCTGGACTGGAACTTTGGACATGTGGGTTCTGGGAATATAAATATTACACTGCTGAATTTTAGGACGGTGCTGTCTCCCGCAGATTGGAGAAGGAGTCTTCTGTAGTATCAATACTAGTTTCTAGTGTAATAAAAGAACCTTCTATTATAGTCCCTGGCTTAAAGGAGTAAGAAAAAAAAATGCACTGAAGTCCTGATTGCTTCATTGACTGAATACAGTAACAGAATATCCTCCGGCAGCCAACCTGATGTGGTCAGTAACCGCGAGCTTGGCAAATGGTGTTTTTTAATGTAGATTTTGTCAACACCATGCTCCTATTTGTTAAACACAATCAAACCTCCAACAGCTAAAGAGATGCAAGAGGCTGAGGGCCTATTCCCAGCTCTGCTACTGACCTGCTGCATGACCTTGGGCAAATCCCTTATCCCTGTTTGGCCTACCCCTCCATTGGTCTTGTCTGCCTAGAATGTACGGTGTCCCATTATGTGTTTGCACAGTGGCTAGAATAATGGGCCCCCGATCTCAGTGGTGGGTCTCTAGATGCTACTGTTGTACAAATAATAATTATTACATTGTCTGGAGCAGATGATTCCTGCATTCCTATGAAGGAAGAAGGTTAGTGCTAGGACAGGGCGCCTTTTGTCACCGCTGATCAGTCTGGTTCAGGTGCGTGTTATGTGTATTGTGTGGGTTTAAAACCAAGACACGTCCTTCGGGAGGTGATTGTTAATGCTATTTTATCATTTGTGTTACCTTAGAGATTCAGAGCCCCAGAACATAGCAGGGCCCTGGAGAGCTGGGTTGTTGCACTAGAGTGTTTTGAGTCTGCTGCCTTTGTAAGGCTGGAAAGCAGAATGGGAATGTAGTGCTCCTGTGTTGTACCAGCTAAGGGACGTCAGACCTGGCTTGTGCTGTCAGTGCTGTATTCCTTTCATCAGGGTAAGGGAAAAGAAAACAATGAAACCCACTGCTGGCCTGATGAAGGGAATCTCTGCCTTTGTCGCAGTCTTGCATGCACTGTAAGGAGAAATGGTCTTCATATATAGGAAAAAACTCTTTCCCTAGGAGGATGGGGAAACCCTGAGATGGGTTCCCTAGAGCGGTGGTGGAATCTCCATCCCTAGAGGTTTTAAATAGGGATGTTAGCGTACAGTCGTTTAAACAATTAACCGAAAAGCCGGGGCTCCTCCCAGTTGAAGGTCCTCTTGGGCCACGTTGGGCTAATCCTTGTGCTTGAATCTCTCTTTCCAGGGCTCAGATCCTTGGAAACTTTCCCTGCAGCGTTGACTTGTCCATCTCCCCTCAGTGTGTCAAGCTTCTTTCTCTTGACGGTTTTCTAGTTTCTTCGTGTCACATTGCACTTCCCAGTATTTCTCATCTGCTCTTCAAAGAGCCTCAGAAATTCATCCGCTCTAGTGATTGTAAGGGGTCTTGGAGTTGTCAAATGTCATGCAGGCTGCCCTGAGTGGTCTGTATTCAGATGGCAAAGTGGACTTTTCTGTAATGCATAGTGGTACACATAGGAATTCGAACAGTAGGTAGGAGGGATGTTAAAAATGTGAGTTATTGATTAACCGTGTAACTGCTGAAAATCTCCGCGGTTATACAGTTACATGCGGTGCGGCAGCTGCTTCCCGGGAACTGGTGCATGCTGGGAGCGGTCTTTTAACTGCCTCCTGGCACACACCGGCTCCCACCTGCCACCCCACTCCAGGGGAGCTGGCTGTCACCTTAGACTGCTGCCTCTGATACAGAGGCAGCAGCACAGAGTGCCAGGCGGTTCCCTGAGAGCTGCATGTAGCTATTTGGGTAACCAATAAGCATGAACACCTGAGCTCATGCTTATCAGTCACCCATTTAAACAGCTACACTCTTACATCCCTAGTAGGTAGTCCCCTAATGCAGCTCCTATGGAGGGATTAAAGTGTGTGGATAGATAGCTTTGGACTTACCTTTCATGACCAGGGTGAATTTCACCCAGGGAGGCTGTCTGGCTTCAGATTGTGCTTATATGCTAAAGATAACTAAAAATAAATTGCTGGGGAGAGATGTTTACAGCGCATTTATACCCGATAATCTTCCTGCATTTCCAAATTGAAAAGCCTGTCATCCCAGGAAGCTGACATAATTGCCATCTTAAAGCACTGATATTACCCAACACAAATTCAGTAACACTTCCCAAGCCTTCAAGGCCCTTTCAGCCGGGCAAGACATTGTGATTTCGCTCCTCCCTTCCCTGCTCCAAGAACTCTGAGCTGAAGCTTCCGACATTTGAGCGACCCGACGGTAAATGAAGTGAGCTTGAGTTCCAGCCTGGGGATGCATGGGCCGCATGTGAATGGTTAAATTGCCGTTATTTTTAAGGAGAAAGGCTTGAAACGTTTGCCTCTGTGTCAGCACAATGACAACGCCTGTGAGATCATCCGTGCTAAATATACTGACAATCTCATTTCCAACACTTATGGTAATTCAAACGGAGCGGCATTATAAATGTGCACGTGAACTGCGGTTCCCGTCCAAGCCTGTCTCTTTAGTGGCCTGGTGATTTCACTTCCCAGAGCACATGTGTTTGGTATTGGTGTGAGTTCTTCAAAACTGTGACACCTCTGGGATGCCGACACCCGATTCCGGTTGAAATTAATGAAACTCCAGCCTCCATATTTGCAGAGCAATTTTGAGAATGTAACCCCCATTCTCTGCTGCCCTTTGTGATGCATCCTGGATACTATCCAAATTCAACACCCTTTAATCCATTGTTTCCCTGCAGTTTCACGCTGAGGCTCTCATTCTCCAGTAGCATCCAGGTGAAATCAGTGTGTCAGAATCTTGCCCCGGCTGGAAGGGAAAAATCAGAAACAAGAAAACTTGAGCAAAGGGCTTGTCTGCAACACCTGCTGCAGAATGGATTCTGTTAGGGCTTGTCTACATTGTGGAGAAGATAGATGCTGCTGCAGTCGATCTTCTGGGATTCAAGTTAGTGGGTTGAGTGAAGACCCGCTAATTCGAACTGAGAAGGCACCCTCATCGGTGCCGGTAATCCTGCTCCTGACAAGGAGTAAAGGAAGCTGACGGGAACGTTTGCTCTCATTGACCTCCCGCTGCGTGGCAGGTGCAAAAACCCGATTTAAGATACAGTTGGTCCCTGAGTTACGAACACGTTGACTTATGACTGTTCAGACTTACAACCAGCCTCCCATTAAGCGCTTTATAGCCGGTTCCTGAGTTACGAATTGGCGATCCATGCTTACAAACAGCGCGCTCACATTTAAATGAATGGGGTCTGACTTATGAACAGATCAATTTATGACCAAGTGTTTGGTACGTAACTCGTTCGCAAGTCGGGGACCTGCTGTACTTCCATTCCAGCTATGTCATTAATGGTGCTGCAGTTGCGTATCTTGAGTCGAGTTTCCTCTTTAGTGTAGATCTGGCCATGGAGACATTCCTACTCCAGAGTAAGTGTGTCCACATGGGGAATTATTCTGCAGTTGCTGGAGTGCTGTAACTTCACCGCCACCCCCCCACCCTGTCACCCCCTTACTGAAGAATAACTTCTCCATGCTGGCCAGCCCTAAAGTGCAGGTATGTAGCAGTGAGGGTGATTAGCTCTTGGTTGAAACAGATTGCCAGGGTGCAGTGTAGTCTTCATCTCTTGGCCCTTTTAAATGGGGATGGTCTGTCTTTGCAGCCCTGAGCTGTGCTTGGTACAGGAATCATTGGGTCACACTACACAGCCAGTGTTATGCAGGAAGTGACCAGAGGATCATACCTGTCCCCTCTGGCCTTAAATATATGTAACTCTGATGCCCCCATGTTGCATAATAAAGCATGAGGTCATCTTCTGAGCTGTGCCACCCCTCCCACAGGCAGGGGCAGTGGGGTGGAGAAGGGAGGGGCAGATCTGGATCGCAGTAGGGGAAAGGAGTTGTTAAAATAGCAGAGGTGCTTTCCTTCCAGTCCTCAGGTGTGCTGAGCACAGCTCTGGTGCCACGAGGCATCGTGCCCAGGGAAGTGGCAGCCTGTATTTGTGCACACAACAGTAGGGATGTGGAAGTATAACTGTGTCCAGGGTTCACCGATGAGCCTGGCATGGGTTAGCCTTCCCAGTTACATGCAGGCTCCTGGTCTGTGTGGGGAGCTGGCTTAAAAGCTGGCTCCTGGCATCCACTGACTCCCAGGGAGCCAGCTGCCCACCTGTGCTGCTGCCTCTGTATTGGGAGGCAGGCAGGAGCTGGCACACGCAGGGAGCCGGCTTGTAACCATGTCACAGCTGAAATTTCCAGTGGTTACGTATTTATACATTTTAACATCTCTACTCAGCAGCCTTGTCACTGGTTAAGCTGCCTTATCATGCACAGCACATTGGGCAGTTTTAAAGCTTTTCTTCCAGGAGAAATAGATTTTTTTTTTGTGGTAAGGGCAGTTTTCACAGTTATGGTTTTCGTTGAAAGTGTCTGAGTGATTCCCTAAAGCAATAACACTGAGAAAACACTGTGCAAGAGATGTCCAATGTACCCCCAGTCAATGCTCCCTGCAGGACAAACCAGCTAGTCCCCTTCCCTTCCCCCACAGGGCACTGCAGCACCATGAAAATCTCAGAACGCATACACACTCCTCAATTGGAAAAGGCATGGGAAAAGGCAGCGACAAAAATGATGAGGGGTTTGGAACGGGGCCTATATGAAGAGAGATTAAAAAGACTGGGACTTTTCAGCTTAGAAAAGAGGAGACTAAGAGGGGATATGATAGAGGTCTATAAAATCATGACTGGTATGGAAAAGGTGAATAAGGAAAAGTTATTTACTTATTCCCACAATAAAAGAACTAGGGGTCGCCAAATGAAATGAATAGGCAGCAGGTTTAAAACAAACAAAAGGAAGTTTTTCTTCACTCGGCACACAGTCAACTTATGGAACTCCTTGCCAAAGGATGTGGTGAAGGCTTGGACTTTAACAGGGTTCAAAAAAGAGCTAGATAGATTCATGGAGGTTAGGTCCATCAATGGCTATTAGCCAGGATGAGTAGGAATGGTGTCCCTAGCCTCTGTTTGTCTGGAAGTAGGAGATAGGGGAGGGATCATGTGAGGATTACCTGTTGTGATCCCTCCCGCTAGGACATCTGGTATTGGCCACTGTTGGCAGACAGGATACTGGGCTAGATGGACCTTTGGTCTGACCCAGTATGGCCATTCTTATGAGGAGTTCCAAAGGCGACTGTACCTACAGGCACAGCTGTGACAGGGCTCCGTTTCTGTGTTGTTGTGAACAGCTCTGCCACCGTTTTCATCCCTGTTGGCCCCAATTCAGCCAGGTACTTGGGCATGTGACTGTGAAAAGTCAGTGGCTAGTAGCATCGCTATTTATAGTATGGTAGGGTTTAAGGCCTTCTCTGAGAGTGGGAGCTTCTTGTACAAAGCATGGTACAAATACTTAGCAAGTCACTGCCCTGAAAAGCTTACACTTAAGTAAGCAAAGGTGAGGAAAGATGAAGTGAGTTACACAAGGTCACACAGCAGATTAGTGGTGGAGCTAGTAATAGAACACTTGTCTGGTAGAGCACTACCCACTGGGTTGTACTACCTCCCCATCCTCACATGTTCACGGTGTTATCTATGCATCTAGCTTGTGAAAGGCAACAGGAGGCATTAAGACAAAGATGAGATTATGATGAAGTTTCCATGAAGTCCTCACAGGAAAACTAGGTCATCGCTTTTCATCCTCTTTTCCACAGTCCCCAAGGAAGGATAGCAGGTATTGTAATATGTTGAATAGCAGTTTTCCAAAAAAGGAAAGGAAAATTGTTGCTATTTGAATGTCCCTGAAACAACCAGGAATGCATGATAAAATATTCAGAAAAAAGTTAGGAAATACAGTGTTTGAGGAAATCTCTTGAAAGATGGGAAATCTCTAGAAAGAAAATAGCTCATGTATGCTGGTATGGTTCAATCGACACTTTGTGGTGTGTGGATACTTTTAAAAGATGAACTCAGAAAAACAGTGGGAGAGCTCAGCAAAAACAGGGTTTTGTGCATGTGAATGAGGAAATGAGGAAAGCTGGAGAAGTGACGGGTTTCCAGGGGCATTTTGGGAATCTTTACAGTCTGCACCCGGTTAACAGGTTTCCTGTCATCTGAAAAGCTCCCAACGTGGATGAGACAGGAGCTGCGTTCACCACTACTCAGCATGCAGAGGAAATCTTGTCACAGGCTCTTCCTTCGTGTTCAGCTATTCCTATTCATGTATGTGATGAACCTTCTTGAAAGTGGGCTTTTTGCTGGGGCTGAATGCAGTTGGACTCACACCAGCTTTGCCTTTGCAGCGAGGAGGAGAAGAATGACTTTGTATTTATACGGTGCCTTTATCCATAAGCAACCCCCAATACATTACACACTCACTGACAGACCCAATACAAACTGCTACGGCAACATTAAAGTCGAGAAATCCCAGGGACAAAAATGAAGAGGAAGAGTATGTTACATTTCTAACGCAGCATCAGCGGGGCCATGGGACCTGTCTTTAACATTTTTACAAGAATAAAACCACGGTCCTATGCTTCGCCAGTCCCATCTATTATCCAGTATGGGGTTCTGCTCAAATTTCCAAAGGGGCTCAGCGCCCAGATACGACGCTGGCTAAAATACATTCCAGTTCTGGCCCTGGCCTTACGCTTTAGCTAAGAACTGACTGACTTCTAGCTGGAACCCAAACCAGCTCATCTGTATTTTAGTGGTGTTCAATTACACTTCCCCACCATACAGGGCTACCATGACGATAAGTAGATTGTGAGGCACTTAGGTACAGGTTGAACCTCTCTAGTCTGGCACACTCTGGTCTGGTGACATCGGTGGTTCTGCATGATTTTAGTTCTCCAGATGTCCACGTATCATGAGTGTGGCCAAGTTTCCCACGGTCCCATAAAGTTTGTTCACAACTACCAGTCCTGGCTCTCAGTGCTCTGTGCTGTTCTTTAGCTCTGATTTACCCCTCAATGTCTTCTAAGAGCCCAGTGATCAGTGGCAGTGTTGGTAATGCTGCTAGACCAGTGGTCCCCAACCTTTTGGGGCTGCTGGGTGCCCGGGGCAGGGCTGTGTATGCGCTGGGTGCCCGGGGCCCAAGGCGCAAGAATGGCTCGGTTCGGCCCTGGTGCGCTCACATAAATGCCCCAGTGGGTGCCATGGTGCCTGCGGGCACCGCGTTGGGGACCACTGTGCTAGACAATAGTGATCTCCTGTGGTTCAGAAAATTCTCTGGTTCGGCACCAGTCAAGTCCCGAGAATACCAGACTAGAGAGGTTCAATCTGTATATAGAGCAAATAGGTACTTCCTGTACTTCCAGGTACAACCTGTACTACAATAAAGGGGCTTTGTAAATACCTTCAATAAACAGAAGAAAGGAGATTAGCTCTAATGAACACACTTTGATTGGCTGCCTTACATCCAGGTATCAGAGCAAAATGAATAGGCTTCTCTTTGCCTCTTTGCTCTTTTGATGAGAAGAGCAAGTGAGAATTCCAGTGTAATTACCGGTACTCCCATCAATCTTCAGTGACTATGGAAACACATTTAGAAAAGTATTGAAGGAAGTAAGCTATTGATAGTGATGAGCCTGTGAAGTGTCTTACCCTTTGGTCTGTCTACTGAAACACTGAAGGATTATTGGCTAAGTAATTTATTATATGAACTTCATTCCAGTGATCCAGTTATTAATTTATTTGAGCTGAAACATCCTTATTAAAACCACGAGTGGTTAAAAAAAAGGAATCTTACAGCAAAACACATATTTTTTCAAAACCACGTGAAGATTCTGAGCTGTATTATGTGAACAATGATTTTCAGGATATTTTTGCAGTTCTCGTATTTTTTTCCAGCAATTTTGGATAACTAAGTGAATAGGGAATTAAAAAAAAATCATCAGTTCCTAAACAAATTCAGTCACATTTTTTTAAAGACAGCTCTGTGGGTAAATCACCCGTGGCCTAAGTAGGTGTAACTCCAGTTAACGCCACTGAAAGTTGCACTTCTTAAAATCAGGACTGGATTTAGCCTGACATTATGCCAGTGTTTAATTTACTGACATGGAGTTGCTCCACGGAGGCCAGTGAGATGACTTCTGATGCATAAAGTGGATACACATGTAAATCTTTGTGGGATCACAGTCTTTCTCGGATGCCCCTTGGATGAATAGACCCAACAGGCCAAGGCAGTATTTTAAAGAAGCCTTATTGAAGGCACAGAAAGAAACCATCCCGATGCGTAGCAAGAGAGACAAACATGGTAGGAGACCGGATTGGCTTACGGGGGAAATCCTTGATGAACTTAAGCACAAAAAGGAAGCTTACAAAAAGTGGAAACAGGGACAAATGACCAGGAAGGGGTTTAAATGTATAGCTCGAGAATGCCGGGGGGTTATCAGGAAGGTGAAAGCGCAATTGGAATTGTGACTGGCTAAGGATGTGAAGGATAACAAGAAAGGTTTCTAAGGCATGTTAACAAGAAGAAGGTGATCAGAGAGGGTGTGGGGCCCCTACTGGATGAAGGAGGTAACCTAGTGACAGATGATGTGGGGAAAGCTGAAGTACTCAATGCTTTCTTTGCCTCTGTATACATGGACAAGGTGGGCTCCCGGACTAATGCGCTAAGTGACGCAAGATGGGATGAAGATGGACAGCCCTTAGTGGGTAAAGAACAGGTTAGGAACTATTTAGAAAAGCTAAATGTACACAAATCCATGGGTCTGGACTTAATGCATCCGAGGGTACTGAGGGAGTTGGCAAATGTCATTGAGGAGCCTTTGGCCATTATCTTTGAAAAGTCATGGAGATCGGGAGAGATCCCGGATGAGTGGAAAAAGGCAAATGTAGTGCCCATCTTCAAAAAAAGGCAAGAAGGACGATCCAGGGAACTACAGGCCAGTCAGTCTTACCTCGGTTCCTGGAAAAATCATGGAAGGGATCCTTAAGGAATCCATTTTGAGGCACTTGGAGGAGAGGAAAGTGATTAGGAATAGTCAGCATGGATTCACAAAGGGCAAGTCGTGCCTGACCAATCTGATTAGCTTCTATGATGAGGTAACTGGCTCTGTAGACATGGGAAAGTCAGTGGATGTGATATACCTCGACTTTAGCAAGGCTTTTGATACAGTCTCCCACAATATTCTTGCCAGCAAGTTAAGGGAATGTGGATTGGATACATGGACGGTAAGATGGATAGAAAGCTGGCTAGAAGGCCGGGCCCAGAGGGTAGTGATCAACGGCTCGATGTCAGGATGGCGGTCGGTTTCTAGCGGCATGCCCCAAGGTTCGGTTCTGGGACCGGTTTTGTTCAATATCTTTATTAATGACCTGGATGAGGGGATGGATTGCACCCTCAGCAAGTTTGCGGATGACACTAAGCTAGGGGCAGAGGTAGATACGCTGGAGGGCAGAGATAGAGTCCAGAGTGACTTAGACAAATTGGAGGATTGGGCCACAAGAAATCTGATGAGGTTCAACAAGGACAAGTGCAGAGTCCTGCACTTGGGACGGAAGAATCCCAAGCATTGTTACAGGCTGGGGACCAACCAGCTAAGTATTAGTTCTGCAGAAAAGGACCTGGGGGTTACAGTGGATGAGAAGCTGGATATGAGTCAACAGTGTGCCCTTGTAGCCAAGAAGGCTAATGGCATATTAGGTTGCATTAAGAGGAGCATTGCCAGCAGATCCAGAGATGTGATTAATCCCCTTTATTCGGCTCTGGTGAGGCCACATCTGGAGTATTGTGTCCAGTTCTGGGCCCCCCACTACAAAAAGGATGTGGATGCATTGGAGAGGGTCCAGCGGAGGGCAACCAAAATGATTAGGGGGCTGGAGCATATGACCTATGAGGAGAGGCTGAGGGAGTTGGGTCTGTTTAGTCTGCAGAAGCGAAGAGTGAGGGGGGATTTGTTAGCAGCCTTCAACTTCCTGAAGGGAGGTTCCAAAGAGGATGGAGAAAGGCTGTTCTCAGTAGTGACAGATGGCAGAACAAGGAGCAAAGGTCTCAAGTTGTGGTGGGAGAGATCCAGGTTGGATATTAGGAAAAACTATTTCACTAGGAGAGTGGTGAAACACTGGAATGGGTTACCTAGGGAAGTAGTGGAATCTCCATCCCTAGAGGTGTTTAAGTCTCGGCTTGACAAAGCCCTGACTGGGTTGATCTAGTTGGGATTGGTCCTGGTTGTCTAGCTGGTGAGTCTTGCCCACATGCTCAGGGTTCAGCTGATCGCCATATTTGGGGTCGGGAAGGAATTCTCCTCCAGGGTAGATTGGCAGAGGCCCTGGAGGTTTTTCGTCTTCCTCTATAGCATGGGGCATGGATCACTTGCTGGAGGATTCTCTGCATCTTGGGGTCCTTAAACCATTTGAGGACTTCAATATCTGAGATATAGGTGAGAAGATTATTCTAGGAGAGGGTGGGTGAGATTCTATGGCCTGCATTGTGCAGGGGGTCATACTAGATGATCATAATGGTCCCTTCTGGCCTTAAAGTCTATGAGTCTATGAGTCTTCTAAGAACACTTTAAAAATACAAGCTGCCTGGATTTTTAAAACATTAATGAGAAGTCGGTAGTGTCCCTTTGGGCCATCAACCAGCACTTATGATTTATTCATTTTACTCTTGGTTTGGAAGTCGGAAGGAGGAAAATGGGGACTGGCTTTTACACAAGACAGCTAATTTTTGAGAACAAATGGGAGGGGGAGGTGTCTTGGAGGAGGAAGAGTGGGCATGAGTCCAGCAACACGAAGGAAAGACAGGAGTATGGGTGAAGAAGATGGCATGGCCTTAAGCCCAGACATCCGCACCCACAGCTGCCCTACAAAGTTTTCCCCTTGTAGGCACTGGAAAGACAAGCAGAAGTAATGGCTGCAGTTATGCTTGCAGCTGTAGCTGGGATTGGGGACAGATACAGAGGCATTACTCAGCTAAGTAATAGATACAGAGGCATTACTCATTACTTCAGCTTGCTAAGATCCATGAGGTCTTTGAGGTGCATTCTCCATGAATGGTGTTTAAGTGACACATTCCAGCCCTTTTCACGTCTCTGCTAGAGCTACGTTGCCCATGTGACGACAGGGTGCAACTCCAGGAGGAGAACTGCTGTATTTGAGAGACATGTTCTCTTTGGTGGAAGGGGAGCCCGTTGCCTATGGAGCATTTATCTCCTGCATATTGGCAAGGCGGTGAGGCTGGGAATGAGGCTACGCCAATGACAGCAGTATTTCCAGACCTTGCTAAGCAGTGGTGAAGCTGTAGGAGCGAAAGTGCTGAGGTGTGCAATGCGGCAGCCAAGGTCCCTCGGCGAGAGACTCTTGTGTTTCCTTTTTGCTTGTTTTCACCATCGCGCTGATTGGGCCCTGATTCCAGGCAGGGTGCCGTGCTAGTGTGAAAAAAAAATCATGTTTTTATGATTATCTCTGGTGCTGTCATAAGCCATCCTCTCTGGCCCTGGCTTTCATGTTTGTTTTGTCCAAGGTGTGCTTAGAAATGCAAACTGGAAGGCTTTTGTTCTAGGGAGAAAGCTGGCCCTGAACCCCAACTCTGTCCCTTCTAAGAAGGCTGCAATGTCTGGGTAGGTCAGAAAAGACAAGAAGGGGGAACTTTTGCCAGCCTCTCAGGTCCTACCTGTGTCTAGAAGTATCCCTCAAGTTACTTAGGAGGTAGACCCAAGGTCCTGCACTACCGTGTAATGACCTGTGTGTGTATTGGTGTGTTAATGGATGTTCCCTTCAAATGGTCCTGAAGAAGATCCGATTGTGCATGAGCATATATCCATGTGTAACTATACCTAGTAGGGATGTAAATGTTAACCGGTTAACCCCTACAAAGTTAACATTTACATCTCTACTAGGTATAGTTATATACCTGGGTATAGCATTAGCCTTACTGGCATGCTTACCGGATAAATAGTTAACCAGAGGGCCCAGCCAGTAGGAGCAGCCCCCCTGCCCATGGCGACCTAGCTGGCAGGACCCTGGCTATAGTGGGCCGGCGCAATTTCCGCCACCTGCGGCATGGTGTGGTGTGAGTCGAGCCAGGGCAGTCCCCAGCCCACAGCTGGTGGTTAACCGTTTAAGCAAAATCATTTAACCAGTTAACTATTTTAGGCATTTTTTAAGTCCCTAAGACATAATGCGGTCTTGTATTCATGTTAATTTTAGCTAGAAACACTGTTACTCTTACCAGTTACTCTGCCTTTTGTACTGATGAGACATTAGCCGAGTGTTGTCCCGTTGGATATTTCTGTGTGGTTTCGCGGGGACTGCCTACCCCACGCCCAGTGGAGACAAGCTGTGATCTGCATTCCTGGAGGCAGGTGGAAGATGTCTCTCAATGAGCGATCTCAACTCTAGAACTTGCCATCAAGTGGTTTGGCCAATGCTCAGCCTCTTCCAGGATACCATGCAAAACCCACGTTTTTCCTTTCTGTTGCAAGGGTTTGGGCCTCACCTCATGGGCTGCAGCAGCTTATGAATAAATTGTGTAGGGAGGTTTTGGAATCTCCATCACTGGAGATATTTATTTGCAGATTAGATAGACATCTGTCAGGGATGATCTAGATCAGGGATGGCCAACCCATTTAACAAAGAGAGCCAAAACAGCCGTGGAAAAAATGCAAAGAGCCGCACCAGAACTGTCGAGCAAAAAAATTATTTAAAAAAAAAAGGAGGCTGCCCCTTTAACACAGCCACCATCTTTGGCATCATTTTTAAAACCCCGCAGCTCCAACCCGGTAAGCACAGGGAAGCCAGGGGCTGCAGGGGAGCTAGCGGGGGGTGGGGGCCATTTGGGGGCAGTGCAGGAGTGGCTTCGCAATCCACACTTTTGGGGGGCAAGAGCTACATGCAGCTCACAAGCCGCAGGTTGGCCACGGCTCATCTAGATGGTGCTTGGTCCTGCCATGAGGTCAGGGGACTGGACTTGATGACCTCCAAGGTCCCTTCCAGTTCTAGTGTTCTAGGATTCTGTGAGTTCCCACTTGGGGTTATAGCTCTTTTAAATGATGAATGTAGAATACATTCGTAGCTTTACTGGTGTTGGGGAGGGATTGACTGGGAAGGACCACATGATGCTGAGTTTAAAAAGCTTTGAGAGGGATTTAAACACACTTGGTGTGCAGATAAAAGTCAAGGCTGTTGCCTGCATACACATGTGGATTGGCCCACAACTCCGTTGTGAAGGGCTATGCTGCTGGTGTGTATGTATATGGTCTCTGCTGCAAAGGTCCCCGTATTGTTCACATCCTTCCGGAGAATGTCTGATAAGCATCAAATCAACATGTGCTGCTTCTCGGGCTGGTTTTGCTTTTGCTCTTGGCAGCGTCCTCAAAGGAGTTGTGTAATAAGGGAACAAGAACAATGCTGTTTGAAACATGTCGAATTCCAGAGCATTGACCCCGTGGGTGATCTCATGGAGGTGCAATTACTCGTAAGATAAACCAGGCCTTGGTTGTGAAATATTTGCTCTTGTGATTTGCTTGGACAGGAAGCGGCTGGAGCGCGATTGGCCCTGACCTTTCCCAGAAATCGCTTTAGTGCGCTCTGTGGGCAGAGGAAGTGCAGGGATGTTCTTTCTAGCGCTGCGAGCGGGAGAGGAAACCCAACTGATAACAGCCCCCTCCCATTAGAAAAGTTGAGAAGGGAAGATTTCACACCACGCAGGGCGGTGTGTCATGGCCGACGGGGTGCAAAACACGCGTCTGCTACTGAATGTAAGTAGGGATATCGCACTTGTGTCCACAGTCGCCAAACGTTAAACACAGGCCTCCAGGAACCCAGCGCCTCTGCTCTGCAAGCGAATCTTGGCTTCTGTTTCTAAAGGGACAGGCCCTCTTCCCTGTCTCATCCCATGTGTGCTAAGCTCGTCCCCTTTCTCATTGCTGGTAACGGGACCCTTCAGGCATTGCTCCTCTTCCACCTCTTCTCCAAAGCCCCGTCCCATCACTCACTGCTCTCCCCCCATTGCTTGCTGGGCTGTGTCAACCTCCCTCCTCTCACAACTCGTCTCTCACCGCCCCGGGGGCTGGGACGGGAGCTGTTGCAGTCCAGCAAGGAGCCCACCTGCCTGAAGGAGGCGGCCCCCGGTGAGCAGGGGCTAGCCTGGGTTAATGACCTGGCCCACGGTAATTGGACTTTGGTGTCCAGTCAGTACATCTGACCAGACATGACAGGTCCCTCCCCACCTTTTGACTGCACATTCTGGTCAAAAAGTGAGCACCTGGCAACCCTAAAAGGCACCAAAACCAGACTGTTGGGCTAAAATTCAACCCTACTGTGTCCTGGGGAGGGTTTATGGAAGCTGTGTCTATGTGTGTAGGGGTCCCCTTCCTTTCCAAAGGTCCTAGAGAGGTCATGGAGCTGTTTCCCAGGCAGGAACCACGCTAGCCCTCTGACGGGGGGAGGGGAGGTGGCAATTGCCCCGCGGCCCAGTGATTCAAAGGGGTATTGCAGCTGGAGTCCTGGGCCCTTTAAATCTCCACCGGAGTTCTGCACCACATGTTCTGATCAACTCTGAGGGCTGCTGGGGTAGGAGGCGCCATGTTCTGGGCAATGCTAAGGGCTGGTGTGGAGGGAGCATGCTCTGGGTCTGCCCTTTCCGCCCGAGGTCCCACCTCTTCCAGGAGTGCAGAGCCGCTGCCCCGCCCACCTTGCCCAGGGGCCTGTGGAGGCTTTTGGTGCCCCTGTGTCTCCCTTTCATGACAGGGTATGGCTGGGGTATATGCCACATAACAGCAGATCCCCAAGGGCTGCTCTTTACCCTCCAGACCTGCCACAGCACCGCCTTTGCACACAGCAAAGAGGGATCCTCACAGGCTGGAAATTCACCAGCCCTGCTTCTTTGGGCACCCCCAGCAGAATCTCCTCCAGGATTTTGTCCAGAGTCTCTGAAGAGGAAATAGAGCATTTAGAACAGCTAGTTAGTGCCTGTGTATTCAGTCGTCCGCAGCTCTGAAACTTACCACACAAGGCACTCCAGGCGCAGAATCAACCTTCCAGAATCAGAGTCCAGATTTCTCTTTAAAAGTTAGACTGCTGGCTTTTCTTGATTTCCACTGCAAGCGTAAACCCCGGGATCTCTGCCCGCGTCTGCAGACCAACAGGATCAGTGGAGCTGAGCAGCGTCGGCAGCCCGCATTCTCCTTCATGAAGTGCTGTCTTGAGACACGAACAATGACCGCGTCCATGGCGTGTCAGGGAAGACGGTTCTCTCAGAGACGTGGAGCGAACATCTTGTTTATCCCACAGTTGCAAATTACCTCCCACAACTGACGATGGTTGGAGCAACCCAAATCCCTTCCTAGCCTGCTACCATAATCTCTGATGCCTCGCCTGGTAATTCTCCAAGAAGGCTAATGGCACATTGAGCTGCATTAGGAGGAGCATTGCCAGCAGATCTAGAAAAGTGATTATTCCCCTTTATTCAGCACTGGGGAGGCCACATCTGGAATATTGTGTCCAGTTCTGGGCCCCCCACTATAGAAAGGATGTGGATGCATTGGAGAGGGTCCAGCAGAGGGCGACCAAAATGATTAGGGGGCTGGAGCGCATGACCTATGAGGAGAGACTGAGGGATTTGGGCTTATTTAGTCTGCAGAAGCGAAGAGTGAGGGGGATTTGATAGCAGCCTTCAACTGCCTGAAGGGAGGTTCCAAAGAGGATGGAGAGAGGCTGTTCTCAGTAGTGACAGATGACAGAACAAGGAGCAATGGTCTCACGTTGCAGTGGGGGAGGTCTAGGTTGGCTATTAGGGAAAAACTATTTCACTAGGACTGGGATGGGTTTCCTAGGGAGCTGGCGGAATCTCCATCCCTAGAGTTTTTTAAGTCTCGGCTTGACAGTGCCCTGGCTGGGATGATTTAGTTGGGACTGGTCCCGCCTTGGGCAGGGGGTTAGACTTGATGACCTCCTGAGATCTGTTCCAGCCCTAGGATTCTCTGATTATACAGAATGAAAAGGCACAACTCCGAAGCACACTCACCGGGAGGCATCCTAAGGCACTGTAAAATAAAGAGACTTGAATATCCAGGCCCATAGCACAAGGGATGATACACTGTGTGTATCCTACGATTTCACATTGAATTCAGAGAGAAGCCTCCATTTTTCTGAATGTGCCTGAGGCCGAACTAGAAATAATTAAATCCTTAGGTTCCTGTTGGTAGCTAATTGGCTAATAAGCTGGCTCAACACTTGCCAAGGCTCAGTTGAGGTGGTTCCTAGAGACCTGGAGCTCCCAGGAGACCTCACCAGGGGAGGGGGCTGGAAGTTATCCTCTGAGAGCGTCAGGAAGTCCGGCCTGCTGCCCGAGAGAAGAGCTGCAGTGGATAGATCTGTCCAGACTCCTGGCTCCAGTGAAAGAGTCTCCTCAGATAGTGACAAGAGTCTAACTCTCCAGGGAAGGGACATGAAGCAAGAGAACCTGGCTGGGGGGCATGCTGGATCCAGGTGAGAATGGATTCACTGAGCGCGCCTGTGTCTCCCAGCTAAAATGCCAGGGTGGAGGTTTGCTTGTGTTTTCATTTGGCCTTCAGTTAATCCGCTTGACCTGTTGGAAGGGGCATTGTTCCTGAGATAAAGCCCTGTTGAACTCATTGATGTGAAAAAACAGAGTCAGGCAGCACCTACAACCTATCATTTTGCCAGCAAAATTACTACGAGGCAGATTCGCCTTGTGACCGGCAGGTTCTTCGTGTGATCTGCCTTTCTGCAGCAGTTGTACAAGTTTGCTGAGATGTTTGTACACGTTACAAGAAGATAAATGGGAGTTCGGTTATTGCATCTCAGTTCTGCCAACCCTCAGCATTCCAAAGTTCATGAGACTGCCTTAAAATGCTTGAATAGTGATGGAGATGCAGCCGTGTTCATCTGGTCTAGCTGAAATAAAAGACAGGACTATGCAGTAAAGTGCTGCATAGCCCTGTCTTTTGTTAAAACCCTTGAGATTTTAAAAAATATATTGAGGGTTCTTTTATTTGCCTTTGCTTTTTGAACCTGTAGGTGGTCATATTAAAAAACTTTTCTTCAAAACAAGAGGGGTAGCTATTTACTACTCCTTTATTTAAAGCAGGGCTACTCAACTGTGAAAGCCCCGGAGGCCAGAGTGATACTCACAGCACATGCTGAGGGCCTTAACTTAAGTGTGGTTGCATATACATGCAAATATATATGCAAATATATGCAAATAGCATCTTTCACACTGATGGGGATGAATACAAAGTACTTCCCACAATGCCCCAGTGCTCCCAGCACCTCCTTCCTGAGGGCTAGAAATGTCAACGCCTTGTACGCATCTGTTCCAGTCAGCCTGTCTGCTTGCATCTTTCAATGGGAGATGCCTCATGGTGTGGAGTGTATTCCCAGTGGAGGCCATGTTCAAAGGATCCCACCTGCGGGCCCCATGTTGAGCCCTGTGCAAACCCAAACCACACTGTGGGCCGTGTGTTGAGTAGCCCTGATTTAAAATGAAAGCTGAGATGCCCACAGAATCACCTGACTACAGGAGCTGAGGTTTAACAAAACCATCCACAATCAGGATACTCTCAGTAAAATTCTGAGTTGCCAACATGTATACCTTGTTTAGGAACGGAAGATGGCAGAGGTTTTGAACACCCCATCATATGTACAAACTGTTAGAATTCCATTTGTACTAGAGCTTTATTTTTACCGGGAGAAGCCTGTGTAATCCAAGGGCTTGATTTAAAAAATGAAAATGTCTACACAACAGTAATGAACTTCATTCCAAGTTTCTGATGTACGGGTGTCCGCCAGGCACAGTGATGGAATACTGGGATGTATGGCGACTTCTGCAGATGCTTTTAGCTGAGGTCAGCAGTTCCATTGGTTTGAACATGCTGCCTGTTAGAAAGTGATAAATGCTCGTCAGTTATCTCTTATTTCCAGACGCATAGCACTACCAAGTTTATACTTTGTAGACTCCTTCCAGGCTTGTCCTGCAGCTAGCATAGCGCAGATTATTTTCAAAAGATACCTATCTTCAAGGATGCTATGTCCCCTACTTATAATACTAGGGAGATTTCCACCAGGCCCAATCTGCATATTTGATTGAGCTGCTGGGTTTGAGTTATAATAATGTACCAGTTCTTCAGCAGCTTTGCAAACACACAGTTTAATTCTGTGTTTCTTCATGGCTGACTAATATCAGTTGAAGCTTAAGCTCACCAGTGAAGGGGGCGCCCAAAGCCGGCAGGGTTATCAAACCTGGGGATATTTTCATGCAGTCGCAGTGTTTCAAGCTGGGGCTGATTTCTCTGCAAGCCTCAAATGGAAACACCATGATTGCACGAGGCCAGGTCATTTGCCTAGATCTGTGGTGTCCAACATGCTAGCCACGTATGGCTATTTGGCAGGTTGAATATGGCTAGTTTGCTGCAGAACTGGTTGGACACCACGGGCCTCACTCCGCACCCAACCTGGAGGCCTAGAGGCCTGCTTTTCATTTGGTCTCTACCCTTTGACTTCTTGGTCTTTGCCTCTCCACCCCAGCTGGGTGCAGTCCCCAGGAAAGGGTGAGGTGAGCGAGCAAGCCAGAGTATGAGCCAAATTCTGATCCCTTTAGTCACTCAGAGGAGTGGGTCACTTCCTAAGTAACCCTACTGAAGACAGCAGTACCACTGGCACTATGCACTTTTGATAGTGTTTCCCTTGTCTGAAACAAAGACTTGAACTGCATTGCCTGTTATACAACCAGCTTCCCTTACAGTCAACACCTCATTGACATCAAAAGCTAAGTATGGGACACTGCCAGCCTCGTTAGCACGAGGACTACAATTGACAGGTACTTTTTTTTTTCTCCCTCTCCCTTCTTATTCTGAGAGTCCCCCATTTTTTCTCCACTCAGGCTCATCTCATCTGAAGAACTGGGTTTTGCCCACAAAAGCTCATGATACTCTGTCTATATTTTTGTTAGTCTCTGAAGTGCCACAGGACTCCTCGTTGTTTTTGACAAGAGCAAAGGTGCTGAGGCAGGGCCCTAAGAAAGTCCTCTGTTCTGTGTGACATTAAGTGCTCAATGAACTCATAAAGAGCATTGCATAGGAGACCCACAGCTTGCTAACCCCATTGTCCCAACCACTCGCTCGCATCCGTGAGAGCTTAGCCCGGACGGCTTGCAGGTTGAACAGATGCCCATATCTGAAGAGCTTCTACCAAGAAGTTTGAAACATTCCCGTGCTAGACATGAGTTCAGTTTGTTTCATCTCTGGTAACGATCTACTTGAGCACTAAGCCCCTGATAGAGCAGCCCATTCTTATGCAGAAAATCCTATGGACTTCATTATGACTTAAGCCCATGCTTTACTGAATAGCAATGGACATAGGAACAGATGGGCCTAACTAAGTAGCTAGTGTGAGGGAAAAGTATATAATAATGTAGTGCTGCGGGAATGTCCAAAAGCGTATGGAAATCCAGAAAATTGTTGTTTTATTATGGCTTAGAGCTTTGTACTGCACAGTAGATAGATGGGTTTTTATTCAAAGTCTCTTGGACTGCAGTATTCTATGTAACCGTTGTCTTTGTGGACTAAGGATTTGGTGGAGACAGATGGCGAAGCCTGGAATAGTTCACACTTTTTTCAAGACCCTGAGGTGGTAACGTTGCCTCTATTTTGCTGCATATGGCAATTTAAATAAGTAATCACTCCTCTTTTGATCAGCATGCGAGAGAAGCTTTTAAGCCAAGACTAAATAACAAATGTTTAACAAATGAATATCTACATACACACAGACAGACTTATCGGCGTATACACGGTTTTTACATGAGACCTATTTTTGAAAATTCTGCACCAGTCGGGGCTCCTAGTTCCATTTACAGCAGCCTCGGGGCTGCTCTAAGTCAGTGGCTCTTAAAGCTTTTACCGTCAGGCCCTGCCTTTACCAAAGCACATGTGCTCAATCGCCATTTTCCTATTTACTGGAGACAGTATTCATACGTGTGTGGGTGCACGTGCTTAATACCAACTACTAATGAAACCCAAGAATGCTACAGTATAAACAAAGGAAAAACTATCATCAGACAAGAAAGTTTGCACAGCCCTGTACTGAGAAGTCAAGAAGGGTATGTCTAGACTACATGCCTCTGCTGACCGAGGCATGCAAATTAGACATACCGACATAGTCAGTGAAGGGGGATTTAAATATCCCCTGCTTCATTAGAATAAAAATGGCCACCGAGTTGTGCCAGCTCAGCTGTTTGTCAGCACACAGCGGCAGTCAAGACGGGGATCAGTTGGCAAGGAAAGCCTTTGCCGACCGATCCCTTATGCCTTGTGCAACGAGGTTTACAGGATCAGTTGGCAAAGGCTTTCCTTGCCGACCGATCCCCGTCTTGACTGCCACTTCGTGCCGACAAGCAGCTGAGCTGGCACAGCACAGCGGCCATTTTTATTCTAATGAAGCGGGGGATATTTAAATCCCCGCTTCATTGACTATGTCGGTATGTCTAATTTACATGCCTCGGTTGGCAGAGGCATGGAGTCTAGACATACCCGAAATGTCAGAATTAGTGTTGCCTATTTATCATCGCTGACATCTGTTTATCCCAAAATCTCTCAATTATCTATTGTGGGACCAACTTCTGCTGGTGAGAGAGGCAAGTTTTTGAGCTTGACATAAATGTGAAAGTTGAAAAGATTCTGAATTTTTCTTTTTAAAGTACGACCTGAGTTCAGCTGTTTGAGCTGGGAGAGCGAGTGCAGTGCTGCCTTCTTTGTGACACGGCTCTATTCAGCAAGGGACTCCAGCAGGCTGAGAGATTGTGACTATGAAAACTGTAATTCTCCCAATGGGCCACACTCCAAAATCCTCCGAACATGGCTTGTACAGCAACAGGAAAAAAATGACATGGGCTAAAAAACCAGCAAGACCCATGGAGGTCTGCAATAGATGCTGTAATTGTCAATATTTTGCAATTTCTATGCTTTCATTTGGAAACAAAACGAAGTTTCTGCTTTCCATTGTGAAGGTGTAGCTTTCACAGATGTGCTGGCGAGGCACAGAGGGGTTTACCACAGCATTACTGTTGTTTATTCCACTGAATGTAATTTGTTCTTTCAGTTGAGAGAGGGTCATCTCTTACTGGGTGGTGGCAGCAACATTTAAATCATCAAATCCAACATGAAAGCAAGTCCTGACCAAAGTGCCCTCCATGTGCAGAATAAATGTTATGTGGTCCGAGGTCTGTGTGAATGTGCACCACCAAGAAAAACACAAGCCTAGCTGTGGGCGCTCTGCTAATCAGCTGGGTGGCATTGGAATATCTCCTGAGTGACTGCACAAGTGCACAGCTTGCAGGAAACACCAGTACTGACCAACCAAAAACAAAAAATGGGGCAAAACGGTAGAGAAAATAGTATCTTTCACCAGTGCTGTGCCCACTGTGAATGCAACACACACACCGTGTGCCTCACAATTGGCTGTGTCCATGGGATGATTCCATCCAGCCCCCAAATGCATGTGGGGGATGCGTGTGTTGAATGAAATGGGATCCTTTGCACCGCTTGACTGCACCAGAAGTGTAGAATTGCATGCTTGCTAAAATGCCAGCGCATACCACTGCTTTCATGGAAATACCCACTCCTAGTTGTGGGGTCAGTATCGGGAAACCTTGGCCTCTTAAGCAGGTATGGAATACAAAGGACCCGGTCCATTCAGGCAGTTCTGAAGTACGTCAGTAGGAAGTTGAGCATGCCAGATTAGACAGTTGATCATATTTCTCCTTTGAAAAAGGTGCCCATTCTGCGATGGTTTGTGCCCAGTCATGCACCTGGGTTGGCATTTCTTTTAAATAATGGGAGAATGTGAGAATGCAGTTATTCAATAGTTCTAAGGAGAGACCCTGTTTCGCTGTCTGTGGAAAGGGGATTCCCCCCCCCCCGCATCTGCTCCATCCTGGTCTCCAGACAGTGTCTGCTGAAACCTGGTGGACTGGCCAGAATCCATTTTTGTTTTTAATAACAGGGATAAAAAATCTAGCAGCCTGATTATATTAGCTGGCACTTTATTTTCCTGCCATTTTCATAGAATCATAGAACCCCAGGGCTGGAAGAGACCTCAGGAGGTCACCGAGTCCAACCCCCTGCCCAAGGCAGGACCAACCCCAACTCAATCATCCCAGCCAGGGCTTTGACAAGCCGGAACTTAAACACCTCTAGAGATGGAGATTCTGCCCCCTCCCTAGGGAACCCGTCCCAGTGCTTCACCACCCTCCTAGGGAAATAGTTTTTCCTAAGATCCGGCCTAAACCTCCCCCACTGCAACTTGAGACCATTGCTCCTTGTTCTGCCATCTACCACCACTGAGAACAACTTCTCTCCATCCTCTTTGGAACCCCCCTTCAGGCAGTTGAAGGCTGCTCTCAAATCCCCCCTCACTCTTCTCTTCTGCAGACTAAACAAGCCCAAATCCCTCAGCCTCTCTTCATAACTCAACCTTTAAACCTTTAACACTCTTTGGTTTACAACAATACCCTGGCACATAAAACTGTCCTCCTCTGTTGTACCACTGCTATATTATTACAGCAATATGTGACGTTCTGTTTCTTGTTCCTATTAAACTTCAGCATGCATATGTCATCTGGAGCAGAGATTTTTTTTTTTTAATTTGGAAGCTTCAAATGTATCTTTAGCTTAAGTTTCAAATGTATCTTAGTTTCCTTTGAAGCCAGTGGCAAAACATAAATTGATTCCAATGGGAGCTGGAACCCGCACTCTTCCATATAAGATTTAAGCAACATCCTGGTTTATTTCCTCTGTGGACCCTTAATTTGTTATTAGTTTTACCCTGTGAAACAATGGGAGAACTGAGGCTGTCCTCCAGAGGGGCGGGGAGGAAAGGCATGAAAATATTGCTAAATCCAAATTTCCTCCAGCCGACTGAAGTGTGAGTTAAAATTGGCCACTTAAGAATACAGAAACAGATGTGAGTGAGCGGCAGGCCAGCCTGGTTTATTGAACGTGGTTCTAAAATGACATCCTTTCAGAACTTCATTAGTGGGGGAGTGGGTAAATGGAGAGAAAAATGTGGTGATGCTTTGAACTGCACCCTCAGAGTGAATGCAGAATCAAGATGACTCTGGGTTGCACATTAAGATTCCATTGATAAATACAGGTTGAACTCTCTGGTCCAGAAGTCTCTGGTCTGGAAACATCCATGGTCTGGCATGATTTGAGTTAGCCAGGTGTCCACCTAGCGTGGGGGTGGCCAAGTTTCCCACAGTCCCATAAGGTTTGTTTACAGCCACCAGTCCTGGTTCTCAGTGTTCTGTGCTGTTTTTTAGCTCTAATTTACCCTTAAATGTCTTCTAAGAGGCCTGTAAGCAGTAGACGTGTTGGTAATGCCGCGATACAATATTGGTGTCTCGTGGTCCGGAAAATTCTCTCATTTGGAACCGGTGAGGTCCTGAGGGTGCTGGACTATAGAGGTTCAACCTGTAATGTAAAAGGGGGTAATAAATGATTAATAGATGTTTTTAATAGGTTGTTAATTAATTAATTGAGCCCAGCAAGTCAATAGGTTGCTTTTGATGCTATATATCACCTTCTAGCACACTAGGTTATAACCATCCATAACTCATACTAACATCTGTTGTATAACATCTGTTAATCATTTATTAACTCTTTATAAAACCTTAAATAAAGCATGACCCAATTCTGGGTTGATAATATGGCTGCTAATCAGTAAAACGTAGCTGCAGGAGCTAAGTACGATTCATGGCACTCTTTTTATTTAGGACGACAGTACAGTGTGTTGACCCTTCTGTGAGTCCAATGGAATTTCAGTCCTGAGATTCAGGATATGGCCTGGTGACTCTGTATGACGATCCATGGGGCTTGAACCAGATCCACAGATCCCTTTGCACCCCACTTATTTAGTGGGTGGACTAAAGAATGGAGTACTGGCCTCACCAGAGGCTCTGCCCATGGTTGTCCTTACTGGAGGAGCCCTCCTGATTGATCCAGCTGCTCTAGGTAAGCTGGAAGGAGGTGCAGGAAGTGTCTGTTACCGGGAGAACCAAGGTGTAAATTATTTCTGTGATTCCAGGAAGGGTTAAATCAACAGTCGCATATTCTGGCGAAACAAGGTCATTTTTATGAGGGTCCTGCCTCAAGATATAAAACCATACATTGATTTTCCAGTAATGTAACTGGGAAGATGAAGGAAGGTGTACATCAATTAACCTGATCAGTTCAGAGGCAAAGGGACATTTTTGGTTACATCGTAACATTGAACAAAAGTTGTGCTCTGAAGATCAAAGAAGTTATCAGATGGAGCATTAGTGGAAAATCGTGCCATGGTAAGATGTTTTTTTGCTCAGGTCTATCAATTAAATTACTATCTGATCAATCTTTCCACCCTTTTTGTGTGTCCTGTGAAATTTGCTTTTATACCTTTTAAGCCTTTCTAGCGACTGCTGGCAAATTCAGCCCTGGAATCAGCCTCCTTCAAAGCCAATCCTATTTGTCTGATCACTTGGCCAATGGATTGTAAAGAGATGCTGTCCAAAACCTTCCGTCCATCAAAGTGCTTTAAAGCAGATTCCAGGAATGTTTTATGCATCAAACCAAATTCTGAGTCAAGCTCACACAGCAAACAGTCATAGCTGGAAAGAGAAAAATACTTTTTGCTAGCGGTCTGAATTTGCTCTTTGGAAAACAGGCAAATGTCCGGAAATCTCCTCTCCTTTTCCCCCCACTCATCTCAAGACTCCAAAGTTGAGGACCTTGACAAAGCTCTCCGATTCTGATTATCGTTGATAACAACCTCTGTGATCCTGCAGGCAGAAACAGACAGTAGCCGAACAGAAGTAGTGTGGCTGTTCACCTAAACAAAGGCCCTGACATCAGTCTTTCAGTAAGGTGGCAAAGAAGACCAGCCATGGGGTATTTTTAGAAAGCAGGATGCTGCGGGAAGTGACCTCATGCTCAAAGGGTCTGGTTTTCATCATTTTAAAAGTTCAGGTTGAACAAAAAATTTAGACTTGCATCTTTTTAATTCTCTCCCTTTCCTTGTTCATCTGCTGGCCTGCTCCTATCCTGTCTTCAGGACATTGCTCACACCAGCTAGCTCAGTGTTTCTTAAACTTTTTAAGACAGAGGAACACCAAGGATTCGGTAGGGCACTCACTCACTCACTCCACAAAGTGCAGTTTGAACCTGGCTTTTGGCACGAACATTACAAGTAAATTACCCCCCCACACACACACATACATTTCTCATTGCAAGTCAGTGTTACTGGCTTGGCACTTGACCCCTCCCCCGCCTCCCCCTTTGTGAATGACGGTGTGATCAGTTTACACCTCAGCCTAACCACTTACCATTATCCAGTCGCAAATTTGGAAAGTCTTCTGCTCCAAATTTGGGGTGTTGGAGATAAACAGGTGTAGCTGACAACTATGATTTATTGGCATATAATCTCCTCCAGTAACTACAACCTCTGCTGTGCAAAATGAATGTACCTGACAGCCTTCGGGTATGTCTAAATCCCTTGGCTGGCGTGTGTTGCCTGACTTGGCTGCAGGCAATGTTCCCTCAAATTTTTCCATTCATGTTCAGAATAAATTTTGTTTTGTGCACTGAGGCATGAGCAGATGGGCACCACCATTAGGAGGAACACATGTGAGCAGGGCCAGCTCACAACATTTTGGCACCTGAGGCGGGGAGCTCAAATGACGCCCCCATATCATCTTGCTTGGGCCAAAACTTTGAAAGGTCTCTTGTGCCCTCCTTCCTCCAGCACAGCACGCCACCATCTCTGTGCACCAGGAGCAGAGAGGATACATACACACCAGCAGCAGACACAATTTTCTACACTCTGGGTCCTAGTGGTGCCCCCCCACAGTCTGGCACCTGAGGCGGGTGCCTCAGTTCGCCTCGTGGTAGGGCCAGCCCTGCATGTGAGTGGCTGTGGGTGCTCTGCTAAGCACCTGGGCAGCATTTGAATCTCTTGTGGATGGCTGCCCAAGCATTCAGCTTACAGGGTTGTAAAATAGCAATGTAGACATCCAGTCTCTGGGATCTTCCATTCTTGCTGGGTCTCACAGCCCAGGCTCCAGCCCAAGCCCAGATGTCTACATGGCTCTTTTCTAGTCCGAGCCAGCTTGAGTCAGTTGACTTGGGCCAGTTGCAGGTGTTTAATTGCAGTGTAGACTCACCCTCAGTCACTGCACAATGTAGCCGTATCTAGACAGCCAAATTCTATCCTTTACTTCACATGCCTGTCTTCCATTGACGTTTAAGGCTCTGGTGCAGGAAAGCAGTTAAGCCGTGAGTAGTTCTGCCAGCAATTCTATTGACTAAAATTAAGGAGGCGCATAAGGTGCTTTGCTGAATCAGGGCCTTAATCTACTCTAAAATGTGCAGTAACGGTTTGTGTGCTCCTCTGAGCCCAGCATATATCTAGTCATTGAAACTGAATGTTGTATATACACACAAAATTGAGGAATACCTTAGGTTGCGATGTTTGAAAAAGATAAAAAGCTCCTTTGGGATAATGGTTGACAGAGCTTTCTGGGGGAGGGGGAGGATGAAAAATAAACTCTCCCAGAGAGCAGCCCATAGATGGAAAAATCACAGGGTTTGTTTGACTTGATATTAAGAGGCAGAGGCAGAGTAGAGCTTTAAGGTACACGCCTAAGTGCTTTTTGCTGAATAGGAACGAGCTGTTGCATTGAGGCCTACTGATGTTTCTAGTGTCACATATAAATGAAATAAATTGGCTCTTTGGATGAGTTCTTGCTGAAGGGAGGCATGTATTTCAGGTCCGGAGGGTTCATTTCCTCCCAGGCAGGGGAGCCGTGCAATTGTACCGGTATAATTTGTACCTGTTTGTCAACGAATTAGAGAAATGCTCTAGGAAAGGATTTGTACAACAGCACACAGCCTGCAGGCTGGCGGAGGGGATGCTTTGGCTTCAGACATATGCTTCCAGGCACTTTTCTTTTCCAGGTGTCTGCAGAGATGGGTGCAGATTTTATTTCTTCCTTTGTGCCTATAGTTTGGTTTTAGACACCGATATTCTTTCAGTGACACTGCTGTCCCTGAGGTCAGCTATAGAAAATCGTTCAATGACATACACCGCTATTATTTCATTCGTTCTGATATTCGTCGACAGCACCTAATTTTTCAACTCGGTCTTGTTTGCCTGTTAAATAGCTGAACACCAAGTTGATATTTTTATAGCCCTGTTAGTTGTAGCAGTAAATTATTTTTAAATATTGCAAACTTGTTCAATAGTTTCCTGTCATACTTTTTCTCAGTAGTCAGACCAGATACAAAGTACTGATGAGGTGGGTTTTACCCACAAAAGCTTATGCCGTAATAAATCTCTAAGGCTGTGTCTACACTATGGGATAAGGTCAAATTAAGCTACTCAATTTCAGCTATGTTAATTGCGTAGCTGAAATTGAAGTACCTTAACTCAACTTTTGGCACTGTCCACATTGCAGGAAGTTGAAGGGTGAACACTCTTCCTTTGACTTCCCTTACTCCTCATGGAAGCAGGTCTACCGGCTCTGTTCAAATTAGCATGTCTTCACTCGACCCGCCAATTCGAACCCTGGAAAATCGACAGCGGCAGCTTCAATCTTCTCTGTAGGGTAGATGTGCCCTAAGAGCGTGTCTTCACTAGGAAATTATTTTGAAATAACTACATTCAAAATAATAACTCCCTAAATAACAAAATTGAAATAGCATGTTCACTCTACGGGGGAACCTTGAAATTAGTCTGAGGCAGGCTCTGTTAATGTGGATGCGCTATCTCGACTTAGAGCCCCAGGAAGCACTGGGGAGTAATTACTCTGAATGACTCTGGGAAGTAGTTATTTCAAAATAGCAGCAGTGGAACATCCACACTACTGCTATTTCAAAATAAGTGTTTGTCCCCCAGGACTTTGAAATAACGGGCTTGGTAGTGTGGACGTTCCGCTTATTATTTTGAAATAAGGGGGGCTTATTTTGAAATAACTCCCTTGTGTAGACCAGGGCTAAGGGCCACAGGACTCCTCGTTGTTTTTGCAGAGGCAGATTAACACAGTGACCCCTCTGAGACTGTATGGAGGATATGATCATATCCTGAGACACAAAACTGTGCTCTGGAGACAAAGATGGAACTGCAAGATGGGCCCAAAATAGGAAGCATAGTTTAGGCTCTAAGTCTGGCGAAAGGACAAATCCAGTCAGCTTTGCATAGCCTGCAGAATGTGATGGCTACTAGAATGCACCAAGTCCAGAAAACTTTTGGTATTGCCGTGAGTGTCATGATGGCTCATCGGTGCAACAGAAGAAGCGTTGGAAGCAGAACCTGCTTAGCAGCCCCAGGTCATGTAGCTCTCATACAAGTTGTCAGATATTGCAGCCCAGGTCCAAATTCGAAATGTCTAATAAGCCAGCCCTGTTTGGTTTCCACGCCACAGATCAGTGTATTTCTTGATGTATCAGCCTGCCAACCCTAGAACAGATCAGAAGGTGTGATCTAAAACTGCCTAAAGCACAAGTTATCCATCCTTGTCTGGGCAAGGGGTCAGCAGCCAGCATCTGTTTTCCTCCATTTATTTTGCACTTCATGTTATGTCTCTGGGCATAGGTTGCACCTTTCTGGAGTGTACTGAGGACTGTGTTGGAATGACAAGTTGTCACTTTAAGAGTGGAGGGGTTTTCTGGCCCTGCGTTCAGTTGAAGGGCTGGCTAGGGAAGTGTGCATTCAGTTCTGCAGACAGGCAACCTAGAATACGCCGGAGGTGAATGGCGCCTCTCTGGTTTAGGAAGCAGCCTGCTTTGTCGCTCTCGCTTTGGAGTCTGGGTGTTATTCTGACTCCTCAGACATCAAGTAATGCTCATTTGCCAGAGTATTTATGCTTTTAGCCAACTTTTTATCTAACTTGCTGTGTATGCCATGGGTTGCCTGATTCTTTGAAATGGTTAATAAGAACTCCATAGATTGCCAACTGATACTACTTTAGTGAGCTGGAGGTATTCAGGATCTTGTCTCAGAATCAGGCTCCTCAGAATTAAAACTAACAAGTTCAGTCTCTTGTAGAGAAGCCCTGGCTGACTGGCAAAGAGACTCGCGCTGCGGGCAAAGCAAAGCATTAGCCACTGTTATTAACGTAATCAATAAAGACCAGATAACTCCAAGCCACATCCACAAATAGCAGTACTGCAGTATGAGGGAACGTCTTTGGTGTTACCCCCTGTGTGTGCTCATATAGATGCACACCCTTCCTTGGGGGCTTGGTGGGGAGAGACATATAAAATGTGTCCATTGGTCCAGAGCCCCCTCCCCCAAAGGTCGGTGGTGGACAACAACGAAGATCGGAAGGGTCCATGATGGACAGCTAGCTTGGCCGCTAAGTCTCCAGCCTCTTGTAGTGCGTGGGATCCTTCCGTCCTCAGATGTCTTTTGGCCATGTCTTCTAGTGTGGCAAGGTCACTCTGGACCCTATCCCTACCAATTGCTACAGTTGGAGAACTGCTGATCCAGGGCTCCTGTTCGATCGGAGTGGAAAATATTTTCAAAGGGAGAAGGGGGCAAGAACTGGTTTGAGGGGCTCTGTGGGCCTCATGGCTGACGCCCCAGCATGATCCCTCATCTCTCCCCCCACAAGACTGAGGTCCTGAGGTCCCCTGTCACAGTTGAAGTCCAGAAGCAAGAATGAGGTGGCGGGGGCAGGGGCGCTGGGAAATAATCAAGGAGAATGTAAACCCCAAACTCATTGTTCGCTGCTGCATTGCGTGACAGTGACGCTTGAGTTCTCAGCTGACCCCTCTGTACTATTGTGCAGATGAATGACACCTTGCCCAGTTCTAGTTCTGTGGGCCGGCCTCCCAGAGCCTCTCCTTTGTTGCCGCTCCGGCTGTGCAGCCGGGGCTGTAAATCATGATTCTGACGTCACCCCTTCTGGTGCCCAGATTTAGTTTCTCTTCTCCATTCCTCATTGGCGAGTGTTGGACTCTCCACCGTTAATACAAAGACCTACCTGTTCTGAGAGCCGGAGGGAGACACTGAAATGCATGCTTGTGGTACTTGGGGGTGTGTGTGTAAATCCTTCTACCCCAGTGGCACTCAAGTGGGTGCTCCCAGTGTGTATCTGTCTACAAAACACAGATTGTTCAGCGCCACCAGGAAACTCATAAAGCAGTGTCCAAATATGTTAAAATATGCAAAAGAAGCTGGTGTTGTTGCCGCATCTTGTGTACCAAACGATTTCCCTTTGTTTTCAGGTGAAACTTAATCTGAGACATGATGAAAAAGAATCACTAATCTAAAATTGGGTTTTCTCTTTGAGCTCAACTATAAATAATTTAGTCTGAGTTAGCTTTTCTGTGATTGGTGCTTACCGATAAAAGCTTTGCTGATTGCATGGACAAGTAAAGACAAAGTTAAATTGGGTAGGACATCGATAAGGATGAGAAAAACAGTGCATTTGTTGCCAAAATGTGACGTCCTAAAGCTTAGCAGTCTGCGACTGTGCCGCTTAATGGGGAGTGAGCAGGAAAAAGGAGAGATTTGTTCACATGCAGCAAATTACAAATGATCCAAGTGCGGGTTTCCAACTCCAGGTCTTACTGCAGTTTTAAATTCTTTAATTCCACTGATACGGCACTGTAACAGATGTGAGCTTATGAGATGCTCCTAGTGTTAGAGGCAGATGGAATAAATTGGCTATCAGGAGATGTATAGGAAGACCGAGAAAGCGTGTTTCATTTCAATTATCCAGTTAAAGCAAAGGGCACTTTGAAAAAGGAGTTGAGGAGATCTATGCAGGAGCAGCATACACAGACAGAACCAAAAGGGAGCGTATAGATTGTCTCGCCAAGAGCAACAGCCTCCACTTAAAATTAATTCTGAGGTAAAATGATGTCTGGTCCATATCCTCTAGGCAGAACCATCCCTCACATGCATGCTGCCGCCTCTCTGTCTTTAAGGTGGGACACGCTCCTGGAAATGGTTTCCCTTCGTTTACAGGGCAATTTCTCCTCTGAGGTAGAGATTTGTGGCAGCTGCTTGGCTTTGCCACAGCCAAAGGAAACCAGAGAATAACAGTAATTATGGAGATGAGTCTAGCGTGTGAGGAGACGGACATGGATTACTAGGGCATCGAAGAAAATCTCCCCCATCGACACCTGGAGGAAATTGTTACATATTAAAAGCATGTGCTAGGCTTTTAAAAGTGACTAGTGACGTCACCAGATTTAATATTTGGGTGCCCAACTTGACATAACTTGGAGGAGCCTGATTTTCAGGGAGTCAGCACAAAATCAGGCCTCAAAATAGCCACCCCAAATTGAAGGCTGCCAAAATTGCCAGTCCCTTTTGAAAATCTTGGCCATCATGTGGATACCAGGATTCGCTAGTCAATTGTAGCGTAAATACCACAGACACGTCCATATTCCCACAGAATGACTGAGTTGGGAGTGAGCGGACATCATCCGAGTAGCCTAGCACACCAAACTCCTAGAGCAACAGGCCACATTGTCACTGGAGGGAACTACAATTGAATCAGTTGCGATGGCCTTATTTCCATCAGGATGTGTGTCATTGTCATGTGGCTGTTGACGCAACCGTGAGAAAAATGACATTGCACCAACAAGATGGGATTGTTTTTGGCTTCCTGTGTCTTGTTTCCTCCCCTTTCTGGCCTCCAGTCTGTCCCTACCTCCTCTTCCTTTCGTGGCTGTGGGGAGATACCTCTCCCTCTGTGTGTCTGAGGTAGTGTCCCAGGGAGCTCCTATGCTCATTTTGTTGCAAACCCTGCCCCCGCGCTGCTCCACAGACTCGTGGCAGAACTGAAGAGGAGCAATGATCAATCACTGGGTATATTGTGTGGGGGCCATGAAGAATTTCCTGATGCTCCTGCTGAGTGTCACTTCCCTAGTGCCAGGCTCCTACTTTCCCTGGAATTCATTTGAAGAATTAAATCAATGGCTGTTAGGAGCCTAAGTATATTTTGAGGATCGGGGTATTAGGTTCTCTATGCCTCAGTTCTCCATCCGCACATTGCCCTACCTCACTGCGGTATTGGGAAGGGAACTGATGCCACAGTGATTGGAAGCCATAGAAGACGCAAAAATGGTTGGGAAACCCGGTGCCCCTGATAGAATGGTCTTGCGGAAAGGTATGTCACAGAGATTTCCTTCCCTTTGTGGCCTTTCTGGCAGGGAAGGTGGTGTTTAGGTCTATGTTTGCAGAGCGCATGTACGGATGTTAATTTTAGATTAATTGGCTAATCAAATAGTCGATGCAATTTGCATCGACTATTCCATTAGTCGATAAGGGCGCCTCCGCCTTTGAAGTGTAGCAACAGCCCCTTTGCTACGCTTCAAAGGCGAAAGCGCTGCAGGGAGCACGGGGCCAACTGATCCTGGGCTCCATGCGGCGCTGCCGCTTTGAAACGCCACGTTGAGCCAATTAGCAGGTTCCACGCAATGCTGGCCCCAGGCTCCACGCAATGCTGCTGCTTTGAACCACCCCCTTCTCTTCCCCGCTCCCTTGATGCCTCTTCCTGATAGCGGCAGCAAGGGGGGGAAGCAACTAGTCAGCACTTGCTTGTCGGATAGTCGACTAGTCATTCACATCCCTAGGTGCATGACATTTAATCTTAATTAAAGTGTACTAAAACTATTATTTAGGGCCAATGCCATGGTGGAGTCATCATAGAATCATGGAATCCTAGGGTGGGCAGAGACCTCATGAGGTCATCGAGTCCAGCTCCCTCCCCAAGGCAGGGCCAACCCCAACTCAATCATCCCAGCCAGGGCTTTGACAAGCCGGAACTTAAACACCTCTAGGGATGGAGATTCCACCCCCTCCCTAGGGAACCCTTCCCAGTGCTTCCCCACCCTCCTAGGGAAATAGTTTTTCCTAAGATCCAACCTAGACCTTCCCCACTGCAACTTGAATGAGCCCTGGGTGAGGAATTCTGTAAACAGTGTCGCTCCATAGTTCCTCGGGGGATGTCAGAGGCTTTCTTCTCCATTTTGGCTTTCTGTTCTATTAAATAGCTCTGCCTCAGAGAATTCACACCGGGAAAATCAGGGGATTGCTTTTCCCTGACCTAATGCATTGATTTCTGGCTGCAGCTGCCACCAAGCCATTAGATGCTGGAGTTAATCATTCTTAATGTTTATTGCCAGTCAGTTCCCAGATTCCTAATGTTGAATAATATCAATACTACTTGCAGCAGTTTTATTTATAGTCACATTCACGGCCGTTGCATAAGATCTGCCGAATTGCTTTATAACTGACATGGGAAGTTTAGACTCCAGACCAAGCAAGTAATAAAACTGGTAACAGGGAATTATTTATTATGCTCGCACACCCAAAAACAATGTTAAAAGAATAGGATTATGGTGGCAATGCAAGCAGTCAAATATTAGGATATGCCAGAATTTAAGGGTATTCTATGATCTGAGTTCAGCTTTCGTGTGCATATGCATTATGATACTTATCATCACATGCTATTGGTTTCTGTCAGACCCCTGCTTCATTCAGTGGACATGGTGGACGGGACTCAACCAATGATCACCTAGTCAATATTTTGCCTAGCACAGTGGGGTCCTGGCTGTGTACTGGGGGCTCATAGGTGCTACCATAATCTTAGTATATATTTTAGAAATGTGCATCTGTCTGTCTGTCCCTCTGTGAGTCTGTTTGTTCAACAGTAAGAGGTAGGACCACCATAGTTGGGATGCAGCTTCCTCTTATACTAACTTAAAGCAAGGTCAGGGTTTGGTTGTGCCAGGACAATGGGATGTGCCTGGAATGGGATTGTTTCTCATAAAATGGAAAGGGGGGGCTTGCAGGAGGGTGTTATACTGCAGAATGACCACAGGGGGCAGCAAGAGGCCAGAGATGGGGCCCAGGAATGCTATAACCATATTGAGCTGAGGGGTGGAAAAAGGAACAGCTGTCTACTATATATTTCAGAGAGTGTGTCTGTTTGTGTGTCTGTCTGTCAGCCAGCTGGGGGACATGCACCCCTTCTCTAGCTGTGCCTGCTGCAGCAGCCATGGACAGGTGCTTCTCACCTGGCCCCAAGCTGCTGTGGTGAGAGATGGCTGGGGTTGTCCTCTCTCCCCGGGGCAGCCTGCATCCTGACCCCCTCCTCCCCAGCCCCACCCCAGAGCAATGATTTAAATGAAGAAAAACGTATTTGAGTTACAGACCTGAACAACGCCAGGTAAATCTTCTAGAACAAATATAATAATGAAAATGTGAAGTTGTTTATCCTGACCTGTTTCAAGTCACACCATGATTCATTCCAATCTGATCCCATGCTCGTTGCTGCAGGACCCGAGCACTTTCCAGGGATGCATTAAGTAACATGACTAACATCTGTCTGATGTGGTGCTTTTCTTCTTCTCCTCAGGAGGAAAATGACATGTGTATTTTTCAAAATATTATTTGCACACGCTGTGTGTTTATAGTAGTGAAGGGAACCACTACTTGCAGCTGGAGGAGAAAGTCATGCAAGTTTTGGTGTTTCTTAAATCCTGTGGGTGTTTGTTCTATCTATGGTACTTATCTATCTCCCATTATCTGACGCCAGGTCTACCCTACCTGGAAAAGTCAACCTAAGATACGCAGCTCCAGCCACGAGACTAGCATAGCTGGAGTTGATGTACCTTAAATTGAATTTCTATGGCATCCCCACTGTGGGAAGTCGACGGGAGAAACTCTCCCATCAACTTCCCTTACTCCTTGCAACCCCACGGAATGCCGGGGTTGACAGGAGCACTAATTACTCCTCGTGGAATGAGGTTTAACAGTTAATTTGAACTAAGGGGTTTATCTCCCGCTTCTCTGCCGCATGTAGATGTGGGCACTTATTTCGGGCTAGTCAGTTTCCAAAATGGCGACTGGCCGGGAATATGCTAATCAAGTGCGGGATATTTAAATCCCGTGCTTCATTAGCAATTTCAGTCGCCCTCATTAGCCTCCCTAGTTCAAACTAGGGGGCTAGTGTAGACGTACCCTTTCACACCTCTTCTTACAAAACAGAACGCTGCACAGGTTTTTGTGGGACTGTATATTTTGGCTGGGCAGATCACCATAATTGCTGGCAGCATCGACAGTGACGTGCTGGTGCAGTTAGGGTCTGAATTAGACAACCCGAGGCTCCTCCCCCATTAGGGCACGTCTACACTGCAGGCAGAAGAGCAGTGGTAGCTCAGGGCTGGCCTACATGAAAATCATAGCTATGCTGACCTACCTCCAGGTAAATAGTGCTAAGTCGATGGAAGAAGTGTCCCGTTGACCTGACTACTGCTTCTTGGGGAGGTGAATTAACCAAAGCGGTGGGAGAACCCATCATAGCAAGCAACTACATTGAAGTATTCCAGCTGCAGCTATGCCACCATAGCAGTTTAAGGCTTGGTCTATGCTATCGGGGGCCATTGATCTAAGTTACGCAACTCCAGCTATGTGAATAACATAGCTGAAGTCAATGGACTTAGATCTACTTACCACAGTGTCTTCTCTGCAGGGAGTTGATGGCAGACACTCTCTGCTTGACTCTGCCTGCGCTTCTTGTTCCAATGGAGTACCAGAGTTGACAGGAGAGTACTCGGCACTTGATTTATCACGTCTATACTAGACATGATAAATCGACTCCCACTGGATTGATCACTCAAGCCTGCCTGGGACCTGAGGTGTATACTCGAGTGCCCCGCCCATGTTAGGCAGCTGGAGAGCAGCCTGTCTTTGTGTCAGGGGAAGCACATTTCTGGAATATCCTCATGTTATGATGCCAGGAAGTTGCTCTCTCAGACTACGTCTACACTGCAGACTTCTTGTGCAAGAAGATTTTTGCGGAAGAGATCTTCTGCAAAAACTTCTTGCGCAAAAGCATGTCCACACTACAAAAGCGGATCACAAAAGCGATGTGCTTTTGCGCAAGAGAGCGTCCAGACTGCATGGATGCTCTCTTGCAAGAAAGCTCTGATTTCCGTTCACAGAATGGCCACCAGGGCACCTGTGCTTCTTTTGATAATCTGTTTTTGTGCAAAAATACCCTGTTTCCCGTCCACACACACCTTTTTGCGCAAGAGCTCTTGCACAAAAAGGAGTTATTCCTCATAGAAGGAGGAATACCTATACTGCAAAAACCTCTCTCTTCTGTTGATTCATTGTAAATTTTCTTGCGCAAAAATGAGCTGTGGACGCGCCGCGAGTTTTTGCGCAAAAATAGCTGGTTTGCGCAAAAACTCTGCAGTGTAGACATAGCCTCAGGGGGGCCAGATTCAGGTTGAAGATGGGGCCTCAACCAACCAGAACCTCCATAGCATGTGAGCCAGGAAGGTCCCAGATCCTGTGTGGGCTAGCAGCCGAGGAAGCAGTTAGCCCTTGCGTTGAGCCTTTCCAAAGAACAGGTTTAAAATAGCAGCTATTTTAATTTCAGAAATGCCTTTCAGCTCTGTTAGATATCTTTAAAGAACACTGATTTCCTCTTTCGCCTCCTTCTTGTCACAGGGCATTTAGTGGAACCTTCAGGAAGGTTTCTTTGAGAATATCTGTCTTACGGGAGACCACTGCTGCGACACACAGCTGATTTCCGCCATTGTGACAATAACTGGAAGAGTGAGAATCGGTAGCTTTGTTAATAACATTTGTAACCACACTGACCAAGGGGAAAAGTTTCAGAAGCACCTCAGTGTTAACCAGATGTTAGTCATGTTGCTCAAGGAACAACTGGAGCGTGCTCTGCTATTCCAATGGCGAGTGCCGTATACAAACCTATATAGAACTAAATCCGTTCTTGCTCCATCTGGCTAGAACAATGAATGGCTTCCCTGATGCAAGCTGGCAACTGTGTTGTGGTCGAGTTAAATTCTAGTGGTGTCAAGCAGTCAGCCCCAGCCTCCAGCCATGCAAAGAATGAGAACGGAGTGAATTCACTGCTGGCTCTCAGTAGGGAGCCGCACAAAACACTAGCTGTTAGCAGTATTTGATGAAATGGGATAGGCTGCTATAGAAATTCAATACAGTAGGGTTTATAGATTTTTTTTTCTAGAAATGTATAGTTTTTAATAGAGAATTTTATCCCTTCTATGTCATTTTTAAACCATCCCATACAATTTAACAGAACATGCTGCCCCTGTTACGGAATTCCATAGATTAATTAAAAAATTCTGCAGGAATGTTTTCATTCTCTATTAAAACCTACGGGATTTTTCCATAAGGGTGAAGATTGTAGGATTCAGTTTGTGCTTGGCTACATGCCAACACGGTGGGTCAGATTCTGCCACCAGACACAGGCCCTTAGCACCTGTGGGTTTCAGTGAATGCTTCACGCATGCACGCAAAAGCAGAATTTGGGCCTTCATCAATCAATGGCTTTAGTCTGATTTGCAGAAAACCCCAGATAGCCTCAAAGATTAGACTGGGTTTAGATGTGCATGTTTCTTCTCTTGCAGAAGAGCCGTTTGGCATCTGCGGAGAGCGAGTTTTTACTGCTTCTCTCAGATGAACCCCCCTCCCACACACACACATTGCATCAAAATCCATCACAGCTAAAAGGCGTGAGACATGAGCTCATTGTGTGTGGTTTAAAACTATTTGAAGAAAGCTGCTTTTTGTCGATGTAAATTTTTAGGATGCCTGGAAATGATTTAGTTGCTAGCTTTCAGAAGGCTGAATTACTCTTATCCATCACTGCATAAACACAGTGCTACCTACTGTCAGTGGAAATATTTAACAGCTCCACAGGTAGGCTCTGGGCCCGTTTATCTGTGAAAATGCAGCAGATTTACTGCATGACTCATCCAGCAGCTGGATCAAAGGGGATTCCTGGGGTAGGAAATGCCCATTCCTCCCTTTTCTTTGTCTGTAGCACTACCAACAGTCCCTTGCAATTTTGCACACTTTCATCTATGCTTCCCTTTCACGTTTTACACAGGCTGTTTGCTCCCGTTCTCTCAGCTGAGCAGCAAAAGGGCTTTGGAGTGAAACCAGAGAGGCAATTTGATGGATGCCCACAAAAGCTGAGTTGCAGAGAAGGTCACTGGCTTGTTTCTCTTTCTTAAGGCACCACATGCAGCTGTTGGTTGGGAGAGTCAAAATAGCTGAGCGTTGGCCAGTTTCACTCCTGCTATATCAGTACGGACAGAGTTAGGCCAAACTTTTACCACTAGCTTCAAAGAGAGCAGAGAGATGCCAACGTTGAGCGCTATTGAAAATCTACTCCATAATGCTGCTTAGAAAGAAACAGAAAGGCAGGGATGAATAGGGTTTCAGCAAAGTTTGGGGATTCTGACAAGAGATGAGCCCAAGCCAAAATCACATGATTTAAACATGCCTGTGCATCTGGAAAAGTTCAGCTCTGAACCTCAGCCTCCTCTCTGTGGGCCATTTCTGTTTCGGCGCACATGAGAGCTGCATGTAACAGCGCCATCCGTCAGATAAAATAGCCTGCCTCGAATTTTTTTTTTCTTCAGCGTTAACAAGAACTGGAGAAAACATCAAGCCATAACCATCTATAGCTCGTTGCATTTCAAATCTAGTGTGCAGCTAAGCATGTGAAGTGGTTTTACATTGCCGCTCATAAGCATGGAAAAGAAACTCCTCCCAAGAGCCAAGAAGATTGTGAGATAGCTCCTTGTAACTAATGTATTTATGTGGGAATATGTCACAACTAACAAACTTACCAACGAGGGGCTAAGCAACAATGGCTGTTACACTTGCTTAATGCTGTATTTATACCAATCCTAACGATCCCAGAATCACAAACCAACCCCTCAAATTCATGAGACTGATTTATAAATCATTCAAAAGTTTCAGAGGGGTAGGCAAGTTAGTCTGTAACAGGAAAAACGTAAAAAACGAGTAGTCTAGTAGCACCTTAAAGACTAACAAAACATGTAGATGGTATAATGAACACGAAAGCTCATACCATCTACATGTTTTGTTAGTCTTTAAGGTGCTACTAGACTATTTGTTGTTTTTTAAAAATCATTAGCTTTTAAAAATACTGCCTGTTGGGTTCTTTTTCTGTGCCGTCTGTTTTTTTGAGTACTTACATGTCACCTTTTCATGTTTTCTCCACAATCACGAGGGCTAGAAACTTTCTGAAGGCAAGTTAAAAATCTGACATTAACATTTCAAGAGGTCGGGCTTTAAGTAAAACACTAGATATCGCAATACCGGCACCAAATCACTTTGAACGCCTCTTTAATCAAAGGCTTTTTGTTGTTGTTGTTGTTTGTTGTTGCAAAGGGTAGATGAACACCTAGGGTATGTCTACACAGCAAGGAGAAGCCTGCGACAGCTGCTTCCAGAGCCTGGGTCTACAGATTTGGGCTCACACTGTGGGACTAAAAATAGCTGTGTAGATGTTTGGACTCAGGCTGGGGGTGGAGGGCCAAAGCCTAAATGGGGGAGCATCGTGTCAACGTCTCCTTTGACCGTTACTGCTGCAGAATGCTTCTGGCTGTGTAAACACACCCCTCGGAGCTCACTCTCAGCCCGGTGTGCGTGTACAGGTTGAACCTCTCTTGTTCAGCACCCCGGGGACCTGACCGGTGCTGAACCGGAGAATTTGCCGAACAACGGGAGGTCAATATTGTAGTGAGTGGGTCTCTTTTTACTTTTATTTTGCGAGGTGCTTATTAATATCTGACTGTACCGATACACCCTATGTAAGCGTACACCTAGCCAAGGCTTCTCAGCTCTCTGCACATTGAAGCGTTAGTGTTGTTTTGCAATTTTACTTATTGAAACAAGGAATTAAGTCGCTAAAGCATAAAAACCATGCTTACGTTTAGGATCATTACCAACACTTCCACTGCTTACTGGGCTCTTAGAAGACATTTAGATCTAAATAACAGCATAGAGCACTGAGAGGACTGGAGGCTGTAAACAAATTTTATGGGTCCATGGGAAACTTGGCCACACCCACGATAAGTGGACATCTGGCTCTCTAAAATCATGCCAGACCACGGATGTCGCTGGGCTAGAGAGTGCTTGTCTAGAGAGGTTCAGCTTGTATTTAGGGATGTGATTCCACTTGAGAAAAAGTGTGATGATGTACTGCAATCCATCCCATTGAGAACTGATGCACAGAGTAAGCTCTGATTCCAGCAGTGCTCGGGTGCAAATGTGCATTTCTATTTCACACACTCTTTTTGCTTTTACTATTCCTTCAGCATTTTTGCTTCTCCCAGCCAACGGCTGAGGGCAGGGCAGACTGCTGAAATACATTGGCCTTCGCAGCAGGGCAAAGAGGCCATTATGGGTCTGATCCAATGCTGAATGAAGCCAAGGCCCATAGTGGAGAGAGGTGCGGTGGTTGCCCACTCTGACGGCTTTATTGCGAGTGTTGTGATAGTTGATGGTTTCTCTTAAAACCAGAGCTGCTGGAGTCTTCAGGGTGTGTCTAACAGCTGGGAGGGGTTCCACAGCAAGGATAAAAAACCGAGGCCATTAAAATAGCAGTGCAGCAGTCGAATCAGCTCAGCCTAGCCCTCCAAGTATGCACCCAAAGGGGGATTGTGCTATGGGCAGTTAGCCCAAGCCATCCTGTTGCCATTGTAACACTGCTATTTTTAGCGCACGTCCTCCACCCAAGCAAGCACATTTCTGTGAGCTACACTGGGAAACACCCTCCCAGCTGCTGTGTAGACATACCCTTTAGTGAGAATCTGTTTTCATTAAAAAAAAAAGAGAGAAATATCTAAGATATAGAAATAAAAAGATATAAAAGCAACATACACCTGTGGAGTAGTCTCTGTCCATGGTGGACTTTGCCCCCCATCCCTCCGCCGCAGCCCTTGTCCATGATGGGGGTAGGAGAGGACGCTGGAGCAGCCCTTCCACCTACCCCCTTTAATCAGTGAACCAGTTAAACATAATGTTTAACTGGCTAACCAATTAAATGGTATTTTACATTCCTAATTTGGAAATGGTCTCTGAGATGAATGGGAAGTCAGAGAAGGACTTTGAAGGTTTGCTTCTTATTATGTGTGAGAGAGAACCTAAGCAAAGAGAGAGAGGGAGAGAAATAGCACAGAATAAAGAACAGCTTAAAGTAAATGTATGATTTTTTTTTTCAAGTCCAGTCAGGAGAGTAAGTTACTCCCTCTGTGTTTGTCTGGCTAGATAGTATGGAGAACTAACGCTGTATTTTTTCTTTACCTGCTTTACAGTAGCACCCGTGGGAGCCATGCACAAAAAGAGGAAGATTTTTTTTTCAGAAGCACCCAAGTGATGTGGGAGCCAAGCACTCAAGGGGGAAATTTACATAAGCAATGAGGGTTGTGCTGCTAAATCACTTAGGTCCTTTTGAAAATCTCCCCCTTTGTGTGTTATAGGGGAATTTAGCCTGCGAGACTTCTGAAAGTTGTGTTTTTGGTTTTTTAAATGAAAAAGTTATGACAATTAGGCATGGCAAGGGGCAGGAATAAATGTTTTCATTTACTTTTACTGTTTACGCAAAGGTGAGGGGAAGTGAATGCTTCTTTCCCTCAAACTCCCAGTTTATAAAAAGGATATACAAGTCCATCTGCTTCATCAGGACTTGAATCCAATGAGGCAGGATAGTGGTCCTGTGCATGAATTGTCTCTTTAGTCTCTGCTTAGAACAAAACAGGTGACTTTCTGGTGAATGGTTGCATCTGTGTCAGCAATAAAGCAGCATTTGAGTAACATGGGCAGGTTCTTGACCATGTAATGCTCAAATGCCTGTTTCAGCACTTTCTCCAATGGAGAATTAACTTCTCATCACCTATTTTTAAAATAGCTTTTATTTTCATTCACGCGAATGCTGTTTCATCAGCCGTGTTCATTCCTTAAGTGCTGCTCAAGGGCCTGGAGTCCCATCAAGTTCTAGAGGAGTAAGCAGGAAAGGGAGAATATTTTAAAGAGACACCCATGGTTAAAAGAGAGATGGTTCATATTTATAGGAAGCTTGGCTCTGTTCATTCCCAGGAAATCTCCCAAACGCAGATGCAGACTAAGGAAGTAATACCAAGCCCATCGCTCCACAGTTAGGAAAAATCAGCTTGTGTGTGTGTGTCTGTCCACAGTAGCTGTTAGTTTTGTAACCATAGGACCTGATCCTATATATCTCTATGGAAGTGTAGCTCTATCAAGAATAGTGCAGTTATTCCTGATTTACACTGGCATAAGCAAGGAGGCAGTCAGGCTGGGGGGTGAGTAGTGGATCCTAAGTCCGGTAAATATCATCTCTAAAATTAAAATGTGTAGTGCTTTCAACTCAGCAGGCCTTAAGGTCCCACGAATTGCCATTCTGTATCTTTGTTTTCAAAAGCACTACCTTTGGGAGCGATTACCCTGGAGGATTCGAAAGCTCCCATTTGTAAATCTTGCGCAGGCAGATTCCTTCAAGATTATGGTTTGTTAAAACAAAGCAGACCCCAGAGACGACAAAGATTTCACCAACAGGAAGCAAACATATTCAAAAAACAAAAGAGGAGTTTGGTGACTCTTTCCTGAGGCATGACTGTGCTTTATTCTTCAGCCAGAGAAACTCTGCCAATTTTTTTTTCGACTCTTGTATTGGTCCGTGAATAAGACGGCTTGTTCACTGTAACTGTGCAGCACCTGGCGCTCGTTTTGAAGGGCCGTTGAATGGAATGTTGAAAGATGATCCGGGCATGTGGCTAGGGGGATATACAGAATGGTCATTCTCTGGAAATGCCCCGGACGTGCCTGTTGGAACTGCTTGGCCTGGGTAGAAAGGGAATAGTTCATTGCCTTTTTGCTTCATGTGTGCGGTGATCTCAGTACAGTGCAAAGCGTTTCTAGGGAACTGATGCTTAGCAAGGGCTAATGGTTAGTGTTCCCACTAAATTTTTCCATCCATGCGCAGAATAATTTTTTTTACATGCGCCGAGGCATGCACAGATGTGCATCAGCACTAGAAACACATGCAGTGTTGCGCTCTGCTAATCAGCTGGGTGGCGTTTTGAATCTCTCCTGGGTGGCCACTCAAGTGCTCAGCTCACAGGGAACACTGCTCATGGTCCTCCCTGGCAGGACTTCAGGCCACCAACGTCTCCAAGCCAACTCTGAGCAGACAGCCTTACATCTTCCCCTATATTATCTACAGTCAGAGCATGGGAGGGTGGGGCTGGGCACTGCAATGCAAACTGGCGTCCAGAGAGCACAAAACGGGTGAAGTGTTTGCTGTATGGTCAGTGAGATTATCTAAATATCCCCTTCCCTTCTCTTTCTTTCCCCTTCCCCGCCTCCCCTCTCTTCTCCCATTTCCTGTCAGGAAGGGCCACTTCTGAAGGGCCAATTCAGCACAGCCTGGCACCGACGGAGACGAATGGCAGCAGCAGCAGCTACAACAGTGAGTGGATGTCACATCACGGCTCTGTTTTAACAGAGCTGGCTTTGTGTACATGGAATATGCAGGAACTGTGCTGAGGACCGGGGAAGTACCGTGCTCGGCAGAAGTCCTTCGCCTGGGCCGGCCTTAGAGTTTCTGCCTCCCCACCCCTAAGCACGACTGATGCCAGGGAGCCATGGGAGCTCTGACCTGGGAGCCGGCAGCAGGGCATGTCACTGGCAGAATGGGGGTTAGGAGCTCCCTGCTGGAGAAGTGCACTGCGGTGCTGGAGAGAGGCATATTCATGACGTAAGCGAGTCCAGGAAACCAGAGTGGTCAGGCACATGGCCATTGGTTCGTTCCCTGGCCTACTCCCATAGATGGATGCCCACCCTAGTTTGGTGCTGAGTAAGAGCATGGATCAGTGATGTTACATTAGCGCTGCCTGGTCTGTTCTTAGAGCAGCCGGGATCCTGGCTGGCAGCAATTCAGCCGCTGTCAGCTTTGGCCTCTCCACCCCGCCGTGGGAGGGGAGGGAGCATTGACCCTTAAGACTCCCCAAAGCTCTGAGAGGGAAGATAAGAAAGCTTGAGTCTTCCGGGGGAAACAGCTGCCCCTTGCTGTCCCCCAGAGAGGAGCAAGCCAGAGACTTCTCCTGGATCCCTTCCCAGCCAGGGATGCCACTAGGACCCCTGGCCCAGTATCGTGCAGGAGGTGGGTTGGGCTGGTGTAGAGACTGGAAGGACGTAGCAGATTGGAGGAAGAAAAGGGCCAGGAAAGGGGATAGTCTAGGTGAAGTAAGGATGTGAAGTAGCGGTTAATTGGCTAATCGAGTAGTCGATGGAATTTCCCCCACTGCCACAGCAGGGGTTGCCCCAAACTAGCCGGAGCAGCCTCTGCCCACGGTGCACCTGAGCCCGCCCCGTCTGCGGTGGACCCCCTGGGGCTGGAGCAGCTCCCTGCCCACGACAGGCAGGAATCTGCTCCAGAGCCCACTGGTTAACCAGTAACTCTTAAGCTTCGCTCATTAAGGGTAATGCTTACCAGTTAACCTGTCACATCCCTAGTGGGGAGCAGTGAGTGAACTGGAGCAGCGGGGACACCAGGTAGTGAGCGAATCTGGGGTATGTAGGCATCAGAGACTCCAGACACATTCCGAGGTGAGGCCAAGAACACGCTGCGGTTAAGCTGGCCATCAGAAAACCAGCTTTCCTAGCTCCCTGTTATGAAATGGCCCCTCCCGTGGCACAGAGGGAGATCTCCCCCCCTCAACCTGTCCCAATGCAGAACTCACTCTCCAGTGCCTTATGCTGGCAAATTACACTGTGCGTTTATGAGACACTAACATTTCCCTCTCGGGCAGAGGGAAATACAGCCTAGGTGATGGGGTGACCTCTCTTTTGCAAAAGGAAACTGACGTCCTCAGCATAGTTCTAACATTTCCCATGTGTTGGCTAGAGACTGCGTGCTTAGCACATGATGAACATGGTTTCCTGGAGCGATGTTTGTTATATTCTTGCTCACGAACCATAAATAAAACTGCAATAATGTTATAATGGCCTCAACTGAAACCTGATTGTATTATGCTGCGCAGTACATGATGGGAGCGTTGCAGCACAAAACCAATAGCTCATTGCTGTTTGACTGTACAAATGGGAATTGTTTGTTGTCTTGCCCTATTTAGCTGGTTCTGCCACGATCTGAAAGATTGGTGCTGGGGTTTTGCCCCCTGGAAAATTGTTCTATGGTAGTTTGCTCAAGTTCCACAGTTCCTGTAGTCGGTGATTTGCCCGTGTCAGTTGTTACTCACAAATGTCAAGAGCCTGGGCCATCGAGCCAGATGTTTTGGCAGCGTGAGCCTGAATCCTGCAGTCTGTGGAGGTGAACCTTGAATTCAGTGGAGCTACTCACATGTAAAGTTGTTCACCTGTGTTTGCAGAATTGGGGCCTGTGTGTGTACCATAGCACAATGAGTGTTAAACCTGAATGGTGCTCCTAGAGCAATGTTTCTTAAACTGCATTCCATGGCATGAGGCAGTCAGAGGTGTGCTGCGGAGAACAACAGAATTCAAAATGGCAGGCAACTTTTTTTTCTCAATAACTTCCCCCCGACCCTTTTCCCCCTGACCTTTTTTTTCTTTTTTTTTTTGCTCAACAAAAATTCCTTGGTGTTCTCCATAAAAAAAAATATTGTTTGGTGTTCCTTGGTCTTAAAAAATTTAAGAAATACTGAGCTAGAGCATCTGTATTGGACATCTGGGGATTTAGGGCTTTTGCTGACCCTGAACATGTTGTCAGCTCTGGTGCAGCCAATGCACAGAGTGCGCAGTGAGTACGTATGAAATCCAGCGTAGCGTTTGCATGGTTAGGGGTCAGTTACAAATGTGGATGGGGGAGATTCTGTGGCCTGCAATGTGCAGATCAGACTAGAAGATCAGTGATGGTCCCTCTGATCATAAAGTTTATGGGTTACTGAGTCCTATTTTAAAAACAAACAAACGTGGCGGTTGCATTATCCCTTGGGAAGGTGGCCTGCAGAGCTGTTAATGTTGTAAGTAAAAGCCACTGTTTGCCTCTGAGTGTCCTGTGGCCACTCTGTGTCTGCCACTTGTTTTGCCTTTTTAAAAGTCCCACTCCCACCATCCCTTTCTGTCTCACCGCACAACTTCACGTTTTGGATGGAGCCATCCCGGCACTTAATCCAACAAGGTTTGGAGACTTGAAAGCCCCAGGAATTGTTGTTGATTATAGTATGCCTGTTGGGCTGCCTCCTCCAAAAGAAAAACACCTGGAGGCTGCTTAGAATCATGTGAGTCTGGTGCTTGTGATAAACACCCTGGGCAAAGCCCTGTAACGATGCAGGCAGTTATTGTGCAGGTCTCTCACTGCAGCTGTCAATGCATGTCAGCCCTGGCTTGCCAGGTCTTGGATAGCCACGACCTTCTTCTCTCCTGGGCAGACACCTCCATCTCTCAGCTACTTCATTAAACACGACCGATCTGGAGACATGGAGGATACCACTGGACAGTACATCCAAAAGTTAGTTGTGTTGGTGTTACAGCAGTGCCTGCAGCCTCCAGCTGAAATCATGGCCCATTACACTAGGGACGGCACAGATGCACAGTAAGAAACAGCCTCTGCTTTAGGGAGCTTACAGCCTGAACAGATAGGACAATGAAGGTTGTTATCCCCACGCCACACATGAGGAACTGAGGGTACATCTACACAGCAAACAATACCCTGCAGCAGCAAGTCTTGGAGCCCATGTCAACTGACTTGGACTCATTTCTGGCAGATGAACCCAGCAGTGTAGCAGTTCTTCTATGGGCTGGAGCCCGGGCTTTGACCCCCAGCTGGGAAGTCTGCCCTACTGCAGGAACCCATGCCAGCTGCCCTGGGCTCTGAACCTTGTCACCACGTGGGGGTGTTGTAGCTGTGTAGATGTACCCCAGGAGATCACGAGAGCGCCCCGAGGTCAGACCAGAGGTTTGCAGTAGAGCTTGGAATTGAGCTTAGCCTGATACCTAGTCGGGAGCCTTAATCACCAGGCGATCTCTCATTTTTGTAAGTCCACTATCTTCTAAAAAAGCCCAACAGTGGCCTTGTCCACCATTGTGCAGTGTTGAGGAGCTACCAAGGAAAAGAGGCGGGGGGGAGTGGAACACAGTGCATTAAATCAGAATCACATCTGCTCCAGGCTCAGCGCAGCCAGGCCGTGAAGACCGATGGACTGCAAGGTAGCTCAGAGGTATTAAAATGAGTAAACAAAGCTGAATCTGCCCTCAACCAGGAGTGTCACTAATTGACCCTCTGGTGAGTTGTCTCAGGGGTACGCAGACTGATGTCCCCTCTCGGAGAGGTCAGCTCTGCAGCACATCACATGGGTAAGAACTGGAGGAAGCTTGTGCTGCCTGCCTTATTCCTGGGAGATGGGTGAATATGGGCATGTCTACACTTGCACCCTACTTCGAACTAGGGATGCAAATGTAGGCATTCGAAATAGTCAATGAAGCGGGGATTTAAATATCCCGCACTTCATTAGCATGAACTTGCTGGCGCGTTACTCCAATCGACAGCTGTTTTGAAAGTGAAATGAGGAGTAACGTTAGTTTGAACCAAGGGGTTTGGTTCGAACTAACGCGTCCCGGCATGCACTTTCGCTTTCGAAACAGCTGTTGATCGGAGTAATGTGCCGGCGAGATCGTGCTAATGAAGCATGGGATATTTAAATCCCCGCTTCATTGACTATTTCGAATGCCTGCATTTGCATCCCTAGTCCAAACTAGGGTGCAAGTGTAGACACACCCTCTGAGAGTTTAGGGCCCAGGGCTGTCAGCCCAGCTCAAGTTTTCACAAGCACTACACTCACTTGGCTGCATGTTCTGGAAGGAGGTGAGGTTCTCTGAGGGCTTCATGCCAGCCACGCTTCGTGGTTAGAGCGTGACGTAAGGTGGGTTCTATTAAAGGGAAGAAGGCATGCCGTAGTATTTTAGGATGGTTTGTGTGACATGGTTTTTACTGGTCTCTCTCCTTTGTATGTTGTCAAACCCTGAGTCTGCTTGGTTTCGATGCACTTTTGTTTCCCTGTTTTGAGCACTGTTTTTTATCTCTGTGTTGTGACTGGCGTTTTGCCTGACAGCATAAACATCAGCAGAAGTGTCTCCTGTGGATGCAGATCCTCTTTCTGGAGCCCTTGGCTGTTGTATTCAGTTCACTATGGTCCCTATCCAAAGTCCATTCAAGTCTGTGGAAAAACTCCTATTGATTTTCCTGAGCTTTCAAGCAGATCCTAAAAGGGCAGAATGAATTATTCTAATAGAATTGATGGTAGGTTTTTTTATTAGTAGCTCTGATATCGCTAAATATTTATGACCTATTAAATTGCAAACTAATGGGCAGCCTGGGACATAGCAAATGTGGGCTGCAACTAGCAAAAAATGATTCACTTTGATTCAAGGTCTGTCGAGAGAAGTCTAGTGAACTGTTATGACATACAGTAACTTAGTTGTGTTACAAGTTAGCAGGGGGCTACTGAAAACTGATGTTTGTTGCTGCAAAACTTTTATACTTACATCTTTCTGAATGTTCTGTGGCACTAGTTTGTACCTCAGCATGCCCTGATATCTGAGGCAACCTGAAATTTCAGTCAGAGTGTAAAATGGATGGAAATATTCCACCCGAGTGCTTTGCACTGATTTGAAGATTAGAATATGTAATGAGCTGCTCTTCACTGTAATCTTTTTCTTCCTTTTTTGCCTCCATGTACACTCTCTCATCACTGTTGAAGCCAAAGGCCTGCCATTATTTAAAGATTGCCTTTTTCTTCCCACAAGATTATTTAATTTGAAGATTCCACCATCAAATCCCATTCTTCTCTTTTTCAGCCCTGGATTCCTCACTCCAAGGACTTCATGTACCTTTTCTGGCAGCATACATCTTAGCTTGCATGGAGATATTTAAGAGCAGGTTGAATAGACATCTATCAGGGATGGTCTAGATCAGTGTTTTTCAACCTTTTTTTTTATAAAGTACCCCTTTAAAAAAACTATAAGTACCCACTTTTTCAAAAAAAAAAAAAATTGTAAGTACCCCCAGTACCTACAGTTTTCACACACACAATTTTTTTCCTACTATTGCAACACATTTGTTTAAACAACTTAATCGTAGCCGGGGCGATTGATGAAATGTTTGGGTGTAAAAGGTACAAAAATAATAAAGCGCTGTAAACCTTAAAACAAAAAATGAGTTTTCTCCCATTTTCAGTTGTGTTGATGTACCCCTAAGGATACTCGTTCCATTGGTTGAGAAACACTGGTCTAGATGGTGCTTGGCCCTGCTGTGAGGGCAGGGGACTGGACTCGATGACCTCTCAAGGTCCCTTCCTGTTCTAGGATTCCCTGATTTCCAACATTCTGTTTGCTTTGTTTGGCTACCACTGCACGTTACTGCACGTTGAGTGGATGTTTTCAGAGAGCTATCCACAGTGACTCCAAGGAATTTGAGTGTCTATTACGGTGTCATTAAAAAGTCTCCGTGCAGCTTGCAAGGATTTTACTTTTGACACTGTGCCTTTTAATTTCTGTATAACTAATCTCCTCATTTTTGTGATGTTCCCCTTTCCAAAATGAAATGCCACAGTCTTGGGCTGCTGTTTTTCTTGCCACAGGGATGTTAAATTTCATTATAATATGGTCACTGTTTCCAAGTGGTGTACCTATAGTCACGTCTTGGACCAGATCCTGTGCTCCACTTAGGACTAAGAGTACTGCTTTAGTCCCCCGCAGCGCTTTGCCTTTGGAGTATAGCAACAACCCTGGGGCTGTTGCTGCACTTCAAAGGCAGAGGCGCCCTTATCGACTAGTCAAATAGTCGATGCAAATTGCATCGATTATTCAATTAGCCAATTAATCTAAATTTAATATCCCTCGTGGGTTCCAGAACTAGCTGCTCCAAGAAACATCATTTAAGCTGTCAAGAAACTTTATATCTGCCTCCCACCCTGAGGGGATGTGTACCCCGTCAATATAAGGATAATTGAACCCCCCCTTATTGTTGAGTTTCTTATTGTTATAGTCTCTGATCTCCCTTAACATTGCGCAGTCGCTATCACCATCCTGGTCCAGTGGTCGGTGATATATTCCTACTGCTATATTCTTGTTATTAGTGCATGGAATTACTATCCACAGAGATTCCATAGACTAGCCGTATACCAGTATAACTGGAAAAGCTTCCAGGGTAGACAAGCCCTTGGACCAATACACACAATGCAGTGCATCCAAGAGCAGCAGCTGAGCAATTAGGTTTAATCTCGGCAATAATATCTCTTTGACATTCTGAGGAAGTGATTTAAAAGCCCTTTCTAGTTAGCCCAAATTGGTAGTTTTGAATCCCTGCCCTGATTCAGAATGGCCTGTAGAGATTTGACAGAAGCATTCGCCTAGACTGTAAATTAGTTTCTACCCTTTCTTTTCAGGCACCAAATAGAATTTCTCCACAGTGGATTTAGGCTCTTGAGTAATTGCCTCATTTCAAACCACATGATTCGCCACAGCTCCTTACTCCTCCCAGCGTATGAGAGGAGAGTCAAAGACACACTTGCTCCCACTTTCACATGAAGTATTTAAATACACAAGAAATTAGGAGCAAAACATTAAAATATCTGAAGAATATAGCAGAAAAGTTATCCTGTCCAAGTGATGCTGGTACAGCTCTATCTGGGCGTATCTCACTACAGGGAAGATCGACACTGCCACAATCAATCTTCCAGGGTTTGATTTAGCGGGTGTAATGAAGACCTGCTAAATTGAACTCAGAGGGTGCCCCCATAGGCGCTGGTACTCCTGCACTTTGGGAGGAGTAAAGGAAGCCGATGGGCATGTCGACCGCCCATTGTGGGGATGAGGATTTATGATATGTAATTAACGTAGCTGGAGTTGCGCATCTTAGGTCTACCTTCCCCTCCAGTGTAGACCAGGCCTCGGTGTGTGACACGGGCAGGTATTGTCCATTAATAGTTTGTCCATTAAAATTTTAAAAGTTGTGCATTTTCTCCCTTTGCTTCCTAGCTGCTTGCTAATGTTTCTCAAGTATGGAGACATGAGCATGGAGGGGAAAGGTTGTCTTAGGATAAGGTTCCTCAGTTACAGGGCTGAGCTATTGTTTCTTCAACCTTAGCATGAAAGAGGAGAGAAATGTCTCTGATGACAACTCATGCAGGAATTTATCCAGGTAAAAGATGATTTCTATCCAATAGGTAATGTAGGCCCATCTGGCATGAAAAGCGGAGCAATCTTTGGAGCTATTAAATTAATGAAGCAGAATGTTGTATCTAGTGAAATAACAGAACGGAGAGGTCAGGCACTGTTCGTGGAAGTGTGCCTTCAGCGCTGGGAATGAAAACAAAGCAAATTCCTTTGTCCTCTCCTCTTTCCCATTGTCATGATGCAGATCCGCGCAGAGGAGGCTCCTCCGAGCCTGTGGTAGTGACTCTATCCCTGGCCAACGTCTCATTGGTCAGGTACTCTGAGCGGCACAAGGGTTTTTATTAGCTGTGGCTCTAATAAATGAGACATTCTGGACCAGGACAAACAAGCTGGTCAGAAGGAAGCAGCCTTGACACAGTGAATGTCATTGAGCTGTGGACGCAGACTTCATTGCGGATATTGATGCAGGCAGGCTCGCGTCATTTATCATACAGGTTTCCTGTAGGAAGAAGAAGAGTTCGTAACAGTACAGCGATGGCCTCTGTGTATCCAGCCACACCGCTGCACAGCTTGGGTCCTCTTGCTGCACAGTTGTGTCAATGGAGGGTTGGGAGTTTCTGTGCTAGTGGCCTATGCATCCTTTGGACAGAGCAAGGATCCTGACACCCGAGCCACCCTAGGGCGATCCCAAGGAGAAGGGACCTAAGTCTCCTCTCACACCCACAGCACTGGAGCAGAACTAAGTCCACCGAGGCGCATGGGGCTGCCCTGGCACAAGTCAGAGAGGAATCAGACCCCTTGACAGGTGGCAAAGCCAATGTCTCATGTTAAAGCTCTTGTGATGTTCAGTCACATGATTTTGGCGCCCTGGAAGTTGGCAACACTGTTTCTTACAGTTCTTTGTAGGGATGTCCTAGTGTGGTTGATTAACTGATTAACCAATAAGCAAAAGCGTATAGGTTAATGCTACAGACTACGCGCATTTTCCTCCCCGTCTTGCCAGTACATTTTTTAGCAGGCTGGCCAGCAGCCCGGTTCAGTCCAGGCTTGCGATGGGTTCAGGACATACCCTTGCTGTGCCTCTGCCTTTAAAGTGTATTTAAAGCAGGCAGCCCGGCTCAGTTCCAGCTCACACCAGGTCCAGGAGCTCAGCCCCCACCTCTAGACAGTGGCTGCTGCCACCCTGTGCTGCTCCCTCTTGATGAAAGGTAGCACCACAGGATAACAGGCAGCGGGGCTGTGAGGGGAGCTGGTTTTTAAACAGGCTCCCCTTGCGGATCAGCTCCCGCCTGGCTCCCCGTGCTGCTGCCTCTGATACAGGTAGGGGACTCCTGGGGAGTGGGGCCGGAGCGCTCTGGCTGCCAGCCCCGCCCCTGGAGACTATAGAATAGTCGAGTAACCGATAAGAAGTCATGAGGTTAATCGACTCTTCAATTAACCGATATTTAACATCCCTAGTTCTTTGTTTCAGTGGGGTCTCAAAGGGCCGCCGAATCCCACCAGGCTGCTTCCGCAGGCCATCAGCAAGCTAGCCTAGAGGCTTGGTTGCGTCAGAGCTGCAGGCAAGTAGGTAGTTCGGTTCTGTCCCAGCTTCGGCAGCAGCTGATCCTTGTGGGGAGGCCGGGATGAATGGGAAGGGAAACTGCTCGGTCCTTTCCCAGCTCGCTTCAGGGGCTGCTGCTTGTACGGGGTGGGGTTCCTCTCCACATCTCCTGCCTTCCCCACCCAGCTAGTACCTGCCAGCGCGTCTCCTGCCCCTCTTCCGGGGAGCTCCATGAGGATCTGAATGCCGGCGTCTTTCTGCACGCATCCTCAGCACCCTTCATACCTTCACCTTTGCTCGGGTGGGTCTTCTCTCCACCCTGGTGTTTCCTCCCACAGAAAGGAGACTTGCTGGGGTCTCCTCTGCCAGTCACACCTATGAGATCCTAGGAGGTCCCATAGATCAACAGCCACCAGAGACAAGGGGAGAACAAGGGGGAGGGCCCTCTCTCAGTGGAAGGGTTCTGTGTCCCTTAAACAGCACCAGTACTGGCTGTGCCACTCACAATGAGAAATGGGAGATCGGTGTGGGAAAACAGAGAGGCTTTTTGGGCAAGGACTTGAAAGCCCTCCTCTCCAAAGGCTCATACAAACTAATGTACGAACTAATCCTGAGGTGGGCCCTAAGGGTGGAGATTGGTATAACTTCAAACTACAAAGCCCCGATTCAGCCAAGCCCCTAAGTGGGCGCCAAACTTGGAGCATATGCTTAAATCCCTCACCACATGCAAAACCTGTACTCAGCGCCCCCCGAGTTTATTGGTGACCTATGCACTTATGCTGATCTGGGGACCTGGAGGCTGGAATTTTAGTAGCACCTAGTGAGCTAGGAGCACCAGCCTCAATGATGTTTAGCATTTGTGCTCCCAAATCCCTTAGGCACAATTTGAAAATCCCACCCTTAAATGAATCTGAGGAAAAAAAGAAAGCTTTCTTAATTAAAGGCAGCCCCTGGCAAATATTGTCCACAGTTATCTAGGTGCCAAAAAGATGCAATCTTAGAAAAATGCCTTACCAGGTTAGGCTCATAATGCCCATTGAAAGCCTAAGTGATTTCAGCACTTGGATGATTTACGCTCTTTTGGAAATCCCACTAGGCTTCTGTCTGCATTTTTAGGGGCCTAAATCCATTTGTCCTAGGTCATTTGAGCCCCTCTCTTTTACACAGTAGTTGCAATCAGGAGGAACAAATGGTTGAGAAAAGCAGTGACCCCTGGATTTCACTCTTGTGTGTGCCTTTTACTACTACTTCTGAACGCTCTCCGCGGGGGGATTCGTGCTGTTCTCTGCTGCTTTGCCACCTCATTTCAGTGTGGCATCTCCTTGTGGCCCATCACGCTGACAGGAGCAGTAGCTCGCTATGCCGCTCAGCTGAAAAACTCATCACCTGCCAATGGTGCTTCTGCACCTCGGGGTGTAGTGGAAAAGGGAACTCCCAAAACAGGCAGCTGGAGCTGTGCGGTGGAACCGTTCGTGCCAGAGGTCGGTGTGAGCAAGTGCCGGGCCAACAACGCCGACGCTGTACAAGATTTCTTCCTGCCGAGTGGAGGGGCAGCTTTTTCCCAGCCTCAGAAGGATGCAGAACTCAAGCAGGACTCTGGCAGAGTTGCCGCTGTCTGTGTTATGTGTACAGCCAAGCTGGGCTTAAATGCTTTGTGGCAATGTTCACGACTTATGCAGCATTAGTGTCCCTCTCCCTCCACCCCAGTCTCCCGGCATAAACCGCAGCAACAATCATATGCTGTAGTAGGTAGGACTGGCATAAATGAACATCCAGGAAACGCCTCTCGCCCTCAAGGCTACTCTTGCTCTCAAAGGCCTGGGTTAGGTTCTGAAACTAAAACAGGAAAAGAACAAGCACCATCCCCCTCAGCCTGCAGGCTGTTGGGGGGAGGAGGGGAACACCGGGCTCCAGGGGGCTGATCCCCCCAGCTGCCCTCCTGTGGCTTGCAGGATGTCTGAGGGGGCAGACTCCAGAGGTTGTCCCCCGCCATCAAACTCCCCCCCCCCATGGCCTGCAAGCTGTCTGGGGGGAAAGCAGGCTTTTGGGGGTGTCTGCCTGCCAGTAGCCCCACCACCTTGCCCTGAGGCCTGCAGGCTGTCTGAGGGGACCAGACTCACTAACTGCCCCCCCATGGCCTGCAGGATGTTGGGGGGTGGGGGTGGGGGAGCGCTCTGCAGGCTCCAGAGACAGATAGACACACTCTAAAATATACAGAGATGGTTGTTGTTATTTTGTGCTATTTTCTCTGGAGTCTGGACTTTGTCTCTACCTTGACCAAGGAATTGGGACCTTAACAAAAAATATTTGATTACCTCTAGACTGGATGGTCATAAGGGGCCTCCTGGTGTTAAAATCTATGGAAATCTGTCCCCCCCCCGCCATGCATCTGCAGTGCGGCTTCTCCATCTGTTTTTTCACAAAGCTTCAAATAGGATTTGGTAATTTGTGGAAGATTTTATGTGCCTTCTGTTATCTGTTCCTGCTGCTCCAGCAAATAACACTGGTTGCGCTCTGTATGTTTGGGCAGTTATCTGTATTGGCGTTACACCAATGGACCTGTATGACGAATAACTCACGTGACAGCCAGTTTGTGAGACTGCGCAAAATCAAAATAAGGCCTTCCCAAAACCGAGGGATAAAAAGAATTCGAATTCTTCTCCCAACTCTCCCTCCTTTTGTTTTAGAGGTGGCCAGTACAGATCACAGCCAATGGAATAACCATTTCTTTTGTCATCTGTCTTTTTTTTTACCCTGCCTCTTGACTCTTGCACACCTGTGTGACTCTAGCTTTCTCTAAACCACCTCACTCAGTGTCACCTCCCCTCTTCTGCTCCTGTTCATATTTCCCGTCTGGATCACGTTTTGCTCTCACTTCTCCTGTGTAAATTCAAAGTGATTCCATTTGGGATAACATATCTCAAGCAGCGCTGCAGGGGTGCATCTCTATGGCATTACCTCAGGTTTGCAACAGCATAGGCGAGGTGAGAATCTAACCCTAAACCACTTCGCTGGAGGCAAGCAGAGACTCACAGCATAAAACAGAAGCATGGTGTGCGCCCATGTTCCCAGGCCTTGGCACAGTGGTGATGACATTAGCGATGGGGAGCAATTTCTCAAGGGCTGAAAGCTCTAGCATTGCAACCTCGCCACCTCCACCCCACTTTCCTGCCAGGTTGGGGGGGAGGACTTGCATTGATAGCTGTCTTGACCCATTTCTGCTCCTGACTGTCCAGTTGGGCTCCCCGGTTCCCATCAGGTAGCTCCATTTCAGAGCCCTCAGCTGCTCCTGGAGTCTCTAGGAAAAGAGGCATTCATCTCTGTGACCAGTCAGCCAGGGAAAGCCCCTTCACATAAGAATGTAAGAACGGCCATACTGGGTCAGACCAACAGTCCATCCAGCCCAGTATCCTGTCTGCTGACAGTAGCCAACGCCAGGTGCCCCAGAGGCAGGGAACACAACAGGTAATCCTCACGTGATCCCTCCCCTGTCATCCATTTCCAGAGAAACAGAGGCTAGAGATACCATTCCTACCCAGCCTGGCTAATAGCCATTGATGGACCTAACCTCCAGGAATCTACCTAGCTCTTTTTTTGAACCCTGTTAAAGTCCTAGTCTTCACAATGTCCTCTGGCAAGGAGTTCCAGAGGCTGATGTGCAACTTTGCCCTACGCCTTACTATTCAAGGCCAAAAGCATATTACAGATCAACAGCACTAAAACATCCCACGTGTGATGTGTCCAGCTGCAGCCATTTTTGAGTTATCCAAGTGGAACAGTTATGGTGGGAATGGTCGGGAAATTGCACATTTTTCATTCTTGCAACAGTGACGTTTCTTTTGGGTTGAGACCGAATATAAGGAGCAGAGGGTGATGTGAACTCATGATATATATTTATTAAAACATACTGCCCCCTGCTGGGAAAGCTCATGCTGACTATCTGAAGCCCACAGGAATTTTTCATCATGTGCCAATTAGTAATAAATAATGGCTGCCCCATTACTCAGTGGAGATCCTTTGAGAACCCCTCAGAACAAAGGCCTCAGTCCAGTACTTAAGCGTGTGTGTTCATTGACCTCAGTCAACTTCAGTCTCAACGCACATGTCTGAATGCTCTGCGGAATAAGAGTAATGAGTCCATTAACTTGAAGAAATGAGCAAGATTCTTCCTTTCCAGGGTCAGCCACTAGGTAGGGACGTGATCGACGAAAAAAGACAGTTCTGGAGCCAAAGTATCTGCCTCCAAATGATTGTGCCTGCTGCCCGCAGATGCTGTCGTTCTCCAAAAATGCCAGTGTTACTATGCACACCAAATAAAAAAGCGAGTATTAATCGTGTCAGGGCATTGTGGGTGTGTATTCAGCAAAAGTTTGTGCCCACATGTCAAGTGCCGGAACAGAAGACTTTACGTTTTTGCTGAGCCAGTGCAAGGCGCACTTGGCAGCATTCAGAGTTTAGCATATTACAGCAGTCAATTAGAATTTATATAACTTTATTTGTGTAATGTATGCAAGAATTGCCCAATGCCAGCCAGAGCTATGTGAAAGATAAGATATTAGGAAGAGCACTGTATTCAGAGGACAGATGATTGGAGCTGCTTCATCATTTGGGGAGGGAAGGTGGATGTTGCCTGGGGGAGTGCGAAAGGATGCAGCGAAGAAGAACAATGCTATTGAGTAGGAAGAGAAACGTCTATTTAAAATGCATTTAGAAGGCGAGTCCCACAAAGACAGATGCAGATTGTTTAACACCTGTATTTATGAAGCTTCAGGGGGTAGCCGAGTTAGTCTGTACAGGATAAACTTAAAAAATAACAAATGGTCTGGTAGTACTTTTGTTAGTCTATAAAGTGCTACCAGACCATTTGTTGTTTTTTAAGTTTAACCTGTATTTATATATGTCATAATGGCATTATTTAATAAAAGCCAGCTGTAATCACGGAAGAGCAATGGATAAATCAACCGGATTAGGGGTTAGCTATGCTCTCTGTAGTGCGTACATCTTCATGGTACACTTCTGCTGTTCGGTCTGACGTTCAAGTTATGTCACTGGTGTGCTTTTAACATTGCTCCACTGGGAATAATCCAAAGAAGATTTTGCTTCAAACTGACTTTTCAAAACAAAGTAGAATTTTGCTTTCAAAATGTTGATTGGAATGAAAACATGTTTGTTCCAATTGTAATGTCAGTTTATCATAGCATAATTTTAACCAAACCTTTTCACCTTCAATTGACATTTCAATTCTGACATTGCAATTGTTTTTGTGTTGATAGTTATTAATTGAATATTTTAAAAAAATGATTCATGCCATGAATTGGTTTTGTACTTTGCCTCTTGTGTCCCTCTTGAGGATGAAAACAAATGAAATATTTCCTGATCAGTTTTAATTATACCATTCTGTGGGCATGTAGGCTGGAAGTGAGAGGGGTGGTTGGTGTGTTTACACAGATGTGCAAATATTCATACAAATATGATTGCCTGAGTTGGAAAACGTGGCCCACTATTTACATGACTGAAGTCTGTTCTTCACTGCCCCATGTCTTATGTAGCCATCTACACTGGTGCACAGTGAGTGTGATATGCTATGTTGGCAATACGGTGTCATTGTACATTTTGGCTGGGTGTCAGTGATTATACACGAGGCGCAGTGTTGTGAAGAATAGGGACTTCTCTCTATAATAGCCACAATAGAGGATGTGGTTTTAGGCATGCACTTGGAATGCTGATTGGTGCCGTTGAATGGTTGCCATAGAAACCAGGACTGGCATGGCTAGGTGTGTTTTTACACCCTTGCCTAGCTGCTGGGTTTCCATTGAAGGTTGCCCTGAGGCTGAAAGGGCGTGCTTCAACTCTCTGTGGCTGCTGGAAGTATTTTGTGTGGGAGGAACTTGCATTGCTCAGTCAGTTTCTGAGGAAGGACAGGTAGAGTCCCATGGTACACAGATCCGGCTGTGATATCCTGAAAAGGGAAACTGCTATCAAGAGGCAAGCCTGGCAGATGACTGATTATTTGGTATCCCAATCAAGGGATGGACTCCAGCTGTTCTGTACTTGGCCAGTTATACAAAGCAGCCACATGCCTGGTTTAACTGCCTTGGAAAGCCAATACCGTGAGCTTTCGTAGGCAAAACCCACTTCCTCGGATGAGCTTGAGTGGAGGAAAAAAGGGGGGACCCTCACAATTTAAATGATCATTTATAATTTCTGTTATAGATTGTGAAGGTCCCCCCCCCTTTTTTTTTCCTCGGTTCACGCTCACCTGAAGAAGTGGGTTGTGCCCACGAAAGCTCGCGTTACTGTATATCTTTTTGTGAGGTACCACAGAACTACGCCTCGTTTGTAAAGTTAACCACTGACACGGCGACCCCTGTGAGACTAGGAAAGGTAGGTTGACAGAAGCATTGTGTCGCTTGAGTCGCACACAATCTCCGGAGCGTGCCAGTGAATGTCGACTCACTGGGGTGTGGATCGAGATGCTGTTATAGGCAGCGCACGCTGTAGTTTAATTGTAGCTCAGGGGCAATAAGCAGTTATTTGTATCTGATATGTTCAGCGTTTCCCCTGCATATCAAACTAGTATTTGGTTCTGAAATAGTCTCCTGGGTTGTTATGGCCAGGACAGATGTTATGATCATGTAGTCTGATCTCCGGAAACCAGCCAATGGCAGCACCTACGATTGGGCTGGGGGCGGGGCAGCATGCAAAGTCTCTCCCCACCTCACCCCCAGCGTGTGGCACAGAGGGAGTTGGGGTGCAGGAGGGGAAGGGGTCCAAATGCAGGCTCTGGCCTGGAGGTGCTTACCTAGGTGGCCTCTGGCCAGCAGCCCAGCAGCAGCCTCAGGCAGACTCCCTGCCTGCCACAGCCCCAGGCTCAAAGCGGCCATCTGCTCCCTCCATGTGCACCCACATCCCTGCCCCAAGGCTGCATCTCAATCCCCCGCCTCAGGTCGCCACCCAAACCCTCTGCATCCCCCTTCCCTCTGTCCCAGGTCACAGCTTCCTCTCAGACCCCACATCCTTTCCTGCACCCCAGGCCCCTTCGCCGAGCTCCCTTCTGCACCCAACCTCCATCCCAGACCACTTAAAATAGCATGCTTTTTAATTCAATAGCTACCCAAATAAATAGACAAAGTTTGGGGAGTCTATTATTTCTTATATTTATTTCATCATCAGAAAATTAGTAACAAAATAACAGGGTCATACCATTGTCATTACTATTTTCTCACGGAACCCCCAAGACCCATCACATGGCTCCGTGGAGCACACTTTGGGAAAACCCTGCTCTAGCAGAGCACCCAGAATTTGGCTGGGCAGACACCCGTAGACAAGCGAAGAGTGAAAGTGAAATAAAAAGAGCGAAACAAGGAAACAGCAGGGACTGTTCGAAGCAGCTGCACCGACTCCTTAATAACAGTGGGTTAAGAGGTGGTGGCTTTGCCACACACCCTGTGGATGAGGTGTCACTCTCTATCCTGCCCTGGAGCAGAACAGGGAAGGAACTAGGCCCCCTACAGGAAATTGGGGAGGGGGCGGAGTAGAATTTTGGCTCCTCCCCCATTCCCTAACGACCTGCTTCCAGGTAAGCACACTGCCCTGGCTTTCATCGCATGCAGGGAACAGGGATATAATGGGAGAATTTCTTTCCGCCTAGCTCACCTGTGCAGCCGCTTAGGTTACTCCCTAGCTATTCGTGATGGGTATTTTCCCCATCTCACCAGACTAGTGTATAAACTAGAGCAGTGGTCCCCAGTGTGGTGCCCGCGGGCGCCATGGTGCCCGCTGGGGCATTTATGTGCGCCTGCGGAGTGACCAGGGCCGGCCCAAGCCATTCTTGCGCCCCGGGCCCTGGGCGTGCGGCGCATGCGCGGTGCCGCCTCTGGGCGCCTGGCAGCCCCAAAAGGTTGGGGACCCCAAACTAGAGAGTAGTATTTTATTTTTATTCTGACAACGTTTCAGGAGTATGCTAAGGAAGGATGCCTTGTTATTCATAGGCCGGCGTGGCTACTGCTTATCACAGTGGACACCCACCGAGGGTTACACAGTGTCTGTGGAAACAGGGATGCTGTTCCTTCCTGTTACCTTGGCAACGTTTGCGCTCGTATTCCGCACCATCCAAAGAGCAGGCAGGCGGGGGGCGTACCGAGTGGCAGAAATGGAGAATTTAAACAGCATCGCTGGGGAGGAAGGGCTTGCGAGCCAAGTTGCGAAGCCTTGTTTCCTAGGGAAAGGTGACAGGGAAAAAAGAAAGCCGCGAGAAGAGAAAAACACCAGACAGACCTCAGAGAGCAGCAATTTCTAAAAATACCCTTCCCACTGGTCGTGCTGCGGCTGTGTCGCTGTTTATCAGCCGTCCAGGCCATCTGCTACAGTGTTTCCCAGGAAACTCCCTGCATTCCCCATCCCCCGTCCTTTGCTATCAGAGACAGCGAGTGCCCTCCCCTGCACAAACCATGGAAGTGAAATGAAAATCTCCCAGTGATGTCACTGTCTCTCGCTCCCAGGGAATCCCTGAGTGAAAAACCATCTCCAGCATCAGCCAGGCTCTCTCCATTGTGCCCTTTCCTGGCGGGAAGGCACCAGCCATAAAGAATTATGGAGAGATATGGAATTGCCACCGTCTGCACAACTCACTTCTTAATGGGTTTTTTTTTCTTCTGAAAATCACTTTTTGGGAGAAAGCAAACCCACAGCTGTCTGGAAAAGATTGCGAGGCAGCCAGGGCAAGGAACTTTCCTTAATCCGAATCAAAGAAGGTACAGTGTAAATGGAATGGCTTCTGAGCCACTCCAGGCCCAGTTCTGCTGGTCTGACTGCCAGTGACTAGTGCGTTACTCCACAGCTTTAGTACTTATGAAGCCAGGGGGCTGTTGCTAAGGTACTCTTCAACAAAAGCCTGGGGGTGGGGGGACAACGGGGCCCCGTGTGTGAAATTGAGGTCAGGCAGTTTTCTCATTGGTATTTGTGAACAGTATTGCTGGGTCTGGCATTAAGTGACTTTCAAGGAATTTTTACGAATTTAACCTCGTGCCCTTTTATACGTCTTCATGACAGAAGGCCAGAGAGTTTTTTTATAGACTGTCTTTTTCTTTTGGAGCTTTCCCCACCCCCCACCCCCCGCACATGCCATAAAAACTCCACAGCTCCTCTGTTGCACTGCTGCTTTCCTGCATATAAAAGCCAGGGCCAGTGTTTAGGGCTATCAAGCTGGGCAACTACACAAGACACCACAAAGCTGAGTTGCTCAAGCGTCAGCCGTGGGTGTTGGGGTTCAAGGGCCCTGGAGGGTTCTGCGCTGCAGGGCTTTGCTTTCTACTCTGGGCCCTAGAGAATCTAACACCAGCCATGCTTGGCAAAGCCCCTGCAACCTGCCCACAGCCTCTCAGCGGGCCCCAGGCCCCTTGTTGAGAACCACTGCCTTGTGGGTACGTCTGCCCGGGAGCCCTGGCCCCTTTAAATCACCGCTGGAGCCCCCGCGTGGCATGCTCTGGGCGGTGCTAAGGGCTGGCGGGGAGGGTGGGGGTGTGACTCAATCCAGGCAGCGCTGAGGGCTGGCTGCTCTCAGCCCCGCCCCTTCTGCCTCAGGCCCCGCCCCTTGTAGGAGTGCAGAGCGACTGCCCTTACCTTGCCTGGGGGCCTGGCAATGCTGTCGGCCTCCGTGTCTGCGCTGCAGTAAGATACTCCTGGCTGACCCTGGTCAGCTTATTCAGGCTCATGGGGTCTGGGCTGAGGGCTGTTTGACTGCACTGCCGAGGTTAGGGGTCAGGCCTTGGGACTCTCCCCCCTCATGCGGTGCACTAATTAGCTCTTCACACCTTGTTGGCCAGGAGATGGGTGTATGGCCTGTCAGAGTGAGGCGCTGGGCTAAGAATCTGAAGTTCTGTTCCTGGCTCTGCCACTGGCCTGCTGTGGGACCTTGGGCATGTCATTTCATCTTCTTGTTGCCTGTTTTCTCCCTCACTGTGTATCTGTTTCCTCTATTGAGATTTAAGCTCTTGGAGGCAGCGACAGTGTTGTGCTCTGTATCTGTACAGCACCTGGCAGAACCGGGCCCTTACCTTAGCTGGGGCCTCTCGTGATGCTGTACTATAAAGAAATAACAATTTTTAATGGAATTAAACTTTGATTGTATAGCCTATTAAGCACATTCTTAATCGTCTCACTATTTATTTATTTATACCATTAGGGTATGTCTACACTACAGCACTAATTCGAACTAACTTAGTTTGAATTAGTTAATTTGAACTAAGCTAATTCGAATTAGTGCATCTAGACCTAAAAACTAGTTCGAATTAGCGTTTTGCTAATTTGAACTAGCATGTCCACATTGAGTGGACCCTGAACCGAAGTTAAGGCTGGCCGGAACCAGTGCCGGCAGGGCATCAGGTTGGGACTTAGAGCATGGAGCTGCTGCCTCAGGCTAGCCGAGGGCTGTGCTTAAAGGGACCCAACCCCCACCCCGGACAGTCAGTTCTCAGGGTTCCCCGCTTGCTTGTCTACCTCAATGAGGGACAGCAAAGCAGTCCTGTCTTGGAGTGCCCTGAATGCCCACCCTCAGCACATCACAGCACTCGGCCATCAGCCCGGCTGCACTTGCCGCAGGCTGCCATCCGGGGGTGTCAATCGGGGGGCTGTCAGGATCCAGGAGGCCCTGCAGGAGAGCTTCTACCCCGAGGAGCCCGCAGAGCCACCCCAGTCCTCCCCATCGGGGGCTCGTGCCCCATTCCTCCCTCACCTCCTTCCACTTACCCTTCCCTAGCCCCCCTTCCTGATGTAAAAAATAAAGGACACGTATGTTCAAAAATAGAAACTCTCTTTATTTAACAAAACTGGGGGGGGGGGATTAACCTCTGGGAAGACTGGGAAAAGGAGGTGGGAGAGGGGAAGAGAGAGGGTGGGAGAGGGGAAGTGGAAACCTGGGAGGAGGGAGCTGGAAGGGGGAAGCCAGGGGAAGAAGGAGGAGGGGAAGTCTAAAACTATGGTATGCCATATCTTCAGTATTGTGTAGAGATGGGGTCTCCTCACCTCAAAAAAGATATTTTGGCCTTGGAAAGGGTTCAGAAAAGGGCAACTAAAATGATTAGGGGTTTGGAACTGGTCCCATATGAAGAGAGGCTAAAGAGACTGGGACTTTTCAGCTTAGAAAAAAGGAGACTGAGAGGGGATATGATAGAGGTCTATAAAATCATGAGTGGTGTGGAGAGGGTGCATAAAGAAAAGTTCTTCATTAGTTCCCATAATAGAAGGACTAGAGGACAGCAAATGAAATGAATGGGTAGCAGGCTTCAAACTAATAAAAGAAAGTTCTTCTTCGCAAAGCAAATAGTCAACCTGTGGAACTCCTTGCCACAGGAGGCTGTGAAGATGAGAACTAGAACAGAGTTTAAAGAGAAGTTAGATAAAGTCATGGAGGTTGGGTCCATGGAGTGCTATTAGCCATGGGGTAGGAATGGTGTCCCTGGCCTCTGTTTGTGGAAGGCTGGAGATGGATGGCACGAGACAAATGGCTTGGCCATTGTCTTTCGTCCATCCCCTCTGGGGTACCTGGTGTTGGCCGCTGTTGGCAGACGGGCTACTGGGCGAGATGGACCTTTGGTCTGACCCAGTACGGCCGTTCTTATGTTCTTATGTTCTAAGCTCAGGGTCGGGGGTCTCAGTGGGCCAACTTGATTTTCATGCAAACCTGCTCCTGGGTTCACATGTGGCCTTTGGTGGCCAGGCTGGCAGCTATCCTGCCCTAGACGGCTGCTTTCCTGTGCCTGGTGCAGAGATTGTGGACGTTGGAGGTCTCCCCCCAAACCTGGATGAGGTCCACGATCTCCGCACTAGACCAGGCGGGAGTCCGCCTCTTGCGGCCCCGGGCAGGCTCCTGGGAGCCGCCAGCCTGGTCCTGGGAAGAGGGGGAGGGCTGGGTGACAGCGGGTGGCTGGCTCATGCCGTGCCAGGTGCAGGGTCTGCTGGCTGGGTGCTGGCAGGTTTGCACCTGGCACGGGCACCGTTGCCAGACCGTGCCTCTTTAAGGGCTCTGGGGCCGGCAGGGGGGCAGACGAGTTTCCCTGGCTTGGCCCAGAGTGGCCACCAGGGCAACCTGGGAAGGGCTAGCCTCCCACTAGTTCAAATTAAGTGGCTACACAGCCCTTAATTCGAACTACTTAATTCGAACTAGGTGTTAGTCCTCGTAGAATGAGGTTTACCTAGTTCGAATTAAGCGCTCCACTAGTTCGAATTAAGTTCGAACTAGCGGTTTGCGTGTGTAGCGCCTATGAAAGTTAATTTGAACTAACAGCTGTTAGTCTGAATTAACTTTGTAGTGTAGACATACCCTTATTGGCAAAATGCAATGACCCGTTCATAAGCCGACCTCCGCTCTTTACTGCATCACTTTTTACCCAAAAATAGGCTTATGATCAGGTAGATTGGTAACTCCTCTCACACCCTGGTATTTACCCCTCTAATATGTTTATAGGAAGCAATCATACTCCCCTCAGCCTTCGTTTGGTTAGGAGAAAGAAGCCAAGCTCGTTGTCTCTCCTTTCACAAGGCAGGTTTTCCATTCCTTGGATCTTCCTTGCAGCCCTTCTCTGCACCTGTTCCAGTTTGAATTCATCTTTCTTAAACATGGGAGACCAGAATGGCCGTATTCCAGATTCGTCCCTGCGGTCGAGCAATCCAGCCAGGTCATTGTCCTTCCTCTGTCACTTCCATCAGATACGTCCCCAGCTCATAGCATGACTTTGCACTTTGCCGTCTTAAATGTCATCCTATTTCTATTATTCCAGTTTATAAGCTCATCCAGCTCTTCTTATTGGATATTTCTGTTCTCCTCGGTATGGAGAATACCTCCCAACTTTGCGCCACCCACACATTTTATTAGCACACTCCTGGTTTTTGTGCCAATGCCAGTAATAAAAAGGCTAAATAAGATTGGTCCCAAGACAAGTCCTTGAGGATTTCCACTACTAACTGCCCTCCAGCCTGACAGTTCACCTTTCAGTATGACCTGCTATAGTCGCCTATTCAGCCAGTTCCTTATCCACCTTTCAGTACTCATATTAATCCCCATCTCCTTCAATGTACTTAATACTTTGTCATGTAGAACTGTATTAAATGCAGTACTGAAATCCAGATAGATCTATTGCATTTCCCTTTGTCTAAAATAGACATTTATCATTTTGAAGGAGTCAAGTTGGTCTGGCATGATCTACCTTGTGTAAAACCATGTTGTATTTTATCCCAATTACCGTTAACCTCTATGTCCTTAACTACGTTCTCTTTCAAAATGTGTGTTCCAGAATCCTGCATACAATTGAGGTTCCTTTAATTTCAAGTCAGAAGTCAGAAATAGTGAAATAAATAGTAGAGGAGAGTTACCCTGATCTATAGACTTACTTTTTTAAGTGAAAGCTTTAATTTAGTCCTTAAACAAGACTATTTAAAATAGTCTATTTAAAATATGGGACACATTTATTTTGTCCATTGAAGCAAATTTTTTTTAAGCCAATAAGCTTTGTTACTACCTCACCATTGCGTCCATTTTATAAGAACAAATAGAACCCCTTTGCAGGAAAAGTACAGATTTCCAAATTCTAATTATACAAAATCATTCTCATGTCTGATTTGGTCTTGACTCAGCAGATGACCGAGAATAGATTTGCTTTCTTTGGATTGGAGTAGAGTGCTTAATGCCTATTTAACTCATCCTTGAAAATAATATATTTATTTACAAATTCATTTACTTGCTTTAATTTTACAGGTGATTAAAATGCAGGAATCAGGTCATCAAATTCTTTGAGTTCATTTTGTTAGGAAGGAAAGGGTTTGTCTTCTGTCTATGCTACAAAAATGCCTGCTGTTGATAACAGTTTACTTGCAAATGTACTCAAGGGCAAATCATATTTAGCACATCAAAAACTGTCACTTTTTGTTTCAAGCAGCTTTGCTGGTATATATTTGGCCACTTGGGAGCATAATGGACTGCAAACCTGAGAAGATATTGCTTACCTTCAAGTCTAGATTTGCACAGATCGATCAGATCCCTACTTTTTCGGCATTTCCCCTCCCTTCCTTCATCTCCCATGGAAGTTACCTCTCCTTGGAGTTTATTTGCTTGTTTTTTACTTCTAGGGAAATCTCAGAGCACAGACCAGGGGAAAAGCTACTTACTGTCAGCAGATGCTAAATGAATAGTGGAAACACTTGTCCAAAAACTCTACAGTCAGATTCAAAAGGGAATTTTGATATTGCCATTATCAGGACTTTTTTTGCAGTCACTGGGAACATTTGAATGCTTTAGGCTTGCTTTGGCTATAAGCTCTTTGAGGGAGAGACCAGTTCTTGTTCTGAGTGTGTACAGTGCTGAGTGAAATAGGGTCCTTCTCACTCATTGGACCTCTTCGATACATTACAGACTGCCCGTCCCCCTGGCACAATTCAATTAAGTTTTGAAGGACCAGGAGGATTTTAACCATTTATTGAAAACCAGAACAGAATCCAGATCAGGCCTGCACAACTCGGATAGCAGCGAGGGCCATATTACTCCAAAGAAAACAGCTGTGGGCCACAAGGGTAAGTTTGGGGTGGGGGGTGATACTTTATTATGAATTTTTCAATTAAATCAGGCCTGCACAACATATGGCTCCCAATGCCCTTACCCTCTCCTCTCCCAGCATCACCCTGTTCCCCCTCCCACTGACACCTCCCCTCCTGCCCTTTTCCTCATTGCCTCCACTTGGCTCCCTGGCGTTTGTCTCTCCTGCACCCTGCCCCTTGGTGCCTTCCCCTTTCTCCTGACCTGCCCCCCTTCCCCTCAGCACAAGCCCCTTCCCCTCCCCTACCTGGCTTCTGCCTTCCAGTTTGCGGGGCTGCTGGAGCCGTTTTGAATCCGGCGGTTGCTGGCTATGATGTCACGATGCCACGTCACGCCAGTGTCCTGGCGTCTGCCGGCATCCCGCCCTCTGGCTCGTGCCCCACCTCCTCGCGCTGGAGCTGCACGCAGACAGCCCGGCAGCAAGAATTACTGCACTTCCCCCTTCCCGGCAGCACTCCGCTCCTCTGCCTGGCCAGCGGATTGGATGGGGCCACGCCGCCTGTAGTCGTCACGGGCCACACAGAGAGTCCCTGCAGGCTGCATGCGGCCTTTGGGCCGTATGTTGTGCAGGCCTGATCCAAATGAATGAGCCCAGGCTACAGTATAGCAAGTAAAGTACTCCCTGTGACATGGTCTGGTGAGGCATACCAGCTGAGGGCAGACAAACCTTTCTCTCTGTTCAGAGTCTGTCCTCTCTCCACACACAGAGGCTCTTAATTCTCCCCTTATACACCAAGTTATGTGATGTTGTTATCAGAGTTGTAAAATCCCAGTTAATCAGTTAACCAGTTAAATGTTACAAGGGGCTGGTCCAACCCAGCCAGGCCCACCACGCCACTACTCCGGCTAGGCTGGGCCTACTGGGGTAGGGGCTGCTTGGGCCGAGCCCACAGCACCATGTCATGGGTGGGCTGGGTGGCTGCTCCAGGCCAGCTGGGCTGCCAGTTAAATGGTAACTAATAAGCATTACCTGGTAAGAGTGATGCTTACCAGTTGAGTGGTGACATCTCTAGTTGTTGTAACCATGTTGGTCCCAGGGTAGTAGAGATGTGAGACCTTCCCGATCACAACTTTCTCTGCCCTTGAAGCCCAAATGTGCACGCCAGCATTAAACAAAGCACATGCCGCAATAGCGATGAATTAAATAATCAAACAAGAAGAGCAAAGATGCCTCACCTTGGGAACTAGAATAACATAGGGGTTGGTCTACATGGCAGGTAGCATGCAGGGTCTCCACTAACCAATTAAAGCACAGCACAGTAGTGCCTTTTAGAAATCACTTTCTTGTAGAGTCCGTTATTCCCTCATGTAGACAAGGCCTAAGATCCCTAGTGAGTGCTGGGAGCTGGATAATACGTCGTCAGGAGCCCTAAAACTTACCAGCAGGTTTTATTTTGGTCGGTTGGTTTTGGTTTTGAGGGATCTGGCATTATGAAAATAGCCACTTGTGTTCGTAACCTGCACTTACTGGAGATTTGAGGAAATTCCATATCCAGTGGCAGTGCAACCACAGCTGCTCCTTCCGTACGTATTAATGAACTTCTTTCCATCTACATGCGGCTAAGATCAGCCAAGCACTGAACAGTCTGCGTCAGACTCTCTTCCGAGTTGTGTGAGTGGCGGGTGCATTGCTTGTAGCTATGCAGTTCTTGGATTTGAGAGGCTTCAAAATGGCTTCTTGCACCTGCGTAGCAGACTCTAGGAGTCAAAGTAGTCTTGTAGACACAATTTAGAGAGTATTCAATAGTTTATCTTTGGCGGCAGAGAAGCGACGTAAGTTTGTCTAGGGAGTCGCAGAGATGTAATCTGTGAAGTTAATGAGCTCTCTGCTTCATTTCAGGACTAGCCTAATGGCACTGAGTTTATAAAACAGCTCTGAGAGCTTGATTATACTAATTGGCATTTTCCTGTCTTGACTCCAAGATTTTCATACATATTTAACATCCCTAGAGTCCCCCTTGCAGTGCAGTTGGCTAGGACACTTTCACATGGTTTTAGAATAGATTCCCTCGGCTGGTCAGATAATCCTGTGCTTTGCTTTATTTATTTATTTTAATTGTCCATTGGTAGGAACCTGTGGCCTACATGAGAACACCTTAGCAGAGAGGGACTGAAGAAAAGCCATGTTTTCCTACTTCTTAACATCCCCAGGTAGAAATCAGAACCCTCCACCCAACCCTATCAAGCAATAAGAGCAATCACATTGATCTTCCCTGAAGGCAAATGTCTTCCAGAACTCATCAGGTCTTGATTGAGTTGGGGTTGGTCCTGCTTTGGGCAGGGGGCTGGACTCGATGACTCCTGAGGTCTCTTCCAACCCTAGGATTCTATGACTGTATGATTCTAGGTCCAAAGGGTGACAGTCTAGAAGGATGTAAGAGTGTAACCATTAAAACGGCTAACCGATAAGCATGGTTTCTGTTACGGTTACACACCAGCTCCTGGCTTCACTTTGGGGAGCCGACTGCTGCCCTGCGCTGCTGGTTCTGTGTCAGAGCCTGCAGCACGGGACAGCAGCTTTATACTGCAGAGTCTGCAGCGTATAACCACTAAGATTTTTCACAGGTACATGGTTATATTATTGATAATTTTTTACATCCCTCTAGGACAGTGTTTCTTAAACTTTTTAAGACCAAGGAACACCAAACTATATATATTTTTTTTATGAGGAACACCAGGGATTTTTTTTTTATGAGAAAAAAAAAAGGTCGGGGGGGGGGAAGTGTCGGGTGGAAAGTTATTGAGAAAAAAAAGGGTTGGGGGAAAGTTTTTGAGCCAAAAAAAAAGGTCGCTTGCCCCTTTAAGGGTGGCCATTTTGAATTCTGTTGTTCTCTGCGGCACACCTCTGACTGCCTCGTGGCACACCGGTGTGCCACGGAACACAGTTTAAGAAACACTGGTCTAGGACATCATGCCCACCTTCTGTCTACACCAGTAGACACTTTGGCGTCGACTGCTCCCTGCCACCATGCTGCCCACACAGGTCCCCTTGGGTCCCCACTAAACCAAAGGCTTGATCCAGAACCCACGGAGGTGAAGGGGAGTTCCTTCATTGATGTCAATGAGCTTTCGATTGGGGCTTTAGAGAGTCAAAACAGAAAACAGGAGGCTGGGAAACTGGTGGAAGTAGCCCCACTTTGAAGCTAGTCGCCTACCATACAGGGATTTGGTAGGAACCTCCACCACAGAGATGAGCAAGAGGAAGGTTTCCTTCCTCTATAGGAGCCTGGCCTCTACCTACTGCTTGCAGGAACTATTGTTCTGTATGGTAACCTCCCCCTCCCTGGCTTCTCTACTGTGATTATTTATATTACAATTGTGTCTAAAATCAGGTTCCCACTGTGTTAGCACAGAGTCAGAAATAGTCCCTGCCCCCAAAACACTTACAGCCAGATAGGACCCATCATGGGTGGGAGAGAAAACAGGCATGAAGAGATGAGGTGACTTGCCCAAGGGCACTCAGTAGATCAGTGCTAGGGATATAAATTAGAACCTAAGCCTCCTGGGCCCTATTCACTGGGCCCACACTGCCCCTCTCTGCTCCAGAGTGGCTGCCCTCTGACTAGAAAGGACTCTCTTTTTTGGTTGACCAGGAGTATGAATCTGTGACCGTCTCTCAGGACCTGACATGGTGGGTCTAGAGCAGAAAGCGACTTGCTCACCAAACACCTGGCCAGCTGTGGGCATGGTCCAGCGAACAGGGGCATTCTGACACACTGCCTGAGCTCCATCCCATGCGAGCTAGCAGCATGCCCTGGCTGGCTCTTTAAAGCAGTAAGAACTCTCAGCCCACGGTTGGCAGAGCATAACAAAATACCACTCGTTTTAATTTCCTTTAGCCAGGGCTGGCCACGAAGTGAACTAAGAGGCTGCAACTGATGTGTCCTGCAGCAACCTCACTGCTAAGCAGGAGAAGCAGAAGCATCGCTATTACACCAAAGTGCTACACCCTATTGCCCCGCCCTTTCCCTCCAGGGTCTCACAGATGCTCTGCCAAGCCATTTGTGGACCACAAAGTCTCATCTTCCTGACCCTCCTCATCTTCCAGAACCTGTCACAAGAGCGAGTCGTGTCCAGCGGGTGATGACGAGCAGAGCTCTGGAATAAACTTCAGCAAGCTAATGGTAGCGTCTTTGGGAGTATGGTTCCTAATGCCCCTACCGGAAGGAGTGCAGGAGAAGCCTAACCTCGCTTGCTGATGGTCCTGCTGTACGATTCACCTCTTCACCAGGGCCAGCACGGCTGGAGGTCTCTGAATGTGGCGAATTGACTGTGAAGCCAAAGACCTGGGAGGAGAGCTGACCATGTCTCTCATAGTCTTCCATGCAGCTCTCACTTTGATTTTGTAATTTGGGCATGTGGCACCCCAGTGCCACATCAACAGCCACTTTGGAAAGGTGGATCATTAGAAATAGGCTGCTCTTGTCCGTGCTTGGAATCGTGGGTGACTCGTAGCACTCGGGATGTGCACCTCCAAAATTGTAATTGCTAAACGGGGTGCCCCTTTGTGCCCCCTGCTTGTTCCTTTGGGTGGCGCTTCTTGCACCTCCTCTCCCCGCAGGCACCAGACACGTCTGCTTGGAAACACACAGGTCAAGAGGGGTATCTGTGTCAGTCTGTAAATTAAAAAAATTTAAAGAAACAAGTGGTCCAGTAGCACCTTAGAGACTAACAAAGTGGTATCACGAAAGCTCATGCGGGCTGATGGTGAGCACGCTTCTCATGCCAAACCTTGGACCATTCTGCTCCCATATGCTCAGCACAATGGCTTAGGGACTTCCTCCTTCATCACTCTACCACAGCACCCCATCTGACAGCCATGCCCAAAGTGTATTTTGTATGTTCCTAGGACTAGTCAACATGGCCTGGCTAAAGAGTTTGGGCTCCAAGGTGGAACGAACAGGCAATTTCGCAGCCTGGTGCTACTGTGGTTGGAAACAGGTTTTGTTCCGGCCTTCCTTTCAGGTTCCCTTGAGGCGGGTCTTCGCTTCATTTTCATGTCACTGTTCGTTTAGATCAGCCAGGTTTTCCGGAATCATTAACATTTCTCATCTCCAGCAGTGACTCAGGCTAAGTCTGTTGGCAACCGGCATGCCAAGACCGTTGTCTGTCATTTCCGGCCCGGTGGTGTCGAGGAATGTTCTCCCAGCCCACGGCATTCCTAGCAGAAACATTTTAATTACACGAATATTAGGTGTTTGAAGAAGTTACTTTGTAGTGTCAGAGTCTCATTCCCTGACTGGAAATCAGCACTGACATGCAAATTCATCACAGTGCCGCACCTACCAGATGCAAAAGGAAGGTAAAGGTAGTGATCAGCAAATGTGTTGTAACTACGTAACTCTGCCTTTGTCTTCTTCCGATGTCGCATGCTCACTCTTTTCATGATAGTTCCTGCCTTCTAGCATGTAGAATTATGATCTAGATTTTTCTGAAGTGACGTGTGAATTTGGGGGTTTACCTTCTGTGGTTCCTTGCCCAAGGTAACAATTTAAACATTAGGAACTGGAAACTAAGTAATAATCACATGCCCTGAGTTGCGTAACACCCCACCCCCCAGTCTTGCTTCCACTGAAGTCGGTTGGAGTTTTGTCTTTCCTCTTGAGCAAAGCAGACAAGCAGCAGCGAATGTGCGTTGGTTTCCATGTAAACCCATTCAAACAAACCACGTCAATGAGTCTAAAATCCAGTTAAACATTCTAGATCTTCAGCTAGTGTAAACCAGTATAACTCCAATGGACCACTGAAAAAAGGTTCAGGATCAGGCCCTTCATATGGAACGAGGAGACAGCAAAAACACAGTAACAAAGCAATGAAATGTACTCACTATAAACCTCAAAGCATCAGGTTTCGAGGATGGACAGATGTAATGCCCAGAAGGACCATTAGATGGTCTAGGTTGACCTCTACGGCACAGACCATAGAATTTGCCAGAGTGCTTGCACCATCAAGCCCATAACTTCTGACTGAGCTAGAGCGTTTTGGTCAAAAGACTTCCAATTTGGACTTAAAAATCCCGAGTGACAGAATCCACCACATCTCCAGGTAAACTGCTCCAGAGACTAATCACCCTGACTATTAAAAGTTGCACCTTTGTCTAACTTCAGCTTCCAACCACTGGCTTTTCTTTGCTAGATTAAAGAGCCATCAGCCATCTGAAATTCTCTCGCCATGTGGTTGATAGCTGGTCTGCTCACTGCCCAGGAACATGGTTTAACCAGGCTGCAACTTTACTAGTCCAAATACATCCAAGGTTCCCATCAGGGGATAGCCCAGGCTGGTCCCTTACACCTTGGCCAATTCTTGAGGTTGCCAATTCTTAAGGTTGCTTTCACTGGACTGGAAGGTTTTGTGGGTGCCTCTACCAGTCTTCTAGCATCCCTTCCTCTTTTGGAGGGATGAGGCGAGAGGGAACCTCAAGCCTCCAGAACACCACCATGAAGTTTGTTGGCTGGGGGTGGTCCTTGCAGGTAGTGTCCTGGACGCTGCTTTGTCACAGAGGGGTTAGCCATGAGGTCTCCATTTGGCAAGGAGATGCTTTTGGGATGCCCACTATGTAACCTTCCTTTTTTTGGCTCCGGAGGGGGGAGGTTGTTGAAGGGGTGTGGCCTCAGGGAAGGGGTGTGGCTTTGGGCAGAAGGGCTGGGGGTTCACCAGTGTTCCCTCTAAGGAAGGATAAGGGGGCTCCTGAAAGTAGGGATGTTGGGAAGCCCAAATCAGCAAGTTCCTCCACTGGGCACCGGCCTGAAGTAATGACCACTAAACAACTTTCATAGGTCTCTCATAGGTCCAGATTCCACCTCTGGGAGGGGGAGAATCCCAGCCCTCCAGCTACTCAGAACCAAACTCCTAGGTTTCGCTGTGAGGAAGGCAAAACCCAACTAGGCTTAGCCAATCTGGGGTGGCTTGTGTAGCCCCCAGTGACCTAGACAAGGGACGGATGGTGGGGTCAAGTGCTGGACAAGCCAGCCAACAGGAAGTGACCCAGAATGCATGGCTCCTATCACTGCTCCAAAATTGATGCCAAATGCCATGAGACCCCTAGCTGGGAAAGTCTTTTGGGAACTAGAAATCTTGTGGGGCCTAGCCCGGGTTGTCTGTTAAGTCCTTGCCTGTCACGGGAGTCACCACACTCACCCCTTGGTAGGCTCAGGGCCCTCCAGTAGACTCATCAAGTTGCTTTTCAGCCTTTTCTTTAAGCTACGTCGTTTGTTTCTTTAGTTGCTCTCTGGAAGGCAGGTTTTCCAGACCTCACGTCGCTTTTGTGGCTCTCTGCTGAACCCATGGGCGGTGGGTGAAGGCCAGCGTTCCCTCTAAGCTGCAGGGCAGCTCAGCTTCACAGGGGAGTCATCAGCCCCGCCCAGCAGTCAGCGCCGTGCAGGGAGCCTGGGCCTCTGACTGGGCAGGGCTGATGAATCCCCTGTGAAGCTGGGCTGCCCCGCAGCTTAGAGGGCACACTGGTGAAGGCCCAGTGGGGGAAAGCAAGCCCAACCCCCGCCCCTTCTTCCCAAAGCCACACCCTTTCCCCAAGGCCTCGCCCCTTCAACAACCTCCCCGCCTCCGCCTCAGCGAAGCCCCACCCACGCCAGCCACAGTCCCAGCCCTCCTGGGTGGCCAGTCAGTGTAGGCAGTTTTGGGAAGGCAATGCCTTCCCTTGCCTACATTACCTGCCTCCCCTGGCTGACCACTTTCTCATTTCATACCATCCAAAGGGTGGATACCAGAACTGAACATAGGATTCTGGTAATGCCCTATGCAGAAATACCACCTCCTCCCTACTTCAATAGACCCCTCTGTACATACCCACAGGCAGCATTCACTCCCTTATCCAGCACAGCACAATGTGCGTTAATGCTTTGGCTGGCTGGATGACTGGTTTTGCAGTCAGATGGGCTTTATCTTTGTTATTTCTATACCCTCTACCTCCCTTTCCTCCCCCATCATCTTCTGATAGCTCACATTCGAACATTAGAACTGGACAGCCTCCTAAATCGCAGGGTTAGCCATTTGCTTAAATGGGTGTCTTTTCCCCCTCCCCTCTTCTACTCATTCTGGGGCTTGGCAGTGCATGAGCCCTTGAACTTTGGAATGAGAGCAGCTAGGAACAGCAAAGCATGTCCTAACAGCTAAGTCAGATCCATTTGCCGTTCTCTGCCCTGACTTGACAGAGGGAGTGATGCTAGGACCCCATTGTGATGTTTGCCAGCAGGGTGTGTCACACGGCTCTGCCTGAACTTGTTAAGGTGAGGGTTGCCTTGCTACACCTTCAACATAACCTCGGCCTGTTTGGGTTTTAAAGGGAGTGCCAGAGAGAGAAACCGGGGGGCAAATCAGTGAAATACAGAAAATCAAACCTGTCCTGGAGGTAGCAGATGGTGCTGGTTTCATGCTGAGACTTAATTAGTTTAGCCCCACACATGAAATCTCCATGATCCCCCTGAACGTGGGGTGTTTAAGCCTGCAATGCAGAAGAAGCAGTTAAGAAGTCAATGCTATTCTTGTCTTGCTCTGTAGACGCATAGCCAATAAGGAAAAGAATTGTGTTCTTAATTGCAGAGTGACAACAGCGTGATAAGTGATTTATGGATGGGTATAGATTCAAAGGAACTAATTCTGTTCTCTCGTAAGTTTTCCAGCACTGTAACCCTATTGGCAGTGGATTTACACTGGCATATCTGGGAGTTGTTGGACCATGCCCTAAGGAGTGTACTGTCTCCTATGCTAAGTGTAGAGGAAAAGTGCAGAAAACTGAAATGACACTGAACAGCTGGCAAGTGGAAACTTTGTAATGCTCATCGGTGCTAACATCTGTTCTACTGGAGCCATTTTCCATTTTAGACAATGTCTGCAGGCTGAGTTTGAGTAGAGTGTAGCAAAGAGCTGGCATTTATACCTGTGAAATGCAAGAGATGTATATTACAGAAAACTATAACTTAAAAATGAATGGGAGATCTTATACCTATCCGAGTTCCTCAAATTGCACTACTGACCTCTCAATACAAATGCAGAGTACTCCACGTAGGAAGGAACAATCAGTTTCACACATACAGAATGGGAAGCGACTGTCTAGGAAGGAGTCCTGCAGAAAGGGATGTACAGGTCATAGTGGATGACAAGTTAAACATGAGCCAACAGTGTGACACTGTTGTAAAAAAAGCAGACATGATAGCGGCTGCAATTTAAGCCCATTGCTTCTTGTCCTGTCATCAGAGACCAAGCAGAACAATTTTTCTCCCTCCTCCTAGTAACTTCCTTTTAGGTCCTTGAAAACCGCTATCGTGTCCCCTCTCAGTCTTCTCTTTTCCAAACTAAACAGGCCCAATTCTTTCAGTCTTCCTTCCTAGCTCATGTTTTTTAAACCTTTAATCATTCTTGTTGCTCTTCTCTGGACCTTCTCCAATTTCTCCACATCCTTCTTGAAATGTGGTGTCCAGAACTGCACACAATACTCCAATTGAAGCCTAATCAGCACAGAGTAGTGGAAGAATGACTTCTCGTGTCTTGCTCACAACACTCCTGTTAATGCATCCCAGAATCATGTTTAACCACTCTCAGGGTGGTTAAACCCTGGAATAAATAGGGAGGTTGTGAAATCTCTATCACTGGAGATATTTAAGAGCAGGTTAGACAGACACCTGTCAGGGATGATCTAGACCAGGGGGAGGAACCTAAGGCCCGGGGGCCAGATGCAGCCCTCCAGCTTGCCTGGATCAGGCCCCCTGAGGCTTGGGACTCTCTCCTAGCATTGGGGAGCCCATGCTGGTGCTCCAGCCCCTCCCTTCCTGCCATTCCACCGTGGAGCAGGAGCACATAAAATCTGCTAGCCTGGGTCCCACTAGGCTCTGATGTGTGAGGGGAATGTGGGGAGTGTCTTTCTCCTTCTCAGCCAGGGGCCATGTAATGAGGGTTTGGTTTTTCTTTTTTGCTTCTCACTTGTGTGTGGCCCCTGACTGATTTTTCTGTGAGTCAGCATCCCCCGGCCCCTGATCTAGACAGTGAGTGCAGGGGACTGGACTTGGTGACCTCTCAAGGTCCTTTCCAGTTCTAGTGTTCTATGATTTTATACCTTTAGTGCGCGCACGTGCACACACACACACACACACAATCCTACACACATATTCTGACCTGTTGAACTCGTTTGGCCTGGTTTAATACTGCACATGACCAGGCTTATAGCATTATGTTCAGTTCAGCCTGATGGGAGGGCTTTTCAGAAGTACTCAGAATTGACCAAACCCTGCCCCCGCGCATGCTAATGGTAAAACTCCCGCTGTGTGTGTTGAGCCTTTGCTGAGTTCTTTGGCAGCTCCCAGGAAAACCCTAGAAAGCCTGTGACCTCTCACTGAAGTTTTACACAATCAGGGCCTTGCCCTGGAAAATTCTGGTCTGACCTTGTGCAGCGCAGAACATTCCCTGGTGAACACGGAGCACCCACCCTCAGCTCCAACTGTCTTCCATGGGAGTTGAGAGTTCATAACACCTTGTAGAAGGCACTCATCGTTGATCTGGCTCACACCGCCGGAGGAGAAATGTTCCATATCCCATTACCGGCCCTGCCATCTGCTTGGGTTCTGTTCTTAAATGTTGTGTTTTATGACATACCGAGTGCTCTTGCCCATCAACTGTGCAATTCCAGGCCTTGAGTTGGCTGCCGTCAATGGGAGTGCGACACAGAGTGTGGACCCAGAAGGTATCAAACCAGACGTAGGCACCGATGGAGTTTGAGACTCTGACTCTGGTTTCATCCATTGTGGTGCATGTAATCGTAAAACACACAAAAGCATTTCACTGAAACCAGAGGCTGTTTCCTCACCCATAGTACAGAGGGGTTTGCAATTGACTCCAGTGGGAGCAGGATCAGGTCCTGAGTGACCTGATTCTCATGGTTATCCATCCAATGCCCCCCCTCCCCCAGGTGCCATCTGGAACTGGGGTATCACTGAGTCCACCTGACCCACCAGCCAGGGCTTCCTTTACATTGTAACAAGCCCTCAAGCCCCCTCCAACATATACAGGTAAAGACACTCCCAGCTGTAGCTACACACAGATGCTGTGATCAGTTCTGCATGGGAAGGCTTCAGCTAAGGAACTGGCCAGCTACTCAGGTGCCACCCCCTTCTGGAGGGTAAACCCAGACGTATTCTGTCCTGCACTGCACCGAGAACTCTACAGCATTAGCTCATGACATTCGCCTCCTCCCTCAATGTGGAGAGGCATATACGCAGCTTTCTGCCCACAATATGACTTTCACATGCAGTGGTTTTACATAAAGCAGAAACAAATGTATTAACTACAAAAATAGATTGTAAGTGATTAGAAGGGTTAGCAAACAGGTCACCTAGGAAATCCACAAAAATGCAATCTAAGTTTATTATGCTAAAGCGATTGGACATGAGTAGCAACTTCTCACCCCAAAAGATGATTTAAGCCAGATGCAGACACTTTTAAGGGGCCAGCTGCCAACCTCTCTAGCCTGGGTCCAGTACTTCCCCCTAGTCCAGTCTTTGTTCCTCTGGTGTTTCCAAGAGTCTCTTTTTGACAGGGAGTCAGTGAAGAAACATGATCATGTCACTCCCTTGCCTTAAATAGTTTTTGCATATGGTGGGAACCCTTTATGTAAAACCATTGTGTGTGAAAGTCATATCTTGGGCAGAAAGCTGCGTATATGCCTCTCCACATTGAGGGAGGAGGTGAATTTCATGTGATCAGTGGAAAAACACTGGTATTCCAAGATGGAGTCCAGTACCAGGTGATTTGGTCACATGGCCCTCGTAAGGCCACAGCAGCCATGACTCAGGGGCTGTTTGTAGTGTCCTCAGGAAGGCTTCTTGGTGGGAGATTAGCTTCTTCTAAGACCTATTGTTCTCCCCAACGGCCCATCCCAGTCAGACATCTAAATTGACAATCTTTTGGCTAGTGGGCATTCCCCAGAGGTAAACACATTTGTAAAAGATACATAGACAACTTTCCTAACTTCAGATACCAGAATGGTACATGCACACAAGCAGGATAATCATATCCAGCAAATCACAAGCTTTTCCGTGATATTTCATGTGCCTTATCTTACACAAATTACATCATACTTATGCCATACTCATATAATAATAATAATAATCCCAAGAAGAACATGAGGTGCAATGTCACAATCCATATTTACAGGAGATCAGTATACATTAAAAACCGTAGAGCGATACTGTAGAGGTGTGCACTACTTTTCTATCCATTTACACGTTTTATTAGGTCATATGCTATAATTCACCCAAACATAGAAAGATAGACTGGGAGAGTATGTTATAGGACTTATAATCTTAACAAATCAGTTTTCTTTCCTAGTGTGGCCGTGTCAAATTCTCAAACATTTCTGCCCATAAATAGTGGAAAGAAAAGCTAAAAATAAAATAGGATTCTTTCTTTCTCTCTTTCTTTCTCTCTCCCCTCCTACCCTCCTGCTTTATCCTGGCAGTAAGACTTCCAACACCATTGTTCTACCATATGGAATAAGGACTTGATTAGTGACACCAGCTATTTTTCAATATGCCAGTGCAAAGTTGCCAAATTCAGCATGTTTTGATATGGAGATTCAGAAATAATCTGGAAGGGGAGCATATGCATCTGAAATAGCACAGATCAGGAGTGAAGCTTGCAAAATTTTCCCCAGAGGAAGGAATGGCTGGGAGGTGGTAGGAAGCATTAAATATTCTGTGAAGAAGGGGAAAGCTGCAAATTTTAATTCTTTTGAATTAACACAGTATATGTTTCAGTACAAATGAACTGCTATTTCACACAGGAAAAGAGTAGTAAATGCAGCTTAGAGAAAGTAATGGGAACTATAACCGTGTGATGTTGATAAGAGATAGTAGATCCTCATGTTAACAGCCTCAGAGGTAGGGAATGTAGATGGAATGAGACCAGAGACATGCATCCCACTTCAGGATCCTTCTGTTTTATCTGTAACACCTCTAAAAGCACTGACCAAAGAATTACTGTGATGTGGCAGGTGGAAACAAGAACATCCTGCATCATATGACCTGACAGTTCTCTGTAGCGCACAGTGTGAAATCCCTGGTCTGACCCTTTGGCTGTCTATGATATGAGTAAAGCATCGATCTCCAGGCAAAGCAGTGCTAGCGGTTGGGACGCAAATGCAATTTTAGTTCTTTCTCAGGCCAAGATTATCAGAAATGAATAAGGAATTGGAGTGCCTTCCTCATTGGGTGTTCGCACTGAAACTCTCTGGAAGGGCCTATTTTTCATATGTGATCATGGGCTTGGTACCTAGATGGGGTAGAGATTTCTGATTGCAGCTGGCTCTTCACTGCAATGGAAAAAGGCATAATGAGATGCAGAGGTTGGAAGCTGAAGCTAGACAGGATTGTTCTGGAAAGAAGGTGCACAGTTCTAACACAGATGGTAACTAACCATTGCAGTCTTTAAATCAAGACTGGATGTCTTCCCGAACGGGATGCTTTAGCTCCGTAAGAAGTTATGGGCATGATGTAGGAATCTCTGGGTGAATTGCTTTGGCCTGTGTTATGCAATTTCCAATGCAAGGGTGTACTCTGCCTTCTAAGTCTATGAACAGCTGGTACTAAGAGGTTACACTAGGCGTACGTCTGCACGTAAAATGCTAGAGCTACGCCACTGTTGTGCTTCTGTGTAGACCAGTGATGGGCAACCTAAGCTAGTGAGGGGGCCACATGAATGGCCTCCTTTATCTCAGTGGGCTGCCAGATGGTTGTAACCAAGATGATCTCCCAGGATAGGGTATTTTTACTAACCACACTTGTGCACCTAGAATTTGTGGAATGCGCCGATTGAACTGTAGCAGTGCTTTGCTGGGCTGCAGAGAAAACGCACGGCTCTCACAGTCAGTGTGGTGTGCAATCAGCACACACCTCACATCCCTTTTCCTGGCTTTACGTGTGTGTCACTTTAGTAACACCGCTAGGAAAAAACCTATGTGGATGGAAACCAGAAGAATCTGGCTACCATGCGCATGGGCAACAGTAAACAAAAACGTCTTGTGAGCCACACATAGAACTCTGATGAGCTGCATGTGGCCTGCAGAGTAGATACTCTGCATTGATGGGAGCAGTTCTCTCATCAGCATAGCTAAGCCATCGCCCAGAAAGGCAGTCGCTAGGTCGAGAGGAGAATTCATCCATCAGTCTAGCACTGTCTACACTGGGGGATAGGTTGACAGAGCTATGTCTCTGAAGAGGATGGATTTTTCACGTCCCTGAGAGGCATCTCCCTACTGATGTAAGTTCCTAGTGTGGACCAACCATCGGTATGTATTTGCTTCAGTATGTTGCTGATAGTTTCTGCATCCATGTTGAAATATTAATAACTAGCAGATTTACCCGGCATTGCTCGGATCCTTAACTCAATTAAAACTTTATTTTTTAGAAAATAGAAGGAAAATGTACATGCTTTCTTGAAATGATTGTATTTTTCAAAATATACAGTGTTATTTTTATAAAGTTAGCTTTAGTATTTTTTTAAAGGTGAATTCCATCAAGTGTATTTTTTTCTTCATCCCTATACACTTCTGTCATTCATTATGCTTTAACAAAAAAGGGCTAAAGTCATTTTGGTTTCCAGTAACATTTTCCTCCCATTTTCAATTCTTAAGCATTGATTTAACTGTTCCAGTACACAGAACTCCTCCATGTCTCTCTGTTTTGTCTCTTTTCTATAAGGTTTATAGAGCAGCAATCCTATTCCAGGATCATCCGATTTTTTCTGGCTCATCTTGGGTCCGTCTCCTCTTTGAACAGTCACTCATTATGTCAATTTTGAGGACTGTACTTGCTTTGGTGATTCTGTCTCTTTTGTGTTTGGTTTTATGAGAGGCAAACCCATTCCAGCCACATCCCATTTTCCTGGCACAACCAAACCTTTACTTTGCTTTAAGTTATGGCAAGAGGAAGCTGCAAACCAAATTTGGTGGTCCTTGCTCTTCCTGTTTAGGAGGAGTTCTTCATCAAACAGACAAACTCTCTAAAATATATAGTAGGTAATACCTAGCTCTTATACAGCACTTTTTATCAATAGATCTCAAAGTGCCTAAGAATCTTTAATGTATTTATCCTCACCACAGGGGCAACACTAAAATCCTTATGGGGAACAGAGAAGCTAAATGACTTGGGCAGGGTCACACAGAAGTGAGGTTTGTCTTTTAAGCACAAATTTCATACAAATCTGGTGCAGCTTGTCTGATCCCTTATCAAAAAATATCTGTCTGCTGGAGTAAACAAATACAGTGAAAAGGAAAATTATACACTGGGGAAGACCTGAAAAAGAAAAGCATGATGCAGAATCTATACTAAGACCCCTGGGCTTAAATGCGTTTTGGCAGAAAGAACAATCTAGTATTGATAAAATCATTTAAGTGCCGTTGTCAGGAAGAGAAACCTTTGAGTTAAAAAGCAAAGGTGGTACTTTTTGATGGAAACTTTTTATCGTTGCTGTAGCAGGGTGGAATGATCTAAATCAAGGCCATTTAAATCATTGATTTAAATCACCAAAAAAGCATTGACTTAAATTGAGTTACCAAAAAAACCTAAAGCTGACTGTGCTTAGAAGGCACTTAATTTTGAAGTCCCATTGAACTCACTGGCACTTCTGTTTTTTGTAAAAACAAGTATAGGAAAAGTTGAGTTATGCTGAAGTAAAACATGGAATAAATTTATAGCATCACCTTTATGGTCTGTAGCCATGATGTTCCAAAATAGGGGGCACGTATCATGTAATATAAAACAAGAAAATGACACTCAGTGGTAAGTAGCAATACTAGATTTCTCTTAGGATGTGTCTGCACTGCAGAGCTTAACTCGAAATAAGCTATGCAAATTGAGCTATGTCAATTGCGTAGCTTATTTCAGAATAGCTTATTTCGAAATAGGGAGCGTCTACATAGCACTTATTTCAAAATAGAGACTCTTCCCTGCCTTCCCTTACTCCTCGTACAATGAGGGTTACAGGAGTCGGAGTAAGAAGTCCTCCAGCTTGACAGTATTTTGACACTATTTCGAAGTAAGTGTCTGCTGTGTAGACACGGACTAAGTTATTTCGGAATAGCATTAGTTATTTTGAAATAGTGTTGCAGTGTAGACGTACCCTTACTGCAGCTTTCTGTGCTGTCTACTCGAGTGATTGAGTCTAAACCTAATTAACCAATGAAAGAATCCATAAGAGTTAGCTAAGCTACACTTTTTTTTTCTAGCAACATCCAGCACAGCTAGGGTTGCCAGGTAGTCTCAAAAAAAATACCAGACACGCTTGATCGGGGGTGGAGGCGGGGGGGACTGGCTGGGAGGGGAGCGGGGCTGGCTGGGAGGAAGGGGATGGGTGGGAAAGCAGAGCTGGCGGTGCGGGGACAGCAGGGCTGGCCGGGGGAGATTGGGGGAGGGGCAGCTGGCGGGAAGCAGAGCTGGTGGGGGGGGGGGGTTGGGTGCAGCGGGGCTGGCTGGGGGAGATCGGGAGGAAGGGAGAACTGGCCGCCGGAAGCACGGCTGGCGGGGGCAGCGGGGCTGGCCGGGGAAGTTCGGGAGGAGAAGTGAGGGAGAACCGGCCAGCCGGGAGAGGAGCATGAGGGGCGTGAATTGGCCGGCGGGGAGCAGGACTGACCTGGGCACATGCAGATCTCAGGTCACTGCCTGTCCCACTCACGGTCCCGACAAAGCGAGTCCAGCTGCGGCTCCACCACGCGCTTGACCAGCGCTCAGGAGCAGGGACAGGGCTTCCCCTCCTCCTCAGATGCAACCAGCTGAGGGCTCCCGGCGCCGATCACGTCCCGCCTCCCAGCCACTCTCCCCGCCCCCGCCAGGCTTCCGTCGGGCGCCAAGCCAGAAAAACAGAAAATACCGGACATTGCACGTGTCTGGTATTTTCTGAATTTTTTTACCGGACAGAGGCCCCAAAAACTGGACTCTTCCGGTAGAATACCGGACACCTGGCAACCCTAAACACAGCAAAGAGCTTGGGAATTGACTTGTTCAATCACACTTTTAAAAGGCATAGAGAGAGTCATAGTACAATGCCTTGCAGAGTGAATTATTTAAGTTACGAACCAATTTATCCACTCAGCCGTATCCCCATCTTCATCCACATCATTTTCTCCCAATGAGCAGTTTTCCTTACAATGTTTCATTCTTGCAACTAGGCCCTGCACCACCTTCTTGCCCTGCTTACACTTGGCATGTTTTCCTTTTCTTAACCTGGGGAAAAAATTCTTCAAAATATTCCCAGATAAGGTCTCTCTTCTGCCCAGAAGCCGGGACAGTTTTTTTGTGGCAAAAGTTTGGGGAGCAATATAGGAAGCTGTGTGTGCACTGAATAATGTCTTCCCTTTTTCTTTCCTGTCCACTCCAATGTTCCTTTCTATGCTGCCTCCGTCTTTTCCTATATATTGTCTCTCTGTATTTAAGAAAATGTTTTAATTCACTTCTCTGCCTACGGTTACCAGGTGTCCAATTTTGAACCGGACAGTCCAGTATTTGAGCTTTCTGTTTGGGGAAAAAAATTGAGAAAATAGAAATGTTCAGTATTTTCTAAATAAGATGGAATGTAGATTGTGATGTAATGTCAAGAGTGTCCGGTATTTTTCTTGAAACCATCTGGCAACCCTATCTCTGCCATGCTTGGCCCAAGCCCACCTTCACATAAGCACAGAACAAAACCAGCCCTATCCAGCTTGTGTCTTTCTTTGCACATGTTCCTTTTTAGTCGGCAGAGAGACAGAAATTGAAAGACAAGGACTTTCCAGAAGCAAGAGCTGGTAGCAAGGCTGGACAGACTAGAGCCATTAATACGTTTTATCAGACTGTAAGTGTAGGCGTGACATGTCTGTGATGAGATTTAATTGTAACTGTGATTTTTTTCAATGAGAAATTTAGTGTTTTATTGATTATTTAAAAAAAAATAAAATTGGATTTAAAATTAAAAAATCGGATTTTAAAAAAATCATCGATTTTTATTCACCCTGTAGCATTTGCCTGTGCTATATTATACACTGAAGTCAAACATATAAAAGATTCCAACACTAGTAACGGAAGGAAAGGAACTCATTCGATTTTTCGGTGGCAGGCGGCCAACACAATTCTCCTTTGAGTCCTGACAGAATGTTGTACAGTAGTAACCTGTGTACTGTGATTCACTCGGGATGAAGGTGAAGAGATTGGGTTGGCAAACATGCCTGAGAAATCTGCTTTTCATGCACCGAGGCGAAGATTTTCCAAAGTAACTGGCGATTTTGGGAGCCGTCTTGCCAACCTCAAATGGTCACAAATCACGAGTCAGGCTCACCAAAAATCGTGAGGATGGCTTTAAGCATCAGGAGATTATGCTTTCGGAGGCTTTTGAGTGCACTGGGCTCATATTTTGTAGCTATGTCACAGCCATGAGGGCTAAAAACATAGTTTTTCTTTAAAAATAAAGGCTGACATCCTCACACATCCACTTGACATCTTGCTTTATGGGATTGCCACTTTAGTAATACTGTGGTTCAGCAAATTCTCTGGTTTGGCACCAGTCAGGTCGCAAGGGTGCCGGATAAGAGGTTCAACCTGTAGTATAAATCAGCATGCTCTTTGGGTAAATTGGATACATAGGTGTTCCCTGAAGTCAATAACTATACTGTAGTAAGGCCTTCACGTTTTCCCTGATATGTTCTTTTCCAGAGCGGTTGTGTATGTATGCTCCCTGCTTTGGTGCCCTTGATTTCGTAACAAAGTACTTGAGAAAGGTTTCAATGTCAGCCTGTTCTCTTGGGGTGGTTTTTTAGCACCGCCCCATGTTTTAACAAGCCATTTCAAGCAAGTCAGAGCTCATCCGCAGGGTACATGTCCCCAGGCATTGTGTACATAAACATTGACAGGCATTCTCTGTTTGCAGTACAGGAGCCTTGGGAACTGAACGCCTGTTGTTGAGCTTTGGTCTGATCAACTTGCATGCTGCTTTTGGTCACAGAAAGTGGCTATTGTCTCGCTACTTGAAAATCCCCTTCATTTACACTCTTCTGCAAAATGATGCCATTTCACACATTTGCTTTCGGACCAAAAGGGGGAAAAAATGACAACTCGGCTCCAGTTTTGTCCAGACAAGTAAGAGCAGAGGCGTGTTGACTTTTTTTTTTCCCTCCCAAGTTTTGCTTAATAAACTTGTTTGACTTTTTTAAACAATATTGTCACAGGGTGAGTATCTATGCCAGGGAGGTGGGTTGGGTCTGCTGCTGCTGCACAATCAGCATAGCTCTGGCGTGAATCACCCTTCTTATGAATGAACATCCCCTCCCGACCCGTCCCTCCCCCCCGAAAAAGGACAAGGAGCTCCTTGCTGCATCCGCTAACGCTGCAAACATTTCATTAATGATTTTAAAGACGATATTGTTGGACTTTTGCTTCTCTCTTTAATGAAAGGCAGAGAAAAGGGGACTTTTGGAGCAGAGGATTTTTCTGCTATTCCATTCACATTCCTCATCTTCCAAAGGCTGCCTTGGGACACAGAAGGCACAATGCAAGAGCCAGCTACTGCCAAGTGTCTATAAGGGCGAACGGGAGACTCTTGTATGGAGGTTTTGCTGCCTGCTGCTCCATGAATAAACTTTTTTTAAGAGCAATCAGTTAAGAAGATGCCTGCAGAATTGTTGAGCAGGGTCTTTTCCAGGTTGAATTTAGAACCTGCTGAAAATTTGCCCGCTCTCAAGGTATAAGGCAAGAACCTGGTAGACTAGAGGGGGCCACAGAGAAATATAGAGGAGGGCAAAGTGTGCTGTGTTCCCCATGGAGGGGGAGCATTGACTAGCCCAAACCAGCTGAAAATGGTGCCCCATGCCTTGTGCCCATGCTCAGAGGGCACAGGAAGGGCTAGATTCTCAGATGGTGTCAGTGGAGCAGTGCCTGTGAGGATCTGGCCTCATCTGGGCCTTTCTTGGACTAAGGTTGTATCCCAGAGGAACTTCCCATCTAACTTTCTCTTTCCATGGGCCTTCATGGCACAGAGGTGGAACCTTCTGGACTCTTCCTCCTGAGGTCCTTGCTTAGACAGGGCCGGATCCTCAACTCTGACAGAGTCGCGTACCTCCATTGAAGGAGATGCCCCAGGGGTGTCCCTAGTTGTTTTGCGATAGTAAGGACTGAGTAGAAACCTCAGCATTGGGCCCTTTATGTTTAAGACTTAATTGGAATGTGCCATGGCTCCACAGATGCCTCTGAGACACTAACTCTACTGTGGCGTTAGCCGGGTGCTTCCGCCCCAGCTGTCCGTCAGCCTCTCTATCTGTAGAACCCCACCACAAGCAGGGAGCCCTGGTTTTCCATTATCTTCTCAGCAGACATGCCCCCCTAGTACTTTTTTTCTCTGCCTCAATGAAGTTGTGGGGTAGAGGCTGCTCCCCTGCCACCCTGTAGATCTTGTTGAACTCTTCTGTCCGCCTGTTCTTCGATGTTGGCCTGTGACTAGTGATTGGCCCATGGACTGGAGAGCCTGGAGCCACACCAACCCTGCTGACAGAAATGCCCCACTTGAGGGGAGCGGGGCAATTTCCTGTCAAGAGCACAAGGGGGCAGCAGCTTGAGGGAAGCTCAGAAGGCTGGAGTGAGGCAGCAGAAGGTGAGACAGGCTCCTGTGGAGCAAACCCGGAGGCCAAGAGAGTTGCTCCCGCTGGGAGGAGCAAGGGTTAGTCAGGTAGACAGGAAGCGCTCCAAGGGAACCAGGCCGTTCCTGGCTGGAGGGAAGGCTTCTGTGCTTAGCTCTGAACTTTATGTTAATAAATCAGACCTTAGGGAGGGGAGCATCCTTGTGACGGGAGTGGAAAACCTGTATTAGGTTGATTCTGGAGATCGCGAAGGGCTGCATGCAAAGCTGCCCTCAGGCCATCAGGGTGTGCTGGGAGGTGGCCACGCCTTTACAGAGCACAAAAAGCTTCCCTGCAGCTAGATCCTGCTACGTCGGTTCTTAATCCATGACGCAGAGGTAATTTGTGTGGAGTAATTACAGACCCCCCAGGAAGTAACCTTAGTAACGTGGCCTTCCTTCCTCTCCTTGGGGGGGACCTGCTACCGCTTGTCACCGGGAAAGACTGTTTTGGGGCACTGGAAAATCTCAAAGGCTGAGTGTGCCAATGCATCTGCCTCATTCTCTGCTTTCCTGGAGCAGGGGCAGCCATTCACACTGTCCACCGTGGGTGTAAAATGTTACTGAATAGAAACGTCCACGTTTGACAGCTGGGCGGCACAGGTGTGAAGGACTACCCACATTCCACCCCACTGGAGAAGCCGGGTCAGAAAAGGCATTAGCATTCAACACATTCACACGGAGATGTTCTTTGGCATACTGGAGGAAGAGAGAAAGGATGGCCCGCTGGTTAGGGCACTGTCCTGGGAGTCCAATTCCTTTCCCTCCTTTGCCGCAGACTCACTATGTGGCCATCTGATTTAGGCCTTGTCTAAACTTGACACACAACAGAGGGAGCAGTTGCATCTGAGCCTCTATAATGCTTCAGTGTAGATGCTACCTATCCTGATAGGAAGGTTTCTCCCATTGGCATAGGTAACCCACTTCCCTGAGAGCCAGTAGTTAGGTCAGCTGAAGAATTCCATCCACACGGGGGGTTAGGTTGATGTAGCTACATCTCCTTGGAGTAGTCCTAGTGTAGACCAGGCCTCAGTGGCTTGGTCTTGCCATGAGGGCAGGGGACTGAACTTGATGACCTCTTGAGGGTCCTTCCAGTTCTATGATTCAGCCTTTCTGCACCACCATCTGTACAATGGAGACAATAGCACAGAGGAGAAATACATGAAAGCTTGTGAAGTGCTGAGATATCACAGCCACATGGGCAATGGGTAATGTAGGCAAGGGAAGTCATTGCCTTCCCAAAGCTGCCTACACTGCCCAGCCACCCAGGAGGGTCTGGGGCCATGCCATGCGGCTCCCTGGTGGCAGGGGAAGGCTGGGGATGTGCCGCACAGCTGTCTGGCTCCCTTATGGCAGGGTAAGGCTGGGGCCATGCTGCACAGCTGCCTGGCTCTCTGGCAGCCAGGGAAGACTCAGGCCATGCAGCATGGCAGCCCCAGCTCTGAGCTGGGGTGGAGTGGGGCTTGGTTGGGATGGAGGTTGTTGAAGAGGCATGGTCTGTAGGAGAAGGGGTGTGGCTTTGAACAGAAGGGGCGGAGCTTCAGCTTACCCTTCCCCAGCTGGGCCTTCACCCACTGTCCATGGGGAACCAGATTTGTAACTATCTGTAGGAACCCTTTTGCATCCCAATGGAAGCCAGGTCCCCCATCCCTAGGCACTGTGGTGCTGAGAACCACACACATATAATTAATTTCAGAGAGTCCAGGTGTGTAGAGGGGTTGATATCTCTTATGGGACTGGTGTGAGAGAGGTACGCTTTTGAGCTATGCAGAGCTCTTCAGGTCTGGGAAAGCTACTCCCTGTGTCCCGGCTACATACAGCCGGCAACAGACTATTTAGCATAAGTAATTAACACAGACTGAAGAGAGTATTTAAGGTGAAATGGCCTGCTACCACCCTTGCAGAGTCTTGAATGGTCTTAAATTTGTCTCCATAAGGATTATTAGCAGATTAGCATCAACCATTGCCCAAAGACTTACCTAGAATAAGTGGAGGAAAGGAGATTAGAATTCAAAAAATGCCAGCTAGAAATAGACAGTTTTACAGTGACTTAGAAATCAGTTAATCTTTCAATGTATACATTTTAGTCCATCTAGATTCGTTTGTCCCCTACAGAAGGGTACAAAACGCAGCTGCATTTGATCAGTATATGGGTACATACCAACATACCGCACGTAGGACATGTTAAATCAAATGCTATAATCATAATAAAAATCCCTACCCTCTGATAGGAAAGGAGAGGGAAGCAGAGAATGGCTGTTACAGTGTTATCAAAGAAATTAAAAGAAGAAATGACAGAATAAGCAGAGATGTGGAGTTTGTATCCTCAAATGTGCAGGAAGATGCAGAAGATGCTACACGGCTCAGATTCAACGAAGCATTTAAGCCCTGGTTAATGTTAGGCATCTGTTTTGAGTTCATCTCTGTTTTGCAAAGCACTTACAAATGTGCCCACTGATGCCGGGGGGGGGGGAGGGGGGGAGGACAGGCTGCAGGTTAAGTGCTTTGCTGAGTCAGGGCCTAAGAGAGCAGAGCATGTGGAGGTTTTTTACGTGGATTCAAAGAATGTGACATTAGTATCATCTGTGGCACACTGAGAACATGCAGAGCTCTTTGCAAGACCCAAGAGAAGACTCTGTGATGTCATACCAGTGTCCACACAAAGCACTTTCCTCAGCTGAGAGTAAATGGCTATTTGTCTCGGTGCATGATGGTGACTGACTAGCTCATTATGAAGGAAATTACATAATGGCCAAATCACTCAGGTGCTTTTGAAAAAATTGCCCAATATGCACAGTTGAAACTGAATACTACAGAATCCCAGAGGCATTGTTACTGTATGTATAGTCCTATGACATCTTAGAGACTAACAAAGATATGTAGCATCAGGAGCTTTTGTGGGAAAACCCCACTTCCTCAGATGAGTTGGAGTGGAAATAACAGAAACCAAGAGATATAGAACAGCAGAAAAAGTGCCTGTCAATTGGAGGACTGGTGTTAATGAAGTTAATTAAATAGGCTGGATGTGTCCCATTCATAGCTTTTGATGTGAAAATGTGAATGTCAAAGGCAGGGAAAATTGGCTTTATAGTGTGTTGAGCAGTTAATATCTTTATTCAAGCCCAGGATAACAGTGTCAAATTTTAGATGAATTACAGTTCTGCAGACTCTGTAATTGGTTGGTGAAATTCCTTTGTAGAAGAATGGCTACTTTGAAATCCATGATTGAGTGCCCAGGCAGGTTAAAATGTTTCCCTACAGGTTGTGTTACCATTTCAGAAATCCAGCCCCACTTTATTAGCCTCATAAACATGGGTCCTACAAAAGACAGGTACTTCTTTTGCTGTTTTATATATCTTGGTTTCTGTTGTTTCTACTCCAACTCATCTGATGAAGTGGGCTTTGCCCACGAAAGCTCATGGTACTATATATATATAATATATAATATAATATATTTGTTAGTCTCTAAGGTGCCACAGGATTACTCATTTTTAAAGCTACACACTAACTGGCTGCCTCTCTGACACTGTTGAACATTATTGAATGTGTTATTGACGTGTTTCTTTGCTGCAGTAGTCAAAGCCAAAGGTGCGATGTTTGCTCCAGGCTTCCTCCAAGCTAGTTCAGACATAGCCCAAACAGACCAGATACAGATCAATGGGCGCTTGTGTGAAAGCATCCTGGGGTGTAAGAATCATCAGTGAAAAGACTTTGTAGAAGAAATGTCATTAAAGGGGGGTGAGGTGAGGATGTTCACTGTAGAAGATACAGGGAAAGGTGAGAAGTATCAAGAGCAAATAAAAGTCAGAGGGGGTAGCCATGTTAGTCTGTAACTTTAAAAACAACTTTAAAAAATGAGTAGTCCTGTGGCATCTTAGAGACTAACAAAAGTATATGTATAGTACCATGAGCTTTCATGGGCAAAGCCTACTTCCTCAGATGAGAGGATCTTGAGTGGAAAAAAAGGGAGACTCTCAGAATAAGAAGGGAGAGAGGAAAGGAAAAAAAGTATCTGTCAGTTGAAGTCCTGGTGCTAACAAGGCTAATTGAGTGGGATGGAAGTGTCCCATACTTTCCTTTTGATGCTAATGGGGTTTTGAATGTTTCAAGAAGCAAAGCAATGAGGTTAGGTGTGCATGGTTCAAGGTGTGCGTGGTTCAAGATTCTTCTTTGTGTCTGTCAAAACACACCTGGAAAGTGTGGGGCTGATGATGGATGTTTATCTTAAAAGAATGCTGTTGAAAACATTCATAAGCATGTTTTATTGCTCACTCCTTTAACTGCTTCAGAGGGGTAGCTGAGTTAGTCTGTAACAGGAAAAACTTAAAAAACAACTAATAGTCTAGTAGCACCTTAAAGACTAACAAAGCATGTAGATGGTATCATGAGCTTTCGTGGGCAAAAGATGATAGGAGTATTAGAAGTCCAGATCCAAGAATAAATTAAAGGGGGGGGGGGAGAAGGGAAAAAAAGGAAGGGAGGAAAAAAGAGAGACAGTGAGTAGATAGTTCAGATAGTTACAAGAGGCTGATAAGAACAATTAGCACCTCCATTGTTAGGTTGGTTGGTTAAGTCATTAGAATGTGGAAGATAGTGTGCAAGCCATCCAATATCCCGGTTCATATCAGTTGCATAAGAATTAAACTTGTGAATGAGGTTAAGTTCCAACCCCCTCTCTGTGTATTTGGCTTGTGGAATTGGCCTGAAACAACACGGTGACTTGGAGATCCATTCATGAGTGTCCAGGAAGATTAAAGTGTTCTCCAACAGGTTTTTGTGTATTGCCTTTTCAGAGATCTGATTTGTGTCCACTAATTCTTTCCCGTAGAGACTGTCCAGTCTGGCCAAAACATATTGCAGTGGAGCATTGCTGGCATTTGATGGCATAGATCACAGTAGTAGATGTGCAGTTAAATGAGCCTCTGATTTGGTGGCTGATGTGGTTGGGTCCGGTGATGCAATCGCTAGTGTAGATGTGTGGGCAGAGTTGGCACAAGGGCTGATTGCAGGGGTGGGTTCCTGGATGATTATGATGGAGGTGAGTTGCGTGGTTACCAGAAAGAATTTGTTTGAGGTTAGGGGGTTGTCTGTCGGTGAGAATTGGCCTTTCCCCCAAAGTCTCTCAGAGTGAGGAGTCATTTTCCAGGATAGGTTGTAAATTGTTGATAATGCGTTGGAGGGGTTTAAGTTGTGGACTGTAAGTGATGACAAGTGGAATTCTGTTGTTTTCTCTTTTGGGCCTGTCTTGAAGTAATTCCTGTCTAGGTACTTTTTTGGCTTTGTTGATCTGTTTTTTCACTTCTCCGGGTGGGTATTTCTGTTTTAAGAATGCTCTATATAGATCCTGTAGGTGTTTGTCTGTGGGATTGGAGCAAATCCAGTTGTATCTTAGGACTTGTCTGTCTACAATAGATTGAGAAATGTGTCTTGAATGGAAGCTAGAGGCATGTAGGTAAGTGTAGTGGTTGGTAGGTTTTGGGTATAGGGTAGTGGAAATTTGTTCATCATTTAAAAGCGGCACAGCCATGGGCACCCGCATGGTACCACAATACGCCAACATCTTTATGGCTGATCTTGAACAACGTTTCCTCAGCTCTTGCCCCTGAACACCTTTACTCTACTTGAGAGACCCTTGAAGAATTTCCCAGGGATTTCAACAATTTCTACCCCACCATCAACCTCAGCCTGGATCAGTCCACACAAGAAATCCACTTTCTTGACACTACAGTACAATTAAATGATGGACAAATTTCCACCCCCCTATACTGGAAACCTACTGACCGCTACACTTACCATCATGCCTCTAGCTTCCATCTCAGACACATTTCTCAATCTACTGTATATAGGCAAGCCCTAAGATAATTGTTCTTATCAGACTCTTGTAACTATTTGAACTATCTACTCACTGTCTCTCTTTTTTCCTCCCCTCCTTTTTTTCTTTTTTTTTCTTTTTTCCTCCCCCCTCCCTCCCTTTCCCTTATTTATTCTTGGATCTGGACTTCTAATACTCCTGTCATCTAAAGAAGTGGGTTGTGCCCACGAAAGCTCATGTTACCATCTACATGTTTTGTTAGTTTTTAAGGTGCTGCTAGACTATTTGTTGTGTTTTAAGTTACTCCTTTAATAGTTGGGCAGCTTGAAATTGATTTGTGTAATTAACTTGGTGTTTTTGTGTCATCCCCTATAGATAGAAAGTTATTGTTGGATGTTTGCTTGTCACACCTGGTGGCACTAGGTTTGGATGTTGGTTTTTTTGATAAAAGCCAGCTCAGTCCTACACAAGCCTCTCGGGGGGGAAGGGGGGGAGAGGAGAGGGGAAGGCAAGCCACATTTGGGGTTGCCCCTTTAAGAAACGGACTCTAAAGATAGAGATTTCTTTAGTAAGTCACTTGAGTTGCCTCTTTTTGCAACACAATGTGGCGAAGGTTAAATCAGCTTGGAAGCTTTTTGTCCTGGAGCAGCAGAGGGAGCTATCATGACATAATTGAGAGATTGTTGCTATAAAGCATCTGTAATTACAGAAGGAGATTTCTGCCTGCTGCACATCTTCCCTAGCTATTACAAAGAGATGGGACTGTCCAAAATATACTTAACTGTGGCGGCCACAACAGGGGGAAAGGGTGGGATGTGTGTCTGAGGAGGTAGAAAAAAGTTCAGCAATTAGACACGAGGTAAAACTTTCAAGAGTGCCTCTGTCAATTACGATACTACATTGTGTTGAAAGTTAATGGGGACTCAAGCTATTAAATCAGGTAGGCGCTTTCAAAGATGGTTTCATAATGCCAGGACTGTGGGGAGTTCTAGTCATCCCCATTGGAGATCTGACAGTTCCCTCATCTTTTCGACCTTTATGGTGTTTGTGAGGAAGGGGCTGTCTGCTTGGGAAAAGAAGTGCATGGGCTAGTCTACCAAAGACCCTGGGTGAGTCTGTAGGTTGCTGGGCCATGCTAAAGCCTTCGCTGCATTGTATTCACTCACATTAGCTCAGTCATGCACGGTTTGGGCTGTGTAGACATATTCTTAAGATCTCCCACCTAAAGAGGGCTTAGAGTCTCCATTCTGAGCCTGAGCATTTAAACTGTGGTTAAGCAGCCCTTAGCCCAAGCCCTGTGCATGTGAGACAGCTGGCATGGGCCAGCCCTGGGTGTTCAGCTGCAGTTTAGATAGACTATGATGGGCCCTGATTTAGCAAAGCTCTTAAGTACGTGCTTACCTTTAACTGCGCACTTAAGTTCAACGGAAACCAATGTGGTTTAAGCATGCATGTAAAGTAAACCAGATGCATGAGCACTTTGCTGAATTAAAGATGGACTTAACAGCAAGCATGTCCTTACATGCTTTGCTAAATTAGGGTGCGTCTAGACTGTGTTGGTTGGTTTTCTGATACATTTACGCCTTACAAACATTTACACCATTTTTTTTTCAAACGCAAACTTTGTTTGTGAATGTCTCCATTTTGGGGGAAGGATCCTGCAGTGAGACAAAGCAAAAGGGTTCATTCTCTCAAGGTTTTCAGTGCATCCATGGAGGCTACCTTAGAAATGTATTTTAAAACCAAATGAAAGTTGGGATATTCCCATCATCACTGGACTCCAGAAGCTGGGGCTATCAGAAAAAAACATAAAATAATCACAAGACTCACAGCAGATTTACTGGAGTTGGTAAGATTATTTTCCTCTCAGTCCTAAGGGCAACAAAGTTAAGAGAGTTTACTACCTGAGATGAAGGATGCCCTGACTTTGACAGCTGGCTTCCTTATTCACCTCTGTCCACCATAAAACCTGGATCACCCCAATACAGACTGAATCCCAAAGTTCAGAGGCCTTCAAATTTAACTACTTGAAGGGGGGTTCCAAAGAGGATGGAGAGAGGCTGTTCTCAGTAGTGACAGATGGCAGAACAAGGAGCAATGGCTCAAGTGGGGCAGGTCTAGGTTGGATCTTAGGAAAAGCCATTTCCCTAGGAGGGTGGTGAAGCACTGGGTTGGGTTACCTGGGGGGGGGGGTGGAATCTCCATCCCTAGGCGTGTTTAAGTTCCAGCTTGACAAAGCCCTGGCTGGGATGATTGAGTGGGGGTTAGTCCTGCTTTGGGCAGGGGGTTGGACTCACTGGCGTCCTGAGGTCTCTTCCAACCCTAGGACTCTACAGTTGTATGAGATGCAGATGTTGGCTTCAGGCCACCTCTAGTTTCTGCTCATTCTCAATGCTGGTGCCTGTAAGTGAAAGACATGCTGGAACTCAGCTCTTGCCTTTGCTTGGCTTAATGATTTTAGATTTAAAGGCTGTTAAAGACTGGTTTTGTACGACACTCCTTCAGTTCATGTTTATCCTAGAGTGCTCCGGACACCTCTAGGATTGTTAGTGTTTGCTTATGTCCAAGAGTGGGGATCAGAGGAGAGAAATTAGGTTTTAATCCTCAGCAAACACATATTCGACAGTCCATTGGTCAGACATTAATGTGCAATAAGTGGTGTTATCCCTGAAGAGAGATCTGTGGATAAGACAGCATGTTTAAGTACGAGTCAGACATATTAAAAAAATCACACTGAAGAAAAAATACGAGATATGTCTCACTGAATGAAGATCAACAAAATATCTCAGCACATTCATTTCAACTGCTTCACCAGAAAGAGAAGAAATCAATGAGCTTTTTTCATGACATATTCTAGAATCATCATTTACTTGCTGTTTAATTCCTGTCATGACTGTTAATTGTAGAATAATTTATTCAGCATGTCCAGAGTTATACTGTATAAATTAGAGACAGAAGAAGGTTGTCTAGTCCATTGTGCTATAAGGGCGGGGATTTTCTAAACCTCCACTGTGGACTCACAGGCCTTGTCTACTCTACAACAGGGATCAACACGGCAGCGATCGGTCCATCAGCCATTGATTTATCATGTCTGGTTGGCTGCACTAAATCAATCTCTGAGTACTCACTCATCGATGCTGGTACTTTGAGATGAGAAGAGGAGCTGGCATCGACGGGAGAACAGCTCCTGCTGATCTTATCACATGCAAAGACTCTGAGGTGAATAGCTCGACTTCTGCTAGGCCTGTTGATATTTTTGTAAAGGAAGAGTCAGATTATTTTGCTAGCTGAACTCCGCTGAAATGCACTCTCAGCTTTTTTCAACAAAGTTTTTGCTTGCGAATTTCCCAGTTGTTTGAATGAGCATGAATATTTTATATGCCAAGGCGCTTAAACATTCCAGGTTCTGTTCAAAAATACATGCTGCTACTCCATCTCATGCTTTGAGGAAATATATAGACATCCTCTAGCTGGGATTATATTCCTTTCAAAGTCTTTGCAACGCATTCAGCAAACAGTAGATAAAACCAACAGCAAACATCCCGCAGTATATTTCCATAATAGAACAAGGTTGCCCCATGTTTGTACAATGTCTAACATCATGGTGTTCTGGTCCCTAATTGGGACTCCTCCATCTTAAGGAAATACAACCAATAAATAATAATACTAACAAAAGAGCAGAGAGTTGAGGTTGACTGATCTATGTTAATCAGATGGGTTACAGGGCTGTTGTGAACTGGCTGGATCCTTTTTCTTTTCATTTCTAGGCAATCTGCCTAGAGCTGGTCAGGAAATGAGAGGATTTCCCCTGTGAAAAATGTCCATGAAAATGAAATGTGTTCCTTTTTATCTCTTTTTTTGGTCAGTAAGATTTGGATTTTTGTTAGAAAACTGAAAATGTTTTGGTTTTCAGAGTGCAGACAGAAATGAAGCATATTCTCTTGAAAATTCCATTTAGTGGGAAACATAATTTTTATTAAAGAAACATTTTTGGAGGAACATTTTTAGACAGCTCTGTATGTAACATTGGAACTGCCTCAAAAGACATAGGATATTTGTACCTGTGATGTTGCCATGTGGCGTCCACTGGTTCCCATTCCAACACACTTTCAACCTTGACACTTTTTTATGCCCTTTTGTGATGGTGAATATTGCTATCTAGCATTGTCATGCAGATTGGAGATCTGTTTTTAGCTGCTGGATTATGATTTATGTTAATTAAGAGACACTGCTGATGAATTTATTTGTACTACCCATGCTCTCTGACCTGAGGATCTTATAATCCAAACAGACAAAGGGTGACAGGGAAAACAAAAACACAAACGTGACCTACCTAACGTCCCAGGTGAGCAGCAACGGTGCAGGTAGAACCCACATCACCCGGCACCTTTGACAGCACATGGTCCACCAGACTATGGCTTTCTTTTCTTGTGAAGCTTAGTTGCTTTATTAAGGTTACTGGTTATGAAACGGTAGGAAGCAGCAGGAAGTTCTCTTTACAAACCTCTGCATCATGCATATAGGTCTTGGTAGTGAAGGTGTCATGTAGAAAGAGGTGAATTTCTTCCAAATTCTTTCCATGAGCATTCAAAACTCATAAATCAGCTTCCTAGATATTTTTCCTTCTTATAAATATTTTTCTTTTAATTTGCCCCCTTTTGCATCTAGAGTTCACATTTTGTAGCATTTTCCAAGACCCACGAGGGCTAAAATCTTGGGTTTTTTTAGATAAGTGAAAGTGGAGATACTTTGGTAATAAGCTAATTCTAGAAGCTGGATGTTCAGGAAAAACACAAAATGTCATATCTCAGAAAGACTGCTGTGTCAGTCTGTAACTTGAAAAACGAGTAGTCCTGTGGCACCTTAGGGATTAACCAAAATATATAGAATCGTGAGCTCTTGTGGGTAAAACAATTCATCTGATGAAGTAGGTTTTACCCAGGCAAGCCCATGATTCTAAATATTTTGATTAGTCTCTAAGATGCCACAGGACTACAAACTATCATGAAACTCATGATAAAAATGGGAATGTTGGCAACACTGATTTTGTGAAGAGCTTAGAGCTAAAGATAGCCTCTCCGTTAATGAAATGTGTGTATGAATTGAGTCCAAAACAGTTTTCTTTCCAACCAGAAAGAAGCAAGCAGCCTGAAGAGTAAGGGTAATACAATTAGACTCATATACAAATATTAAAAATGAGGCCCAGTTCATAAACATGAGTCAATCTGTTTCCTACTAAGGAACAAACAGTGGTACGGTGACTAGATCAGGCCAAATTAAAAAGCTGGCAAATTCTCCTTAATGTTTCTATGGCCAGTCTGAAATGAATTCCAGCATCCAGAAAAACATCCATCCTAAGGCACTTCAGGGACTCCACAAACAGCATTTGTGTAGTTCTAGGAAGGCAATTGAGACTATATCAGCAAGAAGAAAATGGGGAACGGATGGTGGTGCATCTGTTTTTATTACTAGGTTCTTTGGAGTTATGAATCAATAAGAAACCTATTGCCTCACCTACGAGAGATTTAGTAGCACACTATTAAAGAGCTGTGCAAACTTCTGTTTTATTAGGGGGGAAAATGTTTATTTTTGTCAACCACATGGCCGTTAAATGGTATTATAAAGAAGCCAAATCATTTGTTAAACATTTTGGCTGCCTTCTTATATGACCATATATACTCAGAGGCTGTTCCTCTTTGGGAAGTTGAGATTCAACTGCCCAGTAACAGTGATGCTCCTCTGCTTTTTATTGCTAGGTTCTTAAGAGACTAACTTATTTTGAATTGCACACTGAATACTGCCATTTTTAGTAGCATAAAGATAAATACAGTCCAGTGCCTTGTAATGCTTCGTAGCTCTGAACATGAAATAAATTAGGTTTTTTTTCTATAAAGGGATTATAAAATGTTAGTCATTCTTTAAGTGGTGCTAGCAATTTCAAATGCCAAGCTTTGGAGGACTTGATGAGTGCTGGAAGTCCCAGTTACTGGACACATTACACCTCTGATGCCTCCTGGTCTCATCAAATACACCCCTCTATCGCGTCTCAGGCATGTGACTGTCTCCTGGTTCAGGGGCAGTCCCACAATTTTCCCACTCACAGACTGGGCACTGGTTTGCAGTCCCCTGCTACTCGCACAATTAAATCAGGTCTTCTGAGACAGGCTCAGTACTCTGCAGTTCTGTCCTCTTTTGGTCAAGGACACTGGTAATCAGTGACCAAACCACCTCCTCAGAGCAAAGGATCACTTAGAGCAAAAGCATTTCATGCCTACCTATGCTAAAAGGGAAGGTAGAGTCAAGATACGCAACTCCAGCCATGTTAATTACGTAGCTGGAGTCGATGTGCCTTGTTTCGCGTTTCCCCACCATCCCCACAATGGGAGGCTGATGTGAGCAAAAACTCCTATTGCCTTCCCTTACTCCTAGCAGGAATACCAGCACAGACAGGGGTGCCCTCTGAGTTTGATTTAGAGAGTCTTAACTAGACCCGCTAAATCGAACTCCGGAAGATCAGCAGTGTTGATCTTCCATTTCGTGAAGACATGGCCTCTGAGAAAACAGCGATAAAACAGACGATACGCATGTCGAGCATATTAGGTATCTAACCACCTTCCTTGTGGGGGACTGTGGGAGGCTTGACATCCCATGGGCTCTTTTGCAGAGCCTCTCTGTGTGTCAGCTTGCCTCCCTTTCAGAGCTCACTCCTTAACTCACAGCCCACTTCACAACAGTTGAGTCGCTTTTCAATTGCTTATAGGATTTTGAGCTGGTACGGCCTTACTTCGGCAAAACAAAGTTCGTCATTTGTTGGAGAGAGTGTCCTTGAAGCTAACAGCTTTCCCCATTGCCTTTCAAGTGCTTACTTGGGTGTTCTTATCTGGGAAGCCATTAACGAACACACCCAACAAATGCACGCATTGTTGGAATGTAATAAACATGCCACTACCAGCAGGATAAATCAGATCAATACAGGACAATCTGATTACCCAGGTTATCACAACTTCCTCTCACTGACCCGATCACACATGAAGTTCAGAAAACTGTTGCATGTCGGTGTTCAACATATCATCAGGGCCCCGTGTCAGAACGCGCCCTGGGAATGGTGCCGATGGGATGGCCGTGATATATGGATGTTCCAGAGATCCTCACAAACATCTTCTACCTGATAGATGGAGACTGTGGAGTTTCTCCACGTGCTAATGTTCAAGATGTGACAGTGGGATCAGAACGCGAAACAGTGAACATCAAATGTAGAATAGTCTGATGCATGACAAATGCGTGGGTATGCAATGAGTCTGACTCATGTCATGGATTGTTTTCCTTTCTTCTAAATATTTGATAAGCATACAACTTAAAGCACATGAGAACTTCCATGAAAGTCACAGAATCATAGAAGATTAGTGTTGGAAGAGACGTCAGGAGGTCAGCTAGTTCAGCCCATTGCTCAGTACAGGACCTACCCCAACTAAATCATCCCAGCCAGAGCTTTGTCAAGCCCACCTTAAAAACCTTTAAGGGTGGAGATTCCACCGCCTCCCTAGGGAACCTGTTCCAGTGCTTCACCACCCTCCTAGGGGAAATAGTTTTTCCTAAGATCCAACCTACACCTTCCCCACTGCAACTTGAGAACATTGCTCCTCGTTCTGTCATCTGTCACCATTGAGAATATCCTGGCTCCAACCTCTTTGGAACCCCCCTTCAGGTAGCTGAAGAGTGCTATCAAATCTCCCCCTCATTCTTCTCTTCTGAAGATTAAATAAGCTGAGTTCCCTCAGCCTCTCCTCATAAGTCATGTGTGCCAGCTCCCTCATCATTTTCGTTGCCCTCCTCTGAACACTTACTAATTTGTCCACATCCTTTCTGTAGTGGGGCCCCCAAAATTTTACACAGTACTCCAGATATGACCTCACTAGTGCCAAATAGAGGGGAATAATCATTTCCCTAGATCTGCTGGAAATGTTCCTACTAAGGTAGCTTAATATGCTGTAGCCTTTACTCATACTTCCAGTTACATATGTGCCTAAATGCTTTGCTGGATCAGGGCCTTAAGCTCCTTTGAAGAAATGTTCCGGGTTTTTTCCTTATTTTGCATTTGCATTGTAAGCAGAGGTGCTATTTACCATGCAAACAAGATGAAGAAAGAAAAAAGAAATGAAACACCACCCAGGGTAAAGCAAGAGCTATTCTAGGGAGGGATAACCTGGCTTCCATCCCTCAGAGCATGTGGCAGGACTTTGCTCTTCTGCTCTCGCAGGTACAAACCCGGCACCTGGTTCTAGGAACAAATCCATGTGTGTTGGGGTGTATGTGCCCATTACACATGCATCCCTTTAAAAATGAAGCAAGAAAATTTAAATGTAGAATAATCCGCCTTACAAGCTGAGAACATCAGGGCAAAGAGCTTCATATCACTGTCCAAGAGTAGGAAAAGGTAGGAAAGAGTTGATTCTGATCATACTTATCCTGGCTTGCTACCAGAGTATTTATTCCTGATTGACACTGGGGCATATGGAAATAGGCAGGTCCCATGAGCTTAACCTGCACTCATTATTGCAAAGAATATAATGCCAGGTGACTTTGTAAGATTTTTTTTGCTCTATCGTGTCTGCACAAGCATGTCCTAAGGGACCTCAAAATATTTGGTTTCCTGGAAAAGCGCATATCAGTAGAGCTGGTTAGAAAATGGAAATCCCTTCTTGAGAAAAAAAAGTCATGGTTTTAACTTGTTTTTTGGTCCCAAATCAGGGGACACTTGTTTGCCTCCCCCCCCACCCCAGGAAGGTATTTGTAGCAAAACTCCATTTTGAGAGAACTAAAATGGAATTTGGCTGCCCATCTGGGACTCTTGTCAAGGGGGTTCAGACTGAGGTAGGCAGAAAGCGATGCTGGCAAAAGCCATTCTGTTTTGCCATTCGAAAGTTGAAAAAAATATCAGGAAACTTAAAATTTTCCAATGGAAAATTTTGATTTTGCAAGAAGGACATTTTCTGTCGGAAACTCAGTCCAACCGACAACTCCTGGCTAGCTCTAGCTGTCAGAGTCACCAAGTTTATTTCGAAAGAGCTGAAATAAAGGCTATAATGAGTAATTGTTCCAGATATCCCACAATCTAAAATTAAACCAGCCAAATTTGAGTTTCACTAACCGGGTGGCAGGAACTGAGATGTCAGCCACAGGGTAAACATGTGTGAGGGAACAGCTGAAAGGCACTTCCCTTGCATCTCCATTTTCTTGTTTAGTAAACAGCTGCATCCTCGGCCTTACAAGCAAAGATCCAGCATTAGAGTAGAACACCTGGGAATCCTGGAAGAGGAGCATTTCAATGCTGAGTCGACAAATTGACCCTAGTCACTAAGATGAACTTCACACTCATGCAGATGTGCCAGCGGTAGCCGAGACTGAGAAAAAGCAAGGTGGCCAAGTCATTTTGTAACCAAAAATGTTTCATCTTTTATAAAACAATGCAAGTGAGAAGGGCCAACGAAGGATAGTCATTCCAAACAATATTAACTGGGAACTACCATTTGGCATGTTTAGAGGCTGTAAGAGGCTGATGGTTTTTTAAACATCAGATTTAAGTGGTCAAAAATTGTTTAACGTCATTAACACTTAGACCCAAGAGCCCTTTAATGCCAGCTGGTAGGAAGGTTCAGAATTCATCTAGGCATCTAGTGTGTACATTCTAGTTCACCAAAGAGTGTCATGTGAGAATTTAAATGAATGCCAATGTCACTCTGGAATCACAGCCCTTGGGAAATGTACGTGCAAAACTCTGTGTGTGTTTAAACGTAGTAAGAGCCCGGTGGAGCGCCCGCCCCCATCGACAAATCGAGTCATTGATGGAAATTCCATCGACTACTCTGTAAGTCCATTAACTGATCATTAACATCCCCATTCTTCACCCGGAGAACTCCCTAGGAAAATTCTGCTGCTTTGCAAGTCACAACTGTGCTGAAGGAGCACATGTAATTTTGTTGGAGTTCCTGAAGGATACTGACTCGTCACCGTTTCTCAGATATGCATTACTGTAGCTTGAAAACTAATTTTAAAAAATGGGTTTACACTGTTTTCTTCGGCAGCTGTTGGGTGCTCAGCACATCTGAAAATCAGGCCAATATGGACTTAAGAACCTAACATCTTAGGCTGCCATTTTTTTTTAATTGAGGGCCAGGAAGTAATGGAAATTTGCAAAGGTCTGGCCAGCTTTTCAAAGAGCAATAAATAAACATCCGAATTTCTGGGTGCTTATCTGTACTGCAACTCTGACCTGTCTGTAAATCCCCCTCGCTCTGTGACAAACCAGCACTTGGAGAAGTTTACCCCTCAGAGGAGTTTACCCTTGGATCTTCATGATCTCATGGTGAGTATTTTAGGAGCTGTTTCATTGCTTTCAAATGCTGCCCCCATCGGAATGTATCTATTTTGAGAGAGACTCTGCCTGTTGGAGGACTACAAGGTTTTTTTCCTATAGAAGCCACGTACAGGAAACAATGACTGCGTCCAAGGAGTTTACAGTCTAATTTGATGAGTCATTAGATAGTTGACTAGTCATCGCTCTCTGACAAGTAAATAGTAAGTGCCCCACGCTCTCAGGGACAGTATCTTTCTAAGCATCACAAAGTCTCTAAACATAACCCCAAATTTTGTTTTCGCAGTTTAGTTTGTTCATGATGAGTAATAATATGACTAGCGTAGGGTTGTGTCTCTGAGATTGTGACATATGCCGTGGCCACGAGCCTTATCTTTTGCTCTCCCTCATCCCGTAGTCCGCTATCCCCCAGTCCATCCCGTGTGTTGATTCAGGGGCTAGAAAGCGACCAGAGGCATCCTTTCCCCATGCAGGCAACAAAAATATAGCAAGCAACTTGGCTCTCCACAGCAGCTGCCTTCTCCACAAGGGTTTAATAGCAGCCACTGGGTTAGGTGTACCGCATACCCCTGGAGAAGGTGGATAAAAATACAAATCCCCACCGTGTAGGATTGCAACACAACGCAGTTTTATTTCATAGACGGCAGAATAATAACACAGGCGAACCCCAAAAGAGGGAGCGACAAAGCAGGCTGCTCCCGGATGCAAACAGGCACAGCCCCCCCCTCCCCCCACACACACTATAGACTATCTGCAGCGTGACTGTCATTGTGTGCTTCCCTGCAGAGTCCCATCACCCACAATCCCTTGCCGGCACGCGCCCTTTTAAAGTGATAGCTTGAAATTCCAACACAGTCCTTAATATACCACATGTTGGTGTTAGTACGTAAGAACGGCCATATTGGGTCAGACCAAAAGTCCATCTAGCCCAGTGTCCTGTCTGCCGATGGTGGCCAGTGCCAGGTTCTCCAGAGGGAGTGAACAGAACAGGGAATCATCACGTGATCCCTCCCCTGTTGCCCATTCCCAGCCTCTGACAAGCAGAGGCTAGAGACACCATTCCTGCCCAGTCTGGCTAATAAGCATTGCTGGACCTAACCTCCATGAATTTATCTAGTTGTTTTTTGAACCCTGTTAAAGTCCTGGCCTTCACAACATCCTCTGGCAAGGAGTTCCACAGGTTGACTGTGTGCTGCATGAAGAAAAACTTCCCTTTGTTTGTTTTAAACCTGCTACCTATTAATTTCATTTGGTGACCCCTAGTTCTTGTGTTATGGGAACAAATAAATAACTTTTCCTCACTCACTTTCTCCATACCTGTCATGATTTTATAGACCTCTGTCATATCCCCCCTTAGTCTCCTCCTTTCTAAGCTGAAAAGTCCCAGTCTTTTTAATCTCTCTTTGTATGGCAGCCATTCCAAACCCCTAATCATTTTTGTTGCCCTTTTCTGAACCTTTTCCAATGCCAAGATCTCTTTTTTGAGATGAGGCGACCGCATCTGTATGCAGGATTCAAGATGTGGGCGTACCATGGACTTATACAGAGGCAATAAGATATTCGCTGTCTTATTCTCTGACCCTTTTTAAATGATTCCCAACATTCTGGTGTTGACCGTTGTCATGTGTTGGTAGTGTTTAACCTTTTATAACCCTGATGCAAAGAGTCAAGAAATAATGTTCACTTTCTTTTCAGCTCTCCTATTCCTGCTACTCTCTCCCCAGAAGCACCCAGTAAGGAGGATTGTTAAGGAATCCCAGTGTATTAGTAAGTCTGATGGTCTGTCCATCACAAACAATCTAGCTCCAACTACACAACTCTGGAGGCTGCTTGTGGTTTACCGTGGTTACATGCACATCCACTAGCAGCCACAAACACGAGCGTCTCCTTCCAAAGATGCTGATGCCTGATGAAATGCATCCTAGAGTTGATAGAGGAGGTATCTGAGACATTGGAGAGTAGCTTTGAAAAGTCATGGAAAACGGGAGAGATTCCAGAAGACTAGAAAAGGGCAAATATAGTGCCCTTGTGAGCTAGACAGTCCTATTAACCGTCTGCGTAAATTGCATTCCCATTGTTTCTTAATATACCCCCTCCAGGGAGCTGAAACACATTCCCTTGTCTATGGTGTAGCCTGACTTGGCAGGCTCTTTCTGATGACATAATTTCTAGTATGTCTGTGATTTTGAAATGGTGCTCTGTGCATACACCACTCCACGCTACGAACGCGCCGTGTGTGATGAGCTTTCGATTGAGATCTTAGCAGACACCTCTGAAGACAGGTTATGACATTAGGGATACATTTACCTGATCAGACCCATTGAAACTCACTGCCTGATATCACTGAGTCCTGTGTCTTCCCGCAGTGGGATGTTGTGAGGCTCACACACACCTGTCTCCTCACAACAGCACCTGCCCCATGGAGCTTTGTTTGTAAGGTTTCTGGCCTTTATGTACTCAGGAGCTGTCAGTTTCCCCAAGCAAGGGGCCTCGGTGGGGAGTTTCCCCATCATGCACTAACTCCACACAGGAGGCTCAGCCCCAGGGACAAGGGGGTTTTGGAAGGTCCAAGGAGAGGGAGCAGTAAAGCAGGAGAGGACTTTCTGCCCATTTTCTTCACATCCCTGAGAATCCGATGGGTCCCTGAAGCACAAATCCTGCCCCCTCCTAAGCCACAGAGATTCCTTCATAGCTGAACTGGGGCATGGTTCTGATGCACCATGGGGTAGGGAAACAGGATATGGGGGGACTTTCAGGGTATGTCTACACTAGCTCATTAGTTCGAGCTAGGTAGGCAAATCAGGGAACCGGGGTTGCAAACGAAGCCCGGGATTTAAATATCCCAGGCTTTATTTGCATGTTCCCGTCCGGCCGCCATTTTTAAATCCCCCTTAGTCCGAACTAACTGCCCGCAGCTACACGCGGCAGTTTAAAGTTAATCTGAACTAAGTCCTTAGTTCGGATTAACTGTTACTCCTCGTGGAATGAAGAGTAACAGTTAATCCGAACTAAGGACTTAGTTCGGATTAACTTTAAACTGCCGCGTGTAGCCGCAGGCAGTTAGTTCGGACTAAGGGGGATTTAAAAATGGCGGCCGGACGGGAACATGCAAATAAAGCCCGGGATATTTAAATCCCGGGCTTCATTTGCAACCCCGGTTCCCTGATTTGCCTACCTAGCTCGAACTAATGAGCTAGTGTAGACATACCCTCAGAAAGGGTGGACATCCTGTGTCTAGCAGTGATCTCTACTCCATCTGGGAGCCCAACGTGGCGTCATGCTGGGGACAGATGGACAGGAGCAGCCTAGGCTCAGAGGGTCTGCAGTGAGGCCACTAAGGCACCTGTAATATGAGGCCATAAACACAAAGAGCCCTGCTTAATGCAGCAGCTGGAGAGCTCCCTTACCAGGAAGTTCCTACCTTTAGTAAGTTTCTCCCTGCAACACATCCAGGTTGTCTCTGGTAACTATGGAGGACTAGGCCATCTGTAACCCTTTCATATCTCCCTTTCTTTATAATGAAAGATTAAATCTCGCATTATAAACCATAAATAAGGGATGAATCATTAGATGATTCTCTGTTCTGTTCACTCCCTCTGGGGCACCTGGCATTGGCCACTGTTGGAAGACTGGACACTGGGCTAGGTGGACGTTTGATCTCACCCAGTGTGGCCGTTCTTAAGTCTACACAACAATCCAGAGCACCGTGGACATTCCTTTAAACCTGTGGTTCTCAACTAGTGGTCCATGGACCACTAGTGGTCCATGGTGACTTTTTCTGTGGTCCACAGGAACATTGTCCAAAGTCACACGTCATTGGCAGGCACCAAAAATCTGTTAGTAAGAAATACATTTCAAACCAAAATGTTCGTTGTGTGCTCTTTTTTATCATGTCTCAAAAAGGAGGTGGTCCACAAAAATTTTTCGATTGGCCTGGTGGTCCGTGGACTGAAACGAGTTGAGAACCACTGCTTTAAACTATTTACCCTGTGACGTTCCCTTTATCATTTGACGTTCCCTTTATTCTAAAGACCAAGGTTTTGAGAGGGTCTGATCAGTTTCACAGATGACTTTCTCACTGCTGCTGAAATTCCCTGTGGGGTTCCCTGCGGATGGACACACTACCTGCTGGTCCCAACTCCTCTCTGTAGGGGACATGCATGCGATTCCTTGGGAGAACTCATTTTAGAGTCTCCTCTAAGTAGGATCAAGTGAAACAATCAACACACGGCAGGTCTGTAGCTTGGAGGCAGGGCATTCTTCCTCCTCCTCCAGACCCCCTTCAACCGCCAGCGAGTGCCCAGACTCATCCGAAGCTCACTGAAGTCAATGGGAAGACTTTTGTTGACTTCACTGGATTTGAACTAAGCCTTTATTGAGCACATATTTTCAGAGACGATAAGTAAGGGAATTTTGGAAGGCCCATCATCCCATATTGTTAGCATTTTTCGTGGCCTTTGTCTCATACTACAGGGTTCATTACAATACACATAGCAGGAATTGAATCTCCCCTTTTCCAAACCCCAAAAAGAACATCACCATTTTCAAAACTTGGGGCCAAAATGGAAGCCTAAATCCAATTAAGTGGCTTGGTTTTCAAAGGTGCTTAGTTAGCTTCTATCAAGGTCAATGAACATCAGTGAAACTCCGGCAAATTATTTAGCTGCCTAAACATGAATTTAGGATTCTAACTTGGGTCCCCCATTTTGGAAAAATCTCTGCCTGGATTTAATCCCCTGCATCCCTAAACACCGCTGTCTGTGATTACATAATGCATAGCTAGAGGATGTCAGATACTTGCTGGATAATTGAGGCTTGTTTGACATTGTACTGCTGCCCCGAATTTCAATGAACATGCTCTCAGACTGTTCGGCCTATTAATAGGAAGGCTCATATTGCCCACTTTGCAAAGTTAAATAATACATCTATTCACATTTTCTTTTTAATTGCTAAGAGCGGCTGCCCAGGCAAAGAACTAAGTGACCCAAAAAATAGCCTATTATTTTGCTGCACGAGGTCAGAAAAATAATATTTGGGGCTTTCAGACCTAGCATCTCAGAAAGCAAATTAAAGGATCTCAGCATGTTACAAAAAATTGCCTGCAGAATTTGTCAACTTTCAGCCTGTGCATTCAACTTTAGAAAGCTGTTTTATAATGGAAGCAGCAATTGGCCCTTAATTCCCATAATGAAATATTATATTAACACTGGAATAAAACAGTGTGTTAAAAAAATTAACAAACCAGCACTTTACAAAGGGTCTGAAAGCTGGCTATGAGTGTTAAAGAAAACAGCAGACATGTCCGTGATCTGGGGCGCTGAAAACAAGTCAGCAATATATAACCACATGAAGACTTTATGAGTCATAAATCTGTTCTGTGATAGCAGTTTGAAACTCGAATTACATTCTCCCCCTAAGTAGTTTTAAATTAGCGGAGCTTTATACTGAAATTTTTACAAGCAATTGTGAACTGGTAAAAGATTTCCTTTCTGTCACAACAATAACTCTAATCTACAGTTCATCAATAAGAAATCCAGGAAAACATCTCAAGCATTCTGTTCAATCTGACTAGTCTGATATATATACCTCAAGGGTTCTTTTCCTGGTTAAATAAATACAGATGTTTTCTAAACCTTTTTTTTTTATTCATTGTAGTGCTAATGAGAATGACGCCCTAATTTATAGTTACAGAAATAATCATGCTTTAATAGCCTTAACACCCCAAATTTACATAAGAGCTAGGTATTATTATTACCAACCCTAGATATAAAATTGGAGCACAATATCTATCGACTGTGGCCCCTTGTATCATTGTTTCTTGGCTTGCGGACAGTCGGTCAACTGGGGGAGAAGCCATCCCTCCAGTAAGACATGCTCACTTAATCCTTTGTGTCAGTCCCATGAGACTGGTCAGCACGAGGTAGAGTCACAGAAGGAAGAGGATATACCTGTTGCTACTGTCCTTTCTGCATAGCCTTCATGCCTAGGCAGCCTGTGGAAGACCTGTGGTTCAGCAGATGCCAAAGCTCGCTTTCTGCTTGTTAGAGTCTAAGGGCACGTCTTCACTTGCCATGTTGGAAATCGATCTTCTGGTGTTTGATTTATCGGGTCTAGTTAAGACTGTGTGAACACCGCCAAGCTCGGCTGAAGTAAGCTGACTCCAGCTACGTATTCTGTGTAGCTGGAGTTGTGTACCTTAAGCTGACCTTCTAGCTCTAGTTTAGATCTGGCCTAAGAAAGTCTCTTGCATACACCAGTTTTGCTCTTTGTAACTCCACTTTCTTCCAATTCAGTAGTGCTGCTAGCATGCAATCTGGATTATTAAAACAAGGAAAGCGTTCCTGGAATTGGGTTGTTTTTGGAGACCAAAAAAATATATGTAAATCTTCACTTTGAGTACCAAGAAAGCCAATAAAGAATGCCGAGGAACGTGTATTAAGGTAAATGGAAATGAGGCCATAGAAAGGACAGATCTTAAGTTAACACCGTTGTAGGTGAGAGCTTTTCCTCGTAATGATTTCATCAGTGATACTTAGCAAGGGAATATGAGAAGTTTGATACCCATGATGTTTCATATTTTACTTATCCACATCAAAGGCAAATCAGCCAAGCAAACATTTTGAATCCTCACTGCAAGAGGTCATGGGATGAAACTGGCTTATCAGGTGGACTCTGAATTCTTTGATAGGTCTTTGTAGTCAAAGTTAATATGTATTTTATATAAAGCATGGTGGGAAAGTTCTCATCTCCTCATCTCTCTCCTCTCCTGGGTTCTAAATGGGGCACTCAGTCCTCACAGTGACCTGTCATGTACATCATCATCAGTTTTTATTTTATAAAGAAAAAGGTAAATGTGGAATATACGGCTGTCCTCATTTCATCCCAACTTACAACGCTCAAATGCACGGTCACTTGAATTGCCAGGGTTTTTTTTTTTCTCGTTAATGAGCCATGTTTGCTTGACAACTGACAGAACCTCATCTCCCATGTTTGTTTTATGTGAGGCACAGTGGTAGCTCCACCATGAAAACAAGCCAAAGAGGCAATCGAGAACATTTCAGAATCAAGAAATGCAATTTTAGTGTAAATTACTAGCAAATTTATCTATTGCAGCTTCTTTCTTTCTTTCTTCCATCCATCCAAAACTGACAGGATACATTGAGACATACCAGGATGCAAGCCAGGCTAAGGAGTGTCTGTTCCATTCCTGCCCTCTAACCTGGGGTGTCTTTTACACTGCCTTGTTGCTGCAGCCTCTTGCCTGAACTGCTCCCAAATAGCCTCCAGTCTGTAAATCACTCCCAGCTATGTCCATGTGAGCGCTGCTGTTGCTCAGCCACACCTTGGCTCTTACCAGCCTTGGTTATGCTGCAGGGTGACCCCAACACTACTTCAGTTCTGGGTCTTCCCCCAGAAACCAATGTCCTGTACCTCCCAGCCCTCTCCTGGACAGTACAAATGTATTGAGCCTGTTATTCTGTCAAGAGAATAATATACCCACAACTTGTTACCCCACATGGAGTTACCTAGACACTTCCAATTAAACACACTGGCTTAGATAAAACAATACAACTAGTTTAGTAACGTCAAAGTGATAGAGGGATTAGAAATCTTGAGGCATAGAAGTCAGAAATGGTTACAAGAAAAATGAAAGATAAAATGCTTACTGGTGCCTATTTTTAACAAACTATGGGTACGTCTACACTGCATCCCTAGTTTGGACTAGGGATGCAAATGGAGATGACCGAAGTAGTTAATGAAGCGGGGATTTAAATATCCCGCGCTTCATTAACATGATCTCGCTGGCGCGCTAGTTCGAATCACAGCTGATTCGAACCAGGAAGTGCACGCCGGGATGCAGTAGTTCGGACTAAAGCCCTTAGTCCGAACTAACGTTACTCCTCAAAAAATGGGGACCTTAGAGTGTTTGTCCCTTCTTTTATATAGTTTTGAAGGGGTAGCCTAGTTAGTCTGTAACTGGAAAAACTTAAAAAACAACTAATAGTCTAACAGCACCTTAAAGACTAACAAAACCTGGTATCATGGGCTTTCATGGGTACAACCCACTTCCTCAGATGACTGGAATATTAGAAATCCAGATCCAAGAATAAATAAGGGAAGGCAGGGTGAGAAAGGAGGTGGGGGGGAGAAAAAATAGTGAATTAGATTGTTCAAGTAACAAGAGGCTGATAAGAACAATTTGCACCTCTATAAGCACCTGTTAGTTGGTTGAGTCATTATGGTGTGGAAGGTAGTGTGCTAGCCAGCTGATATCTTTATTCATTCCTCTATGGTAAGAGTCAAACTCGTAAATGAAGTTAAGTTCCAGCCCTTCCCTGTGTATTTGGCTTGTGGAATTGGCCTGAAACAACACTGTGACTTTGAGATCCATTAAAATGAGTACCCGGGCAGGTTAAAGTGTTCTCCAACAGTTTTCTGTGTGTTACCTTTTTGGATATCTGATTTGTGTCCTTTAATTCTTTCCTGTAGAGACTGTCAGTTTGGCCAATATACATGGCAGTGAGGCATTGCTGGCATTTGATGGCATAGATCACAGCAGTGGATGTGCAGTTAAATGAGCCCCTGATTCTTTATCGGCTGGCTAGCACACTACCTTCCACATCCTAATGACTTAACCAACCAACCAACCAATAGGTGCTTATAGAGGTGCAAATTGTGCTTATCAGCCTCTTGTAACTTGTAACTTGTAACAATCCAATTCACCATTTTTTTCTCTTTTTTTTTTCTCCCCCCTTCCCTCCTTTTCCACCCTGTCTTCCCTTATTTATTCTTGAATCTGGACTTCTAATACTCCAGTCATACCCATGAAAGCTCATGATACCATCTACATGTTTTGTTAGTCTTTAAGTTGCTGCCAGACTATTCGTTGTTTTTTAAGTTTTTCCTTCTTTATAGTTTCCATCTCCCACTTGAAAAACATTTCCCACTGAAACTCAGGAGGCAATGAGTCTATGTAAAAGGCAACTCCCTCCTGGGTTTTTTTTTTGCCTGGTTGAACTTCCTTTGCAGAACTCCCTTCCTTCTTGATGACTCTATTTCTTGATTAAATACAAATTATACAAGCACATATTTCTTTGTTTAGGACAGATCTATTTGCCAACTTCTGTCTGGGCAGTGCTGTGGGGTTTGGAACATGTGTTAATAAAACTATATAGAGGCATCTTATAACTTTACATACAATGTTAACACCCATATTTTACCAGGACAATACTGATAGCAAATTATGAGTTTTTTTAAAATATACCTCGCAAGGCCTATCTTGTACAAACATTATTTGTGGTGCATAGGGTAGGAACAAAACCAATTTGTTTGCAAGACTGGCAGGATATATGTTATCCAAATACAACATCTTGTTCTACAGTCATAGTCTTGCTGGTTCCATTTAACACTAGAATGACAATTACAGATGATCTCCCAGTGGCATTTTATTTTAGTTTGGCTGAATATATTAAAACCCACAATTGCACTGAGATGTCCCCATTTGACCAACTTGGTTGGCACCCCAGCTAGTGCCAGAGGCAACCAGCACTAAGTATGCTCACGATAGTGCAGTATCTGGGGTTCAGAAGGTTTTCTTTTTTAGAAGGTTGGCATTGGACAGTTGCAAAAATTGACCTTTGTGCACCCGGTGGAATGAAGCTGCAGATTCAAAGCCATAAAAAGGCTGGAGGGTGGCTACCCCAGGCAAGGCTATTCACTTGAGATGTAGTCTGTCAATCAGAAAGGGAATGAGAAAATTGATGCATTCATACACAAGCCAACTGCTATAGCAGCCCTGTGTGATAGGGTGGTGTACACAAAGTCTGACACTTGATATTATTGTACAGATAACTCAGACCATTAAGTGGTATGGGGAGTATTGGCAGCTGAGACTTTTAAGCATTTTATGGTCCAAGCCTTAGTAACAAATTATCAGGGACTGTAAAAGGCTCCGTATATATTGTTGGGCCTTCAAAGCTAAGACAAATTGAACAGTCAAGTCAGATGAGAGTGCTTAGGAATTTATAGCACAAAATCAACTTAAAGAACATGACCATACCCCCCTGATGCTGAACTAGACAGATCTCAGGTCTGATCCAGTTTGACAACTCCTATGATCCTAAATGAGATGGAAGGTGCTTGTTAAAATATGTATTAATATGCCGAGGGGATCTAAACGAGGCCCTTTGAATTGTGGAGGAGTTCTAAGCCAGAACTAGATTGGAGGGCCTACTTGAGAGTCTTTCAGAATTTCATGGGGTTTCCTAATTCTATTTGAAGCACCAAATGACTGAAATGGAGGTTTTTGGGGTAAACGTAAAACATCTGTGGGGTATCTTTTTGGAAAAGAAGGCAGAGTATTAGACAACTCTGTTCCTTTTGTAAAAGTAGTTCACGTTTTTAAAAAAATCGGCTGTGTTCCAATAGTGATTTTACCAAGAAAAGCTCCTCCGCTGATGCTCCCGAAGGTCTGAAAAGGCCCAATATTGTGCACACGCTGCCACGCCCATTAGTCTGAGCATGTACCAGCAGGCAACTAAGATAGCGATGGGAGGGATTTCACTCTTAGGGGATGGCTACACTAAGGGATCTCAAACACCGTTGCACCGCGACCCCCTTCTGACCACAAAAATTACTACATGAGACCATGTGGGGGGGCTAATCCCTGAGCCTGCTGACCCTGGAGAAGAGGCAGCAAAGCCAAAGTCCAAACCTCACACCACAGCTAGGGTAGAGAGCAAAGAAAAAGCTCAAGGGTTTCAGCCGCAGACCAGGGCCATGTAACCTGAGCCCCCCCTAACCAGCACTGAAGTCCTCCCACCCCAGGCCCCAACAAGTCTAAATCAGCTTTGGCAACCCTGGCAAAATGGGGTCCTATCCCATTTTGGGCCTCTGACCCACAATTTGAGAACCACTGTAATCAAGAGGTGGGATGGTGTGACGATGCAGTCGGGGTTCCCGCGATCCTGCACCCCCATAGCAGCAAGAACAGATTCTGCCAGCAGTAGAATAGCAAGGTTTTATTGCTCCTCCAGGATACAGCACAGCATAGATGTGGTGTGTTTACAGGATTCGGGGCCAGGGTGGTTCAGACCCCTTGGGTTAGGGGTCCATCACCCCCGGCCCTCAGCCCCAGCAATCTCAGTCTGTCTCCCTCATGGTTCTAGCCCCAGACTGACCCTTCCCCCAACACGCACTTCCCTAGTTCCCTCGCTGCCCCAACTCGTCTGACCAGTTGGGTCTTTGTCTACGGGACTTAGGCAGCCCCCCTGCTGGGCAGTGCTCACAGGCAAAGGCCAGTGGGGGTCATTCACAGCCCACAGCCCAAGTGCAGCAATCAGCGAGGAACTGACACTACATCACAACATGTGGGTGAGTCAGTGGGAATCACACATCACAGCGCAGGGGGACCCTGGGTTACAGAGCAGACAGCACCCCCACTACGTCACAGATGGTGGCCTGTATAGACAGACAACTTTGATCCAAGCTAGCTTGAGTATCAATAGGGATGATGTGGCGGTGGCAAAGGCTAATTCCGCCTACCCAGGACTCTGGGTAACTAACTACTCAAGCACCATTGCTGTTTGAGCTCGTTAGCTCCGTGATACTCAGACTGAGGCTCACGAGGTGCAAGTGGCTCATTAATGTGTCTCCTGTGGCTCTTTGCAGCACTTGATATTAAAACACAGCGTGATTTAACGATCAACCATTCTAAGCTATTAGCCAATCAGGATGCTTCTACTCTATTATCACCTAGTTGTAGTGGGATAAAATAATGATAGTTGGTCGGCCATTTTGCTGTGAGAATAAAATGTATGTGCATGTTTAGATCGTAAATGGAACAATGAATGTACTCTACTGTACCTCTCATGGGTAATGTTGATTGCTAATTTGGATCCTGGCTCGGGTGTGTCTACACATGTTGCCATCACATCTCCATAGCAGGAAAGCATCATGGGAGAGAGCTGTGTTGGTCACATGACTGGTTCCCAAAATGGTGTGCGGGTGACGGGAGGAAGAAGTTCTGTGCCTGGCTCAGTCTTCACTTTGTATCCAATGTTCTTGGGCAACAAATGTATGTGGAGGATTCCCTGGAGCTTTGGCCAGGGGTGTGGTTTCTTTGCTGTGGAGTTGTCTAAAATTGAAATCTAAATAAATATGAAAAGCATAAAGGCCTGATTCCCCTATTCATTACCCTCATTCTACCCCTCATAATTTTGCATGGCATGAAAACGGGGCCCCAGAGATGGGGATCCCAGCGTAATGCTGAGATTTTCCAAGGGCCTTAAGAGAGTCCTAGACTTAGTCCTACACGGAGTATATTACCCAGTAGTTGGGCGGAGAGGACAGATATTTGGACAATCAAGCGGGTAGGAGCCAGATAGTACATGGTGGTCTCCCCTGTGGCCAGGGCTCATTGTTCTCCTTGAAGTGGCTGAGGGTCTGTGCTGTGCCCTGTTTACTCACTCCCAGGACATCAGGACTCCATGCCAGCCACAGGAACCAGGAATCAGTAGCATGGTGGTCTCCTACATAGCCACAGGCTCATCTTCCTCCTCCTCAGAGTCCTGGCTGGGGAGCTTGCCTTGTTATCCAGATCCCTTCCTTGTCCCCTAGCGTCAGATCCTGGTATGGAGGATGTTTGGATAATGCAGCGGTTTGGGGGTGATGATAGGGTTTGGAAAAATGGGGCTGTACTGTTGCCCGTTTTAAAAACTGCCCCAGAGAACAAATGTAATCAGTTATTTCTTCAGTGACATTCACTTTCTAGTCTTTAATGAGCAGCACGGTGGAATCATGAAACTGCTCCATCTATATTTGTTAATTACATCTGTTGGAACAGAAACCATTATTCTTAAATCCATGAAACTGCTCATAAGGAAATTACATCCATGCCCCGTGGGTGACGAATGCCACTAATTAAAACAGATCAGCTCTACAGTGCAGTTGGCTTTACGTTAGGTCAACCCAGCAAAAGGAGACTTGGCTACCTTCAGTCTAAGCATTTCTGTTTTTATCTGCACCACGGCTGGATCTGCCTTCTAATGGTTTATCGTTGAAATCAACTGCCAGGTGTTTTGGGGGAGGCGTTCCCTTTACTTTTTTTCTTAAGTGCTGGAGAAAGGCTAAAAGTAAAGAAGAATAAACAAACAAATTAAGAAACTGTTGTTCTTAGATAAACACGGGCATGAAATATGTTGAACAGATTCCCGTTTCATCTTGTCCTCAACCACAAAAGATAAGCGTGTATTTAATTTTCCAGGGTCATTCAGATCTCCGCTTGTTTGTCTTCAAATAAGGGCCATCTTGCCAAAGACTTAAGACTGTGCTTCATTTTACGTGTTGACTTCCATGGAGGGGACATGCGGGGTAGGGGTTTCTGTTGCTAAAGTCAATAGCAAAACTCCTGTTGGCTTCCAGGGTGTGAAATTGGTTCCACCATGGGGCATGTGTAAATCTTTGCAGGATTGGGGTCTAAATCTGCAAGGATACCATCACAAAGCCTGGGTACAGGTTGGACCTCTCTAGTCCAGCACCCTTGGGACCTGACCGGTGCCGAATCAGAGAATTTGCCAAACCACGGCAGGCCAATATGGTCTAGCAACATTATCAACGCTTCTACTTCTTACTGGGCTCTTAGAAAATATTTAGGGGTAAATCAGAGCTAAAGAACAGCACAGAACACTGAGAGCCAGGACTGGTGGCTGTAAACAAACTCTATGGGACTGCGGGAAACTTGGCCACACACATGATAAGTGAGCATCCGGCTCACTACAATCATCCCAGACCATGGATGTTGCCAGACCAGAGTGCCGAAGGGTTCAACTTGTACAAAAATTTGAACGCCCTACAAACTTTCTTGAGATAGTCTCTTACTCAGCAAAGCGCATAGGCACATGCTTAACATCACACATCGAGAAAGGATGGATTAAAGCACACAAAATTAAATAATTTTGCTCAATGGGGGCTATCACAAGGTACATTCTCCAGAATCTAGATACATCTTTTTTAAAGAATTTTTAAATCTATTCGGTGCTTGTTGTTTAGTGAAAACAGAACCCACAGAAACAATTTGAATACAATAGCAAAGTGTTCAGGCACATTATGACCCACCCGTATGAAGTCTGACTATATAAAATGAAAGATGGCTGTATATTGCAGAATTGACCTTTGAGTCAAGATTTGGGATATTTGGCGCTATTTGGCTCCATGGTTTTGGTTCTGGCGCACCTCCATCTTTGGGAGGGACCACGTTAGTTTTTTTCTCAAAGTGCAGATGCCCAGTGTTTGCAAACAGCAAAGACTAAAATAAATAAAGAAATTAGGCTGAGAATTGCCCTTCCATGTTTGTCAGAGTTCTGAACAGTAAAGAGTACATTAAACAAAAGCTGTAATTGCGTGGCTTTGTAAATGTCAGCAAGGTTGTTACAGGAATGGCTAGGAAATTCCAGCCTAAATGCAGAAAGTTCTTATCTCATCTTGTTGCGCATCTTCATTGCCACACACAGAGTATGTGTCACATTGCAGAGGGATCTCAGGCAGCTGGCGTAAAAAGGCACAGCAGCAGGGTTGCCAATTCTCATAATATTTGGTGTGTTTCTTAAAGCTTGGGCTCCTGAGCCTTCGGTAGAGCTGAGAAATCTCTGATTCTGTGGGCATAAAAAAGTTTTAGCTCCCTGGTAATGGAGAAAAGCTTGAAAACATGGTCTGAAGGCATTCCATTGGCTCATGGAGCAGAAGGCAAATAAAACAGAACTCTTATTATTATTTATGTAATATTATTAGAGTTAGCCAGTATTGCTTGGGTCCTTACCTCTATGACATTTTGTTTTCTGGAAAAGAAAATGAAAATGTCCCTGCTTCATTTGAATCCTTGCTCTGGGATGGGACTGGAGGTGAGGGGTTCAGGATGCAGGCTGCCTCAGGGAGAGAAAACAACCTCAGCACCTTTCTCACCATAGCAGCTTGGGGCCAGGTGAAAGTGCCTCTCCATGGTCGCTGCAGCTCCAGCGGGCACAGCTGGGGGAAGGATGCATGTCCCGCAGCTGGGGCAGGCCCAAGTTCAGCTGCTCCCCAGCCAGAGTGAGGAATGCAGCAAACTGTGCACTTTCCCCTCGCTCCCTGACAAAGGGGAACAGTCAGCAATGTTCCCGTACGAATTGGTGGGGGAGGCTTCAACCCCCACTATTCTCCCTAAAGGGCACCGGGAGGGTGGAAGGCTCAGGGCGGGGTCAGTACTGAATGGGGCGGCATGCCCCCAGCCAGCCCCTTTCACCTGCCTGGTGATTGTCTCTTTTCTGTCTGGTTTTAGGAGAAGCAATGCCATTCCAGGCACATCCCATTGTCCTGGCACCCCCGAGCCCTGGCCTTGCTGTAAGTGATGATAAGAGGAAGCTGCATACCGAATTGCGGGTCCTACCTCTTACTGTGTAGGAGTTCTTGAACAGACAGACAGATGGACAAACTTTCTCAAATAAATAAGTGGATTTTTATTATTATTAATTTCAGGATTTTAAAAGCAACCTCATGACTTTGGAGTATCTGACTCATTTTTTCTGGTGGGCTTTTTTTTTAATCTTTAGGGATTGGCAGTGCTGTAGAAGGGCCCTGAGACAGAGATTCCAAAGAGCTCAGCCCCCATTTATGAGTGTATGCATTTTTGAGTGTGCACACACACTCCAAAAAGAAGAGGGGGGTCATATTTTCCAATGGGCCCAGTATTGCCACTGTTATCAGTAGCAGCAGGAAGTGGGGAATTCTCAGGTGGAGTTGCTGGCTGCTGGCAGTTTTATGAATCTGAGCCCTGTAGTAGGTGTCTGAGTGGGAACTGAGCTCTTTTTGAAAGTTTGTATTTTCTTGCCTCATTTTTTTATTCCCTGGGGCTTGCGATGCAGAAAATGGCTCAAGAACATTGCTTAGTGAGAAATAGACCACTCTTCGGGAGTTTCTTCTCCTCCTCTTTCAGCCATTTGCTCCCATTTTGTTGTGTATGTTCCTAGCACTGTTGTCATTCTACACAAGTTTCACAACGTAAGTGGATGTTTTTCTTTGTCCCGCCATTAGGGCTTGTTTATCTCTGCTCTGTTTCTGTTTCGGTTTTCTGGGAATCTACTAAAGTTCAGGAATCAGGACACAATGGTGAGCCTTCTATACCGTACCTCATTGAGCACTCCTGCACTTCTCCTTCACTAGTGTGGACAATTTCAAGTAACAAGCGCTACGGGCTTCAACAGAAGCCCAGTCCCTAGCCATCCCCCTTGTGTAGAAACCTCTGCCCTGCTCCACCAGGAATTCTTTGGCAGCCCACTCTTCAAGTCAGTGATATGACTTGACTGGTGATAATGCTTGATCAGACATCATGTTGGTGGTGATAAAGTGTTCTATAGTGCCCAGTTTAGCTTTTCTCAGAGACAGACTGGAAGGGAAGCCACATTAGAGATGGGCAGAGGAAGGGACAATGGGCAATTCCCTGGAATGTAATCATCAGGGCTCGCCAAGCGGTGGCGAGCCCTGCTCGCCAGCCGCGCTGTTCTGCGAGCTGCGCATGCGCAGATCGCGTGGTGCCGGCTGTGCTGGCTTGTAATCTACTCGCCACGGGCAAGTAGATTACATGATTTGTCGAGCCCTGGTAATCATAATAGAATTATAGAATCAGAGGACACTAGAACTGGTAGGGACCTCAAGAGGGCATCAAGTCCAGACCCCTGCCCTCACGGCAGGACCAAGCACCATCTAGATCATCCCTGACAGGTGTCTATCTAACCTGCTCTTAAATATCGCCACAACCTCCCTGGGCAAGTTATTCCAGTGTTTAACCACCTGACAGTTAAGAAGTTTTTCCTAATGTCCAACCTAAACCTTCCTTGCTGTAGTTTAAGCCCATTCTTCTTGTCCTATCCTCAGAGGCCAAGGAGAACAATTTTTCTCCCTCTTCCTTGTAACACCCTTTTAGATACTCGAGAACTGCCATCATGTTCCCTCTCCGTCTTCTTTTTTCCAAACTAAACAAACCCAATTGTTTCAGTCTTCCCTCATAGCTCATGTTTTCTAGACCTTTCATCATTTTTGTTGCTTTTCTTTGGACCCTCTCCAACTTCTCCACATCTTGTTCAGAAACAAGTGCATTGCCTTGGAGGTCGTCATTAAGATCTACTCCTGACTAGTTTCCTCAATAGTTGTGTGCTGGCCTCTTAGAGGCGAGCTGTAGTGCACTGTAGGACCCCAAAAATATTGTTCTAACTGAGTTCAATTCCCTGAAGCTCTACTTTCAAACCACTGTCCCGGCCTTGCTTCCTTGGCAGGCAGGTTTAAAGCTAGTTATATTCAACCAATGGGACAATAGCTTGCCAAAGGAACTTTCTACGCCCTGTACACTGTGAGATATCAGTACAAATGCTGCTCGGAGACTAAGGGATCAAGCTTATGTAATATAAACCCCAAGAATATCTCACAACCATGTGTAATGCCATCTCCTAGACAGCTCTATGGATGAGTGATTGTTATTGTCAGCGTTCCATCTGTCTTGTGACTGCCCCAGAGTCTGCAGCTGAGCACCAGTTTTTGGATTTCCGCAGTGATTCTATGGCTCGACCTCCAGATTCAGCAAAGCACTTGCATGTGTGCTTCAAATGAAGCATCTTCTTAAGTGCTTTGCTGAAACGGGACCTAGGATGCACATGGTGCATGCTCCCATTGCCCAGTAAATACTCACCATTGCCAACAACCTCCTGCGAGCAGCCGCACCATCTGGGGGCAGTGGCTGAGAAAATTGGAGTTGGAGGGGGCCATGGAAAATGGGGGGAGGAGCGGTGGGGCAGAAGTCAAAAGAGGAAGAGGCAAATGTAGGAACATGGAAGCGGCCAACAAGTGGGAGCTACTGGAGCAGAGGGCCCGGAGGAAGAATGAGCCACCTGCTACGTAGCGATTGCATAAATATGGCTTCAAACCGGGTAGCCATAGGGATACCAGCTTGTTGCAACACTTCATATCCATATAGGTTGAAACATCTCCTGAAGCATCAACACTGAGGCCAGGTCTACACTAGGCCTGGAAGGTCGACTTAAGGCACACAACTCCAGCTATGTAGAATACGTTGGTGGAGTTGGCTTACCTTAAGCCAAGCTTGGCACCATCCCCACTGTGGGAGGCCGACAGGAGCAAATGCTCCCTTCGGCTTCCTTTACACCTCGCAACTGTGAGGAGTACAGACGCCGGCCAGAGCTGCCCTCAACATTCGATTTACGGGTCTATACTAGACCTGCTGAATCAAATGCCAGAACATCGATCTCTGGCGCAGTGAGTGAAGATGCGGCCTGAGTACCAAAAATCACGTCTGCTACCTGGCACCACGTGTTGATTACTGCCTGCCTTGGCCCCGGCCATTAGCTATGCAGGCCCCCAAAGGGCACCATCAACTGGGTGCCTGTCACTGGGTACGTGGGCCCTTCCAGGTACCAGCTGTTGTGGAGGCCATGGGCCAGTCCACAGCTCCTTTCCCCTCACCAGGATTCTTCCTGACACCGGCATGCCTCCACACCCCACAGTGCTTGCCCTGCCTACTGGCCCTGTTCCCTCTCTCCATATTGGCTTTCTCTGTATTGCCATCATACTCACTCTGTCACCTCTCAATCCCAAAGAGAGAGGCATTGTCCCATCCCTACTGGCTTGCGGCACTTCCTTAGGGCAGGGGGGACCTATAAAGGCTTGTATCTCAGGCTTGCTGTTTGTTTGGAGTTTGGCCCCTGGGACTCAGCATTGGCCATATGCGTCAGACAGTGGAATGACCTTTGTCATGTTTGCTTGGCCAGCATAGAGACTTAGAGGGCTCTGTGGGCCAAGAACTGTGTATTTGTGTGTGTCAGCACAAAAGTGACCTTGGATTGGAGCCTCAGAGCATGAGCTTACTAAAAACACAAATTAACCCTAATAATTGGGGGGGAATGGGAATTGCTAGCATAAATTAACCCCTGACTAATTGGGTTTCCATAGAAAAAAATTCTCTTGAATTTCCCACAGCAGAGTGGGAGGACGTAGTAAAGGCACTGGACTGAGATGTGGGAAAATCTGGGGTCAATTCCTGCCCCAGACTGCCCAGTGTGGTTAGTTACTCCCAGATCCCCATCTGTAAAATGGGGATAAATCTATTACTCGTTGTCTCTCAGGGTACGTCTACACTGCACGGCTATTTCAGGATACTGGAGGTATCCCGAAATAGCTACCCTGTGTCAACAGAAGCCGCCCATTATTTCAAAATATTTTTCAATATAATAAGCATGCTATTTTGGCATCTCAGTAACCCTTGTTCCACGAGGGTTAAGGGATGTCTTGAAATAGCACGTTATTTCAAAATTTGACGTCGTGTAGACGCACCACATTTCAAAATAAGTTATTTTGAAATAGGTTTGAAATAAGATACGCAATTTGTGTAGCACAAATTGCGTATCTTATTTCAAGTTTAGGGTGCTGTGTAGACGCGCCCCTTGTGTGTGTTTATGCAGCTCCTAGCGCGGAGGGGCCCCGATCTTGGTTAGGATCAAGGTGTTAATGTAATGCAAATAATGAATCACTCAGAACAAATGTAAAGGCTTCTATGGCAAGGTGAAACCTTCCTTTGATACATAAAGCTTTAATGTTCCCTTGATACAGAAAGCTTTTACAAATTTGCTGTATTTGTAAAAAAACAAAAAAAACCCACTAATGTGAAACGGCCGACGTGGTCTACCCAGTTATATTTGGAGGAATCTCTTGATTTGTGGGTTTATTTTTACTGGGAACTTTATTCATACTCTTTGTGAAAGTTAAGAGGAGAGCTCTGGGCATGGATGCCCGTCGCCCGGGTTCATGCTGTCCTTGGACAACAGGAAGCCATGTGTCTTTCTTCTCCACTTCATATCGTGTGTTCAGCATGTGCTTTGGAAAGATAATGACTTTGTCCTGATCTCAAAGCCAGCATAGGAATCTGCCCCACAGCCCCAATAGTAGACGCAAAGTGGAAGATTCAACTGTCTGATAAAGATCATCTGCTGTTTCCTGTTCTGAGGACGAAAAGTTGAGCAAATATAAAGGTCATCTGTGTTTATATTAACCATACAGCAGTTACACTATGTTTCGTAAGAAAGTTGGGTCATTATTTATCCACTTGTCCTTTATATCATTGCTTTGAACTGTCTGGATTTGCTTATCGTGATATTTCTACAATCTGTAAACATCCAAAGAGAAGATTTTCTGTTTCTCTAAATAGCGTGTTAGGTCATTTTATTATCAGAGCCGTAGAAAGCTGCCCAGCTGTTGTTCTTTCACATCTGGAATAGCATATGCAACCTCCTCCTAACTGTTAATTATTTCCAGGAAATTATTACAGTAACTGTGCCATGTATATACTGTATCATTGCTTCTTTTCATCTTGCCTTTCTCCACTGTTAGCGATAAATCACAGACAACTTTCTTAATACAAACCAAGAAGCCAGCTATCTTCACTACACCTCGCTACACTAATTTTTCTTTTATACTATTAAAGCAAATGTAATGTTTTCATTCTCACTTGCTAGCTCCGCTGTTTGAAACCATTTACGCATGTTCCTTGATCCCTATGCTGTTAATCAGGGTTCCCTATCTGATTATACAGTCAGCTTTCAGTTTAGTTTCATACAACAGGGCCATTTAACTTTAGGTGTGGAAACGAGTAATTAAATAAAGTCTGGCGTATGTTGACTTCTTCACATCTCATTGGAAGCATATTTGTTCACAATAAAAGACCATGGGAAGCCCTGAAGTAAAACAATTCGGGCCCCAGGAAAAGAGGAAGCTGTTCTGATTATAAGCTCTTTGGAGGTAGACACTTATTTATGTATATGTACAGCACCTAGCGTAATGGGGCCCTGATCCCTGACTGGCACCTCTAGCCATTACTGCAGATCAAATACAAATAATCATAGATGCTAACAGTATTTGAAGATGGAATGATCCTTGTTCAAGTGTATAGAGTAGCGTGATTTGCCTCCAAACACGTGTGTCATTTCAACACGCAGCTTACTGCTCGCAAGAGTGTGCGTCTTCGCTGCCACGGATCTTTTGCCCAGACACGGCCTTCATACATGGGAATCGCACTCATCAGGCCCAGAATGACAGTGTGGATAAATACACCGAGGGTGGCCTAGTCTGTGGATTTCCAGCAGTTGGGGGAATCGCTTCCTGTTAAGCACTTTAGGGGTGCATGCCAAGGACTCGCACAATGCTGTGCCAAAGGAGGCGTGGCAGGAAAACACACACCTAGGGCAGAGCGGCTGCTGTCACTTTGCCTCAGAGGCGTCACCTAGCAAGCCAGCATACAAGCACCCACGCGCGCCGTGGCATCACTCGATGAACATCACACTTCTGCTGAGAACACCTCCCTGAAGAGAAGGCTTTGCAGCAGTAGTAGGGCTTCCACCCTAGTATGGCCCAGAGGGTGGTATGCACAGCTGCTGTCATGGGCTAGTGTGACAACCCAGGGGAGGTGATGGGGGCACTGTGAAAGCCCCTCAGCCTCTCACGCTTGGTAAGTTTGGTATTTCTTTTGGGGTTTTTTGCCCTGTTTTTGGTGGGTGGGGGGAGGGCGGGCGGTATGCACCTATGGTCGTTAAACACAGTCTCTAAGGGAGTAACTCAGGGACACTGCACACGGCAGCAGGACAGGGATTCTCAGATGTTCTCCATCGCATGGACCACCTCCTCAGAGAACATCTTCCCTTCCCCTTCACACATGCATGGCTCCGCTGCCCGCCCCAACCATGACCTCCCGGCCACCTTGTCTATGCTCTGTGATCACGTAATGTCACCGGGGCACCTCTGTCAATGGCTTTTGGGGGAAGAGCAAGATCAAGGAAGGGCCAGGTGTGTTTTAGCTATCTATCTATGTAGCATTTGGAAATGAGGAGAACGGCCCACCATCAAGGGCTCCATGGACCAGCAGGAATCCATAGACCAAAAGTAGAGGCCTGTTAGAGGGATAGTTGAAAAGGCAGCAGAACACTTCGGCCCAGTGGAGTCAGGGCATATAGGATAACAGGGAGGCGGGAGCATAAGGAAGTGAATATTCTCATCTCAGAGTGAAGGCTTTGCCCTAGTTCCACAGTATGACCGTTGTCAGCAATTGGCCTTGCATATGTTCATCCAGTCAGCGTTCTTCTCTTCCTTGTTCCGCAGCACAGTGGGCTCCAAATGGGAAAGTGAACAAGAAGAAACAGCAGGAAGCAACGTTGGCCAACCCAACGGATCAAGCCTGAGCCCGGAGCCCCTCCAAAGCACCAGGTGAAGAAGCCTGACCTATGCAGGTAGGTACCTGTGGATTCACTCCACAGCAAAAGGAGTCTTCCTGGATATAGAGGTGCCAGCAGCCCCTTCCTGCAAAAAGGACAGGGGTGTCCATAGCTGGAGGGAAGGGAGCGAAAGGCAAAGCATGTGAGCTACACTAGGAGTGTCAAACAGATTCTCCCTTTCTATAAACTGGTGTTGCACCACTGAAATTAATCTTCTCTTGAAACCAACAGAGCTGTGCCACTAGACACTTACTAAGGAGCTGAGATTATATTTTTGCTCATGGGGAAGCCATTGCTTCGATATTGTAGAATATTACTTAGTACTCCCATTGTGATAGCATCCAAATTCTCCAGTCACCACCAGGGTCTCATTCTGGTGCCAAAACCCAGTGCCTGCCCCAAAGAGCTTCCAATTGGAAGGCCGATTGTGAGGAGAAAACAACCAGTCTGCGTATGTTTTGGCTTAGCAACGGCTTACCAAAAAACAGTCCATGCACAATGTCATAAATTAACTTGGCCAGTGCGTAGCAGGGTTGCCATGTACATTTCCTAGCAAAGAGGTATCTCCACAGCCTTGGTTAGCAGGTCTGAATCAATGGCCACATTGGGCCGAGTGATCCTCAGTAAAAAGACAATGCAAATGTATTGTAATGGTATTTAAATATATACTTTATTATTTGTTTGCACATTTGTCTAGTAGTTTTTTTTTCTGTCTGAATGGTTGCAGTCTGCATGTGGCTGTATGTGTGTGGATGTATATAGAGGCAGATCTATGTACCAGGATGAGCGGTACTTGTCGGATGAGTTTGTGTTGTTCTGCATGAGTAAATACACCTAGGCCAACATCAATAACAGATGTGTATCTGATACATCATGGAGTGGTTCAACTTATTTTCTTTCTTTCTTTCTTTCTTTCTTTCTTTCTTTCTTTCTTTCAATCACTTCTTAGACTACAAGAATAAAGGGACAAGCAATGAAACAGAAAAGGAAAAATGATAAAAAAATGATTTTGTGCAATGCATAATTCATCTGTGGAACTCCTTGCCACAAGATTTTCTGACTTTTTAAAATGTTTTTAACAAAATTGAAGGGAAATTCCAAACTAAAATCCATTTCAAATAAAAAATTGGACATGGCTTCTTCAGAAAATGTCAGAATGAAATGTTGGGGTGTTTTATTTACACAGGTGGGTGAAATAGACACAAATTCAGAAAAGCTTTCTTTCTTTCTTTCTTTCTTTCTTCCCTGTATTATAGTTTGTGCACATCTCATCCAAACAATTTGTTACATGCTGAAAGAGCCCACTTTGCTATTTATGTTGTTGATCTGGAAAGTGTATGTGCTGTGAATGTTCCATGTTGAGGAGCCGAACAATACGTTAATTTAAGACTTAAATTCAAACCCACACCACAGATCTCAGGGGAGACCCTGATCGCTAGTGATTGTGGGGCTTACAGCTACTTCTGCACCAATCAGCAGACGTGTCTGTCCCACTTTCCAAAAGTCCAACAGAGTTAAGCTATAAACTTCCCCCCACGGAGGTCATGGCTGAGGAAAAAGTGTGACTACTGTTGAAACACTGACGCTGTATCCCCCCAGTACACATCTGTCTATACTCTTCCCTCTGCCAGACCCACTAATATGAATTTCCAAGTCAGCATCAGTATAACTTGCAAAAACAACTACACTGTTTAGGGACCATTTTCCCCTGTGGAGCTTTCAAAGACTAGATTTCAGTCCTAAGTATAAAATAAATAAATAAAAATAGCAATAATAATGTAAACTGTGCCTAAGCTGTGTATATAAATAAGGCCTCAAGTAAAGAGATTGTACAAATGATCTGAAGGATAGCTTTTATAAGCTCTGCGTAAGCTCAAAAGCTAGTCTCCTTCACCAACAGAAGTTGGGGGCAATTAAAGATATTACCTCAGCCATCTTGTCTCTCTAATATTCTGGGATCAATGCAGCTACAACACCACAGTGAAAAGGAAGGAAGAGGGTGAAAGTCACCTGTTTTCTATCAAAGTTCCAATTTAGAACTCTCCAAACATTACCTCAAGGGACAGGAAGACATGTCTGACACACGAGGAAATTAACACTCCACGACATGCCACGGGTCTGCCCTCGGACTCAGGCATTGTGGAGAGAGGTGATAAAGGCCAGAAAGGGCGGCAGAAAGATTGTGGAACTCCTTCTGTACGTGGGGCTGGAAAAAAAAGATACATTCAAAAACAAAACCCCCTGGAAAATACAAGTAGCTGGGCTAATTGTAGACAGTTCTGTCACACTGGGGAAATGGAAAGACACTTCCCTTCTTTAATGTGCACTTCTGTGATCTGGCTTCTGTTCAGGACCTCAGGAAAAATGTGACTCGATTCCTGCTTCTTTGTGACATGCACTTTTTCACAATCACCATCTGCAAACCCAACTAAGAATAATTACCAATTAAATAAACCCAGAGACATAAGCACTTTACTTCCAACACTGTTAATTTATCCTTGGAAATGCTCTGGTTTCATAAAGACACCTTTTTGGGTTCCATATAGTGACACCCTAAGAAAAGGCACCATTTATACTTCCCTTCTGTTTGTACTGATTGAAATTCAAAATCCAAATTGTACAAATTTACAGGGAGACGTTCAAAGGCAGAGTGGACAGTTGATTTCCAATGGGAGTTACACACCTAATTTTGTGCCTTAGAAAATTTCCCCCTTACTGTTTACTAACCTGTAATAGATAGATTGGTTAGATCAGCTGGCAGCCCATAAGACTCTTAATCCCAGGTTTATGGGTTCAAACCCATGTTGGGTGATACCGTTCTTTCTTCTATAGGTTTTGGAATCTCCATCCTTGGCACTCTTTAAGAGCAGGTTAGACAGACGTGTCAGGGATGATCTAGACGGTGTTTGGTCCTGCCATGAGGGCAGGGACTGGACTTGATGACCTCTCGAGGTCCCTTCCAATTCTAGTGTTCTATGATTTGGGCAAATGATAGAAGGCCAGATCCAAAGCTCACTGAAGTCAAAAGGAGTCTCGCTATCGATTTCCATTGGCATAGGTTCAGGACCATAATGGGCAGCTTTTCTTCTGCCCTAGGCTCTATCCAGTATTTGCAGATGTCTTAGCTGAACTTCTGCTGATTGTGTGGTAGCAGCCTGGCCCTGACTTGCCCACATCTGTCACACCGTGCCTCCTGAAACTTCACCCTCTGTCTCCAAGGACAGCAACCATTTCCTGAAATATTATCGTCTACAGCAGCGTTTAGAAGGAGCAAGGGTTTTTTAATAGTCATGTTCCAGTAGCTGCTCTGTGGTGCTGGTTTTGGTCAAGAGGATTGTAGAGCTGAAATTGCTGGCGTCTATGAAGATGTTGGCCCTTCAGAGCAGTCCATGTTGTTAGCGTTGTCCAGTCATTGGAATGAGGTATAGAGCCATCATGTTTGGCTCTTAATGAACCATCTTCATGAAGTGAGATGCAAAGCTGGACTTGTGGCTAGTAAGAATTAGGCCTTACTAGACCTAGAGGAGGAAGCTTGTGAGCTTCCGGTGGCAATGAGATTCATCAAGGAGCTTGAGATCAGCTATCAGAAGGTGGGGAGAAGATGGTGGATCCCTTCCCCCTTGGTATTAAAATGAGGCTGCTGGCAGAGCATTGTCCATGAGTGTCTCTGTGGTCTCTTCCCTTTGGAAGGAGCTGACATTTTGGTCTGAAATATCCAGAACTTGCTGGCCATTAGGGACAGCTGCAAAGGCTATCTTCTTAGCAGGGCTACTGAAGAAGCAGAGATTGGGAGGTAGGGTGAGGAGAGAGACTATTTAGGGGGGAAATGGGGACTATGATTTCTTTTGGCACCATCTGGTTGCTTAGTATTATCTTCAGTCATGGGTCTCAGTATGTTTTGGGTTGTATTGTATTTTTACAGGGGTGTCAGATGTGGCTAGGGCACTCAGGCGTGTGCCCCTTCTCATTGCTGTTTCATAAACCTCAAGAATAAATACATAATTGTGCCCCATCAGGTTCTAGTAATATTCTAGCCTGGCTCTTCCCAGGTGTCTCACTGGATCTGTGGTATAGAAGAGGTAACATGGCCAGCAGAGCTTTTGCCCAGTCTAGTACACATTAATAAAGCAGAGGTAGGAGATGAACTGTGGCAAATCTCTTTCCTGCCTAAACACCCACCTATCGGATTATGTAGCCAACACTTATCAGCTCCAGGCTTCTTGTTGATTTGCTCCCTTGAGGGGCCTCCTGGTGCAATAAGTCATTACACATAATAGAACTTCATTTGTTGTTCCTGGGAACACTCTATGACCTCTCCATCACATGGATTGCTGGGTTCTAACCCTAAGCTTCAAACAAATAAAAGGAAGTTTTTCTTCACGCAGTGCACAGTCAACCTGTGGAACTCCTTGCCAGAGGATGTGGTGAAGGCTAGGACTTTAACAACGTTCAAAAAAGAGCTAGATAGATTCATTCATGGAGATTAGGTCCATCAATGGCTATTAGCCAGGGTGGGTAGGAATGGTGTCCCTACCCTCTGTCTGGGAATGGGTGGCAGTGGAGGGATCATGTGATGATTACCTGTTGTGTTCATTCCCTCTGGGGCATCTGGCATTGGCCACTGTTGGCAGACAGGATACTGGGCTAGATGTACCTTTGGTCTGACCCAGTATGGCCATTCTTATGTTCTAGAGAAGCACCAGTTGCATTCACCACCAAGCAGAAGACACCTCCCAGCACACTTTGGGTGCATCTAGACTACATGGCTCCGTCGACGGAGCCATGTAGATTAGGGTTGTAGGCAAAGGGAAAATGGCTGCCGCGCTGTGCCGATCAGCTGTTTGTCGGCACAGCGCTGTAGTCTGGATGCTCCATGGTCGATATCAAAGGCATTTGTCAACCTCCCCAGTATGCCTCGTGGGATGAGGTTTACCGGGGAGGTCGACAAATGCCTTTGATGTCGACCGTGGAGCGTCCAGACTACAGCGCTGTGCCGACAAACAGCTGATCGGCACAGCGCGGCAGCTATTTTAATTTAAATGAAGCGGCGATTATTTAAATCGCTGCTTCATTTCCCTTTGCCGAGTAAACAAATCTACATGGTTCCGTCGACGGAGCCATGTAGTCTAGATGTGCCCTATCATCTGGCTGTATCCTGGAAGCTCTAGTCCTCATGTACGGTTTTCTTCTCCCACTGAGGATGGCCTTTCTGAGGTCAGCTATTAGTCAGAAGGTGAGGAGAAGCTACGCAGATACTCAACCTTCCAGGATAGATCTGCCACATGAGAGCTTCCATCTGTTTTTTAAACCAATGTACAAAAATACTGGAAGCTAGTACACAGGAGCCCCTGCAACGTTACATTGGTGTAGAAAACCAGATCCATTATGTCCCTTCCTCAGTGTAAACCAAGAATTAATCATGGCACAAGAGGTAAATGTGTGGGGGTTTCCTGTGTAAACAGCTCTGCTGGACTGGTAAACATTTCTAGTATTGTCCCAAATAGTCAACACAAGTGTAACAAATGCAAGTTTAGCTTTAGCCCTGCATGTTTACCGTTCGGACTTTAAACTGTTTATAGGAAGGGGAGGCACTATAAAGGTCCCTGAGGAGGTGGGCAAAACCACATTGCTACTCAAGGCTTACTGAAATGAAGTGTTTGGCTTCTCATTCAAAGAACACATGGCCACGTTGCAGCGGCTGTTTGTCATTGGAAACAGCATTGTTGATATTTGATGGTGACACCAACCTTAAACATTCATAACAACTGCAGAAACGAGGTGTATGAAAAACTGGTCGGAGCCAGCCGGGTTCTTTCTTATCGGTGTGTTGTCAAACAGGGCTACGACAAGTTTGATGTGTCCATCGGAAATACTGAAGTAATAGCCAATACGAAAGACATGGCTGAATGTTTCCAACTGACATAATCAGCTACGGCTTTTTTCTTGAAGCCCCAGTCTCTAGAGACAGGTCAGTAGATGGGAATCCCAGGTTTCATTTTAAAAAACCCAACAAGGAATGGTCTCATCTCCATGGTTAAACTCATGAATGAGAGGACGGATAGTCCACTGGTAATGGTGCTAGCCTAGGCCTGGGAGACTGGTCTTCAAGTCCCTGCCCTGCCACAGAGTTCCAGGGAGATCTTGAGCTGATCACAGTCTCTCTGTTCCATAGTTCCCCACTGGTAAACAGGCTAGCAGCATTGCCTGCCTATCCGGGGTATTATGAGGGTGTGTATGTTAAAGATTGCGAGGGGCTCAGATACCAGAATGATGAAGACCAGGTTCGTACCAGAACCTGCCTGGTTACAGCGAGAAAAGAGAGGTAAAAAAGGCCGCATGAGATAATGTTTTTAAAAATCTCCTGATATGGGAGGCTGAGGGGAGCTGATCAGGGTTCCCTGTAAGCTGGGTACTTGTGCAGTCACTCAGGAGAGATTCAAATGCTGCCCAGCTGATAAGCAGAGCGCTCACAGCTGGGTTTTTGGTTTCTATTGGTGGTGCACAGTCCGTCATGCCTGGGTGCGCATAAAATTATTCCGCAAATGGATGGAAAAAAATCTGCACATGGATGAAAAAGATTAGAGGGACCATCGGAGCTGAGGTGGCCTGATTTGTGGCTTTGAATGCTAGAGATCAGCAATGCTATCGCTACATGTATGAGTAAGAAACAACCCCACCCCAGTTAGCACAGGTAGGAAGGGGCCAGTGTTCGACACTGGCGTAACTCTGCTCCCCTGGAAGCCAACAGTAAAACTTCTACTGACTTCCACGTGTGCCTTAAAAAAAAGTCTCTGCTTCCTAAAGTGATTTTCTTGGCCCCAGCACTAAAAATGGCCTCATGCTCACATTTTGCTCAGTAACTTTGTCCATCATCTGGGTGGAGGATTGGAGATAGCCACCAGGCAAAGGCATTATCCAGACTATGCAAGTGCAGCTGTTTGTTGGAGACATCACACAGCCTAGCACACCGGGAGTGGCTCTGTAGAGACATTGAGTGGGGTACCGTAGTTCCTATCAGCCGTTGGTACATGCAGTCCTGAAGCAAGTGTATATTGGGAGCTGTTTACAATGGGCCAATCAGGCAAAGTTTCGTGTTTCTTCATTCCTGGAGGCCCACTCTGAGGGGATATTGAGCCAAATCCAGGCTGATATAAATCCATGACCATGGTGAGCTGTGCCTGCCATGGAGGATCTGACCTCACTGAGGTTTCTCAAGAGGGGGACATGGAGAGAAGCCCTCCTCGGGGACAGAGAGCTGTTGGGTCAATGTGGAGGAAGGCAGGAGGCCCAGCTACACAGTGAGCACTCATCGGGTGGTCTGTGGGAAGAGGTGGAGTGGGAAGGCCGAGAGGTAAGGAGTGGGATGGGGATAAGAGAATCAGAGGTCCCATCCGAAGCCCATTGCAGCCAACGAGACTCTTTTCTTTGAGGTCAGTGGGCTTTGTATCAGGGCACGGGTGTAGGGAGAGCAGAGGACGAAGGGAGAGGACGAAGATGGAAGAGAAGACGCAGGGAGTGATCAGAAACAAGAGTTACAGCAGGTGTCGGGAGCCGCCTGCAGGAGTCCCAGACTTTCCAGGAAGAAATATTTGTTGGGACTGAAACATCCCGGGTGCTGCTTGCTGTGCACCTGTTTAATTAGGCAGATATTTGGTGCCACTGCACTGCACTGTGGCTTTGTCAATCTTGATCATTGACAGAAGCTATTCCGCATGGTGTCTGCTGTCAACTTACTACCAGTTGAACCTCTCTAGTTCGGCACCCTCAGGACCACTGCGTGATCAGTGCCGAACCAGAGAATATGCTGGACCACGGGAGGTCAATACTATCTAGCAGATTACCAACACTTCCTCTGCTTCCTGGGCTCTTAGAAGACATTGAGGGGTAACTTAGAGCTAAATAACAGCACAGAACACTGAGAGCCAGGCCTGGTTGTAAACAAACTTTATGGGACTGCAGGAAACTTGGTCACACCCATGATAAGTGGACATCCGGCTAACTCAAATCACGCCGGACCACAGATGTTGCCAGACCAGAGAGTGCCGTACTAGAGAGGTTCCACTTGTAGCAATTACCTGGTATTTGATCTTTCAGCTTTAATATATTGGTATAAAATCACAGAAATGAAGGGCTGGCAGGGGCCTCAAGAGGTCCTCTAGTCCATCGCCCTGCATTAAGGTAGGCCCTAGACCATCCCTGAGATGTGTTTGTCTAACCTATCCTTAAAAATCTCCAGTGACGGAGGCATGGCTTGTATAAGGGCAGCACTTTGGCCACATACCTCACCCAATATTGTACAGCGGGGCAATGATTGCTTTTTCCAGTATTTAGGTGCCGAGTCAGCATAGCACCCCTATTTAACAGGCCACCTAAGCATGTCACATTTAAGCATGTATTTAAATCTCTTTGGCTCCAGTAGGATGCCGGTACCTGCTGAAAGTTAAACATGTGCTTATGTACTTTGCTGAATCAGGGCCTTAAATGTCCATCAGAGTAATTTAGAGCAAAGTGATCAACTATAAATCTGTGCTTGCTTGGGAAGACGGTTAAGTGGTGCCCGGCCCAGCTGGAGCAGCCCGCCACCCGTGGCCTGCTACAGGTGGGGTGCTGCTCCCGCCCATCCGGGTCCACCACGGCACGATGTGATGGACTGATTAACCAGTTAAACATATAGTTTAACCACATAATATTTTACATGGGATTTTACACCCCTCATACCAATATGGCCTCACAATCCATGGGACACTATGGATTTTGCTATCATAGACAATCTGCCCCCGGGTGTTTATTGGGAAAATCACCCTCCCCCATCTGGTTTTGCAATGAAGGGGAAGGGAACATAACTGATCATTGGAGAGGAAGAACGTGCCATTTGTGAAACTGGTTGGTTTTTCCCCAGTGCTGGCTGCATCATGTCCAATACAACGCGGCCAGTCTTAGAGAGGTTTCACAGCAGTTGGTCAGAGCACCCGTGTAGCCATTGGGAAATGTTACTTGGCCGTAAGAGATATCGTTGCCACGGAAGCCAGCAGGGCAACGGGACAAAGTCCAACTTAACACCCCAAAACGTAGACAAACATGAGTTGATGAAAACAAATTTCAAGCTGATATTTTTCCTCGGCAGTTGGAATATATCCAGGGTCAAGCCGTGGCGTTGCCATCACATTCACTCTCTTGGCCTCCATCCTCATTCTGCCACACATGAAGGCCCCCGCTGAAATCAGGGCTGGTAGCAGGGGTTCGACTCCCTGCCACGGTGCCTCCTGCTGGTGAGTCTGGGAATTAGTTTGGTTCATCGAGTGCCTTCTGGCTGGCATCTCGCTCGTCGTTGCGCTGCTCTCCGTTGCGTCATCTCCTCTCTCTGGTTCTGCTCCCACTTCCTGCCCTGGACTGTGGTGTCCTCTTCAGGACACTTCCCTCCAGCAGTGCCCGCCACTCTGTTCTCACCCTCTTCCATGAGTCCTCAATCATATACCAGCCACCGTGGCCACCTGCAGCCCCCAAGTCTGGTCCCTTGCCTCAGGAGCACGCTGCAGTCTGTAACGGCTACTCTGCTTTGTGGCCTGGAGTGGTGCAAGGGGAGGACCGAGGCCCAGCCACTACCCTGGATCTTAGCCCAAGGACTCTCTGGTGGCACCCTTGTCTTGTCCTCCTTTACGCCCCTCTACTGTCTTCAATGTTCACATGACTCCAGGGCCAGGGACTTTAAAAACACCACCAAATATCATGAGACTTGTGATCAAATCCTGAGAGCTAGCCGTCCTTCCCCGGGATGTTTTAGTAACTTTGCACATGTGTGTCATCCCAGTGAGTTCAGTTGGATTAGATAAATGCCTAACATAAGTGTGTGCAGAATCAGGGCCTGTATTTATGCTTGCTGGCATCAGCAGAACAGAAGAGTTTTAATTGAGAACGCTAACATAGTGGAGCGAAGAGCATCTGAAAGCCATGACAATTAGGCTCGCCCGTTAGCAATCCGAATGTTTGTTACTATACATCTCCGGTTTCTCTCCTGAATCTCACAGATGTACATCAGTTTTGTTATCGTCTCAAGGGCTGGGTGCATTGGGCTTTTGTCATTGTTTGGGTTTAAGGCTGAAGGAGACTTTGCAATAAAACACTGAAAGCATGAAGTCACCTCCAGCCAATTATACGGACATCTCAGCATGATTTGCCTTTGCCATTCAAATAATAACAAAAACAAAGCTTGAAATGGTTAGCAGTTGGGTGGCAAGACAAAAGTGATTCATCACAATCTGGCACACTCTATCAGCAGAATTAGAATGTGCCTCTTTAAAGACAGATAAAGGCTACGTTAATTATCTGTGGTGGCTTGGGTACCAGCTCACATCTAACGGGCCTGTACTCTTTCCTCCTTGCGGACCTGGTTTATGATTTGCTAACTCCGGAACTGAAAGTGCCAGGAAACTGGGTTTGGTTTTGGGGTGGTTTTTTTTAGAATCCTTTCTTCATGGAAATGCCCCAGTATATTTCATCAGACCATTGTTTCTCGCACCTTCTCCCAAAGAACAGGTAGACAAAACTTGCCTTTGACGAGAACATTTCTGTGCTTGGTTCTTTGTTGAGCAGAGAAGAGTAATATCAAAGTCTGGAAAGAAGAAGCTTTGTTGCACCCATTCACTCCCTTATGCAAAGGAATCCTCTCCGACCCTATCCAAAGGAATTCACTGCCAGTCATACAATGGTTCTGATAACTGATGTTGCAGCAGGCAAACGTGATACCTTTGGCACGGTACCCTGGAGGATTAAAAGGAAGGCAGACCGTCACTTTAGCTGCTTTGTGTGGAGTATTCAGCAGGACAGGGAGCCACTGTGGGCCACAGGGCAAGGTGTCGGGGGACAGCTCCTTGCCCTGGAAGGGGTGGGGCTGAAGGCAGAAGGGGCGGGGTTAACGGCAGTCAGGCCTTAGCACCCACCCACACCACAGCGCTCCCCGCCTCCCCCCCCCCCCCCCCCCAGCCCTCAGAGCCACATGGCAAGGCACTCTGATGGCAATTCAAAGGTACACGGGGCTCCAGTTGCAGGAGGTGTTGGCCAGGGGCTCCAGGCCTATTTGAATCTCCAGGCCCCAGTGCAACTGCACCCTTGCCCTTCCCCTCCCCCTTGTCAGCAGGCCTGAGAGTATTGAAAACTCTCTTAAAATTGTAGCCTATCGCTTTAAATGTCAAGGGTTTTTCATGGTCCTGCTTACATGCAAGGTGTTCCACAGGGAAGAATGAAGTCTGGGCCTAGCAGAAGCTGGTCTGCAGCCAGTCAGCCTGGAGCGAGATAGGTTGAGTTGTAAATCATCTGAGGATGTGAGTTTTACCCACGAAAGCTCATGATTCTGTATTTTTGTTAGTCTCTAAGGGTATGTCTACACAGCAAAGTTATTTTGAAATAACAGCCGTTATTTCGAAATAACTTTACTAGCATCTACACAGCCAAACCGCTATTTCGAAATTAATTCGAAATAGCAGAGCGCTTATTTCGAATTTGGTAAACCTCATTCCATGAGGAATAATGCCAAATTCGAAATAGCCTTAAATGCGATTCAACGTCCACTCAGTGTGGACGCGCTATTTCGAAATAGCAAAACGCTATTTTGAAATGCATTTTGTGCATAGACACGTTATTTCGAAATAACTTATTTCGAATTAACTATTTTGAAACAAGATATTTCGAAATAACGCTGTCGTGTAGACATACCCTGAAGGTATGTCTACACATGCACCCTCTTTCGAGAGAAGGATGCATATGCAGACATTCGAAATTGCAAATGAAGCTGGGATTTAAATATTCCATGCTTCATTTGCATATTCGCGTTATGGCGCTATTTCGAAATAGCGCTATTTCGAAATAACAGATGCTGTTAAGACGTGGTTATTTCAAGAGAAAACCCTTCTCTCGAAATAACTGGTAAACCTCATTGTATGAGGAATAAGGGTTATTTCGAGAGAAGGGTTTTCTCTCAAAATAACCGCGCCTTAACAGCATCTGTTATTTCGAAATAGTGCCATAACACAATTATGCAAATGAAGCACGGGATATTTAAATCCCGGCTTCATTTGCAATTTCGAATGTCTTCATTTACATCCCTCTCTCGAAAGAAGGTGCAAGTGTAGACATACCCTAAGTTGCCACAGGACCACTCATTGTTTTAGGACCCAGCCTGCTTTGTCTCCCTGGTTGGCTGGTGCCTATGTGTTATTGTTCTGAGTTCTACAAAATAAAGTTGTGTTACTCCGCAACCTTCCAGCCAGCATATTTGTTTTTAGCAAACTTCTCTGAGTGAGTATGTCTCTGCTGCATCTGGGAGGGAGCTTCCTAGTCTGGGTGGACAGAAAGGCCCGAGCTAGGACAGTGTCCACACTGCTGTTTCTAGCACTCAAAGCTGCAATGATAGCCATATCCTATGTGTGCTGTGAATGCAGCACTTAGTTCATGGCCAGGTACGCAGGCGTGTGCTGCAGGGAAGACACCTATCAGGTTCAGGAAAGGGCAACAAAAGTAATTAGGGGGTTGGAACAAGTCCCATATGAAGAGAGATTAAAAAGACTGCGACTTTTCAGCTTAGAAAAGAGGAGACTAAGGAGGATATGATAGAGGTCTATAAAATCATGACTGGTGTGGAAAAAGTGAGTATGGAGAAGTTATTTACTTGTTCCCATAACATAAAAACTAGGGGTCACCCCTCCCCCCCCCCATAGGTAGCAGGTTTAAAACAAACAAAAGGAAGTTTTTCTTCACACAGTGCACAGTCAACCTGTGGAACTCCTTGCTAGAGGATGGTGTGACAGCTAGGACTTTAACAGGGTTGAAAAAAGAGCTAGATACATTCATGGAGGTTAGGTCCATCAATGGCTATTAGTCAGGACGGGTAGGAATGGTGTCCCTAGCCTCTGTTTATCTGGAAATGGATGACAGGAGAGGAATCACGTGATGATTACCTGTTTTGTTCACTCCCTCTAGGGCATCTGGCATTGGCCACTGTAGGCAGACAGGACAGTGGGCTAGATGGACCTTTGGTCTGACCCAGTGTGGCCTTTCTTATGTTATGTTCTTATGATCTAGATGGTGCTTGGCCCTGCCGTAAGGGCAGGGGACTGGACATGATGACCTCTGGAGGTCCCTATAGGGTTCTATGAAGCCAGCTGTATGCCTTTCCCCCTCCTCTGACTCTCCCAGACCTCTGTAAGAAGGGCACACATAGCAGCATCAGCACTGCGGAAACTGAAGAGGCAGCAGGCAGGCCCTTGAAGAGAAAGGAGAGGAGGTAAGGTGGCACTGAGCATGGTTCATGTTGTTGCTCACAATAGGGAAGGAAAAAAAAACCCTTAGGACATTTATTTTAATGTCATCAACTAAACATGTCAGGTCTTAAACATGCACCTAACTTAAAGCACAGCGGTCGCCCCATAGATTTCGGCGAGCTCAACGACATGCCTACGTTGAGCACATACTCAAATGCTCTCCTGGATCAGGGCCTGTGGTCTCAGTACAGACAGGCACTGGCATACGGCCAATTGATTTCAATGGGGACCACGAGGTAGATTGCATTCGGACTTGTAAAGACAAGAACAATTCCACTGACGCAGGTGTTTATTGGGAACATATTTCTTTCTCTTTAAAGATCGGGAAAGTGGAGACTTTCAAGTCTACTTGAGGGATTCAAACACTCAGTTCCCATTAGTATTAAATCTAAATCCCCTAGGTGGCTAGCAAAGTATAAACCCCAAATATATTTGTGCCAACAAGGCCCAAGAGAATGTGGATATGAAAGAGAGTAAAGCGGCCAGGCTAATGCACAACAGCTATCTCCGCCTCCTCGTGATTATGATTTGTATTGTAATAGTGCGTGGGGGGGCCCAGCCATGGATAGGACCCCACTGTGCCGAGTGTATACTAAGGATGTGAACGGTTAACTGGTTACCCTGTAAATATCACGCTTACTAGGTGATACTTACTGAGTAACGGATAACTGGTTCTGCAGGGAGAAGATGCCGCCCCATGGCCTGCCACGAGTGGAGGGCTGCTTCAGTCCCACGTGGCTGGCAGCTGGGGTTGGGAGCCCGCAGCCAGCTGCAGTGCGGGAGCTGGGATCTGGAAGTTGGCAAAGCCAGCCCCAGCCACAGCTGGGCTGGGAGCTGGGGGCCATAGGGGCTAAGGTTTGGGGGCTCAAGCTGTGAGATCCCACTAGTCAGTTAACTGGTTAAATGGTAGATTAACCTAACGCTTAACCGGTTAACTGATTAACTGGGATTTTACATCCCTAGTGCAAACCTGCAAATATCCGCGGATTTGCAGGGCTATGGCTTTGGCTATGCTGGAATGTAAAAAGATGGATTAATGCAAGTGCTTGGTCATGATAGACCAGGTAGCTGTCTAGCACCTTTCAGCTTTTGAAGTAGTTACTAATTCCTCCTTCCAGCATCTCCGTTTGGTATTTTTTGTGATTTTTTAAAAAAATGTTCCGTCTTTGGCTTAATCCAATTTTGGATACTAAGATACAACAGTGATGTGTGGCATTAACACATAGACCTGCTCACACTGAAGTAATCTTCCACCATGTTGGCAGTGTAAAGTGGGTATTAATTGCATTTACATTGGAACTAGAATGGTGTAAATTGGCCTTAGGATGGACAAAAATCAGCTTTCCTCAGAATAGCACTTGTTTGTTATAGATGCAAGTCAAATGACATTTCTGTTTCTCATGCTTCGTCTACATTTCAGGGTTTTTGGGCAAGAAGTCTGGGGAGAGATCTTCTGCAAAAACTTCTTGCGCAAAAGTGCATCCAGACCTCAAAGTGCATCGCAAAAGTGATGTGCTTTTGCGCAAGGGAGCATCCACACTGCATGGACACTCTTGCACAAGAAAGCTCTGATGGCCATTCACAGAATGGCCATCAGAGCACCTGGGCTTTTGCCGATAGGGGTTTCTTGCACGAAAACCCCTCTGGAGCGTCCACACCTGCCTTTTTACGCAAGAGATGTAGCGCAAAAAGGAGTTATTCCTCGTGGGGAGAGGAATAACTCTACCAGCAAAAGCCCACTGTTCTGCCAATTTACTTGCACAAAAATGCACTTGAGGTGTGAACGCTCCGCCGGTTTTTGCGCAAAACCAGCCGTTTTTGCGTAAAAACCTTGTAGTGTAGACATAGCCTCGTTGATCTGGGAGGAGGCTGTGGGATGAGGGACAAGGAAACTGAGAAATGTATTGAGCAAATGGGAGTGAAGGTGTGTTGTTGATTTTAGGATTGTCTGGGTTTTTTTAAAAAAAGTTTGTCGACTCGCCGGAATATTTCCCACCTTTGAGGTTTTGTTAGGAAAACCATTAGCTTTGCCTTCAAGGTGCATTCTGAAAGTCTGCATGGGTCTTTCCAAGTCCCTTAAATCTGTTGTAAATATCTGAAGCGCTGTGGTCAGAAAGGATAGCAGACAGTCCTCTTTCTGGAACACATGGGCTGTTCAAGTGGATAATTGATTGGACAGCTGATTAAGCACTCTGACCTCTCCAGGATCCAGCAAGATTGATGGCTCTTCCCTTCTTTCCTGGTGAACTGAAGCATGTGAGCCTACTTTCTGTTGTTGTGGAAACACCAAGTGCTTCAGAAGCCCTTTATTTAGGTGGCAACAGCAAGATAACCTATGAGGCAGGGCATCTAGCCCGCCACGGGAAGACAATGGAGGAGGATCAAAGCAAACAGGAGATGAAATGTCCACAAAGTGGGAAGCAGATAGAGGGGAGGATAGATGACCACAGAAGCAGAAAGCCCATCAAGATGAGTATTCATTATTTTCCTGCACTGAGTCAGAACTAGACCTCTGTCAAAAACAGTCACCAAATGCATACTGGGATAGGAAAGGAGGCACTCTGCCAAAATAGCTGGTCCCCCACAAGAATTTTCCAGTGAGCAAGCTAAGAGATGCCCCTTCTTTAGACATCTCAAGCAGTGTTTCCACCCCATTTTGACTTGCTCCTTGGGGCACATGCTAACCATACCACCATCCTGTCCATTGGACACTGGAATGGCAGTGCAGGGGAAAGAAGTAGTCCTGGTATGTTTCCTGCACCCTTGACTCAGCCAGCCAGGGCAATTCTCGGTGCAGTCTATTGGTTGTTATTGAGCAGCACTCCTTGCATTTTACCCTGCAAAACATGATTGCGATTGGGAAGCATCTGATAATGATGGACATCAATGGTCCTGGCATTTTTCTTTTCTTGTTTTGGAGGAGGAAGTAGGAGGAAGGAACTGAAAGTGAAGCCTGGGACCAGCTGGTGTCTTGTTTGGGTCTCCCAATTATCCAAACTGTTTGCAAATACAGATTTGTAATGCTAACAACGTGGGAGTCCGTAATCCGCCATATGCTTCAGGGTTCATCTGATGCCCACAGGCTGGCGGTTCCTCTTTGGGGCAAGCCTCCGCCGCTTCAGGAAGCAATGCTGACCTTGAGTGTCACCTCTTGAGGGGCTCCTCTGAACGTGCTTGACTTTTCTGCACAACGGGGTCTCAATGGACTCCCCGGAGCAGCTTTTGCGGTGAGAGGAAGTCCTTGTCAGCTCAAGCATGACGGCAGTCAGCTGAAAATCCAGCCACGAGGAGCCTCTGTAAAGGATTTGTATATTTATGGGGGTGTGGGGGAAGGACCAGCCTATGTGCGGCTACCCCTTTCAGGTAGATTGACCTCTGGTGTAGATGAATTCAGTTGCACAATCCAGAAAGAGCACAAGTTCTCCACAAGTGAGTACACACTGCATGTGCGTCTCTCCCTCCAGCAAGCTGCGTCAGAGCACAAAGACAGCTGCCTCTTTCCATGTCAGTGTGCACTACAGAAACAAGCGCGCTATGCCCGACGGACTTACCTCTACTGTGTGCACCACAGTGGCGCGTTATTTTGTGTGGCATGCTGCTTTCCGTTTTCAGAGCTATTTTTGCTTTCCTTGTTGTTATTACAAATCTATGTTACAAGAGTGCCCAGAGCCCAGCCTGTCCAGGGCCACATCATGTTACGTTCTATGCAAGCATATAGGGGAAAAGCTTTAGATGCGCCTAAGGGAATTAGAGACCCAAATTCTACTGATGTCCTCCAGGGCACCCACTTCTGTTCAGTACTTTTGAAAATCTCCTTCAAGGTAAACGATGCTCCCTGCCCCAAAGAGCCTACAATCTAAAAGATACAACAGAACACATGGTCAGACATACATATTGGCAGGGAAGGAGTGGTAATTAAAAAAGGAGAGGTATTAGCACAGAATAGCTGTGTGCATAGTTTATTTCATTTAGGTTTTTTTTGCTCTAAAGATAACCATAAACAGTAAGAAAACCCTGCTTTTCGGTAGTCAATAGCTTCTCACATTTGTTTTCACTGTCGCAGCTGTTGCTGTTAACGTATTGTCTTGCATTCAATAAGTAACTCTTCTTTAAACTTATTTTTGGGGAGGAAAAGCCCCCTGGCATGGCGTAGTTTTCATTTCTGATTCTGCAACCATCGACGGGAGCTTCAGCATTAAAGGAGCTCTCCATCTCCGTCCAAGTTGATTTCTTTGTATAAAACTAGTAACTTCACACAGAAAAATCTTCTCGGAAGAACCATTGCATGTTAATAAGGTTACTTTCCGTAAAAAGATGAAGGTAATGAGAGAAACTGATGCTTTTAGTGAATTCAACACCTTTCCTAAACTAACAAAGACTTGTTTATACATCCATTGCTTTTTACACATTAGATTAATATCATACCTTCATTAATATGAAGGTGCAACCCAGCAAAAAACTTTATTTCTCTGCCTAACACTCAAGCGCACTCCAGTGGCTTTTTAATTACACATATGCGACTTTGCTCCAGGCTAAATGTTGTTCTTATCTCGAAAAAAAATGTTAATTGCTAATTGAAATATGTTCTTTGTATGTAACTAATATAAGCGGAGGTGTATTTTTAAAGATGCCTAGCAGATTGAGCCCGCATCTCATTGACTTACAGTGAGATATGGGCTCTTAAACTCCTCAGGAACTTTTGAAAATTCCCCCATAATTCATAAATAATGTTTAACCATTAAAAGTGCAAATGTGAGGAGTTTCACATGGGAGGGGTTTTGTGGTATCACGCATGGTGTCCTTGTAACTAAAAAAACCTGCTGAAACAATAGTTGATTATTGACTGGCAGATAGAAAAATATCTATTGTGGAAGGCAAAGGTAAGAAAGGGGAGACTATCTGGGGCAGGTAGCCCATTTGCTACTGGTGACACAAATGATAGAAGAGAAAGATTCATAGAAGATTGCAAGAAACTTCATGATCGAGAGTGCTTATTCTGAACAAAAATTGCAAGGCATACATGAGAATCACTGGGAGGGATATATAAAAACCAAGTTAATTTTATCACAATTAACTGTGGGTACAGAAATAATGTTAGGAGTGTTACGCCACATGCCGATTGTGGATCAGCTTATAGACTGATTTTAATTAGATCAAATATCAGACTGAAAAAGTTACAGAATGCCAAACACAATCTAGAGTGGAACCTTAGATGTTTCAAGAGTCCTGAGATACAAAATCACTACCAAGAAGAGATGCTGAAGATCATTAATAACAACAAAGACCAAGTCACATGGGAATGTCTGAATGATATTATCAAAGAAGCTGCAAATAAATATATAGAGAAGATGTTAATGTCTAGTATCAAAGAGGTAGCTATGTTAGTCTATAGCCACAAAAACGAGGAGTCTTGTGGCATGTTAAAGATTTAACCAATTTATTTGGGCTTAAGTTTTCCATGGCAAAAAACCACTCCCAAATAAATCTAAGCTAAGAATGTCTCATGGATAACAGATGAAATCGCTGCTTTGATGGACCAAAAAAAAAAGTAAAATCTCAAAGATCAACAAGAGAAAAAAAAGGAATACTGAAAACTAAAAATGATAGAGAATAAATGCAGCTTAGTAAAGTCTGAATGAATGGCTGGATCTGAAATGCAAAGCAATTGGATAAAGCAAACAAAGTGAAATGTATAAAAAAAGAAGAGACATCATGACAAAAGAAAGGTGACCCTTAAGAACAAATATTGACAATATTTGACAGACCCTAAAGACAACAAGATATGGCAAAAATATATCAAATAATAATAGGTTGAAACCGCCCTAAAGATTAATCAATTAAGATCACCAATAATGGATGAAGAATCGTGGTAGCATTAAAAAGACTTTGGAATGGAAGAGCATTGTGTTCTGATGAAATCCCAGCTGAAATGTTACAAAACAATTAAAATAGGGCACAAAGGCTTGAAAGCCCAGTGAACGGTAATGAAGAATCTGTTTTGTCCAGGAAAATTGCCAGAAGTCTTTACACAAAGTTCATTGTGCTTCCATATCCCCAAAAAGAACAATCCTGTGGATTGTCAAGATGACAACCAACCAACCTACTGTCCTGTGCTTCTAAGATACTTTTGTAAGTTTTTCAAGAGCAAATACAAGGAAGGCTTGATAAGGAAATACTCTAACAACAATACAGCTTCAAACGTGGAAAGGGCAGGATAATCACTATTGTGAACTTGACGCTTGTATTACAAAGATCAATTGAAACAGGGAAAATTGCATACTTGGGTTTTATTGACTTACAAAAAGCAATTGACAGACTCTGCCACTTGAAATTGCTCAGCATATAATAAGTCTCAGAGGGGTAGCCGTGTCAGGGTGCGTATACACTGCACCTGGAGCTCGAAATAAGCTATGTATATTTGAGCTACACAAATTGTGCAGCTTATTTTAAGTTAATTTTGAAATAGCTTATTTTGAAATTTGGTGCTGTCTACACAGCGCTTATTTCTAAATAAATCGCTATTCCAAAACGTCCCTTACTCCTCGTTGAATGAGGTTTACAGGGGCGTCGGAATAGCAAGCCCGTTATATTTTGAAATAACAGGCACACTCAAAAGACGCAGAATAGCTATTTTGGGATACCTCTGGTATCCCGAAATAGCGCTGCCGTGTAGACGTAGCCTTAGTGTGTTACTTAAAAAACGCTTAAAAAACAATAAGTGGTCCTGTAACACCTTAGAGACTAACAAAAAAATATAGATGATATCATGAGCGTCTGTGGGCACAACCCACTTCTTCAGATGGCAAATACAGACCAAGATGCACAGAGGGTTAATTATAAAGCAGAAAAAAGAGGGGAAAGGGGGAGGGAAAAACCCCGTCAATTAGAGTGTCCGTGCTAAATGAGGCTAATAGAGAGGGCTGTAAATGCCTGATATTTAGCTTTTGATGTCATTTGGGTGGTGAATATAACAGCCCCTCCAAGAGACCCTTTGTTCAATCCCTGGCTAAATGTGTTAAATTTGCATACACAGGCCAGTTCCTCAGTTTCTCTCTCTAGCTGGTGCCTGAAATTATTCTGAAAGAGAATGGCCACTTTTAGATCCAGTAGTGTGTGTCCGGGCAGGTTAAAATGGTCCCTAACAGGTTTCTGTGTGTTACCATTTTGAATATCTGATTTGTGTCCATTAATCTGTTGTCGTAGAGACTGTCCAGTCTGGGCAATATACACGGCAGAAGGCCTTCTGTCTTCAGCCAGGCCTGCTGATAGGGAGGCAAAGGGAGCAATTGCCCCGTGACCCGGAGATTCAGATAGGCCCGGAGCTCCGGCCTCCGCTGCCACAGCCCTGGGCTCCTTTGAATTGCCGCCCGAGTGTTGTTCCCCGTGGCTCTGAGGGGCATGCCACAGTCTGGGGAGAGCTAAGAGCTGACTGCCTTCAACCCCATCCCTTCTGCTCTAGGCCCCACCCCTTCTGGGGTGCAGCGCCCCCCCCCCCACACACACACACACACTTTGACCCAGGGCCTGTAGTGGCTGTCAGCCCCACCGTCTTCAGCTAGTCAATATTAAGGGAGAGCCTGAGGTACTGTAGAAAGCTGGAAATGGAAGTGATGTATTGAACCAATTAAAATTCAGGATAAAAAAAAAAATATTTTTAGTATTGCTTAGCTGCAGGAAAGAGAACGTAAAATTACACATAAGGCCTTATCTGAGGCATACTGCAGTCAAGGGAAAGATTCCTAGTGACTTCCTAGGCTTTCGGTTAGTCTCATAGGGTACATCTACACAGCAGCGTTATTTCGGAATAACTGACGTTATTTTGAAATAACTAAGTGTGCGTCTACACAGCAAGCTGTTATTTCGAAATAATTTCGAGATGGCTGACTTCTTACTCCGACCTCTGTAACCCTCATTTCACAAAGAGTAAGGGAAATGGAAGAAAGAGTGTTCTTCCTTCGACTTCCTGCAGTGTAGACAGCACCAAAAGCTGAATTAAGCTATTTCGACTTCAGCTACGCAATTGATGTAGCTGCAGTTGCATAGCTTAACTCGACTTTTGCCCTGCAGTGTAGATGTGCCTGCAGTAAGGCGTGTAAAACTGTTAGTGACATAAATTCTACATGGGTTTGCTACAGGAGCAGATAGAATGGGTCCAATCACAGATTGTTTTCAAACATAACACAAGCAAAGGAAGAGCTGATATTGCCTTGTTGAGATCCTCCGCCCAGATGCTGAGCTCCTCTCAGAACTAAGGTTGTTAACTAGCAGTTAATTTACTAGTTGAGTAGTTGATGGAATTTCCATTGACTACTTGACTAGCTGATAGGCACTTCCGCATTCCTCCTTTGAAATGTACAAGAGCCCATGCGGGTGCTCTTGTACATTTCAAAGGAGGAATGTGGAACTCCGTGTGCAGCCCCAGGCCAGAGGGAATTCCTGCTGATTCTGGGCTGCATGTGGGCCAGCTTTGAAATATACAAGAGTTCCCTGCAGGGGCTCTTGTGCATTTCAAAGCAGAAGTGCCCTCATAGAGCCCGAGGTCAGCAGGGGACTCAGATTCCCCCGCTGACCCCGAGCTCCATGCTGCGCTGCCGATTTGAAATGCCGTGAGGAGCCCGGGATCAGCTGGGGAGTCCCCTGCTGACCCCGGGCTCTGTGCAGCACTGCTGTTTTGAAACTCTGAGGCAGTGTTTCAAAGGAGCAGAACCGCACAGCTGAGCCAGGGATCAGCTGTGTGGCATTGGATAGTCGACTAGTCGACTAGCCCTTAACATCTTTACTCAGAACTGGACATGCAGGTTATCAGGGAGTAAGTTACACCTCCCTGATTACCATGATTCATTTGTGTCAGCCTGGTCCATTATTGTGAGTTAACACCCCCTAGGTGACTCTAACTCATGCCGGCTAGCAAAGACCCCTATGGGACCACATAAGAGCTTAGCACTGGGGAAGTTCTGATACATGGTGCCCTAACTCTTCCCACGTATAACACCCTTCCCCCCATCATATCTAGTCCCACTCCGTGCTCCAGTAGTGCTTGGGCCAATTGGCATAGTAGTTAGATATGCCATGTTGCACCATATCTGAGAGCTTCCCTCATGGGGGAATTCTCAGCTAGACACTGCCAGAGCAGCAAAAAGGGCCTGGAAGAGGGGGAGAGACCCTGGCTTTCTTGTCTGTTCTCAGGACAAAGTTAACAAGGCTCCCAAACCGCATCAGATCATGTCACCCCTCTTCTGTTGGCCCACCACCTTGAATTACAGAGTAAACATTCTCAGCGAAACGCCTTATCTGGGGTGGGTGGTTGCAGAGCTAGCAACCAGCATGTTTTTTTAGACCTTCTCTCTCCAAATTAAACAGAACTAAACAAGGAGTTTCCCCTAAACAAGTATCAGTTTGCAAAGGGAACAAAACACCCTCCCAGCAGCTAAAAGGCAAAGGTGAAAGGGCACGTGTAACAGGCCAATCACAGAGATAAACCGGTGACACCCAGCTCTTTGATCTACGGACCCAGCCCAGTCACAACTGTTGGCCTGATACCCACTTTGTAGCCACGTAGGAACAAAGATAAAAATGCCAGGAGCAGAGTTAGGTTCCGTCGGGATCACACACCAGTGATGTCTGTTAGCCAGGAGAAATGCTTTGCTGAAGCAGTGGGTAGGGTTACCTGGCCCTCGGCCGTGTTTGAAGGGGGCATGTTCCCAGTCAAAGGCCTAGTCTACTCTAACCCCCGCCGTCGACCTAATCTACATCACTTCAGCTATACAAATAGCCTCGCTGAAGTTGACATACTTACCATGGTGTCTTGCATGCAGTAAGGTCTGTGGGGTCCGCTCTCCTGTTGGCGCCAGCTGCTCTTCTTATCCTGGTGGAGTGTTGGCGTTGACGGGAGACCGCTCGGAGATCGATTGATCGTGGCTAAGCATAGTGCGGACAAGCCCTTACTGTCCTCAGCCCTGCTCCTACAGACCAGGTGGGATCAGAAAAGGTGCTCATAGCTAGCTAGGGCATTGCGTTCTGTCCTTCTAGCTGCAGCTGTAGCGACTGTTGTCCATGCCTTCCCACCTGCAGGCCAGAGGAATGTGATGTGCTCAGCAGCTTGATTTAGGGCTCCCCAGAAGCTGCAGCTAGTGTAGGTGGCTGCAGGGCACACGCTAAGGAGGGCTGGCTTACAACAGCACACGGTGCAAAACTGCTGCCGGGGATGCAATTTAGAGGTCTTCTGTAAAGCTGCACGATTTGAAATGAGGAAACTTTGTGCAAGTTGAACTCTGAGCATCTGGAATTTGGGTTCCCCCCAGAAGAGGGCCCTTGGCTGTGAAGAAACCTAAGAACGGCCATATTGGGTCAGACCAGGGGACCTGGGCAAGGTGGGGGTTGGGGTGGCTCCATGCTCCTAGAAGGAGTGGAGCCTTGGGGACAAGGGGCGGAGACAGGGTAGCCAGCCCTCCACGCCGCCTGAGCATAGCATGTCCCCCCCATTTCTCAGAGCCGCATGGAACATGCCACATGGCATTTAAAGGGCCAGGGGTGCCAGCCACCACCACAGTCACGGCCTGGAGTCCCAGACCCTTTGAACTGCTGGACCCTTTGCCCCCCCTTCCCCAGTCAATGGGCCTGGGTCAGATCAAAGGGCCATCTAGCCCAGTGTTCTGTCTGCTGACAGTGGCCAATGCCAGGTGCCCCAGAGGGAATGAACAGGGACTCATTAAGTGATTCCTCCCCTGTGGAATGAACTACTGACAGATCCACCCAGAGCTTTCTAGCTTGAAAAGTCTCATTGAGATGAAATAAATCAGATTGAGTGGAAGTGATGTAGAGGAAGTGATGGAAAGTTCTCCCTCTTCGCTGGAGAAAACGCCGTGTTTCCTCGGTGACGTCCAAGGAGGAAGGGTGCCCAGGTATGGTAGCGATGGGTGTCTTAGAAACATGTGTAATGAATAAAAAATGACCTCATCCAGCAACACTGCAGTAGCATCCTCTGGAGTGGAGGGCAGGCACGAAGTGGCACGCAGTAAGCTGCACAGCTGTGTCTCTGACTGTGTGCCTGTAGGAGTTTTGTGGGAAACAGGATATTTACTGCCCCTAGAACGAACACCAGACCTTGTCTCATCCGAGTGATCCACACTTAGTCAACTGCCCAGGAAACAATTTGTCTCCTTCGGAATGACGGCAGGCTGACTCCGACCTGTTGAAACTTGAAACACGTGGCTATGAGCTACGTCGTTCTACGATGGTTGGAGAGAAAAAGTGGGGTTTATTTCTCCATGTGGGTGGCGGAAAGGTACCCGACAGTACTGCTAAACAGAAATAACAATGACGCATGATAGTTTTCAATAGACTGACATCTAGTAAACACCCAGTAACATGCCCTACATAGACCCACTTCATTGATCGTTCTGCAGATTTTACTCCTGTTAGCTCAATAAAAGGCAAAATGCTGGTCCGATTGAAGGCAATGGGGATTTTGTCACTCATTTTAGGAAGCCAGGACTTCACCCAAAGCCTCTGTTTCGTTGATACAAAGGAAATAATTGTCAATTCCTGAACAAGGCAGCAATATTACATCATGCTAGATTGGTCCCATGCTATGGTCTATTTCATTGTCTTCACTCTGTGTACTGAGGAATTCAGGAACGGATTCTTTTTACACTTCTGAAAGGCCTCCCTTAGGTATAAAGCTTTGGCTTTTCCTTCTACCAGCCGAGAAAATTAAATATTGCACCTTTTGGACTCAGATGTTCCATTTCTTTAATGCTATCCTTGGTTCAAAGGCAGTGCTTGCTTTAGCTTTTCCCCCCATCTCCCTACGTACCCCGTCTGGATATTGGTGCAAAAGGCCTCGCGCCCGGACTCCTCTTGTTCCCCAAACTCCCGGTGAAGTCAGTGGGAGTTTGGAGGCGCTCGTACCAGAATTACAGCATCCGTCTCACATTTCAGTTATGTACAACTTTAGAAATGCTCAGTTCTCTGGGGCCGGGCTGTGGAATGCATTTTCATGAGGAGCAGCCCCTGGGATGGGAGTGGGCGCACTCACGTAAGTCGTGGGCAGGGTAGGTGCAGGGGTGTAGCGTCATACACTGAGGCGTTTCTACCATGTTCCCATGCAGAGCCATCAGCATTTAGCCACAGAGATCGCAGAACGGGAGCTGAGCTGCTGCCTTCAGTCCCTGTTGCGAGAACAGCAAAGTCCTGCCGAGTCTCGGCAGCTATGACTAAAATGTTGGCTGGATTGGTGAAAGGGCCTAAAGGGATTCCCTTGGAAACTGAGTGGGAGTCACTCACCTAGCTCCCTTAGTTCTCTTGTGAGTAAGCAAAAAACTGCTCAAACCCCATTATCCTGTTATGGACTAGACCCCATTGTGGTAGGTGTTGTACAAACACTCTGTCTCATGTATCCATTGTCTAACCATTGTCAGGGTTGTCGGGGCATCGGTGGGTCGGCTCTGGGACAGCCAAGACTCACTAATGCTGGGGCAACTCTTAGCTCACCAAATCCATGTGCTTTTCCATCCATGTGTGTCAGCAACATGGCACAGAGGGGCGCTAAAGAAGCAGAGGAGCAAGTCCATATGCTGAGCAAAAGTGGTCCTGAGGAACTGGATGCATGGAATCAAACGATGCATTGTTATTTAAAAATTAGCTTCCCATACCGGCTCATTCTGAGATCAGAAGGACAGAGATGCTTCAGAGTCTGCTCTGGAGGATCACAGAATCCTAGGACTGGAAGGGACCTTGAGAGGTCATCGAGTCCAGTCCCCTGCCCTCATGGCAGGACCAAGCCCCATCTAGCTCATCCCTGATAGATGTCTGTCTAACCTGCTCTTAAATATCTCCAGTGATGGAGATTCCACAACCTCCCTAGGCAATTTATTCCCATGTCTAACCACCCTGACAGTTAGAAAGAGTTTTTCCTAATGTCCAACCTAAACTTCCCTTGCTGCAATTTAAGCCCATTGTTTCTTGTCCTATCCTGAGAGGCCAAGGAGAACAATTTTTCTCCATCCTCCCTATCCCTTTTAGATACTTGAATAGTGTGTCCTCACTGAGTGCAGATTTTTGAGGGGAGAGCCGAAAAAGAGGAAGCAGCTAACATAATATTTGTTTTCCAAAGGCTTCCCCGCGCCCCCGCCAATATGAGTCATAAGTGGAGTGTATAAACAGATTCACACTAACTAGGTTTGGATGTGCGGCAGAACATCTGTCCCATTGTAATGGGCCCCAGCACACAGCAATCTTGTTAAGATAAAAATGCTTTGTATCCTAATGCGGTAGTCGAATCACAGCTATTACTGTATAATAGGTGAATGAGGCAGAATGTTCCCATTTCACAGATGGGCAAACCTCAGTTGGAGAGTTGAAAAGGCTCTTCCGTGTCCATAGTATGTCCATGTGAGAGCCAGGATCAGAACTCAGGCATGTGTATGCCTGTAGATGACACTGCTTCTCTTGACAGAAAATGCTTTAGAAAAATAAACCTCTGTAGCGGAGGAGTTGTCATTGGGGGGACGGGAGGACTTTGGAGTGGGATTTCCTGGTTCCTGCCAGGAAGGGTCCTGCCACCCTTCAGTTGATAGGGCTGTGCCTGCACATTGCAGTGGTTTTTTGGAAAGGAAAGCTTTTAGAGCTTTGCTAGAGGAAAAGGAAGCCCTCCCCAAATGTCACCCCTGCTGGGTGTGTGAGAGAGACATCTCTTGCAAGCCTTCCTACTGCATGAGAGCAACTGTTTGATTGGGGAGCGGGGTTCCCCCACTCCTCCCAAGTGACACTGCTGCAACAGCAGACTGGAAGCACAAATTCACCTTTGTCTGAATGGACGGCAACTTCGGCACCACTCATCTGTCACGCTGGCTCTGCGGATGTGGAACATCCCAGTGGTGTTTTTGACAACAAAAAGTCCGTGACACAGGAAAAAGCCCAGGCAGAAAAATCTATATGGAGCATGTCCGCAGCTGGTTGAAATCTGCCGCACTCTGACTTCAGAGAAGCGATACTCACGTACACTGGCTCAAAAACCCACCCTGTTTTATTTCGGCGGGAGTTTTTTTTCGTTCTGTACAGGAAGCATGGGAGCTGTTGTCGGGTATTATTTTATAATTGTATTATTATGCAACAGATGCTTGAGAATGCATTGTCCGTGTTCTATATCCAGGCTGGGCAAGATCCGGCCCGGGGGCCGAATCCGGCCCACCTAACACTTTGATCTGGCCCTCGGACTGCATCTGGCCGCTGGTCCCTATTTAAATGGCTCACGGCTCCCAGATGTGGCATTATCCCAGCTGGGGCCAGAGCTGGGAGCCTTTAAAATAGCCACAGCAACCCTGGGCAGCTTCCAGGCAATGTGGCAGCAGCAGGGATGTGAGCCACAAGCCCTTTGCAGTGTTTTTAATTCAAAGCCTCTGGCCCCAGATAAATCTGGGGGGAGGCCAGTCCCCAGACCCACCTTTTCTGCTGCAGACCCCACCCCTTCTACCCCAGACTCCACCCCTTCCAGGGTGGATCCAGCCTGTGACCACATACCAAAATTAATTAAGCGGCCCCCCTGTGAAAATGAATGCCCACCCCTGTTCCAAATGCACTATATGTAAATGCAGACACTCACACAAATCCACTGGTATGTCAAGAAGCACAGGCGTTTCATAACATAAGTCTGGTATTTTGCAGAGTTACTGTTATTTATATTATAGCAATGACGAGGGGCGCAACTGCACACGGTGCTGTACATTTCCATGTCCCTGCCTCTGAGGGCGTACAAATTCAACAGAAAAGACAAAGGGCACAACATGGTGGGGAGGGGACAGAAGAACTCAGAGCGGAAGTACCTTGCCCGTTTCTGCATTCATATTGATTCCTTTGATCCTCACGTGTCTAAGCTGCCGACGTTTAAGCAGTTTCCGCAGCCCAGCGCCTTTTCCCCTTTGCCAGACCATAAAAAGGGGACGAGCCAATAACCGGCTGTAAGAACGGCTGACCAGAAGGAAACGTAGCTTGTCTGAGCAAGCAAAGAAGAGGGGGAAGGAAGCATACAGGCTCCCAGCTCCGCTGCGGCCTGGCGTTACCATGGTGATGTGGGCACCTGCTCAGTTGCCACCAGTGGCGCTTCAGAGCTGTGATGCAGGCACGACCGAAGCCCGGATTTCGGTGACGTTACTCTGGTGTGGCTGAGAGTTTATTGCTGTCTCGGTAGCGGGTGTAGGACAGCAAATCAAACTGCAACAACAGTCAGCTTGAGAGATGTGGCTTACGAGGCAGCAGTGTGGTCCGGCAGATAGGACATAGAATTGCCCCGTAGACTCACGCTCAAGGTCTGCCTCTGCCACCGGAAGGCTGGGTGACCAGGAGCAAGCCCCATGCCTCGGTTTCCCCATCTGTGAAATGGGGCTAACGCCCCTGCTCTCCTTTGTGAAGCACTTTGAGAACAATGGCTGCAAAGTGCGGTATAAGACCTAGGCACGATTATAATTAAAGCTTGGGAATATGGCTGGAATCAGCAGGCGCTCTCAGAAACGGACAAAGAAACATTTTAGGAAGGGCCACGCTCGTTCGAAGAGTAATTATTGGGAGCTAGCCAAGGATGTTTGACGTTATAGGAATTAATCAGCCAGATGAGCCAAACAAAGGCTGATTCGGGCTCTACCTCCTTGCGAGGACTTGTTGGTGAATTCTTAACATTTCCTGGTTGCGAAGAACAAAGGAAAATGTTTTTCAGTGCAACGACTATTGTAACTTCAGAAGCCTGGGTCTGATTTTCTGCTGCTGTAACTGGACACAGTACAGTGACTTCAGCAGAGAATTTGGCCCAATAGTTTCAAAGCCACAGTACGTGAAAGAGCAAAGCGTCTTACCGTGCAAGGCGCTTGTTCAGGCTCCGTGTCGTGCATCTTTCCTCACAGTTCTGCCCCACAGCAGTGTCCTGTACTCTAGGTCCCTCCCTTCTTAGGGAACCCCCACCCCCAATACCCACCTTGTCGTCATCTAGTCCCTTCCTCCAGGGCCAAATGGCCACTCATCATTGGCAGAAGGATACGAACCTGCCTATTCCTGCCCTGGCTGCCTCCCTGCAGCCTGAGTACCCCTCAGGCCTTGCCTCAGGCCCTGCAGCCTGGGAGATGAGTTAGGCTAGATTCCCCAACTCTGCCTGCCTTTCCCCAGCCCAGTTCTGTCTCAGGTACTCTCTGTAGCTTCGCAGGCAGCCAGGTCCTTCCTGCTGCACAGCTGGAGCAAGAGTGGTTTTTCCTCCTCTCCAGGAGCCCCTATATATACAGCCCCAGCTGGGCTCTAATTGGGTGCTACCAGCGTTCCCTGTAAGCTGAGCGCTTGGGTGGCCACTCAGGAGAGACTCAAATGCCGCCCTCAGTGTCCACAGCCACTAGCATGTGTTTTTTTCCTGGTGATGCACATCCACACATGCCCCAGTGCGCATAACATTTATTCTGCACATGATGGAAAAAATTAGTGGGAACATTAGCTGCTACCTGCCTCAGCTGCTTACACCAGGGTCCCAGCCCTCTCCCAGAGTGAGGTTTGACCCTTCTCTCACCTGGAGCGGGATGACCAGCCCACTACAAACAGATTTAAGCCTTGTCTACATGGTCCCACAGCCTAATCTATAGGAGTGCGAACAGGGGCAAACTGGCTCGGTGGGATACTGGGAATTTCCCGGTGGGCCGTCGCCTGGTGGGCTGTCGTGTCCACACGCTGTTGCCCCTCGCTCCGAGTGGCTCTGCGTCCGCGCTGTAGGCTCCGCGGCACGCAGAGCCCGACCCGCCGCCTGCGCCGGGGGCCAGATATGATGCAGGGGGCAGGGCTTGAAGGGCACGCAGGGGAGGGCCGTTCTCAACCCATTTCCTGGGCCTATTTTGATTGCCAGTCTGCTCCTGAGTGTGAATTGCAAAGTGCTCTAATGTGTATGACCATCTGCATTTCCAGCCTGCAGTTCAAGGCAAGCACACCTAAGACTTCCTCATTCCTTATTTCAATTTCTGCTCAGTGGTATCTGTCTTTAGCAAAGATGCCAGTAAGACTTCGCTACAAGGGCTCATCTTGTGCCTGGTGTAGCCAACAAAGGCAAGTTTTTACACGAACACTTACTTTTTGTACATACCTGCTGGAATGGATTGTGTTGCACGCGGCTTGGGGTGTCTATCTGGAATTCCCGTTGGGTTCACTTACATCCAGTGTCACAAATTCCTCTGTGGTGGAACATTGGTTGGTAAATGCAGTAGAAGATCTGACAAAAAATTCTTTTTCCTTCCTGCAGTATCATCCGCACCTTGTGTACCAGCTGTGTTCACGCGTGACTTTTGCTTTTGTCATTCTTTGCCGTTTGTGCTGAGACAAACACTTTTTGGGTTTTTTTTGCCAAATGGCTGCTTTTATTGCATGAGTGACGATGTAGCCACAGAACTGGGACATCTGTTGTGTTGCGATTGCCATCCTATTTATTACACGTAGATCTTGAGTCTTCCATTTTAGTTAGCCCTGGGTTCTAGCTCTGTGCCTTGGTGTACAGAAGGACTTTGGTTCACTAGTTGCTAAGGGTAAGTCTAGACTACACGCTTCTTTCGAAAGAGATTGTCTAGACAGCCACAACTTTTTGAAAAAAGCGATCCGCTTTTTTGAAAGAGAGCACCCAGGCAATCTGGACGCTCTCTTTTGAAAAAGCCCTGTTTGCGGTCAAGAATGCCTTTTTTTGAAAGAGCTCTTTTGAAAAAAGGCGTTCTTCCTCGTAAAATGAGGTTTACCATTGTTGAAAAACCCGCCACATTCTTTTGATTTAATTTTGAAAGAACGCCGTGGCGGTCTAGACGCAGGTGAAGTTTTTTCAAAAGAAGGCCACTTTTGTCAAAAAAAACCCCTGTAGTCTAGACATAGCCTAACACTGTCCCTGATCAAATATCAGTTGAAGGGGCGGGGTGAGGGGGAGCGCTCCACTGACTGCAATGGGTTTTTGGGTCTGAACCTATTTCATTTGGAAAACACACAGTTTATTCATCCTATACATACCCAGGCCTTTTGGCAAAGTCAAGTCCATTTTCTTACAATACCCTCACTTTGAACTTCATATCAGTTATGTTCTCCGACGAGCCTGTTAACTGTGCATATTTGCAGGCCTGCGCTTTACTATGTGGGACTGTAACACAATAGTCAAGGGTGCCATCTGGCAGTTGCTTTCTCAAAGGAAAGATTTGTTGTCAACAAGTCACATTCTTGCACAGATCAAAGTGTTCTTCAAATTTCGGAATTATTTTGTCTCGCAGCTTTCATTCGCCTCCATATCCCCATTGGAATGCATTGTCATTGTGCAATGCCTCTGTGCATGTGATAGATAGCAATAGGGAGAATTTCACCCTCTTCAATCTCCCTGTTTCCAGGAACTTTTCATAGGTTTACCTGCACCACGTCTGGTTCTCTGGCAGGTGCCCTTCAAAACCAAGGGATTCGAGTGGCTTCATTTGCTCCCTTTTTGCCAAAGATTTTGTTTTCTTCTGACACCATGTAACTAAAGTGAGATGGGTGAGCTCTGGTAAGACGCTAGCTTTGATTACGTCTCCACAAACATGTAACAGAGATCAGTTCACAAAAGGTTAACACTTCTAGTTACATGATAACAGTCAGTATGCACTGACTCTTACAGCTACTGTTACATCCCGTTCTTTTGTTCAGACCCTGATTATAAATGTTCAGTCAATCCATTCGGGCACAGAAACAATCACAGTGAGTGGCTGCAATGAACCAGTAATCCACAGGCTAAAATTTGTTTGAATAAAACATTCAGCAAACGTGTCGCAAACAATTACGTGTCGCAATCACATGAATAAACACTACAGTCTGGGCATATGAGGGTAGCTCATGAGCATTAAGAAGGGCTGAAAGATGTATTCATTTGAAATTGTACGCACCGTTCTAATTTTAACTCAGGAGCCAGTCTGGAGAATCCATCTGCCATTAAAAAATATTCTTCTTCCCACTCAGTGAGATAAGCCAACTGTTTCCAGTGTTTTATTAGAAATTGCCTAGAACTAGGACATTGGGGGTAATTGGAGCCTTGGCATTGGCTCCTTTTTGAATGTTTTATGATCCAATTAAAACTATTTGATAGAAATTAGTGCTGCCTGGCTAAGAGTAAGGGATGGTTACAGCAAATCTTGACCGAACAGGACATGTTGAGTCCCAAGCTATCTTTATTTTAGTGTCAAAATTTGGAAAACGTGGCAGAGCTGTAACAAGTTTTTAGTGATCCGAAGGAAGTGGCAAGCCGAGGTGTGCATGTTTCTAATGTTCCGTAGATTGAGCTCTGCATACCAGAATGTGCGCTACATCATATTTAGTGAAGGTTGTTTTAAGCTTGCGTGTGTGTGTGTGAACGCACACATGTGTCTGAAGACCTAGCCCAAAGTGTTGTGGAAAAGAGTTTCTTGAGCAGGGCTTGCCTACACAGGATGTTATACTGGGATGGGATAGTTAACCCAGTAATTATGCTGGTGTAAATTCCCCATGTCGACACGTTAAGACTTTTCTATGTAGAGGAATTGACTGGACATAACTTCTCCAGAATAACTGAGCTATTCCAGATTAAAAGTGATTTTGTTACAGAATTACTCTGCTTTCTGATTGGATTTCTTATTCCAGAATGAAGTCATTTTTATTCCAGAAAATGCTCTGGTATAGCTCATTTCACAGTAACAACACTGGTCAATTTCCCTGTCTGGAAAAGCTTTTAATTGGAATAAAATTGTCCACATAGGGAGTTATATCCATATAATGACAGCACTTGATATTCACTCCCCACCTGCAGGACTTCCCTATGTAGGCAAGCCCTAACATCATTTCTCCATGGACATATGCACACACGATTAACTCGAGGTGTGGGAGCCATCCTAGTCACTTCACTGGATTACTTCAGTGCTTGTATTTAAGCATGTGCGTAAGTGTTTACATAGTCAGGGCCTCAATGATTCTACTACTTAGTCTGAAGTTATCATCCGCCGTGATTTATTTGTATAATAGCGATTCACATTATTTTTTTAATTCATGGCTGAAATATTAAAGGACAAAGAGATTAAAAATTGATTTTAAAATCAGATTTTTATATTTAAATTAATACATTAATATATTTTTCTTTTTTTAAATAAACATATTTGAAATTATGACAATTAAGTAGTGCATGTTTCCTACTGAAGCACTGACCTGGTGGAACTAACTAGCTATGCCTCTAACACCAGAGCTTGCTGATATCCTAAACCAATTTTTGACAGCAGTAACCTCTTCTGCTGGTGCAGATAGACTATTTTCTTCTTTTCAATTTATTCAACCAGTTCAGGTCGATGTTAGTTCATTCAAAGATGAGAAGCCGATTGGGAGTTGAAAAACCAGGAAAGCTTGTTTTCCTCTTCTAGTCTGTGAATAAAAACAAGGTGTGAGAAAGTGAACTCTACTAGCTCCAAAATCGAGAAGGGTGTGGTGACTGGAAACAGTCAATCCAATTCATTAACTACATATAACACACTTCATTAATTTAATAAATCAGTTAAAAACAAAACTTGTTTTGATAAACTTTATTTCCTATGTATCTAGCACATTTAAGGTACTTTTATTTAACTATCAAAACAATTTTAAAATCCTGTTTTTTGCCTTTTAATTGACTTTCAATTTCCATCAAAATGTGATATGACACAAATTACACGTAAAAAAAATTGTCATCTAGTATATAACAGCTGAATCAAACACCATTTTGTAACAAAGTAAAAAATAAGAATCAGAACAAATGTAAATTAAACTACATAATTGCCTATGTATGCATAGATATAGTGCATTCTTCTGGTTAGCAAAAAGAAATACCAAATCTAGTGTAAAGACTATATTTATTTGCAAATTAACATGTTTTTAATGGTTCTCAGTCCATGAGAATCAACCGTTCTTAGGAATAGAACTGAAAAGTACAAATACAAAACAAGATTACAACTGATGCTTTAAGGGAAGGATTCCCACTTGCTAATTTGAATTATTAAAATCTCAATGATTTGAACCACTTTGCTTTGAATCAGTCCACCCTGCAAAAGGCATGTAACCATTCAGTTCTGCAAACATGCATGCAAGTAACTTTACAGATGAGTATTTCTGTTGTGGTAGACAGATCTTCTTACATGTTAAGCTTGTGCATAAGTGTTTGCAGTATCAGGGCGTGAATATGCAATGTATTAATTATCCTTAATTAAACATGTCTTTTATATAAAGGAGCTTGAATGGAACATCTAAATTAGTTCGGTATTGAAAATATTCACGGTGCTTAGGGCAAGCTTCTCAGCTGGGGGTAAATCAGGGTTGTTCTACTCACTTTAGTGCAGCTATGTTGACATGCACTGGTTGAGAATCTGGTCCTTAAATTTTTGTGCAATCTTTCTACTAACTTTATTACTTTCTCAGGAAGATTTTTTGGCCAAACAGAGGCATATCCTCAATATTGTATTGGCAATGTTTTGAAGTGAATTTCAAATTTCAGAGTACAGGAGGTCCCAATGTGCAAACAGGTTGTGTTCTAAAAGTTTGTTTGTGAGATCTTAACAGAGTGGCAATATATCAGTAAAAATTCTATGCCATCACCAGCTAAAAAAATAGATTGTGGGTTTGGATGTATGCTACTAAATTCTGCCAGGAAAAAGTCCATGCAACTTCATTCAAAGTCCCTGGGCAAAATTCAGTAGCTCTGTATACTTTAGTATAAGCTACCCATCGGAAGAAAGTCAATTGTAATGTCAGTGTGAATGTAAAAGGCAAAGTAGCATAACCCACAATGATTTGTTATTTGATAGGGGCTAGATTCTCTTTTCACTTACGCTCATGTAAATCAAGAGTAACCATAGATTTACTTGTGACCTGCATCTGTATAGGTAAGAGACCTTGAGTCCTACCGGATGAACTACTAGTTCTTAGGGCAGTGGTTTTCAAACTTTTTCTCTCGCCACCCACTTGAAGAATATTGTTGATGGCCATGCCCCAACATAATTCTGTCTTTTGACTTCCATGCGGGCTCCAGGGTGGGGCCAGGGATGAGAGGTTTGAAGTGTGGGTGGGGAGACCTCTAGGTTTGAGGAACTCAAGGCATGGGGTTACCTGTGGTGGTTTCCTGCCTGTCCTGGCACTGTGGGCTGCATTGCACCTTGGAAGTGGTCAGCAGCAATTCTGGCTCCTACGCGGAAGAGTGCAAATGGCTCTATGCACTGCTCTTACCCACAGCCACCACCCCGCAGCTTCCATTGGCTGGTTCCTAGCCAAAGGGAATGCAGAGCTGGTGCTTGGGGCGGGGCCAGGGTGCAGAGCCCTGTGGCCTCTCTGCCTAAGACCCAGATCTGCTCCTGGATGCTTCCAGGACACAGCCGTGGACCACGGTGCCAGGAAAGGCAGGACACCTGCCTTAGCTCCCCTGCTGGCCACCTGGTCACCCTATAGCAAGGTGACTCAGTGCCTGACATTCTGTGACCCAGGACTGGGTCATGACCCGTATGCGCAATAGATGGCATGTGATCAGGATTCATCACCTCCTAGGACTGGGAGCGTGGTGTGAACGGACTCAGTGTGGATTATACCAATTGGCTGTTTCAGTCCCAGGAGTCACGCCAGTGTAACTGAGAGAACACTCAGTTTAAGGCCTCCAGGCCCTGCTGGTGTTGCAGACTTGTACTGTTTTGTGGGATCAGGAAGTAGGGGTCACTGACATAAAGTAATTAAGCTGGAGGTTGCCAAAATCTTTCCTTATAACAGATCTGTACTTTCTTGTGCCCTTTTCCCCTCCTTTGTCATTTGGAAAAGTCTACCTTCTGCTGTCAGCTAGCCCAGGGAGGTTCTCATAGGCTGCAGCAGGAGTTGCACTTGTATACCTGAGAGGAGAACAATATCTTGGAAGGAGACTAAAACTTACCTGTCCCCAGTTAATCCACATAATTGCCACAAACTCATACCGGGCCTCTCTCTAAGTCTGTACCCTGCCTGTTAATCTGACTCGCAGTGGCTGCTTTAAAGTCCCCTGAAAGCTCAGAAATACTAAAGATGAAAGTTCCGATGCCCACATTGTGGCATTTTCTGAATGTTCACAGATCAGGTCTGTAAAATTGCTGAGAAATCAGATGCTGTCAAATCCTCTCTCAGGGCAGCGCATCTACAAACACACCCAGACACAAACTCAGAAAGTTGCCATTTCCAGAAAAAAGAAAAGACGTTGGGGACAACGTCATCACCTGCTGCACGAATTACGCTTGCCAAAGGCCTGGGTCTGCAACATTGACCCTCCCTCCAACCACTGTTTGGAAACTATGTAATCAAAAGTGGCATGCTCAGAAAGGTCAATGGAATAAAAGCGACTGTTGTGCTGATGTAACTGAGTAGGTGTTGAAGATTCTATTATGCTGACAAATATTTAACTGCTTACAACATTTCAGAGATGAGATGGTTTATTCCCCGTTGGATGTTGTGAGCCTGATTCTTCTTCATAGGGGACTCCTGGTAGCACTTGGTAGCCCCCACCAAAACTGTAATGCTAAATGGGGTACCCTCGCTGTTCTTCTTTGTGGCTCTCCCTCACGCCCTCCTCCTACAGGCATCAGTCACTTATGTTCTTGTTTGTGCTACATTGATAGTTAATAAATTACATATACAGGGCAACCCCCCTATATATCCAAGATAGGTTCCAAAAACGTGGATGTATAGCAAAACGACATAAAGCAGGGAATTTTTCCCCTGTGGCTGATTTCCTTTTGTGCAAATTGAGTTTGTTTCTTTTGGTTTTGGAGTTGGGTTTTTTTGCATGACGTAAGAACAGGGAAATGGGAGAACTTATAACGCATCAGTTCCTACAAGCATCAATGACGTTAGTGCGGACTCAATGTATACTGGGGCAACTTATAGTGGGGACGCTCTGTATGACCATCTTAAGCCCCCTTTCTTTATACTATCAGAGTGACATAAAGGGGCTTTAGTGTATATGAAAATTCAGGCCTATGGGTCTGAAATTCCTTGCCCTTCCTTGGGTTTTAAGCTTGTGTAGTTCCCCATAAAGGGAAATTGAGATCAGTCATTGATTGGCTCTGTCTGCACTTTTTGTGATTGGCAGCTCCCAGAGACATACCTGTGTTAGCTCTGATGGAGCCAGTGCACTGAAAATAAAATGTAGATGGCACGGCACAAGCAACAGGAGGGTTCAACTGCCCTAGAATATACCTACCATCTCAGACGAAACTGTCCTCAATGCGGCTTGCCTCCCACCACTCACTCGGCTAGTTTCACACCCCTGGCTCACAGTGTAGACACACAGAAGGAGCTGAGCGTGTCCACACAAGAGGATTGCACCAAATTAACTAAATCTACTTAGAAACTAACTTAGGCCAGGTCTACACTAGACCTGGAAGGTTGGGTTAAGGTACACAACTCCAGCTATATAAAATACGTAGCTGGAGTTGGCTTACCTTAAGCCGAGCTAGGCGCCATCTTCACAGAGGGAGGCCAATGGGAACAAACGCTACGTTGGCTTCCCTTGCTCCTCATGACTGCTGACCGGAGCCGCCCTCAGCATTTGATTTAGTGGGTCTTAACTAGACCCATCAAATCAAATGCCAGAAGATTGATCTCCAGCACGGCCAGTGAAGACATGGCCTTAGTTAAATTGGACCAGGCCTAATGCGCTTTTATATCACTCTGGCAATGTAAAGGAGCCTTAAACTGGATGCAAATTACAGGTCTACCTAGACAGCAGCCATTCATTGCAGATTGAGCTGACATATCTGAGCTTACTTTAACTAGCCACGGTTTGGTTAGCCCTGTGAATCCCAGACCAGTGAAGTCATAGCTGGGCTAGTCCTGTGAGTAATTACAGCATGCCGGGGTATGGGATGGCATAAGTTGATGTAAGTTTTAAGTGGGAACCGTGCCAGTGGCAGTTCAAAGGTTTTAAGAATACATGTAAAGTCAGTGATGCAATGGAAGTGTATAGACCAAGCTCTGTCTAGCTAACAAAGCTCTATAATTCCCATGTAGCACCCCAGACACTAACTTTTTGCTCTCACTAAAAGCATCAGACCCAATCCGACACAACTTAATCTGGCAAAAGCCCCACTCCTAGGCTCTTTGCCTGTGCAGAGCAGCCTAAAGATTTGCCGTGATGACTGATTGAAAAAGAATCTTGGAAGCTGTTGAGGAGCCATGGCAAATTTTAGCCAAAATGAAATGTTGAAGCATTTTCATCAACATTGTCCGTGGGTTGAAGTGGGGCTGGAGGGAGGAAGAAGATGATTTTCCAGCCAGTTGTACTGGAAATCTATATTGTATTGACAAGCTGTAACTGATCAGTTCCACTGCTTCCTGCACATGGGGACCTGTTAGCAGTTGTGCCAGAATTGGTTTGAAGCTGGTACCAACAATGCACTGGGGGAGAAGTGTAAAGTACCCGGAGTTACCCTGGTCACCGTCTCACTTTTCCTGTAGACGTAATCTCTTCTACTGACCACCAGAGACCTACAACGTGTCTCAAGAGAATGAATTCCCTCTCTGAGGGCAGATTTTGTTATCCTTACTCATGCTAATTAGCTCTTTACCATGCGAGTAGTCCTGTTTGTTTTAATGAGGCTATGTACACACTGCTGGGTTTTTTCGGCAGAAGATATGCAAATTGCATTATGTCAGTGTAGACATAGCCTGAGACTGTCCAAGCAGTAAGAAAGAGCATCAGAATCTGGCCCTGTATTTTTAGCCCATAAGCCTGCAGCCGCACAGATCTTTAGTGATCACTTTGAAGTACTGGAACCTTACAAGAAAAGCCCCAAGGTTGGGTTCTGTGATTTAGCATTGAGGTGACTGTCTGTAAATAATAATAAATAATAATAATTAATTTCAATTAAGTCACAATAATCATTATATAATAATATTTGTTAATAAATAGGGTAAAACTTTACCTTGGGCATTTAAACTCTGCCAAGTACATAGAAGATTAGATCAGTATCAAAAGTGTTTGAAAGTACAGTACGTTTCTCCATATTTTGCCAGATTATGCTCCCTCCTTGCTGAGTTGTGACCCCTTAAGGAAAAACAGAGCTACTGCATCCAATAATTTTTTTTTCAATAGCAAGTTGTATATCCTGAGACCTGCTTTTTTTTTCTCCTAGTTTTAGAATAATCGGTGTCCAGCCTGTTCAAATATACATGTCAGAACACTCCCTATGAAGAATCCAAGTGCAATTTGAATTCATTGAACACTGGAAAAACAGACACCCACAGAGCCTTTGTGACTTGGTCTATTACAAATTTACCCAGATTATTCTTTCATGCACTGATGATACATGTTTCAGTTTTATAATTCACCAGATTTTCATTGACATCAGTGAATGGAGAATCAGATCCAGTTCTGAGGGGCTTTGTTTTTGTTTTGTAATGCTCAGGGTTGGCAACTTACATTTCTATCAACAGTTGCAAAATTTGTTGTTTTTCTTAAAACCCCAGATCCTGATATCACGGTCCCCGACAAGCACAGTTTTTAATTAAACAAAAGTAAGTTTCTAGCCCTTGTGATTGTGGAGAAAAGCTTGAAAAACATGGAATCTAAATGCTTTACAACCTTAGACAACAAATAAAAGGACCCTAACATATTTTATTTTAAATTCACAGGATTTTCTTTAGGCCTGATTCATGATTTTTCGACACATGTCGTTTGAACCCTGGTGACATTAAAAATAGCACACTCTTTTCTGATATTCACTAAATATTGGTAAATAATAAGGAAAATTCAGCAATTCCAATTTTAGGCACGGATGCTGCCTGTTATTCCACCAGGTACAGCTCTGTGGAGTCTCGTTAAAAGCAATCAGGAATCAGGTTTCAGACAAGAAAAATGCTTTATTAAACTGTTTGCTAAAGCATCCAGGTTTTGGGGTGATGGTCATTTGTGTACAAATGTTTACAGGCTCTGATTCTTCATGGGATAAGAAGCGGTATTCAGATAGTTCACTTTAATGTAGTATTTGTTACTACAGGTTACTACTAAAGGTTGAACCTTTCTAAACCAGGACTTGATGGACCTCAGATGACTTGCCACAGCTATGCTGCTTGGTGGGACCAGAAAGGGAGGGAGGTTAGGTGCAGGAGGGCTAGCAGGGAGGTTGGCAGCTGGGCCAGGGCTGGGGGAGCTGGTAGCAGAGGGGCCAGAAATGACCTCCCCTGATCCGACAAAATCTCTCATCCGGGACTGGTCAGGTCTCAAGGATGCCAGACCAGGGAGGTCCAAACTGTACAAGAAACTGAGCATCCTCCGCTCCCCTTGTACATCTCAATGTCCATCCTAGGCACATCCTTTGCAATGTGTACATACTTGCCATGGATTCACCACTAAACGACAGAGCTCCACACTGGAACTCAGACCCACTTCCAAAGCACAGCTTGTCGGGGTGAGTTCTGAAAGCGCAAACTCTCCCTCACAAATCATCCTACTCTCTTTAGGTCCAGAATTGAGAAGCTACAGTTTCCACCGTGAAAGTCCCATATTCAGCAACTAAAAAAGTGCTCAAATCCATCCCTGTTCAGCAAAGCACTTGGGCAGAAGCCTGGACTTCTGAATGGGGGCTAATACCCGCGAAGGGTTATGAGCAGTGTCAGGCACATGGACCATTTACCACCTATGCCCTTTGCTTTCCAGTGCCTGCAGGGACCCATTCTTGGGGCCTGGATCCCCTCCTGCAGGAACAGGGCCTCTAATCCTGTAAGTGTACCTGCAGTATGAAAATGCGGCAGCCAAACCTGGGGGCCTGTTTAGCTTGGTACAAAAAGGGAAAGGAATCACTGTGGTTGGTTTTTTAGGAGACTTTAACTTTCACCCTGCAAGTAGCAACCACAATCTTTGAACCTCTCCGGGCCTTTTCCAGGGGAGGGGCCTCTCCAAGAGTTTGGGACTTTGCCTCGCCTTGCCCCAGGGAGCAGGGAAGCCGCCTAGGGTCAGCTCTCAGAGGGGGGCTCCCCAGGGGTGTTCCGCGTAAGGGGACGGGGGGGGGGGACTTTCTCCCCAGCGCGCTGCAGCTTTGGCAGGGGGAAGGGGGCCCCGCGGGGGCAGGAGGCACCTTGCAGCCGCTGGGGGCAGAGGAGGAAGCAGCTGCTGCTGCAGCTCAAGCCAAGGTGCGTGTCCGCGCTCTCCAGGCGTGCGCCCGCCTCCCCGCCTCGCTTTCTCAGCCGCGCCAGCGACCTCTGTTGGGCTGCGGGCTGCTGCTGCAGCCGCCGCTCCCCTCCACCCACCCCCGTGCCCGGAGTCGCACAGGCTCCTCCCGGCAGCGTGTGGTGCCCGGGGCGGGCACTCGCCAAGTGGGGGCAAAGAGAAATAGCAGCGAGGAGTTTCCCCAAACTTCCAGGAAGTCCTGGCGCCTCGTCCCAGGTGGCAGCAGCCGGGCGGAAAGGAGCGAGCAGGGCAGGAGCCGGGACGCAGAGGGAAGGGGGCAGCAGAGAGAGGCGAACTCTCCCCCGCCAGAGCCGGGGCACAAGCTCGCCGCTGCTCCAGCGGAGTGAGGAGCAGAAGGGCGAGCCAGGGGCGCAGCTGGAGAGGGGCGCAGCCGGTTGGAGCGGGGCGCAGCTGGAGAGGGGCGCAGCCGGTTGGAGCGGGGCGCGGCTGGAGAGGGGCGCAGGGTCCCCGGGCGCAGCACCGGCCGGGATGTCCGAGAAGAAGCGAGACGGCAAAGGCAGGAAAGGCAAGAAGGGCGGCAAAGGGGCCGGCAGGAAAGCGGATCCCCAGGAGGAGGGCGCTGCTGCGGCAGGTAAGTGCCCCCCGCACTCCTGCTACGCGGGGCTTGGCTGAGGCCGGGCTCCGCTGCGCCTGGCGTTCCCGGTCCCCTCCCCGCTTCCACTCCCCAGGTGCCCCTGGGGCGGCGGGCAGGACGAGCCCTGCTTCTGGGGGGGCAGGCACGGAGCGAGCCGGGGCAGGGGCCGCGCAGAGCCGCTTTCTCCAGCTCTGCGCGCCCCGTGCGCTCCCGCAGCTGCTTAACCCGCGGCGCCAGGTGCGCGCCGCTTCCTCCTTCTCCCAGCGCCGCTGGGGTCCACGGGGCGGGGGGGATTCCTCCGGCGCAGCCAAGTGGAGCCTGCGCCCGGGGCCCGGCGGGACAGCTCCTTGGCCCCAGCTGTCTCTTCTGGGATCGCCCTCGGGTTTCCCCGGACAATGAGGCTTCTCTTGCGGCTGCGTGTGTGGCGACCCAGTTGGGTGACACCTGTGAGCCAGGGATCCTCTGTGAGCCTGGGCTTCCTTGCTGCACAGCCCTGAGCTGGCACTCGCCTGTGCCTGTTGGCGAGCCCAGTGTCAGCTGCAGGGCATTCTTGGTGTTAAGGATGGCACCTAGATTGGGTGGCTGGGCTAGTCACTTTTCCTGGCTGTTTAACCAGACTGCGTAGTTTTATTTATTACTACGCTGTGGCCCTGGTTTCTGGGCCATGCACTGTAGAGCCCTGTGATGAGCTGCCTGGATGGGATACCTTTGGCCACCTCGTGTGCCCTTTGCCCGCTGATCTGTTTCCTTTCAGGGTGTGTCTAGGACTCCAAACTTTGGAGCAGCTTTTGTCTTTTAACCTAAAAGACACACCAGTACCAAATGCCCACTGTCTGCCCCTCTGCCACGGAAAGGAGTCTGGTCTGGGACACCAAACCAGTGGTACTTCAAGGTCAGGTGCTTTGTGAATTGCCAGGGTTAGAAACATCTGTAATATCTCCCCACTGATCCGGAATAGATTCTCTCCGATCATGCCCCCAGTGTTGATCCTTCCTCCTGCAGAGTCTCAGACAACCATCCTGCAAGCACATTTCACCTTGGTGGGTATCCATATAGGTACCTGCCTATGTCAATCAGCTTGCTGGGTCAGAGCCGAAGATATTGTCTCTTGTTACTAATTATTGTTTTATGTATTATTTGACTGTCATATTTCTCAAACATTGCAGTCCGAATCGGGGTCTCGTTGTGCTAGGCCCTATATAAATATAGGAAGATACGCCCTTGAGTTTATATTATGTCACTCTGGTTTATCGAGGAGCGATTCTATATACATTTCAAATTCACGCAAGCCCTGTTTCTTACTATGTGTTTGTGCCGTGCTTAGCACAAAGGGGCACTGACCACGGATGGGGTGTCTAGAAGGGGTTGTCAGACACATAACAAATAGAACTGATTTCCCCATTCCCCGGGATGCTATGTTGTGATTTCCACCAGAGCAAATTGAATGTAAATCTTGAAAGTTAGCAGTGTAGAGCACTCACTACAGGGGGTGCCAGGGAGTAGAGAATCTGTTCTGTATAATCTAGAGGTTTTTTTGTTTTTTAATGTCTTCCCTTTCATTGGGACAGTGGGGGTGGTGTTAGTTAAGTTTTCAAGGACCTAAAAGGGTGTTACAAGGAGGAGGGAGAAAAATTTTTCTCCTTGGCCTCTGATGAAGGACAAGAAGCAATGGGCGTAAATTGTAGCAAGGGAGGTTTTGGTTGGACATTAGGAAAAACTTCCTCACTGTCAGGGTGGTTAAACACTGGAATAAATTGCCTAGGGAGGTTGTGGACTCTCCATCACTGGAGATATTTAAGAGCAGGTTGGACAGACATCTGTCAGGGATGATCTAGATCAGTGGTCCCCAACCTTTTGGGGCTGCTGGACGCCCGGGGGCAGGGGCCACACATGCACCGGGTGCCTGGGGCCCGGGGCACAAGAATGGCTCAGGCCGGCCCTGGTCACTAGGCAGGTACACTTAAATGCCTCGGTGGGCGCCATGGCGCCCATGGGCACCACGTTGGGGACCACTGATCTAGATAGTGCTTGGTCCCACCATGAGAGCAGGAGGCTGGACTTGATGCCCTCTAGAGGTCCCTTCCAGTTCTAGTGTTCTGTGATTCTAAGGTGCCTTGTTTTACAAGGAGCAGCATGTGAAAATAATAAGCACTAGTAGAAAATGGGAAAAATGCTCTAAAAAGGCCTAAATTTCTTTTTCTTTTAATGCGGTATGTCCCACGGGATGTTGTCATGCAATATAAAGGTTTAATAATCTGCCATGGGAGATGACTTGTGAAATTTGCCAGGTGGCAACTCTCTCAGTCTCGTGCCAGTAATCACACATCACCACCACGTATGTCCCCTCTCTGTCCGGCTTGCTCCGCGAAAGACAGATTGCACGGCTTGCACTTGTTAATGAGCATGCACGAGAGTGCTCACTACATCCGGGCTTCCCTTGCTATGCAAACCTGGATCTGAATATGCCTTTGGCCTTTTGATTGTCTGTCTCTCGATCCATCTAGGATTTCTAAAGTTACTTGTCATCACTGTGGTATTGGAGCGGCTTCCAAAAACAGGAAAGGCCAAAATTTCTCTCCCTGAGCACAGCCAGCAGGAACAAGCTTGCCGTTGTGGGGGAGGAGGTGGATGGTAGTAAGTGTAGGGGATGGGGGCTAGAGATGTGTTTTGAGAGGGTGGTTACAGGTAAGCGAGGTCAAAGAAATGGTGTTACAGTTAGCTCAGTGCAGCGATCCAGGTGGACATTCCAGCTGCGTTCTGTTGTCTCAGCCTGGGTTCCATCGGGGCTCTGTCTCCTGGGTATGCTACTCTTCCCGGGGCTGCTGACAACATAACTTTCCCAGCAGACCCAAGGTGGCCCATGAGGCTGTCGTTGTGTGAGGGGAGAAAGGGTCGCTCACGTAGTTAGGGTCTCGGGAAGGCTCTGAAAAGCAGTTCGGAGACCCTGAACTGGATACTTGTGCCCAAGGGGGAGCCCGTGCAGGGAGCCCTGAATGGGGGGGTTGTGTCCCCAGTAACCTGTGTGGGTCAGATGAGCTGCTGCACTTAGGTGTAGTTTCCGATTGGTTCAGGGTCTTTATTCCCTGCTGTAGTGAATTGCTGGAGCCTGGGAATTCCAAACACCTGGGTCCAGGGGAGAAAGCAAGGGGGTGGAACGTTGTCCTCTGATCCTAGAATCCTAGGGTGGGAAGAGACCTCTGGAGGTTATGGAGTTCAAACCCCTGCCCAAAGCAGGACCAACCCCAATAAATCATCCCAGCTGGGGTTTATCAAGCTGGGACTTAAACACCTCTAGGGATGGAGACTCCACTCCTTCCCTATGTAACCCATTCCAGTGCCTCACCACTCTGCTAGTGAAATAGTTTTTCCTAATCTCCAACCTAGACCTCCCCCACTGTAACTTGAGACCATTGCTCCTTGTTCTGCCATCTACCACCACTGAGATCAGCCTCTCTCCATCCTCTTTGGAACCCCCCTTCAGGAAGTTGAAGGCTGCTGTCAAATCCCCCCTCACTCTTCTCTTCTGTAGACTAAATGACCCCAATTCCCTCAGCCTCTCCTCATAGGTCATATGCTCCAGCCCCCTCATCATTTTGGTTGCCCTCTGCTGGACTCTCTCCAAAGCATCCACATCCTTTCTGCAGTGGGGAGGGCCAAAATTGGATGCAGTACCTCAGATGTGGCCTCACCAGTGCTGAATAAAGGGGACTAATCACATCCCTAGATCTGCTGGCAATGCTACTCCAAATGCAGCCCAACGTGTCATTAGCTTCTTGGCTACCGGGGCACACTGCTACAAGGGACCAGCTGCAAAAGGAAGTGACATTCTTTGCTACCAGGGATAGTTAGCTGTGTGCCTGTGTTTAATGACTCAGTGACAACCCCAAGGATGCTGCCTGATCCCGAATCCAGGGGCAGGAGCTGTCAAGGGCAAGGGTAGCAATGCAGCAGGTGAATTGTTGGAAGGATGCATTTCTTCCTAGCAGCATCTCATTGGTCCTCAGCTCCAGCCAGGTGTCTGCACCCAGGTGTGATCAGGCCTTGTGTGCATGACAAAAGGTTTGCCGATATTGCTATCCTGGTAAACCCTCCGAATGTCGATGCAGCTTTTGCTAATATTCACTTATACCTCTTCCCCAAATGCAATGAGCTATCTCAGCAAAATCACCTTTTTGCCGGTATAACTATCTGTGCCCAAAGGGAGCCTGCATAGAGAGCACTGAATGGGGGGCTTTGTGTCCCCACTAATGCGTGTGTGTCACGTCCCTAAGTGACACTGCAGTAGCTGCAAAAGTTTCTAGTCAGGAAAGGAGCATTTCATTTTGGGTAATTAAATTCCGGGTCTTTCAAACACTTACGCATGTGACAGGACAAGTCTTGTAGAGTCATTTCCAGCAAGGGAGGTTTAGGTTGGACATTAGGAAAAACTTCCTACTTGTCAGGGTGGTGAAACACTGGAATAAATTGCCGAGGGAGGTTGTAGAATCTCCATCACTGGAGATATTCAAGAGCAGGTTGGACAGACACCTGTCAGGGATGATCTAGATGGTGCTTGGTCCCACCACGAGGGCAGGGGACTGGATCTGATGCCCTCTCAAGATCCCTTCCAGTTCCAGTGTTCTATGACTCTGATTTCCCATGTGTGAGTGTTCGTAAACTTGAGACCTAAAGGTACAATTCAAACTTTCATATGCAACACAAGGCACTTTTATGTGTAAGTTCTGTCGCCGGACACTTTCAAACAGATAACCTTAGGTTTGTGACTTATGTCTTTTATGAACCTTCTTTTTTTTCCTTTTTTTTGGATGGTAAATAACATTAAAGATCAAATCAGATAATCATTTCAAGATATTAATGAAAATTGCTATTCCAAATTGGAACAAAACAAAAAAACTAAACATGTGGGTCAGAGAAGTAGAGAGTAATTTTATGGTTTAGGCTTTCATTCTTTATCCCCTTTAAAAACACATTCTCTTTGGTCAGGAGTTATATCTGTCTATTGGTTTTCTGGAATACGAAATGTGGAAATTAAGCCAAGGTATTAGTCTTAAAATTCTCTGTACCACAAGAGAGAAACTTAGTATATACATTCTAGCTTTTCTCTTTTCTTTTTTTTTCTATTTTTTGCTGTCAGAGTAATTCACCTCCTTTCAGTCCCAGGGCTGGAAGCATTGTTTTAATGTGTAACTTGTCCTTAGCTTCAGAATCAGCTTTATGATATCAGAGAGGGAGGTTTTCTTTTTAACATACTTGTCTGCGAAAGCTCCTTTAGGGAGCTGCAGAACATCTGTCACAGGTGACGGAGAGGAAAAGGGCTTTCAGATCGATTTGGCCTGCCTTACCGTGCTGCTGAGTAGTGACAGAGAAAAACAAATCCAGACTTTTGAATAGTCTTCATTGCGCCGAGTGGCATGAGGGCCAAGTGCCAATATAAAAGGGCTCATTTGAGGGACTGTTTGTTTCCATGGTTGCTTCATCCCTAAAATTGTGCAAAGGAACACTCTTTCTCTTGCTTTCAAATGGCCTTGAACCAATCGATTTGCTCCGGCTTGTCCAAACTCCAGAACGGTTGTGTCTTCATTCAGGGGCACTGGTGAGTACAGGTGGTGGAAAAACTGAGAGACTTCGTATTGCACATGAGTAGAAGCTGACAGCTTCTCTCCAAATGACCTCATGGACCTGCTATGCTAACGAAGTTTGCAAACAAGCGGCACGGTCCTGCTGGCGAGCATCCTGGGACACGGTGGAATACCCCCAGGGCGCCCAGCGGAGCCATGCTCACTGCCTGGCACAAGAAGAAGCTGAGGTCAGAAAGCTGTGGCTTGTGCTTCCTCCGAAAGCCACAGCAAATGGACGCTTGCAGCTTACAACATTTTTCTTATGCTGATTGCAGCTGTGTGTAGGTGCCCGATCAGGACCCTGTTGTATGCACCTGCCAAATACAGACCTAGAGAGCTTACAATGGTAGCACAGGACAGGAGGCTAGAGAGTTGGACAAATCACAGTGAAATCGCCAGCACATCAACTGCCTGCTTGCTGCAAGCATCCCTGCTCCGGGCAACATCTGCTGGAGGTTTTGAGAGGAGGGCAAGGTTGGGGCTTTGTGGCTATGAACCGGGATCCTGCTAGATGTAAGGAGTGGGGAAAGGAGGAAGCAGGAAGGTGCTTGCAAGAAAATCGGATTAACGGACAACAAAATTGGTATCCTCGCGGGCAGGAGTCAGACTGAGTGATTAGATCAACAGCTCCATACTTTAGAAGAGTCGGGGGGGGGGAGGGTACGTGTGATGAGATACACAGACCCCACACTGGGCTAGACAGAGTGGAAAGATGATAGTCGGCCTAAGTTGTTCCATCCCTCTGGACAGGCTGCAGGAGAGGGGGATCCTTCTCTGGGAAGCCACAGAAGGTGGAGCCTGAGGGGGGCGCCAGAGAGCAGGGAAAGCCCTAGCAGCCCCTTTCCCCACCACCATGCACCTCAAGAAGCAGTAGAACTTGTAGGGACTTTGTGAAGCTAGTGAGTGTTCGGACTTGAGGAGCCCTGCCCCAAAATGAAGGGGACACATAAGTAGGAGGTCGTAGCGGTGGATGGAGGCTCTGTAAAATCCCCACAGGGCCCCACTTATGGGCAAAGAGCCCAGATGCAGTGGGAAGGCCCACCTGCTCCTGGCCTGGGGGTAGGGACCAGGCACTGTTATCACACCTTCACTCCCAAGAGCAGGAGAAGGAGTTGGAGATCAGGTGCACGAGTCACAAGGCCACCCAGCCCTCTGAGTGCTCCGTCACAGTGGGGCAAAGCTGTGAAGGGTCTCACCGGGAGAGACAAGTTTGATACGGGAGAGGGGAGTGAGCAGGGGGGGAGGGAATGAGTTCAGTCCAAAGAACAATGGGATGGGATCTTAGCAACACCATGCTGTCTCCCACTACCTTCTCATAAACAAATTATGGAAATAACAGCCTTGGTGGAGCTACTATAAGGTAGGTACATCACTAGTTGGATAATCGCTCCCAGCAAGTACAGGTTGAACCTCTCTAATCCAGAATTCTCTTGTCCGGAAACATCCGTCATCCGGAATGATTTGAGTTATCCAGATGTCCACTTTTCATGGGTGTGGCCAAGTTTCCCCTGGTCCCATAAAGTTTGTTTACAGCCACCAGTCCTGGCTCTCAGTGTTCTGTGCTGTTTGTTATTTAGTTCTAATTTACCCCTACATGTCTTCTAAGAGGCCAGTAAGAAGTGAAAGTGTTGGTAATGCTGGTAAACAATGTTGACCTCCCATGTTCTGGAAAATTCTCTCGTTCAGAACCGGACAGATCCCAAGGGTGCCGGACTAGAGAGGTTCAACCTGTAATTATGAGTGATTCACAGTCAACCTGGAAGGTTATGTCAAGTAGGGTCCTGCATGGATCGACTCTGGGACTACTTCCATTTAATATGTTAATTGATGATTTAGACAGTGTCACAGAACACTTATAAAGTTTGGGGCCAATACCAGGCTAGAGGGGTTGCACGTGATTTCATAGAATCACAGAATATTAGAACTGGAAGGGACCTCGAGAGATCATCAAGTCCAGTCAGTCTCCTGCCCTCAGGGTGAAGCACCATCTATATCATCCCTGTCTAACCTATTCTTGAATATCTCCAGAGATGGAGATTTCACAACCTCCCTAGGCAATTTATTCCAGTGTTTAGCCACCCTGACAGTTAGGAAGTTTTTCCTAATGTCCAGCCTAAACCTCCCTTGCTTGGACATTAGGAAAAACTTCCTGACTGCCAGGGTGGTTGCACATGCTTTGGATGATAGGGTTAAAATTTAAAATATTCTAAGCAAATTAGAGAAATGGTCTGACATAAATAGAGTGAAACTCAACAAGGGCAAATGCAAAGTACTCCATGTAGGAAGGAACTATCAATTGCACATACGCAAAATGGGAAGTGACTGTGTAGGAAAGAGTACTGCAAGAAGGGATCATACATGAAATATGAGTCAACAATGCAACACTGCTGCAAAAAAAAGCAAACCTCATTCTGGGAGACATTAACAGGAGTGTTGTAAACAGGACACGTTCTTCCGCTCTACTCTGCACTGATTAGGCCTTAACTGTAGTTTTGTGTCCTGCTCTGAACACCACATTTCAAGAAAGATGTGAACAAACTGGAGAATGTCCAGAGTAGAGGCAACAATAATGATTAAAGAACTAGAAAACATGACCTCTGAGAGAAGATTGAAAAAACTGGGTTTGTTTAGTCTGGAGAAGGGAAGGCTGAGAGGAGACATAACAGCTTTCAAGTACCTAAAAGGGTGTTAACAAGGAGAAGAGAAAAAATGTGTTCTTCTTAACCTCTGATGCTAGGACAAGAAGCAATGGGCTTAAACTGCAGCAAGGGAGGTTTAGGTTGGACATTAGGAAAAACTTCCTAACTGTCAGGGTGGTTAAACACTGGAATAAATTGCCTAGGGAGGGTGTGGAATCTCTATCACTGGAGGTTTTAGACAAGCACTTGTCAGAAATAGTCTAGTTATTGCTTAGTCCTGCTTTGAGTGCAGGGGACTGAACTAGTTGACATTTAGGTCCCTTCTCAGTCCTACACCTCTATGATTTTGTGATTTGTGAATTGACTTGAGAGGAAGAAAATTGTATTCTCTGAGGCCAAAGGACTTGAGCAATGGGAGGAAGTGGTGTTGGCCACGGTAAGAAAGAACTAAGGGCTTAGTGGGGAAGATTAAGAGCTCATTTTTGGGCACATTAAGTTTAAAATGATACTAGTGCCCGTTCCTCAGGAGCGATCAGAAAGGCTGGCTGAGATTTGGACGGAAGAAGTCAGGTTTGCAGAAGAGAGGAAGATCTGTGAATCCTTTGAAGAGCTAGCCAAAGCTGTCTTCAACTAAGGTTTGACCAGTTCTAGAGGAAAATAACCTCGCAGAATAGGTGACACATTTATATGATTGTTTCCAACCAAATATTTACCTGCTGCTGGTACGAGTGGGAAGGGAAAAATCATGCAAGGAGGGACCAATTCCAAACATACCAGACCATTTTCAGAGCAATTTGATAATGAATCTTGTTTAAAGCATGTCAGTATCTCCATGTTTTGTGTACTAGGTGAGATCAGCTGCTAGTCAGTTGACTTTGAGAATCAAGAGCTACTCTTATAGAGCCACTGGAATGCAAATAAAATTGCAAGGACATACCAGTATAGCTACACTCCAGTTAGCGAACAACTTCTGGCTGTGTTCAAGAAAGGTATTCCCCTGGAATACGTAAAGAAACTCTCCTAAACTTTGTGCAAATATTGGCAGTGTGGGAAGGCCAAATGCATTTATCTCTGGTATAATATTGTTCAGATTTGTTCAGTAATGTAAGGATTTTAAAACATTAAGCCTAGGCAAAGGTTGGGAGTAACATGTATGTCAGTTTGCCTCACGGGTCTTTCTTCCCGAGTCTAATGCAAATGCACTAATTGAGACAGAAAGAAAATAAATTGATGGGAAAGTTTTTGAAACCTCAGAACATCTATAAATGTTAGCTGGGATGGTAAGGGGTTGAACTCAGCACTGTTGGTCTGGGAGCAGACCCTGTCTAGGTTCCAAAATATGTGGCCACATTTCAAAAGGTGCCGAGCTCTTCTGGAAATCTGGCCACAAGTGTCACCGTTGGAATTGCTGAAATGCTGGGCACTTTAGAAAATCAGAGCCTTTTTTAGGGGCCTACATGGGAATCATGCTGGTTTGAAAACCAGGAAGCCACTCATTGAGGGTGCTGAGTTCTGGGGGAAAAAATCTATTGTTGAAAAATTCTTTTTAAAATCTAGCCCTAAGTGTCCAACAGTATTTTGGGGCAGGTGCTTACAACTGAGAGCCAAACACTGAAGAACAATCACATCTGAAGTTGTGGAAGTGCTGTGAATTCTTCCCAAATCAGTGTTTTGTTAAACATTCCAACAGTAACAAGAGGGACTGCAACTTTAACAGCACTGATAGTTTATCGTGTTCCGCTATGATACAAGAAAACAAACCAAGCGTCAATATTTTGTGTGAGTCATTCAAGCTGTGCAAAGAACCACATGAATGCACTTCAAGGGTTTCAGTTAACCCTAAATTACTCCCTTCTCCATTCAGAATTCTCCGCGGGCAAGTCTGAATTAGTTTGGTCCAGCCTCAAAAGATCTATGCTCAATATGGTTTTAATGGGAGGATTGTGCATGAAAAATAATAGGAACATGGTGCTTAATCATGTGATCTTTAGCTCTTAGGGGCAGGGGTGTTGAAGTCTGTGTTTTTGTAGTGCAGTGGAGTCCAGGTTTATGAGCGTGTGGGGCTCTTAGATGCTATGAGAAAACAAGTAATTAACAATTTAACATTTAATTGAAATGAAGTGCTACCCTAACACTAACAGAGCTCGCTGTGGAAAAAATATGAAATGTTAAAAACTGGCCATGTTAACAGCAAAGAGAGTTGTATCACTACATTGCAAAAGCGTAGACTATGGGTGTGTCTACAAATGTGTTTATGCAAATTGCGTATCTTATTTCAAAACTATTTCTAAATAGCTTGTTTTAAAATTTGGCATGTCTACACAGCACCAAATTTCAAAATAATGCGCTATTTCGAGCCATCCCTTATCCCTCGTGCAATGAGGTTTACTGGGATGCCAAAGTAGCACACCCATTATTTTGAAAAATATTTTGAACGGGTGGCTTGCGTAGACATGGGGTAGCTATTTCGGGATACCAGAGGTATCCCGAAATAGCGATGCAGTGTAGACGTACCCTATGTTTGCAATGTTTAAACCTTATGCAAATGAAAAGTGTTTGCCAAAAGTTTCCTTCTATCTGATTGTAACAAAAGATTTGGGAAGTAATGTTTTCAGAATGAACGTAAGTAAAAGGACTTCCGACCTAGATGCATATACATTGTAAGTAGATTTTCTGTTAAGGGAGAAGAGACAATATTCACTCATTTTGGGGGGGGGCTGTACAATTATTCACAGCTATGCCAGTTCTGTAATTTCAGTGTTAAAACATGAGCTGTTATTCCATCTGTCTTAGTATTTGCCACTGCGACTATAATGGGATATAACTACTGATAGAATGATTTTAGAATGACGAAGGCTGGTTCAAGTAAGGTCCTGGGATTTTTTTTTCCAGCACATCTTTAGATGCCATTTTCACCCATTATAATCCGGAACTTTTATATTCCTCTAATTTGTACGTAGTCCCATGGTGCCCTCTCTGGCCACTAGAGGGTGCTCTGAGAGCATCGCTCACAAATCTCGCTTCTATGTGATTCTGCTTCCTGAAGGCCACTGTATTCTGGGTGGCAGAAGAACGGTTTGGAATAAATCTCCAGAGTTTGGCTTCAGAAATGCAATGTTAGTTTTGCGCAGGAGTTGGGAGAGTTTAATCATCTTGGCCCCCTTCTCGTGGAGTCTCTCCTGTTGTGTGAGGCTTCGTGATGTGGGGCTACAGAGGATACCTAATGTGGCTCAACCCCTCCCCCCCCAACACTGCATGAGTAGGAACCGTTGACGGACCAGTCTTCAATAATGGTCATTCCCAAGTCATGGCTCAACTGGATGGGGTGCAATGGTGGGAACATTCATCTGCCTTTCTGTCCAAAATTCACCTGCCTTAATCAGTTGTCAGCTCGTGTCTGTCACATAGTTAGACCTGTCCTGTCACCTCATGTCTCCCCTCCCTCTCGTCGCAGAGGGCGGCAACCACTGCTGGTTCTGCCCGTCAGAAATATTTCTGTGAGAAAGAAAGGCCTGGCAGTTGGGCAGAAGTCACGCAGGGCCTCTAATCTGTCTGAATTCCCCTGGGGCTCGGTGAGAGCATGGCTTGAGAAGGACTGTGGGCTTGGGTCCTGAATACGCTTGCCAAAACATCCCAAACCTTTCATTTCACAGCTCCAGCGGGCAGGCAGCTGCCTACTCCAGACAGCTGTTGAGCTTTCGGCTGAGCTGTGTGGGAGGCAGGGCGTGTTTTATGGAGGCCTTTCAGTACTTGGACTTTATTTGTGTTTTATGGGCGTCTTCCATGCCCGGAAGCAGTACGAAAGTGGCAGCTTTGATTGAGCGGCGCTCTACGAGTTAGGAAGTGCAGCAACGTCAAAGCTATGCGCACAGGTGAACCGAGAGAGGGGAACACAGGTCCTGGCATGTTCTTTGCTCTGGTCCCAGGTGATATGAATATAAAAAGTTCATTGGGAGGTCGTAGGATTGGTCGTGAACACACTGTCCTTTTTCTCATTCCCATCTTTACTTTCCACTCTGGTTTTTGGAGCTGCTTTCTTTCTGCGAAGGGGAGGGGCACAGTTGCGGAGCTGGGAACAGAGCAGCAAGATTTATTAGAACGAACAAGGAACTTTTTGGTGAGCCCGCTTATCTTGAACCGCTTGATGTTTCTTCGGTGCTTTAATTCATAGATCCTTTGGGATAATTACTTCAGCTTCACTGGAAGCAATGGGCTTACATTGCTGCAAGGGAAGTTTAGGTTGGATATTAGGAAAAACTTCCTCACTGCCAGGGTGGTTAAACACTGGAAGAAATTGCCTGGGGAGGTGGTAGAATCTCTAATGCTGGAGATATTTAAGAGCAGGTCAGACAGACACCTGTCTGGGATGATCTAGACAGTGCTTGGTCCTGCCGTGAGGGCAGGGGACTGGACTTGATGCCCTCTCGAGGTCCCTTCCAGATCTAGCATTCTATGAGTCCATGATTCACTTGTTTAATTCAACACACAAAAGCCTGTTGGCACCCATTTGCTCATTGATATCTGCATAATTCTCATGGGAGTGTGGGAGTTACCCAGGTGGATTTCTGGGAAAACAGATACGACGTGGATATCGACAAGGCCTGCAGGAAGGAGCTTGCCAGCCCGACTCCCGCTGGCACTCTAAAAAATAGATCTCACCTTATGAGCCGCACTTTGTATTACGCAGCTATTTGTAGAGCACAAGCCCATCTACGAACCCAGGCTGGGAGGTTCACTTCTGCTGCCTGTGTACACAGACTTCATTATGTGGATTAGTACGTAGGGGCCAAAATGAGCAGTCCCGATTCTGGCAAAGCTGAGAAAGAGTGACCGAATTTGGCCCTATGGACCAACCAGATATTGGGCCGAGTCCCCATAGGTCTAAACAAAGTAAGCACAATTCAACACTGAGACTGTCTGTCTGTTTGGGATCATTTCTTTAATGCCTTATCTGTCTCTTTTGGCCTCTCTGGGTTGATTGCCCTTTCACTTCCATAAGAAGAGGCGATCCAGATCAGGCAGATCGAGGCTTGGTGTTTGTTCATGTAAAACCCCACTTAATGGCTTTTTCATGTGTCAGTAGCCCTCAGCCCAAGAACAAAAGGTCACCAAATGAAATCAATAGATAGCAGGTTTAAAACAAACCTAGGGAAGTATTTTTCATACTGTAGGAAGCAATCGCATAAATTTGTATTTTAGGAGAAATCTAAGAATTATGTTGGCCAGTACAAGTTATTGGTAGGTTACTCGGTGTATGGGCTGGTCTGTCCACCTGCCGCTTTCAGTCCTAGTTGTTGTATTATATTTGGGAAAAGTATATTGGTTATTAATGCCACAATACAAACTAAGCCCCCTTATTTTGCAAATGGAGTTTGGAACCTCATTGCATATATTCCTGTTATTTGCATTACGATGGTGCCTGGAATCTCTGCAGAGAGTAATGTCCCATAGGGCTAAACAGTTTCTGTCCCAAAGAACTTACTGTCTGAATTGATAAAGGAAGGGCAGTAGGAGAAGGAAAATGATTTTTACAGGATCTTACAGCAGGTCGGTGGCAGAGCCTGGAATAGAATCCAGGTTTCCTGACTCCTGAGCCAATGCTGTATCTATTAGACCACACTGCCTCCCCAATAGACAGAGAAATCTTTTCCCACCCTCTTTTCTACTTTCTTTTGTCCTTGGGAAAATCGTCGTTAACCATCACTAGCACATTGTAGGAATAACCTCAAAATGCTGAAATGAGCCAGCAAGTAGGGATACAGACCAGCAGCTAAATCCTGATGCAGGTTTGTAAAACTCCTTCTCACCAGCTCCGATTGCTATAGTTGCTCTGTCACTCCACTTCATTGGTGGTAGCAGCAGCATTGAAGTAAATTACTGGCTCTGCATAAAGCAGGAACATGTTGATGTTTGCAATGAAATCCCAGAGTGGATGTTTTTAATTTACCGAAAAAGCTAGTCTTTATTAATCCTCACAGTGTGTGTTCGAGTTTCCTGTCGAGTTGTCACACAGAGTAAATCTAACACCCTGAGCCCACATCTCCGCTTACCGGAGGATCGACTCTTTGGTGATCAATCTTTCAGGGTTTGATTTAGCGGGTCTAGTAAAGACCCGCTAAATCAAATGCTGAGGATGCACCCATTGGCGCCATTACTCTTTGCTGTCGCGAGGACCTCCTGCTGTGTGGCCACCCCAGAAAATCGATGCAAGGTACGTTGACTCCAGCTACGCAATTCATATTGCTGGAGCTGCATATCTTGCATCAATTTTCTCCACCAGTGTAGACCTGGTCAGTTGTAGCTCTTGTTAAAGAAAGGCAGCATGTAACTTCGATGAAACAGCCTTCATGTTGCATAGATGTTTTTATTCGGTAAGTACTACCATGCTTGCCGTGGCCATATCTCGACACCTCACCTCCTCATGCTGCCCTGTGAATGGTTCTTAGTCCTGTCCTGATATTCCTAAGGTGCCTGGGGATATTTGGAAGTCAAAAATTAATGGGACTCTCTCCTACACCAAGACCTGTTCAGCACTCGGGGTATGCGAGTGAAAACCAATGAGGGCTCCTTTTACCTCAAGCAAGTCTCCACAGGGGCTAGCGCAGCCTCCAGCCTTCTCACTGTGGCCCCGTCAGCGGAGAGCTAGAGGAGCTGAGGTGAGCTTGGCACGCCGCCTCCTCCCTGCTGCACTGGGATGAGCGAGGCAATTGGTGTAGGAGCCAGCTATGCAGCTTTACTCTAGCTGGGCTGCTCTTTTATCCCAGGGGAGTTCTCCACTCACCCCTCAAGCTAGACACAAGATTCTGAGCTGCACAAGGAAGCCAGGGATGGAGGATAGAGTGCAGCCTCTTCTAATTGGTCCTATTACTTCCTGAGCGACAGACCGGCCACAGGGGAAAGCTCTGTGCTGCTTCTAGAAGTGGCAATGAATGGATTGGGATGCTAATGCATGTCAGTGCCGGTCTCTTGGCCCAGTTGCGTCTGCTTCCCAGCCAGGGGGCTTCATGCCCCTGCTCTAAGAAAAGTATCTGTTGTTGGCGATTATGGGAGGTGGGATTTTCTCAGCACTATGGGATGGAACCTCAGCCCCGGTTGGGCAGCCTTTCAGTGCCGCTGGACTAGCTCTGCTAGACAGACCACAATGTTCAGCGCTTCGCAGGATTGAGTCCCTTGCATGCCGAGGCTGGAGTGGAGTCCTGTAGAAAGAGGTCTACACTGCATCCACTGGTTTCAAACATGAGTATCGGGAAGACCCCCCAGCACCTACAAGAAAAAAGATAATTCGCCATTTGAACTGAAAACCATGAATAAGCGTCTCTGTTCCAAGCGTAACATCTGAAAGAAAGTGGGTTGAACGTCATGCTTTTGGCTTGAGACTGTGTGTGGTCTCCACTAGAGCAGCAGCTGGTATGGAAGAGAAAGAGAAACAGAAACGTCGATACTCATTTAATTAGGTCAATAGTTAACTTGATTTACAGGTGGAACTTGTGTACACCTGATGGTTTTCCTAGAATCCTAGAACTGGAAGGAACCTCGAAAGGGCATCAAGTCCAGCCCCTGCCCTCATGGCAGGACCAAATACCATCTAAACCAGCCCTGATAGACGTCTAACCTGCTCTGACATATCCAGGTGTTCTCAGCACCTTTGTCATCTTAGTCTCAGGCTCTGCAAAGTAGGAAACTGCCAGCTCTCATTGTAGCTTGCTGTTTTGAGGAGTTGCAATGAAATGGCAAAAGGTTTCACTTTTCCTGAGTTTCGTGTAGATTTTAAGGCATGAACAGTTAGACCCGTCACAACTGTAGCAAGGAGAGGACTTCAGTTGTTGTAAATGCCCCTAGGTTTAGGTTCTCCCACAATATTATGTCATAGAATTCCTCCACCAGGGATGTGTCAGGAAAAACGTATATCTTTTTTTTAAGCCATATTTAATTTGTGGTTTCATAAAAATGCTGGCGCTTTTATGGACAAACTCCCTTAGGGAGTGGTTCTGTGAAATTTGCTAACAGCTGGATGGCACAGATTTGGAAAGTGTTGCTGTCCATAAGTAAGGAAAAAATAAAGGTTGCTGTGAGAGACCAGTGTATTTTTCCTAAATAACCCTTTTATTTTCATATTAACTCTTAGCGAGGAACAAATCTTTGACTTGTGTATATTCTTTTGATTCTCTTAGGAAGTCAATTATCCCTGGAAAAGCGGAAATCAGCCCACAGCAGGGGAAAGTTTGACTGTTACGGCGCATTAGTTTCCTTATTAAAACTTTTTAAAACTTCCCTTGACAAATTAACAGAATAGCAGGCGTCCATGGATGGCGGCAGATTTGTAGCTAAAGGCTTCTTCTCCCAAGAGGGACTGTCAGTCCCCTGAAAAAAGTCAGAGTCCATTTCTGATCACTCCCAAAGAGGCACAGAACAAACCGGACCGGTAAAATGCTTTGAAGTCGTTGGAGGATAAATAACAATTTGAAGCACCAGGTGCTTGGCATAAGGTTATCAGGCCACTTACATTCATAAAATGGTTTTGCAACCCATAAACTTTGAGCAGATAAGATAAACTCAGTCACCATGGGTAAAGGACGGTACTTACCGTGTCTGAAGGCTGCTCTCCTGTCAGTTAGCAGGAGAGTCATGGAATCCTAGAACGCTAGAACTGAAAGGGACCCCAGGAAGTCATCAAGTCCAGTCCCCTGCCCCCATGACAGGACTTGTCTCTCCCAGCCCTACCTTCACTCACCGTCCATGCAGCTGATAGATGGGAGATGCCTACAGAACCTCCAAAGGGGGTAGGAGAGGGTGCGTAGATCTGGGATGCAGGGAATTGTGGATGGGTCTGGGATGTGATTTGATTGGTTGTGTTTGTTTTGGAGGTGAGAGAGAAAAGTGAAACACTGGAGGATTTTTTGAGTTGGGAGAAGAGGAAAAACACTGTGCTGGGGATGGCCCATGGGTCACCCGTTGAGGGAGCCCCTTGTTAAAATGTTGCCAGTTTCCCACTGATTTAGGGCTGAGTTAGTATCCAGGTGCTTGCTGTGTCTGTTTCACAAGCGCTAGTATAAAGCCTCTTGCTTGGAGCACGCCTCATGTAAAAGTTCCAGCCAGGGGCAATAGGGGAAGTGCAAATGCATGACCTCATAAAATGTTGGCGGAGTTGTACTATCATCCGAGAACAGAATGGCCAGGTGCTGCTTCGGAGAGGGATCGGAGGTTACATTTAAATACGGTGTCTAGCTAGCCCAGCCGAGCATCAGTTCCATTTCTTCTGCAAACGTCCGTTGCTTTGTACTGTGGCGGTGCGCCAAGAAGAGGTTTCCATCGATTGGTGGACTGAACTGAAGACATGCCGACAAAGAGTGAAAGCAGAGCCACTGTGCTGTTTTACCAAGCTATGGAGTAATGGGCCTTTTTTTAAAAAAAAAAAGCAATGCCCTTCGGGCTTATTTTTAGATATTCACTTCTGCAGATCAACCCGCGGGAAAAATTGGACCAAATGCTGTAATTGGCAGACGGTTCAGTGGTCCACCACCACACTAGAAGTAGCACTTAGTCGATGGGCTTTAATCACAGAGGGAAAGCTGAAGGATGAGGCTTTGAAGTGGATGGGATATTGCTAGACCAGTTTGCCCAGATACTGTTTGGCACCTGGAGGTGGACTATTCCCATTGGAGGGGGGCTGCCGCCGGTCCCATAAGCAGGGGTGAATCTGGTCATAGCTGGAATGTGAACCTCTCAACCTGGAGCCCACCAAGCTGTCTTTCAGCGGGGGGCAGGCTGCTGAGTGGGGGGCAGAGGAAGGCGTCGGTAGCTGCAGTGCTCACCTCAACTCTCCGGGGCTCCGCTGGAGAAAGCAGCAACGCCCAAGGGTGACAGGAGTAATCTGTCCAGAAAGGAAGGGCTGAGAGGGGATTTGGAAGGATGTGTGACCGGAGGTGGGTACAGCCACATGAGGCCTGAGGGCACCCAAGAGGAGGGGATGTGTCCGACGGGGGTCTTAGATGAGGAGACCAAACTCTATAGCGTGATGGGGGTCGCTGTGTCTTTCCCTCGCCCCCCAGCATTGCTGGCAAAATGTCTCCACTGCTCATCCTTGAGACCCTCTCTTCTGATGCCATGGCAACCCAAGTTTGTGACTGGTCGCTACAGCATAGTCGCTCTGTGTCTGTTGACGGGGGCGGGGGAAGGAGCGCAGCTGTGGCACATGGGGAAGTTGCTTGACTGCGGTAATCATGTTTGGCAGGTCAAGGGTGAGCGTCGGCCTGCGGGGATTCGCACAATGCCCTGGACCAGCAAAGCGGTGCTCTAATAGACCCCAGATGTTTCTGCTATTTTCAGTGTATATGTTATGCTTAAACCTTAAAACGTATCCTAGGATATGGCGGGGCGGGAAAGGTTATTAGTTGCTTGGAAAGACCGTGTGTGTAATGTATCTGTTCCCTCTTGATAGTAGCTGCTGCCTGGTTGAAACATAAATCTTTGATTCTGTATTGGAACGGCGACGTTTCCTCCAAATCAGCAGTTCCATTTGACTTGGTGAGAACACAAACCCCGTCCTCTTGTGAGAATTCTGGCCTCACACTTCAGAAACCGGGAACGGCGGGAACAGGGTTTGTAGAGTGGTGTGGGATGGAGGAGCAGCACCCAAGAGATGTCAGGGAAGTCACAGGTGCTGGAAAACTTGGTTTCGTCCCCCCTAGGCTAATGGCTTTCGAATGTGGAGTGATGACCTTTTGAAGTCTGTCATTGGCGCTATGGCTCTGCTGGGACCACTGTGTGTGCTTTTCAGTCTAATAAATGTTTAGATGAAATCAAAGTCTAGAAGTCTCCTGTACTTTAACGTCTCTGGACATAGGGAAGAGGAATAAAGCAGAAATAACATAAGTAGCCAGGTTTGTGGTAGGCATTTAAACTCCATTCCAAGGGGATGGGATAACTCAGTAGTTTGATAAAGAGAGGAGAGGAAGTAGAGGCTACCTCTCAGGGCTGGGTTGCACTATGGGGCAAAGTGGACCTAATGTACTTAACCCCCGCTATATAATGATGTAGCTGGAGTCAACATACCTCAGGTCAGGTTTCTGCGGGGTTTACATTGCAGGAGGTCGATGGGAGAAACTCTCTCATCGAGTTCCCTTGAAACTTCTTGCTCTGATGTAGTAACTGAATCAACAAGAGCACGTTTGATTTAGTGGGTCTTCACTAGACCCACTAAATTGACCTCTAGGGGATCAATCGCTGCAGTGCTGATCTTCCAGTAAATATAGTCATACCTGAGGACAGTAATCTGAATCAGGCTTGGTTGATGTAGCAGCGATTGGAAGATGTTATCACCTGATGACTAATTGGTGGTCTTAGTCCTGTGGGCAGATGTGCACATCACAAAAACCACTTTTACAAAGAGGAGCCCTCCCAGTTTTAACCCTAAAATGGGGCCATTGCCAGGACATGGGTGGGATGAGAAAGCTGGTGCTATTGTGAGGCTACACAGAAGCATGTGTGAGTAGGAAGAGGAATCGGTTCATCAACTAGCATCCCTTGTGAGAAGTTAAAAATATGTTTTAAAATCTTTGCAGTGTTCTCACCCCTTGAGAATTGGTCTCAAATCCAGTGCCACCTCTGTTTACCCATTCTGGCCTTGGCAACTCCTCCGAGGCCGGCCACTGAGATGTCGAATCCTGTCAAGTTGATGATTATTGTAGATGTTTTTATGTTCTGGGTAACTCTTCATTTGAATTGAGACCTCTCCCCTCCCAACACATCTCACAGTCACTTCATGGGAAGAGCTGTTGGCCATTTGCGCCCATCTCTGTGCAAGTTTATTAAGGACCGTACGTTCTTCTTGTTCCCTGCTGCATAGCCAGTTTGCTCTTTCAGGGATTCCAGCAAAAATCTTCTTTGATATTAGTTTTATTTAATCATTGACATACTGGCATACTGTGAAGCTATTAGATGGTCATAGAGGTGCGGAGACGAAAACATTTAGCGAAGAAAATGGTGTGAATGGAATGAATAACTTCCGAAATAGGTCTCAAATTCCTCCTAGAAGAAATAAAATGTGAGTAAAGGGCAGAAATAGAGAGGGGTGATCAATTTAATTATTTTAGGGTTTTTTTTCATTATTCTCTCCCTGCAGGTTGTTTTATTATTATCTCCCTGCAGATGGGCAGAATTTCGGAGTAGGGCAGAGCTGAGTGAAGGAGTTATGGGTTATTTTTATGTCTGGTTTTATTTTTGTTTGTTTTTGGTTTTTTGTTTGTTTATTTGTTTGCATTTCCCTGACCAATGGTGCTGACCTCTTTGGTCAGTTGCTACCTGTGAATTCCCCATACAACCAGCAGGGGGACTCAGGACATTAGATTTTCTCACAGCTCATTAAAAGATGGCTGACAATCACTTTCTTGTGATGGTCCCCTCTCTTTGTTTCTTTGCTGCTTTTACCTTCTTATAGCTTATTCACTGCCATGGGTCTAATTCTGAAGCTCTTCCAAATCAGAACTCCTCACCAGGACCTCTTTCCTTAGCAGTGTGGGAAAGGCAGGGTATCTGTGACTCCAGGACATCTGGAAGAGCAGTTGTGCCACCCTAGTAGAGAACCACTGATCCATTGTGTTTCGAAGAAGCCTGTCATCTCCCCAACTTCTAGTTAGCCCGTTCATTCTACTTTCCTCTCCTAAACATAGCTGCCGCTGTGGCTGCATGATCACCAGAGCGGGCTGCCGACTTTAAGACACCAGTCAATAGTTTCTTGCTTGATCATGATGTACTGTCTTAATAATGGGCTTGTTTTTGATCATAAAGGGAGAATAACTTTCTTACATCCTGCCGGAAACTGGATCTGTTACGTGGCAGTGTGCTGTATGATGCTGATACATGCATCATGTATGCTCTCATATGTACTAGGTTGTGCCTGCTGTATTTATGGTTACAAAGCTGTTTACATCCTAATCCCCTGTTTTCCCACAATATTTTCAGGTTCGTTTGTTTGTTTATTTTTTGATGCTCCATTTCTGTTTGAAGTTGAATTCTCCCCTCTCACCCTGCCCCTTCCAAAGTTCAAGCCAAATATTTCAGACATTTTAAGCCCCGCAAGAGTGGAGAACAAAATAAAACTTTCCTCCCATTGAATTTGAGTGGGGCTGTTTCAGAAAAGTCAAAAAATGCGCTCCTGACTGACAAAAGTTTCAATGACAAAAGCACCAGTGTGGACAGTGTTATGTGATGCCACATCTGGAGTATTGTGTCCAGTTCTGCCCTCCCCCCATTACAGAAAGGATGCGGACACACTGGAGGAGAGGCGGAGGATTTGGACTTGAGTCTAAAGAAGAGAAGAGTGAGGAAGGATTTGATAGCAGCCTTCAGCTACCTGAAGGGGGGTTCCAAAGAGGATGGAGAGAGGCTGTTCTCAGGGGGGACAGATGACAGAACAAAAAACAAAGGTCTCAAGTTGCAGTGGGGGAGGCCTATGTTGGATATTAGGAAAAACTATTTCTCTAGGGGTATGTCTACACAGCAGGGCAAAAGTTGAGTTAAGCTACGCAACTTTAGCTACATGAATTGCGTAGCTGAAGTCGAAATATCTTAACTCGGCATTTGGCACTGTCTACACAGCAGGAGTCAAAGGAAGAGTGTTCTTCCTTTGACTTCCCTTAGGGTACGTCTACACAGAAGGGCAAAAGTCGAATTAAGCTACTCAACTTCAGCTACGTTAGTTGCGTAGCTGAAGTCGAAATAGCTTGATGCGGCTTTTGGTGCAGTCTACACAGCAGGAAATCAAAGGAAGAACACTCTTCCTTCGACTTCCCTTCTGCCTTGTGAAATGAGGGTTACCGTGAGTAGGACTAAGAAGTCCTCCAGCTCGACATTATTTTGAAATAAAGGCTTGTGGTGTAGATGCGCACTATGTTATTTCGGAATAACGTGAGTTATTCCGAAATAACGTTGCTGTGTAGACTTGCCCTAGGGCTACGTCTACACTGACCAGTCTTGCGCAAGAACATATGCAAATGAGGCGCAGCGATGAATATCGTCGCACCTCATTTACATACTTGATGAGCCACCATTTTTGCTCAAGAAGGAGCAGTCTACACTGCTCCTTCTTGTGCAAAAAATTCCTCTTGCGCAACAACCGTTCTGCCTGAAAATAAGCAGCAGAACGGCTCTTGCGCAAGAGGGGGGTTTTGCGCAAGAAGGAGCAGTGCAGACTGCTTCTTGCGCAAAAGCCCTTTGTGCAAAATGGCGTCTCATTAAGTATGCAAATTAGGTGTGGCGATATTCATCACTGCGCCTAATTTGCATATGTTCTTGCGCAAGACTGGACAATATAGACGTAGCCTAGGGGTTTAGTGAAGCACTGGGATGCTTTACCTAGGGAGGTGGTAGAATCTCCATCCCTAGAGGTTTTAAAGTCCTGGCTTGACAAAGCCCTGGCTGGGATGATTTGTGATACTGTCTCATGTGACCTCATAAGCAAACTAGAAGCCTTGGCAACCCTACTATAAAGTGGATGGAAAACCCAACTCAATGTAATTATCAATATTTCACAGTCAAGCTGGAAGGGCATATTGAGTTGGGCCCTGCAGGGATCTGCTCTGTCTGGTTCTGTTAAATATCTTCATAAATAATTTGGACAACAGCAGAAAGAAAGCAGTGAAAAAGTTTGTGGACACTACCAAGCTGGGAGTGGTTATATGAGCTTTGAATGATCTTGACAAATTAGGGAAAAGGTCTGAAATAGCTGGGATGACATTCAATAAGAACAAATGCAAAATACTCCAGTGGGGGAGAAACTATCCGTCACACACAGACAAAACGTAAAATAACTGCATAAGAGGCAATACTGCAGAAAAGGGTCTGGGGGTTATAGTGGATAACAAACTAAATGAGTCAACAATGCAATATTGTTGCAAAAAAGGAACGTGGTTCTGGGATGTATAATCAGGAGTGTTGTAAGCAAGATGTGATAAGGCCTCGGCTGGAGTACTGTGTCAAGTTGAGGGAGCCACAGTTCAGGAAAGATAAGGAGAAATTGGAGAAAATCCAGAGGAGAGGAACAAAAACGATTAAAGGTCTAGAAAACATGACCTCCGAGGAAAACTGAAAACAAGTAGGTTTGTTTAGTCTGGAGAAGAGAATACTGAGAGCAGGACATAACAGGTTGTTATGCAGAGGATGGTGATAAATTATTTTCCTTAACCACCAAGGATAGGACAAGTAGTAATGGACGTAAGTTGCATCTAGAAAGATTCTGGTTGGACATTAGGAAAAACTTTCTAACTATGAGGGTAGTTAACCACTGGGACAAATTACCTGGGGAGGTTGCAGGATGTCTGTCATTTGAGGCTTTTAAGAACAGGTAAGAATATCATCTGTCAGGGATGGTCTGGATAATACCTAGTTCTGTCTCAGTGAAGGGCACTGGAGTGGATGTCCTATCAAAATTGTGTTCATCCTTCCAAAACGGGATATTTATGAGAAATTGCTGGACATATATATGGGTATGTCTGTACCATACTTGGAAGCAAGCCGGTGGCTACTGACTCGGGTGTCTAGCAGCTAACCTCCTCCAGAACCATAAGGTCCACACTGCTGTTTTTAGAGCTCTAGCTTGAACAAAGGTAGCACCAGTCTGTCTAGCCAGGTGGGGAGGTATGTTCGCAGCTGCACTGAAGACATACCATATGTGGCCTTATTGAATGAGAACATCATCATTCTCAGAACAGAATCCTTCCATCCCAAAACACACCTCTTGCACAGTGGCCAAGACACGTGGTCATGCTTTTAAGGCGTTGTCTTCTCTTTCAGTATCATCCTGGAACATCAGGTGCATAAGGCATTCACCTGTTCCTGCCATTTTTTTCTGTCTTGTTCTGGTCTGTTCAGGCTTCTGGGTATGATGCTGCTGTGTTACATAGTCACCTATGATTCTTACTATTTTGTATTTCGTTCCACTTATATTTTTTCAGAGATCCATAGATTTTTGTGGCCAGAAGTGGTCATTAGGCTCCTCTCATCCAGCCTATGCATAGAATTACAGATACGTGGGACTGGAAGTGACCTTAAGAGAACATCAGATCCAGGCTCCTGAACTGAGGCAGGACCAAGTAAATCTAGACCTTCCCTAGCAGGTGTTTGTCAACCTGTTCTTAAAAAGTTCTTAAAATCCCCCCTCCAATTGTGGGGATTCCACAACCTCCCTTAGATACCTATTCCAGAACTTAATGGCCCTTTTCTGATATCTAAGCTAAATATCCCTTGCTGCAGATTAAGTCCATTGGTTCATGTCCTGCCTTCAGTCGACATGGAAAACATTTGCTCTCTATCCTTTTTAACAACTCCCTTAACATACTTGAAGACTTGTCCATCTTCTCACCTCTCCTTCTCCCCCCACTTCCTCCTCCACGCTCTTCTTTCCTCAAGGCTAAATATGCCCATTTTTTAAAATCTTTCCTCATAGGTCATGTTTTCTTAACTTTGTATCATTTTTTGTTGCTCTTTCTGAACTCTCTCCAATTTGCCCACTTCTTTCCTAAATCGTAGCCCTAAAAAATGAACAAAGAACTTCTGGTGCAGCCTCACCAGCGCCAGACAGAGTGGGACAATTACCTCCCGAATCTTTTATACAATCCCTGTTAATACATGCCAGAGCTGTATTAGCCTTTTTTGCATTACATTGTTGTCTTTTATTCAATTTGTGATCCATTTTAACCCTCAGAGCCTGGTATTTGCCCCTACCCAGTTACTTCCCATTTTGTAGTTGTGCATTTGATTTTTCCTTCCGAAGTATAGTACTTTGCGCTTGTCTTCATTGGATTTCATCCTGTAGTTTTTTGACTAATTCTTCCATTTGTCAAGTTTGTTTGGATTTCTAATCCTACCCTCCCAGCCAGGTGCCATTTGAGAATGTTATAAACATATCCTACGCTCCAACGTCCAAGTCATTAATGAAAATATTGAATCATATTGGAACCAGGACTGACCCCTGCATGACCTCACTAGATACACCCTCCCAAAGTGACAGTGAACCACTGATCACTTCTCTTTGGGCACAGAGAAGCCAGTTAGTAATTTCATCTAGATCTTATTTCCCTAGTTTGCTTATGTGGGACTGTAGCAAAAGCCTTACTAAAATCAAGTTATATTATGTCTTCTGCTTCTCCCATCCATTAGGACAGTAACCATGTCAAAGAAAGAAATTAGGCTAGTTTGCATGTCTTGTTTTTGGCACATCCATGCTGACTATTCCTTATCAAGTTGATATCCTCTATGTGGTTACAAATTGATTGTTTAATAATCTGTACCAGTATTTTTCCTGATATCCAAGTTAGGCTGACTGGTCTATAATTTCCTGGGTCCTCATTGTTCCCCTTTTTAAAGATAGGTGCTGTGTTTGCCCTTCTCCAGACCTCTGGGACTTCACCCATCGTTCAGGAGCTCTGACAGATACCTGCTAGTGGTTCTGAGATTTCTTCAACTAGTTTCTGAAGTACCCTGGGATGACTTCCATCGGGCCCTGCCAACTTGAATATATCTAATTTAACTAAATATTCTTTCACCTGTTCTTTCCGTATCATGGTCGTACTGTTAAGGTTGCACTGCTAGAATACTGTATTCATTTCTGGTGCCCACAGTTCAAGAAGGATGTTGATAAATTGGAGAGAATTCAGAGAACTATGCGAATGATTAAAGAATTGGAAAGAATGCTTGACAGTGATAGAACAATGAGCTCCATCTCTTAAGAGAAGATTAAAGGGTGACTTGATCATTGGTCTATAAATACCCAGATGGGAAACAAATATTTGATAATGGGCTCTATATCATCGCAGAGCAAGGCTTAATGTGATCCAGTGATTGGATATTGAAATCGGCCAAATTCAGACTAGAAATAAAGTGTACATTTTTAACAGCAAGAGTAATTAACCATTTGGTGCAATTAACCAAGGGGCATGGTGGAGTCTCTCTCCCAGGCAATTTTTAACTCAAGATTGGATCATTTTTCTAAAAGATCTTCTCTAAGAATTATTGTAGGGAATGCTCTATGAATTATATTGGGAAGATTACGGTCTATGTTGTACTGAAAGTCAGATTACAAGGTCCCGTCTTGCCTTGGTACCTGGGAACCTAGGTCTTATAGTTAGTATGATATCATAGATTTTGTGTCCATGTGCATACAACTGTTTGCCCCATCCCCTTCACAGTACGAGGCATACAAGTTTGTGAATATAGACTAGGATGAACCTCAGAAAAAGAATATCTCACCTGAGAAGCACTGTAAAGGATTTAAAAAGGGACCACGTTAAACTCCACTGTACTAGGAGCCGAAATCCAATTGCCTTCTGCATTAGCAAATCAATGACTTAAAAGCTTTGAAGTTCTTCATGTCACTGTGAATATTTTATACCACTTGTACTCTCCTGGCAACATTTTGCTTTTGATGCTTAAATTAATCTTGTTTTCTCCAAATTGGTTTTTACTGTTTTAATCTTGGTTCAGCTAATAGGAAAAGAAATGAGAACTTTTCCCAAATCAATTCAGTTTTAATTTCCTTACACACCAACACCTTAATGCAGGTAAGCAATTATTTTGGAGAAATAATATGTATAACCCACTGAGAAAGTCCACTGGTCAGACTGGCCTCAATAAATACTTAAATAATGTTCCGCATGTACAGAGTCTATGGGGCTATAATGCTGACATCATTATTAGTTATGTAAGATCTGCCAGAACAGAACAGACCAATGGTCCATGTAGGGTATGTCTACATTTGCACCCTCTTTCGAGAGAGGGATGCAAATAAGGACATTCGAAATTGCAAATGAAGTTGGGATTTAAATATCCCACACTTCATTTTCATATTCGTGTTATGGTGCTATTTTGAAATAACAGACGCTGTTAAGATGCGGTTATTTCGAGAGAAAACCTTTCTCTCGAAATAACCCTTATTCCTCAAACAATGAGGTTTACCAGTTATTTCGAGAGAAGGGTTTTCTCTTGAAATAACCACGTCTTAACAGCGTCTGTTATTTCGAAATAGCGCCATAAGGCGAATATGCAAATGAAGCGTGGGATATTTAAATCCTGGCTTCATTTGCAATTTCGAATGTCTTCATTTGTATCCCTCTCTTGAAAGAGGGTGCAAGTGTAGACATACCCGTAGTATGTCATCTTACCTCTCTATGGGGGATTAGCTCAAACCGCAGAGCATTAGCTACAACCAGATGTTCTAAAGGAAGGGCAACCCTACAATAACATGCCGTAAGGAGATATTTCTTCCCATTGGCAGGTACTTAATGGTTGGCTTGTGTCTTGAAGGATGAGGGTATCATATAAACATTTCTGTCTTGTCTTATGGACTTGCAACACAAATTATATCTGACAAAACTCTTCTGACTATTCTACTGAGCTATTTGCTTCCAAAATATCTTCTGAAGCTGAATCTTTGTCAAGCCATCAATGTTACTTTGGGCCCAAACAAGGCTATCTGGTGATGGTATAAGATCACTCTTTTTATAAGAAGAACTTGTTGGCCAATTGCTCAGCCCGAAGGGGCAGTGGGCTGCCTGTTATCTGGTCTCTTTTCTTTGATCTGTCTATTTTGGCTGGCCCTACCAGAAGTTATAGCTTGTGCTGGTGTAGCTCTCAAGAGTCCTGGGAGCACGCAAGTTTTCCCACCACATCAAGGTGCATCCAGAGGGAATGTTGAGTAATACCCTGCAGCAGTGAATTCCACAGATTGAGTGTTACAAAAGAGATGTCTCCTTTGTCAGATATGTACGTTTTCAGTGCTGATAATATTTCATGAGGCAAGCAGAAGGTTCACAGTTAGGGGCAATGAGCTGAACACAAACTCTCGGGAGCATTATGCTGAGCAAATGGTGATTTTTGTATCTGTGGTAATTTGGCTGATGAGTGGATTTTCATGAGAAAAGCGAAAGGTAGCTCTCTCACCTGGCAGCTATCTTCTATCACCTTTCATGTCCCTGCTTCAAACCAAGGAGGTGTTAGCACTCTCCATAACGGGGAAAAAAAGGTGGGGGAGGGATTGGAAAGAGAGTTATAATGGAAAGCATCAGCATGGCTTGTCCGGAAACATATATGTTACGTAATCATGTAGAGTGGTATTCACTGCTTTGCAGACAGCCTGGGCAGAGTCATGGTTAAAGTGGGATGGGCTAGGTGGTTGTAGTCCAGGGGCTGTCCTTCCACAGAGGGGTGAGTTTTATTCATACCTTCCAGTACATCCACAGCCTTGTAGAGACAGACAAGACAGTGTAAAGGTTGACAGCCCAAGCATTGGCATTCATTCATGTAAAGGATAGAGAATAAGACAGCAAATATCTTATTACCTCTGTATAAAGCCATGGTATACCCACATCTTGAATACTGGGTACAGATGTGGTCGCCTTATCTCAAAAAAGCTATCTTGGAATTGGAAAAAGTTCAGAAAAGGACAACAAAAATGATTAGGGGTTTGGAACGGGTCCCATATGAGGAAAGATTAAAAAGATGGGGACTTTTCAGCTTAGAAAAGAGGAAACAAAGGAGGGATATGATAGAGGTCTATAAAATCATGACAGGTATGGAAAAAGTGAATAAGGAAAAGCTATTTACTTGTTCCCATAACATAAGTAATAGGGGTCCCCAAATAAAATTAATAGGTAGCTGGTTTAAAACAAAGGGAAGTATTTCTTCACACGGCACAAAGTCAACCTGTGGAACTCCCTGCCAGAGGATGTTGTGAAGATCAGGACTTTAACAAGGATCCAAAAAGAACTAGATAAATTCATGGAGGTTAGGTCCATCAATACTTATTAGCCAGAATGGGTAGAAATGGTGTCCCTTCCTCTGTTTGTCAGGGGCTGAGAATGGATGACGGGGGAGGGACCACTTGATAATCGCCTGTTCACTCCCTCTGGGGCATCTAGCATTGGCCACTGTTGGCAGACAGGATACTGGGCTGAATGGACTTTTGGTCTGACCCTATAGGGCCATTTTTATGTTCTTGTTTTACTGACAGAACATACCTAATGCAGAGTGGAATGCAGGGCACCTTCCCATGCATGGCAGAACGCCCTCCAGGATTGCTTCTTAGGACAGCAGAAGTGTGTTGCTGCCCAATGAAGTGTGCTTACATTCTCTGTTTAACGATGGGCAATGCCGTTTTAATTCAGCGCATTGCCATTTTGGATCAGAATCAGCCTGTGCCATGCATGTTACCTGAGATCACTCTGGAGGCAGGCCCAGCTGTGACACTGACACGTTGGATTAGGCAGACGTGTTGAGCAGGCACCTAAAGAAAACTGCTGACAATTGCGCTGTGATTTACGGTGTCATTCCTTGTCCTGAGGCAGATCCCCTCCATGCCCTTAAAAGACTGAGGCAGGAGAGCACAGCTCTGTCGGCACTGCTCCAGCCCAGGGCTAATCAAGGGCTGAGTGTTTTGGAAGTGAGTCCCGCTAAGGTAAATCCTTGTTGTGTAGTTTACTGAGCAACCAGTGCATTATGTCTTGTTGCTGTAGAAGAGACTCAATGTGCAGCATCGGAAAAGGTGCGGGAATTGGCACAAGAGTAGGCAAGAGAAAGGCGGGCATTTTTACAGTGAAATTTAAGCCAAGGAAATGACTCATGGACTTGGAGGGGGAAAATTCCAGATGGGTGGGACAGTGTAAGTGAAAGAGCAACTCCCAGGGCAGATGTGTCGAGAGTAGGGGGTTTCAAACTTTTTTTTTTCTCATGACCCAGTTGAAGACAATTGTTGATGTCGCGACCCAACGTAAGTTGCCTAGAGTGTGGGATCCACAGTAGGGCTGAGGAGAGCTTTGGGGTGTTGGAAGAGATCTGGCTTTGTGGAGGTCAGAGCTGGCTCAAGCAGCTCCCACTTAGAAATGCAGCCGGGACTCTAAGGCAGCTTCCTGCCTCTCCTGGCACTGCAGACCATGCTGCCCCCAGAAGCAGCCAGCAGCAGGTTCCCAGCCAATAGGAGTGCAGAGCTAATGCTTGGGATAGGTGCAGTGCATGGAGCCTTCTCCCTCTAGGAGCCGGGCGTTTCTAGGGCGCAGCGCAGTCTGCAGTGCCAGGCCAGGCAGGGAGCTGCCTTAGCCCCACCCCTGCTCACCCAATCCCCCTGCAGCACCGAGACCCAGCTCCCGACATTCCACCGCCTAGTACTGGGTCGCAAACCATTGTTTGAAAACCCCTGCTCCAGAGGACAGAGGCAGCTTGCGATGAAGGTGCAGATGGAAAGGAGGTGGAAATGAGGTTTGTGGAGAAGAGCCAGCGTTTGAAAACTGAGGGGGACGTTTTTCAACTGGAATTAGGTGACTGTTGATATCTGCCTTGCCTTGGTGGCTTGTGACTGCAGCTCATGTAGTTAGCTTGGATCCTGGAGCCATGAAACCTTGTCAGTTTCACTAATCTAGTACCTTGATTGAAAGCTGGTCCAGGTACGTCTCTACACCGGCAGTCGTACCTTGTGGTTACCAGGTGGACAGACACATAGCGTAATTAATGTAAATTTTACCAGCACGCAGGGAGACATGGTTACAGGATAATCAGGGGAGGTCGGGAAATCCAGAAATGTGCCAGAGAATTGATATTTCTCATGCGGGAGGATGAGATGGCCAAGGTGTTTTGGAGCCTCTGAAGTTTAAAGTGAGGATTGAAGATGATGATTAAAGAAACGGCCGTAGTCAAGAGGGGGCGTGATAAAATTAGGAATCAGATTTTCAGCAGCAGTGGAGTAAAGATAGAGATCTTGGTGTTGTTCCATAGGGGGTGATAGACACATGGAGGTGATGTGAGAGAATGTTTTAGATGTTTCCTCTTTTCTACCTTTCTTCCTTCTGACTCCTCTTCTCTTCCTGCCGTCGTTCTTCCTATTAGGACCTCGTAATGGGCCATTGCTCTCAGCCTTACTCGCAGCTCTATCAGGGCATGTCTACACTAGGAAGCTATTTCAAAATAACTAAATTCGAAATAACTCCCGAAATAACTCTTCTGCTTTCCTCAGGGAATAAGCTTATTTCAGGAGTCCAGATTTCAAAATAATCAGCCTGTTATTTCAAAATAACGGGGTTGATAGTGTGGACGCGCCGCTTAGTATTTTGAAATAACCCCCTAGTGTAGACGTGGGCTTAGACTAAACTTTCGTGCAAGCTGGAGCTAAATTTGGCCTCTGTGTACCTGATTTCTGTGTTTCTCTGCAGCAGCAAACTGAACATTCTGTGGAAGTGTCATTTACACTGGGACAAACTTCTCAAACGTAGGATCCTAGACTTATGGGCCTAAATCAAAGAAATTTGCATTTCTTAAAAAAAGTGTTGCAAACCTGAAGCTCCCAGTGAAGTCAGTAGGATTTGTCACGTCTCAGCACTTCTGAACATCAGGCCACATTTATTTAGATACTTAAATATGGATTTAGGAGGCTCCTTTTAGGCTCCTAAGTTTGCAAAATCAGCCTTAAGGGCTTTTTATTGACTTAAAAGTGAATAATAGCCTCTGGATTGCTGATTTTGTTCTTAACAATGTTTATTTTATGCTCTCCCCGCGTTTTCAGCCTGCAGTGTCAGATTTTTGTGTCAACAATGCGCAACGACATCAAGAACGTTCACCAGAAAAGCAGGAGATTGTAGCCACTGGGTAGGAGTCAGTGGAGGTGATGAGAACTCAGTGCCGCCAAGTCAATGCCAGATTACCTCAGGTTTTCTGTTCTCAAGATGGCGGTGTGGATAAGTTTTTTCCTTGTCTGTAACAATATTATACACAGGGACATTTTGAATGTAATGCTCCCTCTTCCCTCCTGAGTCTGTGTTAATAAGTGAAGTCTCAGAGGGGTAGCCATGTTAGTCTATAACTTACAAAAAACCCCAAAAAAACGAGTGGTACTGTCGCACTTGAGAGACTAACAAAACATATAGATAGTATCATGAGCTTTCATGGGCACAACCCGCAGTCCCACAAAAGCTCATGATACTATCTATATTTTTTGATGGTCTCTGGGCCCTTGTCTACACCAGGGAGGTATTTCAAAATAAGTCTCCTTATTTCGAAATACTAAGTCGAGCGTCCACACTACCAAGCCCGTTATTTTGAAATAACAGGCTGGTTTTTTTTCGAAATCTCTACTCCTGCTTTCCTCGGGGAATAACGCTATTTTGAGGCTGTTATTTCGGGAGTTATTATTTCGAATTTAGTTATTTCGAAATAATTTCCTAGTGTAGACACGCCCTAAGGCGCTGCAGGACCACTGGTTGTTTTTAAAATTTTTTTTAATAAGTGAAGTTTTCACATCTCGGTTACTGCTGCTTGCTAAACTTTCTTTGTGACCATTAGCAGTGCTGGGTTTTTTGCTGACACAAGGGCCTTTTGGCTCTATTTGTCAAGACTTCTCACGAGTGTTCTCTCTCTCTTGCTGTAATATCTTGTGTTGCTTTTGTGTGTGTATGTGAAATTTGTCATGTGAGCAGAGGTCTGCCGGTCATAGAGAATGATCCTTAGCAGGGAGTTTGGAAGGCCGTTCTGTGTGTCTAATTTAATGTCTAAAACATGAGATCTCCTAGTATTTCAATGGATTTATCTGCCAAAGAATATGTGTTTCACAGTGCTCCGCGTCACGGGGGACTTTCCCTTTGTTACCGTTAGGTTGGCTTAACAGCATTGTTCAGGGGTGTGGATTTTTCACACCCCTGAGTGATGTAGCTGGGTCACCTTAACATCTTAGTGTAGACGTGGACAGAGACTCTGGAATTCAGTCTCATCGCCTCAATCCAGAATGGGCCGTTTCCTGCCGGTCCCCAAGATAGACTTCCAAGCCTGCCTTTCTTCTGGGCCTTGGAGAAGGAGGAACTAGTTTAAGTTGAGTTGCCTGTAATGTGGGCTAGAGTGAGTGTCTTCTCCCCTCTGTGGTTTGGGAAGCCCCCCACCTGATGTGGGCAGGAGGCTGCTCCAGCCCCGTGGGGCCTACCGTGCATGGGGGGCACTCCAGCCCCAACAGAGCAGCCCCTCTCCATGTTGGAGTCGCCCACCCACCCATACACCCTTTAATTGGTTAACCAATAACCTGTTAACCAATAAAATGGGATTTTGCGTCCCTCGTGCTTAGATGTGTCCTTTAAACTGTCTGTCAGAGGTCCCTGGAGCCTTTGGCTGGGCCATCCTTGAGGGCCAAAGAAGTGACATGCTTTAGACTACTTCTTCTGTGGCCTTCGGTGGGCCTCTGGAGATGAGGGGTATGTGACTAAAAATCCCGCAACACTCAGCCTCGGAGCCCAGGTCAGCTTACTCGGGCCCTGGCTGCAGGTCTGTACAATTGTAGCATAGAGTTGTTGGCTTGGGCTGAAGCTGGACTTGGGACTCCATGACAGGAGTGGATCTCAGAGCCTGGGCTTCATGGCCTGCAGCCCCACAAGCTTAAACCAGTTGACCAAGGCCAGTCATGGTGTGCCAGTGGTCTTGTAGCGTAGACCTACCCTATGCCAGGGCTCTGACTCAGGTTTGGCATGGGGCTGGAAGGAAAGCTTGGGGTCCATCAGTTTGGTGTGAGTCAGCAGGCGCTTGGGACCTACGGCCTAGGACCCGGTTAGGGGAGTGGGTCAGAGCCTAAATCTTGCTGTGATTTAGAGTCAAGCCCTGTCATTGGATGCACCTCAAGCTGTGGAGAAGATCTACATGGTGCGGTTGGCCGTCTTCGCATGGTTGTGAGAGATGAGTCCGATAATGCTAAACCCAGGTTTACAGTGCCGTACGAATACTCAAGCACAGGCTTGGAAACTCCAAGCCTGGGGCCCTCTGATCTGGGCTTAGTGTGGCGTGTAGAAATATCCTCCAGGTCCCAGCAGGAAGTCTTGCTTTGAGAGCTCTGACTTGCCATATAGAGCATTTCTCAGCCATAGGTCCCAGCATTTCTGGGCTGCATCTCTCTGTATGGACTACGGGAGTACCATTTTAGTTCTGCGTAGGTTGCATAGTCTTGTGTCTGAGAAGTCAAAGAAGGACCAACTATTCTTGCTTCCTTCCAGGTTCAACGCACCGATATAGCCATTTGTATCTTCTCTCTCTCAGACATTTTAAGTATAAATCTTGCAAATGACTAGATTTTTTTTAGTTTAGGAAATGTTTTGTCTGGTTCAGTCTGTAAATTTACTGGCTTGCCTCAGTTCTGGCTTGCCTACACGCCCCGGCTGCCAGAACGCTGGGGCCACGGTATGGCAGCCCGTCTCCCTGGTCACCCAGGAAGCCTGGGGTCATGACATAGCAACCTGGCTCCCCGGCCACCAGGAAGGGCTGGGATTGGAACCGGGGCCTCAGCACGGTAGCCCTGGCCCTCCAGGTGGCCAGGACAGATCAGGCTGGGAGTGGGCAGGACTTGGCTCCAGGGGTGGGGCCTCGGGTGGAAGGGGCGGGACTGGGGCTTTGTTTCCCCAGCTGGGCCTTCACCTGCTGCCCATGACTCAGTCTATTTCAATTCACATTGTTTTGCCTTTCAAGAACAGCCTAATCGACGGCCCTTTCTTTTCTCTCTTTAGCTGTGCCTCCCAAATTGAAGGAGCTGAAAAACCAGGAGTCGGCCGTGGGCCAGACGCTAGTGCTCAGGTGTGAAGCCAATTCTGAATACCCCCCTCTCCGATTCAAATGGTTCAAGAATGGGAAAGAAATAACCAAAAAAAACAAGCCGGAAAATGTCAAGATCTCCAAAAAACAAAAGTAAGTCCCATGATGCATCTGGCAAGCTGGGCTGGGGGGAGGAAGTGGAATAGTTCGTCGGGCCCCCAGCACTGAACGTATTAATGATTGTAGCGTGCATAACTGAGTGCTGAGAAATAAGGAAAAAGAACAAATGGAAATAGGTTATCCCTTTACTTTCACCGGGATTTATATGTTGTCAAGTAATAACAAAACCAGAATATATCACAGTTTGTACGCCAATTTTTATTCCCATTGGTTTTTTTATAACAAAATACAGACTTTTTTTTTAACTAATCTTGGGCGCAGGGCATGGTAAAACACTGATAGAAACTTCACATTAAATGTTAGAAATTCCAAATTGTTTGACTACCCAGGGGACCTGGCTCTAGGAATAACTTTGAGTCTTGCCTTGCCCTGAAATTTAATCCTGGAAATTGCTAATTATCTCCTGCATGGTTCTGAGAGGTTTCAACCCCATTGACTTTGCCCGAGGACTCAGAACTAGAGCTGTGTGACTAACAGGCTGGTTTGGTTTGTTAACTGCTTGGCAAATTCAGAAGAAAAATGCATTTTGGATCAACCTGGAAATAAAAAGTTTAGGTAAACTGAAAAGTTTAAAAAAAAAGTTTTGGGTTGAATAAAACATTGAGTTCAACTGAAAATGAAATGCTTCATTTAGAAATCACTCTCCTGCCCTGACATCACTCCCATGCACTGCTCTGCTGGATTCTAGCTGCCTTCCTGATCCTTATGTTTGTGAAGTGCTGTGAGACAGTGTCGGGCTGAAATTTGGAGAGAGCTGGCTGGTGTGCGTAGGGTTGCCAAGTGTCCGGTTTTTGCCTGGACTGACCATTATTTGAGTCCCCTGTCGGGTAAAAAAAACAGAAAATACCGGACATGTGAAATGTCCGGTATTTCCTGTTTCCCTCAGATAGAAGCCTGTTGGGGACAATTTTCCCCTGCCGCATCTGGCGGAGGCAGGGGAGTGAGGCGCATGGGGCCATTTAAAGGCGCAGTGCCTTTTTTTTTTTTTTGCTTAACAACTTTGGTCTCCCCCTTTTTTTTTCTCAACGGAATTTTTTTTCCCAGTGGTTTTTTTTGGGGGGGGGGGACGACATGTTCGGTATTTTTTGTTAAACCATCTGACAACCCTACCTGGGGAGTGCCCCGAACTGAAGGAATTTGTGCATTCAGAATTGTAACTTGGAGAGACGGAGGGGTCTGGCTAGGGCTGCGGCTGCTACCACACCAGGCCTGAGCAAACACAAGCATCTTGAGAGGAGATAGATCTTGTTCTGATGGAGGCGCATGAATGTATCCCTTGGCTCAGCTAACATTGTGTTGTATGCATGGTTAAATTGTATGGTACACATACATAGGACAGGCGTGTATTACAAAGCTAAGTAAATAAGCACAAAAATAATTCAGTGCAGGTGAATGCAGTAAAGAACACAATTATATTATGTGCAAATTCATCCCAAAAGTATTTCCCTACCAAGCTAAATGAATGTCAATGGGTTAATATTTCTCTATTTGAGTATTTTTATGGTGCAAGATAATCCAACAAGGAAATAAGTCTCATTCTTGGGCTGCTCTATTGTTATAGGACAACTAATTTGCATGCGGGATTTTTATAATAACAAAGTATGGAAAATAACCAAAAAGCGGGGAGTTGTGTGAGCTGGATTAACATCTATTTTAAAGACAAATGGCTACTTCAAGAGTGAGATTATATTGCTGATGCAGAAGACATGCTCTAGCATCATCAGGATCCGAGACAACATAATGGTATTAGCTTCATCCATCCTGACAGTTCAGAAGAACGTTTTCTCCCTATTAATGAAATCCCACTTAAGCTTGAAAGCAGTGTCCAGCCTTCCACGGTGACTTTTGTTAATTTGAGATTTCCCACGCCAGCTCTTTGCTCGTTTTAGGAGTGCCTAGAGAAAGTGCAGATTCATTGCAAGAAAGGGACTCCTGTGGCATGCCAACAAACGAGATGCAACACTTGAAACATATAAAAACACTGAAACCAAATGTTCACCAAACCAGTTAAACAGGATGTAACAATTTTAAACAACCTGTAAAAAACGTTCTAGGCAGAGTAAGTGGGACAACTTCTGAAAGCGAAAGGGAGGCAGTAGCTTTTCAGCTTCCCTTAAAATGACAGGGAAAAGTGACCCACAGATGTCAGTACCAACAGACGTCGGGGTGGAGGGGACGACCCTGCAGTCTGTTATTTACTGGCACCACATCCAGATGCATATTATTAGCAAGTGACACCTGTAGCAATGTCACCAATGCCGTGTTCCCTTGACCTGTTAGTTTGCTTGAATGGGTTTATGCTCAGATGCTGTTCACTATGGGATAATCCCCGATAAATCCCATAATGAAGGCTCTTGGTATGAATTCTGTTCCATGAATTGGCTCCACAACTTAGCTGGCCCCCCTCAGTCTAATCTTGCATCCTGAGTTAGCTGGCCAAGGCTCTGCCTGCTCTTGGTTTGCTCTGCTGGCCTTCTCCTTCTTCTCCCTCTGCTAACAGCGTGCTGGCTGCAAACCACAGTGAACAGCATCCGAGCATAAGCCCTTTCCCCTCCCACCAAGCATGGCTGCTGTTCTGATATCCCCCCTCCACAATCCTGCCTTCATGCAGAAACAGGAAATCTGACCAGGAAGGCTCAATTTGGTTGTAAGACCGATAGACCACAAGGAATAGCCAAGAAGGGGCACTGGGTGGCTCTGGGGATTGGTTCTAGGGCAGATAGAGCCTTTTACCTTGAGTCCAGCCCAGCTCCTCAGTTCCTGACAGTCATTTAGTTCAATGCCTGTGTGGCACCCTTTGTGTGCAAAGAGTCTCGGGCCGTGGCTACGAACCCTACAGCGACCCAGCCGCAGGGCTGCAGCTCTGTCGCTAACGGAGACCCTTGCCACAGCAACAGAAGGGGGCTTCCCATTGCCATAGCAATCAACTCCTTGAGAATTCTTCTGCCGGCCGACGGGTGTCTGCACCAGGGCTGAGGTGGGCTTTATGACCTCTCTCAGGGGTGAGAATTAGTGCTGCTAGGCACTCATAACAGAACAACGGCCACTTCCTGTGGCCACAACTTCCAGCTGCATTGCCACTCTCAGCTCAGAGATCGGAGACAGCATTACCCTCTCCTCCTTTGAGATGATCTCCCCCCCTCCCAGCCAGGGTTAAGCTAGATTGGCCTGGCCATTTGAGGCAGCTTATGCCTAAACCGCCTGTGCTGTACCTGCTCTGTGGCCAAAGAGAGAGCTGCGAAGGACTGATCCAGGTAATGGCATTACTTGTAATTGGGGCCTGGCTGAGAGACACCGGGAGGTGGTTCCGCCACATGTTTGAGCAAGCTGTAATTCTGCATGTTAAAATCTAATCTTCACACCTTGCAGACTGATTAAATTCCCTCTCCTCGCCAGGAACAAAACATCGCCTCACGCAGAGTACCACCATTGCCCACAATTTTTGGCTAACTCTGGACAGTGATGCCCTGGTGGGGCTGCTAAAACGTTTGTTGCTCTCTCTCGTGATTATTTATTCAAATGCTAGAAACTACCGTACTTGTACAGAACTTTGCGACTGGCAGCATTAACCTGCGGGACCGGAGAATTGATTTATTTATGTACGGGCACCCAGC